>HG995256.1:7223234-9723234 GCA_905332985.1 Mimas tiliae | reverse complement strand
ATTAAAAATCTTAAAGCCGCGATCGGTAAGGCTAATGATCAAGCAATGGAAGATTTCCTGGAATCTCTAACAGCAACAGCTGATACCAACTATTCTTTGTGGAGGTCCTGCAAAAGTGCCAATAGGCCTATAGAACCCAAGCCTCCCATACGAATCCAAAACAATAAATGGGCAAGGACAAAGCAGGAAAAAGCTGATACTTTTGGAAACCATCTAGCCAAAGTATTTACTCCGAACGAAGCTGATCTACAATCTGACGAATCGGACATAGATAACGTCCTTAGTCAAGATTTTCAATTGGACTTGCCAATCAAGCCAACAACCACAAAGGAAGTAACAAGAATTATCTTAAATATGCAAGAAAAGAAAGCGCCAGGTTTCGATTTGATAGACAAAAATGTACTCAAGGCGCTACCTAGGAAGGCCATTGTATTTCTTACAACCCTATTTAATGGTATCCTAAGAACTGGACACTTTCCAGCCCTATGGAAAGTGTCTCAAGTAATAATGATCTCCAAACCAGGGAAACCAGCAAATGAGATTACTTCCTACAGACCTATAAGCCTTCTACCAGTAATGTCAAAAATGTTTGAGAAGATACTCCTACACAGGTTACTGTACGAGACCTCCCAAAGATCCCTAATCCCAGATCACCAATTTGGCTTTCGCCAACGTCATGGAACCGTGGAACAGGTACACAGAGTTGTAAATACAATAAGAAGTACATTAGAAAGGAAAGAATACTGTTCCGCCGTCTTCCTTGACGTTCAAGAGGCATTCGACAGAGTGTGGCACAAAGGGCTTCTTTATAAAATAAAAACCTATCTGCCAAATACATTCTTCCCCATAATAGAGTCATATCTAACAGAAAGAATCTTCCAAATTAAAGAAGAAGAATGTACATCTTCATTTCATCGCATCTCGGCTGGAGTTCCCCAGGGCTCAGTTTTAGGACCAGTACTCTATACAATTTACACATGCGACCTCCCACAAAACTATGGTACCACAACAGCAACTTATGCAGACGACACGGCCATACTGGCAAATAGTAAATGCCCTTTGGAAGCTTCCAGGCTTCTGCAAAGTGGCTTGAACAAAATTCAAAAATGGCTAACCAAATGGCGTATCAAAACTAGTTCAGCTAAATCTGCTCATATCACCTTCACTCTACGGAAGGGCAACTGTCCACCTGTTACCCTTAACAACAACCAACTTCCACAAAAAGACACCGTAAAATACCTGGGAATGCATCTGGACAGGCGGCTTACCTGGAGAAAACATGTACAGGCCAAAAGGGATGAAATAAATATGAAGTATCGAGGACTCTATTGGCTACTAGGCAGAAATTCCAAGTTGTCCATAGATAATAAGCTACTCATCTACAAGAGTTTAATAAAACCAATCTGGACCTATGGAATCCAACTATGGGGATCGGCATGCGACGCAAACCTAAGCATTATACAAAGAGCACAAAACTCCATACTAAAGCAGCTTTCCAACGCACCCTGGTTCATCAGGACCACGGAAGTTCATGAACACCTGAACATCGGGACGATAAAACACGAGATAATATCCTGGTGCTCGAAATACAAGATAAGACTGGAGAAGCACCCGAACCAACTAGCGACCCAGTTAACAATTCCAGATACAATCCGCAGATTAAAAAGACGGCATATTCTAGAATTGGATACTAGCCTATGACACCTTATAGAGATGTCCCAGTGGGGACATTCTCTGGCACGAAATACGGCTCCCAACACATCTGCTCATAGTCATTGACTGATTGCATGATTTAAATATAAAAAAAAAAAAAAAAAAATTTTGTTTGTAATAAAAGTTTTTTTGCTGCTCATGTTTGTTTTTTCTGCTTACTATTGAGGGGATTTGTGGTTTATTTATGTTTCGATATTCATCTTTTAATGTTTTATAAAGGGATTGTGATGTCTAAGGAGTCTTTTTTCTGTTACATACCTAGTGCTTAGTTTTAACGTGTTAATACTGTGTAGTATTATCATCTTCATAAGGAACAAGAAATACATAGATACATACATACACACCTGTAAAATCAGCAAGAAATCTATTTTTAAAATCAGTACTATAAAAAATAAGAGATAATCATGCCAATTCTGTTGTCACCCCTAAACTAAATCATAAATAAATCAATTTCAGAATTTTTTATTTCTATTAATGGTGGTGACATCTGCAAGCTGCACATACGGCTGATCAGCTAACATTTCTGGAACCCTTAATTTTTTATTTCGTATTCTTTCACCTGCCTTTATTCCACTTGCAGTGGGGTTGGCGTAACATGCTTTTTAATACATGTTACAGAAAGATTTGGCTTGTAGTTTTTAGGACCGGCTGCCTGCCTGATGTCAACCCCTTTGGGGAGAAAACACCTAGACCTCGCTTCACAATCTGCTACTTGCCTACTACGCCATGAGTGCTGACAAATTTTAATTCAAAGTCTATCTAATCTATCTAGACACTTATTGGGAAGGAAACTGACATACAGCTACGCTAGTTTGGGGGTCAGAGACTAATTTTAATTTGTATCACTGTATTTGATGTACAATAAAGATTTTCATATTTTCATATTTCATATCTACAGTGTCCTAAATGTGTCAATCTACAGTGTATGTCAGTTAAACTAAACTTAGTTATGTCATTTTCAAAGTCTATAAGGGTGTCCCACATAGGAGGGCATCCCATAAAACTCTCATTACATTTACACAAAATGGAAGGTACTTAGGTTAATTATTATGAAGTAACCTTAAAAAAAAAACTAAGTAAACTATATGGAAAAAATTGCTTATAATGTAATGGGCTAAGATTATTATCTAATTTAATAAGCATATGGTATATTAATTTAAGTAAAGTACCAAATTATTATAGTAATACTGATATTTAACTTTATAGTGAATGTTGTTATTTATTTATAATAAATTATGATTTGTGAATTGTAATTGGAATTGAGCTGTGCCTGGTATGGCGATAGGCTCGCCCCCTATCACATCATGAGACGCAAATAAGCTCGGCGAAATGTGTGTATACTGGTTACACTTCTGCCTACCACTTTGGGGATTACAGGCATGAGTGCATAAGTATATAATTATGATTTATTGTGTTAATTTATTAATTGGCAAGTGTGGACATTGCCCCTTAAAACAGAATATTAAACATCAATTAATTTATATCATGGAAACTGTAATGGCTGGGTGCCAAAAATGTAATACTACTACTGCTAAGAGTAGTAATGATGTATTTTTAAATTCTTTCATAAATATTCATGTTTGAGATATAATTGTGCATACTAATAGAAATTTTGGCAAACATGATCTGTATAAAATATGTTACGCAAAATGTGCATATGCTTGAAAATTCCAATCAGTAAAATATTCAGCGGACAGTATTTTATCTAAAGTATTTTGTGATGGTGGTGCCAAGATTTTAAATAAATGTTTGTTTTTTAATCATTTTATGGTTCTATATTGAAATTATTTTTAAAATGCAAACTAATGGACATATATTACATCATGTTACCTACACTATTATCAATTAAATGTTTATGACATTATGAATCAAAATTAGGTCACTGTTGTAATAAAGTAGATTTATAATTTCTAAACAAACTTCTAGTAAGGAATGATAGATGTGTTCCATTTTTAAAATAGTGTTTTTTTTTATTTCTGAATGTTTTTGGGTCATTATTTGAGTGATATGCAATAACTAATTAGATTCAGATGCAGTAAGGATCACACACAGTCACACAACCTACACCCACCTTCCGTGTGGAGTACACAACGGTAATAAGAAATGTATGTACAATGAAATGCAGACCCATAGCTAGGACTTAGGCGCCTGGAGCAATTTTATTTCCGCGCCTTCAAAATAGACTGTAGGTCTGACGTGGGTCGTCCATTAGACCGTTCGGCGCTGGCGTCAGCCACTAGCTACGGTGCTGAGATGTGTACCTTCTTCATCTGATATTATGGACTCATCGGGAGTGCCGGCCGTGGGCCCCCGCACGATTGTCGTCGTCCTGTTGTTCTGTAACCTTGTGAAGAACTCGACGGCGTAGTTGATCACGTCCCCCGGTTGCTCCAACAGGTAACTTATGGTGAACTCCAATAGGATCTCTCTAAGGTCATCCGGGACTTGAATGCGTCCGCCTTGAGGCCTGCTCATTTCTAAAGGCGTCGCCTCACTTTCTTGATATTATCTCTTATGGAGATCGTCAAGCGAGACGTAAGATTAAAACTTCGATATCATAGCCATCGAATTAGCTAAAGCGACACACCAACGAGCAAATTTTACGATGGGGAAGTAGCACTACATACAAACGTTAGTAATAAATAAAACCACACTATTATACTAAGATTTTTTCAAATAACAGTCTTCGCTACGAGAAATTAAATCTAATGACACACTTTTTACAAAATATTCTTCGTCCTCCAGCCTGACAATTTATAAAATCTCCCTTCACTAAAGTAAAAATGGCGAATTTTGGATTGCCCTACTTCACCCTTTGGTTTACTTGCTACAATAAAAAATATCTTGTCATAGACAAAATCGATCGACTGACTGACAACAACATACAGTTAAAAATTTATTATTATTCTGATTACATATTGTTTAGATCCCTAAAATACCTTACCACTTTGCATGACTTATTTTTTCATCATATTAATAAAATATCTACAAATTCTCCCCAGAGAACTCAAGCAGGCAGCCGCGCCGGTCGTAAAAACTACAAGCCAAATATGTCTGTAAGATGTGATAAAAGCATGTTGCGCCGACCCCACTGCGAGTGGGATAAGGGCAAGTAGAAGGAAGGAATAAAACTTCTACAAATGATGGAGAATTCGATACGTAAGAAGAATTAATTTGGCATCAGTCATTTATTGACAAAACTGATTGCGGCTAGTGAATCGATGAAATCACACATACATCACACACTACACATTACACCATAAATCCATGATGTTGGTGATGAATTCAGTTAATTTTCCACTTACGGATTTTCAAATACCTATTTTGATATTTTTCTTCAATCTGATTGGACTGATAGTAGCTTGAACGTGTAATAGTGTGCTGCTATCAATCTCTCCTGATATTGTGACTGAGGACAGTCACCACTAAAAACATACAAGTAGGCTACATCTCATCCGTGGCTCTGCTCGCGCTATATCACGCGTCACCTAACTGCACTTTATTTAGTTGTCGTCGGGGACACCATGCAAATACTCAGTAATGTATGACTTTCTATAGTTAGTAAAATCAGTATTCGTAAATAAAAGAACTAATGTTTGCCAAACTGAAACTAGTGTAGGTATACATATTATGCAGACAAGTAGGTACATAAGTCTACTATGTAATTACCGCCTTTACGCCGAGTGTCTAACTACTCAACTTAGAACTTTCTTCACCCAAACACGCTCAATGGTCGGTGTTGATCGTTGACGGAGAACAGATCCTCGGTCTACGGTATTGATAATATTTTTTTATCTTTGGACGTGGAGGATACGGAAATGAAGATCTATTTTATGGCGGTAGCTTTAAAAATCATGCTTCACTCTACGTAAGTATGGCCGTTTGAATTAAAAAAGTGTGTGAATTTAATTTATATAGATATGACTGCCATTTGCCATCCGGAGTAACCCGGATTTATTTGTGTTTTCTAGTTTGTTAGGAGTCCGACACGTCATTGGGCGTTCTCAGTTGCCAAAAACGGAATATTTAAATTATTTGTTCGCAGAGAATATTTTAATATTGGTGATGGTGTGTCGTCAACGTTCAGTAAAGTTAAGGATAAATACCTACATAAAAACCAGTAGTGCACCCAGCTCACTGCACATCTCATGAGCTACAAATATTTCTAGCTTTCCATATGATGTATTAAATAAAACTCAGGATTAAGTTCGTAAGTACGATTAATCATGGTACTTACTACGGCTACAGGCGAAATTAACATACATCGTGCTGCTGTTTTAGGAGCATAAAATTAAATGTAATAAGCAGATACTTCGTCACTGTCTGTTAGCCTAGGCCTGATCAAATGTTTGTGTGATCCACAGATATTTGTTTCGGGTCTGGGTGTGATCTTGGTGCCGGTTACTAACCCACTACGCCACGGAGGCTGTGGTATAGTATTGTGACTAGGTCGACAATGGCATGCTACTAAATAGCATGTATTTATTAGCTAATAAAAATATAATTTGTTGCAGGGTAATATCATAGATTCTTTGAATACCGGGTAAATGAAATTTTAAAATATATACTTTATTTAAATATTTTTATTTAAGACATGTGGGGTAAGTATAACATTTTTACGTACAATATGACCAATTGAAAATGATGTAAATAAATAAATGCAATGATAAAATTTAGTTTACATACTTTTGGTGTCCGCGTCGGCAAGATACCGTTCAATCTGTAAAAGCTCAAACGCGAGTGGTACACAACCGAGTCCGTAGTCGTTTGCAAAATTGTTGTCACATAGCTCTGGGAGAGTAATAAGATATCGGCGTATTCATTAAAATGTAATAATTTGTGACAGACTGTATTAATCTTTATACTGTGGCAGTAGCAAACAATTATAACAAACACATATTTACATTATCTAAACTGTTGATTATATTGGTTAATTAATAGGTACATTTTGATAAATTTATATAACTTAATATCCCGGCATTTATTAAGCGGAGAAGAAAAGCGTGGCGTAGTAGGCGTGTTTTTTAAGTGGACAGAGGTGTTCTTTGAATAGAGCCACGCTAGAGTTTATTTCCCGATCTCCTCCAGCAGTATTGCCTTCTGAATTAGAGCCAGAAGTAAAAAAAATATGGAATCTAAATAATTATATAATTTTATAACATGTAGATTGAATAAATTAATGTTTAGGATCAGAGTTGAGTGAGAAAAACCAATTGCATGCCTCATTCACCATCATTATGCAAATCTCTCACATTTCTCAAACACGTTGCGATCACGTTATACAATTATAACTCTTATCCGCTTAATATAAGGCCGTAGAAGCTATGTGGAGAGAAGTAAAAATAGGATATTGTTGTTTCTAAAATACGGAGTTGATTATAAATGATATACTATTGTTTATTTACGAAATATTCCCTCTTTCTGCTTCGATTTATATAGGGCCTAAAAATTATGTATATTAATTATTTAATATACATAATTGTTCCAAATAATTACTGTTTTTATAAATATACACAATGCAAATAATGTTTACGTAATTTCTTGCACTTCATCTGGCTTACTTTCCTCATTGCTCTTGTATTTATCTAACATAAGTTTCCGTAAATACGAATACCTGCTGAAAGCATTAGGTACTGGTAACGCGACTATATTATGTACGGAATCATATTCATTGAAGTCAATAAATTCCTGCGGTTCATCATCATCCTCGGAGAACAAATCTATTTCCCGCCGTTTCATACATTTCAGTGTTATGCAACGGTTCTCTTGTAAAAACATACATATGTCCTGAACACCTCTTGCCGTTAAGAACTCGCATACATTTGAAATATAGCCTACTGAGGAACCAGGATACTCAAATACTTTATTCATTACCACTCCCGTCCACTTTAGAAATATATCAGGTCTTATTTCTACGTCTAGTGTTAACCAAGGTGTTGGTAGAATGAATGTGTCTTCTAGTTTCACCGACCACGGCTTTATAAATGCGAGGAGTATTAGAACATTTTCTTGATATCCAACGCGTTTGATAACGCACGTCGATTCTAGATGTCTCAATTGTTGTATGAGAGTATCAGTGTCGTATCCGCATACATCCTGTAAAATGTAAGTTAGTGGGAGCACTGTGGAAGAAAGACGGTCAGAACTTGTGTCTGAAATCGAGAGCTCTCTGGGGCGGGCCTCCGAATGGGGTGAAAGGAACCTGGTTCACTTTAACCCCACGAAGACACAAGTTTGCGTGTTCACCGCTAAGAAGGACCCTTTTGTCATGGCGCCACGGTTCCAAGGAGTCACTCTCCGGGTTTCCGAAGGTATTGGGATCCTCGGCGTCGATATATCGAGCAAGGTCCAGTTTAGGAGTCAAGTGGAGAACTAAGCCAAATTGGCAAGCAAGAAATTGGGCATCCTGAACAGAGCTAGGCGGTACTTCACGTCGGGCCATAGATTAGCGCTTTATAAGGCGCAAGTCCGGCCCCACGTGGAGTACTGTTCTCATCTCTGGGCAGGAGCGCCCAAATACTTGCTTGACCCACTTGATTCCTTACAGAGGCGGGCCGTTCGAATCGTCGGGGATCCTGATATCACGGATAACCTGGAGCCGTTGGGGCTGCGGAGAGATTTCGGGTGTCTCTGCTTGTTCTACCGGTTGTTCCACGGGGAGTGCTCCGAGGAACTGTTTAAAATGGTGCCAACATCACCATTTTATCATCGCACCACCCGACACCGCAGCAGAGTTCATCCATACCACCTGGAAACGATTCCGTCTAGCACGGTTCGTTTCCAGCGTTCATTCTTACCACGTACGTGCAAGCTCTGGAATGAACTCCCTGCAGCGGTGTTCCCTCAGCGCTATGACATGTCCTTCTTTAAACGAGGTTTAAAAAGAGTAATCCTTCGACGGTAGGCAGCGGCTTTGCTGTGCCCTGGCATTGCAGAAGTCTATGGGCGGCGGTGACTACTTACCATCAGGTGGCCTGTTTGCTCGTCTGCCTATCCAGGCAGTAAAAAAAAAATGTAAAACTAAATAAATATTGAGGTAGGCCCAAATACCCCTCTATTTCCTAATTTTCTCGTTTCCATTAAAATCATGTATTTACCTGTAATTCGTTAAATGTGGCACCATTCTGACCCTTATTTTTCAAAAACGATACAATGTTGTTGTCCATATCCAACATTTCACTTTTCATATTTACAACCGCAGCATTTCTGAAATTTACAAATATGCATGTCGCATCATTTCTTTTATAGCACAGGCCGGAAAACAACCAAATGTTAAGTGATCTCCACAGAAGAATTATAGGCGCCTTTTCGACCTTAAAGGAAAGACATATTAAGGAATTGGGAAGATTTGGGCCTCCTGATATCTCATTCACTGTACGAAACGTAGCAGTAAGATGCTACTTCAGTTTTCTGTGAGACAGTGGTAATGGCCCGATCGGGCCATCCCATTCATGCTGTAGATAAAACTGTCTACAGTGTGGCTCTACTACTCATGAACTTTGTTTAAGGGTTCAATTACATTTGTAAGTTTTAGTTACGAGTATACGTAAGTATTGCGTGCCTCACATACACGTTTACACCGTCCAGTTGAACTTTTAAATTACATACATGTTTCCCAAATAACAGCTTACGTATTTTAATGACATTTTATTTTAAGTTGTTTACATTAGTAATTTCATTGTAAGTACCCTTACATAATTAGCTTACATAAATAATAGTTACTAATGTAATGCAGTCCTTGGACGACGTGGTAGAAAAAGTATAAAGTAAAAAAACAAAGAACATACCTTGCAAGTGATGTCAATTGGTCATCAAAATCCAAATAGTCATTTTTGTATTGCGAGAACTTCATTATATCGGTTTTGTTTTTCCAACCCAAAGTTCCCGACTTCAATTTATACTTTGTCTCAATGTCAATAACGGATAATGGTTCGTCTTGTATGACTGAAGTTCCCGAGCAATCTATGATTACGGGTATTGTTGTAGAAGTTATTTCTGCAACATCACATGCTTGCATCTCACAAAGCAAACAATTTGTTTCAGCCGACACCCTACAATTGTTTTGCGGAATCTCCGTGTCCATAAGACTGGCTACGCTATCAGCAAATTCTGAATTCAGTCTAACCACCCATCTTCGTTGGTAGTTTGCTGATATTTTGTACGAAGTTTTGACCATGTCTTCAAAATTAAATCTGTACATTAGACCATTCAATATTTTTTCTTTAGCAACAACAGCACCACATTTCCTAAGTTCGTCTAATGCAATACGTAAAATGCTTTCGGGATATTCTTTGAGCATGAAATATATCTTTTTGCTAACATCACGTTTCAGTTCAGTGTTGAATGATAGCATTACAGTTAGTATGATACATTCTTTTAGAGCTGCGTTATCCATAATTTCTAATTTGTTCATCGATAGGTTTATAGTAGATGGTGTTATGGTAAATTTGTCATAGAAATCTTCAATATTTGTCGCGATGCATGGAACCCGTTCTCTTAAAGTATTGATGCGATCAATTCGCGACATAATCCAGACTAACTCCATCATAGGCAATTTTGACTCATTCAAGTATTTTGACATGTTACCAGCAAAACGAAGTCTTATTTTTTTAAAGGTAGTCTCGTATTTTATTACCAAATCTGGATGTCGTCGTAGCTCATTAAGAATGGCATCTTTTTCATGTATTAAAACAGAGTTAGTTTCTAAATATAAAGCCCTGCTGTGACATACACTTCGAGTCTTCAAAGGATCATTGATGGAAAGTAAATCTTGAGCAACATTATTTCTCACTTTTAGACTACCAGGTTGTGCTACAGTACTCATTATAGTTCTGGCACATATACATAACATTATTATTCTATCTTCTCCTTTGGTCCATGTTACAGGACCTTCATTTACTTTCTTTTTGGTCCGCCTGATGATGGGCGGTTTTTCTTTTTCTACTGGTGGTTTTGCTACTTTTCTTGTAATCTTTTTCTTAGGTTTTTTCTTCATTGGACTTATTTTTACAGTTTTGGTTGGGGGTTTCAGGGTGGCCTGTGGTTTTTTGGCGACATTGACGTATGTGGCGTACCAAAGTCGCGGTATTTCCATGAAAAAGCACGAATCGAAACCGCAAGTGCCAAGCCCGTCACAGTATCGAGCGCCAGTATCATAATTTTGTACTTCGTGAGGTTGTCTCAAAGGAGGAATAAGTTTTTTACGCTCCCTATTGGAAACATTTACTTTCGTATTAAGGCTTATATTATAAACATTTTTCCAATAAGATTTGACGTCTTCGAAGGTCTCAAAATAAAAAGATTTTTCAAGACTCGCCATATCTGCATTTGACCTGGGCCAGATACCAGTGGTATCTATAATCTTTGCTCGCCGATTTATGTAAAATACGAACGATTGTGCACCACAATTCTTGTGATCCGGTGTTTGAATGGCGCTTTGGTATATAAGCTGAATCAGTCCCAGCACGGCTAGTACTTTGAGATTGATTCTTATTGTAGTGTGGAGGCTTGGACATTCTGATATATCTCTATACAGATCGATCGGGGCGTCGCGAAGTTTCACAGAATTTAGTTCATCCATATTATAGTCATGAAAACTTAGTGTGCTCATGTTGGTAATATTGCCAAGAGCAAACTCAACCGTCATCTCCGGTATAAAATCATCGACAGAAATAAAACCTTCAGAGAATTGTGAGTTTTGTTTTCTGGTGGGATTAAAATAAACAAGAGACGTGAGAAACTCATGCAGTTTCTGGATCCTCATATATCGTGGGAGGGTTATTCGCGATAATTTTCGTCCAGGACCCTCCTTCATTTCTTTCTTCATATTTGCTCTCCTTTTACTTGCTGCTCGTATGTTGATTTCTCTGCATTTAGCTTTAATCACAGGATCGTTGACTGAAATATTTGGAGCGCATATGAAGAACGAATATCTTTCTTCAAAAAGTGGCCACTTTACTTTATACATTTTTAAATGACCACTATTAACTAACTTCTGTAGGAATGATTTGAGACACTTTGCATACATTGGCGGCTCGCCGGTTTCAGCTGCAACTAAGTTACTCAGTGATTGATATCCACAAACACATAGTTTTTCTTTAACTATCTTTAGCAAACCATTTGCAAATCTCAGTTGTCTTAAGGAGAGATTTCTATCTGTATATTCCAATGTTTTTACTTTTATATTTTCATATCCATTCAGGACTTTGACTTCTGTGACATACTGTTCTATATTTTCACATTTAATGATTTTCTTGTCTTCAGCATCTGGATCGTTGTCTACTTCCATCTTTTCATCTGCTCGTTCTGGGTCGTATTCTATAGGAAGCTCTGTCGAAGGTGCTTGAACCTCATTTTTTATACTTATATTACAACAATCGTTAAGGTTATCCAAGAACTTTTGTTTTTCTTCTGCATACGTAATTTCCATTTTGCCAGTATTTGCGATGGCGATGAATCTAAAATGTCACATATTATTCATCTCTTAAACTTTATTGGTCGGAATCCAGAAGAATGTTTAGTTTAATTTGATTACCTTTATTCAGAAAAGTGCTTGATGGAATTAGAACCACTTAATATCAATGAGACCAGAAACTAGAATATGCTTTATATATTTAGATGAAATTTGATAAGCAGATTCTTTCAAACTTATCAAATACTTTCATACCACTACTAAAGGAAATATAGCTAATCATAATAAAACCGGCATAATAAATTGAAAAATACCTGGCTTTCCTCTGTCTCCCTTTATCTTCTAAAAACTCTCTAACAATGTGCTTTGACCGAAATATTCTACAGATAGTTCTGCTTGTATAGAATTCTATGCCTAAAAGTTGCGACAATTCCACTTGAGTGAGACCTTTCCGACCAGCTGCAAGAAACTGTTCATAAGCTTGCCGTAGTAAGCCAACGCCAACTTTGTACTGACATTTACGAGGTGGTTCAGTTTCTTCATCAGATTGCGAGGAGTCATCACTGTTTGCTGATAGCGATATAAAGCTTTTCCTTATTGGTTTCCCTTTAGTCTTTTCCGATAGCACAATTCTTTCGCTCTGTGAATTTGTTTATTTAGGTTATAAAGGATATATACATGTAATAAAGGAGTCAACCATATACATTAAAGCCGAGATTAGCATATTCAATAACTACTAAAGTGGGGAGAGGAAGCAGAGAGAAGATGTAAGACATGAGCAGTATGCTTTGATTGGAAATATTGTTCTTGGTCTCTGCAAACATGTAACGCAGTGTTTGTTGACAACCACCGAGGTTGACGTTTACAAAATCACGACTTTTCCCGCGACACACTCTCCCATTCCGACAATATCGCTACAAATCAAGCAAGATAGGTTGTTTTTTCCCGGAAAAGTTTGTTCACGTGGGCGGAGCCTCAAGCAAAAGCTAGTTTATATATTGGAAGGGTTGTTTTGTATTTTATTTTCAATAAACATTATTCTAAAAACTTTCATAAGTTGGATTTATTATACCTATAAAAGGAATGGAACTTTTCAGAGACGCATGTTATGTTTAACCATTGGAGTTATAGATTCGCACAGACCACTCAGCTCAACTCTCAACTTCGCCTTTATCCGCAAAGAATATCTTGTCTCAACAATAATATATTGCTCTTCTCTGCTTTAGTAGATATCGCACTTGTATAAAATGTAGCAAATGCTACATCCCATTATAATAATATTTATTTAGGTCTATATAAATTGAGTGGTAGAGCCACGCTGTAGACAGTTTCGTCTACAGCGTGAATGGGCCGGCTCGTTCGGTTCGTTGCCACTATCTCACAGAAAACCGGCGTAAAGTAGCAGCTTGCTGCTGCGTTTCGTGCAGTGAGTGAGATATCCGGAGGCCCAAATTCCCCTCCCATTCCCAATCCCTTACTTATCCCTTTCCTTTAAGGTAGGCAACGCGCCCTTGATTATTTTAGTATTGTGGGCGTATATGGGCGGTGGAGATCTCTTACCATCAGGTGACCTACTTGCTCGTTTGCCGGCCTATACTATAAAAAAAAAAGTCTCAAACTTAATAAACACACTAGATAAAAATACTTACAAAACTGAATATGTTTACGGTTTTCCTCAATTTCCTGCTATGGGATGATGTTAACAACCCTTTGCTTATCATAGTATCCGTCTTTTCACTATAATCTGGTTTTTTCAACAAATGTTGTACAATTTTATGCAGTTTTCCAGCTTTAGGCATACTGAGTATTTTAGGCTGATGAAATCTTTTAAGCCTTAGTAGTAAGCTCTTGACACCTCTATCGTTTAATATTTGTGTGATATACTGGACTCTGATCAAGTCTAGGTCACGCAAATGTTTCCTGTTGTAGAACAGGGTTTTAGGCTCCTTCACCACTTTGTTTATGTTAGTGGCGCCAAATGTCATTTGTCCCTGAAAAAGTTATGTGATAATTAGATATCCTAATTAGGTATTATTATTTTATTTTGATTATTACTTTATCCTATGAATATATCAGTGACAAAAGGTGAAGGGAAGACTGAGTTAGTTTTTATAAAAATATTTATTAAATTGTTCATTGTAGCTCAGGATAGTCTATGAAATTGGGAAGTTTATGGTATTTGTTTGAATAAAAAGTTATGTGTTTTTATCACCATCCCTACTCTCAACTGTTTCGTCTTCTCCCATTTTATGGAATTCAATCAATTCCTTTTTTACAGACATGTTATTCTGCTGTCTTTTTTAAAATACAATGATTGTATACTTGGTCATGATTGTATACTTGGTCAACATACACTCTGCCAAGGTGGAAATTACTAGAGATGGAAAGAATAGCACAAGATCAACTACAGGGAGACATTATTATCAGCAGGGCAACAAAAAGTTTTGCAAGGTTAGAAGGGGACATGCTATGCTATAAAAAAATCGGCCCACAATTGGCGGAGAAATAAACATACTTTAAAAAAAAATGCACCAAATTGAGACCCTACTTCTTTTTTGAAGTTGATTAATAAAAACCAGTGCTTCAGGAAGGAGGCTACCATGAACAACCACAGTAAGGTTAGTGATCCGGCATCTGGGTGGTTGCCACTGGGGTGTGGGCCTCGATGGTATGACATAATGTTTGCCATGTATCAGTGTGGCGGGTCTGTCAATGGGCGGTTGCACTGGGCAGAAGTCGACAACTCTGTAAGGTGCAAAACAGGACCAGGGTCACAATGCCACAACAACTTGCAGATGACTCCACCATTAATATAATATGATTGTTTAATTACATTTTTTCTGGACCTGCCAACCAATTCTAATATGCAGAAATGAACTGGTGATAATTGGCTCAAATATATAATTGGAGTGTGACCAGCCAAAGCCCTCCATCTCTCTTCAATAGAAGCCACTATGACCAATGTGTCTGCATATTCTGACTCCACTTTCTCATATGATAGTTGTTCTAGTTCGGGTTTCAGTACTTGTGTTCTTGTGAAATAGTATTTGCATGAACCATATTCATTTTCTATAGGACAGTATTCATAGGGCCCATCTAGGCAATCATCCTGAAATTCAAATCAAGATTATATTTTGTATGCATTAGATTATGTGCAGTTTTTATAGGGCAGATAAGCTAACTGAAATAAGTTAGTATCTTCCCAATGTCTAATGTTCTTTATTATGTCTTGAAACACTGTTAAATATAGTAAAAAATCCATAATCTTATCCACAAATACTTATTGTAAATGTAAATATCGTTTTACACTAAAATGATAGTAGATTAAAGGCACTTACAGGAGATTTGAGTTGGCCAGTTTCTTCGTCAATTAAAGTGAATCTGTCTATGATTTCCAACCGCACAATTGGCTCAGGGAGTAGATAGAACTCTGTGCAGTCCAACTTGAGTATGTAATTCCAAAATCGAATCTTCATTTTGTTCGTTATGTCTGACGATATACGTTTGGCTATACGGCGCCATAACAAATCCAATCCAATGCCTTCCAGCCCCTCCAGTGCGATCTCATCTATTAAAATTTGCTTGTAGTCGAAGTAAAACTGTTTTAAATCCGTAAACTCCATTTTATAATAGTCACAACAGAACACGTGCGATAAAAGTCTGACACAAAGTATGATGTAAAAGATTATTTGTATTTTATCAACGCAGTACCATGGATTATATAAGCTTGTCTCACTTTTCTTAAGGTTTTATTTATTATACCTAATATTACCTTAATTATCATTTTAAGAATTGAAAAACACTATCACAAACAGGCACAAATTCCATCGAACTAAGATGACAAATTCCATGTTTTTTGTTGTGACAGCTGACATTGACATTTTTTTGGTTTTATTGGAAAAGCAAAGGCTTCTAGGCCATACAGCCTTGTCAATAGTTATTTAATTAAATTCTTATTTTCCAAGAACGATGAAACACGGGTGTGACTGATTTCAAGTCTTGTTGGAGTTTTGGTGTTAATTCCTTTCATTATGATCCTTCTAATATTATTATTTTTAAGATTATGGCTCTGTAATAACACAGTCATAAATAAATAAATACCTATTTAAGCAAACATGCTTCTGAGTATAGTTATACCTATTCTCTTTGCTTCTGAGATAAGATGACTTTATAGCTGCACTGTAGTACCTCGCAACTTAGCTTGCACTGTTTATCCAACTCAAGTCAGAATGCGAGATAGTTACTGTAGTGAAGCTATTCGCAATAACGAGTAGCTCCCCCATTACGCTAGTCACCACCAAAGAATATAATACTCGTCACCACTAAGCACTTGACAGTTGCTTGGAGTGGCAGTCCTCTATGTCCTCAACAGGCAATACCTAATTATTCGTCATTGTGTGACCAGCCGAGGCAAGTTGAGCTACTGATATGCGAGCTATGTTTACCATAAGACAGGACGAGTGGTGCATGTACTTACGCCCGTGGTTTTATCGATACCTACGTCCTTCGATCTTGGGTAAGCCTGCGTCATCAAGGTTAGGTGTCAGTTTGAGACAGGGCTATGACAGCTTAGTTCCAAGTGATCCGTTTTGGCGCTGCGATCGTTTATGGTAACGCCGCCATTTTGTGACGCTATTACTTTGAGTTTGACGTTTTCTTTCTTTGCTGTCATTGTGTCAAATAACCGAGTTGAGTGCGCTGGTGTTTTGTGTATTTCCTTGTCTGAGTTGAGATCCAAAATATCCAAATCCTTCTCATTGTTTGAGACAATATTGTGCTGCGATATTACACCGTTTGTAGGTGCAATCTATATTGCATGATGGCACTAAAATGTTACGTTGGTAGTTGCAATGCAACAAGTGAAACGTACCGGGTTTTTTGTATCCCCAAGAACGATTCGCTAAGGAATTTGTGGATGTCCTTTCTAGTGCCTACAAACCCTCTCCTCATAAGTCTCTCGAAAGAACAATTACTCAGAAAACGTGTCTGTGAAAAACATTTCGACAAACGACAGTTTGACGGCGAAGGCAAAAGACTTCGGTATTCGTATCCTTGTTTATTTACGGATGATGAAATAGCCCACGGTGAACCTCTTTTTTCAGTTGGAGCCGGTGAGTATCTTTTAAGCATTGTCATAAACAATATATTTTGCCTAACTGAGTTAACGAGTTACGCTCGATTTACATTGGTTAAGTGTTTATAATAAGCAAATCATAAGCAAAGTGTGATGTAAACTGATCTCATAGTGGCAATACAACTTGGCTTGCAGTTGCTGTTCTTACTACTTACAATTTTGTTAAATATTTGACCAAAAATCAAGAATAAACCTAAATCGATATTGGTCTCATTTGAACTAAGTTTTCTTTCCAACTTAAGGTGGTATGGTCTCCGAGAGTTAAATCAATAGTTTTGACTAATCAACTTGCAAAAAAAACTTTATCCAACCATTTATTTTCTAGTACTTAGCTGTGTTATGCAATTTTACTTAATCCAAAACATGGTCTCTCTGTATGCTAGTTTCATTCAAATCCATTGAGCTGTTGTGAAAAAGTAACAAACATACAGAATAACAAACTTTCACTTTTTTATATACAATATAAATTAGTGTGATGTGATTTTCATTTAAACACCTATTTTACATTTTAAAATATAGTTTAATACCTAATGATGCCATATATTAACTAATATTGTTATTTTGTTGATTGTTTCAGTGTGTAATGTTCTGAGAGACCACAATTATTGCAAAGAGCAAGATGATGATGAAGATTTGACAGGCACTTGATTGGTTGTTGGAATAGCAGGTATGTAGTTCAGTTTTTGGTGCTATATAGTAAATTTGCTCATTTTTGTTTGCATCTACAGATTGACTTTTTTACTTTTATCTGCCTAGTATTTGCTGAATAACTTTCTTTTCAAAATTAAAATTAGCTTGTCTACTAAACCACAATTATTGTAAATTGTACTTGGCCTCATCGAAATAAGATGGCAAGAAACATAACTCTATAAAAAAAAAATACCCCACCAAAACTCTGTACAAGGGACGGGGCTTTAAAAGTCTGTGCATTATAATCTCTAGTTGACACTTGGTACGTCATATTTTTTGCATGGTGATATCAATATATTTATTTGTGGCTTCAATCATTGTTCACATTAGCCACAATAATTTTGATTTTACAATTTCAGGTGAGAATTTCCATGAACACCCGTCATTCTCACATTCACACACTGCCAGATTAGTTGCAGAAAAAGGAGGTATGTAGTTTTCATGGTTTTTTTACATATTAAAATTTTTGTATATATATGATTTTGTTAATAAAGAGAACTGTAGGACTTTGACACTTGACATTGGCAGAATTATCAAATATCTTTCTACAATGCAATGTATTTTATTTAGTAACATGTACGAATTCGTAATTACTGAATATTTAGTAGGGTTCATTTCTAATTTGTATATTTGTACTCTTCTCTAGCAACTACCACTCCAATTTGGAAAAAAATTGGTATAAACTTTTCTATTCCTGAGTGCCGAAGACTGTTTTATATAGTTATTACCATACAATTGTAATATATGTGGGTTAACTCACAAAGGGCATATATTATAGTGTATAGGTACACATACAATGTTTACTAAAGTGCATGTTTTTTTAATTGTTTCTAATTTATTTTCAGATATACTTCACACTAGTTCTGGAAGCACAACCTCCACCAGTAATATGGAAGCAACAGCAGATATTGTTGAATTTTTTGACTCTTTATTTGACAGCGTCAATTGCTATTCTGGCGGAGCGACAAGAGGCAAATTACGGAGAGCGGTGAAAAAAGATTCACCACATCATCCATTTTGGACTGAGGCCATAAAAAAATTAAAATCTTTAAAATTCGTAGACAGTGGTAGCAAACTTGCTATTAGATCAGGAAAACCTCGTCTCGTGCGTGTACCATCACTAGAAGGATGGATCACAACATTAGAAAGTTTCATTAGGATATCTAAGTTATTATTTGAAAATGTTTGGATTATTATCTTCGAAACATAAACCAAGACCGACTTAATTTTTTTTTTGGTCGTATAAGGGCCCTTAAACTGTCGCAATGTGAATCCAGATGCAAACACTTTTATTTATGCATTCAAATCATTGCTTTTGTCCAATTTTCTGAACCCTCAGTCAAAATTAGCAAACTGTGAAGTGGATAATGGAGAGACCTTGATAGATATAAATTTTCTATTTGAAAGTAAAGAAAACGAGATAAGTAATGCAGCTTCTCTCCCAACCATATCACAGCATCATTCAAGTGGGTCCATTTCGAGAGATGAAATAATTTTAGAAAAAGTTAAATTGCAATGTTCGGCTTATACTGCTGTAGAAAAATTACAAAAACAATAAAATGTCAGAGCTGCTTGAAAACATATACAAACAGCTCTACAGAAGAGAATATACATGCTTATATAAAGTATAGGGAATACAAAACATTAAAAAATAATAACTTGGCATATCTTAGTGCAAGATTTTTAATTCTTTATAGAGATGCTAGTACATACATTCATAACCATCTCAATGTGAATTGTCAGAAAAAAAATAACTCTTCTATTTTAAGTTTGATATTAAATAGTTATTTGAGGTTTTCCTGGTTAGGGTGTGTTAACCACTGCTCATTATTAAAAACTATATTCATCAAGAATATTATAAGGTTGCACGTGCACAATTGGTGTAATATCATAAATAAGATATTAAAAGGAGACATAGAAGAAAAGTATGATCCTAAAAAATTGGCTCATCAAAAATATGAGACGTATAAATTACGAAAAAGAACAATAAATAAATGAGATTTCGACATTTTTGTTTTTTATTTTAATTTAAACTACAAATTAGGTGCATAAAAAACCGATCCCAATATTATCGATATAAAAGAACATCACTAAAGTATCGATATAAAGTACCGAATTCGGAAAGCACTATGCCCATAAAACTGTCAAACTTGACAATCTACAGCCACAGAGTATACTATAACTTGTACTGCTACAGTTGCGCCAAAACGGAACAATTGGAAACTGTGGAAAAGTTACTGTCGCATCTGTTACGTAGTAACTAATAGTTAATCTGTGGTTTGAGAAGACGACTGGTCAACGGTAGTGCTTTCCTTTGTTTCGGATTTTCTATGTCTATGGCAAACAAATCGTACTGAGCCTTTATAATAATAAAATCTTTGGCAGCTTGCATTAATTCTGTAGCAATATATGTTTTGTTACCCTGTTTTCTCCGAAAAAGCAGTAAACTCAGAAGAGCAAGACCTGTCTGTACCTACCTACTACTTTGTAACCAAGCCACTAACTCCGTAACCTCATTGGTCTCATAGCAGCCCACGTAGGTTGACTGAGAAACCGTGAGCTCTTTCTTGGGTTTAAATCCTAAATCGGGCAATTTCAATTTGTGTTTGAGTCTCGAAAAACCACACGAGTATCCCGGGACTGGAATTTGTGTCCCGTATACATACCAACTATGTACAAGGACATGAGCTCCAGAATCCTGCTAACCACCTTCCAGATGTCATTATAAACTAATACGCGCGTATATATTCATGTCACCATTTGCACATTGTTTCAATGAACTAATTTATAGCCGATAATATATAATCGAGAGGCCATAGATTCGATTCCCAACAAGTAATAAGTACATAGGTACGTAGGTACATAGTGCCAATGTTTAGAATTGATTATTATTTTTCAAGGTTTTAAAGAATTGTTCGTTTATGGAATAGAAGTGCCGTTAACATAACAAAAAGGTACTGTTTTCACGTTGCATGTTCAGCTTCCCTTTTGGAGATATAACTATTGATCGCTTAATTGGATAACAAAACAAACAATCGAATTTTAGTATTTTATTTACTAAAGAAAAGGAATACATTTTATCCTTTGCTAAAATATTTAGCATAATATTTATAATATTTTAATGAGAAAATGATCATAACATTTCAAACAGTGATAGGTAAAATAAATAATAACGCACAGGCCGTTTTTTATTTCACATATCAATGTTTTACAATCTATTAGTCTCTAGTTATAAAAAATTGCACTCTATAAATACGGGCAGCGAATACAGTGTAACAGTTCTATCACTGCGAATTGCATTTTTGCATTATTTATAAAACCCCTACTTAAACCTATGCCTTAAAAGGAATGACGTTATATTCAGTTAGAGTGAGCTATACTTCGTTCTAATACAAAAGCACGAACCATTCCTCACTCTAATAAAGCAGGTAAACTGTTATTTAAAGGTCGACGGACTGTGTAAAAAGCAAATCAATACGGTATCAACAATTACTTATATCGATTTATTTATACGCCTATTATTCTAATTTAGTGAAAACGTGACTTACGATTTAATATTTTTTCGGTAGTAATTTTTTGTCATAGTGGAGATAGGAAGAGAAATATTCTCGAGTTTCTAAAGGGCAGTAACTATTTGATACTAAAGGCACACTATTAGAAACCCATTATTTTGCAGAAATGTCAAGAATTGTTTAATATCAAATAGGTTCCGTTAACAATGAAGAGATGAAATTTTAAGTCTAGTTTGATGAGTTAAATATGGCCGGTCCAAAGTTGATAGAGTTACAGGTGCAAGTAGGTAGGTAAATAAGTTAGGCACTTCCCATAGCTTCTTTCTAATCGTCTTTTATATATCATTTATATATATCAAAAACATTGGTAGATCTGCGTTGCGTAAATCAATAAGAAATTAATAAACAGTTTAAATAGAGGTAGGTAATAAAATAAAGGCGTTAGTGAAGGCGATGAATATAAATTTTTAGGTAGAAGAAAAATATTGCACACGCAGTCTTAAAGTAAAATACAGTAGGCATACTTTAATATACGTTAAGCCATAGATATGAATGTTTAGACATGCTTGTCCCAATTTATCGAACTAAAACGTACTAACACCCAGTTCAACTCCCAACAAAGAAACGTTTTTTTCGTCATATAAGAGCGATATAGTTTTATCACTATCGTAATAAAACAAAAATTGGGAACAAATTAGATAGTTTGGGCCATATCTAAACGTTTATAACTATGTAAAGCAACATTACTTCCGAACTGAATCCTAATATTCCAATAATATAATGTAGGTATGTGATGGATATTAAAATTTAGAGAATAACGTGACATAAATGCGCTATACCTTAACATTACACTCCTTTAATAAAACTTACGGACTTTCTTTAAATCCTTTGTAATTAAGTTATTTCATTTATTATAATAAAGTCTTCAATTTCTAACACTAAGGCTCCGAGTTCCAAAACAAAATTAAGCGGTCTATAATGTACTACGGTACCATACGATTTATATAACTTTCAATATATTATAAATTAATATTTTAAGCTTAATACAAGAGACTTTCTAGGCATGTTACGATTACAATCAACTTTTACCGAGTATAAAAATGTGGTTCAGTAATTTAAACGTAGAAATGGTTATTGTACATTTCATCAATATTATTTTTTAGTAATACAAAAAACAATTCTTAACAATTCATCATGAAAATGTTCCTCGCGCTTAATACCTAATGCTTACATTAATTTTTACTTTACCAAAACTAATTAATACAGAAGCTATCGCTATTTACAAGTACTAGCCTCTCTTACGTATTACGTGTTACAAATTTTGTTTATTACAGATTGAAAATGATAACCATTAACCACACACCTTATTTTTATACAACTCACAATAAGTATGTATAGATAGACAACATTAAAGTTAACGTACATTCACTTACAAATACAAAATGGCGGTACAATGCTTTGTGACTTAAGACGTAGCGCAACACCCGGTTATCATTTTCGCAATCAGTAAATATATACCGAACAGGACTGGCCGTGTAAAAGCTTCTACTCATACAATATATTATTAATTAAGAAATAAACATGTAATATGTGCGTTTACTTTGGTTAATTATAAAATAAGTATACAAATTGGCAGTTACATTCGTAAAAAATAACATTTTTTAAGTAATACGTTATTAGAAGACACTACTTTAAATAAATAATTTATATTAAAATCATGGCATCTTTGGTATTTCATATAGATAGTACACGATGAAATGAAAAATGAGTATTATCAAGGCAGTTATGAGAATGCCCCGTTATTGTATATACTATGGTTTCGTATCAATATTACCGAACAACTCTGAAAAATCTATTTAAATTACCGGCACGAGTCGTGAGCACAGATGGACAGTAATTGGGGCAGTTGAGTCCAATAGATGACCAGTATCGACTGACGACCAATCGCGTGAAGCGTCGACGCCCCTCGCTTCTTAATTTCGCCAATCAGATCTACAGCGCCGGTGAGGTTTGTGCTCACGACTCATGCCGGCATATGTACATTACGAGTCAATGGCAAAATTGTGAGGTAATATTCGATAGTATCTTTGTATACATCTTGTCTACTGCATCGCTACGCTAACGGCGTTCTAATGTACGCACTAACTTCAGTTCAAAATAAAAACCGTACCACTGTAATGTACATATTACAGTCTGGCCGCATACACTTAGGCACTAAGTCATTACAAATAGAATTGACATTTTTTTTACACACATCCAATTGTCAACAATGAGCGCGATGATCCTGAACACTATCGTCATCGGGGTCCAATGTAACGACTAGCTAGTTTACAAAACAATGTAAGCATCTTACTTTATTAGCGGATACAAAAGAGCAAAAGAAATTTCATTCGAAACATTTCTAACGTTTTGGCCCACATTTGTGTAATAATTTTAGAAACAGTAGACAAAAGGAGGTTCAGTGTCACAGATGTATGTACATAATGATCACAGTTACATATCGTAACAATGGCGCACCAACAATCTAAATTGGCATTGCGGCATCACAGTGCCCCTTAACACTATGTATCTATGTATACGTAATAGCTAATTCTATAACATTATCGAATAATTATCAAACGATCCCCTAATAATCTAGATACACCCATA
The DNA here is from genome assembly GCA_905332985.1 of Mimas tiliae. Classification (NCBI taxonomy): domain Eukaryota; kingdom Metazoa; phylum Arthropoda; class Insecta; order Lepidoptera; family Sphingidae; genus Mimas; species Mimas tiliae. Next base: position 9,699,125 of record HG995256.1, on the reverse strand, counting down.
AGAAGCACTTTTTAATGAATGAATAAGTATCAGAACTTTACATATCATTTTTATATACGTTAAATATATCATTTTATATTATATCTTGTGTTTCACAATGGTTTCAACTTTGTTATGCCTATAATCGTTTAATCTAGTATCTCGACAAAACTTGACAAGCGATGCTACATTTAGTAATTTTAATTTGTATCGAACAATTGTTTCGTTGAAAAGGCAGAATCGATACATTAATTATCGATTATAAGAAGTTGTAATGAATTTTTGGTGACTACATAATAATTTGTTATTAGCATTTTTATTGACGGAACTGCGTTGCAATTTAATGTTGTCGAGTTATACGCATCACTAGAGCTTTAGAATAAGAGTTTTTCATATTATATTTAGTGACGTTATGCTACAAAATATAGTTTATGTAAAAAAGCGATCTGTGAATTCGTTGCAAATTTTGTGTCATTCCATGGACCTTTCCACATTTGGTATTTATTTTTCTGGTACTTTGGAATAAAAAATTGTTAACATAAGGATCATGGAGAAACTCAAATGTAAATAGGACCAAAGAGTTCTCCAAATCCAAAATCTGCAACGAATTTCACCATTTTATATTAACTATTCATCAACATTTTACCAACAAAAAACTTATATTTTCACCTAAATTACTTGTAAACTATTTATATCTCTAAACAATCTACAATTTGTTACATTTATCTTATATAAGTCAATCGTTTAATATAGTTCCGTCTTTTACAAAAAAATATTCTCATTTCAGCGTCACGTCTTCAGAGCGAGGACGCGAGCAGTTTACAATGTGGATAAACACCAGTACGTATTTTATTTTGGAAGAATGATTTCTCATCACGAAAGTCGGGTTACGTAATCCACAAATATACCTACAACTTAATGTCCGAATACGAAATAAGGATATCTTCATCGAGAGAGACGCACGTGCGTCTGCGAACAACCTCTTCGTATGACGTATCCACATTAACACTACGGGTCATAGTCATAACAAAATACACTCTCGAGAACCTATAGTTCGTTCATTCGAATGCGATCCGAATAACAATTTCCACTGGTATAAATTTGAATTTGGAATGTGTATAAAGCGCTCAGTCCACGTAACTCGGAACCGGAGCGCGTCGATTCGCGAGCGAGTCAGACGTATGTGACGTATGAGACGTGTCAGGTGATGCGGGGCGTGAGTGCGGGGCGGCGCGCTAGTTGCGGTAGATGTACGCGCAGGGCTGCGGCGCGGGCGGCGGCGGCGTCGGGGGACGCTCGCCCGACGGAGACGGCGACGACGACGGCGGCGACGGAGACGACGACGAGCCGCCGCTCGCGGACGCCGAGCCCGACCCGCTGCTGCGCTGCGACACTGAACCAACAACGTTTACTTAACACTTCAATGTATACTACTAAACCGGCTAAGCGGACATAGAAATTGCACACTAAATTACGGTCAATTCACCGCAACTTAATATTGCCATGTCGCTTACTCTTAACTAGAATTAGATTAGCTTCTATCTCCCGCTACCCTACCTCCCGAGTTGGCGCAATTTTACTTCTAAACTGCCCGTCTAGTTAGAAGTACATATAAGTCTTTGTTTATTACACGACATACACTCAACATTAATTTAAACATTTACAGATCTGAAAAATTACTAAAGGGTACAGTAGCCGTGTGGCACGTGAAGTTCCAATAGACGACGAACATTGACTGACCAAACGTAGTGATTAAATTCTTTTGACGACTGACAAACCAATCGTGTAAAGCATTAGTGCCCCGGGTTCCTTCGTTTGATGAAACAGACCTATGAACTATTGCGTACGTGAAGTTTGTGTTAGCTCACGACTCATGCCGCTACCTATATCATCATTTTATTTGGAGTAGTCAAAAATGTAGTGTCTCGTGATATCGCGGACAAAGTCCAATCCCGGAATTCGTGCGTGTTATCGATTCGAAAATTCAAACACTAATTGTAATGGCCCGACCTGGGGTATGAACCTAGGACCTGTATACATATACTCTTATATAATATACTTTTTTCTGCCTTGTGTTATCTCGGCTCAGTGCCAGGGCCGCCTTCCTACTTAAACGCTTACACTTCCCCCGATCTTGAGCATCCTCCATAGTGAGACCATCGGTTCTCATGTCTCTCTCCAATGCGTCAAGCAACATACAAAGTGTTACAGAAAGGTGTGGTTACATTTAAGCAACTTATAGCGTACAATACACGTATGTTACCTCCGGGGGACACTTTTTAGTGTCGATATTCGATTAGCAACTTTGGACAACACTAAATAATAAACAACTGAGCTTTTCTCTCACGCCAATTGTTACTCCCGCTCACGCACTTCACTTAATTTATAGGGATGTGATCGATCTTATCGATCGTAATAAACGATTTTTTTAGATCGTAATTACGAGAGATTTAATTTAACGTTTTTTTAGGATGTCTAGATTTTGATAAGATCCGATACATATACTCACTGTCGGGTGTAAATAACGACCCTTAAATATGAGCACACCTTACTGTAACACGTTGTATACTATTTGGTATACATACCCAACGTATGGTGGTGGTGCGTGTTATGCTTATGGTGCATTTGGTCGCGCGAGTCCGCCCCGCTTGTTTCTCAGAGGTACACCTTCTTCACTGAGCGCGTGGTCGAGAAACCATTGTCGTTGCCGCGCCTGTACCCATCGCCCTGCGGTCCGAATATTCCTGCGTTAACTAACATGCCCAGGTGAATATGCGTGCGTTAATATGTTAAACATGATTAGTGACATGGTGGCAATATGGGATATAATGTGAGCTTTATCAAACACGGGCTGTTTCAAACTACTTAAAAAAGAATATATAGAAAGTGACTTTTCTGTTATTTGATACCAAAAGTGAAATACTTATAACGCTGTACGTAATTATGTAAGAGTTAAGACATTGCATCTGAAGGCAAAAATTGAAGTCTGCAAGATTAGTTTGATAAAACTCACATTATTTATGCGGCTTTAGCGAGTCATGGGGTTAGCTAATGCACGAATGAATTAAAGAGTTAATACAAAATTAATGAGAGAAGAAAGAATGGTTATGAAGATGTGATTGTTAAACATAAAGTAGTAAATTTATATTCGTATAAGGTGAAATACCAAGTGATTTGAATTAGAATATAATTTACTAAATAAAATGTTAAAGTCAAAAAAGTTAATAATTAAAATTCCTTGGCCATACTTTTCTACAGAAAACATGCAAGTTATATTTTTTATGAGACGGTCATAGATGAAAGCAAGCAGATGATTTTCAGCTATGACAAAAATGTTCAAGTGACTTACGGTACCTCGATACTTCGCAATAATGTATTTTATAATGTGATCATTACTTGAATATTGCCAGACTCTGGCAACTTTAGGTTTTCACTGAAGATATTAGGAACTCATTAGCAGAAGAACATTATATACAAGAAAAAACTAAGTCAAATTTAAATTAGTTGAGTATTAATTTAATGTTAATAAAAATGTCAATTGCTGTTGTATATTTGAAAATCGAATCAAACTGAACTTCATCCAGAACCAAAGAACCTGTGAAACCTGTAAAGTAAAGATCTATCTACAAAGCCATGCAAAAGGGTAAAAAGGAGAATCAACTGACATTGACCTGATGCGAGCGCAGGGTGCCGAAGTTGTCGCGGCGGTACGCGTCGGGCTGGAACTGGAACAGCGTCTCATGGTGAGGATGGTAGGGAGGATGTTTCCTGAGCGTCGCTCGTGGTGACGCCGGCTTCGGCTGAGGAGCGAGCACCGGCTCCGCGTACGTCACTTCTTCCACTTGCTGCAGGAGCTTGGGTTCGGCTTGAATTCTGGAAATATGCAAATAGTTAAGTTTGTCGTATTTTTAGTATATGGCAAAGAAAGACTGGCCTTTCTTATACTGGTATAGCAGATAAAAAACGTAGACTCCGAAAGTACTCCCTATATAAAGAGGAAAAGTCGCGACACGTGGGCGTAGAAATTTTTTTTTTTTCGGAGGCCCATGTTTTAAAGTACTGCTCCAAGTTTCCAAAAGACCTAGTGGTTAGCGACTAGCGAAGTTCTGGGGTAGGCCAATGCGATCTGCTACGCCTTTGGGAAAAGCTTGTTGCTCATAAACCATTCTTTTTCATAAGTCCTTCTAAAGAACACTTTAAGAACTTGAACTGGCATTGATATTTTCACCTATCTGATGGCGCTTTACTTAAAAAGGAGCAGAAACACAATATTGAAAACCTTTCAATAAAATCAATAAACCTGTTAATATTCTGCCGTTGCTCAAAATACTCGTACTCAGTGTCAGGGTAGGGCATGTTATCATCTTCATCCTTCTTGCATCTCCTGCCGCAGATGTACCCTGCTGCAAACCCTGCGCCCAACGCTGCTAAGGCTCCAGCAGCCACGGCAAGTGCCAGGGTTTCTACTGAATATGCAGCTGGAGGAGGATCAGCTGCTAGGACTTCGGGACCTGGTTAGTTAAACACAACAAATTTATATTTAGAAAGTGTCAAAGAAAATATTTTCGAAAAAAAATATAAGTCATGAATGAAAGAAATCTGATCTTGCTATGGTATAAAATAGCTCTAAAAAGCTTTATGTCAATAATGATATCAGTATATTTAAAGGAGGACTTTCGATGGTCGCATCAAGTTTCAGAATTGCGCGTCAATGAAGCCGTATCTGCTCATTTGCGTTATGCATTATTTAAATATATGCGATACTATTTGACGTAGACGTAGATTCACTTGCATATTCAGTGTAACGTAATCGACAATGACGTGACTGAAGTTCGCCGTTTGACCATGGGCTTGGCGCAACCATCGAAAGTCTACTTTTATGACCAGAAGCAATAATCAGGTGAAATGGAAATGATTTAATATGTTGGTGGACCGCCCGTGTAAGGTAAGGTAAAAGGTAAGATTTGATACATATTCTCATATATTCCCGTTTATCTTTTAAACTAGAATTTAATTTCTTGTTCCTACAGATATTTAATTATAATACTGTTAGGGTATTCCCTTTTTATCGGTGAATTGAGGATGTCTAAGAAAATAACGTTGGGTACATTGGATTAATAACTGTGCGGTACAGTGGTAGAAGGGTGGACAAATCGTATAAAAGAGGTCGCCGCCATAACTGGAGGCCATTTGCCAGTTGTCAGTGCCTAGGGCTCAGTCGTAGTCTAGTTCTTAGTGATCAGTGCTCAGTCAATAGTCCAAGAGTTTCTTACGCGGTAGCTCTGCCGGTTTACTATTCGGTTCTAGTTCGGCCTTAGTTATAATTAAATAGAGCGTGGTCTCTAAAGTATCCTGACATGGGGTTGTTGTCTGTAAAGCAGTGACATTGTAAAAGTGACTCGGTAAACCATTAGTAGATTTGATAACCGTCGCGTCGTTTTGTATCATTAAAATAACGCTCGTCTTGTGTAACATCTAAAAATACCATATTTAAAAATTCTCAATGTAAACCTTCAAAACAAATTACTTACTTGTTTACGAGTATTTACTCGAAATGTCTGTTAATCATGTCTAATCATACATAGTTTGGGTTGGTTTCTAGCTTTTACACAATATAAAAAACTTGCTATCTGCGTCTGTCTGTCTATTTGTACGCTTATTTCTCTAAAATATTCAACGGATTTAGGTGCAGTTTTCACTATAATTTAGAAAAATTATTCCGAAAGGTTTTTATGTATATCACGCTATGACCCACGGGAGCAGAACCGACTCCGCGAGGGACGTGTAGTAGTAAATAGTAGTAAATTAATAGCTTTAATAATAATTGTTTTGTGTATCTTTATGGATATGTATACCAGAAGCTGTTTTAAATACACACATAATTGATTCGTTGCTGGAGTTTGGTCCCACTACTATTTGAAATACTATGCGACTATGTTATACCTTCATTATTACCATTCCCTCCTTTCCCGTCTTTGTCTTGTACGATGTTGATCACCTCTCCCTTATTCTCTCCTCTTGCGTCATCGTATAATCCTGAACTCAATCCACCCACAGCTCCTGCGTCTTTGCCTAAAAATATAACCATTATCAAACTCACATCTCTTTCCTTAATGAGGGAGTATATTGCCATATCGGACACAAATTCTATGTGATTCAGTGTGATCGAAAAACTCAAACACAAATTGTGATTGCCCTGTCTGGGTTTTGAACCCAGGACCTCACTGATTTCTCAGTTTAAAGTACGATGCCACTAATGAATATTAATATTAATTATTTTCCTAAATTTACGTAATTAACATTACATCCGAACGTAACTTTATATTCAAATTGCTAGTTACGAGTAGATATTTATATTTTGCAAGGCGAATCTGATCAGAAGTCACGGCTGATATGCGGAGAGAAATCATAGATGGAATATTAGGGAAGACGAAATTAATCGTGATGGTTAAAAATATTTAAATAAAGTTTTGGTGTTTGCTCAGGAGAGCATACATCACTAGATCATAATACTCACTGTGCGGACAAGCGGCATGACTGCCGGTGCTGACGCTCTGGTAGAAGGAGTTCTCATCCAACCATCGACTCACTCCATGCGAGTAAGCGCGACATCTGCCCGCCTGCTTGTCCCACGCACAGTACGGGTCCTGCAGGGCTACGCATTCACTGCAACGACAATGAATTGCACATTGTAGTTGTAATTTCCATTATTAATATTTAATAAAATCCAGGAAATAATGTTATTTCCTATATTACTTAATAATAGGTGTGTTCAGGCTAAAGAAAAGTATACATTTTGGCTTTGTTAATTTGTCTGCGTTGGAAAATATTTATATATTGTTGGCGTCATCTTGAACCCAATGAGATGAATGTTCATTTGTACTGGTGGTCTCGTATGGGTTGAAATTCAACCTCTATAATCATAATAAACTTTTTTAAATTTTGTTCTTTATCGTCAGCTGTGAGATTTGTGCCATGCTTGCAACTTCACTAGTGGAACTGCATGATTGTCGAGTTCTATGATACTAATCAAAGAGGATATAAGTGTAATACTAATAACAAACAATACTCACGAGCAAGAGCTGATCTTGTCGCTAGAGCAGCGATGCAGACGTAGACTCAGCACCTCTCTGTCTGAGACGGCGATGAGTCTCGCGGCGTCCCTCCCCGCGCGTGCGACTCGTAGTGCTCGCACGGGCGAGCCCGCAGCGAATGCTTGCAGCTCCTCTATCACTACTGGTACTGCTCGCTTGTTCGAGTCGTATGATACAGCGTTGATTGCTTTTATGATTTTGCCGTTATCTGAAGACAAAGGTTAGGTATTATAAGATGACTAACTTCATTTCACCCCTTTAGGCGTTGAATTTCGAAATATCCTTCCATATTCCTTGTAAATATCATAAAGGGAACATCTAGATTTGGGTTGGGTGTTGAAGGGTCAGTAAGTCACTGAGTCAGTCAGGACTTCTCTATTTATATATACAACGTGTTACAGAAAGGTGTGGTCATATTTAATGGTCGTTACATACATCTGACAGTTAGTGTTTATATACCGGATCTTATAAAAATCTAGACATCCTCAAATAGCACGCTAATTTAAATCACTCGTTTATTACGACGGTCATTACGATCGATCACATCCATCGAAATAAGATGACTAGAAACGTAACTCAAGCAAAAAAAATACCCATACATACATTAACTTTTATGCAATAAAGTTGATTTTGAACGTTCATTAATTTTTATGGTGTGTATGTGTTGTGATATTACCTTTGCATGTGGAGCTGTTTTTTTGGCAGATTCATATGTGTGGTATCGTTCTAGTTATCTTATTTCGATGATTACATCCCTATAAATTAAGTAAAGTGCGAGAACGAGAATAACAATGCTCGAGTACGACAAATGCTCAGCTCTTTATCATTTAATGTTATCCAAAGTTGCAAGTCGAATATCGACATGTTACTCATTCGATAAAAAAGAAAATTCTTTATTTATGTCCTAGCAGTGTAATGGGATTTGGTACTTTGGGGTTAAAATACTTATATCGTACACTATACGTGGCTTCAATTTGACCACACCTTTCTGTAACAAGTTGTATATGTAGATTTCTATATTTCATCAAAGATCAAATATGTAGAGACTGTAGATAGAGTTGACGAAAACTTAGGACCATGTTCATTGATTGGATTTTCGATTACATTCCAGCATATTGTTGTTATATATTAAACACTTTATTCTAAGATGTAGCGCTTACCTGTGCCGATAAACAGGACATCGTAAGCTTTTCCACCAGGTGTTTTTACTTGTGGATCAACCGCGATTTGTGTAAACCGATAGCTGTAAAATAATTGAAATCATTATTAACTTAGAACAAAGATACTTACTCTAGTGTCCATTCTATCAGCCAGTGTTTTACTTACTGAAAACTAGTTCGTATGACGATCGGTTCTCCGAAAAACGCTGGGACTGACTCATCCATGAGTGCGTGCGTTTTGATGAAGTTTAGCGTTTGGTCTGGCAGTTGTCTCGAGTCGTTGTGACAAGTCCCCGGCCGGGGTTCTGGCACCTGCAATAATATCATCAGATGTTATAAAAATGCATTATTGATAATAATACTTCTATTTATTAATATACAAAAGAGTAGTTGGTATAGATTTGGATTTCGATACATGTTTCTAAGTATTTATGTCAATGACTCTTTTGGCAAGGTATATGGATTAAATTAAAATTATGAAATACTGGCCAGGAACTGGCTGAAAAATAATAAAGTTCGTGTTCCATTTTCAAAACGAAGTTATGTTTAGGAAAAGAGAATAAAGCTTTAAAGCCTTTTATTACTACCTTTGATTACTACTATACTAATGCTAGACCAGGCTTTGTTGATCCTGACATAGTCTATCTATCGTAAGTCCTACCTTTGCACTGTTGACAGGCAGCCAGTTGTAGTTAATAGCACTCTGTTCTTTGAACGTGCCTTCGAAGGTATCAGCAATGTCTTGCATGCTGAAGGCACAGACCGCACTGCCAGATATACTGTTCGGCGGGGTTGTGAATGTGCCATAAATTAGCTGAGCACTTAGACCTCCATACACTCCTTCTATGAGCTCTGTTGTTGATTCTGTAATCGGAATTTTGAAATATATCAAAGGGCATACAAGTATATTCAATGACGCACAAGACTTAATTATATTTATTTGTAAAATATAAGATAGAGAAATAACTAGTTCATCTACATCTCGAAATAGAATTTCGTTAGGTCATAGGTATATCTATTGACGCAATTTAATCGACATTTTATCATAGTATTTATTCAAATCGAACAATCGTATCGTATTAAATATTGACTGATGCCTTTAAGCTCGGAGTTTATCGATAAATTTGCAATTTTGAGACTACCATACAATTGAATTACATATAATCTTCAGTGTAAATAATGTTCAACTTACGTATTTCATTAAAATAAAAGGGGAAATCTCCAGCGACGGAGCAGTTGAGTCTTGACTTTAGGAATGATGTCCACCGTTGCTTGAACCTGTGTGGCCCGCCTCGGTCGTCGCGACACACTCGGGCCACTCGGGAGAACACCGCCTATGAATACCACATTTAATTTTAAATAGTGCCTATTTACGGCGACTAATTTGCGCGAGCATTCGAGCGAAAGCACGTGAATGTTCGCCATCAAATACTCGCGATGAGATAAGGCTTTATTTTTTTTATTTTTTATGTAGAATATTCTGCGGCCTGCATTAGAACTTTATTATGAATACTGCTTGCAATAAAATAATTTCACAAATTTCCGATTGTGCATAATTATATAAATGATTCACAATAAATTATTTTATCAAGTTTCTCTAACGCTAGACGTTAAGTCATAACCAAGGAGAGTCATAATTATGTTCATAAATTCTATAAATTATTCGTAGCAAAACAATGTCGCAAAAAAAATTGTATTGTCAATAGAGTAAGAATTTATTTGGATTGAAAGATGTTAATATTTAATTAAGGTCACGGCATTGAAATAGATTATAGACATTTAGAAGAAATGTGAACTTTCTAGATTAAGATCTAGATCCGGTCCTGTTCAGATATATCGATCGTAAACTAACATTTTTTACGAATCTCCACTCTATTTTAACTCAAATTAAAAAAAAAAACTATCGTTTTTGTTAATAAATTGGTACCACATATTTCATGACAGTAATTACCTTTCCACAATTAATGTACTCCACAGCTGTCTCCCTAAAGAAGAAGTACACGAAGTTGCCATGAACGAGCGAATTCACGAAATCCGGAGCTATAAACAAGGAGACAATATTGGAAACATTATCTTAGTTGTATTAATAGTACTAATTTATACAAAGGGATGTTGCCCTATCAACGCCGTTGTCGATAATTCTAATACGATCCTAATCGGATTTAGCGATTGTTGACGCGTCACCCGTCACGCAGATGACATGGTATTCCCGCCAAAACCCGTTCTAAATTCAATTAAATTGACGGATGTATATTTGACAGCCGCATTTGGAGGCAATCGAGCGTGCGCGACGGTGTCTACTGCCGACAGATAAACAACGCGCGGCGAAATGTTATTCATCGTGACATTTATTGTAACTTGATTAGTATCTTGTTATCGAGAAGGATGTTCATTTGGCTGTGTTTCTTTTGTTACAACAGTCAAATCTTTGCAGCTAATATATTGTTTATTGGTGCGAATATAATAGTACTCATAGACATATATGTTTTAAGAATTTCGCGATTTGTATACCTACATACAGTAATAATAAAATATTAGAAATTTCGAGAAATAAATAAATTAGTATTTTTATAACGCGATTAAGACCGTTTTTCAATATTATAATACATATTCATATATTTTGTACAATATATAATTATGCATGTACATATTATTATGTCAAGTGCATGCTTAGAGCAATACTCGAGTTACTAATTTTTTATTTTAATTCCACTTTATATTTAAATATCTTCGGATATTTAAGTATAGATTTTTTTCCAGTTTATAATATTATGGATATAATATTTTTCCAGAATGAAATATACCTACTAATCGTCTCGCTATACTGCGACCTAATTGATGCGTCGTATACGCAGATGTTATATTTTCATATTTATTATAATTTTCCAATATTAAATTTACTAGGTATTTGAAAATGAAATAACAGCGACGGCTCATACTCTTCAGTTGAGTCGTAATAATGCAATTCTATCACACAAAAACTACAATTGATTTACTGCATCAGTTACGAGTATAGTGAGCCTTGGTAAAAAGCATACACATTTTCGCATTTATAATGCCAACTGATAAGATTTATAATCTCTACCAACTGTAACTATAGAGGCCCGAGAACTCTCAAGGTAAGAGGACGTCCGTGCCCAAGTGTTTGGAGCCGAAAACAAGCTTATTAAATTATTCCACGAATCTACGTTTGAGGTATTCTTATAGATTATTTAGTTTATACTTAAATTCAAAGAAAATTATATAAAGTACAAATAGTAAGTAGAATCGAGGCAATAAACAGACTCTTGTTTAGTCTTAGAAAAAAAATATTTTGTCTTATTCTATTTCTTAGTTCTAAGAAATGGTTAATTGATAATTAAAGTAAGTATTCTTAATCGTAAATCCGTTTTGTTTATCAAAACGTCTAGTGTTATCAGATTTTGTTGCCATGAACTTGTCGGACGCAGCATGTGTTTTCATTAATCTGCCACCTTAAGCGACTTAATCTGTGTGATGTTAACATTTATATGCAAATAAGACGTGACAGTTTAATAACAGTGTAGAAATACAACATGCGTGTGTCATTACACCCGCCGTTAAATTTCATTTATATTTACATAAACCGTTTGATTGTCAATTAAACGTTTAAAGCTAACTGCGGAAATGTTTGTCCGCTTCGATACGTACTAATTGTGTAACATTTATTTATGTGTAATTTGGATTTTACTAATCATAGACAATATTAGAATTAAGTGTTCGACTTTTGAAATATGATATTGGTTGCTATTCCGTTCGCATCGGATTAAAATATTTTTTAGTTTAGCCCGGTTTTAGTCTTTATTTATTTACACGATTAAATTAATTAAAATCAAGTAAAATAAGTATCATTTTAGTTCTGAATCCGTCGTTCCAATGAATTAACACCTACTAAATTAATGCAGACAGGCTATACAATGAAACTGATTTCATAATTTTACATTATCATCAATATATGGAATTATAAAAATTCGCTATATGCGTCTGTCTGTTTGTCCGCTTATTTCTCCTAAACTATGCAACGGATTTAGATCCGGGTCACTATAATTTAGATAATTTATTCCGGAAGATTTATATGTATATCACGCTATGACCCATGGGAGCACGGCAGTAACATTCCTGCGGTGAAACTGCGAGGGACAGCTAGTTGGTTGTAAGATAAACTTACCGTTTAATGTCATTGAGTCGTAAGGTTCAGTCTGTAAGGGTTCTCGATATATGATCGGCTCCATGCCACTGAAGTCAGCTACTGTGCCGGAGTACAATTCACTATCTGAAAATAAAAACATATTTTTTAATATAAATATGTAGTTTGATACACTGACTGCCTCGGTGGCTCAGTTGTAATGTGTACGCGTTACGATTGAGGGCAACGCTGAGGTCTCGGGTTCGATCCCCGGGTCGGGTAAAATGTTATTGGGTTTTTCTATTACGAAATGCTCAGTATCAGCCCGGAGTCTGGAATTTGTGCCTGATATGGCGGTAGGCTCGCCCCCTATCACAGCATGGGACGGAGATACACTTGGGGAAATGTCTCTCTGTTCTTACGATTGCTCGCGGTTGTATATGTATGAAGTTGTAGTTGTAAAATTTAGTTTTTTACAATTCAAGCAATCTATTTCGCTTAATATTTTTGCATATCTTTTTGTGCAGAAGTTAGTCACTTTGCCGAGCCCGCACAAAAAAATCTTACCTACTATTGAGACCCGTGCCATACACATCTTAATGATCATAAATGTTGCTGTTACAGTTTTTTTTACGACTATTGACACAGTATAGTTGGACCTGGTGTCATAGGGTTATAATATCAGGAGGAGTCTGCCGTGTGCCATACAGTCAAATGTGGTGTCTACTGAGGTGCCTAAGAGACCAGCGCATAATCGACATATTTGTCTCAAACCGTTTTGCCGTAACACTGGCCTCGCTGGATCTTCTCGACCAGACCTCTAATCCAATACGTCCGATGATTAATACAGAGACGAACACGTCTTTGGACTACGTGCCACGAATTTGCCATGATTTCCAGTTAATTGGCCGAAGGTGTCGAATTGTGCCAAGTTAATTGCTTTTCTGTACTATTGCTGTCCCATAAATGTATTGATTCAGCTAAGAGCATAGATAAACAGTCATAAGGATTGTCGAGAAGTTACTGCACTAGAAGGTTAGCGATTGAGATATTGTTTTCTTTTCTCCTATTAATGCGATATCTGTATCGCCGACCTGACTGGGAATAAGTCTATCAGATCATGAAATACTTACTTTCTCGTCTTGCTTTCTATGATGTAAATAAAAGAAAAAATACTATTCCGATGTTATATGGAATGAAATGTTTGTAAAGTAATCTTTTAAGTTGCCTTTTAAGATTTTTTAAAGGCGAACTACTTCTGTATATTTGCGGGCACGCGGTCTGTGCAGCGACGCGGTTGAAAACCACAGTCTCGTTAAAGTACCTATTCGCTACAGTTCATATTTCTCTAACATATGAAAAACTTTGTGGAAATCAGCGTTGAAGTCACTTCTTAAATTAGAATAACCCCGTTTAAATCCGCGAAATCAATTAGAAACCACATCTAATTGCTAAAAGGGCTCATGTTGAACATTTTATCAAAAACCTTTTTCATTTATGAACGTAATTCATTATAAAATTAAGTTTATTTTAACATTTTAAAACAGTAATTCAAGTATATTCTTGCACACATCAATAGAACTTTCAAATTGCCCTTACGTAAAAACATTTTGCACATTGCCATCTTATTTCTTTATAACTAGGGGCGTTGCCCATGTTTTTCCACAAAACATAAAATAAAAAAAAAACTTAAAGTCCGACGAATATGAGACATATCTTACTTTCTTCCCCACATTATTCTGCATCGATTGGTATCGGTCTCGACCCCATACCCCCAGCGGTTTCGGAGAAGATAGCGTGACAAGCTTTTGGCAGCGGCGGCGGCGGCGCCAGTTACTTTTTTTTAGAATAGAGAGATTCCTTAAAACAGTTTTTACTCTCTTGAAAAATTTTCTTAAGTAGACATGTGCCCTTTTTGCAATTAGTGTTTTTACTATTCCAATCACTTAGGCTTTACAATGTCACGAACTCACACAGACGTAGAAATAAACAGAGATATAGACAAAGTGATCAAACTAATAACACCCCTCTTTTTGTAGGGGGTTAAAAGCAATGATTAGGGTATTTTAGAAATATTTTTTTAAATAATGTTTTAGTCATAACTCCTAATATACTTTACAATGGAAAAATGACGTAATGCAGACGGTAAAGTGATCTAAAATGTAAGGTTACACTAACAAATTCAGCACAATCAGCGCTCGGAAGTGGCTCGCGTAGCTGCTTATTGCATAATCCACTAGTGCTGAGCTAATACCGGCCGGACGCTCCGCAGTCCGCTGGACGACGGGCTTAACAATGGTAGCGATATAAAAAACAGATTAAACTAACGCGTAAATACAGTTGTTTTAAGTTTATTGTGCGGGATTGTATCTAGACTCTATAATAATAAGAAAGTTGGAACTGATAATATTACTAAATATTTGTTTTAAAGATTTACTAATGAGTTAATCTCATCTCTATTACAGATTTTTTACAATGGTTCAGCAACGAAAGTCATATCATTGAGTAATACAATATACTCAAATTACCTACTATTACTATAATGCTTAATTATTTTTATTACTTTGATTACACCAATTATAATTCCCAACTAACTTAACCCTCAAAACAGCTGAACAGATATTTACATACGTAGTTAAAAATCATCTCGTTAAAGCAGCTTCAAAAACCGCATATAAAATGGTTCACTCGTTTAGGTACTACGATGCCAAAGACATATACACGGAAAAGTGGACAATATCCCTCTTTTTCCCTTGGGGATTAAAAATCTATTACATTAACAAATACAGTATCGGCGGACATCGGAAGTGGGTCACTTATCTATCACACATCTACCCAGCAATTAACCTAATGCTATAGTACAGCTAAGATTAACAAGACACTGCAGGAATCGATGCGATTTACATATTATTCTTATTAAAATAAATAAAATACACCCAACAGTAACAGACATATTCCTGACCCCACATTAAGATATGAGTATTGTGTCGTGGGTAACAGGAACTACGAGAGACTTTCGGTCTCACCACACCCAGACCAGAAACAAATATTTGTGACTCATACATATATTTGTATCGGTGCGGGAATCGAACCCGCGGCCTTTCGTTTCACAACCATCTCCTTACCCACTACGCCACGGAGGCTGTCAAATAATATTAATACATTCATTCCATTCCACTTTGAGAAACGAATTTCGTATAAAATGCTCACGAAAAATAGTACGAGTAGATATAAAAATAGATAGGATACTTTACAGGACGTTGCTCATTCCAGCAATTCGTTTCGCAACTAAAAACAAATTAGGTTTCTAACAGCACCCCAAAAGTGTAATGTTAATTGTGTAACCAATTCTGCAGTGTCAGTAGTCGGAAGGTATACCTACCTACATGCAAGAGCGAGCTAAGACCAGCCGGACGGTCCCCAGGGCGTCGCTGCGCTTAATTGGACCAGATCAATAGGAGATAACTAACTGTGTCGGTGCCATGTAAATGGCACTGTGCATGTGTGAGGTGAAATATTGTTGAATGTTTTTGCACATGTGCATATCCTGTGTGAGCAGTACGTTTATAAAGCCCCCTGCGGAACGGTAACGGTCGTTCTGTTATCATACGTATCAAATCTGATTTAGTGGTTTGTGATATATTACGGCATTATAACATGGCGTTTATTCGATAAACAGATATGTATATTACGCATAACACTTTTTTATTAAGTAAAAAAAGTAATGCAATAACGTATGTCTTTTTAAAGAGCTAACATACATTTTATGTAATGGTTTATAAAGCTTTATTCATATTACAATTTATAACTTAATACTCGTAGAGTTACAATCTGTTTAAAAGCCGTACGTATTTCATTTGGTTTGTGTTATGTAACTGATTTGTTGTAATTATTTTAGGTATACACCTGTAAAGGCATGTCAAATGACACATAGTTTTAAGTCTTATAAAATGTATTATCTGTTGTAGTGTATTGTGGTATGTTTATGGTTCAACGAGTCCCATAAATATAAAAAACAAACATATTTCATAACAATAACATATTATCTATTATCATTATGTCTATTTACACATACTTCAAACGATGTTACCGTTCCCTGTATTAAATAATTCAGAGCTTACAAAAGATATACAACATGATACAGATAGTTGTAAACACTAGCAGGGTGTAAACACGAGACTCCATTAGTTAACGAATAGTTACTGTTCGTATAGTTGGTATGCGTGACAAATGCGTGTGAAGTTGGGGATGCGTTAATGCAAAGAAAATTGCACAAAGGGACAGCCGACTGTTATTGATGGTTTCACTGTCATAGCTTAGAGGGGAAAAAGAAAATTTCAATGAGTATTACAGAGAAGACTGATGACTTGCGAATATAAGATTTAAATTAATGATTTTTAAATTAAGAAGTAAGCGTCTTAAGTTTTGAATAATTGAATTAAACTAACTATTGGACGAGGGTTCGTTGATATTAAAAGTAATTCTTAGTATACTTGTCCGGAATATTTTATTTGTTCGACAGTGTTATTGAAATTAGGCATATTTTGCAAAAGATTATCAGCCTACACTTGTTACAATTATTTCTCGAGCTAGAATATTTATGAGTTCCAACTCCTGTAGGTACACTTTTCAAGCAGAAAAAGATATTTACATCAGTTCCAATATACGACTATAAAAAACATAATATGAATTCCACAAAATCGTCTTCGTTCCAAGCTGAATTTTAGTTAATAAATTATGTAGCTGTTGATTTTTCGAATTCAATCTCATCTGTAATAGACTTATAAAAAAGATAAATATAATAAAGAAGATAGACGTTGAGCACACAAATTAATACCGTTATATATCTTTAGAAACAGGAGGAGTACGTAAATACGTTTTTTATAAGGCTCTGTCAAATCACTTGTGTTTGTTTGGGATAATCTCTTGTCCTTTTGGAATGTACAGCTTAACTGCAGTTGATGTGCGTACACGAATAACTGTGATGTGTACTATAACATAGTTTTTTATTAGTTTGAATGAGGAAACAAGCAGGTCGCTTGTCTGATAAGCGCCACGCCTGCCCATAAACAGAAGCAATGCCACACAGAACTTGGAGTTACAAAGCACTGCATGCCTCTGCCTTCGTTACATTGAGACATAATCTGTTAAGAACTCATAATGCCCAGTAATCTTACTGGCTTCAATGACCTTTTAATCAAAACACAACAGTGTTATTACACTGCTGCTAGGCGGCAGAAATAGACAAAAAAGTGGCACTAACCCAGACGAACGCATAAGAGGGACTTACCACTTAGTATAGTATATTCAAGTAGATATATTTTATGTATTTTTTTATATTTATAAATTCCTTTTCCACATCGACTACAATGTCTTCACACTCAGTAGGTACCTTTTAAATCCCCAACTACTAACAAGCCCGGACACTGACTGTAGAGTACGTACTAACGTAACACGAGGTGTAATAGTCACGTCACAGCGCACATTCTCATTCAGACGGGCTCTTTTCAATGCAACAATGAGTGGCCATTGTACGCCAGTAGACTGTGAAAGTGGGCCCAATCGATATGAAAAAGATTTTCCTCTTCCTAATTTCCTGACAATGGGAACGGGCGCCGTGGACTCGTGACGCACATGCGACCCGCTCGAAAGGGTTTTTCGGGGATATCTCGGGTATTTTAATAATGGTGTTCATGTACATACTGTAGAGTCATCATTTTAACAATTTGTATTTCTTTCAATGGGATCAAGATCCTTGTGATATGTTAGGTAAAAAATTGTTCTTACTTCGAAATTTATTGTAGTTATATTATCATAGATTATATAAACAAATAAATAACACCCAACAGTCACACACACAGTTCTGACCCCACAGTAAGATACGATAATAAGCGATACAATTATACAACGTGTTATAGAAAGGGGCGGGCAAATTTAAGCAATGTATAGTGTAGGATAAAAGTATTTTATACTCCATAGTACCAAATCCGATTGCATTGTTAGGACATAATTATAGATTTTTCTTTTTTATCGAATGAGTAACATATCGATATCGACTTTCAACTTTGGACAACACTAAATGATAAACAGTGATACTTCAGACCTCCTTTCATTTAATAATTTTATAATTAAAAAACATTAATCAGTTGTCAAATGTCAATATTTATTTGACGCAGTCAGTTCGGCAATTTCTGATTTTATGAAGTATGATTAAGAGTTCAAAAATATGTTGTTATGACTAAAAACAAATATTATGTATTGGTATTTTGTGTTGGTGCAACTGATAACAGCTTTTAAGAGGATCGTCGACTGTATTAAGCTAAATTCATAGATGGACGACCCGAGAATGAAGTCTTTAAAATGCTTCTAGAGGATAGTACCTATATCGTCTTCAGCAAACACTGTTTTAGGTACTGATTTCCGTTTGTCCTGATGTCTGATGTCCGTTTAAATTACAAGTTACGTACTTAGAATTGCGTACATCTTAATTAATTTTATTAAAAAGTGAGTGTCGTTCATAATAATTAATAGTGATGTCATCAATCTTATCGATCCTAATAAACGAGTGATTAAAATTAACGTGTAATTTTTGGATGCCTTGGTTTTAAAAGATCCGGTACATAAGTACTAATTGTAAAGTGTATGTAATGACCCTAAAATATGACCACACCTTTCTGTAACACGTTGTATATATATTTTTTTATGTCATAGGGCCGGCAAACGAGCAAGTGGGTCACCTGATGGTAAGTGATCTCCACCGCCCATGTACGCCCACAATACCAAAAGAACCATGGGTGCGTTGCCGACCTTAAAGGAAATGGATAATTAAGGAATTGGGAAGGATGTGATTATAATCCATAATATATAATCGCAAATTGAACGAAAATGGCTAAGAAATATCATAAAAATCCCGTAATCATGACATTGTAAGTCTTATCATATATCACAGCACCGAAATAAACTACTTTATTTTGCTGTGCCTACCTCCGCCTCTATTTCTTACTGAAATCTCATTTTACCTCTCAAGTATAATATAGCTTCCTATTGGTAACGAATAATCAGAATCGGGTTAGTAGTTCCAGAGATTACCCCTACAAATAAAGACTCTTAAAGATACAGTATTTACCCCTTTATAATATTAGTTTAAATACGCAAGCTACATCATGAAACACGGTATCTAATTGCATCTGTAACAGGTCTATCCTGAGATCCTGTTAGGGCACGCGGGCTGATGCACCGGAAACTTTGTCCTCACGTAATGCACGCATTAACTCATAATTGGATTACACACATTAATCCATTTACGACGATTTGTTGTGTCTACGTTGTCTGCAATAATTGTTTACCTATTACGTGAAGTATATAGACGTTTTTTGCTATGCTTGTTGTAATAGAGGTTGTCTGAAAGGCATTTATTAACCATAAGTCACTTGTTAAAAGTCGATTATCGTAAAGTGATCAAAATAGTTAGGTTTTCAATTAATCTCCGGGCACCATTTAGCAGATGATTGGAAAATTAAAATATTGATTATATAGGGGATTGTAATATTTAGCACTAGCGGATCCAGGGGGGGGCTAAGGGGCTCAAACCCCCCTCAAAGCATTTGGGTCCACTGACAAATGTCAAATTAACCGTGATATTATCCTTCTTAGTACAACCTACAATATAATTTTCATCGCTTATCCTTACTTATTCCATTTTAAGTAGGTATAGTATATACTGAATTTTTTAAATTATAATTTTGGGTCAAGCCCCCCCCCCCCCAAACGAAAATCCTGGAACCGCCACGGATATTTAGTATACGTTACTACTTACCAGCATAAACTGCTGTGGAGTTGTGTTCAGGATCGTAAGGACAGACTGCCTGCCCAGATTTTTCTTTCTCCATATGATATGAGTCTCGCTGGACACTATACTCCCTACAGTAAGGCTTGAAGCTGTTGGTCCCGCAGACCAAGAGTCTTCCAGGTGCCAGGGACACCAGCACTCGGATGTAGTTTTGACAACTCTCCTGGAAAAGAAATGGTATTACATTACAAATTGTGGCAGATGCAGAAATGAAGATGGACGTCGGTGTTGTGATAACTGCTGTAGGTTTTTTTGTGTGGATGTACGAAAAAGCATTGATTTATTATTGAAGTTCAATCCAATAAATATCAAATCCAATAAATAGTTACCAACAATACGAAAGGTTGAGGAATAACAAGACACCCCATTCACCTTTATGATGTAATACAGCCTATACTGAAGTCCAGCGATCATTTTCAATAGGGAATCTGTGTGATGTACGAATGTCGGTGGACAACTTGTACCTGATTTTTGATCAACTTTAGAAAACGGTTCTTAATTCGGCGATTTTTATTTTACATATTATCGATATTATCTTTTCATAATTATTCAAGATTCGATTCCGAAATAATAGCCAATCTGAGACCTCAGTGAGAGTTTGTTTGTTAATAAGTTTCCAATCTCTGTATGAACCTGACTACATATTTTTGTCAATATGGATGACGTGACAGCTATCTAACAACTCGCAAATCTTACACTAGAGAAACTGAGCATGATAAGAATTAAACACCACGGTATTTTTTCATCTTGCATGTCGTAAACGAAGCCGCAGTTTATATCAGTCTAATTAAATAGCATTGTTTGTTCTCATTTCTGTTTTACGGACTAGCAGTGCTTTTACAGAGGTGGTTAGGCTCAATAATTGAACCAATTTGTTGAATTGCTCAATTTGTTTAGCATCAAGGAACGGAGTGGCCAGCGCTCCAGGCGCCAACCTGGGATAGAAGAGTCTCCGCATGTTCATTCTGTACATGCAGGCTTTACACGTACCAAACCATGGATAAAGAGCACCACAATTGGTGTGCGACCTTAAGAAAAAGGAATAGGAATCAGGAAAGGGAGGGAGGAAATGGGTGTCCGGAAATCTCAATCACCATACGACTACGGCAAGCTTGATAGCGTGAAATGATCTTCATATCGTTTTTCTGTGACAGTGGTGCTTCCCCGGTCAAGGCGTTCCATTCATGTTTTTGTTACAGTACAGTTTTGTCTACAGTGTGGCTCTACTACTTAAATTAGTGTCGGGCCGACCCTGATCAGGGTAATCATTTGTTAATTTATCATAACAGTCTAGACTAATGGAATGTGATCTATGAAGCACGGAGCCTGGAGTAATTTATGGGATTTGTATATTCAGCAGTTCAAGAAGAGGAAATACGAAGCTTACGATTACAATATCTGGCCGAATGCCAAATCAATTTATTAGATGGAATATCAAACTAAATGTAGAAAAACATGGAGCATTACGTAGACGTCTACGTGCGTTGTATTTTTAAAGATATAGTGATTTGATTTTGTAATTATTTAATGAACTAAAACTGTCAAGAAAAGTATAGGCTTTTTAGTTTTAACAAATCATTGTTACCATAGTGTTTATATTCATTCATGAGAATATTTAAAATGTAATAAAATTTTCACTTTGTCATAAACTTAAAAATTATATTATATTTAATAAAAAAATATTGTTTCCATCTTACCGTGTACCTAATTTATATTTTCAGGATCTTTATTGTTACATACATGTTTTGTTAATTTATTATTATTAAGATTGTACAAGGTCAACGATCTCTACTTAGTCCAGGTAAGAAAAAAGGAATCATTCATATTGTAAAGGCATACTTACCTTACTTCATGCAGACCCAGCGTGTGCTAAACTATCTAATAAGCAGCTGAATACTCTTCGGAATTCACCGGGTATAGAATGGAGCTGTGAAGAATGTCTAAAAAACACCAACCGCAGGACTTCGTTTATCATTCCTGACGAAGAAGAAGAAGAAGGGTCTGAGACAGGTTTTGTTGTTAATAACCAAACAATAGACACTCGGAAACTCGTACAGGACATCAGTCGAGAAATTAAAAAAACCTTTCGAGAGGAGATAGGACACCTAGAGACCTCACTTGAATTCTTAAGTGAACAAGTTTGTTCCATGGAACAATCAATGAAGAAACAAGAAAACGTCATTAAAGACCTCGAAAGGAAAAATGTGGATTTACAAAACAAAAATAAGAACTTAGAACTAAGAGTTAGTGTTCTGGAACAAGGGGCGGAAAATCTTGAGCAGAAATCTTTATCATCTTCACTAGAAGTAGCAGGGCTGCCTGAGATTTCTCCTAGAGACCTAGAACCATTCTTGAAATCAGTAGCTCTAAAGTTGAATATGGACGTAGAAGATATCCAAACATCAAGACGTTTACCTGGACCGAAGGATAAACCAAACACAATTCTTGTGGAGATGAAAACGAAATCTACTCGCAACCAATGGATCACTGCCGGAAAAGAGAAATGTCTCACCGTAGGGCAACTGATACCAGACGCAACTAAGGAATATACCGAAAATCGTATTTACATTAGAGAAGCCTTAACAAAACCTTTAAAAACCTTATTGTTCAACACTAAATCAACGTTACGTAAGTCATTTCAGTTTATCTGGTGTAAAGATGGCAAAATCTGTGCTAGGAAAACTAGTAATAGTAAAATTTATTATATACGTACTATCCAAGATATTAAGGAACTTCAAAATAAAAATTTTGCATCTACTCCATTGTAAACTAAATGCCTATTATAAATATATTAATATACTGTGTAAAATATGAATAATCAAATCACAGAAATATTAAATTGTACTTCCACAAAATGTTATCTTCAACAACTACCGCACAAATGTAATTTAAATATGTCATGTTTGCATCTTAATATAAGATCGCTACAGAAAAATTTTGCTAAACTACTGGAAGTTATTCATAATTGTGTATTTCCGCTTGATATAATTGTAATCACTGAAGTAGGTATTACAAACAACATTGTAAATCTGTATACGATACCTGGCTATAATATGTATTCAAAACTTAGAACTAATAGAAAGGGAGGGGGTATTGTTATTTATGTAAAAAATTATATTAAATTTACTTTAACGAAATATGAAACAACCACATTTGAAAGCTTGACCGGGGATTTGAAGCTAGATACTAACTATAGTGTAACTTTATGTGCCATATATAGGCCGCCATCAACGAATAAACACAGTTTTATTACGGAACTGGGCAAACACATTTCCTTATATGATCCAAAACCAAACCTTATATTAATTGGTGACATGAATATAGACCTAAACTCCATCTCAACATACAAAGACCTTTATTTAGACACACTCAGTGAGCACGGATTAACGAGTGGAATATCTGATTTTACTAGAATAGAAACTAGACTTAATATCGTCACCAAAACTTGCATAGATCATATATTTGCGCGCGTCCCTACATATCATCCGTTCTCGGCGGTGTTAGACATCGTACTGGCGGATCACCGAGCCATTGTATTTACCTGCGTTAGCACTGGGACGCCAAAACAAATGCCTACACAGCGTGTTTCGAAACAAATAATTGATTATAAAATCTTGTATCAAGAATTATCAAAAGTAAAATGGACAGAGACTAGAAACATAAATTGCCCTTATAACATTTATAACTTCATTGATAAGTCGTTTAAAGACGTATATAAGGTGGCAACTAAAAATAGAATATATAAACAAACAAAAAGTAATCAAACCAAGGAGCCATGGATAGATGATAAAGTTTCCAAATTATGTCAAATACGTGATAAATTATTTAGTTCGTGGAAAAAGAATACCAATAATTCCAAAATCAGACTAGATTATAACAAAATTCGGAATAAAATACATAAAATATTAGAAAGTAAAAGAAATACATACTATTTAAATGAAATTAATCACAACTTTAAGAATACAAAGAAAATCTACCAAATAGTTAATAAAATGCTAGGACGTACAACATTATCGCTTGATGACGCAATAATAAAATCTTTTGATAAGCAAGGACTCAGCGTTAAAACTATCGCAGATAATTTTGCTACAAATTTTGACAGAGCAGTAAAAGATATTATCCCTAGTTGTACAGTTAAGTTAACAAAACCTGATAAATACTGCAAACAGACGGCATCAAGTATATTCTTCCAAAAAGCCTCAGAAGATAAAATACACAACATCATACAAAAATTAAACTCTAAGAAAGCCCCTGGAGCTGATAATATCAAAGTTTCAGACATCAAAATAGCAGGTAAAAAATTATCATCAGCCATTTCTGACTTAATAAATTGTAGTGTAAAATCTGGACTATATCCTGACCAATTAAAATTAGGATGTGTTAGACCTGTATACAAAAAAGGGAAACATAACGATTATTCTAATTACAGACCGATTACACTACTTTCGTCAATAGACAAAATAGTAGAAAAATATATATGCGATCAAATTCATAGTTTCTATAAAAAACATAATGTAATTACGTCTAACCAATACGGGTTTCAAAAAGGAAAAGGGTCACTTGACCTGTTGTCGAAATTCAGTGACGAAGTAAATGAACACCTACACCAAAAAAAAGTAGTATTTGCCCTGTTTATTGACTTCTCACGTGCCTTTGATACATTAGATCATAGACAATTAATAGATAAATTAGATAATTGCGGAGTACGTGGTCCGATACTTAAGTGGTGTGTAAACTATCAAAAAAATCGAATGTACACAGTTAGAATTAATAATACACACAGCAGGCCAGTAACAGTCACAGAAGGCACAGCACAAGGCTCAGTCCTAGGCCCATTGCATTTTCTAACCTATGTTAATGATATGAGCAACTGTCTGAAACACAGTACGTGCTTCCAGTTTGCAGACGATACATGTATCTTGATAGCTGATGATGATCCATTAAAGGCCAGAGATCTGTTACAGGCTGATTTTAATAATCTAGCGAAATGGTGCCATGATGCTGGCTTAGTATTAAACTCTAACAAGACAAAATTATTAGTTATCAAATCGCCGTATTTAAAACGATATATCACAACAAATATTGTGGCCCACGATCACCACTGCTTGCATTCTCAAGATTATTGTACTTGTAAATGTCCTAGTATTGAAGTTGTTAATAAGCACACCTATCTGGGACTAGTAATAGACAACAAATTTAACTGGAGCTATCACATTGAAAACGTTTGTAATAAATTAAGACAATTTTTAGCAAATATTACAATACTAAAAGATCGTATCCCCTTTAAAGTAAAACTAATGTTATATAATTCGCTGAGTGAATCTTACATACAATACGGCCTCACTAGCTATGGTCGAACATTCAAAACTTATCTAAATGAAATACATAAACTTCAATTAAAAATTTTAAAAACCATCGTATCTAAAAATAATAGTCACCAATTCCATGATGACCCCTTGGGACTGTTCAAACATTGTAAAATCTTACCCGTTCACATTAAATTTAATTACATGATACTTAAAGAGCAATTCTTCAATAAAACACTCCAGCACGAAATTAAACATCCTCTATACACGCGTGCAGTTGCGCGTAACCGACTTTGCACACCCAGCGCCACCAATGTATACGGTGAACGAACTACCTCCTACTTGATTCCACGATTAATAAATGACTTACCTACCGACGTACGCGACAGTATTACACCAATTAATATAAAAAACAAATTAAACAATTATTACTTGAGTACCTAATGTTAAAAACGCTTGCCTAGTTTCAACACTAAACCATCTTTTTATTTTTTGTTAAACTAATGTGAATGTATATCTTATATAGCATCACTATAAACCTCAGTGGTTTTCGAATGCATATACTAACGATTATTGTATTTAAATAAATTAATAAAAAAAAAAAAAAAAAAAAAAAAAAAAAAAAAAAAAAAAACCATATTTATTGCATATCGGCTCTTGTAGTATAGGAGCTTTAGACTATTTTAACTGATATGAACTACTTTACCATTAGTTTAATATGCAAATCAATGCATTTGACCCAAAACTAACTTACATGAATACAATCAATTTTATACGTAACAATTCCATTAATCCATGTCGGAGGTAAGTCTACGGACAGATATGCGGCCAGTAATATGATTGCATTTGCATTTCCATGAACCTCCAGATGTCGGCCCTGTAATCCTATTCGGACGCGGCGGGATTTGCCCAGAGTGATGGCGCTACGCACCGTCACCTGCGCTCTGTATTCTTTACCGAATCAATTATATAAATACGATAGATATTTGAGACCATGAACCTGATAATTATGAAAGGTTTCGTTGATGATCGAGTGGGATATCTTTCAATTAATTTTCGACGTATTTAATTCTTTTATTCTGGACATAGGTAATTACTTTCGCTTACTGTTTTCTCGAGTCATTCGTATATTTTTGGTCTATCGTAGTAGTTATATTATGATGAATATTATATACGATAAGATTGATATTGGTCAATTACATACGCACTCACGCCTGTAATCCCCGAAGGGGTAGACAGAGGTGTAACCAGTACACCCACATTTCGCCGAGCGTATTTCCGTCCCTTAAGTGATAGGGATCGAGCCTATCGCCATACCGGGCACAAATTCCAGACTCCAGGTTGATACTGAGCATTTCGTAATAGAAAAACCCAATACCACTTTAGCCGACCCAGGGATCGAACCCGAGACCTCAGAGTTGACCTCAATCGTAACGCGTACGCATTACAACTGCGCCACCGAGGCAGTCATTGCATATTGGATATATATATATATATATATATATATATATATACAACGTGTTATATAAAGGGGCGGGCAAATTTAAGCAATGTATAGTGTAGGGTATAAGTATTTATCTCCCATAGTACCAAATCCGATTGCATTGCTAGTTCAATAATTATAGAATTTTCTTTTTTATCGAATGAGTAACATGTCGATATTGACTTTCAACTTTGGACAACACTAAATGATAAACAATGATACTATAGACCTCCTTTCATTTAAATATTTTAGAATTAAAAAAACATTAAACAGTTGTCAAATGTCAACATTTATTTGACGCAGTCAGTTCGGCAATTTCTGATTTTATGAAGTATGATTACGAGTTAAAAAGATATGTTGTAATTGACTAAAAATAAGTATTATGTATTGGTGTAACTGATAAAAGTTTTTAAGAGGATCGTCGACTGTAATAAGCCAAATTCATAGATGGAAGACCCGTGAATGAAGTCTTTAACATGCTTCTAAAGGAGGGTACCTATTTGTCTTCAACACACAATCTCTTTCAGATGTTAATTTGTGTTTAAATTACAAGTTACGTACGTTTGTCCGTAGAATTACGTGCATCTTATTCAAGTTTATTAAAAAGTGAGTATCGTTCATAATAATTAATAGTGATGTCATCAATCTGATCGATCTTAATAAACGAGTGATTAAATTTTACGTGAAATTTTCGGATGTCTTGGTTTTGAAAAGATCCGGTACATAAGTACTAATTGTACGGTGTATGTAATGACCCTAAAATATGACCACACCTTTCTGAAACACGTTGTATATATATTGGATATGATACGATATTGGATCATTAATGTACTGAAAAATTGACGCAGTGATCAATTACTAGTGAAATTGCGGAGTTTAATGTTAGTTCCTATTATTAGACCTTTATAAATGTACATTTAGTATCCATTTTTAGAATGTGGGACAAATATAAAACCCAGTATGCATGTCTGGAATTACTGGAAGAGTTCAATAGTGAATCGATGTTCGCACTCGAGCGACAGCTGCGACTGTTACACAAACCAAAGCGTGGCGACGCACGCCACAATTCCTTTTAGGGTTGTCTAGGATTCCAGTTGCAATCCCAACTATCCATCGTATAATACTGTTATGTAGTGCATCGATCACTGTTTCTTAGTGAAGCGTTTACTTGCTTTACATCAGGAAACGATCCGATGCTCGCCGCAATACCAGCTGTGCAAGGGTGTGATTGCTATGGTGTGGTGTGATGGAATAAAAACACTGAAACGTCAAAAACAACAATTTCTATAAGACTCTTTAGAGCCGGTGCCTGTGTCGGTTCCGGTCAAATAAAATTGCACAGACTTCAAAGACACCTATAGAAATTGATATTTTTGACTTTTCAGTGATTTTATTTTGAAGTCGGTTTCTAAGTTTTGTTAAAACTGATTTTATTTTAAAAAATTAGTGGTAGTTACAGCAGTAGCTTGTAAATTCAGATACAATAACACAATTGCGATGAGTGTACTGTTGTCCGTTGAGGACTTTCATTTTTTATCCGTACTCCGTCATCAGCCATTTTTAACCAAATTTATATGGGACAACATCGCAGCTAAATCTATCGAATGATTTTTTTTTCCAACAACATCGGTTCACAGTTGGCGGAGAAACAGAAGTACATACATAAAAAAAGCAAAAAAAAACGCGCCGATTTGATAACCTCCTCCTTTTTTGAAGTTAGTTAGTTAAAGCTACACTACAAATTGACTACATAACGTTGAAAGAAACCTTTTTTAATAATGAGCTAAGTGGGAGAAAGAACATGCTAAATATGTTCTCTATTATTTTTATTTTATTACATTTCCAAATGTTGGGAGCTTTGTAACCGTTCGTATTTCAATTGCATTTGCACTTGATCAGCTACCTTCTCATTCAGAGCACTAGGCGACCAAACAGATCGTTCTAAATGGACTATGTTACCACGGTGTTAATCCAATAATGTCCAAACTGCAACTGCATGTTTAGAGATTACTTTTGGAAATCTAGCTGTACTTAAAAAAATAACCAATGATAAATTACATACATACATACATACACACTCACGCCTGTAATCCCCAAAGGGGTAGGCAGAGATGTAACCAGTACACCCACATTTCGCCTAGCGTATCTCCGTCCCTTATGTGATAGGGGGCGAGTCTATCGCCATACCGGGCACAAATTCCAGACTCCGGGATGATATTGAGCATTTCGTAATAGAAAAACCCAATACCACTTGACCTTAAAGGAAAGGGATAATTAAGGGATTGGGAAGGGGAGGGGGATTTGGGCCTCCGGATTACTCACCGTACGAAACGCAGCAGCAAGCTGCTACTTTACGCCGGTTTTCTGTGAGACAGTGGTAACGACCCGGACGAGCCGGCCCATTCATGCTGTAGGCAAAAGTGTCTACAGCGTGGCTCTACCACTCATAACATATTGTATATACTGCTCATATTGTATACACATAAATCGATTTCTCCGTTAATTATGGACCAATTTTTTTGTATTTTTTAATATTTGGTTATATTCAAAATTAATGGTGTAAATACTAATGTTTCTAGAAATTTGACATAATTTCAACACAAAAATATTCAGTTTAATTGTTGTGAGTAGTTTTGTGACAGTAATAATAGTTTAATAGGCCACTAATATTTCTTTCTAATTAATTTAATTATATTAGAAATTATATTTAATATATAAATAAGAAACTCTAGGAATAAACTTGTTTTTTTACAAATGTTTGCCTTAGCAGTCAAATTAAAAATGTGTTTAGGCGTAAAATAAAATTGACCTACGATGTAAGTGACTTGTCAAAAATACACAAGGTTCAGATGAAAAACTGTATTCGACAGCAAAAAATGAGAGTTTTATTTAATTTATTTTTGGTATATTCAAAAATACAATCACTTGAAAGGTTCATAAGGGCGACGAGTTTGTTTTCACGCACCACCAAATATGGAAACGTTGAATTTGTACGGGAAAACAGTGGATTTCTTTTAAGACGATTGAAATCCAACAAATCTGTTTAGGAGCCACTTGCAATCGCTGCACGTCGGCTGCTGCTTAGTGCGAAGTAAAATGGCGTTGTAACAAACAAACTAGAAAAGAAGACTCGCTCGAAATTTCGAAAAGTGTACCGCTAGAGAGTTTCGGAATTACCTATAGTATACGAGTATAGTAAGATTTATCGGTACTCCGTATATTTGTTGTTACTTCTGGATAGTAATAAAAATATAGTATTGGCAAAGTATAGAGTTTATATTGCTGTTTTAGAAACGTAAAAAATGGCAGTTGAGCATCATGACAACGTAACAATATTATTACAGGTGAAAAAATTTACTCTAGTAAACATCACACTACTATATAAGAAGTAAAATAACATTTAGGCGGTCAATGTTGTATTAAAATGATACCGTCAGTAAAGCGAGTATATCTGGAAAATGTAATCATGCAAAATATTGCGTAAATGATAGTCTAGCGGTCAAAATCTCTAGAATGCCATAGCGTTCCTGTGCTGTAGTACTTTGTGCCGAGAGTTGGGCCGTCCGGTCGTGTTCAATTGAAGCATGAATTTCCGAACGTCCCACGATCGACGCGCAATCAGATGCGAGAAGCGTGCCACGGACGCAAAGGGAACCTTGCATTCCACAATCATCCTACTCCATTGATAAGTATTTTTAATCTCATAGAGATGGAGATTTTGTAAGTTCTACTTTTGTTTAAAGACGGCGTCCCTGAAATGGTCATATCCACTGAGATAAACCCTATGGTTTATGCCTTAGATGCTAACGACTTACTCGCCTCGACATTCAATCTAATTGACAAAAACCCATACATTTCCACCAGACTCTAGTTACCATAAGGCCAAATATTCTGATATACAGTCCTATTTTCTTGGAGAATGCATAAAATAAAGCTTTCCGTCTATCGTCGTCGTCGTCTATATAAGGCTGCTGCGCGGGCGGAGCCGCAGCAAAAGCTAGTTTTAAATAATTATAGGGGATCTTCAACCTGTAGTACCTAGTCAATTTATAGTTGGTTGAAATGGTAGTCACATCTTTAAAGCCTATATTCGGTTTAAGACTCAAGACTTTAAACTAGGGGTATATAATCTTCTTCCACCTGCCCTTATGCCACTCGAAGTGTAGTTTGCGGAGCATGCTTTTTATTTTTAACACATGTTACAGAAAGATTTGGTTTGCAGTTTTTAGGACCGGCCTCATGCCTGACTTCAACCTTTCTGGGGAGAACTGGTGGTATATAATCAAAAACAAAAATTGATTTGATTCTGATTTTAGTAATCAATCTGTAGTTGGTTGAAATGGTGATCACTTCTTGAATACAGGCTGTATTCGCTTTAAACGTTTATAATCTCAGAACTGAAGTCTATGTGACGGCTATTAGTTTCAATAGGTCTTTCCGATATGTTGCGGTAAGCATTCGACCGGCGTCCGTTAGAATCCAACCGAAGTGTGAATTTCCGAAGATCTCGGAGCGACGTGCGATTGGTTGCGAGAACCGTGCCATGTAAATGCATCGGGAGCTTTCCTTCTCCAAGCAGTTGTGTTGTTTAGTGTTCAGATTTAGATAATGATTAAATATATGGTTTTAAACAAGTTTATAAATTATCATGTTGCGGTCTAGTGCGATGTTTTGCGGCAATTTATTTACTTAGAAGTAGGTCTCGCGTATGCAAGAACAGCTTGTATAAAAAATGTATGTATTCTTGAAAGTACCTAAAATTAAATCGACAAATTCGACACACTTAGCGATAATTATTTTAATAAAATAAAATCAGCATTCAGTGGCGCAGTTATATTGCGTACACGTCAAGACTGCTGTCCTGAGGTCTGGGGTTCGATCCCGGGTTGGGTAAAAGTGACATTGGGTTTTCTATTACGACATGCTTAGTATCAGCCCGAAGTCCGGAACTGTGCTCGGTATGGCGATAGCCTCGCCCCTATCAAATCATAGAACGGAAATAAGCTTGGCGAAATGTGGGTGTACTGGTTACAACTCTACCTACCACTTCGGGGATTACAGGCGTGAGTGCGTATGAACACTCAATAAATTTTAAATATGTTGTTACATGAACCGTACATCGGAACTAATCGGCTAACGAATGACCCAATTCAGTTTTACATATATTTTTAAAGCACGCCTTAATTAATGTGGCTGCACCAGTGGCCTGGTAGTTATACTGCTACTGAATTTTTACACTAATAGGTATATATTTGCATATGATTATAATATAAATTGCTATGCGCAATATGGAGATAGAATAATCGGTAGTAATTTGAAAACTGTGATTGCCGTATAATTGTAAAGGTCCGGTCGGCTGGTAATTGGTAGTAAGTGGGTTCTCTCTAGAACGTTTAAATGTTTTACGGCTATGGAAGATATACATGGATGGTATGAGCTGAACATATCGTTCGGATATCGGTTAATTTTTTTATTAGCATGAACGACAAAATGACTCGCCTGCTTAGAAGGAGAAGAAACACCATATAATACAGATCGTTGAAAGCAAAGGACTGTAAGGCATCTTGACATCTCAAGTCTCGTAATACGCAATAATTTCACTGGCATGTCCTTTAGACCGAAACACAACAGTGCTTACTCACTTGTCAGCAGAAATAGATACAGTAGTGGTACCTATTCCGACAGCCCCTTACATACGAGGTACCCTACACCTAGTGCACTATGACGACAATAATGATGATAACGGTTTATGCACCTAAACTATTAATATATATTTGTAGTAGACTTGTACTCAAACAAAATGTGAAAGACATTGTTTAAAAACTCAAGAAAAATCGTGTTTATCTTCGAATCTGCAATGAGCATTGTGATCATTAAAGGTGAACAAAAAGTATGTCTAGATTAGCTAAAGGAATAAAGTTGAAGTATTAATTAGCGGAGAAACCAAGAATTCCTAAGTGCCACTTAACGAAGCGTCATTTAAGTCAAATGACGCCGATGCACCCAACATTAATTTCACGTTAAACATCAAAAAAGAAAATAAGGTAATTATCAAACTTCTAATTTGCCTTGCAGCTCTTCGTAACACTATCTGAAGAGTGCAGAGAAGCGCACACTTATTAGAGCCGGCTTCGAGTTGCCAAATGACGGTAGTTACATTAATCGAAAGTCATTATGCCATTTGAAACGGAACGGATGCATATTTTGCAACGCTCGAAAAGTTTCTTCACAGCGTTGATAAATACGACTAATTCTCACGAGCGATTCCGTGAAGTTTTATAATTTAGTTTCTGGTTAAAAATATTGTTTTTGTGCACTATATTATCTACCGTATTCATAAACATTACTATGAGACCTCATAGTGAATGCGAACGCACAGTGACGATTTCTCTAAACGTCATTGGTTAGTTTTTGGCGCTAAATCATAACAGACCAATCATGTACACAGAATTGGACACTTTGCAACGAGCTTACTTTTAAGTGGCATTTGTGAATACGGGCCTTGATGTGCGAGGATTTATTTATCAGTGAACTGGTTTTTAAGAGTAGGAGATTGATTGAAAATTAACGCTTCCGCAATTTTGATCCGGATATTATATTTATCCGGATTTATTTGCTATTTTCGTATTAAATCACTCGACCTTTAACATCTTGAGGCTAACTTGTTTGAGAACAAATTATCAACTAATATAAGGGTAATATTGAACCTCTTTAATGAAGCAGATTGTAATACACCCATTGCTAGATCATAAAACAAAGGGCAATGATTTTTAAATGGTATTATGTTTCCTATTACCTAGGTTGTAAAACTAAACAATGTTTGTTTGAATGAAATGTGGGCGTTGTTTCTTTAATAGTATGAAGGATTATGGTTATAGCCACTGTTTCCTTTATATTGTGAGATAATTAATAGACTTCCTTTGCTTTTACAACCAGTTTCAAGTAGGAAACTGCCCTAGTTTACATTGTTAAATAGTTAGTATGATCTTTTCAAAGCGTAATTATGTTTGACTTGCTTTTGCTCGTGAAAGGCCTTTTCCGGGATAAAAAGGAGCCTATGTTCTCTTCCAGGTCAGTGTCTACCTGTGCGCCAAATTTCATCCAAAACCGTTAAGCCGTTAACGCATTATTAACTAACAAACATCCAAACTCACAAACTTACAAACAGTCAAACTTTCACATAATACTTAATATAATTAGATAGTAGAATAGTTAGGTTTGATTTCAATTGTAATTTTAATTTAAAGACCAGATTTCGGTCTCGCATTTTGTGTGGTTTATTTCATTACATTACATAGAATCAAAAGAGATAATGGAGATAGTAATAAAAGGTTTAACTTAAACTAAAATTATGTATGTATTATGTATTACAACCGAATACTGAAATGGAACTCAAGCATTTAAGATCGTGTTAATCATGTTGAAACTTTCTTAGTTGTCAGAATTGTATTGAAATAAGTACTCGTTAGACAGTCGGCCATTGAGTAGCATTCCAGTATTCAGGCGTTAGACATCTCTATATAAATTAATCATAGCTAATGGTTGAAAGATTCGATGGCGACCTTTACACCATCATCGGCAAATGCGTAGTCCACATAGTTTATGAACAGACAAATTCGTACATTCTTGAACTTTGACATACATATTCCTGAGTGGATTGAGGTCGCTTATTAACTCAAACTAAAATAAGATTATACAGCGACCGGGAGCGTCTTAGCCTTACAACTCCGACGCGAGTTTCCACCCGATTGGCTTTTTAATTTACCGGTATTCGGTACGAAGACGTTTAGCAGAATACGACCTTGTTTCATACACGAGCTGCTTGGTTAAAATTCAATTATTCGCCACAAGCTGGCGTCGCTTATTGTAATTTAAAATCATTTATTTTTTATTATAATACGCAAGAATTATAAACTAAGGAGCTCTTTAAGAATTAGAAAGGGTAATTCGTAGACTATAATATCTCTTTTGTAACTGGCACTCGTAGCATTGCTACGGCGTAGAGCGTAGCTCCGACGGGGTTGGAATGTGGCGTAAGAAACACGACACGAACTTTCGTATCGTTTGATTATGATTGGTCGATCGACCAACGAGTGACGATAAATGATATAAAGCTAGGATGCAACGCTACTACTACAATCATGTTACGTCTAACATAACATGACAGTAGTTGATCCGTATTGAAAGAAAAAGAGATGATATCGCTTAGACGACGCGATGGAACGTTTCCTTTTCGATTTTTGCATTCTTAGTGGGCAGATCCGATCGAAACATCTATTTTACTTTATACTCTATTTTGATACCTACTTTGATCTTCTTTTTATTCCTCGTTCGGTTATAAAATACACAACTTCACGTACCTCATCTTTTCCTTTGACGACGCACATTTTCACGTCGTTCTCTGGTGAGTACCATACTAGCCGACGCTGTTCTGTTAAGTCCGTCAGGCTAAGGTTGTACACGACATTTCTGCAACAAAAAGAAAATATAATTTAAATTCATTGTTTACGTCCCATAGACGGGGATTGCAAATTAAGCTGCGTGATATCTTTTTGTCCGGCGATATCCCGGCTCAATGTCAGAGTCCGCCTTCTCATCGTGATGGTGCGATGTGAGGCGAACTGCAGTCTGATCCCCACAACCCGCAACGGGAATCAAGTTTCGCCATTGCCTCGTCCGTTAATCACCAGAGTGCACCACGTGCAAACAAGGTTGGCTTTGGGACTAAGATGTTGGTGGCCAACATTTTAATCGCCTAACTATTATGGTTATGGTTAAAAAATAGATAGCTCTTTAAACATTAAGTTGTGTGATACGTCAGCAAAAATGATTACTGCACTTAGTTAAACTCTTACATACTTTATGATAAAACAATTATTATTAGTACTTAAATAAGTTATAAATGTACTGCGCTCGTTACTCCGAGACATAAGATATGAACTGTCATAATGCTCAGTAATTTCACTGGCTTCAATATCTTTCAAATTTAAATACAACAGTGCTCACACACTGTTACTTGGCAGAAATAGACAATACGGTGGTATCAACTTGGACGGTTTTTCGCATACGAGGAACGTACCACCTAGTAAAACATGCACTTGGAAATATTCGTATTACCATAATATTCCAGTTGGAAGCATCTGGCTTCATTTCGTTCTAACAAGTTAATAAACATGTTGCAAAAGCCTCCCTATAATAAACAGTTGTAAAACGACTTGTTCCTGGTCACTTAGATCTTCTAGAACGCTGGCCAATGCTATAACCAGTTTGCATAGACCCTTACCACACAGTACACCCGCATGCTTTTGTTACTACCGTTTAGTTGCGGGGCAGTTCATTTAACGGTGGCAACGCGCCTTATAGTTAGGCGAATGTTTGTTGGTGGTTTTAATCGCACTTGAAGTTGTGGATTTCAGGTGAAGTTAGTTGGAATGAGTCGGTATTGCCGCGACGTTTATTCTGCAGATGGGCGCGGTTGTTTGTCGCGCCTTTGTGTGGTTTAGGTACTGAATGACTCACGACGCCTGCCTTCTATGTTTATGGATTGATAGTTTTGGGTGTAAACAAATGGAAATAAATAGCGTTCTAGCGGATAATGGAATGGATTACCTTGACAGAGTCGCAGGTTCGAGCCTAACCTAAGGTCACACAATGTTTACACACAATATTTCTGATATTTTATGTTATGTTGTGTATTGTTAGTCACTTTAATGGTTAAGGAAAACATCGTTAGGCAACCTATGCAAGTTCTTACATACATAAGTATGCACTTAAGAATGCTCCATAGGAATTAAGAAGGTATGCGAAGTCTACCAAGCGGACTTAGGCCAGCGTGATGGACTTATTAATGTTCCTTATATTCTATTTATACATACATTTTGCTTACTATAAATAATGTTTTGACAGATCTTCTATGCAAAATGTGTCAAAATTTTACAGCCAATAAGCAA
This sequence comes from Mimas tiliae, assembly GCA_905332985.1. Lineage (NCBI taxonomy): Eukaryota > Metazoa > Arthropoda > Insecta > Lepidoptera > Sphingidae > Mimas > Mimas tiliae. Next base: position 9,662,160 of record HG995256.1, on the reverse strand, counting down.
ATCTGTCGGTAAATAGAGGTACTGGGAACGGCCATTAGGCCTAACCCCTCTCCATAGTAGGAAGAGCCGTGCTCAGTAGAGTGACAGAATGATGTAGAATAATATATTAAATATTTTTATTATTATTTATAATAGCATATCTGATGGTTCTTTGTTTAATTAACATTGTTTTTAATAATATGATGTATTTTAACAGCCTCCGTGGCGCAGTGGGCGAGTTGCCGGCTGTGAAGCGAGAGGCGGCAGGTTCGATTTCCGCACCGAGATTAAATGTTCGTGTGATCCACAAATGTTTGTTTCGAGTCTTGGTGTTTTCTCCCCAGAGGGGGGTTCACGTCAGGCAGGTACCCGGTCGTAATAACTACAAGCCAAATCTTTCTGTAACATGTGTTAAAAAGCATGTTGTGCCGACCCCACTGCGAGTGGGATAAGGGCAGGTGGAAAGGAAGAAAAAAAGATGTATTTTAAAACGATTTCTTAGGTTTACGCGAATATTATACATTGAAATAAAACTAGTTTATACGGATTTTATCGCAGGAGAGAGTCTCTCCCGTGACCACGAAGGCTGAGAAGCTTTCAATACGTCGGGAATAAAAATAAAAATTAAACCGCGATAAAATCTGTATAAACTAGTTTTATTTCAACGATTTTATAAACAAAAAAGAACAACAAATAACTAAAGAATCAGAAAGAGTCGATTGAACGATCCTACTTTATTTATTTCCTTCCAGGGGAGAAAATTCGGTAGTTCAGTAAGAAGGATTAACTAGTAAGCTTACGGGAAAATAACGGCGTGACGTGACGCAGCCCGAGATACGATCTTAATCTATTATGGATCTACAGTGTTTGATTTCACAGTAAAATGTGTTACATCTGCTTAGTGTGGTTGTAGTATTATGAGAAATGTAGTTAAATAAAACACACAACAAAGTTATAGGATTTTTTAAAACATATCAATATCTCTACCATCCAGAAACTAGTTCTTGGAATAGCAAATTGGTTTTAAATGCGTTCTACAATAATAAAAATGAAATGTGTAATTTATGAAGTTTATTTAAGCTAGTGCAGTAAACGCCACGCGCACTGCGTCGAAGACAATAGAGCTGCGACTTCGAAATAGTTTCACTAACTAAAACAAAAGTGTCATTACGTACCTATGTATACAGTTTAATAATGAATTGTTATACAAGTTGTGGCAATTCATTAAACTTGCCGAGCGTACCTGCGCACTGTCTGACGTAATTGCAAAACTGCCTCAACCCTTAATTAAGATATTTGGCACGAAAATTTCATAAAGAAATTAAATGACATAAACTTTACCAATTATAAAGCAGAATAGCCGGTGTGACTTACATAATGTTTTTGAGATTTAACAGACAAACTTTACGCCCAAGCCTTTCGGATTTGTAACTTGAATTTTATTGATATTACAATAGACTCTTTAAATGGTAATTTCATAAAGTTTTAATGATTGTTCTTTGTTTGATACCCACATATTGTGGACCTACTTATGCCTTTTCGATCTGTAATCCTATTTTTATGGTGTTTTTATTGAAATTAAGCAGTAAAATGTATTTTATCTAGTAGTTAAAAGGATAAGAACATTTTAGAGCTAAAGTTCAGACTACTGATTGTAAAGATTGAAAACTTCTTTTTGTAACTAAGCATTAAAACTGTACACATATTTACAATAGAAAATAATAAATTAGAAAGAAAAAAGATGATATTAAAACTTACATAATTATTATTCAACGAATATAACCTTTAAAAATAATAAGTAGAGTGCAATCATTATAAGTTGGCGGTGGTAACTATTTGAACTAATTAAAAATGTATTGAATAATAATCTATCAGAATTATAAATCGACTAATAGGCCTTTAAAAACAGCGCTCCTCATAGCTGTAAATATACAAGCCCACCAAAACTTCCCTTTAAAAATTAACACGCTCAAGGGGTTGCCTATACCAATAAGAAATATACAATTCTACTATGTATCTGAAAATGGTGAATTTAAGTGCCATTACAGCACACGTATTCTGCATTTGGTTTAGAAATGCATTTCTTTGTTGTCAATAGCTATGGGCCGGGTCCTTACTGAAATAAGGGAAACGTCTGTAATTTAGAGAGGTCGGGGGAGCCAATTTGTGGGTAGTGGCAGGACCCTACCCATATTTTATGCCCTAACCGTTTTTTGTGACGTAACGAAGTGACATGATGCAATCAAGTAGGTTGAATGTAAACAAACTAAAGCGTAATTTGGTTTGTTAGTGCCATTCAAAACAGGGACATTGGAGCAGTTCTTTATTGTTCAGCTCATTATACTTGTTGTTACAGGCTTTGTACTCGTAATTAGATAATACGTGTGTTAAGAGTACTTTATGTAATACTATTAGTCTCTTTTAACTGAGTAATCTTTATCTGAGTAAGTAATGTACCAAGTTATGGTGTATGTGCCTCATGTACTCGTATTTACTAAGAATAACATTAGTATTGTCCTATTTTATTACACTACACTATATAACCGCAATCTTTGTAATTAACTTCCATAATATATAGAGTTTTTAGACATAATTTTATCTCGTATGTTTTCCAATACATACACCATTAAAAAATCACTACTAACATTAATTAATAAAGTAAACTTGTTTTTATTACAGTAAAGACTAGTAATAATATACATATTTTGGTATATTGCTGGCCATTTTGGCGAACAAGCAACTGGCCTAAGGCACAAAGACTGTATCCTTTGTCAATTATTCGCTTCAGTGATTCCCGCCAAAAGGCGGCCGCCATCTTGGTTACTGTATGCGACGGATCGTCAGAGACATCTATTGTTGGGTCAGTCGCCCATGTTTTTGTGTTCTTCTGTCCAATCCCGGGTCGCCCGCTGATTGATGGTCCGGACTTACAATTATTTTCGTGTCTTCGCTCTGATTATTTATTTTTTCGACTTTTATTCTTGACGATATAAATTAATCTTTTCTTTCTGTTGAGTTTTTGTTTATCCGCTTCAAAGTGAATTCGGTCGGTGTGTGTTCGGTATAAATTAAATTTTATAGAAGGTAAACGGCCAGTCCGCCAATCAGAATCGCACTCATCAATAAACATGACGCGCATACGGCCAATGATCGAATCGAAATGAAAACGCCAAACATGGTGGCGCTTTTAAAGCGAGATTTACATATTAAATAATATTATTGCTTTAATTCGATTGACTGTTTTTCGAGGATGTCACCGAACACGCAGAATTTATTTATTATCATTTGGGATTAACGCACGCTTCAAGTTTAATTATAACAATCAGGGTTTTTTTAAAGTGATTATTAAATTAATTGGTTATATTTTGTATACAAAACATATAGTTCAACGAAATCCATAAGCGTTAGGAAATTTTATCAGAAACGTCGTATAAATAATTCAATCGTGGAGAATTTATCTTTTTTCGTGAATCCGATCTACAAGGGATATGTGATTCTTAGGCACAGGGGAATCGCGGGGTCCATAAAATGTGTTCTAACTAGCTGCAGTAAAACAGACAAAGAAAACAGGGGGAGACAAGGCGACGGCGATGTCGTCGCTGGAATAAATTATAGATAACCTGACAGAGTGACTTTATCTCGGCGAGCGACTCCCCTTCGAAACGATGTTTCTATTTGTAATCAGCAAAAAACTACTAGATTGACACGCGTTTGTTTTGACCGGACAGTATTGAACGTTTGTATAGTAAGAAGTTTCATAGTTATTTGTTGGAAAATACGTAAAAATAAAACTGTGTGATTACTATAGAATTATACATTGCCTGTTAAAAAGAATACATATTCTTGAACTTTGAATCAAAATTGGCTATTTTAATTATTAGCTTTTTATGTTTTTTAATCGATTAATTTTTGTTAAAACGTTTTAGTCTCTTATTCCCGATTTCACCCCCTTAGGAGTGAAATTTCCTCTTGAAATTTAAATAGGACTAGGAGTCATCAATTTGCTCCCCTTTTGGTAGAGGTTTGGTAGGTTATGCATATGTTATACTTACAAAAAGAAAACAAAAATATGCGAATTGAGATCCTCCTCCGCCTTCAAAAATTATTTCGTATAAACCAATGAACAAAGTCGATCTACAATATCTAATGCATTATTTATCTATATTGTTATTCTAATGTTTTTTTAATTAAAATATTTTTTTTTGCAAAGTATTCACCGTGGACACGTATACACGTTTCCATTCGTCTAAGCCTGGATAGTACCGATGACCACTCTTCTTTAGACATCTCAGAAATCTCAAAGTTATGCTTATAATGCTTAGCCAAGGTATCTTTTTTGCTTTCAAACCGCTTGCCCTTTATTTTCACTTTCAGAAAATAGGTAAAAACCAGACAGTGCTAGGTCAAGAGATTATATGGTGGGTGAGGCAGGATAATAAATAATAATAATAGATACGTTTTTAGAATGAAAATTGTTGAGTGTTCTGGTGGAAGTACGCGGAGCGAAGTATTATCGTGATGCCGTAGGAGGCGCCACGCCGGATTTTTGATTTCGCCCACTTGGCTCTCGTATCGGTATGATGTTTTAATATGTGTATAAAGAAGTTTAATACTTTTTATAGATGTACCAGCTTCGACTGTATACAATCTTTTAGCTTGTTATTCGTTCATTATAGAAAAAACAAGACAGTCAAATCTCTACCGTTTGCATCGGAGCGACAGTTTCATTTTGTTTGCATATGTTCAACACAGTTGGTATATTGGAAAAGTTTACGAGTTCCGTTTAGAACAATATCAATAGGGCATCGGTGCACGTGCCATATTGAGTTGCACTCGGCCCCGCCACCTGAATGTTGCCACACCTATAAATATTAGAAACGTGAGGCCATTTGCACAGAGTGGTAACCCTTTGTCTATTGCGAAGAGCTTCGGTGTTCCTTGGTTCGCAGATATTGCTTTTTTAGATAAATAATGAATAGAAACGGCGAATTTAGACAAGAATATAAATCTTTAGTAGTCTGGTCTCTAAAAATGGTCTCGGAAATTCCCTGGTCTCGTTGTTACCGAACAACAGCTGACTGCTTGTTATATATCGATATGTTAGTTAGTTACTAATGTGTCTTTTAAACAGAAATTTGCTAGGATTTAACTGTTATAGTAAACAAGATTATTATTTTTGGAACACTATTAGTTAAAGCAAAGTAAAAGTAAAGTAAGAGCAATCACAATACATCATAGGCATCTGGGGCCTAAACCTCTCTCTCCTTCTCTTCCGTTTCATTTCAGGTCAGCAACGCGTCTATGATTCTTCTGGTATTATGAGGGTTCATGCGTGGTAAAATCACATACCTTCAGGTACTTGTTCGTTTGTCAACCTTTGGTTTAAAAAAATCTGTAGGCTATTAAAAATAATTTAAAAGAATACTCGAACTTCTCTCAGACTATTCAACTTATCATTTTAAACTCTAGCCTAGCATCAATCCCCAGATAATTTATAAAAAGGCGTCTATAAATTATTTTCACAATATGTTTAGTTAGAAGTCCTCGTTTATACAGAAACTTAAATCGAGTCTCAGCAAGTTTTCCATGTTTGTCATCACCATTTGACTGTCAAATAAGCACTCGTGTGGATTGCGTGATATAAGCGCAGTGGCTATTTAAGCTGCCTTCACGCTGGCGCGTTCCGATTATTTCGCAGTGTTATGTAATATTCTGTGTTATTATTATTAAAGTTGTATTTGTGAGATTATTTATTTCTTTGTCTATTTTTGGTCGAAACGATATAATAGATTTAGAGAGATCTCCCTAGTCTTACGGATGATCTGTCTGTGTACTCTTGAAATATGATTTCAATATGGAAATATGGAAAAGCAATTTCGTTCATTTTCATACTCGCGACTATTCTTGTAATCCGATGGTGGCGCCAATTAACAAGCGGAATTTAAAGGAATTAATAATTCTTATTTTAATTATCAGCTTTAGGCGGATATGAATATTTACAAACTTTTCATAATTATTTTGTCATTGACCGGCATCCCATCGCATGCCACACGCAGCTAGCTTCACGGTATACCTTATCAAAATTCGAGCTCAAGACGATTTTAATTTCCAGAGTTGTGATTTTATTATGATCGGAATCGATATGGGATTGGAATCGCCTTGGAATGGGATTCGTATTGCTTTAAAGAGTAGACCAGCAGGTCTCTGAATTCATTGTTCATGCAATATATCTGAGTGCTTTACAGTCTGTTCTATGAGAAGTGCTCTAAGTAACTGTTTGATATGATCTCCTCCTATACCATCTCACCATTCGTCTCATTCTTCTTCACATTGTTTTTTAAACACATTGTGATTGCTCGATCTGGGAATTGAATCCAATACCTTACTGGTTTCTCAGACTGAGTATGCACGCTGACGTTACGGATTACGAATAATATAGGTGGGTACTAAAAGAACACTTCATATGTGTATTTACTTCGCGGGCCGCAAAAAAGCGAATATTTAACAAAATGTGCCAACGCGGACTACATAATATGCGCACCTCTATAACATTGTCAGTCTACAAAGTAAACATTTATACGTTTGGTTTTTATACAGATCGATGTAGATATGTTTTATTTCATAAATTATCCTGTGCTGCCACAAGGCCAATAAAGCCAATAAAATCATAAAATACACAAAGAATAAAATTACCGCTTAGCACACGTGTGGTTTCAGCCTAAGTGTTTTTATTCAGCGCGACGACGCGACGCAGCACGGCTCGGCAGGCGACGCCGGCCGTATAACCCGTCAATATTGCAAAAGTTCCGACGCGCCACCGGCCTCCGACTGAGAAATTGCGCTTCACATGTACGAGATTTATTGCAATTGTTTCTGAACAACATTCATCGTTTATTTCATCGAATGCATGACGTTTCCGCGCCGCGAACGTTACTTATTGTGGAATACCGTGTTAAACTTCATTGGATGGTTTCTTGTTGAATGTGTTGGGTATTACTTTTTCAAGTATATTTTTTTTTATTTTTAAACATAATTATTCGTTATTTAAACTATGATTTCGTTATGTTCTCGCCAAATTACAACTAAATTAACGTCATCACCACCTTCCATAATGCTACGGCCGCACTATTGGGATTCGGCGATATTTGGAGTTCGGCGAAATATCATAGTTGCAATCCGCGGAACGTTGCGAATGACGACAGCTATGATATCGCGATAACACGATAATGGATCATTCGTAGAACCCCGATAGTGCGGCCGGCGCATTAAGACTGCTTCTTAATTCTATGCAGACGGCTCTCACTGTTTAATGACTGAGTCTACGTAGCACAATATAAAAATATTGTAAAGGACGAAAGATGGACTGCGTTAAGTGTGTAGTAATATGGCGAAACCCTGCTGGTAATTTACTATCATGATCAGTAGATGGCCGTGCGTATCGCCCCGATTCCTTCGGTTACTTTACTAAAACGCAACCGGTTAGAATGCTTAGGCTACCACTACCTGGCCAAAATCAGGTTTAGATTATATTATTACTCACAACTGCCTCGATGGCGCATTATAATGCATACGCGGTACCACTGCTGTGCTGAGGTCTCGGGTTCGATCTCCGGGTCGGGTAAAGTGATTTTGGGTTTTTCTATCATAAAATGCTTAGTATCAGTCTGGAGTCTGGAATTGTGCCCGGTATGGCGATAGGCTCGCCCCTTTCACGTAATGGGACGGAAATAAGCTCGGCGAAATGTGGGTGTACTGGTTACACCTCTGCCTACCCCTTCGGGGAGTACAGGTGTGGGTACGTATGTATTATTCACAAGTTAGCAGGTTACCTAAGATTATCAAAAGAGAAGTCCTAAACATCAACGGCATAAAAAAGCCATTGAACTTATGAATTTTAAACTCCTATTTATTAAGCTAAAATTAAATAAGGTATTTTTTGTAAAAAATAAAGTATGTAATGCGTAAAATAATTCTTATCTTAATTACTTTAGAACTCATAAAAAGCACGTTTCAAACTCTAGGACTTGCTAATAAACTACGCTGAAAATGTTCATGAAAAATATTATGTTAGCATTAAAATTCCTTTTGACGCAAATATATAAAAGAAAAGAAACCAAAGCGATTGTAGTTTACAAAAGTTATAAGTACTTTCTCATCTCTAATTATGTAATTTCTTTACCATCTAGATTTCCTTTGCTTAGTATAAGAAACTATTAAGAAATGGTGATACTATACCACTACGAGTGGTAGAGCCAAGCTGTAGACAATTTTGTCTACAGCAGGAATGGGCCGGCTCGTCCGGGTCGTTACCACGTTACCACTGTCTCACAGAAAACCGAGGTAAAGTAGCAGCTTGCTGCTGCGTTTCGTACGGTGAGTGGGATATCCGGAGGCCTAAATCCCCTCCCCTTCCCAATCCCTTAATTATTTTTATTTTTATTTTACACACTTTATACATCATACATGTACAGGCGGACTTAATGCCAGAGGCATTCTCTACCAGTCAACTTTTGGGGGTGCAGAGAATAAACAAGGCAGGTGTAAACAAGAAGAGAATTATCCCTTTCCTTTAAGGTCGGCAATGCGCACATGATTATTTTGGTATTGTGGGGGTACATGGGCGGTGGTGTTCACTTACAATCAGGTGACCCACTTGATCGTTGGTCGGCCTATACAATAAAAAAAAATGATTTTACATAGATACGAGTAGAATATACACCTAACAGTCACACACATAGACGACACACACACAACCCCCAGATCGAGTTTTGCGGGAATATTGCGAGTGCGGTTGATCTCCTATTTTAATTAATTCTTAAACTAGTTTAAAGCTGTTGTGTTTGCTGTATAAAAATGGTGTGAATTTGTGCAATAAACATTGACTGTCATGAACAGTGTATGGAATCATGGAAATTTGTGAATTTAGGTAATAAAAGCAGTGATAGCTCAGCGGGATGTGGTATGGACTGTCGAGACGAAAGTCGCAGGTTCGAAACCAGCCCCAAGTGCATACACCTCTGACTTTTTTAAGTTATGTGTGTATTAATTGTTAATTATGACTTGCTTTAACGGCGAAGGAAACATCGTGAGGAAACCTGCATACCTGAGAAGTTCTTCATAAGAATTTCGAAGGTATGTGAAGTCTGCCAACCCGCATTAAGCCAGCGTAGTTCACTAAAGCCTAACCTCTCTCATTCAGTAGAGGACGCCCGTGCCCAGCAGTGGGACGTATATATAATACAGGGCTAGTATTATTATTTAGGTGATTTTTGGCCAAGTGTATTGATCGATCTTGGTTGTTTGATCCGCTTGTAGAAAATGAAGCATGGAAGGAATTGACACCAAAACTCTAACAAGACTTTGAACACGGCCACACAGGTGTTTCGTCGTTCTTTTGAATACTAGAAAATATATTGTATACTTGTCATTGGCTATATGCATAATAATGCGAAGCCATACTTAAACAAAAGAAAGGAGCCCCAGATCCTAAACAAACATTTGGGGATCATACAAACATTTTGACCGGGATCTAGCTCGGAGCCTCTCGCTTCAGAGCCGGGTACTCGTCCACTGTACCACGGAGGATGTCAAATATACAATGTCCCACAAGGTCACAATGTATAAATCTAATGATTGTGTAAAGAGTGTCCACCAACATTTTTTTATCCATTCACGGTAATGTGACTACATTGGATACAATGATAAGTACAGTGCAGTCTTAAATATAATGTCGACCGTCAAGACATTGCATCACTCGACAGGTAGCAGAATTATGTCGGCCTAAAGTTGCTGGATATACACTGGGTGACCACACAACGTGATTCGCTTAAATGCGGGCATAGTGGGCGTAATACTCACCATATTGTGTATGATGGTGATACGTAATAAATTACGAGACTGCCTCGGTGGCGCAGATGAAATGCATACGCGTTACGACTGAGGCTGCCCTGAGGTCTCAGGTTCGATCCCCAGGTCGGGTAAAAGTGATATTAGGTTTTTCTGTTGCAAAATGCTCAGTATCAGCCCGGAGTCTGGCATTGTGCCCGGTATTATTGTGGCTATAGGTTCGCTCCCTATCACGTCATGGGACGGAAATAAGTTCGGCGAAATGTGGGTGTAGGTACTAGTTACACCTCTGCCTTGTTTAAAAATCAAATTCAAAATTCAGTAATAAAAATAACAAATAGGTAGCATTAATTTCTTACATGAAAGATAGTAAAAATCTTTTAGTTTAACTTACTTTTATTAGTATATAAATATTACTGAATTTTCAAGTATGTATGGGTATTGCATGTGTCCCAGTATGATAGCTATAAATGTACGTTAAAGTTTATAATGAAATAAATCGTGGTTTCAAAACTATAGAGCGATTTATAGCCCCAATCCGGAATAAACGTAGCTGATGTAACGAACCGAAATGAAAGCAAAATAACACACCAATGGTCCAATCTAAAAAAAAAATAGTCATGAAAAATTCACTCGATTTAAATAAAAAATATTCAACATTCCCTATACGTACTGTATTGCGTGATTCTCGTTTCATGTAGGTACATATTATATAGCTTACTTTCATATCCAATGAAGGAAGGCCTCTCGTGATTTTTAACTTTCCTTGATTTAAGAGCAGGAATGAGGGCCTCATTATGTTGGGTGTTCGCCAGCCGCCCGCATACAAATTCTTAACATTTTAATTAAAAGCGTTCAAAGTGTTCAAAATGCCGACCGCATGGAGCCTCTATTGTCGTCTCGCTCCCTCGTCAGCATGATTGATGGTGGAGGTAAATGGGAAGGGTTGCTTCCACGGCTCTCCCCGAAAATTTGCCCCAATGGAAATTTTCATTTTTGTGACGGTATAACAGTGGTTGTATATTTATCATAACTTTAGAATAAAATTAAAGAATTCCGATATAATGTATCTTCGTCATGGAGAAGGGTCGGTCCTGGAGAAGACAGGATTTCAAACAGACATATTAATTACTTTATGAATTTAATAATATAGCATAGGATTTTGATTTTATGGTTCCTTTAAAGGAATACAACTTACGAACGTGTGAGGATACGCTTTTAACTTTCGTATTCCTTTTACGTTCGTATTTCGGATTTTTGTTTTTTTTATTAGTTTGAATGACGAGACGAGCAGTTCGCTCACCTGCTCATAAACAGAAGACGCCACACAGAACTTACATTACAAAGCACTGCATGACACTGAACTGGGCTCGTCACCCCGTGACAAGTTCTTAAGTCTCATAATACCTAGTAATTTCAATGTCTTTCAAATTGAAACACAAGTACACATTGCCGCTCAGTAGCAGAAATAAACAAATTCAGACGGCTTTTCTCATACGAGGGACCTACCATCATATTGTGTGTTATATTGTATAGGTAATGCAGGCATGCGTCATCCCATAGGTAACTTACAAGTTAAAAGCACATGAATGTGTACACGTCGGCTGTCAGGAAATGCGATGCACACCAAGGGCACACCCTTGAGTTCTGACGTTTTTCATATTTTATTATTTGTTTGTATGTCCGCCAAATAATAAAAAAATCTGTGGAAGTTACCGTTGTCTCCCTATTACTGTTGAGAAAATAGTGCCTTTTAAACGTAAAACCATGACAGATAGACAGTCAGCATAGTCTTATGGCCGTTCCCAGTATTCTATCTCTATGAATCTGCTAAAAATACGGCTCCACCTACTTACACGTGCAAAGGTAAAATCACACGTAACACTCATACACGCAACAAAAATTCATGAAAGTTCAAAATCAACTTTATTGCATAAAAGTTAATAACTAAATATTACATTTCTAGATCGAGATACGACGTTCTGCACCGCGCAAATTAGACGCATCAAGTGTCAATTAAAGATTATTATGCACCGACTTTTATAGCTCCGCCCCCTTGCACAGAGTTTTGGTGGGGTAATTTTTTTGCTTGACTTACGTTTCTTGTCATCTTATTTCGATGGTTTATCCGTCATAATAAAACACATTTTGTGGAAGTTATCGTTGTCTTCCTATTACTGATGAGAAAATAGAGCCTTTTAAGTGTAAGACAGTGACAGACAGACAGACGGCATAGTATTAGTAATAGGGTACCTTTGGCGCCCTTTCGGTACGGAACTACAAAAACGTTTATGTTAGCTGTGATTCCCGACATGACGTTCAAACCGTTTTGTTACACGCAGACGTTAGCAAATCTAAATATTTAATGATAAACATGTCAATCACTTATCGGATTACCCTCGTGAGCCGAATGAGAAATTCTCTAATTTCGTTTAAGCCCCTTCTGTGTAGAGTTAGATAAATTAATATTTCGAGGAAGAACCCTATAAGGGACTATGTTTTTTCCAAGGGCGTGGTCGTATAAGCTAAATATCAATGCCATTCATATTAAATAGAACACCACACGCGCTTCTATTTTTAAACGGGATTAATTTTCTAAAAAGTTATATATTTGTAATATAACGAGCAAGGTCGTCAGTATAATCTAGTATAACTTCTTACTTTAAGTGAAAGTAAATTAAGGTTAGTAAATCACTACGACTAGCCGCACCACAGGTATTACCTACTAATAAGATAAATAAATATAATCCAGGTTTCTACCCAAGACACAAGAAGAAAACATATTCCGTAAATTACGTTACAGTCCTTTGTTACTTTTGTTTGCGTTGCGAGAGGTAAAAGTAAATCTCGAAGTCAGCTAAGAATCAGTCAGCACTTGCGTTATGCTCTTATGTCACCGTTTTGCAAGAATTCGGAGTAAACATCGGCCAGGGCAATTTGTAACAACTCCTGGCACAGCTAGGTGGCGCCCTTGCACACTTAACAAGTTAACTGATCTGTTTTCCCCTAAACTACTTTATTTGTTTAGGCCACAACAAATAGGTACTCAGAACGAAGTTTCCTTGGGACCGCCTCAAATTGCTTCTACAACTCTTGTATTGTTTAATCAAAAGAACGCTGGGGAAAACGTATGGGCGAAACAATAAGGCTGTTCTATTTATGTAGTTACTTATACCTACGCGATTTGTGTTCACCAAAGAGGTTGCCTGTCCATGGTTTTTCAAGGTTCCATAAATAAACACTTTCGATCTTTGTTGTAGCGCCTTTGTACGCGATTGTGGACGTCTGTGGGATGGTTCTTTGTTCTGTCGAGGTTTTTTATCCTTCACGGAAAAATATGGAGTGAGTAGATAGGCGACTAACAATTGAACATCTTTTTAAAGATGTCTACGTTTTGATCTTAATTTTTACATATTGCTATTATAATACTTGTTATTGGCGAAATCATCGAAAATCGATGGGGCCATAATCTAAAATAGAATTGAAAATATGGAGTCTAAATATAATGTCGACCATTAAGAGACTTTGCGTCGGCCGTAAAAACTACAAGCCAAATCTTTTGTAACATGTGTTAAAATGTTACGCCGACCACACTGCGGGTGGGACAAGGGAAAAAGTTGTTGGAAGAGGATGAAAATCAAATGATATTGCGTTTCTCGATGGTCGGCAGAATTATGCCGGCCTGAAGTTACTTGATCCCCTAAACGAGTCACTATCGATGGTTTTGTATCATGTGTACGATGGTCGCTATCCAGTTGGGTACACAATGATCAGGAACCCCTCCCACGTGTTTCTTTTAAGAGTATAACAACTGGTATTCTGAGTAGGATAGATTTCATACCTACTTTTATGTAAGTTAATAGGGAATATAGCAATCATTATCATTTTTATTATAAAATCAATATCTCATTTTCATGTTGAAATGAAATAAAACTAGTTTATACGGATTTTATCGCGGTTTACTTTTTAATTTAGTCACCGACGTTTCGAAAGCTTTTCAGCTTTCGTGGTCACGGGAGAGAGTGAGAAAAATTAAACCGCGATTAAATCCGTATAAACTAGTTTTATTTCAACGTGTAATATTTTCGTAAACGTAGGAAACCAATATCACATTTTCATGTTGATACGATGAAAAACCATATAATATAAAACAAATAGAATATTTTTCATATTCAACTATTTAGAAAGAAGTTATAAGTTAGGCGAGACATAATATTATAAAATAATGAAATATATATACTCGTATAACTTGGGATCCTTTAAACGGAGTGTGAAGAAGCAACTAAGCAGGCCGGCATAAATCTGCCGATCTGCGATAGATTCAGTGTCTGTCGTTGGTCGACAGTATTCATGGATTATGCTATACTTACCATCAGGTGTAGCGTAGTCACTTTGCCGAGCCAGGATAAAAAAAAAATGTAATTAAAATGAAACAAAATAACCAAAAATAAAATTATAACGCTGAAAACAAAGGCACAACAAAATTTCAAAACACATCTAAATTATAATCCCAAAACAACCATAACAATGCGGACTAATTATTGCTATACGTATTTGCAAGCATGTTGAAAGTCCATTAGCTTTTAGGACGTAGAGAACCAATTCGCGAGGTGCAATTACAACTCTGAAAGGGTTGCTATTGAATACTATTGACTTATGTTATTTTGTGTGCTAAGTAGGAGTTTCCATGGGCCCTCGTGCTGTTAATTCTAAGGGCGGCAGTAGGTGCTCTCACCCTACGCTTTGTTTACACAATAGATACTAATTTGGCAACGACGTTTTATATTAATTTGTTTCTGATTCTGCGTACGAAGCAGTTTTGTTTCTTAGACAAGGGGCTTTTTGAGATATTTTGAATGGTTTTAAACGTAATCTAAGTGTTTTTGAATAGTAGTAGTAGAATTGTGCTTTTGGATTGTATTTTTTTTTAAGTTATACCTATATTATTTTACGACGCCGAGATTTATATTTTTGTATTGACCTTTCTCTGACACATCATTAAAATTATTTTAAAGCACATAAGACAGCAACATACAAAATTATCATGCTTTATTTAGCCTTTAATATTTAATGGCACATTATGAAACAGGCCTTAATTTAAGTAGATATTAACAAAATAGTACTGATACTTAATATATCTCAAAAATGTGTTCGTTCTGATATGTTGCTTCCCATATAAGCAATTTTATCAACTTATTCATTAAGTGATTGATACAAACATACCTTTTCCCAATGCGCCTTTCACAGAACTCATTCAACGTCGGTATATCACGATTTGGCCGTCAATCGAGGAGCTTAAGCGAATGCGTCACAATCAGTGCCCGAGGCTGAGTCCGGAGTCCCGAGGGAACACTCCAGCATCCAGCCTCCCAGTGATGGATGCGATGATTACCTTAATTCCTTTTTTGCCACGAACGAGCTCTCTTGTTTGCCCTTTACTTTTCGGATTACGAACGTTTGCGATGTGACTGTCGTGTGTAACTATTTTTTTTCATTTTTGCGGTGTCCGTGATGTCTTGGAATGGTTGATGTTTAGAAATGAAATGTAGCAAGGTCAATACGGTTTTATATTTTAACTAAATGACCTCACACTTTGTCCACACAGTATGTACAGCCCTACTACGATGAAAGCTATGCGCCTCGGCAAACTTCGATTTTTACGATTTACTACGCATATATAATCAATATTTGGTCATCAGAGGCTGGTACATAATTTAATATAGCAACATATCGTAGAAGGTACCTACTATAAATGACCTTTAAGCATGGTAATGGCATTGAGAAATGATTTTTTATGAGGAGCGTATTTTTTTAATCATAAACTAATTATCGCCATTTGTAAAAAAAACTCACTAAAATAGTTTTTCCAGACATAATAAACAATTTTGTAGAAACATTTCGTCGAAAAGATTCACTGAATTTTTTCGTCTGCCAAAATGTTTTCATTCAACATTGATTTTCCGACTGCTCGTATGAATATGATTAATTAGGCCCAGATTTATTTATTCAGTCTCTTCACTGGAGTTGGTATTATGCGGTGTACAATATATTGGAAGTAATGGCTTTCATAAAGGCCCTTGGGTTTGGGTTAAAATTATATTTTCATTCTGTTTTTTATGTTTTTATGCTGCGGTTAGTGAATGCCTTGAATGGCATTAACTGAAATAAGGCATTTCGTTTTGGTCGAATGCAACTTGGTTTTTTAGTTTTCACGTATGACTGATTTTACTTTATAAATTGTTTTTCAGCTTTGTTATTTATCCACAGCGTTTTTTATGACGGAATAATTTATGTTATATGTTACAGGTTGCTATCATAAAAACATACGCGAAATAAAATGTTGTAACGGTAAGTAAGTTGATGGACTGGAAATTTAAAAAATAAATAGAGAATAAAAGAAATATAACATGGTTGAATAAATTTAAACTACTTTGTACGTAGGTTAAATCGCATGTAGAAAGTAAAGTTTGTACTGTAGTGTGCGTGAGCTTGTGACGTGTCACACATCACCACATATATACATAGTTTCCTCTACAGCATGAATGAGCCAGCACGACCATGTTACCGCTATCCCACAGAAAACTGACGTTAAGTAGCAGCTGCTTGCTATTGTGTTTTTTACAATAAGCGAGATATCCGGAGGCCCAAATTCCCTCTCTCTTTCCCAATCCCTTAATCATCCCTTTCCTTAAAGGTCAGCAACGTGTCCAACAAACTTCTGGTATTATGGGCGCTCATGAGCGGTGGAGATTACTTACAATCAGGTTACCCAGTTGCCAGCCTAAGCTATAAAACACAGTTTGTCTCTGTAAAAATAAATCATGAACATGGCAAAACGTGCAAGAATTAATTGAAATATCAATAATAGATATTTCAATTAATGATGATTGTCGCTTTGAAGGCGACTCATACTTTAATGGCTTATTTTTACTAGCTTTTGCTCGCAGTTCTGTCCGAGTGAACAGCCTTTTCCGAGATAAAAGTAGCCTATAATCGTCTCTAGGTCCCAACTATCTTTGTACCAATATCCATCAAAATTGGTTTAGCAATTTAGGCGTGACAGCGTAATAAACTCACTTTCACATTTATAATATTAGTTAGGATTCGACTCTACATTTTACCTTAAAATTTTCACAATATGACGCGTGCATTCCACATGTAAATATGTAAAAAAGTGCTTTTTTCGGTATAGTAAGTACCATTGTGACAGCTATTACGTGGAAGTAGGGCTGCGCATGATAAGGTCTGAAGTGGCCATTTCACGTGGTTGTTGGCGGGGCCTGACGATATGTCCCTGAATAATGGCCGAGGAAACTCTTGTATGAAAGTATATTAAGTTTGGGCTTTTTGTAAAAATATAACGGGTTGGGTACGCTGCGACCTGGCTTTTACTGACTCGGTTGAGGTTTGCAGTGTGGATAAATGTGGATTTTTTTTATAATACGAGAGATCAAAAAATGTTAGTAAAAAGTTTTGTGCGTTGGAGACGAAGTTGTATCACTTGTAGTGTACAGGTTTGGACTCTATTCTGTTGCAAAACGGCAGCAATCGTTAAGCCATTTAAATTAATTCAAAAAACATGTAGGCTACTATAGAGTTCTGGAACTAAAAATATATTCGTCAACTATTTTGCAGAAGCGTTTTGGTTTCAGATATTAAAATCCTCATTTTTTTCATTCGTTTCAATGACAAAACGAGCAGGTCGCTCGTCTGATGGTAAGCACCACGCCTGCCCATATACAGAAGCAACACCACAGAACAGAACTTTGAATTTCAAAGCACTGCATGGCATTGGACTGCGCTCGTCACCCCGCGACATAAGATGAGACACACTGCTGCTTGGCGGCAGAAATAGACAGAACGGTGGTACCAACCCAGACGGCCTCTCGGAGGGACCTACAATCTTGTAAATGTAAATGTTATGTATACATAAGCTGATATGATTTCTAATACTTATCTTTCTTTTATATTTTTATTACATGATCAATAAACGATTTAATTCTTTCGTTATTTAACATTTTGAATAACTTTTCTAAATTTAGATAATGTTTGTACTATTTTGAGTATGCACGTAACGACAGTCGCAAACTACAGCTCTTTCAATGTTAGATGCTGAGATAAAATGCTTTACATAGAGCAAAATACCCGCTTTGCATTCAAGTGAGCCATTAATGTTTATAAAGCTAGGTGTTCTATAAGGTTTTTTTTGAAAACTATGTAACCTAGCTTATTGAAACTAATTTTCGTTGGAAGTACTTCACCCTGTTGTTTAAAACTAAAAGGAGGCGGGACACATTTTTTACGAATTTGGACATATTTATCTCACAAACTAATGACTTATATAAAAAAGTAATTTGGCAACCTCTATATTATTTTTAAGGATCTACCCAATGATACCCACACATGCCTATGCACAATGGAATCAAAACATCTCTACGTTACATGTATGGAGAGCCACATATCATAATTGCTTACGCTTTTGTGTAGCGTTTCAAAGATTATACCTACCATCTAAATCATATACAAGCTTATAAGTCGCCTTCTTCTACCTGCCCTTATCCCACTCGCAGTGGGGTTGGCGCAACATGCTTTTAAACATATGTGACAGAAAGATTTGTCTTGTAGTTCTTACGACCGGCCGCCTACTTGCCGTTAACCCCTCTGGGGACACAGGCATTTTTTTTATTTTTTTTTTATTGCCCTAGGTAGACAACACGACACGAGCGGGCGGCCCACCTGATGGTAAGTAGTTACCGCCCCCCATGGACCTCAGCAATGCAAGAGCACAGCGAGGCCACTGCTTACCGTTAATGTTATATTATGCTTATAAGTAAACAAAACATTTATGTAAAACTGCGATATTCTGATATCATACATACGGAGCGAGTGGCCGGCCGTCAGAACAACGTTAATTTCGTTAAAAGGCCACACAAAAGAGGATCACACCCTCTATTCAGGAATAACATTACATGGGACGAGCCCCGAATAACGTTTCCGCGCAAGCGACCTTATAAAATTAAGAGTACGGCCACGAAACAGGCGGACGACATATGAATATGTCTCTATTTGAATGGCTTTTATGGGTGGTGGAATTTTTCTAGTGCTTGTTCCAGGTTAACATTTAAGTTTATAGTGTCATTTTTATAAATAGGTGCATAGAAATAGTCGTATCATGGACATCAAGATTTTGATGCTGGTTCTTTTTGGATGCTTTAATTTTACATGGAAAGGAGATAAACAAAAGTTTACAGTTGAGCTTAACGTCGTCGTGAAGTTTACCAAACTCGAGGGTTGGTCCTTCAGAAATATAATAATGAATATTGGATGGCTTCTCATGATGTTTCCTTTACCGATAAAGCAAGCGATAATTTATTTTATTTTATTTATAATTAACAATTAATACACACGTTACTTAGAAAAGTCCGATGTGAATGCTCTTGAGGATTCGTACCTGCAACTTTTCTCTTGACAGTTCGTACCACTCCCCGCTGAACTATTACTACTTTTAAAACAATTATAACTTTAAAAAAATATATTTGTTAAATTCTTTTTGCTTAACCTAAAGTAAAACATAATTTCATTACGTACATTATTACAAATTCAAAACATTACACAGAGTCACACCGTTGTTAATAGCCCGCCCTCGCTTGCGATTAAGCTTAAGCACTCCAGCGCAGTTCTCGTGGCCATTATCTTATGTTTGTTTATACGCAGTGTGGACGTTTTTGTACGTTATCACAATCGCATGCGACACTTAAACGCAATGAAGATTGAACGAACGATAGCTAAATAGTAGTTTAAACAAAATTACAAAACATAATGAAGCAATTGCGAGATGATATCTTATACAAAAAATTAACCAGTTTTGTTTTTGTGTGTTTTGAGGTTTAAATCACTGATAAAAAATACGTTTACTTGGAGTTTGGTATGAAAAAGTAGACATTTTGGACTTCCGATGCAGAATTGATTAAAGCCGTAATATAAAAAAAATCGAATGCACAATTTTTTTTCCTGCGTAATAATAAGGTATTAGGAGATCTGAATCTCCCCTCTCTTTTCCAGTTCCTTGTGTATCCCTCCCCTTTAAGGTCGGCAATGCATTCTTCTGGTACTGTGGGTTTTTATGGGCTGTGAGGAACACTTACCATAAGGTGACCCACTTGTTTCTTTGCCGCCCTCTGCTGTATAAAAACGGTATAAATATCCATACAAAACGACCTTTCAGATCTTATTAGTTACAGATTTATGAAATAAATGTATACTTGATACTGCTGTCGCCGACTAAATGTAACATAAGCCAAGATGAATGCGTCCAACATATAATGTGAACAAAAACCCAGCCTTCTGTCTTACCACTCTCGCTTTCCCTGATGTCTCGACATGGGTTTTATTACGAACGTTTTGCTTTAATAAATCCCTCACAGTGAGCTCTAGCGATGTGAATTTCATCGGGACACGACGTGACCATTGTCATGTAAATCTGATTTGGAAAGAAATGCAAACTTTGCAAGAACGGATGAATATTTCAAATTATGAGACCACCAGACGCTCGGTGGAAAACATTGTCCAATTTGTTAAATATCTTGCTTTTTACGGTGCTTTGGAGACCGTTGGCTGACGTTTGCCTTATACGTTTTAATTTAGATGATTTTAAAAGACAACGAAAATAGAATAGGGGGATTATATTAAGATGTAAAATGCACAAAGTATATTACAGTTTTATTTCAAAGTATTTACTTATGTTTGGACTCTGGAGTTACTCGTTTATCTACAAAAAGATATTTCTTTTAAAGAAATGCTGAAAAGTAGTTTTGTTTTATAAATATGAGCGTGTTGCAAAATGTAAATGTTTGAGTAGTTTGTGAATATACAGTGTATAAAAAAGCATGTTTTTATTAAAGAATATTTTCTCTACTTTATTTTTTTTCATATCACAAAGTGATGCTTCTGGCAGTGTATTCCAAATATAATGTCGAACGCCGAGAGAATTTGCATCATTCGACAGGGGCCAGAATTATGCCGGCTTGAAGTAGGATATGCTGACACTGAAACCAGCCACTGTGGCGGCTTTTCACCATGTTTTCGGTGGTCGTTAACCAGTTAGATACACCTACCTACTTATGTATCCGGTACCACCATTAAAATCCTAGCCTATTGGTATCGTAATATAATACTGGTATGTTGTTATGGGGTTCGACTTGTCAGCATTTAGATTTACGTGCCCAACGTTAACCTCTTAAAAATTCTTATTTGACCTTCGCTCTCTACCTGTACTAAGGCCCTTCTCAGTAGAAGAGCTCCATGCCTGGAAGTGGAACAATAATAGAGTCTTGATATTATTATTATTATGACGGCCTCTGTGGCGCAGTGAGCGAGTAGACGGCTGTGAAGCGAGAGACCGCGAGTTCAATTCCTACATCGAGACAAAATGTTTGTTTTTTCCACAACCATATGTATATTTCGTGTCTGGGTTTTTTTGTCGCCAGAGGGGATGACGTCAGGCAGACGGCCGATCATAAAAACGACAATCCAAATCATTCTGTAACATGTGTTAAAAGCATGTTGTGCCGACCCCACTGCGAGTGGGAAAGGGCAAGTGGATGATTATTATTATTATTTTATTTTTTTATAGCATAGGTCGGCAAACGAGCAAGTGGGTCACCTGATGGTAAGTGATCTCCACCGCCCATATACGCCCACAAAACTAAAAGAATTATGGATGCGTTGCCGACCTTAAAGGAAAGGGATAATTAAGGGATTGGGAAGGGGAGGGGGTTTGGGCCTCCGGATATCTCACTCACCGTACGAAACGCAGCGGCAAGCTGCTACTTTAGGCCGGTTTTCTGTGAGACAGTGGTAACGACCCGGACGAGCCGGCCCATTAAAATTATTACTATTTAGTAGGCTACCTACGATTCCTGCACTCGCTCCTTGCAAATCAATGTAAACTACGTCTTTATTGTAAAGTTTACTTTTAAGATCACAACAGATGATGAGAGTAACCTTATTTATAACATGATTATCTACTATTTGTAGCTTTTTATCGTATCATTAAGTAATCAGTATAATTTTTAATACCGTTGAAAATATCCCAATACAGTGTATACAAATGTATGAAAAGAACTTAATCCGTAGTTTACATGGAAACAAAAAATATATTCATAGAGTCAGTGTGCGATCTGCGGGCGAAGCGTCAGCCGACCAGATGAGTACGGCCAGCATCTCTAGGCACGGGCGAATATTATCGATAACAAGTATTTAAAAATTAAAAAGGAAGACTGCCTCGGTGGTGCAGTTGTAATGCGTACGCATTACGTTACGATTAAAGCCAGCGCTGAGGTCTCGGGTTCGATCCCCGGGTCGGGTAAAGTGGTATTGGATTTTTCTATTATGAAATGCTCAGTATCAGCCCGGAGTCTGGAATTTGTGCCCGGTATGGCGATAGGCTCGCCCCCTATCACATTGTGGGACGGAGATACGCTCGGCGAAATGTGGGTGTACTAGTTACACCTCTGCCTAACCCTTCAGGGATTACAGGCGTGAGTGTATATGTATATATGTATATGTAAAAACGAAGAAACAGGGTTTATTTACAGAATCATTGAGCGATTATGTTAGATATCTGTTTATTTATAAAATCTGCCATCTATCAGATTTTTATATTATGATCTTTCTTGATGCAATAGACGATGCGACTATAGCACACCGTATGAGAGGCCAAGGGTACTCTCGAACCAAGATAAGTATTTGTGTGATTTATTTTCTACCACCTAGAAATATTTTATTTATTTAATTATAACAAGGGCACTGATTTTTGATTTTTTAAGTTTACGTTTCCATCATTTTATCTCATCGTTTTTTACTCAAATAATATAAGGTTTTAGGACAAGCATGCTGCTGTTTGTTTTTAAGTTGCGCATTTCCCTCGTCTGCTATTTGACAGTCTCCAAGCTGTGGGGATTTACTGTGAATTGTGAAACGAAAAGCCAGTGTGCCTCCTCATCCTTCAATCAATTATTATTATGATCCGCAAATTTATATTTCGGGTAGTAGTTCCTGATACTTACGATATAAGTATCTAATTGTGGAGTCAGGTATATAAAAAAAGAGTCTAGTTTGAGTCCATAAGAGGCATTTAGAGAATTTAACAATTTAACATTGTGTAAACAGAAAAGGATAGTGTAAGCTGAATAAAAATATCCTAAAACGTACTTTTTGGAACAACACACATCGACATTTTATCAAGAGTTTTATCGACACCATCTCTTCACGAAATCGCAATAAAATGGCGACTGTAGGCCGGGAGCGGGGGTGTTTTTAAGTCGTCTTGCCTCCATTCAAACACAACCCAAAAATCTTTATGAATGCAAAAGAGACATATATATACAGACGGGGCAGTGAGTGCGAGCGAGACAAAAGCACGTGCATCCGGGTTAGCTCTCAGCGGTTACTCGTAGATACAACACGTTCGTCCTGCAGTCTATGCGGTTAAGTGTGCCCAACTTTGCCGCGAATTCGAGTGGAGTTGGAAAAACAAATAACTAAGTATCTCATTTGAATGTATAACTTAGTCTTTTAAAACGAAATAGGTGTTACTATGTGAATTTGTTGGAAGTTGGTAGCTCTGTGTTGATTTTGACAAGTGATTTATGTTGGCGGTAAATTGTATTTGTCCTTGGGAAGGATAAATCATAAAGTTTGTTTGACTGTTCTACCACTTTGAAAACTTGGCTTTAACTTTTCCCATCTGTTTAGTTGATTAGGAATACAAAGAAAACCCTTTAAATAACGAGGATCAATATGTAGATTGGAGGTTTTACTGCTCACGCTTGTATAATCAATCTTAGTTGTGTTTGCATATCATCCAAACTTGCTACTGTTATAAAATTTAAAGTACCATACCAAATATCGGCAGAATCGCTGTGAGAAAATGTGCTAAAATTGTTGCATATATATAGGTGACACAGGGAGCAAACCCAAGTTGAAAACGTAATAAAGAAAAATACATCAGCAAATGTTGAAATTACACCGCTTTCAAGGCTGCTTTCTCCTCAAGGGCCGTGACAATTTGAATTTATAATACCCAGAACAGCGGTAAGATGACATCAATATTTATGGCAATAATATGAAGCACTCACCTGCCGCCGACGAGAAGATAATTTCCATCCCTTAATAATAGTCTGAAGTAG
Organism: Mimas tiliae; assembly: GCA_905332985.1. Classification (NCBI taxonomy): domain Eukaryota; kingdom Metazoa; phylum Arthropoda; class Insecta; order Lepidoptera; family Sphingidae; genus Mimas; species Mimas tiliae. Next base: position 9,638,146 of record HG995256.1, on the reverse strand, counting down.
TCTGTGTGTGTTTCGTTCCCGAGGAACTTGTGCGTATCGTCGACACCTGAAACAAAGAGGGACATGTTACACTTATGTACTTTAGACCGCAGCTAATAGCGGGTCCGAACGAAAAGAAGTACAGGTGATTCGAACCACTTTCAACAAAAGAAATGATGAACAAAAGTTAAAAGGTTTAACTTTAATTGAAAGTCACAAAATTTGTTTCATTGTTTACACGGTTTAGGAGTTGAATAACTAAAAGCGAACTACTTATGTAAACTATCTATAAAGGATAGGATTCATTCAATAATTAAAGGGTCTAAAGTGTGGGATGAACGTCCGTTATTGATACAGCGTTTTCATAACCGATAAAAAACTAGTCAAAAAACTCCTGCTGACTGGACTGGCGAGCCAAAGTCTAGCACTGGAGCATGTATAACCACCAGCCAGATTCGTATTTCGAATCGTGGTATTACGCACTAGTACTCGTAAGTTTTATCGAACATCTAACCGGTACCATCGAGTTAAAACACATAAATTATTAACCATGATTAACATTCCTTAAAATAATTGGAGTCGTAATTCTGAATTGAGGAAAATTGAATTAGTTTCCTTGATAATGCTTGGAGACCTGGTTATTACCAAAAGTTAAGTTGATGAGCCAGTAATCATTTACTGGGCATTATGAGACTTAACATTTCAGGGGACTCATCATCTATGTCTCGGGGTGACGAGCGCAGTTTAGTGTCATGCAGTACTTCATAATTCGAAGTTTTAATTATTGTTACTTCTGTTTATGGGTAGACGGCTTACCATTAGACGAAGCCTCGTCATGATCGCAAATAAAAATAAACAAAAAGTCTCCTCGAGATCCAATTACTTTAAAAGCATGTAAAGGTTACCGTTTTATCTTCTTAGTTTAACGTTACCCTGTTATGTGGATCTAAGAAAAAATTTACATATCCATTAGAGAATCAATATGAATTTGTCAGAAGAAAATTGGGATTACAGGAGAAGAATTTTGATATGTACGTGTTTTGAATAAGTCTCGTATAATTTGTTATTTTATTACTCGTTGTTTCGTAATAGTCTAAAATTTAATCAGCAGTAATTTAATGTAAATAACTTTATACAAAATATTATTCATAAATTTATAGAAACAAAAATATTTTCGTCATCTGTAGAGCTCATATTTTTGTTTGTAGTATAGGCCGGCAAACGAGCAAGTGGGTCAGCTGATGGTAAGTGATCTCCACCGCCCATGTACGCCCACACTACTAAAATAATCATGGGCGCTTTGCCGACCTTAAAGGAAAGAGATAAGTGAGGGATTGGGAAGGGGAGGGGGATTTGGGTCTCCGGATATCTCACCACCCGTACGAAACGCAGCAGCAACCTGCTACTTTACGCCGGTTTTCTGTGAGGCAGTGGCAACGACCCGGACGAGCCGACCCATTCATGCTGTAGACAAAACTGTCTACAGCGTGGCTCTACCACTAAAAAAATTAAATCCTGACGAAGCAAAATGTCTACATTTTACCTCATGTTACAGTGGAGTCCAAATATAATGGCAACCGCTGAGAGACATTGCGTCTATCGATGATCTCTAGAATTATACTGGCTTGAAGTTACACTGTATACACTGGCTGACCCCGGAACGCGATTCGCCTGAACGAGCCACTTTAGCGAACGTATCCACCATAAGTACGGTGGAACTATCCAGAGAAGAGAAATCATATAATTAAACTTTAATTAATGCCAGTAAGTATTGTCGTATGAAAGTTGTTCACTCTAAAAATAACTAGGAATTCAATTTTCGGATATATGTAGCTGATTTATATGAAATTGTAGTTTTCTAACTTAATAATCATAGGTAAACTTGAAATTGTAATTTTGGAGAAATCCCGGTAACTCAGGGAAATACCCTTGTTGTGACAACTATTTTTGTACTTTAAAAACTAAAAAAATTACGCGATGAATTGAGAACCTCCTCCTTTTTTAAGTCAGTTAAAAACATTGTAATCTATTTTGAGAGAAATATTTAAAGTATAATCTTACCGCTGAAAGAGTAAAGTTTGTTTAGCTATTTATCATTTGTTTGTTTATAACTTTAGGGATTTTTATGAAACTTGTTTGAAGTCTTTGGGACAAATAGGACGACCTACTTTGTTCTCAGGATAAAGTCTCTAGGGGTCTAACCATAAGTTTAATATTTCGAATGTCAGTTTCAATTTAGTAACTTATTCGAATACTTTTCTCACATAAACTCGGTCAACTGGATTCTAAATTTTACTAATTTAGAAATTGAATTTTTTTATTTCAACCAGATCTCTATCTGTGTTTAGTACTATAACTTTTAGAGAATATAGTTAATATCACAATAAATATCACGAAGTTACTGTAGATATAACCTTAAAACCTTAACTTTAGTACAAATGACATCTAAAATAATGGGCGTGTACCACATTAAAGATCTTTTGTCATGACTCTGGGGTAGTCTTCTGACATTTAATCCTCATTGTAATTTATTTTGCACTATATTCCTTTGACATAGAGTGTAAATTGGGTTGAAAAGAAAATATAATTACGTGAAAATATTCATGAGGTAGCGCTGAAGGTTTCAAGGTTGGGCATCGGGAACGCCCGTTTCAAATATATGTGTTGTTCTTTTTTCTAATGAACATATTATTATACGATCTTGGCGGTTAATGGAGATAATTTTTAGGGTTCTTTACAGTATTATTCGCTCGCTAATGACAGGTTCAGATGAGTCAAATCGTTTTCAACAAGAGTACATGATTGAACAAAAACTGTATGGTTTTTTTATCAATTTGATTAAAAGTCTGTTCAGACGGTTCAAATCTCATGCGATTTTTTCTTCTTCTTACATCTGCCCTTATCCCACTCACAGTGGGGTCGGCGCAACATGCTTTGTAACAAATGTTACAAAAAGATTATGCTTGTAGATTTTACGATCTGCCTGCCTGAAATCAACCCCTCTGGGGAGAAAACACCCAGACCTGAAACAAATATGTGGATCAAACAAACATTTTGTCTCGGTGCGGATGTCAAACCCACGGCCTCTCGCTTCATAGATGGCTAATCGCCCACTGCGCCACGGTGGCAGTCAAAAACAAACCAGTATTGTTCCTATTCACCCTTGCATTCCAATCTACCCAGTTTTACAGTACCTGTTCAAAACAGAATGGTTAATGTAATTAATTTCACTATAAACCAAATATCGCCGAGCGTAGTACAATATTGACAAAGGGCCTTGACCCAGTTTTTCCTGTGGAAACACTAATTTGGCCCGACCAAATAAAGCCATGGGCATCGTAAACCGAGACGACTGCGGCCCTTGAAATTTAATATTCTTGTGGTACTTGTATTTACATTTCTCTTGTAATGTAACGAGCATTTCCAACTGTTTGCCAAAAGGAAAAGTAATTGAATAATAAATTTTGATTTTATCGCTAGTAGTATTTTCGAGACATCTGTACCACTTTGTTAGTTATTTAGTTACCTTATTTTATTTTGTTTTTTTATTAGCTTGAATGACAGGAGCAGGTCGCTCGCCTGGTGGTAAGTAAGCGCCTGTCCATAAACTTGGAATTACAAGACATGTCAGTCATAGCACTGGACTGCGCTCGTCACCCCGAGAAATAATATGCTAAGTCTGATAATGTCCAGTAATTTCACTAGCTTCAATGTCCTTCAAACCGAAACATAATAGTACTTTCACACTGCTGCTTGGCCTATATGTACCAATGTACCTATCTGGACGGACTCTTGCTTAGGAGAGACCTACCACCCACTTGGTAGTAGCGGTGGTAATAGATATTGATGTATAGAAATATATCTATTTTATAGCATAGGCCGGCAAACTAGCAAGTGGATTACCTGATGGTAAGTGATCTCCACCGCCCATGAACACACAATACCAAAAGAATCATGGACGCATAGCCAACCTTTAAGGAAAGGGATAATTAAGGGATTGGGAAGGAAATTTTCTGTGCTATATATAAAGGCAGATTTCCGATAGTCGCGCGACAATCGCGTACAAAACTGCCGTCGCGTCTGCGCGTTTATATTGTACACTGTAGAACATTCGATGCTAGAGTCACTAATGCCTCGGCGCGTACAGTATGCATTGCATTGGAGGGAATTCGGCATGTTTCTTCAAGAGGTCCTGGAACCCTTCCATAGTACCGATGGACAAAACCATGAGGTTTTGCCGGTAAATATCCAGCATACCCCGTCTATCTCTTAAGGGTGACGTGAGGGTGGAGGTCTATCCAAAATGCTTGACCCCATGTAAAAATGGTCACAAACGCTCGGCGTCATTAGCGCCTTCTGGTCCCTTAGAATGCAAAATTTAAAAACGAAACCCTCCATCGCGTCTTCTAAGTGCTATCGTCTCTCGTTTTTTCAATAGGAATCACCCGACTGCCCTATTCCGTCTAAACCTGTTCTAAGCTTTATATCGTACTAGCTATTGCTCGCGGTTCTGCCCGCGTGAACAGCCTTATCCAGGATAAAAGTAGCCTATGTCCCAATCGTGGTCATGGTATACCCGTGTGTCCAATTTCATCTAAAACCGTTCGCGTATTAAGGCGTGATTGACTTACAACCATCCAAATTCACATACTCACAAACTTTTACAATTATAATAGTAGTAAGATAAGATAATGTCACACGTTGTTCGCTCGACCAATCAAACGGCACGAACGTTCGTGTTGTGTTTGTTACGCTACATTCTAACCCCCCTGTATGGTGTTCACAGGCTAGAACGTTATACACCTAATGCAAAAATAATAATAATAATAATACACCCAACAGTCACACACATAGTCCTGACCCCACACTAGGTAAACCTGTGTCGTGGGTATCAGGAACTACGAGGGACTTGCGGTCCCACAACACCCAGACCCGAGACCAATGTTTGTGGTTCACACAAACATTTGTCTCGGTGAGGGAATCGAACCCACGGCCTCTGGCTTCGCAGCCGACTATTCGCCCGCTGCGCCACGGAGTTGTCAGACGCGACCATCGGAAGTTTGCCTTTACGCTGGTGTATTTAAATTAACATTCCAGGACCTGGATTGTATAAGCAACACCTCATAATTGTTATTAGAATATTCTAATCATAATAGCACCCACTATTATATTTCACTTGATAGATGAAGTTTATCAGGAACTATAGAATTACATTTGTTGCAAAGTTGCTAAGGTATGTAGTAAAGTTAACAACTTCATATTTAGAATTTGCTCACGGCTTCACCTGTGTAAGCGTATTTTAAAGATAATATGTAATTTTTCCATACAAATTTTCCCACCCCCCTAAGAGTCTCCCGTTGATAAAGTCCGAATACGATGAAATCTCGAAGAAAAACAAATTCGTGTTTTTAATTAATTATTTTGGCCAGTAAAATATTACTCCCCATATAAAATCTCACACATGTTGGCCATAAAGTCGACACCCTGAAAAGGAACTGACCTGGATACGTCTGCCGGATGCACAACGACTTGTGGGCGAAGATCACATGATAAGCTCCACTGGGAACACGGCGACGAGGACGGCCCACGTGGTAGCGCGATGAGATTGACTACTATTCAAACAACTGGTATGTTGAAGTTCAAGATCGAGACGAGTGGAGAGATCGTAGGGAGGTCGTACTTTACCCTGTAGTGGGACAACTATAAGTGATAAAAAATGTCATTATAAGAATACACTGTCAAAATTTCAGTTGATTCAGGACATGTAATTTCATATAGATTAATAGTCTATATGAAATCTATAATTGGGCTCGCCCCCTATCACGTCATGGGACGGACATAAGCTCGGCGAAATATAGGTGTATTGGTTACCACTGCCTACCCCTTCGGGAATTTCGTGCGTGAGTGCGTATGTATGTAATTTAAAATCTAAACAAAGGTGTAAAGATTTTAGCTTAATTCAATAAATCCTTGACGAGGAGAGTTTCTATATAACCCTTGACCTTCGCTCATCCCGCTCTAAGGATCCATTGCTAACAAAATTACCAATACACCTTTATCCAGTCCGATGGCTAATGCCGAGGCGCTCATCAGATGAAAGTGCTCGCTTATGCGTAAAACAATATTCATAAAAACCAAAGACGTTTCCTATTTGAAAAGCATAAAAATTCGAGTGAGAATAAGACGACAAGTAAAATGCTCGGGTGGCACGTGCGATAAAATCAGAGATTACTCAAAGGGTGCCTTTTTGCGTCGTATTCGCAACTTGATTCAGATTGATAGCGATGTCAAAAGATGTCTGGAAAATTCCAATACTCTGTGGATATTGATGTTTTATGAATAGACCGTGTGATACTCTTATAACTGACTTTCATTAGTTATTACTGTCATCGTACTCACTTAGTATATATTTAGATTTTTGAAAAGCAGCGATACCTTAGCGGGCAGTAGTACGGACTGTCAAGACGAAAGTTGCAGGTTTGAAACCAGCCGCAAGATATTTTTTTAGCCTCTGACTTTTCTACGTACGTTAGGTACGTCCTTCAAACCAGAACACAACAGTACTTACAAACTGCTGCTTGCAGACAGAAATACACAAAACGGTGGTATCTATCCAGACGGCCTCTCGCGTCTACGAGGGACCTACTACCACCTAGTAAGTACATACGTGCTATAGAAATCGCTATCTGTGAATTATATGGTACTAATTTTAACTCAATGTAACTCGGTAATCAGCGGCGTGCATCTCACCATGTTTAACAATTACAGAAATCCAACTAGGGGCTAATTAAAACGTGTTAGTCAGGATATTTTGGCAGCGTCGTGTTCGCCGGTGCATTGTACGCGTTCGCTATCTGAGCTTATTATAATTGCGATTTTTGTAATGCTACAAGCATTTTCTGTGGTAATGAAAGTTTATTGCTCAAATAAATTTTGTTTTTATTCTGGTTCGTGAGGTTCCAATTATTCTTTGAATCGATGTGTAGTAATATTGGTATTAGGTTAACAGCGAAAGTCCGTCTGGACAGGTAACACCGCTTTGTCTATGTCAGTTGTCAAGGAGCATGCGTAAGCATGTATTCATGAGTGGTCGAGCCACGCTGTAGACAGTTTTGTGTATAGCATGAATGGGCCAGCTTGTCCGGGTCATTACCACTGTCTTACAGAAAATCAGCGAAAAGGAGCAGCTTGCTGCTGTGTTTCATACGGTGAGTGAGAAATCCGGAGGCCCAAATTCCCTTCTCCTTCCCAATCCCTTACTTATTCCCCCCTTTCTTTTAAGAATACATACATACGCACTCACGCCTGTAATCCCCGACGGGGTAGGCAGATGTACACCTCTGCCAGTACACCCACATTTCGCCGAGATTATCTCCGTCCCATGATGTGATAGGGGGCGAGCCTATCGCCATACCGGGCATAATTCCAGTCTCCGGGCTGATAGAAAAACTCAATATCACCTTTACCCGACCCCTGGATCGAACCTGACACCTGAGCACAGCAGTTGTACCGCGTACGCATTAGAAGTGCGTCACCAAGGCAGTCGAGGCAGGACTTTAACAATATAACAAGCACAGATTCGAACAATATCCTCTAAATTCTATTTTTTAACGATTTGACAACGAGATAAGTGAATTTAGTCCCAGGAGCGCGAACGATAACTCGCAAATGTCAAACTGGCGAAATTGGAGTTCTTTTAAGGCCATGAAAGGGCACGAGACATTTTCAGCCCAGCCGACGATATAATCTGTGACAAAAGAATTTATCTGATGAAAAAAAAGTCCCGGGAAGTTGTGGAGCCAGGGATCTTTGGCTTAGAAGTTTTCAGTTCACTGTCTCAATTGATAAAGTGTGGGTTTCTATTGAAATATATATTATAATACACCCTCAATACTGCCTCGGTGGCGCAGTTGTAATGCGTACGCGTGACGATTAAGCTAAGGCTGAGGTCTCGGGTTCGATCCCCGGGTCGGGTAAAGTGATATTGGGTTTTTCTATTACGAAAAAGCTCAGTATCAACTCGGAGTCTGGAATTTGTGCCCGATATGGCGATAGGTTCGCCGCCTATTACATAATGGGACGCAGATGCGCTCGGTGAAATGTGGGTGTACTGGCTACACCTCTGCCTACCCTTACGGGAATTTCAGGCGTGAGTGCGTATGTATGTAATACACCCTCAAATAACGGTTTATTCTCCGGGAAATAAGATAAGAGCGTTTATCCACGAGCCACCTCACGCCACGATGTGCGATACGCAATACACGACCTGTCGCTCATACATTTTTCCACGAGTGAAGATGTGGCGGAATCTTCACGACAGCTGTGGCTTGTAGTTTTCACGTTCATAGTATCATGTCGCGCACTGCATCGTCAGCAAGTTCATACATGTTTCGTACAGCCTTTTATATAGTCCCAGCAAAAATACCGGAATAGAGTAATAATATACATACAATATATACGCACTCACGCCTGTAATCCCTGACGGGGTAGGCAGAGGTGGGTGTACTGGTTACAACCAGTACACCCACATTTCGCCGAGCGTATCTCCGTCCCATAATGTGATAGGGGGCGATCCTATCGCCATACCGGGCACAAATTCCAGACTCCGGGCTGATACTGAGCATTTCTTAATAGAAAAACCCAATATAATTTTACCCGACCCGGGGATCGAACCCGAGACTTCAGCGTCAGCCTTAGTCGTAACGCGTACGCATTACAACTGCGCCACCGAAGCAGTCCGAGGCACCGAATAGAGTAATAACACATTGTAATAACATCGCAACAACGACACAGCCAAAAAGTTATTTGGAAAATGCGCTCTGTGGTTTGCAGTGGCGTTAAATGAGAGGGGTCAGGCCTTAGTCCACCACGTCGGCTAATGCGGGTTGGCAGACTTCACATGCCTTCGAAATTCTAATGAAGAACTTCTCATATATGCAGGTTTCCTCGCGATGTTTCCTTCACCGTTAACGCAAGCGATAATTAACAATTAATACACACATAACTTAGAAAAATCAGAGGTGTGTGTTCTTGGGACTTGTTTCGAACCTGCGACTTTCGTCACGACAGTGCGTACCACTCCGCACTGAGCTATCGCTGCTTTCTACTGCCTATACTATATCAAAAATATAAATATACACTAGTTTTGAGTCTCTCTGACGTCTTAATCTTCGTAAAATTACGGAGTAGAGAATTATTTAGTATTCCTTGGTTACCACTACAGCCAAAAACTTTCAGTTGTGATAGAGGTCACTTCGGTGACTTTGATGCTCCGAAAATTATTTCGGTTCAGAACGTGGTCGTGGGTGGCGGCTATAACGAGACTCATAATTAGTTTGTTAAAATAAAGTAACCCCAAACAAGCCCAGTAAACGTTTAATGCTACGATAACTGAAAAAAGACGGTTCTTTTTCATTAGATAAGACGATGAAAAGATAGCAGTATAGCTTAATGGCTCCTTTATAAAACCTATTTTTAGAAATAATATTATGAATTGGCAGGACGAGACCCTCGGGTGATTTTATAAAAAAATCAAATGAGCTACATTTTATGATAACTTCATTTATCTACTTTATGTAATTGGAGTACTATTATTTTTTTTAAATTATGGACTACCCTATAAGAATAGCGATAGCTTCTCCTTATAGACTTGACTTGAACTATGACAATTCTGTCACTCCTTCGTGCGTGCAATATGCTTAATAAAAAGAGGTACAAAGCTTTCTCTTCACGTATTATATCTAAAAACGAATACCTTACTTAAAGATAATCCTAGATACCCATACCCTACATTTGATCCCTGCTTATTGATCGATCGATATACGAGTTTTCAACAGCAGTAAATGACTACGGACGCAATACAAGCGCGCCGGGATGTCCTAAATTACATCGCAGATAGTTTCGCATCCTTACGATGCATATTCAGCTGTTTGTACGGAAATTACCTTAACTGCTCTATGTGGGCCAGTCCAGTTATCGGAGTATAGCTTATATTCATCTCTAGGGTACTTGTCTTGTGGATATAAAGGTTATATGCTCAAAACTAGCTTGGCGGCGCAAGGGGCGTGTAGCCGCGAGAGGCCGCGGGTTCATTTCACGTACCGAGATAAATGTTTGTTTGATCCATAAACAAGTCTCTCCTATTTTTTTAAACCCAGGATACAGGTTAACCTAGTGTGGGGTCAGGACTATGTGGGTTGTGTATATTTATTTATTATGTACGTTTTGGTTCGTTATACATTTTCTGAGAAAATATAATAAGTAACTGTTATTTCGTGCTGTGAGAAAGTAGGTAAGTGATGGACCCTCGTATACAAGAGTCCGTCTGAGTTGCAACCAAGAAGCGGTGTTTAAGCATTGTTCTGTTCCGGTTTGAAGGACAATAAAGCCGGTGAAATTACTGGGCATTATGAGACAACATCTAATGTCTCGGAGTGACGATTGTAGTGAAGTGTCATGTTATTATTGCTATTTAAAGTTCTGAGTAGTGTTGCTACTGTTTATGGGTATTTATACACGTGGTGCTTGCCACCATCCAGCGATCGATATGCTCGTCTCGTGATTAGTGTATAAGAAGAAATATGACCCGGTTCATCGTTTAGATTAAAAATGACGAGCAGTTTTTTGACTAGATACTTTTGAGGCACGGATTCATTCAAGTTCAGGTGTTCGCTCACTATTTTCCTCAGTTATGTATACTATGGTCAATTTAGTAACATTATTATGGTAATTTCTTTTTGGTCCTTACTTATGAATGTTTTAATGTAATTTGACAATCGGAACACAATACATTACTTAAGTGGAAATTCGTATGAAAATTGCCACGTATTAAGGCCATTAGTAAATTAAAAGTGGATTCCAAATTACGTAGAATGTCCGTAATTTGATAAAGTTTCTTTGATGCTATAGTTAACTAGCTTTCCGATTGCGGTTCCGCCCGTATTATATACAAATTTTCCCATCCTCGTGTGGGTTAAATGTCAGGGATAAATTTAGAAAAACGCCAAAATATGTGTTTGAGTTATTTAGAAGAGTATACGAAATTTTAAGTGAATCTGATCAGAAAAAAAATATTATTTCCCATAAAATATCTTTCGCCTTGACACCTTTAGCGAAGGAATATCAAAAATAAATCTTAGTAGGACTATGTCATTATATATTTATTTTATTGCCCAGATAGACAGACGAGCAGGCGGCCCACCTGATGGTAAGTGGTTACCGCCGCCCATGGACCTCAGCAATGCTAGAGCACAACCAATCCACTGCCTATGGTTGAAGGTAAACTCTACGATATATACAACGTGTTATAGAAAGGGGCGGGCAAATTTAAGCAATGTATAGTGTAGGATAAAAGTATTTTATACTCCATAGTACCAAATCCGATTGCATTATTAGGACATAATAGGGTAGTTTCCTATATTGAATTTTATACATTATTTTATAAGCAACAGAAAATGATACGCAAAAGAAACCCTTTTATTAAAACACAATCAAAATTGGTTCAGAAATGTGCCCGCAGTTATGACTTTAAAAGTTGGTATGAGGAAAAGTGGGTGCGTAGTAGGGATATCTCACTATCTCGCTTGCACGCGTGCACTATAATGAACATTTTACACAGTGACGTCAAAGGTTGCATCGTCTGTCATTTGACAATTACCCCTTCTACAGGATTTGAATGGCTTCTATCTTATTTATTTTTGGTCCGATTTATAAAATTCTTTCTGCAATAGATTTTGAGTAACATAACTTATTGATTTAAATAATAAAAAAAATCTAGTCAACTACCCTACTTTTTTATCGAATGAGTAACATATCGATATCGACTTTCAACTTTGGACAAAACTAAATGATAAACAGTGGTACTTCAGACCTCCTTTCATTTAATTATTTTATAATTAAAAAACATTAATCAGTTGTCAAATGTCAATATTTATTTGACGCAGTCAGTTCGGCAATTTCTGATTTTATGAAGTATGATTACGAGTTCAAAAATATGTTGTTATGACTAAAAACAAATATTATGTATTGGTATTTTGTGTTGGTGCAACTGATAACAGCTTTTAAGAGGATCGTCGACTGTATTAAGCCAAATTCATAGACGACGACCCGAGAATGAAGTCTTTAAAATGCTTCTAGAGGATAGTACCTATATCGTCTTCAGCAAACACTGTTTTAGGTACCGATTTGTGTTTAAATTACAAGTTACGTACTTAGAATTGCGTACATCTTAATTAAGTTTATTAAAAAGTGAGTGTCGTTCATAATAATTAATAGTGATGTCATCAATTTTATCGAACTTAATAAACGAGTGATTAAAATTAACGTGTAATTTCTGGATGCCTTGGTTTTGAAAGATCCGGTACATAAGTACTAATTGTAAAGTGTATGTAATGACCCTAAAATATGACCACACCTTTCTGTAGCACGTTGTATATATATACGTATCTATAGATACGCTGTCAAAATTTAATTTTATAGATTCAGTAGTTTGGTCAGTGGTCAGACATTTAGTACACCCTGCTACTGTTAAAAATGTGAAAATTTGGATGTTTGTGAATTTGGATGTTTGTAAATCAATCACGCCTGAACATCTGAACCGTTTTTGATAAAATATGGCACACAGGTAGACTGCGACTTGGACTAGAACATAGGTTATTATCCCGAAAAAGGCCGATCATGCAGGCGGAGCCGCGAGCAAAAGCTAGTTTTAAATATTTTTAAATACCTAAGAGAATAATTCAAGAAGCGTTTTGTTTCTATACTGAATAGCGTTTAAATTATTGTAGTACAATTATACTTTTACGATTTTTTATGGAACGGGTTAAAAAAAGAAATAATCTCTGTATTTAAATAAATATTTAACATCGTAGATTTAAAGCCAATACAGATTCCAGATACAGAATATTATAGACGTACTTAGTTTTTACCGGTAGCTTCGCCTACACGATAGGCTTTACCGATTCTATTCGAAGAACTGTGAATATTTATGTACTATATACTATATTTTATGTTTTTATTGGTTATAAGTATCGCCTTATCGATCTTATGGCAGTATACTTTGGGCTTTGGCTGAGTGAGAGTTCCTGGGTTCGAATCCTACGTCGGGCTATTACAATAAGATGTGTTTCGAGTATTTCGATTCGAAAAAACACCACAAGATTTGCCAGGGATTGGAACTTTTTTGGTATGGCGTTTGCTCGCCACCTATCACATCATGGGACGGAAGTAAGTTTGGCAAACCGTGGGTCCGCTAGTTGCCTATCTACCTACCCTTCGCGGATACAGGATTGGTTATGTTATGATGTTATTATTTAACCGAAGAAAAAAATGTCGTAATTTCGACGCATATATATTTCTTTATAGCTAACAATTTCCTTCAAACAGATTTACTCCTTTTCATCTACAGACTACAAGTTATCTCTCACCCTATTTTCAGCAAAAATGGTCCAGTATTTCAGCTGTCAAACCGTAACAAATATGCAACAAACGTCACCAAATTCCCAAAATGTACAATGATTGCCCTTCTCCTCGACATAAAAGCAATTAGAACAACTACAAGCGCAGCGATATGACTAAACGTTCAGAGTATGGCGTTATGTATCCGAGAGGAGGTCGGGGTGCGGAGTTTTTTTCCTAAACGACCGAGATAACGCGTTTACGAGGGCACCATCCGATGTCGTACGCCATTTGCGTCCACCTGCGCTGATACGTATGCGAAAATACACTTTACACACCGCGAATATTAGTGTTCAGATTGCTAGTTTCTTTTTCAAAGCTTAATGCTACAGAACTAAGGCCCGTATTATAGAACACTCAAGTGAGCTCTTTGCTAAGTGTCGATTTCAGTACACGTGATTGGTCCGTTTTTGTACGGCGCTAAAAATAGACCAATCACGTTCCATAATAATGGCCTAAAAGTTAAGACAACTAATAAACTTGTTGTGGACCAAGTGCAAGTAGAGCTAGTAGCTGGTACGTCATGATTTAGGTAAATATGTTGTGCAAATTAGCACAGCGCTCCTAGCGGATTGTATTGCAAACGTATTACTTTTAAACATATTTATTGTATACAAATGATGTGACAGCTATTGTGAGTTTATTTTTATATGTAACTAGCCTTTACTCGTGGCTGCGCCCGCGTGAACGGCATTTCCCGGAATAAAAAGTAGCCTATGTTACTCAGTGATAATGTAGTTTTCTAACGGCAAAAGAATTTTTGAAATAGGTCCAGTACAAACAGTAGTTTTCAAGTTTTATCGCTACACCCCAAAAATAAATACAAATCTTTCCTCTTTATCATATTAGTGTAGTTAAAAATTCAATAAAAATTGTCAATGGAACATTGTCGATTTAGATTGACGCGGCCTAAACAATCAATCAATCGTAGTGCATGATGTTCGTTTGATCGAACACCGTAGGTATTTAACAATTAATTGCTGATTAACAATTTAGTTGAATGATTTAATTTGATTCTGATAACTGCGTTGTCGCTGCCTAACTCTATTGGAAACAGGCGTAAGTATGTATATATGACTCCGTAAATATCTGTTTCGTTTTGAGATCATTGAGCAATTCGGCCTTATTTTCAGTAATAATAATAAAACATCAGACCTGTACATTGCTACAATGCTTGGCACGGGTCTGCTTCACTAATGATAGGGGACAGGCTTTAACCACCATGCTACGCCGTCGTCCCAAACATGTTATCGAAGCAGCACTTTCCTTGCCCAATCCAAATCGCTATAATAATACGCGACCCCGACATAGGACACGCCTGCGAGTCCGAAGAACTCCTACAGCTGGCCTTCGGCACAATGATGTGCAGAGACGGCCCGAAACTATACTCTCCAGCGATTCCTCAAGCTGAGGTCTGAGCATTCTAAAAGGCGCCTCTGTGCTTAATCGCTACTAAATACATTATACATATTTCTGGCCAGAGCGCCATAAGCGCCGGGTTTATGGTCAGGTGAAGCTGTAAAAGCAATATAGGCTAACAACACAAATCAATTCGAAAAAAAACTATGCTGATCTAATGCGAGTGGGTTGGCGTTTTTATATTTAAATTCAAGTTAAACACAAAACAACAAAATAACACTACAATTGTGTTTACAGTAACATTCCACCGTATTACTACACAACCCACTCAAATGAATCGTAGCAGGGAGCTTAACTTGGCTTGAATAATTGCCCCTGTAGTCCAAACTTAAGCTAACGTAAGCCGGTTGGTGTCTAATGCTATACCCAGGTAATGCTCGGGACACACGCTTCCAACGCCCTGTTAGTAATTTGCTGGAATTTTGAGCTCAACTACCTTAGTTAAATTATATAATTTTTTTGAGTGGTGGTGCCACGCTGAAGATAGATATTTCATTCACCGTATGAAATGTAACAGCAAGCTACTTTACGTCGGTTTCTCTGATACAGTGGCAACAACCCAGTCGAGCTTGCCATTCATACTGTAGACAAAACTGTGTACAGCGAGGCTCTACCACTTGTAATGGCCAATGTATCGGTATTTTTTGGTAAAGTTATTAACAACCGTTATGGTATCGATAAAAAATAACAATATTTTAAAACGATACCCGATATTTTAAATATTTTAAGTCAATTAACATTACGAGTTCCTAAAATAATTTCAAAGTAACGATATTATTTGACGTTAAATCGATTATGATTATCGTTAGTTTTAACATTAACAATTTAACACAACATAATGCTACGGTTTTGATAATTACGCATACGCACTCACGCCTATAATCCCTGAAGGTGTAGGCAGAGGTATAACCAGTACACTCACATTTCGCCGAGCGTATGTCCGTCTTTTGATGTGATGGGAGCGAGCCTATCGCCATACCGGACACAATTCCAGACTCCGGGCTGATACTGAGCATTTCGTAATAGAAAAACCCAATATTACTTATACCCGACCCGGAGATCGAACCCGAGACCTCAGCGTCAGCCTCAGTCGGAACGCGTACGCATTACAACTGCGCCACCGAGGCAGTCAATTTGATGATTATAATGGTAACTATTTTATAAAGAAAATATTCTGTGCACTTTTATCACACATCGCAACACATCTACAGCACATGTGTGCTGAGCCGGACAAATATCCAATTCAACGTAGGAATTAAACACGACACCTTTCACGGCTCGTTTCGTTCCTGCACTCTCATACGAGTTTTACAACGGTTGCAAATTGGAAAAAAGCCAAGTAAAAATTGTCGGTATTGTCGGGTTAAAGCTAGAGGTTGGGTTATGTCCCGAGCAGTTTCAAGTTAATATCAGCCAGTCTAAAGTATATTAACCAAGTCTAAACCATAGCTAAAACTTTGAACACCTGTACTACCAAGTTTCGTGAAATACTCGGTGGCACGAAAACGTTTAAATGGGTGTTGGCTGTTGCTGTGTAATTGCGGGAACTTATGTTCAAATCGACCGGGTAGTTTCCTACACAGGTATCCAAAAAGTCTGACCATTATCACTATACATTTATAGTCATGATACCAAAACTTTTGCAAGGCACTTTTGTTTTATTCACATGAATGATGAGACGAGCAGGTCGCTCGCCAAATCTCGATAATGCCCACCACATGTCCAGAAAAATCACCCAGGCCTTTGAATTCCAAAATACTGAATTCTGCATGGTACTGGGCTATACTCATCATCTCGAGATCTGAGATATTAAGGTTTATAATGTCCAGTAACTTCTCTGGCGCTCTTCAAACCGGAACACAACAGTTACACACTGCTGGTTAGAAAATGGGTTTCAATAAGCTAGGTTGTATAGTTTCTGAGATATGGCAATTTATCGGTTACACAATATTCATTCAGTCTGACTACGGAACCCTTTACTGTGATCCGACACGCACTTGGATGGTTTTTTGATATCTTCTCTTGACAAAATGGCAACTACAATATATATACACATTAATAATACACCCAACAGTCACACATATAGTCCTGACCCCACACTATATCAAACCTGTATCATGGACATCAGGAAATACGAGGGACTTCCGGTCCCACAACACCTAGAAACAAATATTTATGGATCACACAAACATTTGTCTCGGTGCGGGAATCGAAACCACGGCCACCAGCCTACTGCGTTATCAAGGCTGTTGTAAGTTCATTGCAGGTTAAACGACTATGATCACCGATAGGACAACTTATTAGTGGCATTACCCTTACAGTTCAAAGGCTGGTATCCAGTTAGTAGCTCCTTAAAATTATTCCTGGTAAATGACTGTAAAGGGCTTATCACATTGTGTACAGTTATTATCTAGGCATAAAACACCTTTCATAACCATAAAACCGTTGATGTATTCATAAATATATCGCAAATCCGGGTAAAATCCACAAACAAAGCCTAGTACCTTGGAACTTATCCCCTATAACGTAAAAGCAAAAGTTTCTCTTTATTGTTTGGTAAAAAGCAGTCGTTAGCCGTCGCCATGGCGCACCCATGACCATTAGAGCTAACGAGGCGGGACTCAAGAGGACAAAATGTCCTGCCAACAATGACCACCTTTACCTTATCCGGTGAAATATGTCACTTTACGGTTCACTTGTAAAATATTGTTCGGAGATTTATGGCGTCAATGACAATTTGTACTATTGAATATCTATATTATTTTTCATTTATTTTTTGCTTTTTAGTGCCAGTACTTCATAAATTTAAGTAATAACTGAAAATCAAAATGCCAGCTCACTGACGTCACAAAATGCAACAGTGAACGTGTTCACGCTAGTTTTGCAGGTTCCATTGACAGTGGTCGACCGAGCAGCCCATTCAAGGTGTAGATAAAACTGGTTACAGTAAGTTCTTGTAAAACATGTGTCTTATGTAATTATGTCTATGTACATTTGAAACACACGCGCAGAGGATAGAGTGTCCTGTTATCCTACTTCTATTATTATATTGTGATAGTATGGATGGTTGTGAATTTGGATGTTTGTTAGTCAGTCACGCCTTAACGGCTGAAAGGCTTTGAATGAAATTTGGCACACAGGTAGGCCAAGACCTGGATAAGGACAAGTTTACTATTTACCCCGTAATAACCCCGTAAATACCCCGGAAATGGCCATCCACGCGGGAGGAGTCGCGAGCAAATGCTAGTACTTACTGAATTTATTGGCGAATTATTTTCCATACATGAGCTTTTTGCTATCTTATAATATATAACTTAGTCTGACTATTTCAAAATCTATTGAAATTAGAATAAAACTACACAATATGGTGCAAGATCATTCCTTAAATGTGGATCGCATACTAGTGATATTTAGCATTACATCTCTAAAGGTGGATAGAAGCTGGACAGTTGGCGATGCTATAACGTGCAAATCGTTTCGCCCCATTGCCTTTTACGATTCCTCGGGTTCGATCCCCGGGTCGGGTAAAAGTGATATTGGGTTTTTCTATTACGAATTGCTCAGTATCAGCCCCGAGTCTGGAATTGTGCCCGGTATGGCGATAGGGTCGCCCCCTATCACATCATGGACGGAGATACGCTTGGCGAAATGTGGGTGTACTGGTTACACTTCTGCCTACCTCTTCGGGGATTACAGGCGTGAATGCGTATTTTTAAATAATTTAAGTCAATTTAAATTTAAAATCAATGTCATTACATTCAATCATTATTGGAAAAGTCGTTTTTAGTACCCGTTGATTTAATAATAGAATTTAAACTGTAAAAAGAAGAATTCCTTCACTGCAGCAAGTGCAAGGAATAATACAATACTATTTCCAACAGTTATTAAAAGTTAAAAATAATTTTTAAACGCCAGTGCGGAGCTATCTTTAATTTCATAAAATAAAGTAGCAAACTCGTGTACTTCGGAACTCTGAACCTATCTTGATCAACTTCAACATTCTTCGATAATGTTTTAGATTTCTTAATAGAAGCGTTTTATTTTTCATTCTTACATTCATTTTCAACTTTAATATAACAAATATGTGGAAGCGAGATATTATTGTGTCGTTATGTTTTATTTTATCATCGAAATTATTACAGTTGTTTAATTTTTGACGGCTAATCTTCTGCAAACATTTTTCATGATGCTGCTCTAACGTCCCGTCGGTCTGTACAAAATGTATAATACAACTTCAAAACCTAAACTATTCAGAAGATTTACTGTCCAATTTAAAAACTAATTCTTGTTTTAATGTATTTAACATTTGGTAGTGTATATATTTCATATTTTAATACAAATTTCACATTCAATATGCGAGTTCGAACGAATTTTTAACATCGAATTGAATCTACTTTTCGAGGAGAATGGACTAAAACGGGGTGCAGCGTGCGCAGGAAATTAAATCAGTGCCACGTTACCTGTGGCTACATTACACTGCCGCTCACATTTTATCCGCTTTAAGAAAGTGGAGTGAGTCATCTAAGGAGTTAATAAAAGTAGTTTTATTATATAAACTAGCTATAGTATTAAAAACAGCATATAAAAAGGCTCTTTGTATCGTATCATCTTTCTTGAAAACTACGTAATTTTGTACACTATGTTCGTGAGAAAAAAAACAAATTACTCGAAAAAAAAAAAACTATAAAGGCTACCCAAAAAAAGATTTAATTTTAATATTATCTTTCATTTCTAAGAAGTCACTTAACTGAAGCCTACTAATTCTGCTCATTAAAACCTTATAAGCGCATGTTATTTACGGTCGAGTGATTTATATCGAAACCCTAATTTCATCAGGATTCCTTTAGAATAAGTCTCCAGAAAAACGTACATATATTTTAAGATTCATTTAGCTTCCTTGATGGCTTCTCTTGTTAGATTTTTTTAAAATTAGCCCTCTTTCCCGCATTTCCTCATTATGCTTGAAAGGATATTCTAACGGTTGCATAGAAAAGTCTGCGTATTTCAATAGTTTATTTCCACGTCTTCGTGTAAAAGGGTCTTTGGGGAATCGTTCGTCTCGACCGGAATATCATAGGAAATTAAGTGATTGCTAACTCGACTACTTTATCGTGATCGTGACTCCTCTGAGAAATTATATTCTCATTTATAAAGTAAAATGAATCAGGTGTCGATGAGTGCCGGAATTTAGCACAGAAAATAAGTTTTTTGTAAAAAGACCATGATTTACCATGTTGATTTGTTTTTGTGGCTCGTATGCGAGAGGCCTTCTGAGTTGGTACCACCGATTTGTCTATTCCTGCTGCCAAGCAACAGTGTGTAACCATTGTTACGTTCTGATTGGTGATGCGAAGAGAATATAGGTTTGTAGGTTCATTTCACGATTACTACACTAAAATATTTATGTTCGTTCGGTTGTAAAAGCCAATTAAGCCAACGAACCTAAAATAATAGTGCAAATATGAAATAACCGCCGTTTATCAAATGGTGGTGGAAATTTTCTATAACAGAAGTAAGTATCAACTGTTACTGGAAAATTTAATGATATTCTATTTTCAGTAATAATTTGTAACAAGACACTCATAATTACACGAATGAAAGCTTTGCCCACGCAAAGTCGTAACGCGTACGCATTACAACTGCGCCACCGAGGCAGTCTACAGACTGCAGTGTCAAAGCAGACCTTTATTCTTAAATTTATTGACAACGTGTACTGAAACATTAAATAAATCAAATTCTAATCTTAGTAATTAGGCCACCAAGGCCACCTTTTTTTATTGAGATGTCGGCATACTAGCAAGTCGGTCACCTAATGGTAAGTGAGCTCCACCGGCCATGAACATCCATGAGATATTATGAGAAACATGAGAAATAGAATATAGAATAGACTACATGAGAAATCAAGGATCGTTGTCTACTTTAAATGAAAGGGATAATTAAGGGGAGGGAGTTTAGGGCATCCGGATATTCACATCAAGTCACGTCATTTTAGAATTAAATTTGATCGCAACCTATTAACTACTATTTCATTAAAAGTATTTATAGTTCATCAAATGAGCGAATTAATGCATAATTACACTCCTACTATTGTAGTTGCTACCACCATTTATTTCCGAAGTAATCTGAGTCTAATCGTAAGAACTTCGGCTAGGTGTACAAGATTAATAGTAGTCGTTCTTCGGCAACGGAAATGCATCCATATCTGTCCAGTGGCGATTCTGTGTTTCCTAGTAAATATGTATTTTCCGATAGCTATATGGAATATATGTTTATGTGAGCCAAATGTGGCATGTTATAGATATAATATTACGTAGAAGGATGACCTAAAAATTCAAAGTCGACTAGAATAAGCATATAATTACTATCACCGAAATCTTTTTATTATAAGTTTGAGTGACGAAACGAGCAGGTCGGTCGCCTGGTAGTAAGCGCCACGACTGCCCATAAACAGAAGCAACACAATACAGAACTTAGAATTACAAAGCACTGCATGGCATTGGACTGCACTCGTCACCCCAAGACATAAGACGTTAAGTCTCATAATGCTCAGAAATTTCACTGACTTCAATGTTCTTCAAACCGGAACATAATAGTGCTAACACACTGGTGCTTGGTGGCAGAAATAGATAAAGCGGTGGTACCAACGCAGACGGCCTCTCGCATACGAGGGACCTATCACCTTGTAAAATGTACGCCCACAATACCAGAAGAATCTTGGGTGCATTGCTGACCTTAAAAGAAAGGGGTAATTAAAGGATTGGGAAGGGTAGGGGGAATTTGGGCCTTCGGAAATCATACTCATCGTATGAAACATAATTAAGCAAGCCACTACTTTACGTCGGTTTTCTTCGATAGTGGTAACGATCCGGTCAATCCATTATTATTTCATGCTGTATACAAAACTGTCTATAGCGTGACTCTACCACTCAAATACATGTAAAAATGCATCATTGATTTATCATAGGAAATAAAATGATGATTTATTACACTAATTCTATTGTTACTTGTTAGTATTATAGTAACAAGTATAAAGCGAGAATCACAAATATCATACAAAGTAAATTTTAATCCAGCAGTTTAGTCAACCAGCACAATGAATGACAAGAACAGGACACTCTACTACAATTTGTAAGCAAAATGCAATGTAAAAGATATCATTGAACCGAACAGATTCACAAAATGGGGGGAGGGGTGCTGCGAGGGGAGGGAAGGGGACGGGGAGGTGGCAACTGTCATTCGCACAGGCTTCACGGACAGACTTACACAACTTGTCACCAGACTTTATCTTGTTTTACCGATCTTTTTACACTCCACCCTCCTTAGTCCACTGTGAGGTCGAGATTTTGATTCGGTCTTCGATTATTGAGCTTCGGTATTTAAAAGGGTAACGCATTACTGAGGGGCTAGCACGGAAAACTTGCGAAAAGTTATTCGAGCTGTCATCGACAACAATTTCTATGAGATTTTGTTACAACGCCTCTATCGTACGTAAAAGAAACTGATATATATGGAATATATATGAATGATATATATGGAATTATCTATCGAGAGCTCGATACCTTTACATTACGATTTCGATAGATTTCCGTGCTAGCCCCTCTGATTAGGTTCCTGCGGTAGCGGAGCGGTGCGGGAGCGGCATGTTAATGTGTGTATTCTATACATCTCGTCACACGCGTGTAGCGCGACAGTGTTGTTACGTCATATGTCACCCCTCCCGCACCGCTCTACTACCGCAGGAAGTTAGTTATTCAGTTATACCTTACCCCATTTTTACGTTGGGAAACTTTTTATAGGTAAAGCCGTACCGTATGGCCGGCCGTGGCGGGTATCGCGTTCCACGACCTCTAGCCCTCGAGCATGGCCTTAACCACATCCATTAACGAGAGGTCGTCCCCCAATTTGTTCGCAACGCTTAAATGTCTTCCCCTTATACCTATTATTGGATTATTTTTCTTTAATTACTCGAAAATAATATTGTAAAATATTATATACTTAACACAATGTTTTAGTTAGGTCAGCGCAGACATTGAGGTGCCTGACGGAGAAAAGCAATGGCGACGTGCGACCTTATATCGGAGACCGACCATGTAAGGGGAAAGTAAGTGGGCCACTAACATCTTAAGCCCAAAGCCAACCTCACCTGCACGTAGTACGCTCTGCTGATTAACGGACGAGACAATGGCGAAACTTGGTTTCCGTTGCGGGTTGTTGGGGTCATACGGCGGGTCGCCACATAAAATATCAAATATCGTCAAATTTATGGTATGAGATGACGGCCCCTAGCACAAGGGATAACGCCTGACAGAAAGTAAGACTGCCTCGGTGGCGGAGTTGTAATGCGTACGCGTTACAACTCTCAGGTTCGATCCTCGGGTCGGGTAAAAGTGATTATTGGGTTTTCTTATTACGGAATGCTCAGTATCACTGCCCGGAGTATGGAATTGTACTCGGTATGGCGGTGGGCTCCCCCTCGTCACATCATGGGACGAAGGTGGGCTCGGCGGGATATGGGTGCACTGTTTACACTGTTGGCGCTTCTGTCTACCCCTTTGGAGATTACAGGCGTGAGTATGTATGTAGAAAGAAAGATTGCCTTTAACTACTAGAAAGAGATAATTAAAGAAACTCGTAGTCGAGATTAAAACTCAACGTGCCTATTCTGCACGTATAGAGTACAAGTCGATAGTCTATAACGTTCTTATCTCGAACAAAATGGCTGAGAGTGGGCAATGTGCGCTTCCTCTGCAGTGGTGTCCGCTAGGGGACAATTAATCTTATGTACTTACTTATTTTGCTCGCGGCCATTGCAGTGGAACTTCCGCGCCCCTATTACGATGTGCGATGTCTAATTATGTGAAACTTTATAGATTGAAAGTTACTTGTTAATTTTCAGTGTGCTAGTTAATTATGTCATTACTCATTACATAATAGTTTTTAGGATTCTATATCCAAAGGATGCCAACAGAATTAAAATCAAAACATATATTTTCAAGTAGGCTACAAAGGGTTCTTTCACACGTTGATAACAGAATAAATTACATTAAAACGTCTCTACCGATGATTCGGAAATGCCCACTGGTCTGAGAAGAAGCACCAAGACATTGACATTACATGTGTAAACATTAAAAATCATGACTCATAGTATTGCATAGTAGTAGTGAAACTCATAGTATCACTCTCATCTGATGTACTGTGTTTATATGAAAGCTAAACAGTTTAGGGATGAAATTTTATCCCTTTTATCTACTTTATCTACTTTTTATCCCGGAAAAGGCCGTTTACGCGTGCGGAGCCACTACAAACGCAACGCAAACGCTAGTTGTAGAATAATTCCGTAATAAGGAATAAGGATGTCGCTCGTAGTCGTCGGAAGAATTCGTTCCGAGACTCATTTCATCTATATCGGTTTGGTGCAACGATACATCGTCGACTTCGTTTTGTTCCGCCTCTGATTGTTGCTTCGTGATTTTGTATCGATTCTGTAGCTTCTGTACTCGTATTCAACGTGAAATTAACTATTAGTTTTATTAAAGTTCAATGTAATACGCTGTTACATAAAAATGACAGCTTATAGTTTGTGAATTAAAGAGCATTGCTCTATTCGCTCCGATAATCATTAATTATGAGGGATATTTTAGCTTATGTGACACACACATTTTAAATGATATTAAAGCATTTATTTTCAGCAATGTTCCAGAAATTATAAAAGTGACTTTCAGGATACCAAATATATTATATTCAACTTCAAATTCATAACTTATTTACATTGATTTGATCTGTTTTCTTTTTCGGAGGTCATCTCATTCCACTAACTTTAGTTAATTCTTCTTCTTTCACCTGCCCTTATCCCATTCGCAGTGGGGTCGGCGTAACATGCTTTTAAGACATATTACAGAAAGATTTGTCTTGTAGTTTTTTCGACCGGCCGCCTGCCTGACGTCAACCACCCTGGGGGGATCCCCTAGATACCCCTAGATCTGGTGGTGAAGCCTCTACGAGTTGGTAAATTGATGTTTTAATCAACTACAGTAATTCAACTAACTTAGGAACACTGGCTGTAGTTTAATTTTTTGCCACTTCACAGTAAATTGGTGGCTCTATAGGTAGTATTAATTTTGGGTTATGATGTTCTTACTGAAGATTTTGATTTTTAAATATAAAGTTTATAAAATGTTGTACAATAATTACATTTAGTATCAGCGTACTTACCACCCAGGTCGGGCAACTACAATTTGTGTTTGAATTTTCTATTTGATAAGTCACACATGAGTTGCCCGGGATTGAAATTTGCGCACAGCATAGCACTAATCTCGCCCCCTATCACATCGTGGGACGGAAATACATCAGCGAACCGTAGGACACTAGTTGAAATTGTTGTATCACTGCGGTCTCGAGGCTTATCGTATCTATGGTTGCACGGCAAGAGTTAAAAAGGAGTCAGTTGAGAATAATAATTGAGACCTCATTAAAATGTTCCATTACCACTTTAGTAGGACTTGATGCCGTTACTGCTTAAAACTTAAAAAATCTATTTGTACCAAACTCAGGCTGAAACACATAAAACCTATCTTAAGCTACTTATCTTCACAACTTATAAAACCCACTTGTAAATCAAGGTCTTACCAAGCGCACTCGCTTGAACTTTTTACTCGCAAGGTTCTAAATAAGATTCTGTAATATAATACTTGAAACCTTGGCACATTCAACTACCTGTTATCCGTGGTATCTCGAAGCTCAAGCCCGGCTTTATTAAGGCGACGCCACGGCCCGTGCCTGCATAATCCATGAGATGCACCTAGTGTGTTATAGAACACAGTAACTGCTCCTTAAAACTAGTACGTTTGTCGACGAGACGACGTAAATACACGTTTATTCAAATTAGTGAGAATGAGGTGACGAGTATACACTCTGTAGTAATTTTCGTCGCTTGTTGAAGTATTTATTATGTCATAAAATTATCAACAGATTTTTTGAGATGAGTTTCTTATTTTTATGACGAATTAAAATGAAATAACAGTGATTTACTGGGTGTTATTTTTGTGAAAAAACATCCACAGTCCAGCAGAAATGCCTAGTCACACACTAAATACACACTTCCAATTGTCGCGACGCTCCCATCTGTCATCATTGATTATATTGTGTTTCAACTTCACGGCCAGTAAATCTTGTTAATAATTTGTGTGATAATGTTTGGGTGATCCACACATATTCGTTTCGGGTCTGGGTATTTTCTCACCAGAGGGAAGGTGGAAGAGAAGAGAGATTATCGTTCACTTTAATGGTGAAGAAAAATTTAATGAGAAAACCTGGAAATAAGAATTTCGAAGGTATGTGAAGTGTATAAACCTGAATACAAGCGGGGTGGACTGAATCCTAACCCCTTTTATTAATATAAGCTAGAGGAGGCCTGTGACCAGCAGTCGGACAGTGTGCACAGGATTGATAAAATAGTATACCACTAGAATTGATGCAGACTTTATTCCCCTTCATCCATTGAAAGTATCAACCTCTGTTCTACCTTGTGAAATCTTTATCCCAGCCCTTTCAAGTAAACGTACGAGCTCCTTACTAATTATTTAACACAATGACGAATCTTAACGTCATAGATTAAACAATAATCACATTAGAAAAGACGTGGAGGTAACAACACCATTAAGGACTCGTGCACTGAGATTACGTCGCTCCGTCTACTGCATAATGGTATTAGTTGCCTCTGCATTCCGTTTCCGAGGAGAATTATCATGAACGTGTGCAACCAGCTTTAAATTTATTCTCAGATATAATATGTGTGCACGTTTAAAATTGTGTTTACGGTGGTAGGGGATTTCATAATCAGTCATGTGAGTTTCGCGGTGTCGTTTATGCGAACGTAGTGTGTTTTTCGAGGTATATTGGAGGAGTGTATAATTTTCGAATTTATTTTATAGTGTAAGCTATACGTATAATTAATTATAATAGTGTTTGGAATAGAATTATAGAGTACAATAAGGGTTAAATGGTTATGCAACTTTTACACAATATGGATTTAAATCTAAACAAGAAGAGTTTCTTTCTCGACAGAAGTGAAAATATAACAGAAAATTCTTCTTTAGGCTATGGTCATGCAATTTTAATTCGAGAATCGGATTATGCGGTCTCGCAGACAAGAGTTATCTGTAACTTCTAATATGTTCTAATAAATGACCCAGTCCAACTACTGATCACGTGTCTCCTCTTGTAATGAGAGGAGTTAGTCCTTAATCTATGCTGGTCTAATGCATATTGGTAGACTTATTATAACTTCGAAATTGTTATAGACAATTCTCTGGTATGCAGCTTCCTCACCGTTAAAGCAAGTGATAATTAACAATGAATGCATACGTAACTTCGAAAGGTCTGAAGTGTAGCGTGCCCAGGGGTTAAGAAAAAATCTTTAACCCCTATCTTGATAGACCGTTTTTACCTTTGCCAATAATTGTGCTGAACGTTTTTACCTTTGCCATATATTCCGAATCGCACAAACTAAACGTACACGTGAGTTGAAATGAAAAGTTGCCCAATTTCTAAATACTTCTGAATGTTCGCTCACAATGCTGTGTTCCAGAACATTTCGTAAAGCCGAAGCGGAATATTTTTTATGGCTTCTTATTTACTTCTTGCGCAACAACGGCCATCAATGTGGAAATTTTAAAACTAGGCCAGTTAAATTTTTATGCCATGGTTTTGCATTTGTGAATTGTGATGGAATTGGTAAGTAGAATTACAAATGTAGATTTCTCTGCCAATTTTTTTTGAATAAATTACATTCGATAGTGTTAGCTGCCGTGTGGTCTCATTTAACTTTAGTTAAAATCTGAAGACGCAATTTCATTTGACCGGCAGTGACACACACCGACTCCAAAGAGCCACCTATAGAAAATGTAATTTTTGAATATCAGTGTTATTTTTTGAAGTCAGTTTTTACGTTTTGTTATTATAGCAAAAAAGGGTGTTATAAGTTTGGCCCTTTAGGATGCCTAAACGATGGTAACAATTTGAATATGGTTTGTTTGTTTAAATATGCTATAATCAAGGTTGCTCTTAGTTATCTTTGATGAACATGTGTTCCGTGACTAAACTGACATGTCTTTTTATAATGGATATCAGTGAGTTTTAATACATACATACGCACTCACGCCAGTACACCCCAAGGGGTAGGTAGAGGTGTAACTATTTCACCCACATTTCGCCGAGCTTATTTCCGTCCCATGATGTGATAGGGTATCAACCCGGAGTTTTAGTATCAATTAAACATTTCATAATAGAAAACACAATATCATTTTACCCGACCCGGGAATCGAACCCCGGACCTCAGCACAGCCGACTTACCGCGTACGCATTACAACTGCGCCACCAAGGCAGTTTTTAACAGTGATGTTATTTGGTATAAGCAGAAATTAAATTGCTATGTGCTTACGTTGTCGTTTTGAGTTAACCTGAATTGACAACCAGGTGTTAGTAATATTGTCGAACTACGATTAAAAGACGTATAGAGTGGTAGAGCCACGCTGTAGACAGTTTTGTCTATAGCACGAATGGGTCGGCTCGACCGGATCGTTACTACTGTCTCACAGAAAAGCGACGTAAAATAGCGGCTTGCTGCTGCGTTTCGTATGGTTAGTGTGATATCCGGAGGCCAAAATCACCTCTCCTTCCCAATCCCTGAATTATACCTTACGTTTAAGGTCGGCTACGCGCCCATAATACTTCTGGTATTGTGGGCGTACATGAGCGGTGGAGATCACTTACCATCAGGTGTCCCGCATGTTCGTTTGCTGGCCCATGCTATATAAAATATATATATTTTTAAGAGAAGACACAAGAAGTAGTGAACCCTTATATATTTTCAGCATTTCAGTTATCAATTTGGCTTATATTACAAATAAAATAATGAATTTAAGGCCCAATATTGTTACGGAAACATAAAAAACTTTCTACGGCCAAAATAACCTTCGAAGTTAAAAAAGAAATTGATTATAATCTTTATATAAAATTTTACAATTTCCTACCACTGTTACGAACATTTTGCTTTGAAATGTTTTGGTAAATTTCCGAGGAAGTGGTCCAATGACGTTATCTCATCGAACTTTTATCGATACCGAAGTCTCATTTGCGAAACATGAATTTATTTAAGATGTGAATTTACTTGGTTACGTCATTACACCCTTACGTTAGTAATTTTAGATTCATATATCCTTATATGCGAGAATCCGTCTGGGTAGGTACTACCACTGCTTTGTTTATTTCGCCAAACAGCAGTGTGTAAAGCATTGTTGTGTTTTGGTTTGAATGCAGTTAAATTACTGGGCATTGACAGCCTCCGTGGCGCAGCGGGCGAGTAGCCGGTTGCGAAGCGAGAGGCTGTGGGTTCGATCCCCACACGGAGATAGATGTTCGTGTGATCCACAAATATTTGTTTCTGGTCTGGGTGTTGTGGGACCGCAAGTGCCTCGTAGTTCCTGATACCCACGTTTACCTGTGTGGGGTCAGGACTATGTGTGTGACTGTTGGGTGTATTTATTTATTTATTATGAGACTTAACATCTTACGTCTCCGGGTGACGAGGTCAGTCCAGTGCCTTGCAGTACTTCATAATTCAAAGTTCTGATTGGCGATGCTTGCGATTATGCTGTTCATGGGCAAGTGTGAGGCTTACCATCAGGCGAGAGACCTGCTCATCTCACCATTAACGCAGATAAAAAACATAATATATCATGGTGTAAAGGTTTAACTTGTAATCTCAGCACCACAAACACTCAATATTTTAGTCACTAATTTGTAGTAATCCTTCTTTTCGTCTGAATAACGAGACGAGAAGGTCACTCGTCTAATGGTAGTTCCACGTCTGCCCATAAATAGTAGCAACATCACATTTGGATAACAAGCTACTGCATGGCACTGCGCTCTTCATATCGTGTTATAACATGTCAAGTCTCTTATCAAACAGTAATTTTGCTGTCTTCAATGTCCTTCAAACTGGAATACAGTAGTGCATAGCACTGCCGCTAGCAGAAATAGACACAGCGGTAGTATTTACTGTAGTGTATGGCTATTGAGGGTATTGCTTCGATAGATAAGAATAAGGATGACATCTACGTCAGATGGCACATTATAAATACGCTCCTCAGTATGAAGAGGTAGTTCTCTCCCGACTCTCCCGACTGGCGAGGTACCCATAACCTGAGTATTATCCATGTTCACATGAATGGTGAGCGACAGGACTTGTGTGTAGAGGATGGACGGAGTCCAGGTACAAAGACGACAGACACGGAACACTATACTTTTTTTATGGCATAGCTCGGAAACGAGTAAGAGGGTAACCTGAAGGTAAGTCATCGCCACACCCCTGTATACGCCCACAATACCTAAATAAATATGGTATATAGGGGTAATTAAGGGATTGGGAAGGGGACGGGTATTTGAGCCTTCGGATATCTCACTCACCATACGAAATGCAGCAGCAAGCTGTTACTTTTTCGGGACTCTGTGAGACAGTGGTAACGACCCGGACGAGCCGGCCCATTCATGCTGTAGATAAAAGTGTCCACAGCGTGGCTCTACTACTCAAGGAGACGACCTTTATAAAATTACTATCGATTAAAATTGAAGTGATTTCATTGTGATATTACTTAATATTTACAACTCTAGATTAGACATAACTAAAAATAATTTTAAAGTACTTCAATTTTCAAAAACCACGACGCAAGCAGACCAGCTGCTGTAACGTTTAATATCTAAGAAAAGTAGCGTTCTTGTGGTCTTGATTTGTGTCAAACTATTTTTAATTTCCCTCAGGCACGGTCTCATTTATTAGTTTCGGGTAGCAGTGAGCGACATCTGGCCAAGAGTTATACCGCCCGACCAACAGATGGCGTGAAAAACATAAAATGCTGCCTCGCAAAAAATATGGACACACTTCGGCCATCAAATACCCGGCATGCCCATTTTTTCGTCCAACTCGGGAAAGGCTATAAAATAGTTGAATTTATGTGACAATTTCGAAACTACGCGTTACAGTAGTGCAATGAATTTGCCTACATTTGTTTGTAATTAATTTATGTTGTGCTTTAGTGATGTCATAGAATTGAAACTCATGAAAATAAAGGTTCATGAAAAATGAAAAATAAAAATACATACATACATACGCACTCACGCCTGCAATCCCCGAAGGGGTAGGCAGAGGTGCAACCAGTACACCCACATTTCGCCGAGCGTATCTCCGTCCCACGATGTGATAGGGGGCGAGCCTATCGCCATACCGGGCACAAATTCCAGACTCCGGGCTGATACTGAGAATTTCGAAATAGAAAAACCCAATACCACTTTACCCGACCTGGGGATCGAACCCGAGACCTCAGAGTTAGCCTCAATTGTAACGCGTACGCATTACAACTGCGCCACCGAGGCAGTCTAAAATAAAAATAAATTCGGTTAAAAATAGATAAATAGTCACAGACTAGTTAATCTTAGGAATAACTACTTATTTATTACTTTACTTTGAAAAATAATTAATAAAATCAATTATTACCTTTAATATATAAATGAATTAAATTTATATACGCTAAATATAATCTTAATTTTAAAAGAACACTTATAATAGATTACCCATAATTTGCGTGACGTAGATCCGCATATCACATGTTGCAGACGCGTGTAATGAGTTTTGTTATCCGTCTAAACAATTACAAAGTTTTGTAATTTAATTTATGCTCATAATAGAACGGGACACGTCGGAATGTGTAATAATATTAAAACTTCGCGCCAGCATTAGTTATATACTCTGCCGCCGCAAACTTACTTTCTTTTAAGGATGAAGTTACATTGTTGAGATATTAATATCTAGAGTCGTTAAAACTCCACTTTGTACCTGAAATCAACGATAGCCCAACGGGTACAAAGGACCAAGGACTGCCTAGACTTCATCAATTTCAGGTCCGAAACTGATCCCAAGAATATGCACCCTTGACTTTATTGATGACTTTTCTAACTTACATGTGTATTCATTATTAATTACTAGTTTTTCTTGCGGGTCCGCCACCGTGAATGGTTTTTTCCGAGATAAAAAGTTCTTATCCAGGTCATGGTCTACCTGTGTGCCAAATTTCATCCAAAACGACTTAAGGAGTTTCAATGAAAAACAATAGATATTTGTTCGGAATCCTCTCTAGAAATTTTATTACAACTATTTGACCGCCTTTGTGGCGCTGCGAGCGAGTAGCCGGTTGTAAAACGAAAGGCTGCGGATTCGATTCCCGCACCGAGACAAATGATTGTGTGATCCACCGACATTTGTTTCGGGTCTGGGTATTGTGGAACTGTAAGCCCTCGTAGTTTCTCATACTCACGATACAGATTCACCTAGTGGGGTCAGGACTATGTTTGTGACAGTTTGGTCTATTATTTAAAACTACTTTCATAGACCAAGGGTCGGTTTGGCCGTAACCCAAAACTGACAAATGGTCAATTATACCCACATGAAGAGCGTTGAAGCCAATAATTGAGAAATCGATACACATGTGCTTTCGGCTCGTATGAAAGTCGCGGATGTGAGTGTGGCGCTCGCCAAATGCCTGCCTCATTTGGGTCAATGCGGTCCCAACGATCGTATCTGGGCCATTCCGCGATACCGACTGTTCGTATGGTTATGTTCCGGTACATATTTGAGAGATATGGTATGGCCTTTTTAAATATTAAACTGTTTATTTTTATATACCCAAGTATATAGTGCTGCTGAATTATTGTCAATGTTATAATTTAATTTTTTGTTACTTAACTAGGGGCGTAGCCCATGTTTTTCCACCAAACATAAAATTTAAAAAAAAACTTAATGTCCGAAGAATATGAGACATATCTTACTTTCTTCCCCACATTATACTGCATCGATTGGTATCGGTCTCGACCCCATACCCCCAGCGGTTTCGGAGGAGATAGCGTGACAAGCTTTTGGCAGCGGCGGCGGCAACGGCGGCGCCAGTTACTTTTTTTTAGAATAGAGAGATTAATATACACTAATATTATAAACACAAATACTTTAAGTTTGTTTGTAGGTAATTTCTGAACTACTGATCCGATTCCAAATTTTCGACGATACGAAGCTACACTATCCCTGACTGCCATAGGCTGTTACGCGATTGGAGTCGCGAGCTATTGCTAGTGTTTTTTATAGCATAGGAGTCGTCCTATGCTAGTTGGTCGTTCGTCGGAACGAGCAAGTGGGTAAATGATCTCCACTACTCATGAATGCCCACAATTCGTTGCCGCCCATAAATAGAATTTTATTGTAAAATAAAAAGATTTCTCTCTATTGACAATAATTTAATTAATAAACATTTTGAAAGTCCTAATAAACATCTGGCAGTCGTAAAAAAAACAAATATCCAGGGGAATTTGTTCACTGATTAAACACCAAAACAAATGACATATTTAGACACTAATTACACAGTCGGACCGTTTTATTAACTCTAGAAATGAAGGTACAGGTGCAAAAGTACGATTAGATGGAAAATACTACCGACGATTTACTTGTAAACGACTCCCAGGGAAATAGGGTAGCGGCTAACAGACCGGCCGAACGATACGATTCTATATTAACGATATTGGAAATTAATACGGATTATAAATTGGGAATAGAGGGTCCATAGCTTAGGTATGCAATTTAAGGATTATGGCGAAGAAATGGGGATTTGAGTCCCAGATTGGACGCGACTTTGTTTCCTCAGCTTGTATTCGTCCATTGCTGGGAATAGGCCTCCGTATACGTCATTTACCTTGTTCTCGCTACTTTGTTTAGGGTAACAGTTTTATAGTTCCATACCCAAAAGGTACCAGTGGCGTTCTATTACTAAACCTGTGTCTGTCTATCTGTCGTATCTTTAAGAGCTCTATTTTTGAACTGTAAAGGGTAACCGACGGGAATTTTCACAAAATATGTGTTATAATGACGGTTATACTAATAAATAAAAATATATTTATAATAATTTGGAATGGAGTGATACAGAAACTTCGATACGCTAGTCCTAGTGCCTGTTTTCATTATTTCAGTCCTTCGAAAGGTATGCTAAGCCGTTTGTTAGTTCTAGCTTTTTCCGATATAACAAGTCATAAAAGGGATTCTGTGTCCCGGAATCCCTATTTATTCTTATCCTTAAATATCTCAAAGAAATAAATGATACTGTAGACAGTTTTGTCGCTGCGGCTCGACCTAGTTGTTACCACCGTCTCACAGAAAATTAACCTGAAGTAGCAGCTTGTTGTTGCGTTTCTTTCGGCGAGTGAAATATCGGGAGACCTAAATCCCCTTTTCGATTCCCAATCCCCTAAACATTCCTTTTCTTTAAGGTCGGGAACGCGTCCGTGATTCTTCAGGTCTTGTGGATGTTTATGGGCGGTGGAGATCACTTACCATCAGGTGATCCACTTGCTCATTTGCAGTGCAAAAAAACTAGATAGAAAGAAACTGAAAAGCTTTCGAAACGTCGGGACTTAAATAAAATTAAAAAGCGATAAAATCCGTATAAGCTAGTTTTATTTCAATAGAAAGAGTCAAATATCCCAAACACGCAAAACCAACCGAACTAAAATTGTGTCCGAAGCGAAATTTGTAGGTCCTAACAAAAAATGCGAATCGAAAATCGATATAATGTGTATGTCGCGGCTCCGGAAGCGGATGTGGCGCCATAAATCCAATGTTCGAGTCCGCCCAGCGCACTTCCGGCTGGAAAATGTGCGTCTGTCCTCAAAACTAGCGACGCAGCTTCACAGTAATTTGTTAACAAGTTTGTTATGTTAGTTTAACTTGATAAATAAATAGGGCGGAGTAGGAAGCCTGCCCGAAAGGATGATGTAACTATGGGCTTCATAAAGTGCGTCTCAGTGCACCGAGAGGTGTGACTTTTTTCACGAGACTATCCCGCCCACACACCCGCCACTGTAACTCCTGTAAACCAGGATCGACAATAGCATATTTCGACACCGGGCAATAAAGCTCGGCGAGTCTCTGGGAATGCAAATGTGTCTTTATCCCGCAACGAAATTAATCAAATAGAAAATAGGGGAGGAGTTGGAAATAATAATTGTCCACTTCCCTCCATAGCAAAGCGGGAGACAAAATAATGAACTAAGGAGGTCTTAACCTCAGGCACAAGGACATTTACAACTGAATAAGCCAGATGTAAAGCACCACGGATATCATCGGAGAGGTGTGACTGTAACAAACACGCGTTACATACTCCTATGGTGTGGACAGTCGTCAAAGTTACGAGCTAAAGTCACGGAGCGCTCCGCCCTGAGACCCCGTAATATTTCCCAGTGATATGTCATTTAAAGTTTTGTCATTTGTTATTTAAAGTCACCGTGAAATGAAACCAATGTTTGACCAAACTTAAGTTTGATGCGATTTTTTTTTTATTACTAGCATGCGAGCATATAGGCTAGGCTCGTCCCCTATCACATCGTGGGACGGAGATACGCTCGGCGAAATGTGTGTGTACTGGTTGCACCTCCGCCTACCCCTTCGGTGATTACAGGCGTGAGTGAGTGCGCATTATTACTAGCTTGAATGACGAAACGAGCTAGTCGCTCGCCAGATGGTAAGCGTCACGCCTGCCCGTAAAGAGAAGCAACACCACACAGAACTTTGAATTACAACGTACTGCATGGCATTGGACTGCGCTCTACCCCGAGACATAAGATGTTAAGTCTCATAATGCCCAGTAATTTCACTGGCTTCAATATCCTCCAAACTGGAACATACTGCTGCTTGGCGGTAGAAATAGATAAAGCGGTGGTACCAACCCAGACGGCCTTTCACATACGAGGGACCTACCTTGTAAAAAACCGTACCGTTGCGTCCATCAAGAGAGAACGATACGGCGCTTTCAGACTGCGTACGAGACAATACTCAAATCGTCAAGATTATTGACGTAGGGTCCAACCCTAAATAAACTGTATCATCCTAGTAGAATAAGGTAAGATAAATAATAATCTATGTTTATCAAATACAAACGCCCAATCACATCACTCCACGTGAGTGATCATGGTATGTTGGCGCGATAATTTAACTTGTACTGTTCTTAACGGGGATAACGTATTGCAAGAACGAAGATTGATTCAACAGTGTCGCTACGCCATCCATCACCGGCTCCATAAACACGCCTCCCGCGCGACAATACCAATAACTGTCAATGTACCCTATAATTAACTGAAATGCCTTCGGACTCATGAAACTTTTGCGTGACGTGGTAGAGATTATCACGAAATCAAGTTTGGCGTAGGATCAAGGTTTGACATATAAGCATAGAGGCCTATACTAAATAAATAAGATGAAAAGGGTGGTATTGTCCTACTTCCTATTAATATTTTTAATGCGTAAAAGGTGTTTGTGATTTCAGATGTTTGTTTGTCGATCATGCCTTAACAGCTGAACGGAATTGGATGAAATATGGCCCATAGGCAGACCATGACCTGATAAAGGACATAAGATACTTTTTATAAGACTGATTGTGATGTGATTGTTAACAAACATACAAATGCACAAATATCTAAACTTTCACATTTATAATATTAGCAGGAAGAACTGTCTGTCTTGCAAAAATTAGTTGGCGATACAAGAGAGTCACTAATGCCAGCGTGACGCTTGACGCGATCTTCAGAAGCCTGGCTTTAATGATGGTGGTTACGCATGGTATTGCAAACGTGAAAATAACTAGTTGTTCCAAAGACAATTCCAAAGAATTGCGCAGCCTTATACAGGTGATTGACAGCTGAGGCGAGAGAGCATGAGAGGGGAGGTAACCTAGTTAAGAGATAGCGTGATTGTAATATAGATTTGCGGTGAATTGACCGTAACGTAAGGCTCAATTTCTATGTACCGTGCAGCCGCTCGAGTAGTATAAATAAATTAAAGTAATTGAGTTCTAATAATTTCGAAGACTAAGCAAAATGTTATGGTTCAACGGAGGATTTGTTGTAATCGATGGGATTTTGTTGTTCAACGTGCGTATACCACTTTACGCCAACTGTTAACCGCATAGTGTTATTAGTCATCCTAAGGGTTGTTTCTATAGTCCGTTTTGTTAAACCATTAACAAAGTTCTAATTCATGGAATATTTTGTACGAGTATTACCTTCGTATAATGGAATGGTAACGTTATTACATTATTTCAGAAATTTACCTAATTTCATGGCGATCTTTAAATATTATACGCACTCACGCTTGGTTTCCCCGAAGGGGTAGGCAGAGGTGTAACAAGTACAACCACATTTCGCCGATCGTATCTTCGTCCCATGATGTGATAGGGGGCGAGCCTATCGCCGTACCGGGCACAATTCTAGACTCCGGGCTGATACTGAGCATTTCGTAATAGAAAAACCCAATATCATTTTACCCGACCTGGGAATCGAACCCGAGACCTCAGCGTCAGCCTCAGTCGTAATGCGTATGCATTACAACTACGCCACCGAGGTAGTCAATTAAATATTATATTAAAATTATTTAGGATTTTAAACTTTCAATATTAGACTAACCGCAACTAAACAATTTATAGTATACGGTTATGTGCCACTTAGCAACACAACATTTGTTATAACAATGAAATTCCTTTAACAATTATACAAATACCCTGCAAAATCAACCACTTAGGCCACTTGAAGCTACACCATCAATAGGCATTTCAGCGAAATATCTAATTTCCACTGAAAACGATAATGGCAATCAACCTGGCCATACAACGGCCCATTTTCATTGCCATTTCAAACAAGAGAGCTCATTGTAATTTTGCACAACACGTCCATCATGTTAAGTATTCGACAAGGGTATAGACAGTAGTACCTAGTTTGGGACTAATGGAAAGAACAAAAGGTTTCTCGTGGCGTGACGTGGGAGGCAGAGGCGTGCGAACAAAATGTGTTCAAACATATGTGAGCCTTGTTTAGTCAAGAGGAAGTCGGGTCGCAAGTCACTGGCGTGCCATTTCATACTTTATGATCGGGCGACAAGAAACACTTTTGTATTTCCATGACGACTGCAATCTTGGATATAGTGTTGCTTTTAATTGTGCCATATAAAGTAAGAGACTTTTGTATGAATTAAAAATGTGATGACACAAATCTCTGTTTGTAGTTATTAGAAATGATAAAGTGTTCCAAATATAAACTCATGCCTGAATCCCGAATGGATATGCAGACGTGCAACTAGAACACACATTGTTTGCATAGTTTTATTGTGTCCCATGATGTGATAGGTGGCATGTCTATAAGACATATTCTAATCCCGGGAAACTTATGTGTGATTTCGAATTTAAAACTCACATCGATCGGACAGACGTGGGATTTGAACCCAGGCCCTCACCAGTTTCTCAGCCTAAGTACACTGCCTCTAGACAAATGATGTACAATATGTTTTAATCCAACGTTTGTGTTGACAAATGAGGCTTTAAAGTTTGAATAAAATAAGTCTACAGGATGCTACATATTAATCTAAACGTCATAAAACTAGAACCACAATATTTCAAACACGAAAAACCTCACATTTAACCAACCATATCAAATAGCGTAACGTGTTACATGGCGCAAGTAAGTGGCGTATTGAACCCGACTATCCGGCTGCGAGCTCGCATAGCCCACGGCCAATGCGTATCTGTAATTCTCATCTCTGGGTACAAAGCCTCGTTGATTACTGGCAGAGCCGCCGGCGACGCAGCCCGTCTGAACGCAGCCTAATGCGTTCCCGACCGCCCCTTGTGTGCAATGTCTTTTTATTCCAGAATCGATGCGGATGGACTGTTGTTTGGGATGGGATAGGAAAATAGTTGTGTAATACGTCCGAAAATTGGAATATGTAATGAAAGTACGGAGATGTATGTGTATGTTAGATTTGATATTTGTTACAGGATACTTGTGATGTTTATTGCAGGATATATGATACGAGTTTAAGATAAACAAAGCTGTATGATGTATATGAGGATTGAAGGGGATGTATCTGGGCTTCGCCGTAATGTTTTTCCTTCCAAGTATTGTTTACTAGATTCTTAGGTAGTACAAAAGAGGTGTTCTCTTAGAATTTAAGTTTATACAATAGCGTCGAATTTAAAAGCGTATGTACAATATGAGTTAATGCCTGTATCCCAAAGGAGTTGACAGAGGTAGAACACGTGCACCCACGCTTCGTGTAGCTATTTTCCGTCCCATGTTATGATAGTTGGCGAGCTTATCGCCAAATCGGTTCTAATTACAAGCAACTCATGTGATTTTTCGAAATTGAGAATACAAATACAAATTATGATTGCACGGATATGTACCCTGGACTTCAACAGTTTCTCAGCTTTAGTACGCTACCACCAATGAGGAGAAAATTCTTGGTGGTAGGAGCCTCGTATGCGCGAGGCCGTCGGGATTGTTACCACGGTTGCTTTGTGTATTTCTGTCGCCAAACAGCAACGTATAAGGACTGTTGTCTTTCGATTTGAAGGACATTGAAGCCAGTGAATTTACTGGGCATTATAAAACTTAACAATTTATGTATCGGGGTGACGAGCGCAGTCCAGTGCCATACAGTGCTTTGTAATTCAAAGTTATGTATGGTGTTGCTTTTGTTTATGGGTAGGCGTGGCGCTTATCATCACGCTAGCAACCTGTTGGTTTCGTCATTTAAAGTAATAAAAAAAAATTGGCGTAATAATACGCTATTCTACGATTTGGTAACTATAAACATTGCTCTTAATGTAGCTAAAACTAAGCAAATTGGAGAAAACCGATTTATCTGAACAATTGTATCGTTAGCGATTCCATGACAACTATAAAATAAAGCATATTGAGGTTAAAGCGGCTCACAATAAGCTACTAAATTACTCAACTTTATTTAATCACTTTTCTTTTTGTTTGAATACGAAAGTTTTTTTTATTATGAAGCAAATGATCCATTAAAGTTAATGTGTTCGATTTGCGAAACACTACATTAG
Organism: Mimas tiliae; assembly: GCA_905332985.1. Classification (NCBI taxonomy): domain Eukaryota; kingdom Metazoa; phylum Arthropoda; class Insecta; order Lepidoptera; family Sphingidae; genus Mimas; species Mimas tiliae. Next base: position 9,598,316 of record HG995256.1, on the reverse strand, counting down.
GCCCGTTTTATCAAACTTAGAAAAGATGGGAAAATAGATTGCATGTAATATAAACTCGGGAGTCTTTTAAAACATTCGATAGTCAATAGTTGGTAATGTTACTTAGAATTCAGAACACATTTTTGATATCGAAACGTGTCACGTAGTTACTTTATATGAAAACAACAATTTCGCCGCGGTTCTCTTCGCGTGTAGTTCTGAATTTCAGACATTATATCAAGTTGGAGTTTAGCCTTGAGGCAACTAAACCTAAATCTCTTTATTTTGGCCTGAACAACGAGACGAGTAGGGCGCTCACCCGTAAGCAGTAGCTACATCACTTCCCACATCACACTACTGTAGTTTTGCTTCATTGTTCTTCAAGCCATAACAGTGCATTAATTGACACTAATTGACGTAAAAAAATTAGATAAAACAGCAATACCGCAGAATTATAAAAGTCCTGGACTAACGTCCATAGACATGAATTCAAAATTAGGATCTAGTTTACAAGAATGCTAGCAGTCACTCAGGAGTGAATTAGGAATACTGGTGAGCCCGGCATAACCATCCCTCCAGCCCTGAAGTGAACTCCACCACTGAAGGAGGGATGGAGAGTATCCATAAGATGATTTTTCTCCGTGGCAAAAAAAGAGGTACAAATGTACCACTCAAAGATATTCTCTGTAAACATATACTTGAAATATTGTAATGAGTTGTGCGATAGAATAATTATAGAATATTTCATATTTTAACGAGTATCATCTTACAAAGTAATAGTAATAACTTGAACTAAGTAAGTATACTTTACACAAAGTAGATGTCTCGAGGACGACGCCTCAATGAATTTTTGTGTTTCGTATCTTGATAGAAGATTAAAAGTCTCCATCATTTTGGATTGTCAAGAGGTTTTTGTGTTGGAATATTAATGAAAGGAACGTTCGTTTGTTGTTAAGTCATTGTTTGGTGGTTTTTGGAATATGCGTTAGCACTATTGTTTGATGGATGACCGCGATGCGTATCAATCTTCATTCGAGGACAATGACGACTTGCGTAACTCATTCGTGGCTGGCTCAAGGAATCATTTGTCGCTTTCTTTCTCGAAGGGTGAGTACATTTATCTTAGTTATGTGTTGATATATCAATCAATAGTTAAATAACTTGAAAAGAGAAGGGAAGTGAATAATTTATTTGTTAATCAATGTGTCTCCTCATTAGCCTAGTATCAGCGTACTTACAAACTGTCGAGGTCCGGCTTGTAATACCAGGCCAGAAAATCATAATTCGTATTAGAGTTATTAGTTTTGAAAAAGTCACATATTCAATTTGTGTCCGATATGGCCATAGCCCGCCTCCTATCTTATTCCGTGACGGTATATTTGATGAACAGTGGGTACTAGGTGCACCTCTGCCTACCTATTCCGAGATACCAGCCTGTGCTTATGTTAGAACTTTCAGTCTCGAAAATCAATCACTTTTCCAAGTAAATGGAGAGCTTCTTGGTTCTATTTATTTAAGTGGTTGTGTTATAAGGGAGCAGAGTGCCCTACGATCTTCTATGATTATAATAGTTTAGGTATTGTTATCTCATTTTACAAAAGTTTATAAAAATGGTATTACAATTTAAGTATATTTGTTATTTATTACCCTACTTCGCTTAAATAGCGATAAATTTCAAATTCGTAAGAAACAAGGAAAAATAGCTTGAATGTAATTAATGAAATTTCAGTTTTGTAAAATCAATAACATTCAGAAAAAATTAAGACTATAGTCATCAGTACAATACCTAAGTACTAGATAAAGAAGTACTTGATCAATTTAAAGCGTCTGCGATACTTACTTACTAAAAGTGTTTTGCGAGAAACGAATAACCTTTTACGTTTTTTATGGATGTACATTAAAATCGGGCACCGCCGCAGGGTCTGCTTCGTAAGAACATTTTTAGAAACATCCAGATGTATTTTCCCATGGTTTACTCGTTTGACGAAGATAAATCAAAATATGAAATATTTTAATATTACAATTTTTTTAACATCCATCAAAAAGAGTAATGTTCAATTTCGACCTTTATCTCTTTGTAAATGTTTGTGTTTATATCTCTTTGTGACATTGTAGCGCCTTATCGAATGAACGTATTTGAAAGCTGGTTTAATCGCGATGGTTCTTAGCTAAGTTTGAAGTAATAGTGTTCAGCTGTTACGTTACATATATTTTCTAATTGGCATCAGAAGCTTAACGGTTAAGTTAGGTTATAATACGAACTTTTTTAACTTCACCTGTTACTATGACAAGATGGGCATCCCACGTGGGTCAATTGCATCTGAATTTTAAACCCGTTTCACCCAACCGATTAATCTGGAGTTTTGTATACATTCTTGGTGTTGGATATTACAATCTAGTACGCATACTCAGTTACGTATTATCAAAATGGTTGTTCGAAGGTGGCGCATATAATGTACCTTTCATTCTTGATAACCCTTGATATCACTTGATATAGATATCCAATGAAAGAGTTTAGTGACTTTTATTTCTGCCTAGCGTTATTCCGACTTAATGCCAGGGCTCACCTTCCTCAATCCACCTTCCTCACGGTATTTGGTATTATGTGGGGCGGACTTGGGCAACCTACCGTCTGACCCCCACAACCCATAACGGGAACCGAGTTTCGCCAGTTCCTAGTCCGTTAATCAGCAGAGTGTGAAGGAGTTAGATGAGTACAAAACGATAAAATGAGTGATATCATACTAAATCCAACATGGCGGCCGATAAAAAGTTTGTAATCAAAAACGGTTATTTAAAATTTACTTGTTAGTTTATATAACTATCACGAACTTGGCATTGTTCTTTGAAATAAGAACCTTTCATTTTAATCCAATTATTTTACTAAGACCTCAAACTCGTAAATTAATTTACATAGTTTTTATAAGTGTTTTGCTCAATATTCGTGTTACTTTTAGTTTAGTTTCTCTACTGAATAACTCTTTGATTAAACTTATCTCGATTAAAACTTTTTTTATAGCCGAATATAGACAAACGAGTAAGTGGGTCACCACAATTTTAGATGAAGCGTGGGTGCGCTGCCGGCCTTTGGCAAAGGAATGAGTATTGGGGATTATAGCTAATAAGCTTTTATTCGTGGCGCCGCCTGCGTGGACCGCCTTTTACGGAATAAAAAGTAGCCTGTAACCGGCTCCAGGCTCTAGGCTTACATCTATCTACGTACCAAAATCAAATCATCAAAACCGGTTCAGCGATTTAGGCGTGAAAGCGTAACAAACAAACTTTGTTCTGAGGTTTCCTACTGCATCAGTTTTGGCTTATTTTTGACATTTTTGAATTTGTTAGAACTCAGTTCTGGGACCAATGATACATACATACTATATAGACACGCCTGTTTCCCATAGGGGTAGACAGAGACAACGAATAGATAGACGGCCATTGATAGTCATTCATATTCTTTGAGGCCACACAGCTCATTTAGTTTTTAAATAATTAACCACGCTTAATATTAAATCCTTGTAAAGCATACTTGAAAACAATACCAGAGGTGGGAATGGTATAACGTGTATCAAAAGTATGCCATCGTTTGGAAATGTGTTAGAATTGGCAGTTTTGGAAATATAAGTTTAATATATTTACTATATTTTAACTGGCGAAATAAAACGGAGGTTATTTTTACAACCCAAGATACACGTATCAAGCTAAACTAACAATTACGTGTAGAAATATTTGGTGTGCGTACATGGATTTTCACTCAGAACACCTGAGGGAGCGGTAGAGCGCTGTGCAGCGCTGCAGCGGCTTGCGGCCGTTGTGTCCGCATGTCCGCTTCTTGGACAAAGTGAGCTGCGGGCTGTTTTCCAACTACACTCACCAAACTGAAAGCTTTGTGTTGTCAATCTAAAAAATTGCCGTGTGTTTTAAAAGTATTTTTGGTATGTATTTTGTGTAATGGTTTTGGTGATAGCTGACAGCCTCCGTGGCGTAGTGGGCGAATAGCCGGCTGTGAAGCTAGAGGCTGCGGGTTCGATTCCCGCACCGAGGAAAAATGTTTCAGTGATCCACAAATGTTTACGGGTATGGGTGTTTTTACCTCAGAGGGGTAGACGTCAGGCAGGCGGCCGGTCGTAAAAACTACAAGCCATAATTCTGTAACATGTGTTAAAAAAAGATGTTGCGCCGGCCCCACTGCGAGTGGGATAAGGGCAGGTGGAAGGAGGAGGTTTTGGTGATAGACAACTTGTGAATATATTGAGTGAGAGTTTTACGTTATCATCATAATAATATTATAAATTTGAATGTTAGTTTGTTTGTTACGCTTTCACGCTTAAATCACTGAACCGATTGTGATGAATTTTGATGTAGAGATAGATGGGACCCTGGAGACGGTTATAGGCTACGTTTTATTTCGGAAAAGTCTATTCACGCGGGTGGAACCGCGAGCAAAAGCTAGTAACACTATAAAGAAACCATCGTTACTTTTATGAGTTACTCTATCTGTTTCTCGCGGCTCCGCGTTAATTGCCGTTTCCGGGTTAGCCTATGTCCTTCCCCAGGCTTATAACCCATCTACTTACCAAATTTATTAAAATCAGTTCAGCCATGAAATCGTTACTTTCGCATTTATTATATTACCACGGATTCTAATCGTCATAATAACACATGATTAAATATGTAAATCCAAAACAAGCCGTTTACAAGCATAGGAAAGGGCACGACACATTAAACTTTAATTACACGAAAGCCGACTAAAACACATCTTAGTCCATTTCACGTTAATGTACATAACACATCCATTTATTTATTCACAAAGGCGGAATATTAGCTGGCATAATCCAGGCGATAATGGCATGTGTCTGAGACTAGTTTACTGCATTTGTAATGCATGGCCTCCCTTACCCCAACTCCATGGGGGCATTAGACTTGCAGATATTTTGTCGCTGTCGCACTGAACGGAACTTCTGAAACATGGCCGACGCGACGGTGGGGCTTTATTTATTACTTTTAGGCCTACGGTTTGCATAAGTGGTCCGGCTGTTTACGTGGCAGGTGATTTTCGGAAAAAAAAATCGTAGAGCAGTGTACTTAATGGTTCCTGCTGGGGATGATTTAAGTGTTCTTATGTGCACGGATATAGTTCTTGACTGCCCCGGTGGCGCAGTTGTACGTACGCGTTACGACTGAGACTGACGCTGAGATCACGAGTTCGATTCTCAGGTCGGGTAAAAGTGGTATTGGGTTTTTCTATTACGAAATGCTCAATATCAGTATGGAATTGTACCTGGTATGGCGATAGGCTCGCTCCCTATCACATCATGGGACGGAGATACGCTCGGCGAAATGTGGGTGTACTGGTTACACCTCTACCCCTTCGGGGATTACAGGCGTGAGTGTGTATGTATGTATGTAGATAGTCTTGTTTCAGATAAGGACTATATTATGGTATGTATATGGTATAGTGTAACCACCCTTTTATATGGACATTTGTTACTGATCATTGGCGAATAGTTTAGATAAAGAATCAGAAAGAGTTACCACTCTTTTACAGAAAACCGACGTAAACACGACGTTATAGCTTGCTGTTGCGTTTTGTACGGTAAGTGAGATACCCGGAGGCCGAAATCTCCTTCCTAATTCCTTAATTATCCCTTTCCATTAAGGTCGAAAACGCTTCCATGATTCTTCTGGTATTGTTGGTTGGGCGTTGGGTGAAAATCACTTACCATTAGGTGACCCACTTGCTCGTTTACCAGCCTATGCTATAAAACGGCCATGGAACCAAATATGATCGTGGTTATGTTGGGTTTTATATATTAGACATTAATAATGAAATGTATTTTTAAACTGTGACTGACTGCCTCGGTGGCGTAATTGTAATGCGTACGCGTTACGATTAAGCTAACGCTGAGGTCTCGGGTTCGATCCCCGGGTCGGGTAAAGTGGTATTGAGTTTTTCTATTACGAAATGCTCAGTATTCATCCCGGAGTCTGGAATTTGTACCCGGTATGGCGATAGGCTCGCCCCCTGTCACATCGTGGGACAGAGATACGCTCTGCGAAATGTGGGTGTACTAGTTACACTTCTGCATACCCCTTCGGGGAATATAGGCGTGAGTGCGTATGTATATGTATTTTAAACTGTATGCCAAAAAGAAGACGCTACTGCATTACGGTAGCTTATCTTGTTAACGTAGTCGTAAGATTGGAAATAATAAACAAATAATATTTCCACGCGGCCGAAACCGCGAGGAAAAGGCAAATAAATATCTCAATTTTTTAAATAAATATTTTTAATGGGCGTTGATTTTTTAATAGCAGAGGTCGGCAAACGAGCAATTGTTTCACCAAGTGATCTCCACGGTGGAGACTCCACCGCCCATAGTCATCCACAATACCTGAAGTATCATGGACGCATTACTGACCTTAAATGACAGGGATCTGATATATAAAAAAAACTTATTGCTGTATCACATATTTATTACAACACAATATAGCATGTAAAAATTTAATTGTGTATCCCATCCCATTCAATTAATTTAAATAAACAAAACCTCAAACGATATTATCTTTAAGTACACACGTCAACGCGACAATTTGCATAATTGTTCGAAAAAGTAAACAAGTGCCACTTCGTTTCGTTCGATGATCCCAAAATCCAAGCGAAATATAAATCACAACGTAACGACCAAACAAAAGAGTCTGTAAATGAATACTTTTCCTATTAAATCACGGCCTTTTTTAATTAAACGGATGCTTAAAGCCCATCAGGCTGGGGCGAACGGGCCGGGGTGTTTTGTGCCTTACAACCCTAATACCAATCGACAGTTTTACAATGGCGTGAAAAATAAAAATTTATTGGCCGTTTCGACGTTGGGCCTCGATGTCACCCGAAGTTTTTAGGGTTCCGTAACCAAATGATACAAACATAACCCTTAAAACGTCATGTCCGTCTGTACGTTTTCACAACCATTAGACTCGGAGACTATTAGCACTATATGTATATTATTTGGATGGTGGGTGTATTCTATGATCCGGTACTCAAAGGTTTAGTTATATTTTGAAAAAATGGGTTGGCTGTGAACATGTAACAGAGAGATGAATTTCTTTCTTTTATTTCACGTAGAGGTATGTGTGCTATCATTAGGTTGGTAGTTCAAAATGATACAGAGGTGACGTTTTTATATTAGTGATTAATTTGTGAGTTATGCGTGTCCAAAGTCGTAAAAAACGTGTCCTCGCCACTAACTTTTAAACTACAGGGTGGAAAATTCTGTAATAAAACCAGTACACCCACATTACACCGAGCGTATCTCCGTTCCATGATGTGATAGGGGGCGAGCCTATCGCCATACCGGGCACAATTCCAGACTCCGGACTGATCTCAGTATTTCATTTCATTTCATTTTTTTTTCATTAATAGAATCATTCATCATTAATAGAAAAACCCAATATCACTTTTACCCGACCCGGGGATCGAACCCGAGACCTCAGCGTCAGCCGCAGTCGTAACGTGTACGCATTACAACTGCGCCACCTAGGCAGTCAAGAGTTAGTGCTTAGTATTGAAAGTTATACACCGATATTTTCTTCAGATTAGTTATCTTGGCGATTAGAAATTGAAGTTAGGAACGACGGGAATATAATGAACAAAGTGAATAAGCAAGATGCTAAGCTAGATTTTGATGAAGGATCAGTTTCTAAAGTCGAAGTTCTTCGTATTGAACTAGTAGCTCTGATTTCAACATGATTTTCAGATATGGCTGGATAACAATTTAGTGGAATTCGTAAGTACTTGTTTTATCTATATTAGTTGATGATTACAATGGCATTGATGAAGATTGAAATAAAAAAAGTATTACATATGAAATTATAGTTGAAGATTGACCAGTTATTGTTTATGTGGAAGTAGCATCTTCAAATGTAAGACGTCTTATGGCCGTTCCCTATATTCTATTTAAAGATAGATTTGCTTACTATCAATAGTGTTTTGACAGATCGTCCATACAAAATGCCCCCAAAATGTTACTGCCAGTAACCAAATATTTCGATAGACAGAATATTGGGAACGGCCATTAGTAGCACAATGTCGTGGAATGTGGATGTGATGAGAAAGTATGAATATTCTACAATCTAATTTTTACAATAACGGCATAGATCATGTAACATAGTAATTTGATGATCAATACTAAATGCACATTATTGTGAGAGGATCCTAAAAGACATTTATTAAATAATAATAAATATTACCCGATTATCTTGTCACATGGGTATCAGAAACTGTAGAGACTTTCGGTCTCACAACACCTAGAACTGAAATATTTGTGGATCACAAAAACATTTCTCTCGGTACGGGGATAAAACGCAGGGCCTCTCGTTTACAGTTAGCTACTCGTCTACTGCGCCAGGGGTAGCATTGACTATTTAGTTTTGATCAAATATCTGAAATAAGCTAAAAACGCAACATTTTAACCTGAAAAATCTGCTGAGCATCGATGAAATGTCCATCGGAATTTTTCATGAGTGCGCGCCATTTTTCCATAGAAGGGCAAGTGGTTAAAGCGATTGCCTCATTTGGAAGCCTCAGCTCTCGCCCGGTCAGCGCGGCGCCGCGCCGGCCACTCCAAATTAACGAACTCTTAAAAGTCACCTCTTTCGAATACCGTCCATATGCAGGGTCACAAAAATACATTAATGATTGTTTTTATTACTTGTAGCCTGTAAGTGATTGAGGTGCAAATTATAATTGTTTTGTAGCGATATTTTACACAGTTTTTTCGTATTAGTACAGAAATCCCCATCGACTATAATAGTTAAATTGTTAATACAATTGTATCATTTATATTAATAGAATAGGTATATTTTATTCTCTTTATAAGTGCAAAATCGATATTATTTTAATACCTTGATATTTTACCGAATCTCTAAATGGCGTTATGTTTTTGCAATCAATTGTATTCATTAAACACAATGTGTGACTATAAAAAAATATTCGTATTTTTATGTCATTATATCAAAACTGTTATTTTGAGTGAACACCAATCTTACACCTAGTTATTTTAGTAAATTAAAATGTCCCGTGCATTACATATGTGTTTCTTGAAGTGTATCGCGCAAAAAGTGATCAAACCAAACAATAATCGTATAAGACGCTTCTACGCAGATTGTTTTCTGAATGGGACCGATTGAACTTCAGCGATTGTGGCAAGCCTTAACCGCAACTTGTTAGTCTAGCACTTCGCTCGGAAATAAAGCGCTGTGACCGCTTGAAACGCCATTACGCATGCGTTGTACGTATTACTCCGCACCCCTTGCCCCTCGGCCGTCAGCTGACGATCACAAAACGGCTTTGGGGAACTTGCGTGTGTGCGTGGCTTACCCCTACTGAAGCGAGGCGGGCTTTGTCACACGACGGCATGAATGAGCGAGAGCCGCGATCAATATTTTGAGGTCTGAGCTCAGGAACTTATGAATTTTTTAGTAGTTCGTAATGTTTTGGTTACACTGCCTAATTAAAAATTGCGTATACATAGTGCAATGTGAAAGGATAAAGGATCTGAAAGCGAACAGTTAAAGTTTGACACATGACGTAGTGGTGATCTCGAAGATAGCTGACGCCAGTCTTCACAGCATACAATTTCAATAATCATGATAAAAACTACAGAAAAATTACCATTAGTTGAACTACATGGACACATAGATGCAACAGCGTAAAAAAATAATATCAACATAAATATGCAGACAATGATACACACACACTAGTATAACAATGACATTCAGCAAACATACGAGTAAAGCGTAGATAGAAAAAGTATCAAGCCAAGAGTGAGATTAAAATAACATATTATACGTGACACATTTAAGGCGAAACAAATATAACGAAAAACAATATAAAGTTTTCAGGAGATCGTGCGAATGTGTTGCGATTTCATCAAATTAAAGAATAACAGCAAAGAAAATTACAGAATTAAAGAAACGGAAAGTGAATTTCGTTAGATCGTATAGAGAAGTGAGCTACGCTCAGTATTTGGACTGGTTTGACATGGCTTCGGAACTTGGATTTCATTTAACGATTGCTTCAAAAGCAAATAAAATGAATTTTATTTCAAACGAAACAGCCATAAATGAAATCCAAAGTAAACAAATTACTTACACGCATTAATATAATTTTCAGCCAATTGACAACTGAAATTAAAACTTGATAAATCAATGTAATAATACAACAACCATTCCTATATTAGATACTCGTGTACCTTGGAGTCCTTCGCCAAGTGGCAAGACTCACCTGAAACTGAAGAAATTTAATATTAACATTGTTGATAAACAGTTCATAATATATGTATTGTTAGTATAAACTATAAATGCATATTTCAAATTTCAGCTGAATCATTTGCCATGATCTATCTTATGTAACATGTTTAATTCAGAACTTATTCGTTTTTATACGGAAATGTTCAACGCCGTGAAATGAACAGAGGTTCGTGAGCTTAATTGTCTTTCAAGCGGGCGTCGATGTATTTTGGTATAGTTAAAAAAATAAGATGAAATGTAGATTAAAAATAATAATAAATTCAATGAATTTTGTATGAAGTTGTGAAAACCCATATTTCATATGTCTGTTATTAAAATAATGTACATTGAATTGAAGCTATGGCATGAATTTAAGATGAAATTTTAAATTATACCCTTAATAATGGCCAATGCAATAATAAAGGCATTATGTTAAATTTTATACATCAATAAAGCAAACATATTTGAACCAATGTTGAGAATACATTACGTACGAAACTAGTGCATACGGGCCAAGTGAAACGACAGCTAAATAAAATGCTGATGCTATCGCGACTGGATATGGCCATACCCGACGTGAATGCTGGCTGTAATAACTAATCTGCAAATGTAATACCAACTCGGGAAAGTATTCGCAATTTCAACACATTTTTATATCTCCACCTTCCGCATCGTGAAATTGCAGGATTCAAACTCGTTGCGGGTGGAATATGGGGCAATAAGTCAACAAATGAATCCGGTATGATACATCGTCGACGGCGACATCAATATCTTCGCCATATAAGATTTCTTTCTTAGATTTATCACCCTCCATGCAAATAGTCGTCACGATATTGCGAGCGGGAAACCAGTTGGTTGATGTGTCGAAATTAATATTTTTAGCAGCAAATATGGAAGATGTAATAACAATTTTGATTAAATCTATGTTTGAGCGTATAAACAACTTCAAGTGGAGTGTAGTTGTATTTTGTTAATCAACTTACTAAGTGTTATATTAAAATCTATCAGTGTAGATTTACCAAGTCAAGTCAGTGGGTGTTTGAAGATAGGGTAGACCCCGAAACAGATGCCGCGACGGTCTTGACCACTTCGATAATGACTGGTCGATAACAACTCTGAATAAAGAAAATTGGAAGGAGTTGAGGGCGACCTTCACCCCCAACCATGGAACAATATAGGTCAAACATTTTTTGATTATAATCTATGATTAAATTTTGGAAACTGTATTTATAATAAACGAAACGAATATAAAATCCTAACTATATTTACGTTCTTCTTTATCTTGATTGTTCCGTTAAAGGCCCTTTGATAAAGTTAATAAGATATTTCGTGAACTTTTTTCTGAAATTAATAGCAAATATTTTTAGACGTCTGTCATGAATTTGCTTATAGAAGATCTCAAATTTAGTTTCAGTTTTTGTTAAGATAACGTTAATTTTTAGAGCATTTCTTTAAAAAAATATCTGATTATTTATAACAAAGCTAGTCAGCCACAAAAAGGTAAATAACTCAATAATTTGATAGACAAAGAAGTTAAAAAAAATAACGACGTCTTTATATTTTACTGGTTTGATCACGGATCAAATAGCGCTTATTAATTCTTTACAGACCTAAAGGCATAATTATAGTGAACAATTCGGTTGAATATTTTTAAGGAAACCTAACCACACAGAAAATTCGCAACAAATAATAAATATCGTAGAGAAAAAAATGCCTGATTAATTCAATCTGATAAAAATAGGTTTTTATAGTTCAACCAACTTATTTTATAATCCAATTTCTGTCTGCTATTCTGAAATGAATGAAACTAGCACAAGACAGAAAAATGAAGAAACTTGTAGGGGGCATATACCCAAAATGAAGGTCATGACTTAATGTCCAAATTTTAAAAAAAATGTCAATGTTATATTGTGGATACCGATACACCTATACCCTTGGTTAAAAACCATAAAATTTGGGAAAATAGACTCTTTAAATTAAACTCAATCAGAACTATTTAATGCAGTTATCTAAACCAATAGATATTCGCACAGTGAGACCGAATTGGATTACCCAATCATGTAGCCTGGTCAGCAGTGGTAATCAACCGGCTCTCAAAGTAATCGCCATTATTGATTCCGTATTAATTGGAGCAGTGTAGATACACGACGGTCTCTCACTACTTGCCGTTTCAGATTTGAATGCTAAAAGGTGTATATGGCAATATTAGAACATGAATTACAATATTTATTGACACAAGTTGATAGAGTTGCTAATGTTTAAATTAAATTTTCACTTTATTTACGTTCTATTTCATTGTTTATGAGACTCGATTTCTTGTAAAGATAATATCCTAAAATGGCGTTCCTTTTAATTCATAAAAGCGTATCGCGAGGTAGAGCAAACATGGAGTAATAAACTAAAATTGTAGGTACTTTTAGTTTAGATAGAAAATACTAGGATTAAAGTTCGTTTTTAGTAAGTACAAATATGAAATCAAATAATATACGAGACTGAGTTCATAATCAAACTACTACTACTAATATAATTCTTCTCTTGAGATCATTCTCAAGAGAAGAATTATAACTTAATCTGATGTTGTAACAGTTCTTTATTAGATCCCCATCATCATACTTTTGGTTTTCCGAAATAGACGAAGATTGCCAAACGTTAATGGTAGTACTGCACGTAAATGAAACATATTCGGGTACAATTGCAACCACCGCACCCCGAAAAAAAAGTTCGAGTCCACTCAGAACTATGACGTCATAGTACACACAGATTAGGTTTTCGTTATCATTCCGGTTGCTGAACATCTCCATTATTACGCGACTCTTGATTCTATAAAAATATACTTTTTATCTCCCGCTCCATGTTTTCGTGAGCAATTTATTTTAGTTCGCTGACTGTGAATTTTACTTACAAATCATCTGAAAGCGAGGCGCAAAAATAGTAAAATAAATATTTATAAAGAGACAAAATGAATAGTTTTACGTATCTGTCATATTATTTTTTAATTTTGATATACTAATATTTACTTTGGGCTCCAAGATGCAAGCGCATGCTTAGTTTGGGTCCCATCGATTAATAATGTCATAAATATAATTAGCTTAGTTGAATGTATTGTTTTAAGGCAAATTTACTTATACAACAACCATTGCTCACTGTTTCGCTGTTATAAATTAAACTAATGTTTTTTTACTTTTGCTTAAAAATCTTATCCCAGTGAATACAAAAAGTTTGAACTTTAAATCAAGTTAATATATTAGATATATTTTCTCGAAAGTTAAATAAATAAAAATTAATATACATTCATTCATACACATGCATTCGAAGTGCAGAAATACATTAATTTAATTTAATCATATTATTATGAACAAAACATGACAGAACTTTCACTCTCTTCTATTCAAAAAGTAGGGGTTCAACTGGATTGAATTCCAAAATTATTTCAGAGTGACAAGCTGAGATAAATAGATAGAATTAATAAATCTGTGGGGTTATTAAATCTATTAAACGGCATAAAGTGGTTACCAAAAATTGCAAGTCATTATTCGAAACTTCGACAATACGGGCACTCGGTTCATTCCACTTGATTGGCTCATATATGTCGATGGCCAATAACAATTGATTAAGTTGGCAACACTGTCGTACCATCTGTCGACTGGATGACGTCAGTATTTGCTTTGTTAACAGAAAGTTACTTGAAAGCTGGCTTCGGTTCGGTTTCTGGTTCGGCAATCTTTGTTTATTTCGGTAATTTGAACTTGTTATTACGATGACCATAATATAGGTAACCTTATCACAATATTAAATTAAGTTCTCTTTAGTGACTGACCAGACTCGGATAGCCCAGGTTGATAGCATATTCGTTAAAAACGAAGACTAACCAAGTTACCGCTTGAAATAATGTTATAAGTTCTAACTAACTACTAAAATTTTGCATTCCTAAATATTTTTACGTTATACCTATTCTAGAATAGGCGCAATTTGTATTTGTTGTATGGATACGAAGTTCATTTATCTCCATCATCAAAAATAATATCAATATATTTTCGTCACAGTAAGTGATAGTAAACACGCGGAATCCACTGAACACACATTTGTATTGGCCATTGAGGCTGATCTGTAGCTAAGCCGCGGATTTCTAATGCAAATACATTCATCAGGGCTAATGCATAGGAAGTAATCAGTCCGAGGGCCGACGCTGCCGAGATATAAATCAAACTGGATTAAACTGGTTTAGGGGGCGATGATTGTAAGAATGCTATCAGGAACTTAACAAATACGAAAAGTGCTCGTTTGACAGCTCGTAGGCAGTGTTGCTATATTAAATAAACATCTAACAGTCAAATAAATCAAAGACTTGCGCATTGGGTTCAAATTTGCCTTGTTTCAATCAAAAAGCAAGTTTGTGGGCAATGGGAAACGTTACTACAATCTTAAGAACTCGTTAGGTATGGATCCGAATACCACGTTAATCTGACTTCTTAACGAATTCTGAGAAAATACTTTAAAAATCAAAGTGTTATTGAATATAGCACTATACTAAAATTTGTAGCAAAACCGTCTCTGCATTTACAATTACAGCTCCATTTGATAAAAGGGGGCAACAATTCAACAATATTATAAAACAAGTAACACTGATGAATTCCAAGAGTTCTTAAGGGAGGGTTCAAAATATTCAGCGTCTCTTTAGACGCGCAACGAGTGATTTTAAGTACAGTTGTTTTGCATCAGCTTGATTGTCAGTGGAATGAACGAATAATTCATACTCCGATGTCCCAATAAAGATGTATCAGGTCGTGCTCTCTAATTAAAGTCAATCGCTCAACAAACATAATAAGAATTTCAGATCAGTTTATGACAGTGATTATTTGAAAGCGAAGGCGAAATTATTCTGGTTTTTGGCATTGATAAATATTTCAACAATCAGTCGGGGAACTAAGTGTGAACGCTAACTTCCGTCGGGCAATTAACGGCATTTGCAATTCCAAATTCACCATCGTTAGCGACGGAAAAAATTACGAAGCGAAAAAAATAAGAAGAGAAAAAATAAACACAAACCGAGTGGTGAATAAGATAACCTGAAACTCATGGCGCGTCCGAGAGAATGAAAAATTTTACAAAGTTTAAAAACGAGTTACCTACCCGTAAACGTGACTTTAAAGAGAAAATATACTTTAATTCTGTTTAAATTTCCTCGAATGGATCTAATTACGTTTATTCTTTAAGAAGTCTTTCGTTCGTTATAACGTCTTGTCTAAGTATTGTACAAGTTAGATGTGTTTTGTTCATTTCTTATTTCCTTTACTTTAAGTTCATTTTTGTGTATATATTTGCGTTTAATTTATACTTATTCTTATACAGCGTCGTAAAGTTTCGAGCAATACCTGAAACAAAAGTAATGACACAGTTAGTACTGGATTTCATACAATTTAAATATCAGCAGAGAAATTTTAACATGGACAATAAATATTAAAAATGGTAATACATTCCATTAATGTAAATAATTATAATGGTGACACAATAGGAATGTATTTTTTTCTAAATACTACGAACCTAGAGTACAAGGCAACACTTAAAATACCTATTTGAAGCTCAATTTTACCAGTTTGTGGTCTGATCTCTCTTTCTATTAGAGTACCACATATACACTTGGGCATCACGGATGAAAAAGAGATTGGATCACAAACAGTGAGACAGCGATACAAAGTTGTGCTTCAAAAAGTTATTAGGAGTATGACCTCCACTCTTGGACCATTAATCGAATTGAATTAATGATCTAAGCCTCTACCTTAACTTTACCTTCGTGCTAAATACAAAAGATATAACATGTGAAACTTTTAATTTTACTAATCGGCTAGTGCCAGCTTCCATCCTCTTTTCATCTTATGTTATTTTTCTTGAGAGTTAAATGTCAGCACAATACCAATGGAAAATGCAGCGATGTTTTAGCTGCCGTGTCGCATATTTTTCATAACTTCAATAATGTGGTGTGCCTCAAAGAATGAGGGGAGACGATCCCGACCGAGGGAGATTGAACGGAGTGAATATTTCCACCCGTGAAGATCTCCGATTGAAAATAATCGGTCCCTTCGCTCCGAGTGGCGACTATATCTGAGATTATTTTGCAAATAGCGGCTTCGTCGGCATTATGTGCGCCTTGATTGGACAACGTTTTGTTTTAAATGGTTTTCGTATTTTATAGAAAGACTAAGGAAATAATAAAGACGGTTACATTTATTACTTCGTGAAATCTTAAAATTGTGTTTAGAGAATTCTTGACTTTGATTTGATTTACTTTATTGACGGCTAACTTTTATTTACAAGTAAGTTGCACTAGATTTATTAGTTTATTTATTTAGATGTATTAATAATCCCCAAGAATGAATACTTTAATAATTACTCATCACCTATGTTTAAAATAACCAATGAAGTTAATCCAACTTTACGCGGCAGGATCAGGTGTAATATAATTTTGAACGGGAAACTACAGGAGAAGTTATAGAGATACCTTCATGAAGTTTGATACAATAATACTTTAAAGTATCTTGTGTCGAAGGCAATTTGATTTATTTCAAGCCCGATCTAGAACTAATGGCGCTCTGTTTAATACTGATACAACTTAAAATGGGCCATATATTTAGTGTTTTTCATTGTTAAATAAATAATCTAATTAGTAGAGGAGGCCCGTGCCCAACAGTTGGACATGTATAATTCAGGACTAGTAGTATAATTTTTTAAAGGGTCGGTATAATTAAAGTTTCAAACCCCACTATAACCATTTTGTTGTAGACTATTAAACTTCTCAAATACTGTGGCCTATATTAGGGCAAGAGCGTAGTTTCATAATTCATACATTTTGGTTACAAAATATATCTTTCAGATAGCAATAACTACCAAACTTGGCCTAACTTTAATTGCTCTACAAAGGTCGCAATATTAAGTTATTGTTAACATTAAATTACATTGTAGTACCTTCTTGTGTTGATAAAGATCAAATTATAGTAGCAGTGACCATTTATTTTAAAGATTCTACTTTTGTTTGTACGGAAAAACTAGAATTTGAATTATCATGGTTAAATAAATACATAGCAAAACCAAATACAAGATGTGAGTCATTAATAATACATACTATAGGTATTTTATAATAATACATTTTTAATAATTTTATAATTGTGTAAGTGGTGGTAAATTTACAAGGTGGTAGATCCCATGTATGTGAGAGGCCCAGATATTAGTACCACCGCTTTGTCTATTTCTGCTGCCAAGCAACAGTGTGTAACGGTTGTGTTCCGGTTTGAAGGACATTGAAATCAGTGAGATTACTGGGCATTATGAGATTTAACAACTTATGTCTCGGTGTGATGAGCCCAGTGGTAAGCAGTGCTTTGTAATTCAAAGTTCTGTGTGGCGTTTCTTCTGTTTATGGGCTTGCGTGGCGCTTACCATCAGACAAGGGACCTGCTAGTCTCGTCATTCAAAGTAATAAAAAAAACCTATAAATCTTTAGCCACTTTTTACTGACATCGATTTAGGGTCTTATTCATAATAAAACGCTTATCGAAGGTATAAACCTTCATTAGTTAAAACGTATTTGAAGCCTATCGAACTTTCAATAAAATTCTTTATTCATAATCGTTTGATAAAGCTCTGATAACTAAAATAGGTTTATCATACACATAGTTGCCAGTTTACAGAAAATGATTGATTAAATGAATGATTTTAATATGGTTTGTCTCTGGAAAGACTGGAAACAAACGAAATAAAAAGAAAATTGACGGAGTTTTGGCGGGAATTCTGACAGTGCGGTGGCTCTCTTGATTTAATTATTTCCTAAACTAGTTTAAAGTTGTGTTTGTTGTATAAAAGTGGTGTGGTTTTGTGCAATAATCATTTACGATGATGAATAGCGTATGGAAACATTAAAAATAGGGAATTTAGGTGATTTTTGATCAAGGGTATTGATCGACCTTGTGCTTTCGATCCGCTTGAAGAAAGTCGTCTAAGAAGCATTGAACTGAAAGGAATTAACACCAAAACTCCAACAAGACCTTGAAATGGGCCACACCCCCGTTTCATCGTTCTTGGAATATAAGAAAAGAATATAACTAATGACTTGGCAGCATGGTCTCTGACCTTAGCCGGTTCCTTAAGGAACAAGCAAACAAAAAAAAAAGAAAATTGACATCTCATCAATTTCAAATGTCAAGAAAGGTAAACAAACAGGTGTTATAAAATTCCACAAGACCTTGAAATTGACCACGCCGCGCCGCGCCGCTGCGCTGATATTTCGTCGTTCTTGGGAAGAGTTGAAAATATATAATATAGTACTTGTCATTGGCAAAATGTATAATAGGGCGAAGCCGTTATAAATAAAGAAAGAGTAATAAATAAAAAAAAAAATGACAGAAGACGTAAAACTAAACGTCAATTATGAAACAGCTGACATATGTCGGCCATGTTTTTCACTATCGAATGCTTAAAATAGGTTTATAGAAGGGTTATAGCTTCAATAAAATAGTGACACTTTATAGGACATTTAGCGTTTTAGCGTTATTGAACGATTATGAATAACAATTTTTATCAATCATCTAATAACGGCCTTATAAAGCTCCGATAACTTTTTATGAATAAGACCATTAGTTTGGAACCTCCCAACGTGTGGACTTTAGATGGATGACATATCGAAAACAAATGTTGCGAACGTGTTGCTTGTCAAAAATTCAAAAGCTGCGTTCGGAACATTTGAATACACATCTTGTTGTGTAGATCAAAATATAAGTTATTCATAGGATGGACCGTCATATAATTTTTAATAGTGTCTATTATCTCGCCCCTGTTATTGCTTACGCACCCTTTTAATTACTTAAATGTGAAAATGTTTCAATAAACAATTTTGGTCTCTAAACTTTGAAGATAAGAGTCAATATTCTGTGGCTATGATAAAGATGTTTTTTCGTTTTAAAATGAAAGTGCATGTAGAATTAAACAGAATAACTAGAACACAGGGCTGGGACAGTGTTTAATGAAATGGGCATTAAAGGATTAAGGGCTCTATAGACGAGGTTTATTAGTCGAATATCGTAATGTAAATAAAGTTGAGGGGAGGCAATTCTCACATCTGTCGTACTTTGCCGATGGGGCGAACACACTGTAAAGAGGTCAGTGGCTATGAATAGCTGTGTGAGCTTAATTGTCATTTGAATAATTTATTGCTATTGTAACGGCCATTTGAAAACAAATTAACTTCTATGGTGACTCCAACTGTTATTGATTAGGTGATGTTTACAGTTCTATTAGCTTGTTCTAACTATAAGGTCAATTTGCTTTACGTGTATGATATAATAATGAACAATAAATTATTTCCCACTCTACTGAATTTGTATAAGGTCAATTTGCATTACGTGTATGATATAATAATGAACAATAAATTATTTCCCACTCTACTGAATTTGTATAAGGTCAGTTTCCATTACGTGTATGATATAATAATGAACAATAAATTATTTCCCACTCTACTGAATTTGGCTTTCAAATTGCCTGTGATTTTACTGAACATATTAAGAGTATAATTATAGGTAATTTTACCAAACAATATGGCAACAGACAATGTTACAGTGAGATTCTCAGGCACCAGTATGAGTAGTTTTAAATATTATGTATATTATAAAATAGTTGTTTTCTCAATTGTAATGGATCCATTATAAGTTTTATTTTTCAATTACAAATATCATTAATTTGGATTCTCGGCATTTATGTCATGTAATCACAATAAATATTAAAAATAAGTTACCTATTAAAATAAACAACGTTTTTAAATCAATAAAGCCTGTGAAATAAATAAGATTTTTATAGCATAGGCCAGCAAACGAGCAAGGGGGTCACCTGATGGTAAGAAATCCACACCGCCCATGTATATGGGCGGACGTATGTCCGCAATACCAGAAGATATTATCCGATCTTAAAGGAAAGGGATAATTAAGGAACTGGGAAGAAGAGGGGGATTTAAGCCTCCGGATACGTACCTCTCACCCACCGCACGAAACGCAGCAGCAAGCCGCTACATTACCTCGGTTTTCTGTGGTAACACAATGGTAGATAGTGGTAACGACCTAGTCAAGCCCATTCGTGCTATAAACAAAACTATCTACAGCGTGGCTCTATATACAAGAAAAACAAATTAAAATAAAAGCGCAAAAACATAGAACAGCACAATTAAAACCGATACAGCGTGAAAATAAAACGGTCCATTACTTAACCCGGATGCGATGATATGGGCTGTATTTTTGACATTTACAATCGTTAATAATCCCCAGGCAGGCGTTGAATCAAACCTGCCAATCGCACGGTGTCATTATCGGCCCGGTTATAACCGGTTATTTCTGGTTATTGCCAGTCGTCTTTCATTCATAATGCTCGTCAATGGACACTTGGTTATTAAAGATTAACGTTTGATGGTGGAATCTAGATGGATTCGCAAATTCTGACAAGACTGTGTATTAAGAAAAATTTCTCGAGTGCAAACTAAATATTGATATTGAACTGTTATATGATTTGATGGAAAAATTTATAAAAAGAAAGAAAATTAAATTTATTTGTCACACACGTCATGTAAACGCTACTTGCTAGGATATAGGATAGGCTTTGGGTGGTAGAGCCACAGCATGAATGGGCCGGCTCGTCCGGGTCGTTACCATTGTCTCACAGGAAACCGTGGTAAAGTGGCGGCTTGCTGCTGCGTGTGGTGAGTGGGATATCCGGAGGCCCAAATCCCCCTCCCCTTCCCAATCACTTAATTATCCATTTCCTTTAAGGTCGGCAATGCGCCCATGATCTTTTTAGTATTGTGGGCGGTGGAGATCACTGACCATCAGGTGATCCACTTGCTCGTTTGCCGGCCTATGATATAAAAAAAATATATAAACGAGTCAATTGAAAATAATTAGTAACTACTTAAACCGATATAAGTAGGCAGTTGCATAAGGTTAAGTGGGATAATATAAGTGGTAGAGATATAGTAAACACAGTTTTTTCTATAGCATGAATGAGCCGATAGTCCGGGCTGGTACGATTGTTACACAGAAAACCAACGTGTAGTAACAGTTTGCTGTTGTGTTTCGTACGGTAATTGAGATTTCTGGGAGTCCAATTATAGACACCCTCATCGCATATCTCTAACCTCAATTTTTTTCCTTTAAGGTAGGCAGCGCATCCATGATTCTTCTGGTATTGTCCGTGATTATGGACGGTAGAGATCACTTACCATCAGGTAATCCGCTTGCTCTGCGATAAATATAGTATTTCTAGAAAAGAGAATACCTCTACTTTGACTAATTCGGAATACACTCGTTAATCAAAATGCATTAGACCAACATACCAAAATATCATGAAGATATTAAAAGGGGCTCCCGGATACTCCATTCAGACTATCCTTCCATCATAGGATATGTAAAGCATCAAACGAAATAACATCCAGCCCAAGAATTTCCAAGCCAATTCTTTTGTTAGCATCCAAAAACTAATTCCCATAAAGAGCAAACATTAAATTTGTTCAATTTCTAGCGTGCACCGCGACTCGCAGTCGAAAGACTGCATTGCGCAGAGCTGAGCGTAGACTAATTCAATAATAACACCGCATGCTCTGTACGCCTCTGAAAACACAGTATTTTCATGATTTTTAGACCGGCTTTTCTAACCGTGTGATGTAATTAACTGATCACGATCCTTTATGTGAATAAGCCTCTATTATATTTACGTATTTGCGTTTGCTATTATCTCTTGGAGAATTAGTAAAATAACGCCTTGGCATTTAACTCTCTGCCTTTCTGACAGCTTCTGTGGCAAAATGGGCGAGCAGCCGGCTGCGAAGCGAGAGGATGTGGTTTCGATACTCGCTCCGGGACCAATATTTGTGTGATCCGCAAATATTTATTTCAGGTCTGGGTGTTTTGTGACCGCAAGTCCCTCGTAGTTCCTGACACCTACGATAGATGATATCCTAGTGTGGGGTCAGGACTATGTGTGTAAATACACCCAAGTATTTATTTATTTATTACACAATAGCCTTTTTTATTTCCAAAGAAACTGCATAGCTAATCTCTGAACCACTTAATTTCTCTGTATTCGTGCATATAGCCAATTCTTTAAAATATTTAAATCGCACTATTATAACTTATTTCTACTATCCACAATGAGCCAAGTAAAACCTTCCACTCGCTAAACTAAACCGCAAGCTATAGTTTAACTACAATTCCTGAAGCGCTCTTAAATTTCCACTAATATAATAATAGAGATATTGAAAGTACATAATAGTTGGAGAGGCAGTAAAACGATATTGTATTAGGCCCATACATTCGCTGGATTTGGCACAATGCCCGAAGTCTTTTTTGTTCATAAATACAGTTCTGTTTACTCTTTGTTTTATTGCAGTCGAATAAAGCCAGAGGTCAAGTGATTTTCCATTCTTCATTTAAGTAACTTTCAACGAGATTTAAGTTCGTCTGGTCGAAATAATAGGCAATAAACGTATAACAGTTTTTTATTTCGATCGATAAATTAATGGCATCAACAGCATTGGCACCAATTGTATTTATGTTATGTCTAAGGCCCACTTGTAAGACGATCCTGAATCGAGTTTAACTAACTTTCGAACCTGCGACTTTCGTCTCGACACTCCGCAGCACTCTCCACTGATCTACCGCTGCTGCTTTTTAACATGAACAAATATCATGTAAATCTACACTAATATTATAAAGAGGAAAGATTTGTATTTTTGTATGTAACGAATAAACTTAAAAACTTCTGGACCGATTTCAAAAAATCTTTTGCTGTTAGAAAGCTACATTATCACTGAGTAACATAGGCTACTTTTTATCTCGGAAAAGGCTGTTCACGTGGCCAAAGCCGCGAGCAAAGGCTAGTATTTAATACAAGTGGTAAAGCCACGTGGTTAGCAGTTTAGTCTGTAGGAACAATGGGCCGGCGCGACCGGGTTGTTACCCCTGTCTCACAGTACACCTACATAAAGTAACAAGTGCTGTTTCGTTCCGTACAATGATTAAGATAGCTGGAGGCCCAAATCCTACCCGTCCTAATCCCTTAATTAACCTTTTAAGGAGGACAACGCGTCCATGATTCTTCTGGCTTTTTAGGCGTTCATGGGCGGTGAAGATCCCTTACCATCAGATGAGCCACTTGCTAGTTTGCTGGCCTCCGCTATAAAAAAGAAACAATTATTCAAAGATCTGAACTGGGTCATAAATAAGCCTGACAAATAGATAAATATTTATATAGGGATTTTTACTATATAAATATTGCCTGCCTCTGCATCGGTGGCGCAGTTGTAATGCGTACGTGCTACGACTGCTGTGCTGAGGTCTCAGGTTCTACCCTCGGGTCAGATATAATTAATATTGAGTTTTTCTAATCTAAAATTATCAGTATCAGCCCGAAGTCTGGAATTGTACCCGGTATAGATAGGTTGTGATAATGTTGGTGCGTTAGGCTTGCCCCTATCACATCATGGGACGGAGCTATGCGCGGCGAAATTTGGGTGTACTAGTTATACCTCTGCCTACCTCTTCGAGAATTACAGGCGTGAGTGCGTATGTAGGTATTTTTATTTAAAAAAATTCTATCCTTCGATATACACGTATATTTCTGATCCAGTAGCAGTAAATGGGGCATAACTAGGCATTAGACAAATTGGCTGAGAGCCAGCCGGGCGCCCCATGGCGTTGTGGTATCGTTACTATACGCCTGAATCACGTGTAGGTACGCATATTGTGCAATACTGTCATTATATCGCCGCCCTTTGGGACTAATGTGGTAGAAAGTTATTTATATAATTCGAATCGGTCTGTTCGTTTAGGCGTTAAAATGACACTGATAAAACACACACACATACATACACACACGCACACCCACAGATAGATAGAGGTAAAATTATTAACACCCTTCTTTTTTGTCGGGGGTAAAAAATACCTATACACAGCAGAAGTCAATAAGCTATTATGCTGGAGTACTAAGCTTACAAATTGTAGCATTATATAAAATAATATCAATTGGTGGAATAACAATGTTTTGGACTTTGATCCGATTTCAGTAGTAAAACTTGGAATTTTCACATGGGGAAATTAGACAATATTTAACCATAACATTTTTAAAACAATGTTAACTTCAAAACATACTTCCCTTGCAGACTTGAGCATCATTTTAAATATCCTTGTATTATATACGTGTTACAGAAAAGTTTGTGTCATATTTGAGGGTTGTTATGACATGACAATTAGTGTTTAGACTGCCTCGGTGGCGCCGTTGTAATGCGTACGCGTTACGATTAAGCTAACGCTGAGGTCTCGGGTTCGATCCCCGGGTCGGGTAAAGTGGTATTGGGTTTTTCTATTACGAAATGCTCACTATCATTCCGGAGTCTGGAATTTGTGCCCGGTATGGCAATAGGCTCGCCCCCTATCACATTATGGGACAGAGATACGCTCGGCGAAATGTGGGTGTACTGGTTACACCTCTGCCTTCGGGGATTACAGGCGTGAGTGCGTATGTATGTATTGAGTGTTTATGTATCGGATCTTATCAAAATCTTGGCATTTTAAAGTTTCACGGAAATTTTAATCACTCGTTTATTACGATAGATAAAATAGAACGCATTATACTATTAAAAGAAAAATAAAATGCTTTATTTATGTCCTAGCAATGCAATCGGATTTGGTTTTATTGGGAACGAAATACTTATATCGTACACTATACGTTGTTTAAATTTGACCACACCTTTTTGTAAGTCGTTGTATACAGATAAACTAAGAAGTAGGAATTGAACGCTAAAGAATTGAGAAAATCCTTTAATACAAACAACAATTGGTTGCCAGCTTTGAAATCAAATGCTTTCTCTCAGCGACTCGATTCCGGTCTGAAAGGAATCCCGTGTGTCGACTGAGCCAGATTTCCACCAAGTGTCATCGAGATCGCTTGATCCGTTTAGTTGTGATCATATCGCACACATAAAAATATTATTTGTTTTTCACATTAGTATAAAAAGCGTTTAAATACCTCGGGTTTTGATGACTTAATATCCATTTGTGTGTCTGTTTATGGGCAGGCGAAGCGCTTACCATCAGGCGAGCGACCCACTCGTCTAGCCTTTAAGACTAGTAAAAATACCAATAAGTGGTTTTAAATTGTTCTAGAAACAATTATTCTGTAAAAGAAACAAATAAATTGTCATAAAAATCGTCGGTGATACGTTTTGGGCATTTTTTTTAATGGCAGACGTTGGCAAAAGAGCATGTGGGTCACCTGTGGTAAGTGATCTCCATCGGTAATGAACATCCACTATACCTGGAAATCAAGAACGTGTTACCAAGTTTAAAGGAAAAGGATGACTAAGTGATTGTGAAGGGAAAGGGGATTTGGGCCTCCGGATATTTCACTCACCGTACCTACGAACCGCAACAGCAAGCTGCTATTTCACGCCGGTTTTCTGTGAGATAGTGGTAACCTGGTCGAGCCAGCCCATTTATGCTGTATACAGAACTGTCTACAGTGTGGATCTACTACTTATAAATATTTATTTATGATTTAATTTAATAGACTCGGTGCCTACCAATGCAGATCATACTGGCAATAAACTGTCAATCATTTGCCACGTTACGAAACAGATCTTTAAAATATTCAACCTATGCATATAATAGAGCGCATACACGTAAAGTAGGTCACACTAATAAAGTTACCATAATAACCGGGCCGTTTATGTTATTTCCAATTCTGTAACGATATAAATAAAGGCTAAAATGCCGTGTGATATTTTCACAAAGGCACTTGTACAAAGCACATTGCATACTGCACAGGACGGTCCCAACTGAGCCTGCAGTCGTTAATCTTAATGCAAATTCGTGCCAAGCACCCTAATGGCGCCCGTATTTACTATTTACACATCTTATTCTTCGCGTTAAATTACACAGTACGTGGTGCGATTTAATCTACAATATTTAAGTATACCGTAGTCTAAAAAACTAAATTTGGTTTTGACAGCTTCTATTTTTTGTTAAATGTTAATGTTTTGTATCACGATCGTCTAGACGCCTTTGTTATCCTAGAAGAGATCGTAAACATTTTATTTTTCAGTTATCAATTTACGTAATATATTTTTTCAATAAAACATTTCTTTCATTCTTTTCAGTTATAATATCTTTGTGTTAGTGAATTATTTTTCTATTTCTTTAAATAGAATTTTGTATCAAATTTGTAATAAAATAAAATAGAAGTACTTTCGTCTTTATAAAATGAACTTATTTTTTTATAGAGTAGTGAATGTTCCTATAGTTTACGATAGAAAATTATAATCTTCTGCTGCATAAGACATTCTGTAATGTACCACTGTAAAATAAAGAAGTCACACAGTAAATACGATTTCCGTGTGAAAGAGACAATTTGTTCTACAACAAGGAAAATATCAACGGTGCTCTTTGTTCCACGTTGTTGGCGTACAAGGCAAAGTTTTGTCTTATTTCTAGTGTTTAAATTACCCTTTACATAATGTAGTGTAAACAGTGGAAAATCTTGCTGTTGCTTGTTGAGTACACGCCCGTTTATTCGTTAAAACCGTTCGAGTAATCTTTATAGTGAACCTTACAGTTTCATGAATATAAATGTTGAATTAATTTGCAGTAAGATAAACATTTTTATTTAAGTAGAGTTTTACCAAATCGTTTTATAACTCTTTATCGTCTTTCTGCTTTATGTTTTGTTTTTTTTATTGCATAGTCCGACAAACGAGCAAGTGGGTCACCTGGTGGTAAGTGATCACCACCGCCCATGTACGCTCACAATACCAAAAGAATTATGGGCGCGTTATGGACAAATTGAGAACCTCCGGTTTTTACTTGTCAGTTGAAAATGAACGAAATGTTACGTTTTATATAAAAACATACTTTCAAAGTAATGCGCCCGTAATTTCCCATATTGAGGATTTGATTCTAATTTCTGTTAGTACGAGAGTCACGTCTTTGCTACATAGCGTTATAATAAAACATGCACAGCTTTTAGATGCATAATATGTAATTTTTCACGAAGGCAATCAGCGGTCTCCCCTTTTTCCTCTTAAGAGCTGTAGACGTAATGTCTGGTTTTTGCCGAGTTTTATGCGAGCGAAAATCGCAATAACTGGTAGGGGAGATTAATGTGCCGGCAGACGGATCCGTTGACACTACCACCTTGATTATGAATGTTGCCACACTCGGGATGGCTAACAATTTTTGTCATCTATCAACATTTTACAGTTAGATTTTATTTATGTATTTCACCGGTTCTGGTTGTGTTATAATTTCATTAGAAGCATCTAAATAAGATAACTATAACGATAACTCTCATATGAATCTACCAAAAAATACGGCTCCACTTACTTACACATGCAAAGGTCAAATCACACGTAACACTCATATACGCAACAAAATTAATGAACGTTCAAAATCAACTTTATTTCATAAAAGTTAATATCTAATATTAATTTCTAAATCGAGATACGACGTTCTGCACCGCGCAAAAAAATTGACGTATTAAGTGTCAACTAGAGATCATGAATAAATTTTTATGAATTGATGAATGAACAAGCTGTACCGACTTTTATAGCTCCGCCCCCTTGCACAGAGTTTTGGTGGGGTCATGTTTTTGCTTGAGTTACTTTTCTAGTCATCTTTTTCCGATTATTAGAAGGCTATTAAGTTCTAATGTTAATGAACAATTTTCTAGTGGTAGAGCCACGCTGTAGACAGTTTTGTTTCGTTTATCTTCTTGCATCCATTCTCTCTCAAACCAAACCATCTCAGTATTCTTCCTCGATTTTTTTACGAATTAATAAATATTAACAAATGGTTAAAAATACAAAAGTAAAAATAACTCTCGCTACTCGAATCTGACTCGTACTTGACAGGTTTTCATGAAGAATACAAGCACCACTTTTGCAACTGATAAACTAAAGTAAAAACACTTCACTCGCCAATAATAATCCAATTCGCGGTCGCTAGTATCGCCAGCAGGCCGCACTCGCTTTTTGACGTGCTATCGTTAAGGGAATCTGTCGAATTATTCCCATGAATATTTATGTATCCGTCTGCCGCCCTAGGGCACTGGTAGCGCAATGGCTCTTGAATTGAGGTACGGTGGGCTTGTGCATGGGTATCGTTTGTAAAATTAATCATATTGCTTTGGATTATGTAATCGTATTGCCATCTGTACAATTTTCATTTACTAGCTTTTGATTGCGTCTCCGCCTACTATAGTATTTTTTTAACAAAAATAAAACCGACTTAACAAATCAAAAAGCTAAAAATAAAACTAAACAAATTTTTTGATTTGGTGATATCAGTCATTGACCATTCCAAATTAAACTGTAGTAACATTGACTCAAAATTGTTGTTTAGTTTTATTTTTAAATGTTAATTTTATGATAGATTATGTGACTTTCTATTCGTGAAAGAATTCTCGGAATCCGATCAGTAATTTCAGAGATCACCCCTACAAACAAATTCACAAACTTAAAAACTTTACGTCTTTATGATAATAGATAAATTGAATAATTTTAACAAAACAATTAGTTGAATAACTATGGTTCTTTTGAATAATTGAGTGAGAGACTTAACTTATCAGAGGGAGACGTGATAGCCAATGGTACCACTACGAAAAATGTTTAAGAGTCTAAGTATGAAAGTATACATACATACATAGGCACTCACGCCTCTAACCCCGGAATGGGTAGGCAGAGGTGTACCAGTACACCCATATTTCGCCGAGCCTATTTCCGTCCCATGATGTGAAAGCGGGCGAGCCTATCGCCATACCGGGCACAATTCCAGACTCCGGACTGATACTGAGCATTTCGGAATAGAAAATCCCAATATATTTTTTACCCGATATGGGGATGGAACCCGAGACCTCAGCACAGAAGTCTTACCGGGTACGCATAAGTAGGTAGCGTCGGAAAAAAGATTTGATTTGATTTGACAAAACATTTTCATAAACAAACTGGAAATCGAATCATAATTCCGAATTCATAATTCGAAGTCATAATTTCCGTAGTAATTTCAAGTTAATTAACTAGTCTGGTAAAATCCCTTAAAATTTCAGCAATTTTCTGAACAAAGATTTTTTGGGCTGTATAAGTTAAGGTCGTCTGCACGCCTACTTTATGCCCAAAATGTAGTGATAAAAATGCAAGAGGTTATTCAGAGGTGAACTCTAATTGAAAAATATTTTTTGCCTGTTTAAGCCTGAAAGCCAGGGTGAAAATTATGCTAACGTATATTTTTTCTTTGACGTTAAATAATAAAATTAAATACGGGCATATACGCGTCTCAGATGTCTATTATATTTGAAAATAAATATGAAGACGAAGAAAAATAAAATTCTGCCTAAATATTAATATGGGATTATTATTTTAATTTTGGGTAGACAGATACTATATCGATGGTAGACAGTGTGTTTTATCTGATAGAGGATATATGTGTTTTTGCTAGGAATTTATCTGAGTTTTCAAGGTAAGGAGTTACCTCGTTTGACTGTTGTCCAAGTAAAAGTATTCTATATTTTTTTTTATTTTAAAACACACAATATTCGCGTAAAATATTTAAGTAGGCAACTAGACTATATAATAAAGGGTATTTATAACAGTTCGTAATAATCAATATTCTACTCTGACGGAAGTAAATTTAAAAACAATTATACATATATAAAATGATATGTCTTAACTGATTATTTCTGGGGCCCAAGACAGCGCATGCTTACATCCAAAAATAAACCTAACACGGGCGAAGCCGCAAGCAAAGCCTATATATATATACAATTGATTAATCCGCTGCTATCCGTACATTAGTCTGGATGTAAGATCGGCGTTCGGGAACCAATGCGCTTTCCCCGATCACGGTCGGATTCGGGGATCATGCGCGCGATCGGTATCTATCAAGCCCACCAAAATCGCGCTAAGCGCTTCACCGGTTTATCTGGGCTCGGCATGGGCTCGGTGTGCAATGAAGTGACTACCGCTTACCGTTTTGGACGGCTGATTATGTGTTTGATAGAAACATTAATTATTGCATCGTATCAGTGGTATAGTTGTAATGCCACTCATACGATGATGATGACGACCGATCCCCGGGTCGGGTAATAGCGGTATTGGATTGTTCTATTACGAAATGCTTAGTATCAGCCCGCAGTCTGGCATTGTGCTTGGTATGGCGATAGGCTCGCCCCCTATCACATCATGGGACGGAGATACGCTCGGCGAAATGTGGGTGTAGTAGTTACACTTCTGCCTACCCCTTCGGGGATTACAGGCGTGAGTGCGTATGAGTATAAATAAATGGAATTTTGCGAAATTGTAGTTATGATAAACTAACGACTGAGTTTTATATAATTGCTTATATTGTTGCATAGTTCTAAATACAACTTCTAATTTCTTGCTAGAATAAGTTTAAAATAAATAAGTACTATTTCAACAAAAGAATGAAGTAAAAATATGGTTTGTAAGATCGTGTACAATAAAAATACACGCTGAGTGAAAAAATATTTGTCGATGGATAAATTTTACACAAATCCACGCTTTACAACTACAAATTACATATTGCAAATTCGGTAGGTGTTATTTATAAAATACCAGCTGGCTCTCGTGGTTTCACACACGTGTACGTTACTGCACCGTTCCTATTGGTCGTGCCAATGCTAAGTATTACCTATTACCCATTACCCCAGTACCCATTTCCCGAACAAAACAAATATATGATGTAAATATGATAATAATATGATCTCAATCAGTCAAATCGTTTAAAAGTTACACGGAAATACATAGATGCATCAACGATTATCTACCTCTATATATTAATACGTGAAGCGAAAACTTTGTAATGTACCTACCCCTTTTTAAACATATTGCGCGCATAGAGAATTGTGAGACTTTGCATAGTTACAAGTTTATATGAAGGAGGAGTGCACAATGCAACTCATATATAACGTCTGTAACAAATATATGTACATTTAATTAAATAAAATAAAACATTCATTTATTACGCTCCCACTGGCAATGCCTGAATATCAAATCTCGCAGCTGACGTAATAGAGCAAAATTAAAAAATATGTCGCGTTTCGACCACTACGCGACTACTAGTTGCTACTAGTAAATATTAATTTATGTAGTTTCATCGAAAAGTTAACATAGCAAGGAGATTAATATCTTGCAAGCGTTACAACATAACGTATTAATCTATTTAATAATCAAAGCAAAGTATTTCCACATATTTACCAATTACGTAACAATAGTTCACGCGATACCAGTTTCAAATAGAATTTAAGCCGGAAGAAGTTCGATGATAATTCAAATCATCTGGAGCTTTCATGCGGTGTATCGTCATTTTCAGTACGATGGGCAGAACGGGGGCGAGAGGAGCGCGGGGGTCGGGGGTATCATCTTCCTACAGCTATCTACCGGCAACGTTACAGATAACCCAACAATGCATCGTTCGCTTCGAAACCATTTATTCCGTAGTGTTGCCAGGTACACAAAGCTCCTTAGTTTACACTACGTTACAGATATGTGAATGGGGTAAAACGATATTACACTGCCAAATATGTCGAGCTCTTGTTGTTCTTTTGACATGGGGTGTTTTGTTAACTTATTGACGTGGTAGGGTTATATTATGCTTGCTTTTAGGAGAGTTGAGAATGCTGGATTTTGAATAAATCGCACCTTTAGCGACGAAAATATATTAATCCAAAAATATCTAAAAAGAATTATGATCGTAAAATCTATGTCTGTAATTTCAAAACTACCATATTCAGGCGGGAACAGTAACAAACAATTATATCGGTCTCTCTCTTTTTCGACGAATCTCTGGTATACGATTCTGAATGTTTTTTAGTAAATTTCAACACTATAACGTAGCTATTTTTTAATTGAGTCGTTTTTGTCGCAAAAGTGTTTATTTACCTATTTGAATAAAAGGTATGTTTTTAAACATTCATAGATGTGTCAGACATGATACCATTTATTGATAGTTCTACACAAATCTTGATTTTCCATTCAAGTTGACAGTTTATAACTATCAATCAATCACTCAGCGCTAAACTTTAAAAATCTATAACAAACAAACCTTTTAAGATAACGAGTTTCTGACATTTCGCAGTGTTCGATCATTTAGTTTCTTTTTGTATTCTACGTGTATTGCACGCCCATCTAGCGGCGAAGGCATGAATCTCAATCATAATTTGCGAATGTCAGACGTAGGCCAGTGCGGTCCAATGATTGATGGAGCCCGTGGCCGGCCGCTCATTCTGAATTCAAACGAGCCTACCGACCACCGACGCCAGCAAAATGACCGAGGACTACATTGATTAAAAATCTATTAGCTCCGATAGTACTCGGCTTGACATATTTTACTGCTATCACGTAGTAATGTTCTTTTAATTATACATTTTTTACAAAAAAAGTGTAATGCTTAAGTAACAGATTATGTTATTATTTGACCACCAGACACATATATGATTGCCCAACCTAGAACCTCACGGTTTCTCAGCCTATGTGTGCTGTCACTAGACCAATGAGGCAGTTTCTCAAATACAAGATAGTAATAGCATGTTTTCATATTAATTAAATTTTAGGGGTATAAAATGACAGTTGACTTAC
This sequence comes from Mimas tiliae, assembly GCA_905332985.1. Taxonomy (NCBI): domain Eukaryota; kingdom Metazoa; phylum Arthropoda; class Insecta; order Lepidoptera; family Sphingidae; genus Mimas; species Mimas tiliae. Next base: position 9,565,381 of record HG995256.1, on the reverse strand, counting down.
ATAAAATAATGTTTGAGATTTCATTATCTCGAAGTACTAAAGAAAACCAATATTGTGAGTTTCATAAAAACACTATTATGAATAAACAGCATAATGTATTCTATTAGTCGATATAATAAGTTTAATAAATGTTTCCTAACTCATTTTAGGATAAGTTATTTTAACCTTGTCATGATTTGCCTCAACCCGTATACGTAATAGTTTCGTTCATAATATTTGGGGCACGTTTGGACCCAGAGGTATCTTAATTTATTAATAGATTGTTTATTGCATCGCCAGGGGCTGCCGTGGCTTAATAAATAGATCACCCATAAAATAATAATGCCTCTTCGTTGTGAGCACCCTGGAACATAAATTTTATGGGATTAAAAGGTTGACACACTGTCGTCGGGTAGACGAAATATTCGGCACTTAGTTTTATGTACTAAATTAGTTTGGCGATGTGTGTTGGCGTTGATACGGCTTTGGGGACTACGGATTGACATGAGGAGTGTAAACTGGAATAGATAGTTGTTTGGAAATATTTGATGAGGTAAAATGTCATGAGACGTAACTTTGCGATAGCCTACTTATGTATAATACTTACACCAGTATTCGCAAAAAATACTTGCGTATAGTGTAAGTATAACAATATAAAGTTAGAGATTAGCCACTGCGTTCGTTAGTTTGTTATACAGACGATTGTGCTAATTTTTAATGGAGAATAACCAGAGCAGGTTCTCGATTCAACGTGTATGTATTTTTGTACGCATAATTTCGATTTGATTTTAATTATTCTTTCTTTATTCTAAAAATATAGCTCAAAGTTGGTCTGATTTAAATTTCAAGAGTAAATTACACGCTAAGAGGATGAGAGTGAAACTTCAACATGCACATGCATTCTTATGTATAAACATATAGTAATTCATAGTGGGTACATTTTATTGACAAGTTTATAAAAGGAAGCCCGATGGAATCATGTATGGAGCTTTCACTACTGACACCGAGGATTGAAGATTAGAATATCCAGCCAACCAGCGCTTATACAATTAATGAAGTTTTGACGAAACACACCGCGATATCTAATTCTCGCGGCGTAAGCAACATTTGTTCGCAACTAGTACTAGAAGTCACAAAGTACTCGTAACACGTTCGGCCAACTTTGCCACTTGGTGAACGCGCACTGCATGTACTCAGGTCGAACCATTCAATATATTAGCTTTGGAAACTTGGATTTGTTATTAGTTTCGTATATATGGCGAGACATCATTGATGGATTGACTTTTGAGTGACATTATTTATTACATATTTGCGTAAATAGAGATTTTAAATAGAGTCCATTGTGGAAAGATTTGTTTACAGTATGAATGGGTGGGCTCGACCGGGGCGTTACCACTGTCCCACAGAAAACCATCGTGAAGTAGCAGCTTGCTGTTGCGTTTCTTACGGTGAGTGAGATATCAAGAAGCTGAAATTCCTCCTCCCCTTTCCAATCCCTTATTATCACTTTCCTTTAAGGTCGGCAACACCTTCATGACTCTTTTGGGGTTGTGATCCAACTTATAACATCTCTCTTTTTGTCAGGGGTTAAAAATAACGAATTCAAAGTTAAAAACACTGATAGCAAATATTGGAACGTCCGACAAAACAGTCAGTTTGTGCGTGTATCTAATTAAGGGTGGGATTACGCGCTGTCGTGTCTGTTTTGACCCTAATACGGATTAAATGGAATATCTCTCTACAGCTCACGTTTCCAATATTTCCATATCGTATTGGATTAATGTTTCTGAATGAGTTCTAAATGTATCATTTTGTTATTAAATAAAAATATAGAGTGAATTTCACTGCTAATAAATCTAAATGTACACATTTAGATTAAAAATCTACATTACTTACAAGTAATGTATCCTTCAACAAGGCCTTTTCCTTGGAATTTATTGCCATCTTTTTATTCGTAGATAAGACCATCAAGACATACCCAATAATCAGATAGTGTAATATGGCGTTACTATATTGTTAAATTATGCACATTCAAAATCTAGATTGATTGTAGCGATAGCTCTCTTAGTTACGAGTTGCTATATCTTTAATGAAAATGGATGAGATTATAGGCGTCAATATTCTATAAAGGCTAGTTTTGAAGTCGCGACCGAGACATGAGACCACGACGCGCGACTATAATGACACGTCTGCTTTTTATGCAATTATATAGGTACGCTTTGAAGTATGCAACCGAGACAGGAAAGCGCGACGCACTATAGTTTTCATACAAAGCGGACATGTCGTTATAGCCACACTCGCGTCACGCGTCGCGGTCTCCCTGTCTCGGTCGCGTACCTCAAAACAGGCCTTTACATAATATGCTGCTTGACGTGGTGATCCGAAGTCTATCTTTAGGGTTCCATTATTCCCTTTTTTTATACGAAACCCAAAAAATGGAATAAATACATATCCGAGAATATTTAATACGAAAAACACGTAACCAGGAAGCAAATATTTCTCATAACAAGATATTAATTCACGATTTCCACTACACCGTACACGTGATCGTAGAATTTAATTAATCACAAAATTATGTAGCGAAAGGGTCTGGGACGGATGTGGAGTCGTGATAACAGATATCGTGGGTGGCCCAAATCATAAAAGAACGGCTTATACTGCTTATAATATTATCTAAGCATTGCAGGAGGCTGCATTATTTCTTTTAGTCATTTATTTTGTGGATTTAAAATGATTAGGTACTTGATTTATCGAATAACTCCCAAATCTTGTTTTACGGGCACTGATCACCATTAAGACTGTACTACTATTAAGGCTATAGTTAAGTCTTAATCGTAAATAATATTGACGTTTAGAGTTTTGGCGGAAATTCTGACAGTGCGGTTATCTCCTATTTTATTTTATTTCTAAACTAGTTTAAAGTTGTGTTTGTTGTATAAAAGTGGTGTGGATTTGTGTAATAAATATTGAATGTGATGAAAAGTGTATGGAATCATGTGAATTTAGGTGATTTTTAACCAAGATAACCAGGTTTTTATTGATCGACCTCGGTCGTTCGATCCGCTTATGATCCGCTTGGAGATAATCGTCTATTGTACTGGAAGGAATTGACACAAAACCTCCAACAAGACTTTGAAATCGGCCGAACTGGTGTTTCATCGTTTTTGTGAATACTTGAAAATATATTAAATACTTGTCATTGACTATATGCATAAAAACGCGAAGCCATAATTAAACAAAAAGAAAGAACAATGACGTTAGGTTCCAAGAAGTTCTTAGAAATCTTGTATAAGGCCCATCGCCTGACGTCAACCCCTCTGGGGAGAAATAATACATACGCACTCACGCCTGTAATCCCCGAAGGGGTAGGCATAGGTGTAACCAGTACACCCACATTTCGCCTAGCGTATCTCCATCCAATGATGTGATAGGGGGCGAGCCTATCGCCATACCGGGCACAAATTCCAGACTCCGGGCTGATACTGAGCTTTACGTAATAGAAAACCCCAATATCACTTTTACCCAACCCGGGGATCGAACTCGAAACCTCAGCGTCAAGCCTCAGTCGTAACGCGTACGCATTACAACTGCGCCACCGAGGGGAGAAATAATACCAATAAATAATATTGCGTAAATATTGTATTATGTTTTTTTATTTACGACGGTCCTCTTATGACTTCACTACATCGTTGGAGGTTTAACGAGACGTCAAATTGTGAAAAACAAGCGATCTCGATGAGGGTCCGACACTGAGGGTATAATTAAAGTAAAATGTAAGGCATGGATTAACCCGCACAGTACTAAATATTCCAGAAAAATGGTGCATCAGCACGATAATGTTATGATTCGGGTGTGGTGTAGATATTTATTCACTTTGAAGTTATATAGGTACATTAATGGTTTATGGTATGACATGCAATGGAAACATAGTCATTATTTGTTCTATTATTTAAAAAAAATGATAAAAAATGGATTTTACATCATAATAAATATAACAATAAACAGAAGCTTAATGTTTTATTGTTTATACTTAAAAATGTAAAAATGATCTTTTAAAATAAAGAGCACTGTACTACTTAAACGCAACCAAATCAGACTCAATGTAATAGTAAAAAAATATTAAAACTATTTCAAACAACTCAGTATAGAGTATATACTCAGTACAATACGTGACATTTCCATTTGTGTGACAGAGACGACGCTCTACGAAACCGGCTGATTGTGTCCCTCATTAGCCCGATGTGCATTATTTACCGCTGGTTACTGTTCAAGTAACTTTCTAAGAAGAATAGGTATTAAAGCCTACATTAACTCTAACTTCTAGCGAAGTGAAACGCAGCACTTATCTAAGACCTAATAGTCACGCCTCAGTAACCAAGTTACTGGCACTAATGGGGTCATCGTAGACTCCGGAGCAGTTAAATCCAAGTTTAAAATAAAAAAGAAATCGTTAAGTGTCACCCCGTGATCTCGACAGTCCCCACGAAGTTTCCACAATAAGAGAACCGCCGATAGTGTAACAAGTCAGAAAATTTTACTCAGCTCGTTTTACCCACAGCGTTTCAAACTGACTCGGAAATATCGACTTGAAAATTTCTAGTTTGTTAGTTCTAGTTAATGACACGGTGGTCAAAGATTGGATTATTTTTGCAATTTGCGTCGCTAGCAGCCTACGCTGATTTTTGAATGCGGATAATGATCGATTTTTTATTATTTGTTGATGCAACTTTAACGATAATGATGTTTGTTCGAGTGCAGTTCGGTTTACAATTTTTTAGCATAGTCCGGCAAACGAAAAAGTGGGTAACCTAATGGTAAGTGATCTCCGCCGCCCATATACGCTCACAATACCAAAAGAATCATGAGCGCGTTGCCGACCTTAATGGATAGGTTTAATAAAGGGATTGGGAAGAGGATTTGGGCCTCCAGATATCTCACTCACCGTACGAAACGCAGCAGCGAGCCGCTACTTTACGTCGATTTTCTGTGAAACTGAAAGTGGTAACAACCCGGTCGATCCGGTTGCTCAGTATTCTTTTTGGTGAAATCAATATGCTTTTTTACTAGCCTTAATGACAAAAAAAGCAGGGCGCTCGCCTGATGGTAAGCGCTATCCTGTCACTAAGCAGCATCACAAAGAAACTTGAATTATACAGCACTGAATGGCATTGTACTGCGCTCATCACCACGAGACCTAAGTAGTTAAGCCTCATATATCATAATGCTTAGTAATTTCACTGGCTTCAATGTCCTTCAAACCGAAACACAACAGTGCTTACACACTATTGCTTACCGGCAGAAATAGACAAAACGGTGTTCCAACTCAGATGGCCTCTCGTTATATTTGCTGTTATACCAACCTGTTATGTTGAACCTTTATACAAATGGGTTATGGCTTTTTCCTCTTGCATCTTCCAAACATAATCGGCCTTTACAAAACTTAGACATATTTTGATCTAGGTTTATAACAACTAGTTACTAAGGCCTACATAAACCGGTCGATATATAAACTTAATTCAAAGTTAGTCTACGTTTAATAATAAAGCCGAATATGTTTTAGGAGATTCACATGATGAGTAAAGCCGCGGTTTCCACAACTTACTCCCTGCAATGATCCTCCCAAAGAATTCTCGCTAGTGGTAAATTATCTAGGCAATTTGTCAAACCTAAGCCGGGTGCCTGTTATTAGAGAACTGAAATTACTAAAATAACTCAGTTTCATGAGAGTAAATTATATATTTTTTTCAGCTTAGCGTTATCCCCGCGTAATAACAGGATCCGCCTTCCTCCATCATGAATTGAGGGTGGATGAAAATGACACATTAGTTGGCTCGCACGTATCACATCATGGGAATTAATTCAGGGAACCGTGCGTGGGTTAGTTGCATATTATCTACCCTTTCGGGGATAATGCGTGAACTTATGCTGCGTTAATCAAATAACGTAACCTTCGAACTGACAAATCAATTCTATAGAAAGACTATACCTTCAAATATTATGCTTTGAATACAAAAACAGTATGAATATCATATGCTTGTATATTGGGTAGCGCGCCGTGGTCGGTCACAGGTGTCGGCTGGTTATTGAGTTTGGTTAAATTAGTGTCACATAGGATATTATGCAAATCTGAGTGCCAACCATGCCAGCGGGATAGGCCAATACGGAGAATTCATTTACCTGGGTATTCTTTATTAATACGCGAATAAATGATAAATGCAACTTTTTGATTGGGTTTTGTAATTGTTTTTTCTACTAGCTCTGTATTATACATGTCCTACTGCTGGGCACGGGCCTCCTCTAGTAAATGAGAGGGGATAGGCCTTGGTCCACCAAGCTGGCCTAATGCGGGTTGGCAGACTTCACATACCTTCGAAATTCTTATGAAGAATTTTAACATAAGCAGGTTTCCTCACGATGTTTCCTTCACCGTTAAAGCAAGCGATAAAATTAACAATTAATACACACATAACTTAGAAAAGTCAGAGGTGTATGTTCTTGGGACTGGTTTCAAACCTGCGACTTTCGTATTGACAGTCCATACCACTCCTACTGTGCTATCGCTGCTGTAATTGGATACTGGTTGATATTTAGAGGAGTAAATATAGTTTGTCTATAGGACTGCCTCGGTGGCGCAGTTGTAATGCGTACGCGTTACGATTGAAATGCAATGCGTTTTAGAAGGAACACGACCGTCGCGTCGTCGGTATCGGTTGATTAATATTAAAAACAGCGAGATGATATCGCTTAGACGACGCGATGGAACGTTATGTTTTTGAATTTTTGTATTCTAAGGAGGCTCGTGTGTTTGAGTAGCAAATGAGTAACATAATATGCAACATATTGCTAAAAAGTACGAGCAGATTCCAAATTCCCCTCCATTTCCCAATCCCTTACTTATCCCTTTCCTTTAAGGTCGGCAACGCGCCCATGATTATTTTAGTATTGTGGGCGTACATGGGCAGTGGAGATCACTTACCATCAGGTGTCCACTTGCTCGTTTGCCGGCCTATACTATAAAAAAAAAGTACGAGCAGACACCGAACATCCATATCAGTAATTACCACCTATCGATTCTAACAATGACAAAATGTAAACAATATTAACTGTTTGTATAATCGAGGGGTGATTAAGCAATTAATAACGCAATTCGATGCATCATATCGTGACGTACTAATGAATCAATAACGAAATAAATTTCGACATTACCCCCGGGAACTACCGGACTGGTCGAGTTTTGGCAGGGTTGCCCGTTTGGAATATTAAGTAACGTCTGTGGGATTTTTGGTTGCATATTTGATTTTTTATGGTTATTAATTAAATTTTTATTAAATCAGCTTTTTTTTGGGTTATTAGGTCGTGTACAAAATTTGAATATTATTATAGTTATTATTGGACCACATTCGCGGGCTTTGGATTGTTCTGGTAGTTTGATAGTCTTATTGAATACAACTGAATGACGAGACGAACTAGTCACTCGCATAATGGTAAGCACCTCCCTGCATATATACAGTAGCATCACTACACAATTGCATGACCTAAAATCAATTCACACGTTGATTTTTAATTAAAACTTCTTAAACAGCAGGCCAGCCCTACCGGACATTGGAAAGCGGTGCGGACGCGGGTGACGCGACGCCGGTGTCCCGCATTCAATTACCATGATAACATCACGCAACACCGCAATTACGATGCTAATCCGTCAATCGAGTGCGAGCACTTGAGTGAGCCCTGGATTGTCGTGCACCCTGCCGCAGATTCACGCACTTGTTATATGGTGATACCGCGTTGCATTTGTCGATCGGGTCAAATTGCTATATACAGATCGATCGATAATAGCCGTTCTCTATATTTTACTTAAAGATAGATTTGCTTACTATCAATAGTGTTTGAACAGATCTTCCATACAAAATCTGTCAAAATTTTACTGCCAGAAGCAAATCTTTTGATAGACGGAATATTGGGAACGACCATATGTAAGGTGTAGATATTACTCAATTGAAGCTAACAATGTATGCGCCAACTTGGTGTGAGTATTGTTAATGATTTTTAATTATGTTGGAGTGTAAGTGGGCCACCAACATTTTAGGCCCAAAGTCAACCTCACCTGCTCGTGGTACTCCTGTTTAACATACGAGGAGAAGGCGATTGGTGCCCGTTGCAAGTTGTAGGATTCAGACGGCGGTTTGTGATATGTTAGCGCCTAAAGCTTCATTTAGATATACAGAGTTTCTTGTACGACATAGGCGATATTATAACAGAAACTTTCGTTTACGAGGCCGCGGTTTGGAAAAATAATCGTATGACGCGGCCTTATGTGCTGAAATGGGACGTTTAGCTAAAAAATCACCATTTCCTTAGCGACTAATGTAAGATACCTATTACGTCAAAAAAAGCAAAATATCATACAACTCCAGCGTCGCCACATAATGGAATTTCGTGAGCAAAGTGGTGGCGTAGACCACATTCATTTCATATTCAATCGCTTCGCCTCCCACACGAAGTGGTTCCGATCTGACATTATTGATATTTGACAAATAAAGTAATATATCAAACCACATTAGGGGGTTGGGGCACCAGGCACGTAATCAGGGGAACGGAGAGGGGCCCCATGTAGTGTAAAATCATAACACGCTGTATAGATGGAAATATGGCGTATATATTTGTAAGAGCGTTTGTGGTAAGTGTTTGGATTTGGAATGAGTTTTCTGTATATTTATTGATATGTGAACATTTCAATATATTCGGTTTGAACGTAGAGGGTCGCAACAAACTAAATGATTGAATAATATTATTTAAAACCATTATTGTTGTGTCTAAGTAAAATGTTGCTTAAACTATTTGAACTCATTTACGACTTTAAAGAATGTTGTTCTTACGAAACCTGAACAAAGCAACAGTAACAGATAATACTGTGTTATTTCAATGGCTGTCACGGCATTCGTATGTGAAAAATATGTATAAAGTTTATGCGTTTCCCATACAATCTAGTAGGAACGCTGTACGGATCTGCATTCACCGATCCATAAACACAGAGGACTGGTGACATCTACCAAAATCTCTCACTAGGGTCACAGATCAGAGTGGTAGATATTTGTTATTTGCACAAATGGGTGAATTTCAAACAACACACCGCAATCTACCCCTCTGTATTCCTAAATACATCCCCGACTCACGCGGGATAAAAACATAATCTTGACCGATAAGAAGCACGATACATTACGTATATTGCCAAAAGTTAGGGGATCCGCTGATCAATGGTGGTAGACAGCGTTGCAAATGTCATTAGTGATGCACTTAGTGGATCGACCGCAGTGTCCCTTAAATGTCACATGTCAAGTTTTCCTGACAGTTGAAGTTACAAAAGAATTAACACCAGTAATATTTGATACAGATATGAACGAGATATGTATACTGTTTATTTATTTTATGATCAATTGTCAGTTATCCGAGAACATATTTTTGTTAAGAAATGCATTGTTTTTTTTAAAATTATGAATTGGCAAATATTTTAATTTTAGTTTGATATTGAAGCAACACACTATCTTGAACAATATTTTCAGGTTCTATTTCAATACAAGATTTGCATTTATTTTACTAATAATATGTAATCAATAGCTTGAATATTGTTTAAATCTGATTCATGATACAAAATGGATGGCTAAACAATCTTGGCGCTATATAAAGACACCGTTACTGCCTCGGTGGCGCAGTTGTAATGCGTATCTACGCGGTACGGCTGCTTTGTTGAGGTCTCGGGTTCGATCCCCGGATCGGGTAAAAATGATATTGGTTTTTTTTATCACGAAATCAGCCTGGAGTCTTCTGGAGTGAATAATCACCAGGTATAAACCTGGTATGGCGATAGACTCGCCCCGTATCACAATCATGAAATGAAAATAAGCTCGACGTAATGTGGGTGGACTGTTAACACCTCTGTCTACCCCATCGATGATGACAAGCGTGAGCTATGTACGACCACGACGACGATCACATGACAGAACTATCCTTTGGCCACAACAAAAAACTTAAGGCCAGTTAGGGATTTCTTATGTTTACGCGAATATTACACATTGAAATAAAACTAGTTTATACGGATTTTATCGCGGTTTAAGGCCAGTTTGAAATCAGTTTTTAAGAATAGAATGCAGCGACGTTTCTGAAGTGTACCGTATTCCTCGCACGTATCGATTTAGCACATCGGTGTAGATCCCAGTCGCCGCATTATCGCTAAGTATGTTTTATTGTGCCGGCAAAGCCGATCAACGAGGGACGCTGTAATGATGTCAGATATTTACAAGTTTCCATGGATGGGGATTACGATGGTGGTGTCCGTATGTGTTTTATAGTATGTAATGATTGAGTCGTAGGCGAAGTATTTTGGCAGTATGTAGACGCGTTTGTTACAAAGGGATATTTACTTACAATTTTTTTTAATACACGTATTAATATAAAGAGGTAAGTAATCGTTAACGACGGATACATCTGTGTAACTTTTAAACGATTTGACCGATTGAGATCATAGTATCATATTCACACCATATATTTTTTACATACATACATAGACGCATTCACGCCTGTAATCCCCGAAGGGGTAGGCAGAGGTGTAACCAGTACACACACATTTTGCCGAGTGTATCTCCGTCCCATGATGTGATAGGGGGCGAGCCTATCGCCATACCGGGCACAGTTCCAGACACCGGCTGATACTGAGCATTTTGTAATAGAAAACCTCATTATCACTTTTACCCGACACGGAGATCGAACCCGAGACCTCGGCGCCCGCCAACCTTAATCGTAAAGCGTACGTACGCATTACAACTGCGCAACGTATTAATTACTTTTACAACATTGTGAACAAAAAGTTAAAATAACAAATAACCCTTAAGACATAAAAAACCTGCGATGCATTTGTAAGATCAAAAATGTATATCATTTATAAAACACTTCAACAATTGTTGTAATAGATAAAAAATACATATTATATGAATATTTTGTTATGAATAATATAAATACCTTCCTAATTCTTTTATTTCTTACTCGGAAGAAAAAATAAAATAAATACTTATACGCCATTATTCCTGCAGGGGTGGGCAGAATTGCAACTAGTGCCGCCAAGTTTTACCGAGCTTATTTCCGTGGCATAATGTGATAGGGGGCGAGCCTATCGCCATACCGGGCAGATCAATTCATGTGTGATTTTTCGAACATAAAACGCAAACACAAATTGTGTTTGCCCGACATGGGAATTGAACACAGGACCTTACGGTTCTCAGCCTTAGTACGCTGCCACAACACCAATGAGGCGGTAAAATAATTAATACGTATTAATTTCGTAAAATAATCTTGATTTAAGCGTTCACAAATAAGCGATGCTTACAGAATTCATCATCTAAGTTTACTATAATAGGCGTTCCAGTTTACCACCCATTATGGTTGATATGTAGCTGATAACGTCGCTACAGTAGATAAAAGCCAGTTAAGTGCCAACTCCTGTCAAATATTTCAGCAAGTTCGATAATAACTAGGCGCAAAGCCAGTAACTTACAGAAGTGCCCATTTATACAGAGGTTTGTTCTATATTCAGTTTTGAAATCAATATAAAATATTTGAATTGGTTAAATGAAATTCAAAACATAAAAAACTTATTGAATCATAAATGTTTTTTTTACACATTGTTGGGTTTTGTAAAGGTTTTTTAAACCTGGAACGCTCGCTCTAGAAATAACTCATACAGAGAAATAAATAAATGATTGAAAAATCATGGTGATCCCGGACAATACCGCTTCTCGCCATTCGTAGTTGTGCCAGTCGAATGTTTAAATTTACTCAAACTGTCTCTAAATATAGTATCTACAATCTCTATAGTTAAAGCCCATCTTTCATTGTCCGAATAAATGTAATTTGTCATATAACGCAGTAAAAAACCAGTTTAGAAAGCACCAATTTGACGTACTCTTACTTCGTATTTATTTACAACGTGATGATGTTAAATACTACCGTCTTAAAGTTAAATAACGTTACTTGGAGATTGAAAAATCAGCCCAGTGTACTTATTATAAATGTCCAATCATTACTAAGAGTTGCTTTCACAACACTTTGTTTCTATTTACGCGTATCATAAGGTGGTAAGTCGTTCGTGTGCAAGAGGCTTGGGGTCTGGGTTGGTTTGTCTATTTCTGCCGCCAAGGAGCAGTGCATAAGCACTATTGTGTTCCGGTTTGAAGAAAATTGAAGCCAGTGAAATTAGATGAGACTTAACATCTTATGTCTGGGGGTGATGAACGTAGTCCAGTGCCCCGCAGTGCTTTCTAATTCAAATTTCTATGTGATGATGTGTCTGTTTATGCGCAGGCATAATACTTACCAATAAAAGCAGATATTTCTTTCTTTCACTTTATTTTTGTTGATGCCTAATAATAGCTAGTGACAGTCAGCCTTAATGTGCCAGATCGTGCAAGAGTACTATCCTGCAGATGGCCTAAAACGCTGGTTTATCGTATTAGAGGGAGACATGAGAGCCAATGGTCTCATACGCTCAAGATCGGGCGAAGTGGAGGCGTCTTATTGCCGATCCCAACATTCTGTTTACCAGTAGATTTCGTTACTGGCAGATAATTGTTGAACCATTTTGTATGGAAGATTTGTCAAAACTTTATTGGTAGTAAGCAAATCTATCTGTAAAAAGAATAGAGGGAACGGCCATAAGTAGGAAGGCGGACCCTGACACTAGCCGGGATAGCGCCAGGTAAAAAGGAAAAAAAACGAACGATTTTTAATTATAGCCTCCGGGTTTGTTTATAAAACCGTTATTGACTATCCTTTAGCTCAGTCCCAGCAAACAAAAGATCAGTGAACTTTGAACCAGATAATGTGCGAATAAATAAACGTAGTTTATTGTTTATTTTATAGCAAATATAAACATCAGAGTAAAGGTTTATCTTGGCCTATTTATTTGACAAAAGTGTTTCTGATGTTAATTCTAGTTTTTATTTATAGTGTTACAATCTGTGTTGCTTGCGGCTTAGCTTTGTTATTTGAAAATTTTATATCAGAAATATTTTTTTTTTGTATTTAAGGCCGACGGGCTGACGGCATATAATCATAAAGACACATTATGGCATATGAAACATATGAGTTTACTGGCCATTATAAGACTTAACATCTTCTGTCTAGGAGTGATAAACACAGTCCAGTGCCATGTAGTACTTCATAATTTGAAGTTCTGATTGGTGTCGCTTCTGTTTATGGGCAGGCGTGACGCTTACCACCAGGCGAGCGACATACTAGTCTCGTCACCTAAAGCTAATAAAAATGTGATAACAGGTGAACGGGTTTGGATAAAATGCACACAGGTAGACGATCACCTCATGGACATAGGCTACTTTTTATCCTGTAAAAGGCTATTGACGCGGGCGGAGGCGCAAACAAAAGCTAGTAAAAATATTTTATTGTTTGTTAGTATGTTCAGGCTCCTCGTTTTTGTACTCTGTTAAAAACATCACCGTAGAACCGTGAAGTAAATCAAAAAAATAATTTATTCACTAGTACGATGCTCTTGTTTCGTCGTTTATACAGTTGGAAGTGGATTTATGTCTTCCACCTAATAAATTCGAATCACGTTATACTGGCATGACTTAACCCCGCCTTTGAATCCCGTTCCAGGGTTCAGGCCTTTCCTAACAATATCATAGTGTGGAAATAATCCGCTACGATACTCCAACAGCCAGTATGTTATGCGTGTGAATGGATTTTTGGATTAATAAATAAATACATTCAACAGTCACGTGACACATAGTCCTGAGTCACACTAGGTTAACCTGTATCGTGGGTATCAGGAACTACATATGAATTACAGTCCCACAACACCCAGGTCCGGAATGAATATATTTAAATACAGTGTTAATATTTATATTTATCTACGAGATCTCATAAAGCCCGCGAGCGCATAAGGTAAATTATCCTTTTTTGGCGCCAAATAAAAAAGGATCAATCACTACAGGGAAATATATTTAGCCAAGAGCTCACAAAAGTATTGTGCTTGTATACGGAGGTAAGGCCTAGCCCTTTTTTCGTACGGGAAGGCCGTGCCAAGCAGTGGGATAGTTTTATACAGAGCTGATTATTATGACTGCCTCGGTGGCGCAGCTGTAATGCGTACGCGGTACGACTGCAGTGCTGAGGTCTCTGATTCGATCCCGGGTCCGGTCAAAGTGATATTGGATTTTTTTATTACGAAATGCTCGGCATCCGTCGGAGTCTGTGCTCGGTATGGCGATAAGCTTGCACATAATGGGACGAAAATAAGCTCGGCGAAATGTGAGTGTACTGGTTAAAACTCTGCCGACCCGTTCGGGGATTACAGGCGTGAGTGCATATGTATGTAAGTAGTTTGATAGTTTTTTAAATTTTATTTAAAGAGCTTAGTCTAACATAAGACTGTGTCGCTCTTAGTTTGATAGTTAAGATTAATATGTTTAATGATATATATTGTTATTGGTAATATAATAAAGAGTTTTGTATTGATTCTCGTGAATGTGTGTATAAAAATTTGTACAGTGAAACCAAGTTATTAGCAATGTAAAAACTTGCGCTTTTATAGGTAAAATGTTTTATTTAGTAGGTATGTGTTTATTAAAAAGTAATTATCAGAATATTCAAACGGCGCATCCATTAACAAAATTCAATTCTCCATTCATTACGGTCATGTTATTAAGAGGTACAATTTCACCTGTAATTACTTTTAATAACGGATCAATCAACATTTGTCATCGGAATTGGTAAACGTTGTTAATTATGTTATTTATTTATAGTATTTATTGTGGAACATAGGTAGAATTATTTATGATATTACATAATACATAGCAATGTTTGCTGTTTTTTTTTAAATAAATTATATACCAGGCCATGGTCAACCTGTATGCTGAATTTCATCCTAATCTATTCAGCCATTAGGGGTGATTGATTTAACAAACATCCAAACTTTCATATTTATAATAGTAGTAAGAAGTGTCTTTCACGTGGCTATCAAGAACTACGAAAGACTTCTAGTCTTTATACCCAGAACCAAAAAAAATATGGATCTTACAAAAGTTTGCCTCATCATCGGTGAATGTCAAAATATTTGCAATCAACCGATGAAAAAAGAGCGAGGTTATGATTTTTAAGGCGGGTACCAAAAGCAACTCTCTGTCTGTTAAGCTAAATACACACATAAATATGCCCTCACGCCTGTAATCCCCGAAGGGGTAGGCAGAGGTGTAACCAGTACACCCACATTTCGCCGAGCGTATCTCCGTCCCATTATATGATAGGGGGCGAGCCTATCGCCATACCGGGCACATTTCCAGACTCCGGGCTGGTACCGAGCTTTTACGTAAGAGCTTTTTAAGCAAAATAGTGTCCACAAATGAACATAAATGTATCTACCATCTTGCGCGACTGAATTTTACACGTCATTTAATACTATTAAATTCAACCGTGCAAAATGGTATCAACTAAGTAGTACTTAGTTTCTTTCGCGAGATTTGTTCCACTTATTGCGTGAACATTTCGCACAAGCAGTAAGTTTGGTAAGAAACTTCACGTCTAATGTAAAAGTTAGTTGACGAGGCAGTCTAGAGGATATGTCAAAAGTTGCTGACTTTCTGATGCGCAGCGACCATAGACATCCGACATTGCAACTTTAGTACATGACCGCAATGTCAGGCCGGCATAATTTTGCGACCTACGATAGACACATCGTCTACTACGTCTTACTATTACTAACACTTAACGTCAAGTGTAGCGTAGTCACATTGCCGAGTTAGTATAAAAAAAGGTCTTTTTAAGGTCGGCAAATGGGAAAGTGGACCCTGATAGGAACTGATCTCGACCGCCCATAAACACCCACCCATACCAGAAAATCATTGATGCGTAGCGGAGCTTAATAGAAAGGAATGAGCATTGGGAAGAGGAGAAAGAGAACGGGAGATGGGCTCCCGGAAAGCTCACCGTAAGACACACAGCAAGCTGCTATATCACGTCGATTTCCTGCGAGATAGCGGTAACAATCTGGTCGAGTCTGTCCATTCATACTGTAGACAAATCTGTCTATTGCCAATTCAACTTTAGACATGTTTTAGCTAAAAATAACCTTCACATTGAGTGGTTCTTCAACTTCATTCTATTAACTTTTGCATTCATAATTTCTAACATTATACCAAAACGTTTATTGTAAATCTCAATAGCGAACTTCATAAACCAATATCGGAGAGCAAACGCACAAAAATATTTGTCTCGTTAAAAGAAGCGACGAAATCAATACACGTTCAATACAAGCGGTCCAAAAATGGCCTGGACAGCGTAATTTCCGCTGCCAATGGCCCGTGCTGACGAATTCCGACCGAATTCCTCTCACGTTATTAAGCGGTAAGGGATTCTGTATGATGTATTGGAAGCGAACTGTTTTCATTAAGGGGTTAGTTCGATTCCCGGGTCAATATTTATGCCTGGATTTTGTCATAGTTCTAGACGGTTGGGTTACATGTTTAGACCATAGTTAAAATATGTAAATATTGATCATTAAAAAGCATAGCTCAGCGGGGAGTGGCATTGGCTTTCGAGACGAAAGTCGCAGGTTCGAAACAAGCCCCAAGAGAGTGCGCCTTTAACTTTTCTCAGGTACGTGTGTATTGATTATTAATTGTTATAACTCGCTTTAACAGTGAAGGAAATATAGTAAGGAAACCTGCATACCTGAGAAGTTCTCCATAGGAATTTCGAAGGTATGTGAAGTCAACCTACATTAGGTTCGCGTGGTAGACTAAGGCCTAACCCATTTCATTAAGTAGAGGAGGCCCGTGTCCAGCAGTAGGACGAAGCCAGTGAAATTACTGTGCCGAGTTCTCAGGTTCGATCTCCGGGTCCGATAAAAGGGTCATTGGGTTTCTATCACAAAATGCATAGTATCATCTGGAATGTATGTCTATAGGCTCGCCCCCTATGACATGGGACGGAAATAAGCTTGGCGAAATGTGAGTGTACTAGTTAGACCCCTGCCTACCCCTTTGGGGATTTGTAATATCTCGCGTGACTGCGTGTGTACCTAATAAATTAATATTAAAACAAGAATCATACAGTAAGGGTGATACAATGGGCGGCGATTTCTTCCAGACAACCTTATAAAATGTGTAATTCCTAAATTATAATATGTTTACTATCTTCTCCATCGATATAGTATTCTAATCTTCTCCTTCTTCTTCTTCTTTCACCTGCCTTTATCCCACTCGCAGTGGGGTCGGCGCAACATGCTTTTTTAACATATTTTACAAAAAGATTTGGCTTGTAGTTTTTACAACTGGCCGCCTGCCTGACGTCAACCTCTCTGGGGAGAAAACACCCCGACCCCACTGCGAGTGCGAGAATTGAAGCCTCAGCCTCTCGCTTCACGCCCGGCTACTCGCCCACTGCGCCAAGGAGGCTGTCAAGTTTGCACAGTCATAAATGTTTACTATCAATACTATAATTTGTATATTGTGTTAGGTATAAAACACTTAAGTATGAATAATATGATCATTGTAATATGTTATGCTGGATCTTTGGAAGCTTAGTTGTTATTCTTGCGCCATCTATCGGTATTGTTTAAAGAAATCACTTCGTACTAACCCTCCAATATCATAATAGATATTGTCGGGTACTGTGACAAAATAATGCTAGTGGGAGTGACAGCTCGTGTATAAAAAGCGTGCCTCTCTTTTTGACGAGTTCAGTCGTTGTCCGGAAGGCGAAGTAACAAGTACCTACTAACGCTGTTACCTAAATGGAGAATATTATCGGGATTACACGAAAGTTTTGCAGTAACAAGTGCGCATATTTATTCCATCTGACCTATCCCAATAGTTGTATCAATCGTACATGGAATTAACCTCGTTACCGATGATTTGTTACACATATGCCTTGCATAACACCTCTGATCGTTTCAACCATCTGTTGCTAACCAACACTGGCAGATTAGCTCTTCATCACGTCGAATATTGCCAAGAAAATGTCATCCGCTATTTGCAAATTATCGCCATATTGTTTTAGTACAGCTTGTCTAATCTATAACTTGAAAACCGACTTCAAATTTATTTGCTGTGATTCGTTCTTTTGAAAGAGTATAGCACAAAATTGGTTCCTAAGAGGGGATGAAAGATTCAAACTTCATCATTTATGCACCGTTTTTAAATATAGTAAATTAAAAAAAAAACAAAAACAAAGCAGTGATAGCTCAGCGGGGAGTGGTATGGACTGTCGAGACGAAAGTTGCAGGTTCGAACCAGAACAGCCCCAAGTGCATACACCTCTGACTTTTCTAAGTTATGTGTGTATTAATTGTTAATTATCACTTGCTTTAACGGTGAAGGAAACATCGTGAGGAAACCTGCATACCTGAGAAGTGCTTCATAAGGATTTCGAAGGTATGTGAAGTCTGCCAACCCGCATTAGACCAGCGTGGTGGACTAAGGCCTAACCCCTCTCATTCAGTAGATGAGGTCCGTACCCAGCAGTGGGACGTATTTAATACAGGGCTGATATTATTATTATTATTAACAAAAATAAATATAAATAATTTTGAATCGGTTTGACTATTTCATTGCAATAGCATCGACTCATCACCAAGTTGCATCGCCGTGGTCACGAGTTGACATATCAATATTATTGTACGTATGGGAGTGGCTACCAATATCTTAGGCCCAAAGTCAAAATCACCTGCACATGGTACATTCTACTGATTAACGGACGAGGCAGTGGCGAAACTTGGTTCCCGTTACGGGTTGTAGGGGTCAGACGGCGGGTCGCCCGACAAAGAAGGCCGACGCTGGCATTAAACCAGAATAACGCCAGGCAAAAAAAGTATACAAAATTCTTAAAACATTTACAGGGGACTTATATGGTATAAGTCATCAAACTTACATATTTTTTTACAAGGTGGTAGGTCCCTCGTATGCGAGAGGCCGTCTGCGTTGGTAACACCGTTTTGCCTATTTCTGCCGCCAAGCACCAGCGTGTAAGCACTGTTGTGTTCCGGTTTGAAGGACATTGAATCCAGTGTAATTACTGGGCATTATGAGACTTAACAACTTATGTCTCGAGGTGACGAGCGTAGTCCAGTGCCATGCATTGGTTTGTAATTCAAAGTTCTGTGGTATGCGCACCACCAGGCGAGCGACCTGTTCGTCTCATCATTGAAGCTAATAAAAGAACACTTGTTCACATTCTGATTGGGATGTTGGTCACAAGTGTCCCAAATATCTAGCGAGCCAATACTTATAGATGCGACTGCTCAACTTTCCTTTTAGTGGATTAAATGGAGTCATTTTCGATTCGGTCGGATATTAATGGCCGCCAGTTACTACACATTTAATATATGCTCCATGTTACTTTGATGCCGGCTATCCGTATCGTTGTTTGAAAAATGAGGTCCTTTTCAACGTGCGAAATGGGGATTTTATTTTTGATTTGGTTTGTGCACTGGTTCATGTGTTTGGATATTGATGCAGCACTCTGCTTGATGGATACTCGAGGCAAATTAGTTGTTATTTATAAAAACACAAATATACGCGTCCATTTGAGAAACTCCTCAATTGTGTTTGTTGGTTCAGAATTATTAATAAGCGATGCTAATAATTAGATTTGTGTGTAATAATCCTACTATCCTATTACTATTATAAATGTGAAAGTTTGGATGTTTGTGAGTTTATGAATTTGGATGTTTGATAGTCAATAACGCCTTAATGGCTGGACGGTTTTGGATGATATTTGGTAAACAAGTAGACCATGATCTGGATGGCTTTTAAAGACAAGTCATTTATTCCGGTGTAACCGCGAGCAAAAGCTAGTCATTAATAAAAACGCAAGTAAAGAGTTGTCAAGTAAGCTTTTATTTTTTACAGAATTAACAAATACAATGTAGAGATTTATTTCTACTTAGATTATAGTATAGAATTCATAATCAAAAATACGGCCATTCGGGTCTGGGTGTTTTGAGACCTAAAGTCTCTTGTGATTATATATTTGACATATGACTTTACATTATGTTTGTACATACATACGCACTCACGCCTGTAATCCCCGAAGGGGTAGGCAGAGGTGTAACCAGTACCTACACCCACAATTCGAGCGAGCGTATCGCCGTCCCACGATGGATGATATGATTGGGGGCGAGTCTATCGCCATACCGGGTACAAATTGCAGACTCCGGGCTGATACTGAGCATTTCATAATAGAAAAACCCAATACCACTTTACCCGACCTCGGGATCGAAACCGAGAGCTCAGCGTTAGTCTCAATCGTAACGCGTACGCATTACAACTGCGCCACCGAGGCAGTATTATGTTTATGTGTGTGTATATATTCATTTTTATTTATCGATTGCTTTAACAGTGAAGGAAACATCTTGAGTAAACCTGCATACTTGAAAGCTCCGACATAAGAATTTCCAAGGTGTGTGAAGTCTGCCAACTCGCATTCCACCAGCGCGGTGGGCTAAGGCCTAACATTAATAGATTCCGCGCTCAGCAGCGGAGCATATTTAATACAGGGCTAGTATTTTTGTACTCACTATCATATACTAATGACGTCTCTTCTCTTTACATTAAGATTTCCATATAAACCTATCGCGAGCAACACTTACATCTATATTTAAAAAAAAAACAAAAACGTACACACACCCTACTACCAACCCGCTGACAGCCCAAATCCAAGCTCACCCATGTTCTATCAACCCTAAAACAGACGAAATGCGTTCGATTCCCGGGCCGGCTGTTTAAAAATGTAAAGCCCGGTTCGCATGGCTGCGACTTGAAAGGCAGGAAATGCATTTGCAAATTAGATTTTCGAACCCCAACGCCGGCGGCGTTGTCTTCAACCCGCTTGTCTTTAACCTCCGGTCGTAGACGGAGATTTTCGGCAGTTTTCCCTATTTTGTGCGATTCAATTTGTTTTGTTAATAGTAGTAAATGAACATCATTTTTGTTGTGTTTTTTTTAATAGGCTCTTAACGAGATGAACAGGTCGCTCGACAAATGTATAATAATCGATACGTTAAAGATAAAAAGATGGGTTTATAATTTTGACACCTATGTCTATCTGTGTGTCTATAAGTGACATCACAGCGCCTAGACTGGACCGTTTTTAATGCGTTGTTTTTGTTTGAAAGCTAGTTTAATTGAAATAGTTCTTAGTTATGTTTGAAGTAAAACTGTTCAGCCATTTAACAATTATAAATGTTTTAATTGATGTCAAGGAGATTTAACGATTTGGTCATGATAGCCATGATGAAGAGTTTTTTTTAATATTTGGCCTTTTAAGTATATTAATCTAGCAAAGTTTTGGGTGGAGTTTGCTAGTTGTGATACCTACCATTAGGTGAGAGATCTGCTCGCCTTGTCATCTATCTAATCTATATTAATGTATAAAAGCGAAATACCACTCACTCACTGATTAATCACGATATTACAAAAACTACTAAGTCTACGATCGTGAAATTTGGTTAGATGATAGTTTGTATAATGTAGACGCCCGCTAAGAAAGAATTTTTGGAAATTTTAATTTTAAGGGTGTAAAAAGGAGGTTTAAAAATTATAAGAATTTTTTGATAGAACGGAATATTTTTATCTTTACGCGGGCGGAGTAAGTTACAATGATAATAAAATATACACTTCATAATTCTTGAAAGGTTAATGTTTTTATTTGTTTATGGATAGTAAAACTCGCATAAACCAAATTTAAAAACCCCAAAACCTATGGAGGCGACGCGGCACAGTTTAAAAACATTTTCCAATAAAAACATTCAAACGTATACACGCGTATTGAAATTCAATTATGTTATTGTTCGTGCCCAGTTTTAGGCAACAGAATATAAAAATATTCGTTACAAACTGTCAGGTGGCTTACCATTGATTTTATTATAAAAAGAACTTTGAAAACGTAATGTGAAATGTGTTTTGTTTCAATTCATATTTACACCCTTCTAGCAAAACAACTAGTATTAGAAAAAACAACAGTGCAAAAGCGGTGGTTTAAAACGCGTTCACAGTCGATTTGGCAAGGAAATTGCTGTGTCTCGCCGCCGGTGGCCGGGGTTACACGCGCACATCGGCTGCACAATCTCGTATTCGAACAAAATAAATAAAAAACAATGTAATATTTTCACGCGATTTACTAAGTCGATACGAATACGCAATGCAGCGTTACGCGCTTGACAATAGTTCACAATGCCCGTAGTGCAAGTTTCTACGAGTTGTTCGATAGATTTTTTATTGCGTTGATGACGAACCGAGCAGGTCGCCTATGCTGGTGAGCCTCAGTAGAGCTTCTATCTATACGCGTCGCCTGTGTATAGATAGAAGTAAGGGCAATCAGACCGTCGAATTATGAAGCACTGCGTGACACTTTTAAGTTTTATAATGCCAATGTAAAGTAGCTTCACTGGCAAGGGCATTTAGCCCTTCAAATCAGATTACAACATTGCTTACACACTGTCGCTTGGCGGCAGAAATCGACAAAGCGGTAGTACCTACCCAGAGGGCCTCTCGTATACGACGAACCTAGTACCTAGTATGCCCTAGTCATCACGTCATATCTGAGATATATGCATTAAGTTAATACGTTCGTCTGTAAGTGGTAGTGCCACGCTGTAGACAGTCTTATCTACAGCATGAATGGGCATGCTCGACCGGGTCTATACCACTGTCTCAAAGAAAACTGACGTAAAGTAGCAGCTTGCTACTGCGTTTGGTACGGTGAGTGAGATATCCCTCCGAAATCCCTTCATTTTCCCTTTCCCTTTAAGGTCGAGTACGCGTCCATGATTCTTATGGTACGAGTATTGTGAGCATTCATGGTCGGTGGAGATCACCATCAGGTAACCCATTTGCATATTTACATAAATACAGATGTGATAGATATAGAATAACTCGCAATGATTTACACTATAAGCAATAAAAACTCACGAACGCAGTTGTAAATGCTATTTTTTTATTGTTAACAATAGAAATGCAACATAAACGCCCGGTTTCTGAAAGGCTGATCAATTTTAAATTAACTAATCAAATGTCAAATCTCATGTCAAGTCGAAATTGAGTTGCTAGAAGCGTGATCAATACCTTTGATTTGACACACATGTTAGCTAACATAACATTCAAATTAATATGAAAAATCGTATGTCAAACGGTACTAAAGAGACATCAAATAGTATAATTTTTTTCATTGAATAACGTTTCAGCAACTCGAATTGATTTGACAGCGATGTCAACTCAAAGTTCTGTTATGGCTGTTCCCAATATTAATCTTCAATTTCACGATAGATAGCTATCGTCAAACATCCGTATTGTTCTATCTACTGCTTGAATTCGTCCCTATTTTTCAGATAAGTACGTCGGATAATAGGATAGCAATAGATAGGCAATCTACCTGGGCCCTCTTGTGCGTTATGTTCATACAAGCTGAGAAAGAGGAACTATTGTATAATTTAAGTTAGAAAATATGATGATATGATTTAGATTAGAAATATAAGTTTTAATTTAACATTTATCTATAATTCTTATTTTTTACCACTGTAAATGAAATAATAATAACGAGAAATACTTATTATGTTGCAAAACACAATGTAATAACGAAACGTTTTACTGTCAATGTATTGAGCCGTAATGTATTACGGCTCTGAATACAAGTCCTTTGAACGTCTAACGAATTAAACCCCCAGCGAATTTGAGGGATTTTACTGAAGTGGGGAATTATTTTGGTAGGGAATTGGGGGTTTTAATAGACATGACGTGATGATGGTGTTCGCATTAACAAATAGTTAAATGTCTCTTGCACATGATTTAATTAACAAAACGGTGCATTATTATTATTTATGGGAATTTTAGACATTTTTTATATTTTCTTTTAGATTTTTACCTATTTTATTTAGTTTTTTGTATTTCAGTGCGAGTGCCATGTAAGCCTTGTATACTCATGGCTATTTCTTCAAAATGTGTTATTTATTTAGTTTCTTTACAGCCGAGGATATCTGTTTATCGGTCAAAATCTACCGATAAAGATAAAACTAGATAACTTACTCGACAGATAGCGCTTAAAAAATATTGGGACGCTTGAACTGTCATTTTCATAGTGTCGTATATCTGTAGTTAGCTATCAGTCCTCTCATCAATAGACAGCAATGAAGAATAGGATTACCTATCATTAGTATGTTTATTGGGACGGTCAAACGGAAAATAGATAACATTTTCTATCGCCGGTATAGCAAATCCAGAGACAGACAGAATATAGGGAACGGCCATTAGTGGAATGTCGATTTGATCAGCCTTTCAGAAACCGGGGGAAAATATTTGATTCAGTAGTTTTGGGTCTGCGTACTCAGTTTTATATCGAAGTTCGATAAGAATACGCAATGCAGGGTTATGTATTTTATTATGTGCTTGCGTTTAACATTCTGCGTATGTATGCACTTTAAATTCTGCTTTGATCTAGACCCGCGGCAGCGTGTCAGCCAAGAAAAGCAAACAGAGTGGCCAGCGGTACCGTGTGTAATATTACACGAACCATTTGGAGCGACTTTTGACTCCCTCACAACTCAAACATTATTTCACATAAACATGTCAAATTTGGCTAATTAATATATTATTCTAAGTTATAAGAAGAAATGATGTTTTAAGATGATATAATATTTTATGTTGTTATAAATAAATTTTAGGACTGACCATTGAACTTGGCACCCATTTAGAACTCACTTCTTTTGTCGTTGAAGTAAACAACCAAGGCATATATCATAATGTTAACTTGGCTCTCATTTCCCATTTATGTTTTTGATGGGATACATACATTCTTAAAATGAAATATAATCAGTTTGTGTGTGATGTGATAATCATGTAACTGTTAAAAATCCCCGACGTCAAATTGAAAATGATCTGTAACCTCAATCGGTTCAACAGATTTTGTTGAAATATAGCTAAGAACCCAATGACTTTTTTAAGTTCCGTGGTAATTATCGCTTGCTTTAACGGTGAAGGGAACATAATTTAGAAAAGTCAGAGGTGCATGCTCTTGGGGCTGGTTTCGAACCTGCGACTATTGTTTCGACAGTCCGTACCACTCCTCGTTTAGCTAATGCTGCTTTTTCAATTAATAACAAAAATGTACAGCTAAAATCCGTCGATCTCGAGACGTAAGGGGCGTGAAATGAGAAGCTGTAATTGCTTCGTATTTACGCCAGCAACTCGGCTAGAGTGGGAAAATTGGCCAATTACACGCGGGAAAATTATATATCGGTTACCGGTGTTGTTTAATTGGGATTCTGATATCAAAGTCATAAGAGACGTTGTAAATCGTGTAGCCAAATTGTTCGGTTATTTGTTTACTTAAAGTGCATTTTTTAAATTTTTCAAATTGGTACAACCATGCTGTAGTCAGTTTTGTCTGCAGCATTTATGGGCCAGCTTGTCCAGAGTGGTCCCAATTAAATATGGAAATACCAATTTTTTATGGCAAAGGTCAGCAAACGAGCAAGTCACAGGATGGTAAGTGATCTCCACCGCCCATGTACCAAAATAAACACGGGTGCGTTGCCGACCTTAAAGGAAAGGGATAATTAAGGGATTGGGAAGGCGAGGGGGATTTAGGCCTCTGGATATCTCATTCACCGTACGAAACGCAGCAGCAAGCAAATTTACGTCTGTTTTCTGCCAGACAGTGGAAACGACCCGGACGAGCCGGCCCATTCATGCTGTAGACAAAATTGTCTACAGCGTGGCTCTACCACTCTACCACTCCTACCACTCAACTATCGCTTTTTGAGTCGTCCGCGAGATCATATCCCTAATACGATCTGGCTCAGACATCTGCAACCGACGTACTCCTGCGGTTTCCTCAAAACGTGACCAATACACCTCAAGCGACATTCCTGAAGTTAGTCTGCCACGTCGCGACCACCAAAGCTGCCGCGAATGCCTGCCTTACATATACGATCTATTCTTGTAATAAAGTAAACTATTTATTTGACAACCTCCATGGCGTAGTGGGCGAGTAGCCGGTTACGAAGCGTGAGGCAGTGGGTTCGATTCCCACACCTAGACAAATGTTTGTCTGATCCACAAATACTTGTCTCGGGTCTGGGTGTTGTGGGACCGCAAGTCCCGCGTAGTATCTAATACCCACGATACAGGTTTACCTAGTGTGGGGTCAGGACTATGTGTGTGACTGTTGGGTGTATTTATTTAATTTTTTATTGGAGCTAATATGTATAATATTTTTTTTACAAACAAATGTATTATATTTCTCTCGCAGATATTATTTTATACATATTTCACAAATAAAATATATCTTATTACAGAAAGTGGCTTCAATGTAATGCTTTGACAATACAGTCCAGCCAAAGGTTGTTTGGAAATACCGCCGAAAGCTATATAGCCATGACAAACATGTGAACCTTTGAATAGTTATTATTTTAAATATTTTATTACCTTAACGATGCACGAATAGGTAATAACAAAGCATAGACTAAAAATATGTTTTATATACTCATTATCCTTAAACAAGTATATAATAAGCACCTTCCTTATGTTCCTTTTCGTCAATGGCGAAGGGTGAATGGAAGAATTAGAGATTAATTTCCACCTATGAAATTATTCAAACGGATGTTTTAATAATACTATTTTTATATACTCGTATATTAGGTATTGTTGTCATAATCTTCTTCTTCCATCTGCCTTTATTGCATTATTTATTATTATTACATTACATAAAGATTTGGCTTCTAATTTTTACGACCGGCCGCCTGCCTGACGTCAACCCCTCTAGAGAGAAATGGTATCTAATCTCGATGTAATGAACAATATAAACGCATAACTTAAGCTCACGCTTGTACCCCTGAAGGAGTACGCAGTAGTCCATCTAGTGCATTCATGGTTTGCCGAGCATATTTTCATCAACTATTTTTTATCTATCGCGTCTATTTTTCGAATCCAAAACTCAAACATAGATTGTGATTGCCCGGCCTGGGGTTTAAACCCATGACCTTACGGTTTCTCAGCCTAAGTAGGCTGCCACTAGACTGTTCAAAATATTTATTGAATCAATAGAATGTTATACATTATTTAGGATCCGCTATTTTTTACTGTACATCCATATTATACATCTACCATTGAAATGTTGTTAACCCATTATAAAATTTTTAATTAAAATCGAAATTATAAATCCATGCTTATCGGCCCCATGACACTTAAATGAGAGTTTACAAAAAGCTTTTAATAATAAACCTAATTTACCGTTTATGTTTGTAATTATGTGGTGTAATGGTTCAAATATGTTGATTAAAATATTGTGATTTATAGAATTTAATGATGATTTAAAGCTTTAAAAGTGTCCTACGGATTCGATACGCGGCTAATAAATTATACGATACAAACAAGAAGGCAATTTAATTTTATAATCGCCGTAACGAAACGAATCTGTGACCATAAATAATGACGTAAATACGTGTTGTCATATCAGCCGGGGCCTCAATATCGTGGTTATATTAATGAAATATCGACGGACATACACTGTCCGATAAAAACAATTTTTCGGATCTCGATGCAGGAATGTCGATAATTAAACGAACCTGCAGCTAGGTATTTCAGTGCTCGATCGACAGACCCATATATTTTGCTTTCATTTTCTTTTTAATCCGGCGCGCTATGAATCCGTTCTTTCCCCCGTATAAATTACTGGCGCCGCCCGGATAGAGACTTCATCGATATCGTGGAAAATCAACCACAATAAATCGAACGCCTATAAAAAATGAGGCGGGAACAAGCCCTCAGATATCGATAAAAAAATGTATAAACCGACATCCACGTGATATGGTGGGATTAAGCAGCAAAAACCAATAAGTAGCTTTCAAAATTCAGCGCACACCGGTACACCAGAGGAACGGGAAAAAATTGAAAGGAGACTCAAATATGTCGTCTGAATATTAAAAAGCAAAATACTGAATAATGCAGTGGGCGACTCGCGAATGATATAAGAGTGTAAGACGATTGGTGGGGCTATTTGCAAGCCATTAGTGTTGATAAACGCTTTATGGAGTTTTACACAGACACGTTTTTCGACGGCCGCGGCCTTTTGGCAGACATCATTATATTTTTTCTCTCCGGCCATGTATGAAATTTATTTTATCTAGTAATCTTCGCGTTCGTTTTCGCCAAAATGGAGTTCTGGTTTTTTATCTTCTTTTATTACTTTTTATGTTTGGCGACGAACATCACGTTTCTATTATTTGTTACTCGGCGTGGGATGAGTTATCGCCTGGCTATGATTCACCCGGTTTTGATATAAAATGTTATTTATCTAAGATTCGTGAAACACCACGGCGTCTATTAGACTAGCGTTGATACACGTAATATATGGTTATACCAGATATGTTTCTGTTTTGTTTATTCTTGTATAAGGTGATAGGTACTAATATTGTGTTCTATAGTTCTTTTGTGGCGGAGGCCGGTAAACGAGTAGATGAGTCCATAATATCAGAAGAATCATGGATGTGTTTCCGACCTTAAAGGAAAGGGATAATCAAGGGATTGATAAGGGGAGGGAGATGGGCCTCCGGATATATCATTCAGCATACGAAACGGAACAGCAAGCTACTACACAATACAACAATTTTCTGTTTTTGTAACAAACCAGCTAATTCATGCTGTAAACAAAAATGTCTACAGCTTGGCTCTACCACTTCAATAGTACTATCATAACATACACACATATATAACTTAACGCATATATCCTCAAAAAGGAAGAACAAGGTACAACTAGTGCACTCACAGTTCGCCGAGTTTATTTCCGGCCCATGATGTGATAGGAGGCTAACCTATCCCAATACTGGGCATAAACACCAATTCCGAGCAAACTCAGTGTATTTTTTTAAAATCGAAAACCTCTAAAACATTTTACCTATCCTGGAATTTGAACCTAGGATCTCACCAGTTTTTAGCCTAAGTACGCTACGTTTCTGCAACATGTGTTAAAAACCGAGTTGCACCGACCCCAATGAGAGTGGGATAAGGGCAGGTGGAAGAGAGAACAGAGAGTATAAGGGTCATTTTTATAGTTCACACTAGGGGGCATTTTTCACCAAAAAGACTAAAGACAAAGAAAGTCTCGGTATTTCCATCGGGCAAATGCAATTTTCGACAATAAAGTGCACACGGTCCATTAGAGCTCGTAAGTGGTGGCAGTAAACAGCCAGTATGAGGCTATTATACGCGTTTACACTCACACTTAAGGTTTATTGAAAACTAACGCGATACTGCATTTTTCAACGTTGCTTACAGCCTGAGTAAGGAAGACGCATTTCGCAGTTTATTGCGTGGGTTGACTCGAGCACTTTGGGGTGAATTAGGGGAATTTATGCAATACGTATTCAGAACTGAGTGAAAAAAGTTGTTTTATTTAACAATTGCATCGTTTTCTAAATTTAGAGGCCACTGCAGGGCCATCAAGATATACGAGCGTTTCTCCATTCCTTTCCAGAATCATACATAAAACTTTATTTTACTGAATGATGAAACGAGCAGGTCGTTCGTCTGATAGTAAGCGCCACACCTGCCACAGAACAAAGAACTTTGAATTACAAAGTACTGGCACTGGACTGCGTTTGTCACTCTGAAACATAAGTTATTAAGTCTAATAATGCCCAGTAATATGACAATGCTTACAGAATGTTGCTTGACGGACATAGATAAAGCTGTGGGTACTAACCCAGACGGTCTCTCGCATACGAGGGATCTTTCACCTTGTAAACTTCTAGTAACTTAAGCAGGTTATTTAACCCCCTAATTGTTATCGATTAGTGAGTGCAACTGGCTATAAGCGCCTCAAAGTAATAGCCAGGAAATAATCAAATTCCAGGAAATTACCAATTGGCAATTAAAACTACTTGAAGTTTCTGAGTGCGACAGAGTCTGGTAAATGAGTATTGGCATAGCCAAATCATAGTAATCTGCTTAAAACAATGAAGATTGTAACTGATTATATTCGAAAGGGTAGCAGGTCCGTTTACACAAACCAATTTCAACCCAAATTCAGATTCCGATAGAATTACTCCAAATCGTATTAAAATGTGCCATAGCTCGTTGGCTACGGGCCCCTTTGCACGTCCCATTAAATTCACTAACAATTATCCGAACGAACTCTGAATCTTCACATGTCATTAAGTTTTTACTCGTTACGAATTCTCTTTAAATTAGTACAAGAAGGATTTTCATTGTAAACTGGTGAACTTTTTTAATGAATCAAATTGAGTACTTTGTTCTGAATTTTATTTCTTTTTTAATTTTACTTTGTAAGTTGTTTTACGACTTTACTCTCAAGTTAGTTGCGTTTACATGGGCTGTTTAATCTTTGGTTATTTTTCGAGTTGCGTGTGTAGTCTTTTGTGTTAGAAATTCTGTAATTAATATTTTTTTTAAGAACAAGTAAAGTATATTGTTTATTATCGCACGCTTTAACGTTAACGGAAACATTATGAGGAGACTTGCATATCAGAAAGTTCTTCATAAGAATTTCTAAGGTATGTGAAGACTGCCACTCTGTATTAAGCCAGAGTGGTGGACTAAGGCCTAACCCCTCTCATTCAGTAGAGGAAGCCGGTGCCCAGCCATGGGACGTTAGTAATACAGCGCTGGAATTATTATTATTATATATATCCGTAATCAACGATAATCTAAATAGAGATGGACCGGATTCCCGAGATAAATCTCGCAGATTCGAACCTAGCCCCCAAAGCACACCCCTCAGACTTTTTGTAGTTACATGTGTATTTATTGGTAATTAACGCACGCTTTATCAGCTTACGATGATATCGTGAGGAAACCTGCATACTTGAAAATATACATCTACCAATATCAAGGCGGTGGTCTTAGGCCTAACCTTTAGTAGAGAAAACCCGTACCCAGAAGTGGGACAGTTTAATATAGGACTGGTGTTGTCATTAATATATTACAAAATTGTGCAAAAACTATTAATAAAGTCAATCGTATAAGTGTAATTCAGATTTTATACAACAATAAAGCCTCTTTTAGCTTTTAAAATAGTCTAAATGCTAAATAGTAAATTAGTAATAACCAAAGTATTCTATAGAGTTAGCCATATAATAAATCCATAGTTCTGATTGTCCCAATCTCTAAATTACTAACGCATATCATCCAAAGGGTTCGTGTCGTGTACATTCATAGTTTAAAATTATTTTAGGCTCAATTTCCGGCCCTTTCATATTTCTACGTATATTTTATAGTTCTGCCAACAATAACTAAGGGAGATAATGGAACCTTTCCAATTAGATTGGGGTCGGAAGGTGTTTAAAAACTAGAGCCTGTAAAACACTGGTTTACCATTAAAATATAATATATATTTAATAGTTTTTATTGGGTGTACATTTTTTAAACCGACCCAAAAAAAGATAATAAATAGAGTCGGTGATTTCTACCTATAATTGATATTAAATCCTTATGTTAGATACTATAAAGTACAAAAATTAGCATTGTGAAAGCACTGTTGTGTTCCGGTCGAAGGACATTGAATTGCCAGTGAAATTACTGGGCAATATGAGACTTAACAACTTATGTGTCAGGGTGACGAGCGCTGCCCAGTGCGACCTACTTGTCTTATAATTCAAGCTAATAATAAAAAAAGATGTTCGCTGATATATATTGTTGATGAAGCCACATTAATCATCAAACAGGGCACGAAGAATCTTCAAAACAAGGCCAGCAGAACTAGGCTGAATTTTTTTAAAAAAGTAGAAATAACCTTTTCACAATGCTGGACAAAACCGATGCCATAAATCCAGTACGAGCGGTAGACATAAAAAAATTAAGCTTATTAACTTCTTCCACAAGAAAATCGCGTCTTACATCACGATCGGCTCATAATGCCCTAATGGCGTCGACTTTCCACGTCGCCCTACTACAAGACTTTTATTGCTATTTATTGATTGTTAGTACGGACAAACAGTATCTCCTAATCGACATTTCAGATTTACGATTCGATACCGGAGGATTAAAAAGGCCAGTTGGAGCTATGTCTTTATTTTGTAGTGAATGCGAGAGAGTAATGAACCGGATTGCGGGACACGGTCAGCTATTCGTTCCAATAGAGTCGTTAATATGTTCAACCTTATCTAGTATGGAGGAATAGTACGACTGCAATGCTTTTGCCTTTCCGGTGTAAAAGTGCTTGGATGCAATCAGTATTAATTTGTGGCAAAAGCAACGAATGCACATTTCGTTAGATATAAATGTTTCATCGATATAAGTAAGATATACCGTAAATTTGCGTTTATTTTGGGAGCGTTGTTTCAACCATCTTTAATTATAAATAATAAATAAATAAATAAATACACCCAACAGTCACACACATAGTCCTGACCCCACACTAGGTTAAACCTGTATCGTGGGTATCAAGAACTACGAGGGACTTGCGGTCCCACAACACCCAGACCCGAGACAAATATTTGTGGATCAGACAAACATTTGTCAGGTGCGGGAATCGAACCCACGGCCTCACGCTTCGCAACCGGCTACTCGCCCGCTGCGCCACGGAGGCTGTCAATTGTAACAGCGTTTGTATTTCGTAGGAAGAATAATTGAAGAACTCTACTGATTTAAACGTACTGTAAGTATTGAAAAGAAATGAAACAATCTTTAAATAAAATGAAATATTGTTCCTTCTGAACGCTGCGCTGCACTGATACAATAACAGATGCTTGAAACAACCCACAACTTAATCTGATACAAAAATGTCGACAATACTCTTAATAGCGACAAAAAAATGCTTCTAAAGTGCGATTTACTCAAAATTAACTCATAAATTTAAAAAAGACATTCGTCCCGCAGTTCGTTGAAGCAAAACTAAATTCAGGGTAGGCGCAGCAAAATATATTTTCAGCTTCATGTAAGCTAGGAAACGGCTGCAGGCCCGTTTAATTATCCGCATTCCGGCTGGACAAATTGTTCGCTGGCTCCCCGTCCTCGGATATTAATTTCGATACATTGTCCCAGCCTGGGCACTGAAGCGACAATGATTATTTCGAAACCGTAACTTAAGCGGCGACGTCAACGGCACGGAAAAATATCGTCGAGATCGTGGTACGGGGTTTTTGGACGGTAATTGATACACATAAATAAAAATGGTCGTAATTATTGCGTCCATTTGTGTATGTCATGCTTCTGAGATATTTATGTGAGATAAGATATAGGGCATCAAAGATAAATTAACACTAAAATATTTTTTATTAGCTTGAATGACGAGAACATGATACAAAAGCATGTTGTGCCGATCCCACTGCGTGTGGGATAAGGGTAGGTGGAAGAATAGGATTAGGTTGAATGACGAAGCGAACAAACAGGTCACTCGCCTGATGGTAAGCGCTACGCCTGCCCATAAACAGAAGCTTCGCCACAGAGCACTTTTAATTACACTGCATGGAACTGGACTGTGCTCGTCACCCCGAGACATAGGTTGTTAAGTCTCACAATACCCAGTGATTTCACTGGCTTCAATGTCCTTCAATGTCCTTCAAACTGGAACACAAAAGTGCTTAAAGCGGTGGTACCAACCCGGACAGCCTGTCGCATACGAGGGTGCTAGCACATAGAAGGCACATAAGTTCATACCTATAGCCCCGAAAGCGTAGGTAGAGGAGCAATTAGTGCACCCACGGTTCTTCGAGCTTGATTCTGTCTCTTTATGTGTTAGGGCTGAGTCTATCGCCATACCGGGTATAAATTCCAATTACAGCCATAACATTTAAAAGACTTCTACCCAGTATTCCTTTTATTTATTTTATGCATGATTTAGCATCTCATAACTATTCTCTTATACGTGCCTTGCGAGAAAATTTATTCAGGAGGTCTTGACTTAAACCGCTGCGGCGCGACCTCGTGATCTTGACTTTTTAACCAACATGTATATGTGCCTACCAAGACATGTCAGATAAAGATTATTTATACACTGTCTTATTTTACAAATCCAATTTCCGGCTGAATACACGGGGCGGTTGTAAATAACACAGACAAAGCTCGCCGGAATCGTGTACCGTTCAATACATTATGCAGACCACGCTTCGTTGCGCGGAGCAATGAGCTCTGTAAATACACCAAGCACAACAGAATGCCGCTTTTTGTTATCTATTCCTTTTTTTCAATCGTTTCTGAAATTAACAATAACATATACAGATATACATATGCACTCACGCCTGTAATTCCCGGTGGGGTAGGCAGAGAGGTGTGTCAGTACACCCACATTTCGCCGAGCTTACTTCCGTCCCATGATGTGGTAGAGGGCGCGCCTATCATCTTACCGGGCACAATTCCAGACTTCGGACTGATACTAAACATTTCACATACATACGCACTCACGCCTGTAATACCTGAAGGGGTAGGCAGAGGTGTAATCAGTACACCCACATATCGCCGAGCGCATCTCCGTCCCATAATGTGATAGGGGGCGAGCCTATCGCCATACCGGGCACAAATTCCAGACTCCGGGCTGATACTGAGCATTTCATTATAGAAAAACCCAATATCACTTTTACCTGACCCGGGGATCGAACCCGAGACCTCAGTGTTGGCCTCAATCGTAACGCGAACACATTACAACTGCGCCACCGAGGCACTAAACATTTCGTGATAGAATATCCCAATATCATTTTACCCGACTCGGTGATCGAACTCGAGACCTCCGTACAGCAGTCGTAACGCGTACGCATTATAACTGCGAGGCAGAACGTTAAGATTAACGTTATTTAGTGTTTAATCCTAAAAATGCTTGGCTGCGATTGTGGTATTTTTAATTAACTTTATCAGTAAGTATACTGGTATTGCTAATTACTATAAAAATAAATACCTTTAGTGCCTAGACATTTTATTTGCCCTTGGTGAATATGTAGCGTAAATGTCAAGTAAGTATTACATTGTTGTGGCATGAGGAAAAAACGCGATTTTAGAACTCGCTCCTAAGACCCAATTTCACCAAATCTTTTGTAATTAGCTATCAGTCTTCTTATTCTTTCATCTGCGCTTATCCCACACGCAGTGGGGTCGGCGCAACATATTTTTGAATACATGTTACAGAAATATTTGGCTTGTAGTTTTTACGACCGGCCACCTGCCTGACAATCAGTGTTTAATATTAACTATGTTAACAGTTATGTTTTGTTACGAATGTATCGTAAGTCATTTATTATGGTCATCGTCTACTTGAGTGCCAAATTACATCAAAATCCGTACAGCTAAGGCGTGATTGTTTAACAAACATCTATAGCAAACTCACAAACATCCAACCTTTCACATTTATAATATGAGCAGGAGTGAGATAGAGAGGTTTACGCTCCAACGCACCAAAAGAAATTAAATGCACCGGAATTATAAGAAAACAATACAGGGTGAAAAATCTAATTCATTTATCCTTTCCGATAGCAGTTACCGTTATCGGCTTCACGTTTTCCGCGCCATTAATTTCCAAAAATCGGATGATATCTTAACATGTCGCTCCCCCCGAAAAAACACAGTGCGCCGAAATTCTACGGATAAAAAAATAATGCGGGGTTAGTTGTGTAGCAACGCCGTGTTACAACCTACAACACTCTCTGCCAGGGCCGGGTTTAGGATATTATCTCTGTGCTGATCTAGAGAGAGATTATTTGGAAACTTAACGTAAAAAGGTTTCGAGCGATTTGAAAACTGGTAGCCATTGTAAACACCATTTTTATAAAAGAAAAGCATTTGATGAGCATATTCAAACCCATATTTCAACAAGAACGAGTAAGTTATCTGATGGTAAGTGATCTCCATCGCCCGTGAACATCCACAGTTATTCAAGAATCATGGACTCGTTGCCGACCTTAAAAGAAGGGATGATTAAGGTATTGAGAAGAGGGAGGGGGTTTGGGCCTTCGGATATCTTACCGTACGAAATGCAACAGCAAGCTTGACCTTCACGTATTCATTTATGTTTTTATTGCTTCGGGACTACATGCTTTAGTTCAAATTCAAAAAGAGCCTCCCCTTAAAGTGACAGCCTCCGTTGCGCAGTGGCCGAGTAGCTGGCTATAAAATGAGAGGCGGCGGGTACGATTCCTGCACCGAGACAAATGTTTTTGTGATCCACAAATGTTTCGGGTATGGGTGTTTTCTCCCCAGAGGGGTTGACTTCAGGAAGGTGGCCGGTCACAAAAACTACTAGCCAAATCTTTCTATAGCATGTGTTGAAAGCCCCATTGCGAGTGGAATAAGGGCAGGTAGAAGAAGAAGAGCCTCCCTTTAAATACAGCCCTGCTCCATTGCTCTCCTTATAGTGACAGTCGAAAGGCACTTTTTCATTTTCCTTTTTTGTTCCAAGCGTCGTTTTTTGCCAGTGTGCAGACAGTCTCTAAGGGCGACCAACATAGTGGAAAAGTCATGTGATTTACAGACGACGCAAATGCTATATTCGTTACGGCCGTGTGAACGTTTCTTGTGGGTTTGCGTGACATATTTTCTTAGTGTCGAGGATGACAAATGGGTAGATAAATCACAGAAAGCGAGCGTTTCTTTTAAAACTTTTATTTTTACGTATTCGTAGAAATTTGTCTGGTACGACCTCACTTTTGCAAATAGTTAGGTTGCTATGTTGATTTATGGCCGTTCCCTATATTCTGTCTGTCTCTAGTTTTGCTATACCGGCGATAGAAAATTTTATCTATTTTCCGTTTTATCGTCCCAATAAACTTACTAATGATAGGTAATCCTATTCTTCATTGCTGTCTACTGATGAGAGGACTGATAGCTGACTACAGATATACAACACTATGAAAATGACAGTTCAAGCGTCCCAATATTTTTTATGTGCTATTTGTCGATAAAGTTATTTAGTTTTTTCTTTATCGGTAGATTTTGACCGATAAACAGATATCCTCGGCTGTAAAAAAAACGAAATAAATAACGCATTTTGAAGAAATAGCCATGAGTATACAAGGCTTACATGGCACTTGCACTGCAATACAAAAAACTAAATAAATTATGTAAAAATCTAAAAGAAAATATAAAAAAAATCAAAAATTCCCATATTAAAAATAATGCACCGTTTTGATAGTTAAATTAAGTGCAAGAGACACATAAATATTTGTTAATGCGAACAAAATAATTCCCCCACTCAGTAAAATCCCCCAAATTCGCTTGGGATTTTTGTTCAAAGGACTTGTATTCAGAGCCGTAATGTATTGACAGTAAAACGTTTCGTTATTACATTGTGTTTTGCAACGTAATAAGTATTTCTCGTTATTATTATTTCATTTACAGTGGTAAAAAATAAGAATTATAGATAAATGTTAAATTAAAACTTATATTTCTAATCTAAATCATATCTTCATATTTTCTAACATAAATTAAACAATAGTTCCTCTTTCTCAGCTTGTATGAACATAACGCACAAGAGGGCCCAGATAGACTGCCTATCTATTGCTATCATAGTATCCGACGTGCATATCTAAAAAATAGGGACGATTCCAAGCAGTAAATAGAACAATACGGATGTTTGACGATAGCTATCTATCGTGAAATTGAAGATAAATATTGGGAACGGCCATTATACGAACGTGCCCATTTTTTCATACTTATCAGTGATAGAAGTAAATATTGTGTTATTGTTGTTATACTTGTACCTATTTTTTTGAGTGACGAGAGGAGCAAGTCGTATGCCTGATGGTAAGCGCCGCGCCTGCCTATAAACAGAATCAACGCCATACAGAAATTTGAATTATTAAGCACTGCATGGCACTAGACTGCGCTCGTCACCCTGAGACAAGTTGTTAAGTTTCATAATACCTAGTAATTATTTGATTGACATGAGCCGATTATTCACCTATCTGACATTTATAATTTTTATTACTGCCTGGCGTTATCCCGGCTTAGTGCCAGCGTCCGCCTTCCTACTAAGACGCCTCGGCTTCGCCCGATCTCGAGCATCCTCCGTAGTGAGACCATTGGCTTTCATATCTCCCTCTAATATATTAAGCGAGCGCTTTTTTGGGCCAGCCGTCAGGCTGTCCGTCCGTCCGATCGTGCCCCTAGTACAAACTGGTACAAGCATTTGCGACCTACATACTCCTATGATTTCTTCGAAACATGACCGAACCACCATAAGCGACTTTCCTAAATTT
Source organism: Mimas tiliae (assembly GCA_905332985.1). Classification (NCBI taxonomy): domain Eukaryota; kingdom Metazoa; phylum Arthropoda; class Insecta; order Lepidoptera; family Sphingidae; genus Mimas; species Mimas tiliae. The sequence goes on along the minus strand of HG995256.1, from coordinate 9,527,208 downwards.
ATGTTTCAAGTCGCGGACACCAATCAGTCAATAATATGCTTATAATATAATGATTGTAGAAATTATTAACAAAAACTAACGAATAAAGCATAATTCTACGTTTTTAAATTGTATTAAGATCGAAACTGCACTAAAATAGAAAATAAAAGCCAAAAATGTAATTAATATTAACGTAAATAATGAAAATACAGTAACAATATACAGTATGTTCCAATACAAACGAACTATATCGAAGAATAAAGCAATAGCCTAGCTTGACTGATTGGTGAAATGGAATAAAGTTGAATAAATGATCGCGTCGCATCGGAGGCTTGCATCATGACGCGGGTGTCAAACCGTGCCACCGCTAATGAACCATGAGACTGGTGTGTGTCTAGATAGTTTTGACGTACTTATAGATACATCGGTTCATTATTGCACATCTCGCTAAGTGTGTAGTGTGCGTAAGCTTGTAGATATATAGTTTTGAATTGTCTACCATCCTATAGCTTAAAGTCAAAAGTGACATGTACACAGTTTTTTTCTTTATACACATCAAGCACACATCTTGTGCAAGATTGATTTAAATTATATAGCAGGTTCACAATATTCAATGTTAAATTAACATACTTAAATCAATAACAGTTGTATGTTTTTGTTGATATATTCGATTGAAAGTCTGTTCAGACGGTTGAAAACGTTTACGATTTGGCAGTCGATAACTAAAATTTAACCGTGTGAACTCGTTATAAGATAACTAACATTGTGAACAACCGATACATATGTTTTTCAAAACTTACGTCTTATCGCGATATATTTTCACCTATTTTGTCGCCTACGTAAAGGTACAAAAATATAATGTAAGACGTAAAGTATGTCAAAAAACTTTTTATTGCTGTAAGTTATGACATGTTATAAGTTATAATCATTGCTTTGTGTTTATACTTACGGGATTTATACGATGTCTCCTGGGGTATAATAAAACAGAAACTTATTAACTTACTAAACCGTAAAATTACAAGAAGATAATAGTACAAAATTACAGAGAAAATAAAATAGTTTTATTAAATGGAAATAAAGTAATACCTACAAACTTAATTCGGTAGCGAATTTGTGGAAGTATCCACAAGATGAGAACTTATTTTCGAAAGAATTATGAGGTACAAAAAATCGAATATAAAAATATTATAAATTTTACCGAAAATCTCGTGTGTGAAAGAAAATCAACAGCTCAAATTCGACATATGAACCGGTGGGAATCTTTTAATGTTTGATAATGTTGATTCACAACACATGCGTTTGATTGTAGAACAAATGGTGAGAGACGAATTCGCGATAAATCGGGGGTTGTAGGCAAAAACGCTAATTTCCGCCGGCGCCGCGTGTAAAGTGCTTTCCAATTTGAATCTGATCTTTTACCCCTGATGACAATGCCTTGAGTATTAAACGTATACAAAAATGTATAAACTTTTGTTTTTTATTTTGTTGGAGGTCAGGTTAGGTTAGTGATGGGTGATTTTGCTAGAGGTTAGGTTACTTGTAAGTGATATATTTTTTTATAGTGTAGACCGGCAAACGAGCAAGTGGGTCACTTGATGGTAAGTGATCTCCAACGCCCATGTACGCCCACAATACTAAAATAATCATGGGCGCGTTGCCGACCTTATAGGAAAGGGATAAGTAAGGGATTGGGAAGGGGAGGGGTATTTGGGCCTCCGGATATCCCACTCACCGTACGAAACGCAGCAACAAGCTGCAAATTTACGCCGGTTTTCTGTGAGACAGTGGTAACGACCCGGACGAGCCGGCCCATTCATGCTGTAGACAAAATTGTCTACAGCGTGGCTCTACCACTCAAAGACCAATGACCTCGCGTTTAATGGATAAGTTTTTACTTATTATCTTTTGGTCGAGGTCAACTCAATAAAGTAAAACGAGATGATAATAAACTGCTTGCCTAATAACATAGTAAGCTCTTGTTATAAATGTAAAACTCTAGTCTCATTACTTTAAGTAATACCCATTATTAAATAATAATGTATTATAAATCTATTTTAGTAAATATTATTTCATCATTTTTCAAAAGTACGATCACATAGTATGAATTGATCACATAGTATGACACATTTATAGTATGAATGTCGCAGAAGAATTGTTACAACATATTCTTATTCGCGCCGGACTTTTTAATGAAATCGACGTCACTGTCATTATTCCTGTAAAAGCGTTGACGTTGGAAGATTACTTTGTATTAAACTCATATTATATTATGTATCGTAACGCGTATCAACGTGGTATTTTAACTATATTTTTTAGTGTAGGATCCAAGCCTTTAGAAATATGGGAAACACACATGCAAGACGGATATATATCCCGGTTTTTGGACCAAGATATCAAGTCTATGGTATTAGAAATACGCGGAAATAACGTTAGCACAACTTATATGATTTGCCCTAAAGGTAACGCAGTATTAGGGATAACCATGCCATTCTTGGTAATGATAGTAAAAAACTTAAAGAAATATTTCACTTTTGAGGTCACCATACTCGATGAGACTAGCACCAGACGAAGATTTCGAGTATCGAATTTCCAAAGCAATACTCAAATCCAACCGCTATGTACAGTAATGCCAATTGGTCTCTCCGACGGTTGGAATCAAATTCAGTTCAATTTAGCTGAATTTACTAGACGCGCTTACAAAAAACAGTTTGTTGAAGTACAAAAATTAAAAATTAATGCCAACATACGGTTGAGAAGAATATATTTCACAGAAAAATTAATTCCAGAAGATCAATTACCACCCGAGTACAAATTATACTTTCCGTTGCCATCGAAAATCCCTAAAAATATAAAATCTGCAGCTGACGAAAAAAACAAAGAAAATGTTAAACCATCAACGTCACAACAAACTGAGAAGCACCCAGAAAAAACAGGGAGCAAAGTAAATGCCATCACACAGAGATCCAAAACTTCGCTTCGTACTGTAAAGCCGTATACATCCCCAACACAGTCAAGGTCTAAAGAGAAAGTTGAAAAGATTCCAAGTGGTGAGGCACCAGTTAATGTGCAATCAACTCAAGGCCAAAGTGAGAAAGTAAACAAAGAAAACACCGAAGAAGTGACTGCAGAGCAGGTAGAAGAACCACATGGTACTGAAGCAACGCCATCAGAACCCGCCACGACAGAGCTGGACACTGCAGATACTTCAGTAAGGGGTAGTGAAGTTGACGAGCAGCCAGCTAAACAAGCAGCGGAGCAAGCAGCTGAACAACCATCTGAAGAATGAGTTTAATGAGTTACTATATTGCATGGTGCTTGTATTTTTGTTCGGTTTCATGATTATTGTTTATTAGTTAAAATCTTGACGGACGTACACATACAAAAATAGACTCCCGCCTGTAGGGATAGGCATAGATAAGGGATTTCCGCTTGTTTCGATCCTTGCACACCTCTTTGGACTCCTGCACTCTCATTAAATTCTTTATGCATGCTCCTCGGTTTAAGGTACTTCTGACCTGGCCAGAAGAAAGACCTAATAGAAGTATAGTTTATAAACGAGAACATTATTTTACTTTTGTACTAAGTAAACATTTTAAGTAACTGTCTCAATTAAGCTAAAATATGCTTTTGAAATATATAAAACACTTCAATAATTTATTTCTGTAATTTTAATTGTTATGTAATGAAATATTTGTTAAATATATGAATTAAATAGTTTAATTGCATTGGTTTTGGTATATTTCTTTAACGAGGATCTATTAATTGTCTTAAACACATTTTGTAAAATAGTTTTAACTCTTTGGTTTTAATAACGTCACCTGTCAAAAAAACACGCGTTGAAAGACATATTTCAAATAAATTATTATTGCAATTAGGAATGTTCAAGAATTCTTATCAAAATGGTTTATTATCAATATTCTACAGTTGCGGGTCAAATCCATTGGCTATATGGGATATGGAAGTGCAAAATGGTCACATTAAAAGAATCACAGATACTGAGGTGAACTCCATAGTTCTAGAAATTGTGAGCACAAATGTTGCGACTACGTTTATCACATGCCCAAAACACAATAATATTTTGGGTATTAAATTACCATTCTTAGTCATGATAGTCAAGAATTTGAAAAGGTATTTTTCTTTTGAAATAACAATACTCGATGATAAGAACATGCGTCGAAGATTCAGAATCTCAAATTTTCAATCGACAACTAAAATAAAGCCGTTTTGTACTAGTATGCCAATCGGTCTTTCCGGTGGATGGAATCAAATACAATTCAACCTATCCGACTTTACGCGAAGAGCTTATGGAACACAATATATAGAAACACTTCGTGTTCAGGTGCACGCAAACGCTCGTTTACGAAGAATTTATTTTAGCGAAAGATTGTATACAGAAGAAGAGTTACCACAAGACTACAAACTATATTTACCACTGGAGAGAAAACAAAAGAAAGGAAAACCTGAAAAGAAAGAGCCTGCTCCTATTAAAGGAGCTCGTGCACCAGCCAAGGCTGCCCCCGCAGATGAAGCAGCTGCTGAGGCTAAAGAACCAACAATAACGCCGGGCACTGAAACTCCCGTAAAAGTTGAACCACCTGAAACTCCTCCAGAAGAAGCAGCGACTGAAGCTAAAGTTGAAGAGCCTGAAGCAGAACCTGTCACTCCTGGCAAAGAAGCAGCTATTCCGCTTGAAGAAACTCCACCAGCTGAAGAAGCACCGGCCGAAGAAGCGGCAAAATAGATTTGTAAACTTGTGGTTTTGATATAGCGTATTTGTATTTGATAGAATTTAATTTATGATAATCGCTAAAGAAATTATTTTGGGTTATGTATTTCTCGTAATATAGATTTGCCTAGTTTTAATTATTTTCTCATTGAAGTTTCAGAAGAACATTATATTATTATGATTTTAATACAGTTAATTATAAACATCCACACAAATAGCCACTGGGTCGTTACTCTGTTAGTCTCTTTACAGAGTGTATTATTTTACCTACATCATAATGCAAATTTGGACTCTCATTCTTCTTTAAAAAAAATATACCAGCGGCTGACCAACGTGCCAGTGGGTCTCCTGATAGTAGCGATTACTACAACCCATAAACAGTCACATTATTAGACAAATTATGGATGTGTCACCGGCCTTTTAGGACAGGAATGGAGATTATATGGCAGGAACGAGGGATTTGGGTCTCCTGAAATATCAATAACCTTATGAAATGCAATAGCAAGCTGCTACGTTACGACGATTACTGTGATACACTGGTAACGGAGTAGCCGTTCAAGCCATCCTATTCATGCTGTGGACAAAACTGTCTACAGCGTGATTCTATCACTGGGAATTAACATTGGCTTTGACATTTTATTACCGTATTCTTTCATTATTGTGTTATATCTTCATCTTAAAATAATAATAAACCAAACACATAACCTAAAAAACTTTCGGCTTAATTAATAGTTATACCGGAATAACAATTTGTGTCGAAAGACCATAACATTATTACAGAAATGAAGGAGTTGCGATTTTCAAACTGAGACAACAATAACAATATACACAAACATAAAGGTGCTAGATTACTAGGTGTTAGGTCCATCGTATGTGAGAGGCCGTCTGGGTTGGTACCACCACTTTATCTATATCTGCCGCCAAGCAACAGTGAGGAAGCACTGTTATGTTTCGGTTTGAAGGACATTGAAGCTAGTGAAATTACTGGGCATTATGAGACAACATTTTATGTCTCGGGGTGACGAGCGTAGACTAGTGACATGTAGTGCTTTGTAACTCGACGTTCTGTGTGGTGCTGCTTCTGTTTATGTGCAAGCTTGGGTATTTACCATCAGGCGAGCGACCGGCTCGTTTCGTCATTAAAAGTATTTTTTTTTTTATTAAACTAGTTCTGTAAAATCCAATATCGCTAAAGTGGATAATAAAACTGCACGTTCCTAGTTTGTTTCCGCATCTTTAATAGTTCACGTTGTGCTTTATGGAGCTTAATGGTGTGATATTCCGCCCATAATTTAAGGGTTATGGACATCAAACGTTCTATGCGTACATCCTGTAATGTACTATAGACTACATACATCCTTTTTTGCGGAATAAATGGCATTACAATTTTACATTATTTATTACTTGTAATGGTTTATTTAGAATATTTTGAATGAAAGAAAAGCTTAGGTGTGGCGAATCTATTCATATTTTTAATAACACATTAATGACAGTTTAACGACAAAATATTTTGATGATCTTCAAAGAGCAGTGGGCATTTCTGGGCCTCCGGGAGATTATAAATTAAAATCTAAAAGCGCCTCTAGTGTACTAATTTGTATATTAGGAATGTAGAGTTATGTTCTACCTATATCGGTCTATAATATTTAAGAGTGTTTTTGACTATTTTTTTCATACCAAGCTTACTACTGTGAATCTCATCTTCAGCTTCTTTAATTTCTACAAGTCGAGTAACGTACCTGCAAAGAAAAATAAAACAACCATTAACACAGTCTATAAACATAAACAACAAAATTATTCATAAGTTATGTATCAAATAACAAGCATAAAGTCCTATTTGGAGGCAGCCGGGTCAGTTTCTTGGATTGAATAAAAAATATCATAACGGCCATCAGGAGGTTTGCGAGTCGAAATCACGGCCTTACCTTTATTACATAAGTAAAGAAAAGTGGGTGTTTAAATATGCAAACAAATAGAGACCTTTCGTAGGCTTACGAATTCAATACAAAGTTTTTTTCTCCAACTACAGAACTATGATGAAAGGATCGTTTCGACCTTTAATCATTACTGTTGAATACGAAAATTGAAACCTGTTTTTGCTTTTATTTTTTTATCTAAGGATAAAGGATCCTTTATGTGTATAGTAATATCTGTTCTCTGAATTTGTTGGATCCATTCTTGGATATAGATTTGAATCTATTACTGTAATGGCTTATTCGTTATTGTTCAGCATATTGATGAGTGTGAAAGTTGTGTTTCAAGAGTCACGTCTTATCAAAACAAAGTTACGTTCGAATGTATCTGAAACATTACATAAAGGAGCTTAAATTGTATGTCAATCTAAAGAATAATACATATATTCTAGGTGTTTTAATAACAGTATGTTGCTGGCAGTAAACAGTACGCGGTACGACTATTGTACTGAGATCTCGGGTTCGATATCCGGGTCGGGTAAAAATGTTATTGAATTATTCTATTACTATTTTATCAGCCCGGAGTCTGGAATTGTGTCCGGTATGGCGATAAACTCGCCATCTACCATTTATTGGGACGGAAATAAGCTCGGCGAAATGTGGGTATACTTGTTAACCCTCTGCCAGTAGGCAGAAGGAGGAAGGAGTACCTTCAGGGATTACAGGCGTGAGTGTGTATATATGTATATAGTAAAATAAGTTAGAAGCAATTTAATATTTTCATCGTAATTTTTACTATTACATGTTTATCTATACCTAAATAATGATAAAAATTTACGCCGAATGTCTAATAAATTAGATAGCACTTACACTGTGGTACTATTTTGCATCTCTACGCACACAAAATCCAATGTCTTTGAAATAATCTTTTTCGAGGACAGTCTTGACACTACTACAGCCTAGCAATAAAGCAATAACCTTCGCTCAGCGATAGCAGCTGGCTGCCAAGTGGAGTGGTCATCAATCGCGTCTGCGGTATTTGTACATAAGGCGTAATATATAATATATAAATACATGATACGGTGCCATATTCGCCAACATAAACGTTGGTAATAAGTTAGCCGGCGTAGCGAGCGATAAATCACGAAGCGATGTAATACTGGTAGTACAGTGGTGGGAGTAGCGTGGAGCGGGTTAAAGGAAGATGTTAGATAATATTTTGTTTTCATTTATCATTTCACTCATCGGAAATACCAATAGGCATGCTAGTACAAAACGGAGTCATTTATTTATCTATCTTTACTTTATAGCTGTAGCATATGTTTATGATTGCTTTATATTATTAACTATTAACATTCATAGTACCTGGATTCCTCGAAAAATTTGGTTGAAGTAGTTTTATCAATTTACCTATTGTTATCTGCATTTATACAATGATAACTTCTCATATTTCGAAATTAAAATTTTATTATTTCTGCTTGGCACTATCTTAGATTAATGCCAGGTTCCGCTTTACAAACATGATGATTGATTTGGAATTATTTGGTGCGATTCGCCGTCTGAACCCCACAACCCGCAACGGGAACCAAGATTCGCTATTGCTTCGTCCATTAATCAGCAGAGTGTACCATGTGCCGGTGTGGTAGGCTTCAGAACTAAGATGCTGGTGGTCCACTTACACTCCCGAAATTAACATTTTATTCATTTTAATTTTATTTATTTTAAATTCGTAGCAGTATTAATAACTTGAATCGCTACTCGCTACGCTTGTGAAATAGCCCCGGAGTGTTAAGCGAAGTAGAGCTAAGCGAACAGTCCGCTGCGTTGGCTCCACGTAAATATTAAAGCTTTAATTTACTGCTGCATTATTAAACGGGAGCAAAAATTGGTCATAAACAAGAATTTGTAACAAAACATTCGTGAATACTCATTTAGCACATGCGGTTTACAGGAACGTTACTCATTTACTTTATTCAGTACGGTCGATTTATACTATCGCCGATTTTGATGGTTATTGTAATTTTTATCTTTATGCCCTGTATTACAATGTCCAAGGAATGTTATTTAATAATATAATATAATACCTCGGTGGCGCAGTTGCAATGCGTACGTCTTATGACTGAGGCTGACGCTGAGGCCTCGGCTTCGATCCCCGGGTTGAGTAAAAGTGATATCCCCCTATCACATCATGGGACGGAGATACGCCTGATTATATTATCCATACATACATAGCCACACCTGTAATCCCCGAAGGGGGTAGGCAGAATTGTAACTAGTACAACTACATTTCGCCGAGCTATTACATATTACAATTATATAACTTACTAGGTCCCTTGTATGCGAGAAGTCGTCTGGGTTAGTAGTACTAACTTAGTACCACCAGTTTGTCTACATAAAGTACCGAAATAAAGTACTGTTGTGTTTCGGTTTGAAGGACATTGAAGCCTTTGAAATTACCGGGAATTATGAGACTTAACAACTTATGTTTCGGGGTTACGAACGCAGTCCAGTCGCAGAGCGTTGTAATTCTCTTTATGGCCAGGCGTGTGACACTTACCATTAGGCAGGTGACATTCTTGTTTCATCATTCAGGCTAATATAGGTCTCACCTCGAGGCAAACCCTATCGAATACAAAAATAATTATATAAGCCCATTAACATTTAAATAATAAATATAAAGTCCCATAAAACTATTGAAAATCCCCTTCTTTTTTAAATCGGTTAAAAATAATTACTATCAGTCCACAAACCAGAACGTTAAAACAATTTACCAGTAGGCGGGTTCGAGTCTAGTCAGCTCACGGCGACTAATTTTTGAAGTCGTAAAATTTACGACAAAGGGAGTATAATCCATCCCAAGTACGGACCGAGACGGACGTGCCCGGCCTCCGAAATTTTACGGTCAGCAAAAAACTGAGGATCACTTGACATCTGCGAAAACAGGGGCGTTTTTGTACGATGCCGCCATTGTTAAATGTATTTATAGCAGACATCGATATTTTTGGAGAGGTTATTGAACTTCTTTGTCCATTTTTGTGATATTACTTTATTGTTAATGGTGAATAAAGTACACGATAGACGACACATATTAACAAACCCTTATTTACGAACTGTTTAGAATTTATTGTTAAAATAGAACGCATGTTCTTCGTAAAGTATAGTTTAAAAGCTTTTTTACAGCTTTCCAAAGATAAAATATTTATTTATAGTACTTCAAGGACCACAACAAATCATAAACAACATGCGAGCAAAGATATATCCAACATTTACTAAACTATTGCTATCGAGTAACTTATTTAACTTATGTGCAGACTGTACCACAACACTTACCCAAATTAAAGGAACGGTTGTGGTACTTGCGGATGCAGATTCAATTACAGCATCAAGACACTGAGTGTGCAATGTATTGTTGAAAATATCAATGTATAGGAAAAAGATCTTCATGCTAGCTGACTTAGTGTTGATAATTTTAGCTTATGCACTTATTTAGCAAAGTGGTGAAAGGAGTAAACTGAACTGAACATTTTATCTAACTGCACATTGAATTATGTGGAAAATATACGTGCACGTTTAAAATATGTTAATGTCTAAAAAATTAGTAGGCGTCGTTCAGATGATATTGTGTGTCAGGCTAGGACCTTGACGGCCTCCGTGGCGCAGTGTTCGAGAATCGAGAGGCCGCGGATTCGACTCCCACACCGAGATATAATGTGTGATCTCGGGTCCGATCCTCGGGTTGGGTAAAAGTAATATTGGGTTTTTCTATAACGAAATTCTTAGTATCAACCCGGAGTCTGGAATTGTGCCCTGTATGCAATAGGCTCGGCCCCTATCACATCATGGGACGGAGATACGCTCGGCGAAATGAGGGTGTACTGGTTAAACCTCGGCCTATCACTACGGGGACTACGGGCGTGAGTGCGTATGTATGTATGTATTACTGAAATGTAATAATAATAATTTCAACATGAAAGCACTAACTATTTTCTCACAATGTAGTCATCATACACAGACCAATAAAAACGAAGATAATACCAAAAAACTGAAACGTGGCCGTTTAAAAATAAACGATATCATCATCATATTTCATGTATACTATGTGTTTATCTGGGCGGCACATAAAAGCCAGCGTTTTGCCGGCCCTACGGGATGGTCATATTTTAAACGGGCGTCGCTGGCTCTCGCTGATAACACTACCTATCGGTTATTTACTGACCACAAACGAACTTTCAGCCTTTTTGCGCCTTCTAAGTAGATGGGAACATAAATATTGGTAACAGTTTCCTTTACGGAGAATGCTCTTTATTAAGATTAGCCAAGTCTCAAGTGTTTGGTTTGATAGTTTTGTTTATTACCAATTTATTTTATTACAAACTTTTAATCCGCCTGCATTCGAATGCAGCGCGTGAACATGCGTATATAGGGTGTTGAAATATCGACCAACGGCTTCGTTTCCTATTTCTAGCAGACAAAGCAAACTAATTATATTATCTGTCTCTATCATTACACTCTAGAGACAGACAAGTCCTGTTTACTATCGCGCCAACAAATGCTGTTCTTAATACAACTAATGACTTCTATTACGTGAAGTAAAAATGATAAACGCATTGAATGTTGGTTTCTGTTATTCTATGTATCGTGGAAAGTGCAGATCATATTGGTACTAAGAAATTTGTTTCACCAAATTATATTTTTATAAAGATTTTTTTTACATACGCATTAGGCATCTCTGTCCCATGATGTGATAGGGGCCGAGCTTATTGCACACAGGGCACAATTCTATCCCCATACCGGGCAAGACTCCAGGTTGATACTGTACATTATGTAATGGAAAAACCCAATATCACTGTTACCCGACCCGAGGATTGACCCGTGACCTCAGCGTTAGCCTCAGTCGTAACGCGTACGCATTACAACAGCGCCAGAGGCAGAAAAAAAGTGTTTAATTTCAACTAAATTATATACAGTAGATAATTTTACTAGAAAGTAGGCTTATAAAGAGTTAAACGATTATGTCATAACAGAAGAATAATCTGTGCTAAATAATAAAATCTACATAACACTTCGGATCGTGCTCATCCAAAGAAATATGACTCGTAAAGTACTGTAAAAACTATTGCGTTAATATATGCGGAATATTCCGCATTAAAAAAGCATACTGCGCGTCACACGAGGGTTGGCGCAACGTCCAATGAATATTCATATACCACTGGAGATTGTATCGCTTAATAAACACCTTGTACACTAGTCGACTCACGTGCTTCTAATGTCTTGGACAGTATTAATTAAAGGAATTTTAATTTAACGTTGTTTATTTTAAACTAACGTTACGAAATCGTTTGTTTGGAATTTAAAAGGTGCAAATTGGATGTAAAATAGTTGAACGCTACGTAGCGTCACGTGCTGCGGGGTCTACGAAATAGCTACAGGAGCTACAGATTTGCTACAGTAAAGAATATCGTCTATAGATTGTAAATTTGTAAGCATTTCTTTTGAATATGAGTATTGCAAAGTCTTATCTGATAAATGTGGCAACACAAAATGTATAAACATTAAATAGCAAACTAATATATTGTTTTTCATAAGAATATCTAAAATATGTACTCGAAACAGCAACCAGGTAAATAGAATCCTTTCATATCTTCATCATAATAGTGTGTCTAGTGCGAGGTTTCTCGATATCTACCACGTTATCCGTATACCAGAAATATGTATGAAGCTGATACATTTCCAAAACAATCGGTACGGGCGGTGTACGGATCTGGGCCCCTAAATAACGATGAAAAATATATAATTTTCCATACATGCGTTTACTTACAAATTCATCTTAGTTATACTAATTATTTATACAAAAAATATTATTATCATGATGGCACATCTATACCTATTATACTTTACTCTATGTATGTTTCCAACTGCATTTTTTCGTAGCAGATTTAGACCATATGGGCCCCTGCATGCCTATTTTCGTAAATATGGATGGCGTGACAGCTATTGTGGAACTCGCACTAGGGCCACATAGCAAAGATTATCGAAAAATTGCTGTATATTCAATAACAGAACACATGCAGTAAGTCAACGAGTGACAGCGCGCCGCGTTATTGCTATTAGTTAATAACAAGTAAACAATGTCCGGCGGAAGGCTGACAGTTTAATTTCGCGAGTGAATTGTTCTGCTGAACAGTGTCGACTCGATCGGTCAGCCGCGTGCGGGGTTAATGACCCGTTGACGTTTTGTCAAATTATACATGAGGGTGAGTTTGTTATTTGAGTCTCGTGTTTTTATTTGGGTGTTTGGGGCATGGGGATTAGAAGATATAATTACGTGTGGGTTATTTGAGTATTTTTATGGGTGTCTCAATAACGTTTTAGTAATTAACATCTCTGTAACGCAGTGGATGAGTAGTTGATGTATGATGATAGGCGTCGGATTCGATTCCCGCACTGATACAGATATTTGTGTAATTCAATATTTGTTTCAGGTTTGGGGTTTATGAGACCGAAAGTGTATCGTAGTTGCTCATACCCACGACACAAGACTCGTAACATAATGTGCGGTCAAGACTATGTGTGTGACTGCGATGTGTATTTATTTAGTATTAGTAATTGCCATAATTGCTTTCAAACCTGCTGTTATATTTCATATTTTGTTGGTGAAATATGAATTTTATCTGTGTTTTAAGTGCATAATAATACGCCACATTTGTTTTTTTTTAGAAATGTAATATTTAAAAATGTAGAAAATGCCTTTTAAAATAAATAGTAGGTACTGTAAACAGCCACATTTGTATTTTAAACAACGTGGTCGGAGCCGCGGGCAACAGCTAGTAACTTATACACTTTGTGGTAAAAAATCAATCAAAGCCGTTATTTGGCCACAACTTAGGTATTTTCAAGCCTCCCAGAGGTGTTATTACTTGACAACAACCGCGCTCGCACGTTTTTAGAAATTCCACCAAAATCCATTGTACACGTAAGCCTCTTTCCACCCAACTTCATTAATATAATTTCGTGGAAATATAAGCGAAAATCCAGAAAATTGATATTTTTATTTTATCGTATAATATGTGCTGCCAACGCCCCTTACATATGTGTATATAGGATGTTTAAATATAAAAAATAATTATTCTTTTTTGTACAAGGACGTTTGAAGTATTCGTAATTGCTATAATTCTGTATAAATCAGCTCTTATATTACCAAGAGTTTTTTTTTTGGTAAAATATAGGAAAATATCCAGACTATATTTAATACTACTTTCATTGCTGGTACTGTTAGAGGTAAGTATATAAAATAAATAATAATACTAGCCCTGTATTATACACGTCCCACAGCTAGGCACTGGCTTCCTCTACTGAATGAGAGGGGTGGGCCATAGTCCACCACGCTGGCATAATGCGGATTGGCAGACTTCACATACTTTCGAAATTCTTATGAAGAAGCTCTCTTGTATGCAGGTTTTCTCACGATGTTTCCTTCCCCGATAAAACAAGCGATAATTAACAATACACACGTTAATAAGAATAGTTAGAGGTGTATTGCTCTTGAGGTTTCGAACTTGCGACTTTCTTCTCGACAGTCTGTACCACTGAGTTATCGCTGCTTTTTGTAAGTATGGGAAGGGGTAATTATATATCATGTGTTTTTTCAGCACACGAGAAAGTGGGTCACATGATGGTAAGTAATCTCCATCGTTTATGAACCTATACACAAGCACAAAAATAATGGATGCCATGCGATCTTAAAGGAAACTAATGGGGATCTGGTAATTCGGGCCTCTGGAAATCTCACTCACCATACGAAACGTATTTTTTTTATTTTAAAGCTCATAATGACTGTCGAAACTACGGATCAAACCAAGAATCGCATCGGTCTCGAAGTTTAATTCCATACCCATAAGATGCTAAAAGAACCCTACAAACCAAGAATCTCATCGGTCTCGAAGTTTAATTCCATACTCAAAACGTGCCAAAAGATCCCTATTACTAAGTCTACGCCGGGTTTATCTTACTTTTAAAGAGCTCTTTTTAACTATATCTATTTTTACCATAATAGGCTACTGCCTAGTAGTGTAAATGGGTTACCAACATCTTAGGCCCAAAGCCTGCACTTGCAGGTGGTTGGTACACTCTGCTGATTAACGGTTAAGACAATGCCGTAACTTGGTTTCTAATGCAGATTGTAGGGGTCAGAAGGCGGGTCACTCCATATAATACCAAACTCATCGCCAAATCATGATGGGAAAGCGGGATAACGCCAGGCAGAAAGAATAGGTAGATGGCTGATTTACACAAAACATTATTTTGTTATTACGGCGCAGACTTTAAAATATTATAAAAAGGATTAGGTGGTACTGAACACTCGGTATGCAAGTCAGCCTCGCACTTGATTGGTGTTGCTTTAAAAATTAAATCACAAATGATCTTGCATTACTTGAAATCAACTTGCATAAACCAAACACTACCCAAACACCGAAATCAAAAAACAACTTCCTCAAAGCAAAACTAAAGGAGAACTCTGGTTTTGGGGAAGCAATCAAAATTACAAGGACCGTTGCGTGGGTGATAACATTAGTGTGGGGCTAGTTTCCGTAAAAACACACATAAATCACCTAGCCAGCGGACCTCACTAATTACGGTTTAATTTAGAGTAACAAAGAGCTAGTAGAGGGGGAAAACTTGCTTGATAAATACGCCGTATTAGTGTCGCAACTCAAAAAACCTGCCCTTTGTTATGCGGATTGTAGGAAATAGGTCAGTTTGGTATCGCGATTAGTGTTTATAACAAATGGTTCTGCTTATCTAGAACTTTGTCTGGTTTTGTTATTAAATTATGTATTTAATATTTTATATACTTTTAGGGTCGTACGCGGCTGGCTGTGCTTAGGTCTCAGATTCGATTCCCGGGTCGGGTAAAAGCGATATTGGGTTTTTCTAGATACTAATCATTAGTATGGAGTCTGGAATTGTGCCCGTTATGGTGATAGCCTCGCCCCCTATCACATGATAGGACGGAAATAATAAATCATAAATTTGGGTGTACTGGTTACACCTGTGCCTACCACTGTGTCTATATATTTAGATTTTAGTTTTACACGAACATCTTTATTTCTATGAATGACATGAATTTCTATGACAGCCTCCGTGGCGTAGCGGGCGAGTAGCCGGCTGCGAAGTGAGAGACCGTGGGTTCGATTCCCGCACCGAGACAAATATTTTTGTGATCCACAAATATTTGTTTCCACACACACCACACACAACACCCAGATGTTATAGGACCGCAAGTCCCTCGTAGTTCCCAGGTTATCCTAGTGTGGGGTCAGGACTATGTGTGACTGTTGGGTCTATTTATTTATTTACATTTCTATATTCATGACTTTTCCATAAATATTAATTATAAACGTGAACTAAATCAAGAGAAAGCGTCAATCATACAATATGAAACTTGACTTACGATAATTGAAAAAGTTAATTTATACCTGTACAGAGATCAGAAAACGCGAATTATTAAACCAATTAAAAGTTAACGAACTTGCTAACATTAATAGAATTAACGCACAACAAATTTCCTCAAAAGTTAACCCTTTGGCCGGTGAGTTTTATTCCAGAAGCCTTTTCCGATGCATAAAAGCGTCGTAACTATTCAATCAAACATAAAAATAAGTCAGTTTATGGATTAGGTGATGAAGCACTTTTATACAATTTTGATTTTATATAATTATAATTGGTTTGTTTCCATAGTTGGTCACAAACAACTTGGTTCACAAGGTGATAGGTCCCTCGTATGCGAGATGCCGCCTGGATTGGTACCACCGTTTTATCCATTTCTGCCGCCAAGCAACAGTGTGTAAGCACCGTTGTGTTCCGGTTTGAAGGACAAATTATCGGGCATTATGAGACTTAACATCTTATCTTTCGCGGTGACGAGCGCAGTCCAATGCCATGCCATGTGTTGCTTCTGTTTATGGACAGACGTGGCGCTACCATCAGGCGACCTGCTCGTGTCGTCACTCAAGCTAATAAAAAAATATATGTTTTTACTGGACAATATGTTTCGTAGGTATCTAATTTTAATTTAATGTAGCATATAATTACACATAATATTTACAAATGCCATGCATGCCTGTGATCTGTATGATTAAATTATTATAATGTAATTATGTCATTTTAATTAGTATGTAATTATTTTGTTGGTATGCAAAAGAAAATAAAATATCTCATGTAGATACCATTCTTTTTGATTGTAATTCAACAAACACAGCCGTTGAATGTTTGCTTAGGTTACTCATTACAATCATATTGATGCGGTTACTGGTTTTCTAGAAGACAAAAACCTACATACATACCTGTATTCCCCAAAGGGGTAAGTAAAAGTATAGCCAGTAGTTGCACCCACATTTCGCCGCCTTATTTCCGTCCCTTGATGTGATGCGAGCTTATCGCCATAACGGGCACAATTCTAAACTCCGGGCTGATATTAAGCATTTCGTGATTGAAGACCTCAATATAACTTTTACCCCCTAAATCATAATATCATGGATCAATTATTATATATCAGATTATTTTAATATTTTATGATTTTATTAAGAAATAAGTTTAAACAATACTTACACCCGGTTTAAAAATAAAATAAAAAAGATGCCGAATTGAAAACCTCGTCCTTTTTGAAGTTGGTTAAAATGCTAGTGTTTCACAGCATTATTATAGTAAAGTATCAACTGAATAGCAAAGCAGAAATAATAACAGACTTTCTGTATTCCTTCACTAATAAATTGTATATTGCATACTTGTAGCACTTTTATGAATGTTTGATGTATATCTGTTGTAAGTGCACATATCGCAATCCAAGCAGCTTAGATTGCGTGTATTATTGCCGCTAGTGTGAGCTGGAACTCTGTAAAAAAATCATTACAAAGTTCACATTTGCCAATTGAATATGACACTTATTACGCTAACGGGTGAGTGGCAAATCGCTAAATAGAGGCATCCGACTCATTTTCCGCCGACATTGAATATTCTGCAGTGTTTGAAGGAAAAACAAAGTGTTAAATTGCGTGGGGTGGTGCCTTTGAGAGGTGTTGGCTCGGGGAAATATGCGCTCTATGTGTTTGGTGTAGAGTGCTTTTTTGTTTGTATTCATGGTGAAGGGAACCGCTTCCTGTTACAGGAGACACACATAGGATATGGGTCAAGTAGAAGGCAACACAAGTGTTGCGATGAAGCATTGCTTCTATACTACGTACATAAAGTCTGAGTGCATTTCCTCCAAGGTTATTTTGACTAGATTTAGCTTCTTTACTTTATAGTCGTTGGGAGCTTCCTTTATCTTATGGATAGATATTTTTAGACTATTTTGTAAAATAACCGCGAAAGTTTAGAGGGGAGTGGTATAGACTGCAGTAACGGAACTCTCGGGTTCGACACCAGCGCCAGGAGATACACCTCCCATTTATCGATTTTTCAATGATTAGGTACTCTGTTTAAGAAGGCGAAGGAAAACATCAAGGAAACCTGCATTTTAGCGTGAGCATATCTCGTGGTGACGATCGCGTAGCAGAGCTAAGTACACCGAAATTCAACGTTCTGGGTGGTGTTACAACTATTTACACGTTATTTGCGTGGCGTTTAGTATCATGCGAGCGACCTGCTCGTCTCACCCAAGGCAAATAAAAACAAACTTACTAAATCTACATACATACATACGGTCACGCTTTTACCCTCGAAGGAGCAGGCAAAGGTGCAACTAGTGCTGCACCCGCGTTTCACCGAGCTTATTTCCGTCCCATGGTGTGATATGGGGCGAGCTTATCCATACCGAAACAAATACCAATCCCGTGCAATTCATATGCGATTTTTCGAATCAAAAACTAAAACACAAATTGTGATTTCCCGACCTGGGGTTTGAACCTTGAGTCTCAAGCTTCTTAGCCTTAGTATGCTGTTTCTAGACCAATCCGGCGATATAAATCTAAGTTGTATAATTGTAGATTGCTTAAGACAAAACATTATTCCATAAAACATACAATTTAAAACAAAAATATTATCATTATTGTAAACCGAGCATCATTTAAAAAGTATCGACAGTATTCAAAAACAAGTGCTGTTCGGTCCTCTATCGATAAAAACGCTCTTAAGTAATGGCCATATATCTGAACACACGCTGAAAAGAAATGAAAGCCTCGCAGCAAAAATGGAAATGAAATATTTCACAAATATTTTTCATAGCGAAAACACAGGAGACTTAATTAACTGAATTAATGAAGTGAAAACATTTGAACAATAATTTTAATTTAAATCCTCAACTAATGTACTCTAATCTAAGCGGTACGGCGGCTGCGAATTACTCACAAAAATTAGCGTAAAAAATAGGTTTTATCGCTGTGAAAATATGAAATTTCGCACATTACTTTTGAAGGGTTAAAGGGCTATAAATAAGGTTGTATCTCGCGATCTCAGCGTAATCATGCCGTTTATCTTAACGCTACATTAACTACGAAAACTCTAACATCTTGAAATATATCTTTCAGTGATAGCATTAAGATTCATTAAACTTGTTTTTAGTTCGCGGTGATAGCGCTTCAACCGCTACTTTGCAGAAAGTCCGACGATTTTTTTTCTTCTTAAGATCTTGATAAAGGATTCCCCAGTTCTTTGTACTAAGCCGATTTTGAAAAACGTTTTATTCCATTAGCTTTGTAGATTGTGTAAGATAGATAGATGGTAATTATTCATGCTATTTTCATTTAATCATGAGCAAGAGGATTCGACTTGCTAGGTATGTGCCTCGTATGCGAGAGGCCGTCTGAGTTGATATCGCTTTGTCTATTTCTGCCGACAAGCAGCAATGTTAAAGCACTGTTCTGTTTTGGTTTGACATTGAAGCCAGTGAAATTACTGAGCATTATGAGACTTAACATCCTATGTCTCGGGGGTGACGAACGCAGTCTAAGACCATGCATTGTATATCTAGTTACTTCATGTCAGCATATTTTTTTCTATTGTTGAAGGATGCGACTTTTTTCAACGTTCACATTACATTTAGACTGCTTATAATTTATAACAAAAGCCGGCAAACTAGCAAATGGGTCACCTGTTGGTAAGTAATTTCGATAAAAGACTGCCATAAAAGACCACACTACCCAAACGATAAAGCGTTGCCGACTTTAAAGGAAATATATAATTAAGAGATTGGGAATGGGAGGGAATTTGGGCCTCTGGATATGTGAACCACAGTACGAAACGCAACAGCAAACTGTTATTTCACATCGGTTTTCTGTGACACAGTTGTAACAAACTGATCGTATCGACCCATTTATTTTAGACAATAATATCTACAGAAGAAGATATTATTCTATCTATTGGAAGAACATACATATTCGGAGGAGAACATATTCGGATCAAATAAATGATATTCTCCGAAAAGGGCACGTCACGAGTACCCTCAACCGACGAAAATGTATGAGAAGATGTATGAATGTGGAAGAGGCGAAAGAGGTGTGTCAGGATCGTAGCTTGTGGTACTCTGCCTACTCCCATGGGACATAGGCGTGAGTGTGTATGTATGTATGTAATAATATCTACAGCGTGGATCTACCACTTGTTACTTAACTAGTCGTAGCAGTTTGTAAAGAAATAACACGCTCAATATAATGTCAAACCTTATTTACAATAACAAAAACATATTCCGAATGCATTTTAATATTCCAAGCGAGTTGTTTATGTAAAACGCAAAAAACTGTTGTGCAAGTATTCCTTGGAAAATTCAAGCGTTTTGTGCGGAATTGTATTGTTTCCCAACACTTGAGATACCGGCGCGAGGCCGGAAAACGATAATGAACGCGCACTTTTCTTCGTCTACCCTCGCCCCGCGGAATGAGGCCGGATTACTAAATGTATTGTGTGTTCATTCATAAAAAAATATTAAAAGCAGCGCAAATATAGGTAGGTCGCGATTTAAGCATCTGCGTCACTGAAAGTGGGTCGTTTAGTCGATTGGGTACATTCGGTAATGATGATCGTACGTGACCCACTTCTAAGATATTTCTTTTACGTTATGGGAGTACTTTAATCCGCCGTGCTGACCAATTCATGCGGGTATAATTTTTGAGGCGTATGCCAATGACATTTATTTTTGGCGTACTCACTTTCATGTGACGCAGTTGTAATGCGTACGCGTTACGACTGTGGCTGACGCTGAGGTTTTTGGTTCGATCCCGGGTCGGGTAAAAGTGATATTGGGTTTTTCTATTACGAAATGCTCAGTATCAGTCCAGAGTCTGGAATTGTGCCCGGTATGTCGATAGGCTCGCCCCCTATCATATCATGGGACGAGATAATACGCTCAGCGAAAGTGAGTGTACTGGTTAAATCTCTGCCAATCCCTTCGGGGATTACAGGCGTGAGTGCGTATGTATGTACTTTTCATGTATTCTTTTTTAGCCTGGATAGGCAAAGAGACTACACTGGACCTGATGTTAAGTACAGTGCAGTCCAATCATAATGTTGACCGTCAAGAGAAATCCCTTGACGGTTGGCAGAATTATGTCACCCTGAAGTTACTGGATATACACTGGCTGGCCGCGGAAAGTGACTCATCTAAAAGGACTATAGCGGGTTTGCATCATGTATACGGTTGTATAATTTGTATCCAGTTGGATACAAAAATGATCAGGTACCCTCCTACTAGCGACAAAAATTGGAATATATTGGAATGATTTATCGGCTGTTTATTTATCTATTTGTAGCATCGTAGCACCTAGTCGACGCGGTTGGAAGAAAATCAGTTTATCCATTTATAATTAATTATAGATGTGTTTTCTAATTGATGGGATATTTAACGGTCAGGTAATCTTAATAATATGACAGATACGAGCTCCTTCAGCTCATAATGATGGGAAAAGTAGCTGGTTAAGGAAAGCCGGTAGAAGGAAAAAGTCATGGCTGTGGAACATCCGAGAGTGGACAGAGATAGCGAGCTCTGCTGAACTGTTTCGTCTCGCAAAAGATAAAAGACAGTATGCTGAGCTGACTGCCAACCTTCACTAGTTGGAGAGGCATTACAAGAAAAAGTATTTTAATTTATGTCAGCGGTTTTAATAGTTAAGCTGTACAAATGTTATTTTTTTCTATAAATCAATTCAAGCTGCATACGATAAGCACCAAACCTTCAGTTTCAATGAACCTATGCATTAAACATAATGTTTATTATTTATTACCCCAAAATGGACGGGCAATAAAATTACCGCATTTTGCATGTATATAGGAAAATAATCAGTTTGGATTTCCATTCGCATTCGAATTCCCTGATGCCGCCTTTTTGTACGTATACGATAGAAAAAAAGGATCCACCGGAAAACGCGTTTTATGCCTCTATAAAAAATTTATGGCGGGCCCTGCAAGCTCCAAATTGAATATCAAATCAGCACGATGAACTTTTAGACTAAATTTAATGAAGTGAACCGGTACGTGTTTCGCTGTTGGGCCCGCTCTCGGTAGCTTTCCAAATTTTTCCAATGTTTTACAATTATATACCCTTTTAATGCATAATTTATACGGCGAACCAATTTTCTAAAAGCAGTGTTAAATGTGTGTGGGTTGCATAATACTCTTTTGAGTAAAAAGTTTTTTTATTTTGTGTTAACTAATTATTTTAACTTTTTGTAAGCGTAAGATACAAAGGTATATAAAATAAAAAGAATTTGCAGAAAAATAACCTATGAATATTAAAAAACTAAAATATCATGGTTCTATATTTTAACACTTACATGAACTATTAAGAGTGCCATATAAATTTGTATTTATTAAGGCCCTATATCAAAATTAGGTAACCTTTAGTTACGTATTGTGGGCATTCTGGGTTAAAGCAGAAAAATATTTACGAACATGAATATTGATGTTATATAAAAAGCATTTGTTTCTTTTTCCATGTAATCAAGTCAGCGTAGATTAGCAAAGTCACCCCTGAAAAATTGCTAGGATTGCAAAAAGTGCTCAGAATATACCACCCTCTCGATCTAACCAGAAATTAACACAAATGAAAATAATTATCACAAAACACAACTTTATATATAATACTTATTTATATGTGGATTGTTCACATAGCTTTGCATTAATCAATATCTTTATATGCCAGTCACCGGAGGGGAGAGAGCGGATGTACCCGGCCGGAAGTGAAGGGACTACCCCGGTGGTTAATTGCGCGAAAAGAGAAGCCCTTCGTTTCGAATATCGAACGATTAATTTTTGCGAGCATCAAGTATCGTGTGTAAGGGGTCCCGTTTTATAATTTAATATATTTTAACTTATAATATTAATAAATTATTTTTGCAAATAATGGCATATTTAATACTGTGTAAAAATAATGTTTTTTTGAGTAAAATATGTTTATTTTATAATAATTTATGTTGTTAGTTCCCACGCTATCAAAAATAAGTAGGAGAGTCTCATTTTAAGCTCACTAGTGACAATCATTACAGTGGTTTAACATTTATTAAATATTAATTGACTGCACCTAAAACGTTTCCAGCCAGAGTTAACGGAGATCATGCAGTCGAATGTATTTGTTGTTTTTAATGACATAGGCCGGTGCAACGTGCAAGTGGGTCACCTGATTATAAGTGATCTCCCATTTACGCCCACAATACCAAAAGAATTACGTCCCGTCCCAAGATAAATGTTTGTGTGATCCACAAATATCGGTTTCGGGTCTGGCTGTTGTGGGACCGCAAGTCCCTCGTAGTTCCTGATACTCACGATACAGCTTAACCGAGTGTGGGATCTGAACTATGTGTGTGACTGTTGGGTGTATTTTTTATTTAACTATACTTTAACAATATACATATTAAGAAGACATACAGTACCCACTTGAAAATTGTGAAATACAAGATTTTTTACATAAGTATGTATGGAATTATAATGAAATTTATATATTGACACAAGCCGAGAGGAACATGAAATGAATAAATACTCGCATTTATACATAAAAAATAACGTCCAAAAATTCGAAATATATCTAATATTCAAAACAGCTTCGAATAATGCGCTGTTCGCAAATGGATCGCGTTTCGCCGTCACGCGTAGTACGCCCACACATGCAGTGCGTATCGCTGGCGTTGTGGCGTATCGCCGGCATGCGTATCTCTGGCGTATTCGGCGCAGCTGTATGATAACGAAGCTGCCATAAAAAGCACCGCCAAATTGCCTCTGAATATAAATCACTGGCTTGTCGACGCGATCGTATTCCGATATATTTTATATGCTAGGATATTTATGAAGTATATCTGTATTTTGATGCATTGGATTTTTGATTCACATTAATGCACAAAGTTTGCATTCCGAAAGGTATTAAAATATAATATAATTATATTATATATAAAACATACTGTAGATTTATTACCGTAATTAAAAAATGTAAAAAGCATATACATTCTATATTATAAAAATATTTCTGTAACTAGAGTAAGTGATATTTTAATTTAAAACACCAAGTAGGTAGGTAGGTTATGTATCAACTATCTTACTATAAAGTTAATTTACATAATAATTTTCAATTAATGGTACTTTATTTATTTGCATATACAATCAAATTTTTCATATTTAAAGCGTATTATTAAAATAATTCTTCGAATGCCGCTTTTAATAGAAGCATCCGAACTAAGTTTTATCTCTGTAATCCGGTCCACAAGGCAACTTTCACGAGTAAACGAGTTAACTTAAACGATTTCCTTGCGGCTGAAAAAAGGGAAAAAACTCAGAAGTAATGGCATTTCCTTGAAAACTTCTAGCGTCTATCTGGTGTTAAATAAAGTTTCGTATTTATAAGACGGTTGTATGAATATTTTTTTACTGATTCCAGTCTTCGTCCATCTTTGTAGGCCCTAAAAACTAAAAGTTCGACCTAAGTAATCGAGTGCAAAGATTTTCTATGTTTTTCACGGAAACCATTATTTATTACATACATACATACGCATTCACGCCTATAATCCCCGAAGGGGTAGGCAGAGGTCTAACCAGTACACCCACATTTCGCCGAGCGTATCTCCATCCCTTTATGTGGTAGGGGGCGAGCATATCACCATACCACTATTTATTATATGAAATGATATTCCAATAAAACGTCCAATGATATAAGTACGTTTTAAAGAAGTTTATGCTGGTGAAGTATGTTTAATGGTGGTAAACAAACCTCTCCGATTTTAAAAATGCTTACGAATCAATTAATAAACACAATTAGTGAAAAAACGCGTACGTTGGGGAGTGAACAGGATTTATCCCATTAAACGCCACCCTTATAATATTAAAGCTGAAAAGCAATTGTCAATTAGTGTCTACTTCTAATTGCAGGCGTTCGTTATTTAATGTCTGGTTTGAAAGTGTCAGTGATTTCGGTGAAACTTGTGTCTTGAGTGTACTTTCGCTACATTTGCCTTGTGGAGCACTCAAGTTTATCCCTACCTGAGATAAATCGAAGGTCGATAAATTATTCAATGTTGCTGAAAATCGCTAAAATCACGTGACAAGAATGTTACGGAAAAATTGCTTTATACAATATGGAAAAGTTCATGTAGGGCGTAGGCGATGTTTGCGTATCGTAGAATACTACGTCGTAGTATCTACGGTCGTAGCTCGTAGCACAGAGCTACAAAATTTACAAATACGATTAAAATAAAATAATTTGTAATACCATTACTAATGACAAAATCTCACAAACATCTTTTAAAGTATTTACGTTTGAAATTCTGACACAACAAAATACATTCAGCGATTATCTACACAGTTTAAATACTCGAAACGCGTCATCTTCTCGAACATAACAATAAGTACCGTCAGCAACAAAAGCGAGCAAAACGTCCAACGACGGGGAAAGTTAATCGTATTCATTAGATGGAGTGCATCCAGGACCGGTCTCTTAGGAATTAGGGTGTTACTGGATACGGTAGAAACCAATATTTATTGAACCAAAAGTAAGCGCAAATAAAATTATTGGATAATTCGATTTGGAACAACGTATCATAGCCCAGCGGCAAGTATCGTTTTAATGAGAATAATAATTAAATGTAACCTGGCTCTTTAAAAATGCTAATGACAACATCGATTAAGTATTAGTAGTAAGTTTAAGTAACAACATCGATTCAGACTCTAGCTTAGGACAGCGTAATGTAACTTATTTTTTTAGAATAGACAGCTTCCGTGGCGTAGTGGGCGAGTAGCCGACTATGAAACGTGAGGCCGCAGGTTCGATTCCTGCACCGAGACTAATATTTGTCTGATCCGCAAATATTTGTTTCGGGTCTGGGTGTTGTGAGACCATAAGTCTCTCGTAGTTCCTGATACCCACGACACAAGACATGCATCTTACTGTGAGGTCAGGGCTATGTGTGTGACTGTTGGGTGTTATTTTTTTTTATAATAGACAAAATGTTTTGTTTATATAATCTATTGTGTGTTTATATGAGTATTATCAATCAAGTCCACTATTTTCAATCCACTAATAGGTTTAACTTTTTTTCAATTTGTTCTTCATTTTTGGTTAAATTAACCCAACGACATCAGCACATACGTGTTATGTAATAAACTATGCAGTATTTTTATAAACAAATATAAAAAATATTATGATATAATTGTGCCAACCACGCTCATGTCACATCCAATTTATTTAAATCAGTTGTCGACATTTGTCCGTGAGTAAACATGTTTGTTTCAACAAATGCTCCTTTGATATAATCTTAATGCTTTACCTGGCCTGTCGGTGGGTAACTTGGCAGACAGTTTCTGTCACTTCTAGTGGAAACTTGGGTGAAACTTTAATTCTGTGTTAGTTTATTAAACATACATTATACATACTTATGTGTTGTTGAGTGTTTGTTGTTTGGATCAACACTGGGTAAGTAATAAGTTATTTTTATAATAATATGTTATATGTTACTGCCTGCCTCGGTGGCGCAGTTGTAATGTGTACGCGTTACGATTGAGGTCAGCGCTGAGGTCACGGGTTCGATTCCCGGGTCGGGTAAAGTGGTATTGGGTTTTTCTATTCTTCGTATTTCTATTACGAAAATGCTCAGTATCAGCCCGGAGTCTGGAATTTGTGCCCAGTATGGCGATAGGCTCGCCCCCTATCACATTATGGGACGGAGATACGCTCAGCGAAATGTGGGTGTACTGGTTACACCTCTGCCTACCCCTTCGGGGATTACAGGCGTGAGTGCGTATGTATGTTATATGTAAGTATAGAATAAAAATTTAAATTCGCATTTTTTAATATTTTTGTTGCAAAGACTATCCTGCAATAACTAACCGATAAATAACCCCAACGTCTGACTGAACAATTTTTGAATTAAACCAGTTTTAAACAAAATCGACCACATTCAATATGATTCAGTCCTTTAGGAGCTACACCATAGATACACATAAATTTACATGCAAACAAAAAGGCAACTTATAACGCCCCACTTTTTTGCTGGGGGTCACTCCATCGGAGTAGAAAACTACTGTCTCATAGAAAACTGATGTGTAATTGCAGCTTACTGTTGAGAGTTCCAGAGGCCATAATGACCTTTCCCTTCCCAGTTCCTATTCTTTTCGTTTAAGGTCGGCAAAGCGTCCATGATTCTTCTGATATTGTGGACATCAGCAGTGACAAACTCTGTGGCGCAGTGGGCGAGTAGCCGGCTGTGAAACGAGAGGCCGCGAGTTCGATTCCCGCACCGAGACAAATTATTGTGTGATCCACCAATATATGTTTCGGGTTTGGGTGTTTTCTCCACAGAGGTGTTGGCGTCAGAAGGGCAGACGGAAAAAGACATCAGCGATGGAAATCATTTACCATCAGGTGACTCACTTGCTCATTTACTGCTATAGTAATGAAGATGAAAAGAAGATAACTACCAACAGCATAATGACCAAAATTCCTACATATGCTACTGCTGGATGTCAGGAACATTTTAATATTTTATTTTAAAATCTACTGAAAAATAAAGAAACTTGCTGTACGTAAAGAGTTCGCTACTTCAGGCCTCTGACTAAATATTTCACTTATCGTATTGCACGAAGGCCCAGACAAATGGGGCTTGCACTTTGAATTGTGCCTTATAAATCTTCAGTAATGTTTATTCGGTTCCACCGCCTACTGACCCCTAGATATATATCTGGATTCATATCCAGAGACATGGTTCCATATAGAAGCGGTTACCATTTGTCTTACTGTTCTATTAATGCATACGAATAGCGTACGAGCAATTTGATTTTAGAATATTCGAATATGATTTTGCTTAGATAAGACTGATAACGCAGACTGGCCTTTGTGGCGCAACGGGCGAGTAGCCGGCTGTGAAACGAAAGGCCGAGAGTTCGATTCCCGCACCGAGACAAATGTTTGTGTGATTTACAAATATTGGTTTCGGGTCTGGATGTTGTGAGACCGTAAGTGCCTTGTAGTTCCTGATACGCATGATACAGGTTAACTTAGTGTGGGGTCAGGACTGTATGTGTGATATACGGTTAAGTGTTTAAAAAAGGTTTGAGGCCAGTAATGACGTCAGTTCACATTGTTAACACTAAATTAAATTAAAGGGAGTGTAACAGCAATTACCCAGGCCGGTTTTATTCTGGTAACTAACCACAGATTAACTGACGTTGGTCGACACTATTCTTGGTTTAGACTACATAGAATAAGTGGTAGAGCCACGTTGTAGATTCTTCTATTACAGCTCGAGTGGGCCGGCTCGAGCGGGTTATTACCACAGAAAACCGACGTGAAGTGGCAGCTCGCTCTTGTGTTTCATACATACACTTACTCGATTGCTAATTTCTGTTATAAAAAAGTTAGCATTGTTACACTGCGCCAGTATGTAAAATATATTTAACTAATTATAATGCATTTAATACTCATGATTATTTCTCTAACAATCACATTTAATTTAAACGCGAGATTTGAGAGTATATTATGGTAAAAAATAAGAAGTTTTAAAACTTCAGAGTAAAGTGATTTATTTATTTATTTACACTTTATATACAATGTATAAAGGCGGACTAAGGCGGCCAAAGGCATTCTCTACCAGTCAACCTTAGGGCGATGCAGAGATGAACAAAGTAGGTACAAAAAAAAGGAAGATACAAAATATATAAATATGACATAATATGTAGGTACAATGCCGAATAAAAATATAAACATACAAAAACATATAATACATACAATAAAATACAATACAATTTATAAATATATACGATATGTAGGAGAAACTAATGTGATTTTGCCAATCCGTCCAACAATAGTTGACGAACTCTCAGTTTGAAAGCTACTCGTGTGGTGCACGACCTGATTTCGAGTGGGAGTGCGTTCCAGAGAAGTATAGATTGAATAGCGAAAGAAGAGTGGGTGAAGTCAGAGGAATGAGAAGGACATTTGAGGAGAAGATTGTTAGAAGAGCGAAGATTCCTATCATGGCTATCAGAAAGATAAATAAAGTCAGAAGATAAATAAAAACGAAAAGAGAGTTGTGAGTGCTCGCAAAGATCGGCGTTGGCGAATCGGTAGCCATTGTAATTGCGTACGATAAGAGGAAACGTGGTCATATTTTATTTCATTAATATTAATCCATAAAACCTCACGTAGTACTATAATGAAGATTGTTCCATAAAAATCAGTAAAAAGTTCGTACAACACTTGAGTCTTAAAAGTTGAACATGTTAGGCCTATCTTAATATTGCTAATAAAGAAATCTTGATAAAATCACAATGTAGGATAAAATTCAACCAATCTGAACGTCAAATTCTCTAAGACCTACCAAGTCTAAGGCCACCCGTACAAAAGGAGGGTCTTTATAATTTAGTCAATCTGCAGATATCGTGATTAAATCGAGATGAAAATACAGTATGAAAACTTGGTTATTCTTACAAATTAAGTGGCTAGCCGAATATTGAACTTTAAATACACGATAATAAGATTACTAATCCTGTAGCCCGTATATAACCGCAAGTAAGATATCTCAACCAATTAACAATCGTAAGCCCTAAGAGATAAAGTTGTTATTAGATTGTAATTGGTCATTATACGGCGAGGTGGGCACTGAACGCATATTTCATCCACCCTTGTTTACTGTTATACAGAAACAATGGTTCGGGAATAGTTCCATATAGAAATGAAATGGGGTTTGGTTAGGAAAATGGAGAAAACGCTTGCTCCATAACTTGTTTAGTAATTTGATTACGTTCCTTGTTAGGGTGCGGTGCAAAATGTCGGATACCAATATGTGATATAAACATTCCTGTAATAGTGTTATGAAATGCTTTGTGTTTATACTACCACCTTTCTATAAATATTGTTTTCTTACATACGCACCCACGCCTGTAATCCCCGAAGTAATGTAGGTAATTAGTACACCCACATTTCGCCGAGCGTATCTCTGTCCCATGATGTGATAGAGGGCGAGCCTACCGCCACACCGGGCACAATTCCAGACTCCGGGCTGATACTGAGCATTTAGTAATAGAAAAACCCAGTATCACTTTTACCCGACCCGGGATCGAACCCGAGACCTCAGCGTCAGCCTCATTACAACTGCGCCACCGAGGCGGTTTTTATTTTGTTACCATCTATTATTTTTCACCGTAGTCATTAGTTTATTCTATATACAGATAAATGCCAGTAATGACAGTGATTATGTGATTGACAGCCTCCGTGGCGCAGCGGGCGAGTAGAGTAGCCGGTTGCGAAACGTGAGGCCGTGGGTTCGATTCCCGCACCTTGACAAATGTTTGTCTGATCCACAAATATTTGTCTCGGGTCTGGGTGTTGTGGGAACGCAAGTCCCTCGTAGTTCTTGATACCCACGATACAGGTTTAACCTAGTGTGGGGTCAGGACTATGTGTGTGACTGTTGGGTGTATTTATTATTATTTATTTATTTTAATATTATAATATTGCACTAAAAACATATTGGTAGGAAGTTATATACTACATACAATAAACAGTTCACGCTTGTATCTCTGAGGGCGTAGGCGCATATTTTTTTTTACTGTATAGTCCGACAAACGAGCAAGTGGGTCACCTGATGGTAAGTGAACACCACCGCCCATGTACACACACAATACCAAAAGAATCATGGGCGCGTTGCCGACCTTAAAGGAAAGGGATAATTAAGGAATTGGGAAGGGGAGGGGATTTGGGCCTCCGGATATCTCACTCACCGTACGAAACGCAGCAGCAAGCTGCTACTTTACGTCGGTTTTCTGTGAGACAGTGGTAACGACCCGGACGAGCCGGACCATTCATGCTGTAGACAAAATTGTCTACAGCGTGGCTCTACCACTCGACGCATAGAACACTTATGGTTCAGTGAGTTATACGATTTACATATAGCTTCGCTTTTATATAGAAGAACGTTCCTCGTATCCGAGAGGCGGTCTGGGTTGGTACCATCGCTTTGTCTATATATCCATTCATGCTGTAGACAAATCTGTCTACAGCGTGACTCTACCACTTATATGCAATATATGAATATATAAATCATAGTGTATTTGAATGTAACAGGATTGCCTTATAAATTGTATAGCTCAAACGTCGCAAGACATTAACGTTCACACGAGCGGTATTGGAATAATACCGGAAATTTAATTAAATATCGACGAAAGCGTACTAAGATTTCCTATAAAGTCAGTTTAAATTAAACTTGCACGGTAACCGGTGGAAATGTATTTACATATTATTGACTTCAATGTTACCGTCTATGTAATATTCTTGGTAAACGATGGTATCAATAATCCACATTTAGATGATACAAAGAAATCTATTTTTTTATTAGCTTGAATGACGAGACGAGCAGGTCACTCGCATGATGGTAAGCTTCCCGCCTGCCCATAAATAGAAGCAACACTACACAGAACTTTGAATTACAAAACACTGCATGGCATGGCAAAACATGCGCTCGTCACCGCGATAGATGATAGAAATATGTTAAGTCACATAATGCCCAGTAATTTCACTGACATCAAACACACTGTTGCTTGGCGGCGGAAATAGATTAAGCGGTGGTCCCAATCCAGACGGCCTCTCGCATACGACGGACCACCACCTTGTGAGTACCACCTAGTGTATTTATGTAGTTAAACACCGCAAAAACACATTAAATATTAGTTTCCCCGCAAGCAAAAGACATAAGTCACTATTGCAATGTTCCGCTTTTAAAACTGCGTATAATATTGTCAGAACATTTATTATATCGTAACGAGATTTTCGAAATAACATTGTCCGTCGTATTCTTGTACACAGAGCGAGTTAGCGCCGAACAAAATATAGTATTCTACGAATGTACTCTTTTGTTTTCAAATCACGTCCGCTTTGGGCGGAGAAGCGGGAATCGGGGCGTGTAGGGTTGCCACGCTTTAGGAACTATAGAGTTGAAAACTTGGGGATGCAATTAGACTAAGAATAATATAATAATAATTAAGACATTGTTGGTTTAGTGTTTTATACCCAGATTTGTTTTAGTATATACCTTTGTATATGTTCTATATAAAGTACTAATTCCTTTTTAGAAGTTCAGCAAAGCATCCATGATTCTTCTAGTTTTTTTGTTTTATTAGCTTGAATGAGGAAACGATCAGGTCGCTCGCCTAAGCGCCATGTCACACAGAACTTAGAATTACAAAGAACTGCATGGCACTGAACTGTGTCCGCCACCCTGATACATAAGATATTAAGTCTCATAATGCCCAGTAATTTCACTGGCTTCTATGTACTTTAAATACACAACAGTGCTTACACACTGCTGCTTGGCGGCAGAAAACAAAGCGGTGGTACTAACCCACACGGCCTCTCGCATACGAAGGACCTAGACTTTTGTGGAGATCACTTCCTACCAGGTAACCCATTTGCTCATGTGCCAACCTTTGCTATAAAAAATGTATATCAATTGTACTTGCTTATTAATTATTTTGTTCTCGTTTTGGAAACTCGAAACTGGAACGGCGGCTCTTATTTACTACCTTTCTGACTACTAAGTTCGCCTTAAGCAATTTTATTTTAAAGAAAACCAGTTTTTTTATTTATTTTTATTAGTATGAATGACGAGACAAGCTAGTCAAATCGGGCGACGGCTCGAGGAGCTTTTTAAAAGACTGTTCAGAGTGAAGATCTTTATTAGACTTAATATTCATGTACAATTTCCCTATTTATAATGTGGAGCGATGTAAACAACACGCATTACTTATTCTAGAATGTTCGACATGTTGACAATGAAAGTGCTGAGGTAGCGTCTGGAGCACACCTATGATGTCTCAAATTACATAAAAACAACATGTACTTGTTCTAAGAAGTGTTGACAATGAAAGTGCTGAGGTAGCGTCTAGAGCACACCTGTGATGTCTCAAATTACATAAAAACAACATGTACTTGTTCTAAGAACTGTTTACTGTTTTACAAAATGTGCTTAGCTTGCGTCTGTGGTACGTCCTGTGATGCGACACCATCAGATCGTACACATACTCTAGGATACGTAACTAGCTTGTCGCTCGCCTGATAGTAAGCGCCACGCCTGCTCATAAACAGAAGCACTGCATGACACTGGACGGTTATAAAACTTACACCATGAGCATATGACGAACTATTTTATCTTACCTACATAATACTTTCTACATACACAATAGCATTGCAGAGGTTGGCAACCATTATGCTGAGTCAACGGGCGAAAAAATTGCGGACCAATTCACAGAATTAGTACGCTTTAATGATATTCTACATTAAGACTGCTATATCTCGAGTAGATACCAATAATATGCCTAATTGTTTCGAAATGTTCGTAAAGTACATGTTAAATATGTAATTTTAGTGTCTTGATGTTAGAACGCCTCAGAACTCCAACTAATGTATTCAAGGTTTAATAATTGAGTAGATAGAACAGTAGGCAGCGGCTTGGCTGTGCTCTGGCATTGCTGAGGTCCATGAGCGGTGGTAACCACTTAACATCAGATGGACCGTCTGCTCGTCTGTCTATCTAGGTGAAAAAAAAAGATAAATAACTGCTTGTGGGAAGGTACTTAAATGTTTGTATGTACTTTTCAATGTACACATGGTGGAAAACCTATAGTGACTCGTTCAAGCGAGTCGTATTGTAT
Organism: Mimas tiliae; assembly: GCA_905332985.1. Classification (NCBI taxonomy): domain Eukaryota; kingdom Metazoa; phylum Arthropoda; class Insecta; order Lepidoptera; family Sphingidae; genus Mimas; species Mimas tiliae. The sequence goes on along the minus strand of HG995256.1, from coordinate 9,493,482 downwards.
ATCCCGTAACATCAGGTCGGCAAAACTCTACCGACCGTCGAGGTATGCAGTTTCTTGGCGTCATATTTAGACCACACTGTACTTAACATTAAGTGCAGTATAGTTACATTACCATGCCAGAAAAAAGTGTTTTTTTTCAAGTATCTGCTATTTACTTGATGTGTCAGGAGACAATAAGGCCTTGTATAAAACTGCGATCAGTTATTACTATATTTTTTTGAGATAAGATTTAAATACTGTATGAGCATCGTACTATGGTAATTCTGACGTAGCTCACGGAGCTCCGTAAATATTGACAAGTAGTTGTAAAAGAATAATAGCCGTACTCCGTTTTTGGAGGAATAGTGACCGCAATAATGACGTACTGCTGGAGATATAATCATTATCTGCGTGGTGTTATCCCGGCTTAGTGCCAGGATCCACCTTCCTACTGAGACGATTCCACATGGCTCTCAATATGTCAAGTCAGCGCATTTTGGGCCGCCTAGCGAACTGCTAGATTTTACAACACTATTGTAAGTTGTCCCAAACGAAATCGTATGATGCTGCTACTTTAGATGGAGTTACGCTCAAGAAACCCCAATACTAATAATTCCATTAAAATTAATTGTCATCTTAACCTAAAACGTGTACAGAAAACTAAAATAATAAACGCTATGACAAAAGAAGGCTTGCGTATTTACTACACCTATTTCATTAATCCTTTTGTAGATACGGCTCATTGTTCTACACATTTCCACTGAGATAACAATGGATTGTGTGATATAAACATATATATAAGGTTAATCGTAAATAAACATAAAAGTTAAAATGCGAAATATTTATATTATATATTCTTATAAAGAATTTAAACATCACCGTCTCGGATTAACATCACAAACTCCCCTAATGCAAAAATGACTCGGAAATTTCCTCAACTACACATTAAATAATTTTCAAGATAAAAGCGTATCGTCGCATAAACGAAAATTTACACACACCAACTTTCCTCCTTTTATCTGTGGAATTTATACTGCCATATTAATTACAACGCGATATTACTGTATAATGCACGAAAAACAAAGAGAGGCATAGTCGAAATACTAAAGTTTTCTCAAGAACCGCTAGGGGGCGTTGTAACAATGCGCCGCCATGTTTGATTTGGAAAGAACAAAGGCGCTGGCACAATGGCCTAACGCGATGCCTCCGTGCAACTTGTGAATTGTGATACAGCTGCATGACTTTCTTTTTTTACAATTGATACGCAAAGGGTTGGATTTTGTTAGTGTTGCTAGCTGTCCTTTGATGCTAATAGGGTTAAAGTTCATAAAAAGGGAATATCAATACCATCAATGCACTGAATTCGGCACTACGGGTGATGAAATACATCGTACACTATGCATTGCTTAAATTTGACCACACCTTTCTATAACACGTTGTTTATGATCATACCTTTATTCCCGAAGAAGTAGGCAGAGAGTGCAACTAGTCCACGGTCCGCCGAGCTTATTTCCATGTGATAAGGGGCGAGCCTATTGCACCGGACAATTCATGTTGTGCAATTCTTCTAATCAAAAACTAAACCACAAATTATGATTGCCCTGGAATTTCAACTCAGGATCACACGGTGACACTAAGGCCCGTATTCACAAACGACACGTTTCTAAGTGTCCAATTCTATGTACATGATTGGTCTGTTTTGATTTAGCGCCAAAAACTAACCAATGACGTTTAGAGAAATCGTCACTATGCGTTCGCGCTCACTATGAGGTCTCATAGTAACGTTTATGAATACGGACATAAGTTCGCTGTCACAAGACCAATGAAGCCTTCACCGTTAAAGCAAGCGCAAATTATAAGAAAAAGAAAAAATCTAAATATTTTTCATTGTTATACTTTTTATGGGGGTGTTTTGTATGGCTTCCACTGTCCTGACAGTATTTGAAGACTCTGAACAGGCAATTTCTCGTAATTTCTTTCTCTCTCTGCTGTTTGTCGTAATTGAAATTCATTGAATTTAGCACTGTTCAGTGGAATTTTGTATTGATTAAAGTCCTACTAGTGTGTGCTTCGACGAAGAAGACTGGTTTTGTAAAAACAAGAAATACTGTTTTTTTATATATATTTCTCGTTTTTATCAATGATTCCCTAACTTTAGAGAATCCTTAACGGCATATAGGTGTGAACCTCATGAAGGTATATTACAGTTCAGGTTTAACAATGTTATATCTTTAAAAATCATCTCTCTTTCCTAATCCCACATCGAGGCGTGCATGCGTGCATGCGAGCGCGCGCGCAGTTGTGTATGTGTGTGTGTGTGTGTGTGAGAGAGAGTGAGGATAGAGCCAGAGGAGTCGGATACATACACTATAAGTATAATAACACATCAACGTATACACGTATACCCGATTATCGAAACAACCGATTACTAAAGAAGAGGGTTTTTTTTCAAATCTAGCCAAACAAGCCGTTCATATCTAACAATCCTATTGAAATTCACAATAGCAGTGGCATCGGGGCACAGAATTTAATCCATCGGAACGGTCGAGGCGTGTAATTGTATTCATGATTCGGCAGTCGGCGCCGTGTGCGGCCGACCTTACGTTAGATCCGGCCGGTTTTAATGACTGGCTCTTACAGCTCTGAAATGATGCGAGTGATGTGATTTTGTGATTAATTCCGCGTTTTTTATTGTCCCGATCTTGGTTTTGATACAGAAAGGGGTAATGGGGTTTTACTTTTTTTTATTAGCTTGAGTGATTAAACGAGCAAGTCGTTCGGCTGATGATAAGCCACGCATACCCATAAACAGAAACAACACCACACAGAACCTTGAATTACAAAGCATTGGATGGCATTGGACTGCCCATATAAAATATAATGCATAAAATGATCTAACCAGAATACGTAGCGTTTTCCGTGTAACGAACTTATTATCCGAACGGAACTCTATTACTAAACTTAAGGGATGGACCGACTTCTATGTGTCTTTTATTTAAAAGCTGATGAGATGAGATGCTTCGTAACGATATTTAAAGAAAATTAGGAGTAATTTTCTTAATGGCTGGAGAGCCATTTTAAAATGATTGAGTGATATGAAATTAAAGACATTATATCCAGAACCTATTCATTTATTTTGAACAGAGTTAGCATGTATCGATCCCACATTAAACTATAGCTAAATTGCCCATAAAATTATACTGTCAGTGTAGCCAACATAATTTCTGACTATGAGACCGAAATGCAAAACTAATCAAATGCAGTTAGTTTGGAAATTGAATTGGTTTCCAACGTTTGATTCTGTACTGACACGCAATGTGTGGGTAATTTGACAAACGGTATTAGAGTTTGGTATAGAATAATTCGTTTTACTAAAATCTCTTTAACTACACAATATTATAACCTAGCTAAACCGCGATAAATACCGTATAAACTAGTTTTATTTCAATGTGTAATATTCGCGTAAACCTAAGAAATCACTATAACCTAGCTGTTAAAATTCGTTGATGTCAACTAGAAAAAAATACTACGTAAGCAAAAGCTAGTATAAAATAATTTAATCAAATGCTTGAGATCTAATAATGTCAGAGACACCACTCTGAAACCCATAAACAGGTCAGCTCTATCCTCAAATATTTGCTCCAACTACAAATCCAATTTTGGACACAAATGGGTTATAACCTTAGCATAAGTGTCGTTTAAAGCAGTCAGATTAGGCGTATGTAGGATATTAATTCCGGCCTTAGCATGTCTCCAGGTAATCTGGACAGATATCCAGGACCAGATTTATTACCGAGGTACGGTTTACTTCGATGTCGTGAAATGGGCATGTCGCAGCCTGGCACGACCGTGGCACACCGAAATTATTCAAAGTCGGCCTTGCCGATTGGTACGTGTACCCACGCGATAGTTACTGGGTGTGAGCGTTTGTGGTTGGAAATTGGAGCCAATGTTGGTGGTTCTTTTTTACGAGTAAATAGGTGATGGCAAGAAATCTCCATCGCCAATGACCATGCAAAATATATTCTATAGGAGGCCGGCAAATACGCAAGTGGGTCACTTGATGGTAAGTGTTCTCCACTCACCGTACGTAACATGACAGCAAGCTACCACTTCACGTGGGTTTTCGTTGAGATAGTGGTAACAATCTGGTCGTGCCGGGCCATTTATATGCTGTATGCTGTCTATATTGGCATACCCATGGCCTATCGTGTAACCTTGTAAATACCGATAGTGATTTACATTAACCATTAAATTCTCATATGACAAGCGTATTAATGGACATGATTTATGTATGTAATATAATTCAGGAACACGTCAAGTTGTCGGTATGTTTGCGAAGATAGGGTTGAATTATTACGCGCCAGATCGCTGATTGACAGTGTCGATTGATTCGATGGTAATTAGCACTAATGCAGTCTGGATTCATCTGTTTGATTATTAACTTAGCTTCATTTACAGGATTAGACTAATGCGATTACAGAATGCAGGTTTCTGGTTACGTCGGGGGTGGTCGGGTTTGGTTGTGTAAGGTTTGGTTTGATGGTGGCTTTTGTTTTGTTGATGGAAGTTTAGTTTTTTAGGGTTTTGTAGCCAAATGGCTAAATAAGTGTATTATCAAATTACTTAATGTCCGTCTGACTGCACACACTTACACCTCTGCCTACCCCCTTCGGGGATTACAGGCGTGAGTGCGTATGTTAATGTCCGTCTATCCGTGCAATTTCATTCCGAGACTAATAAAGCTCTATATGGATGAAATTTGGATGGTGGGTGTTTTCTATGATATTAGAGGAGAAAATGTGGATTTCCATACATGTAACTAAGGGATTTTATGATATTCGAGTTAGTACAACTTAAAAGTTACTTTCAACGAAAATAGGTTTCAAATTTTGTAGTACAGTACCTGTATAGTACAAGTTTCGATAGTTTTCGAAAACGATGACAGTTTCCGTTTTCTTTTCTTAGTTAACTTTGTGTACAGCGAATGGGCTAGCTCGACCGGGTCGTTACCACTGTGTCATTGAAAACCGACGTAAAGTAGCGGCTTGCTGCTGCGTTTCGTACGGTGAGTGAGATATCCGGAGGCTCAAATCCCGCCACCCTTCTCAATTCCTTAATTATCCCTTTTCTTTAGATCAGCAATACTCCCATAATTCTTCTAGTATTGTGAGCGTACATGGGCGGTAGAGATCATTAACCATGAGGTGACCCACTTGCTCGTTCGCTGGCCTTTCTTTTTGCCCGACGTTATCCCGGCCTAATGCCAGAGTCCGGCTTCCCATCATAATTTAACGATGCATTTGGTATTATGTGGAGTAACTCGCGGAGTATCTGACATCCACAACGGGAACCAACTTTTGCCATTGCCTCATCTGTTAATCAGCAGAGTGTATCACATGCAGATGAGGTTGTCTTAAACCTAAGATGTTGGTAGCCCACCCACATTCCGACGAGCTAAAATTGGTAGTATGAGTCATTTTATACCGTGTTAATAAAAATGCAGGACAATTGCCTTCTCTATTAATGAGAGACTTTAATATAGGTCTAAATTGAATAATGAAATAAATAAATAAATGCACCCAATAGTTACACACATAGTACTGACCCCACACTAAGTTAACCTGTATCAGGAACTACGAAGGACTTGCGGTCCCACAGCACCCATACGCGAAACAAATATTTGTGGATCACACAAACATTTGTCTTAGTGCGGGAATCGAACCCACGGCCTCTCGCTTCGCAGCCGGTTACTCGCCCGCTGCACCACGGTAATCGAATATGAAATTACTTATCGAATTATTCTTTTACAGTACAAACTACTGCTATGACACTTTGTCAATAGTAATTTTGAATTCGAAAACTAGATACGAGCTACAAGCTCATACTAGGCCTACTGTATCATAACTTTAAAACTTTATAGTTAACTAATTCCCGGGTTAACTTCAAATCTACATATAACAGTATAGAATTCAAATAAATATTAGAACATTGCCAACTGGAAACTAAATTAGTGTAACAAAGTTGTGTAATAGTTTTACAAACTAACTCGTTTCGGCTTTGTTGTTTCGTCCTTCGTATCGATTTGACAACCACTGGCGCATTTTGCCCCTAAATTTCCAAAAGGACATTATAATTTGAACTCTATTGCGATCGTTTTGGGATTATAATTCTTTGTGTCGGAAAGTTAGTCTTTCAAAGTTCATCTGCATATAATTCTGTAGGACCGTATTGTCTAGACGGTGGAGACTGTGATAATTTGTTTTAGCAGGCCAAAACGTCTAAGATTTGCCTCAAGAAGGGGAAGTTTTTGATATTTGTGACTCCGTTTACACCTTACGGTTGAATTGCGTAGAAATATGCATAGATACATTTTGTAGGTATCTACTTCTTGTAAAGACATTTTTGTGTTGTGTGCATTAGGAAAAGCCTATTTCCGGCTGTGGACGAGTATATGTAGATGACAATGAATGATCAGTACCCGGTATGGCGATACGCTCGCCCACTATCACATCATGGGATGGAAATAAGCTCGGCGAAATATGGGTGTACCTATTGGCCTCTTTTATCTCTTAGCGGACTACAGGCGAGTGCGTATGTAAGTATGTAATGAAAGCTAATAAAGGCAGACTGATTGACGCGATACGACTCTTATCCGTGATATATATTTTCAGAAATAAAGAAAAATCTAAATAAATCCGCATCACACGTGACATTAAAATTAAGCATAATACAGAATCTACTTATCAACTGACAGGATTCAGTCACTTAAAAAATTTCAGACGTCACCAACAAACGCTTTCTCGACATCCCGAGTCAGACAAAAATATAACGTCTGTCAAAATGATTGCTCCTGTAACACAGTCCCGGTATAATATTGTGTTTTTATTTCTTAGAAGAAAAGACGTACACAAATAAAAGGGAGAGCACATTGGCTAAACAAATGTCTTATTATTCTTCGGAACACACGGGTTGGGCGTAATACGTGGTCCATTTGTCAAGATAAGCGGATGAAGAAACGCACTGCGCGTAAAGCCGCGTAAAGTGTTATACCAAAGATTTGCACCTATGATTCGTGCCGCGGCCCAATCTGGGATTATATGATAATTGACAGCGGTTTTACATGGCTAGCAATTACGTGGAATTGTGTTTTATGACAAGCAATGGTTATGCAGAATTAGGTTTTTCTGGGTATCACTTGTAACATTGGCCAAAATGTTTTAGTGAATCTCGTCTTGTAATACCTTCTTTTTCAATATGACAGATAGTGGCGCAGTGCGTACTGAAAGATTTAGACGAGTCGAATCGTTTTCAACAAGAGTAGAGGAAACGAGTGATAAAGTTTTTGTAGATCAATTTCATTGAAAATCTGTTCAAACGGTTCAAATCGCATGTGAATTAGCAGTTGATCAACTGAAATAGAACCGTGTGATCCTGTTAGGACGCTATTGTGGAATGGTCTTCCATAGATTTTCATGATGCGTAGTACTGGCGAAGACGCGGTGTCACTGACGCCCATGAGGAGACCATCAGGAGTCTGCCTGAACATTGCTCAATTATCCTACTACTATTATAATTAATTAATGTGAATGTTTTGGTGTTTGTGAGTTTGAGAATCACGCTTTAACAGCTGAACGATTTTGCATGAACTTTGGCACACAGAAAGAACTTGACCGGGATTAGGACATAGGCTTTCAATCCCGGAAAAGGCCGTCTACGCGGGCGAAGCCCGAAAAAGCTAGTAGAACCATAAAACCTAAACAATTTTTAAAAAGCCATCCCGTAGCAATGGTCATTGATAATAATTAAACGGTGAAACTGTAATTGACGGTATTCAATACCTTTGCCAGGTCAGTTATAATTAAAGAAAAATAACTTAAGCAATTTACCCTCAGGGTGACAAGGTTAAAGAGTTTCTGCGTCCCATTTTTACCTTTTATTCACTTTTTCTTTTCATTTAATTTGGCTCGGTGGACGACGCGGATGCCCTTTAGCGGGATGTCACCGCTGGTTGCCACTTTAACAGTAATTTATCCTTTGAAGTTCGATATAAAACTACTTTGTATACCATAACCAGAGTTTCCGATTTGATGTTTTTTTATACACTCAACAGCTACACACATAGTCCTGACCCCACACTAGGTTAACCTGTATCGTGAGTATCAAGAACTACGAGGGACTTGCGGTCCCATAACACCTTTTGTGGGTTACACAAACATTTGTCTCGGTGCGGGAATCGAACCCACGGCCTTTCGCTTCGCAGCCGGGTACTCGCCCTCTGCGCCAAGGAGGCTGTTAAATTAGATGAAATTATTTGATTGCTTACTTGAAGGTACCAGCCTTAATGTACTTTCGTGTTTTCTCGCCTTCTTTATAGTATTTAGTTACCTGAAACATAAAAGGAAATTGAGTTTTGTCTATTCAGTGCGATTACAGTGTTAAATTGGTGATAGTTGGTTTAATAATACAAAATAATCAGATGTTAAGCAACCTTTTTCTTTGTTATTGCGAAGTGCGAGTCTGTTTCACGCATCGAGGGTTCCGTAGCACCACACAATGGCGCGAGCCTGAATCACACTTGGCCAGTTTTTTTTATACAAGCAGCTCGCCTGATGATAAGTGACACGACTGCCCATGAACAGTTGCAACACGACCCAGAACTTGGAATTACAAAGCACTACGTGGCACGGCACTGCTCTCGTCATCCTGAGACACATGTTAATCCTCATAATGCCCAGCAATTACACTAGCTACAAGATCTTTTAAAGTGGAACACAACAGTGTTTACACACTGCTGCTTGACGACTGAAATATATAATGCGGTAGTACCTACCCAGCCGGACTCTCGCGTACGAGAGTCGTTTTTGTCGAGTGTAAGTTGGCCGCCAACATCTTAGGCCCAAGGCCAACTTTACCAGCACGTGGTACATTCTGCTGATTAACGGACGAGGCAATGGTAAAACTTGATTCCCGTTGCAAGTTGTGGAAGTCAGACGGCGGGTCACCCCAAATACTGTCAAATCTATGATATGAGAAGGCGGACCCTGGTATTAAGCCGGGATAACGCCAGGTAAAGATAAATAAGAAAGAAGGTTCCTTTATTTCAGAGTTTACTTTATAATCACTCCAAGTTGGAAAGCTAGTGTGTATTACCATTGTTCTTTCGTAAAATCATTTTTCTTGTATGGAAACCCGCCGTAAATAGCTACTATTTTCTTATTATTTGTTAAGACAACCACTACAATAAACCATGTTCTGTGAAAATTTTAATCGACTACCTAGTATATTTCAAAAGCCCTTTAAATATAGTACAGATAGACGGCACGGCGTAGACTTAAAAATCAGTTCCGTTAGCATCTTTTAGGTACGTAACCCTAAAAAGAACACCGTGGAAACTAACATTCTAAATCTAGAATATCTCACATTAAAATTCTTATACACGGCGCTAGGTTTACAGAATATACGCGGCAGGTATCACGCACGTTCGCGAACGCAGTTAAAGTGATTAATTTGTCACTGGTGAAAATTAAAATCGCCTTGCCTTCGCCTCAACCCGCCTCAGCCCTGCCTCACGTGCCGAGGCAACACGATTTGAATAAATAACGCGGCTCTGTGTTACCAAACAGAATTATCGCGCGTTCATCTAAATAACACTCGTGTAATTTAGCTAAATTCACTTAGAATCACACCGGGGGATGTTGCCGAGATGTCGTCAGGTTTTGTTGTACCAATTTGGATGATTGGAGTGTTGTTGGCGGTGATTGGTGGTGTTATTATTCTTTATATTTAAATGTTATAATTGCGTCAGAATGCGGAGTTTGGGCATTGGTCCAATATTATCCAATATAATATCAATAATTTTTGTGTGGTAGAACCACGCTATTGGCACTTTTGTCTACAGCATGAATAGGCTGGCTCGTCCGGGTTTTTACCACTGTCTCACAGAAAACCGGCGTAAAGGCGCAGCTTGCTGCTGCGTTTCGTACGTTGAGTGAGATATTCGGAGGCCCAAATCGCCTCCCATTCCCAATCCCTTAATTATCCTTTCCTTTAAGGTCGGCAACGCGCTCATAATTCTTTTGGTATTGTGGGCGGATATGGGCGATGGAGATCACTTACCATCAGGTGACCCACTTGCACTTGGCCGGCCTATACTATAAAAAAACCTAGCCTAGCTACTAGCTGAAATAATCTCTTTTTCTTTCTGCCTGGCGTTATCCCAGCTTGATGCCAGGGTCCGGCTTTCCATCATGATTTAACGGTGGATTTGGTGTTATGTGGGGTAACTTGCCCTCTGACCTCCACAACGGTAACCAAGTTTTGCCATAATACTCATCATTGGGATGTGCTGATTCTATAACTTACACACCTACACCCTATGTATGTATCCCTGGACGGCTTTCGGTTTCACGATGTTTATTCCAATAGCGTGATGAGATAGGTGGCTAGCCTTAGGACATCAAGCAAAAAAATCCAACTCATGTGTGATTTTCAAATTGGAAACTCTGAGCACAAATTGTGATTTCCTGACCTGGGATTTGAACCCAAGACCTCGTCGGTTTCTAAGTCTAAGTACACAGCTAAACCAATGAGGCGATACAAATAAATACGTGCATACTTTTATTAGAATATGTACTTCCAACATTATTAATGTAAAACCATAAATAATCTATTGTTTAAACACCGAAGTAAATAAAGCTTTAACAAGAAATATGATATACAGATAACTAATTAAATACCTAGGGAAATAATGTCGAGTACACATTACCGCAATACGCTAAGGGCTTAGATACACAATCTACTCTTGATTGATTAATTACAATACATTACGGAAGGGTTATTAAACTCTATAACAATATTAACACTGTACTATAAAAAGTGTAAAATAAATACATATTTGAAAGAAAATACCATTGTAAGCGGTGGTATCTTAGCGCTTACCCTTTCAAATATGCATTTCTGGGAATTTTCTATTGACACAAAAAAACGCAGCTTCGATACCAGTCCCAAGAGAATGCACCTCTACCTTTTCTAAGTTATGTATCCTTTTCTTCAAGCACGACAACGCATCCATAATTCTTCTTGTACTGGAGGCGTTCATGGGCAGTGGTGATCACTTACCGTCAGTTGACCCACTTGCTTATTTGCTCTCTTCTTCCATCTGCTTTTATCCCACTCTCAGTGGGGTCGACGCAACATGCTTTTTTAACACATGTTACAGAAATGAAATGTTAAGCACTACGCTGGAATTCACTATTTGAGCTTCACAATTATAGTTGTAATAAAGATTCGAAAGAATATGTGTGAAAAAGATGACCTGAATAAAGCGATTGCGAATTAGTTTGCGATATTAGTGTTATTTTTGCTCGCTCTACTATTGTAAGATACTTTAAAGGCCAATGATGTTGCGATTATAGCTAGAAATCGTTTCATTATCTTAGAGAAAATTTTGCTTGTTAAAGGTCTATAAAAGGTGATAACAATGTTGTTATGAATCCAGAACCTTCGACATTGAAACACAATTAGCCCGGTACTAAAGTAAACAAGGAAAACAAATATAATTAATGAACAAATCAAAAATGAAAGAAGCAAAAGAAATGCTCATATATACTTCTTAGCGATAATACCTTTTTTTTTTTTTATCCTGGCTCGGCAAAGTGACTATGCTACACCAGATGGTAAGTATAGCGCAATCCATGAATACTGTCGACCAACGATAGACACTGAATCTATCGCAGATCGGCAGAATTATGCCGGCCTGCTTAGTTGCTTCTTCACACTCCGTTTAAAGGATCCCAAGTTATAGGAAGGAGGAAACACGTGCGCCGGCAAGCTATTCCACAGCTTTATGGTCCGACAGAAATACGATTCTGCGAACCTCTTGGTCCGAGCCGAGATGGAAGAGACCACGAAGCTATGGTTTCGCAAGCCAGCACGCGTGGTTCTGTTAAGGAAAGGTGAGGAAGGAATAAGGTCAAACAATTCTTCAGAGCATTCATTCTTTGCTTAAGCAAAGATTTGTGAATGGTTCCGAAAATTACTTAGATATGTGAAAATTAGTCTGGATACAAAAATATTTGAATTTATGTAAAAAATATAAGCCTTTACGTTAGTACTTAATAAACACATGTATGTATAAATATATATTTGCAAATAGAAATTGTATGAAATCTCGCTCAAATGAGATATTTCGACGAATTGTTTTACGCACACATGTTTACATTGTCCTATAAACCTCTTTAGCAATATAAAGTTTATGATAATACAATAGAAGTAGATGTATTATAACATTTAAGCGAACAATAATCATGCTTATGAAGATTACGCCCTATTTACGCCCGATTACGAGTTTTAGAAAATAATAATAAAACTGGCGCATGAAAATAATAGGAGATAATTAAGTTAATCAAAAAGCAATGGATGAATCCAATTAAGAAAATTAAGAACTAAAGTAAGCTCATTGAGCTAATCTGTTGCCCAAAAGCTTAAAGGATTTCGGAGGATTAGGCGTTTGCCAAATTGTATCGGAAACAACCTTGCTTAAATAAAAATATTTTTAGAACAGTGAAAATTAAGACAGAACCAGTTTGCAGAATTTAAGTTTTTAATACCTTAAAATAAAAATATTCATTTAACCACATATTTTGTGTACGTTTGTGACTCGATTTTAAAACTCAACCATTAACATCAACCATCAACCATTCTGTCCAAAGAATACAATTATAATAATTTATTTCTTCCCTAGACACTGAGTTTAGGGATGGTATCTAGCAAAGTGGAGGGGCGGAGAAGAAAGTAGGTGTTCTGTAAATAACCAATTCCCACATCTCCTCTGGTGAGGAGATGTGGGAAGGTACTTTGGTAAAAGGTCACTTGAGAAGGGTATTTGGTATAGAACTATCCAACCGCAAATATTCAGGTATCCATGGATAGATAACATATTATCTGATAGGGTTTTTTTACAAACTCTTTTTAGATTACGTTCAGGACACATTCCATCAAACAAGTTTGCATATTTAATGAATAAAGTATCATCTCCGAATTGTAATCAGTGTGAAGTTATTGAAGATGTTCAGCATATTTTGATAGAATGTATCCGGAATTAAACATTGAGACTAGCAAGCTTCGGCAGGACTAGAACTAGACATGTTGGCCTTCTGAATAGCATTTTGGCAGATCTAAGCTCGGAAGAAATTACGATTCTAATTAAATTATATAATATAGGATTAGTTACTTAGTTAAGGACTAATTTTGTTTATTTGTTTTCTTATGTAGCCTTATGGAACGATGTGGTCGATAAGCAACAAAGTCCTAAAAAAAAATTAAAAAAATTTGCTTCAGTGGATACTGCACTACGCAGTGCCACTCTTCTTTTATTATCTCGATGATATGTGTCACAGTTCATTGTAGTTGACCATAAACCATTAAACACTATTTTCCCTATAAAACCACCAAGCCATTACCATATTTATGGATTACTTCCGTACTAATCACCGAAACAAATGATCCCTAACACGACCGCTACTTTTTCGCGTACAGGACGCTAATCAAGGGATAGCCTCGTTGCCAGGCAACGCATTAATGTATAATTCTTGTTATTTCCATCACGTTGTGGAAAATTGGCTGGCCCCGAAAATTCGGGCGTGCACCGGCATAACGCGAGATCCTAGTATGAATACATTATTCGGCTAAATAAAAAAAGTATCGAGTGTAAATTTGATTTCTGTTCACAGGCATACTGCAAATATTGTAAGGGTAAACAAATGTTGGTACATGATAGTTTTGATTGTTTTATTGGTTGAGGCTAGGTTGGGAGTTAAATGAAAAGTTACGCGAATGAGACGATGAGATTTTTTTGGTATTATCGATCATGATTCATAATTTTAGTCCATTGGAAAAGATATGTAATTGTAAGTAATTACACATTGAATTCTGTAGGCCTAGTAAAAGTTTTGATAGTTTTCTAAAACGATGACAGTTCTAATTTTTCCATACATCGAATAGCAGTAGCCACTATATTGGTCGAATACAAAATAAGTTTACGGGCGACTATTTCTTTTTTACAGTATGAATTACTAGTTTGACACTTCGACAATAGTAATTTTATAAGAATTCGAAAAATATTAACGTGTTTGTAACTCGTACTAGACCTTCTTTGATGTATAGCTATTGGAGGTACAAACATACTAACGACACTAACGAGTATAGTGGAAGTAGATAATAATATGTATGACATCTACGACACATGGCATCTTATAAATACGTTCAGCCATGAAATAATATTTAAAACATTTTACCGAAAAAACAGCACACAGCAAATAGCATCTAATTATTACCCAGACTAATAAAGGGAAAAGATAAACACCTGGTCATTTAAACTTGTCCAGTCCGTACAAACGACGGCCGTACTAAATTTAAATTCGCATGGGAGCATCCGGCTGTACGCACAGACCAACTTCGAAACTACACTTGGTGTAAATTTCACCGAGTGCCTGCGTCAGTTGTCCAGAACTAGGTTTTTATCAATAAAGACTGACTCAATCGAGCCTGCTGTTTAGTGAATACAATTTTCGTTTTAAAACACTAAACCGACACGATATAGTATGCGAGAATCTTTCATTATTAACTTTAGACCTAGATTGAAAGGCTCTCATTAGTAGAGGAGGCAATTGTCCTGTAGTTGGATGTATTTAATACAAGGCTAGTATAAATTAAAGTATTTTGGTATTTTGATAGAGCCACGCTTTATACAGTTTTATCTACAGCATGAACAGGCCGGTTCGACCGTGTTGTTACCACTGTCTCACAGAAAACAGACGTAAAGTAGCAGTTTGCTGTTGCGTTTTGTACGGTGATTGAGATATCCGGAAGCCTAAATTCCTTTCCTCTTCCCATTCCCTTAATCATTCCTTTTCTTTAACGTCGGCAACGCGTCCATAATTCTTCAGGTATTGTGGACGTTCATGGGCGGTGGCAATCACGTTACTTCAGGTGACTCACTTACTCGATTATCGGTCTCTGCTATAAAAGAATAGTAGGCATAATTATTTTATTATGTTGGTAATTAGTGTGGTCTAATTACATATGTTAGATTGAATGAATGATTATCTAAGCTATTAGTTATTTATTTCTAGTATTTCCACGAGAATGAAATGTATAAATACGTATTTATGTACGTATGTTTATATATTAGAGGAAAAGATAATTTAGTAGCGATAAAATAGATACATAATTGCAAAAAATGAGATAAGTTAATAACAAATGTTCCATGTAAAGATATGTATATAAAAACGTTTTATCTTTGTTGCTTAGAAACAAATAAGTTTGGCAAAATATTTGTTGACAAGGCCAGTTTTTCTCCGCTGGCTGCTTATCCTGACAAATGGACGAGGCGTTATTGCGGCCTATCCAAGAACTGAATGTAAGACCTTTGGGTGGCAATGTATTTTTCTGGGTTTTCTTTCCCTTTGTCTACGTAAACTCCACAATATCACCAACGGGATTAACATCCCTTGGGATCTTTTCTAAATCATGTTTTATTACATTATTTGTAATATATATATTCAAGTCTGTTTTTCCTTGTAAGAAATTGGACTGAGATGAAAATTGAAATCTTGCTTTTTGTACTTAAAGATTGACATAATAATGTACTTCCAACTGTTTGCATTAAAATTTTCATGGAGAATAAGATCTCAGCATACGCACTGTGATCCGGGCTTGGAAGTCAGTTTTTATCTTACAAATCAATGCTGACTCACAGTAGGTATTTAACTTCAATTAGTTTATCATTTAAATCAATAAGTTACGTTACACTATTGCAGAGGGGATTTAAAAAAATAAATAATTTGGAAACCATTCAAATCTGATGGAGGGGGCCCTTGTCAAATGACAGACGACGCAAACCTTGACGTCACCGTCTATGGTACGAGAACGCGGACCCTGACATTAATCCGGGATAACGTCGGCCAGAAAAATGTTTATATGTATATCACGCTATGACCCATGGGAGCAGGGCAGTAACACGCATGCGGTGAAACCGCGAGGGACAGCTAGTTAACAATAATTCCGGTTACAATTAAATTACCTTAACAAGGTGGTAGGTCCCTCGTATGCGAGAGGCCGTCTGGGTTGGTACCACCGCTTTGTGTATTTCTGCCGCCAAGTAGCACTGTGCAAGCACTGTTGTGTTCCGGTTTGAAGGACATTGAAGCCAGTTAAATTACTAGGCATTGTGAGACTTAAAATCTTATGTCTCGGGGTGACGAGCGCAGTCCAATACCATGCAGTGCTTTGTAATTCAAAGTTCTGTGTGTTGTTGCTTCTGTTTATGGGCAGGTGTGACGTTTGCCATCAGGCGAGCGCCCTGCTCGTTTCGTCACTCAAGCTAATAATAAAATTAAAATAAAAGTTGTTTTGAAGTTTTGTCACCGTACAAACATTGCACTAATTCTAATTGGAACTCGTGACATTATAAAATCAATTAATAAACATCTATTGATTCGATTCAGGTCAAGTGGTCTGTGAGGCGTCCAGATGAATGGTTACGTCATCCGATGTCTGATTGTGGGCGAGGAGTAAATGGTCAGACTTTATTCAATTATTACAAAGAGTAAAATCTGCCTCGGTGTTGTAATGCGCACACGGTACGACTGCTGTGCTGAGGTCTTGGGTTCGATTTCCGGGTCGGTTAAAATGATATTGGGTTTTTCCATCAACAAATGCTTAGTATCAACACGTAGGGTTAAATTGTGCCCGATATGGCGATAGGCTCATATCACATCATGGAACGGAAATAAGCTCGGCGAAATATGGGTACTGGTTACACCTCTGCCTGCCCCGTACAGTCGTGAGTGCGTATATATGTACAAAGAGTAAAAAACAAATCCCATCTGAGTTTAAATCTCAAGTAAGGCAATCATAATTTGTTTGAGTTTTTGATCGAAAAAATCATACATGGGTTGCACGGGATTTGAATTTGTGATATGACGATAGGCTCGCCACTTATTACATAATTGGATGGTTAATAAGCTTGACGAACCGTGTTCCGCTGCCAACCCTTTGCGGATACAGGCGTAAAGTTATGTTACGTTATTTAAATAAATGCATGAGGAATGTAGTGAGAGTGAAGGAGGCCCACGAGTTTTGCGAGGATCGTAGCAAAAGAAGGTCCGTTGTCTCTACTCCTATGGGAAACAGGTGTAAATCTTTGTGGTGGTGTCTGTAATAAATAAAATTTAAAAAAAACGCGTCATCGGTCTAGTGGCAGTGTACTAAGACTGAGAACCGTGAGATTCTGGGTTTAATTTCCAGGTCGGGAAAACATTATTTGTGTTTGCGTATTTGAAAATTAGTTATGTAATAAAATAAATTAGTTACATCATGGAACTGAAATAAGCTTGGCGTAACATGGGTTCAGCACTAGTTATAACGCTGCCTATCCCTTCGGGGATAAAGGCTTGAGCTTATGTATGCCAAAAGATAAAAACTTCAACCAAATACCTGTTATAAAAGTAACAATAACAAAAAGTAATTAACTGACAGAGAGGTGCTTTTGGATTATACTTTTAAAGAAAGTTATTACTCAAATAGTAATTAAATTAAGTTTACAAATCCTCGAAAAGAGTCTATTGTTCTACGATAGCACAATAAAGTTTAAGAAAAGAATTAATATAATAGATATTTAACTAACGCTGAGGTCGAGTTCGATCCCCGGGTCGGGTAAAGTGGTATTGGGTTTTTCTATTACGAAATGCTCAGTATCAGCCCGGAGTCTGGAATTTGTGCCCGGTATGGCGATAGGCTCGCCCCCTATCACATTGTGGGACGGAGATACGCTCGGCGAAATGTGGGTGTACTCGTTACACCTCTGCCTACCCCTTCGGGGATTACAGGCGTGAGTGCGTATATATTTAAGACTTATCAAATTAACTTATTCATCTCATTGGTTTATTGGTACTTAGGATAATAAATCATTTAGGTATTTTTATAGCATAGGCTGGCCAACGAGCAAATGGGTCACCTGATGGTAAGTGATCTCCACTGCCCATGGACACCCATAATACCAAAATAATCATTGGCGCGTTGTCAATCTTAAAGGAAAGGGATAATTAAGTGATTTGAGCCTCCGGATATCTCACTCACCGTACAAACCCAGCTGCTACTTTACGTCGGCCCATTCATGCAGTAGGTAAAACTGTCTACAGCGTGTACTACTCGCAAATCCTGGGTTCGAATTTCATGACAGATAATCACAATTTGTGTTTAGATTCTAAAAATCACATATGAATTACCCGGGATCGAAGTTTGTGGCCGTAATGGCCATAGGCTCAGCACCTATTACAACTTGGGACAGAAATAAGCTCGGTGAATCATGGTGAACTAGTTGCACCTTTGTCTACGTCTTCGGGAATACCGGCGTGAGCATATATATATATATATATATATTTTTTTACTATCCCTTTATTATATACGTCCCACTGCTGGGCACGGGCCTCCTCTACTGAATGAGAGTGGTTAGGCCTTCAGTCTACCACACTGGCCTAATGTGGGTTGGCAGACTTCACATACCTTCAAAATTCTTATGAAGAACTTCTCAGGTATGCAGGTTTCTTCACGATGTTTTTCCTTCACCGTTAAAGCAAGTGATAATTAACAATTAATATACACATAACTTAGAAAAGTCAGAGGTGTATGCACTTGGGGCTGGTTTCGAACCTGCGACTTTCGTCTCGACAGTCCATACCACTCCCCGCTGAGCTATCACTGCTTATATATATATATATATATATATATATATATATATATATATATATATATATATATATATATATATATATATATATATATATATATATATATATATATATATATATATATATATATATATATATATATGAGCGATTGAGAGGACCGGTGCTTAAAAGTAGAAATTTCTTATAATTGTACCGGTTCAACAAAAACGTATTCCTAGCAACCTGGAATTTGGACCGCTTAAAATTTGTTATAAATTCGAGCGCATTCTATTGCCTTTTAAATCGTGCAAAATCCTTTAATACGTGGCTCTTTGCAGGATCTCTATAGGGAAATATCGATTGGTCTAAACGCGTTGCTTCTAAATCTGTATTCAGAAATGCAGTTTAGTGTAGAAATCTGAAGCGCATTCTCCTAGCACCGCTTGATGAATGCTCAACAAGGCACGAGCATTCCCTCTACCGTGAAACTAAATGTACTTATCCGAAGGTGTTAAGCGGATACAAACTTAGGATCAGTTGAAATACAAGTCGTCAAGACGAATGTAGAATGCATTACGTTTTTCCATCTTTGTAATTTAATTTTCGAAATGGAAACGCTGGTAAAGGGGAGCCGGAACGTTTGCAGTTTAAATGGATTTATCAAGATCTCCAGCTTATTTGCCATTGTTTAGGGAAGTAATTTCTTGAACAAGTTGAAGGGAATTGGTGTGGGATTGGCGATTGTCCTTGGTTGATAAGGTTTGTAGATAGAATACATGTTGGTATTTTTTATAATTGCTATAGCTGCCGTTGTTGTCTTATATTTGAATCTTATAAGATGAGTTTTGCTCCAAATAACAAAACAAAAAACGCGTCGAATTGAGAACCGCCTCCGTTGTTTTTGTCGGTTTATAAAATTTTATTGCCAACATCAGGAACCAATATATTATATTAACAGACACTAATGACAATATTGATAGGTGTCTCGTATGCGAAGCCACCACCGCTTCGTCTATTTCTGCTGTCAAGCAAGAGTTTGTAAGCACTATTATGTTCCTCTTAGGAAGATAATGAAGTCAGAGAAATGACTGGACAATATGATATACTTACTATCTAATGTCCTGGGTTAAGGACGCAATACATTATTTTGTTATTGTTTATCATCAGGCGAGCAACCTGTTCTTCTCATCACTCAAGTGAATTAAAAAACCTAAAAATAGTATAACAAATACGAATGACAAAGTGCAATTCAAAAAGAGATTCGTTCCGATTAAAAAATTTCGTAGTTTGAAGTCAGTTAATACGTCAAAGAATATCTCTCTATTCTAAAAAAAGTAGCTGGCGCCGCCGCCGCCTCCGCAGCCAAAAGCTTGTCACGCTATCTGCTCCGAAACCGCTGGGGGTATGGGGTCGAGGCCGATACCAATCGATGCAGAATAATGTGGGGAAGAAAGTAAGATATGTCTCATATTCGTCGGACTTTAAGTTTTTTTTATGTTATGTTTTGTGGAAAAACATGGGCAAAGCCCCTATACTACAAATAATACATTACATCTTAACTCATAGCAAACATCATAATGATCGACAAGACCACAAAATAAATTATCCTACGTAAATTGAATTTCACTGTGTATCGTGTTTTGTCCAAATTAAAAGTCTTAACACGTAATAAGAGCACCCCACGTCTCTAGGGTGCATTAATGTCGAATGTGCATTCTGACCAATAAAATGAGCCACAATTTGCGGTCCAAATTAATGAGTTTATTTATTATAGAATTGAAAATTCCAGATACGATTTACGAAATGCGTATGCACAGAACATAAATTGCTTGTTGTGTTACATATTATGTAGTTTCGAAACTCATTGCGGTTATAGGAATGTTTTATTTAGAGACAGTTTCGGTGGTGTTATAGGCTAGTAGTAGCCGACTGCTCAAAGAGAAGCTGCCGGTTCGAATCCTGCACAAAGACAAATGTTTGTGTGATACACAAATTTTTGTTTCAGGACTGCGTGTTGTGAAAGTGAGGGTCGCTCCTAGTTGATACCCACGATAATCTTCTGTGGGTTCAGAAATACGTGTGTAATGTCAGGTGTCATCTATTTTAACCCCAAGCAAAAAAAGGGGGATGTTATAAGTTGTCTCCTTTATCGGTCTGTGGCATCGTATGCGAATGACCGATTTGAATGTACACATTTTTAATAGAGATAATTCTTAGCCATGTTTATTCAGTCATTTAGAGTTTACATATTTTTTCGAGCTGAAACGAGCAAGAGGGTCACGTGATGGTAAGTAACCATCAACCATAAACGCCCACAATACGAGCTCACAATATTATAAACGTTTTGTCGACCTTAAATGTAAGGGATAATTAAGGGATTGGGAATGGGAAGGAGATTTGGGGCTTCGGATATCTCACACACTACGTATCCAACGAAACGTAACATCAAACCGCTACTTTACGTCGTTTTCTGTTAGACAGTGGTAAGAACCAGGTAAAGCCGGCACATTCATGCTGTTGATGTAGTCTAGACAAAACTGTCTACAGCGTGACTCTAAAAATTCAAAAAAAACAAAACAACGAAACAAAGTTTCAAACTGTATAATATTTCATATTCAATTTAACATTAAATTGTTCACATTAATATTATTATGAATACAATCTGAAATGTTTGAATTATTCTATTTCATTATTGCATAAATAGATCGAGAATTGAAACCATCGATAATGCTGGATCGCTGACCTGACGTGTTTCGAACGGGCCCGACAATTTTATTATCACAGCTTTCAATTCTGAATAGATAAAACGTTGTGGTCGTCTGAACTATGAGCCAGAGAATGCCAGGTCTAGCAGTTGGCAAGGTTCCAGCTACATAGCCCAACGTACCAGCGTACAGCCGTGTCACAAATCGGCGTCTCTACCCTAACTTTACATTGAAAACTTTCTATTCAATATTAAGCCTTAAGTTTCAAACTTTAGAGTTTATTATACTAAATTACAGTGAAGCTTGGGATGTAACAGAAAACATTTTGAATTCAAATGTGTCGCTGATGCCGTTGTGTATCCAATATTCTATATCAATAAAGTGGAATGGCTTGTGCACAAAATAAGCTCGATTTTGGAGAATATCGCTGTATGATGACTGTGCAGGTGTACGCCGATTTAAATATGTTTGTTTGTATATTAATTTATGTATTTACTTAGGACGGCGCGTCACCGAATCAATTTTAATCTGAAACTGGTTTCGATGAATGGTGGTGCATTAATTAATTTCAATTTTGCTTTGCGTTCAATTTGACTAGAAACGCCAGATTGTTTGTTATTCTTTGAGTGGTAGAGCCATTCTGTAGACAGTTTTGTCTAAATCATGAATTGGCCGGTTCGTCCGGGTCATTACCATTATCTCACAGAAAATTGGCGTAAAGTAGCAACTTTGCTACTGCGTTTTGTAAGGTGAGTGAGATATCCCAAAATATTCCCAAATTCTCAATGGGAAGGCCAATCCCACTTGTGGCACACTTATTATTAACCTGTTTACTGTTGTCTGTTTTTTTGTTGTTATTGTTGTTGTATATCTACAATAAAGAGTTACTATCTATCTAATTCCTTAATTAATATCTTTTAATATCTTATTCCTTTAAGGTCGGCAACGCGCCCATGATTCTCTTGGTATTGTGGGCATACATGGTCGGTGGAGATAACTTACCACACGTACTTGCTCGTTTGCCGGCCTAAGCTATAAAAACAGTTTGAGTTGTTTATACGTTTTAAAAAAACATATATATTCATTTAAATATTATATTATATTATATATATAAATAAATATATAAATAATAAATAAATACACTAGGTAAACCTGTATCGTGGGTATCAAGAACTACGAGGGACTTGCGGTCCCACAACACCCAAACCCGAAACAAATATTTTTGGATCACACAAAGATTTGACTCGGTGTGGGAATCGAACCCACGGTCTCTCGCTTCGCAGTCGGCTACTCGCCAACTGCGCCACGGAGGCTGTCTACTCCTATATATATGATGGATTCATCAACGTATATACCAAAATGCTGGACTTAAAAAGCTGAAATGCTTACAGCGTATTCTTATAATGACATAGGCAACCACTAAAATAGTTTTTTGGTGTTTTATTCTTATAGACTCCCTCCCTCTATAAGGAGTGAAAAACAGCTTGCTGCTGCGTTTCGTACGTTGAGTGGGATATCCGGAGGCCTAAATCCCCTCCCCTTCCCAATCCCTTAATTATCCCTTTTCTTCAAGGTCGGCAACGCGCCCATGATTCTTTTGGTATTGTGGGCGTCCATGGGCGGTGGTGTTCACTTACCATCAGGTGACCCACTTGCTCGTTTGTCGGCCTATACAATGAAAAAAAACATTTTATGAGAAATAATATTTTTTTGCTCTCATTTCCTTGAAACTTGATATTAATGAATAAAACAATTAAAGAAACAATAATATTGGCATTTTAAAAAATTCTATCTCTTAGAGAAAAGTTTGTATGTAAGAAGGGGGGAACCGCGAGCGGTAAACTAGTATATAATAAAAATTTTAGGAATGTTAAAAATGTTTTATTTATTTTTATTTATTTATTTTTACACTTTATATACAATGTATAAAGGCGGACTTAATGCCAAAGGCATTCTCTACCAGTCAACCTTAGGGCGATGCAGAGATGATCATTTTACTCACATCTGTAATCCCCGAAGGAGTAGACAGAGGTGCAACTAGTACACCCACATTTTGCCGAGATTATTTCTGTCCCATGATATAATAGGGGTCGAGCCTATCGACATGTCGGGTACAATTCCATGTACATACTAAGCATTTCGTGACAGAAAAATCCAATATTACTTTTACCCGACCCGGAGATCGAACCCGAGACCTCAGCACAGCAGTCGTAACGCGTACGCATTGCAACTGCGTCACCGAGGCAATGAGGAAGTTAATTGGAAATAATATTTAGTTTTAACTACAAAATAAATGTATATGCATCAAATAAAGTTCTTTTTTTTTTTAATATGAAATTATGAACTTAAATTGTACACTTTTGCTCGGTGCGCAATAAAAGAACTTGTTTTTAAACAGAAACGATGAAACAACGAACGTTACTTTTGAATAAAATAATGCGCAATTTAAAATTAAATTCGGCGACAGCGTGGATGAAGTACCAGCTTGAATTTTTAAATATTTTTGTCGAACTCTACCGCTGTAAATGAAAAAATAATGTATGCACTATTTTATGCTAATGAGCAGCGATAGCTCGGTTGGGAGTGGTACGGACTGTCAAGACGAAAGTCGCAGGTTCGAAACCAGTCCCAAGGGCATACACCTCTGACTTTTCATTGTGTATTAATTGTTAATTATCGCTTGCTTTAACGGTTAAGGAAACATCGTGAGGAAACCTGCATACCACAGAAGTTCTTCATAAGAATTTCGAAGTTATGTTAAGTTTGCTAACCCGCATTAGGCTAGTGTGGTGGACTTTTATTTATTGCATCGGCCGGCAATCTATCCAGTGTGTCACCTGATGGTAAGTGATCTCCACCGCCAATGTACGCTCACAATACCATAAGAATCTTAGGTGCATTGCCGACTTTAAAGGAAAGGGATAATTGGGATTCACCACACGAAACGCAGCAGCAAGCCACTACTTCACGTCGGTTTTCTGTGAGACAGTAAAAACGACCCTGTCGAGCCGGGCCATTCATGCTGTTGACAAAACTGTCTACAGCGTGGCTCTACCACGCATCATATATCATCATATCAACAATTTAATGCATACTGTAAAAACATTACGAGTTCCTTAAGCACATTGATTAGGTCATTCACCTAGATAGAAAAAAAATATTCAGACTTACCTACATGATGTCTACATGCGTAAAATACTAACGAATAAAATGTGATCAACATAAAATAAGGTCATTGTATCAATCTCTAGCCGACAATTACGTATAAAAAATGTAGTTCATCAATAATATTATTTGGCAGCCTCCGATGGTCTAGTCGCAGGGGTAAAGCATAAGCTACGAGAGAAAGTTAAAGACAAACATGATGTGTCAAATCTTAACAACATTTAACTTGCAACCGAAAACGCCAGCAAATTACGGTTTCGCTACAAAAAACTATATTCAACGCAGTCCTAAATCGCCGCGTCCGGTGGCCAAGAAAAGAACGTTTTCTGTCCAGTAAGGCGACTTCCTTCACTCTAATTACTGTTCCGCACAAAGAGTTAACTTCACAAAGGGGTCTCAGCTTACGATGGTTGCGCGAAATTACTGAGAAACTAATTTCAACTACGCTGTTAGGTTTTTTCAACGACGAAAAAGTATTCTTACACTAACGTGAAAAAATCACCGCGTCCGTGATTTTTTTCGTCACGAAATTAACTTAGCTTACAGATGTTTTCCTTATTTCTTACAAACGTTTTGAGTGTTTAGGGTTGCGTACTGAAATAAAATTAACCATATTATTAATTTTAATTCATCATAGTTCCCACTAGTTGTTACTGATAATCGACGTATGAAGAGAAAACGAAAACTTTCATCGTTTTACAAAACTATGAAAACTTGTACTAGGGCTACAGGTTGTTGTTTTTAGTACACTAAGGTTTTAAGAATTATTAGAACACTGAACTGTAACAGAAATCGGAGATATTAGATGCAGAAGCCTTATAACCTCGCGTCGTCTGTTCCGTAAATTTACTGTATTGCTCATTTTAAAATTCTTTTCATGTAATTTCTCGTCAAAAACCATCAAAATTTGATTCGGCTTCTAGGTAAAGCCCCTTTCACGAAGAACCCTATTACAGAGAAACAATAAATTGGTAAATGTAAGTAAAAGGAATCAAAGCACCGTTATAGAGGACGTGTATACCTACCGTATATAAATTATTACAGGTGCTTATGTATAAATGCGTCAAAAACAGAGCACACAGCAAAGACAAGAGCGAATGGACAGGTTGATGCAATAACTGAATAAGTCGCAGACGAATGTAAATCTTATGTTAATGCGTACAATGCTTATTTCAGATTGAACGGTGGTGAGATATGTCGATAGGATGAAGTGAACTTAGGATATTCGCAAAACCTTATCAGAAATTCGATGTGAAAGGAAATAAGACCTTAAGAACGGGTACTAGTGTGGATTTTCCCTCGATAGTTTTTTGATGCTTACGGGAATGTCCTGAAGGCCTCAACCCTCACCCTTGGCATTTCGCCAGGGTACTTATACGGAGACGGACGTATCTGCCTCCAGCCGTCTAGTTTTACGGCTTTTAGATAAATTACGTTGCTGAAAAAAAACGAATTTTCGAGATATGCATCATGTGTTTCATAGACTG
Organism: Mimas tiliae; assembly: GCA_905332985.1. Lineage (NCBI taxonomy): Eukaryota > Metazoa > Arthropoda > Insecta > Lepidoptera > Sphingidae > Mimas > Mimas tiliae. The sequence goes on along the minus strand of HG995256.1, from coordinate 9,467,415 downwards.
ATTGGGGTTGATTTTCTGAAGTTATATTTATTCAAGCCGTAAAACAAATGTCTACATTTACTATGTTATACATTGTTTTTGTACATTGTAGCATAGAACATAGGTATTAATCGATGATATTATTAGCTTTTTGGATTAATTTTTATTATTATTAGCTTGAGTGACGAAACGAGCAGGTCGTTTGTCTGATGGTAAACGGCACGCCTGTCCATAAACAGAAGCAACACGACACAGAACTTTGAATTACAAAGCACTCCATGGCATTGGACTGCGCTCGTCAACCGGAGACATAAGATGTTAAGTCTCATAATGCCCAGTAATTTCACTGGCTTCAATATCCAAATAGCAGTTTGGCGGCAGAAATAGACAAACCGGTGGTACCAACGCAAACGGCATCTCGCATACGAGGTACCTACAAGCTTGTCAAACTTGTGACAATAAACAAAACTGTAATTTCTAAATGGCTGAACAGATTTTCATCAAATATAGCTAATAACCATCGAGAATATACCAGCTTAGATAAAAATAACAACATTTAAGCTATAATCTGGTTTTAGCGCTACGATGTCCAAGAAAAATATACAGACAGACATATATAAAGGGGTCAAACTTATAACACCCCTCTTATTTTTTAGGAGCTAAAAAAACTTGAAACATCTGAATTATTCTCTCACCTTTTCGTAATTAAAGAGATTTTACAAAAATCTCCGATTACGAAATCTATTATGTTCATAACAAAGAAAAGCAAATACAATTGTACCTAACAGTGAAATACGTATACCACATGACAGTGGTACAACAGGCCTTAAATACTGTTTAGGAGACATTCCTATAACGCTCAGGCCAGAGTAAATGAACATTTGTGAGCTCACATATATTTGTCACAGCTCTGAAATGAAGCCCCGCAGCGTACTCCTCGGTCCTCCCGAGTTTTAAACGCTACCATGTTTTTTTAAGGTCATTGTCTGTATTTTAAAGATATGCATATTATATAATGAAGCTTTGTATTTGAAGATGTTTATTCTTCGTTTTCTCGTTTTTTTGTGTGCTTGTCGAATTGTTTTCTAATTATTAAAATTATTAATAATGTGATTTATTTTGAATTGGTAAATTTCTATTTCACGCTTATTTTAAGCACTCGTCTATTAAGATCGATCACATCACATTAAATTATTTGCATTACCTTTGCGCACTTAGTAATGGGGTCATCTGTATCAGCTATTTATTATTTAGTACTCACTCAATAAAAAATAAAATGCTGTATTTATCTAATTGAATTTGGTACCCACTATGGGGCTAAAATATTTATATCGTAAACTATACGTTGCTTAAATTTAACCACACCTTTCTGTAACACGTTGTATAATAGCCAGCATGATAATTTTGCATTCTGTCGTCTTAAATTTTATTTGATAAGTAATGTTTTAGGAGTTTGTGAAACAAACGTTATATATTCTGACGGTTCCAAATGATAAAAAGCGCTAAAACACTTTGTTATTAAAAAAATCACGTCTCAGTTTCCCTTGTTTACCCAATCACAAAAACAATACAATACGCGAGGACGCTACAACGAAATAAAGCAGCAACATCAATCTTCGTCCGGCGGCGACTCATCGGCCGAAAAAAATCAAAAGCCAACCCGCCGACAACACCGGAATACAGATGACCTCTCAAGAATCCTGCTGAAGAGTTGCTATTATCGACTTAGCCCCTACCTACAGGGGTGCTATAGTGCCTCCAAACTTGTTTATTTTTGACGGGTTTCGATAAGATGAATTTTGGTAATGGTCAATATTAAAATTATGCCGACTGAGATTTAATTGTCACACAAATAAAAACTAGATATTTATAGGCTCACACACAGATAGCCAAACGTGCAAACATGTACTCAAATATCTGAGGAAATATCTATATCAGTATTTGCATAGCAATTTAGTGCTAAATACGAGTATAACTAAGTGTCTCAATGAAAAAAAACTTTCTAAAACAAAACCTTACCCGTACAGTGCACATAGTGCGGGATTTTGCGAGTTATTCAGTAGTTGTCTCATCATCCGAATTAGCCGCGTACTGACCGAGCGAACAGCCTTGAGGACGTGCCTCGCCCGAGCACGCCTAGGCCTGAGTCGAGCGTTCTCGGTTTTTGGTGATGCTCAAAGGCGCCTCAGTAGGTACTAATGTCTCGCAGACTCAAAACAATTGCTTTGCTTACTCGCACTATGAATCGCGAGCGAAACTATAAATGCGCAGACAAGTTTGTTGATGCATGGCTGCGCGCGCCAGCCTCGGCGAATAAATTTCAGACCGAGGCAGTCGTCGGGGGGAAAAAGTACGAAGCAGCCTCGCGAGGCTGCTTGACCAGTCAGTACGCGGCTATTTAAGTATGCAGATCCGTACAACGCGGATTGTATTGAAAACTAATTAGCTTTATACTTATAAAAATAAGAATGAAGTGGCAACTATGTATACACGTAATACACTATGAACTGTGAAAAGGGTGACCACTCCCGTAACACATTCAAAGATATACCGAGAAACGCACGAGGGTTTCGCGTCATAGTTGTACTATTTGCACTGCCATTTGAATGTTGAATTTGTAAATATTGGACCGTTTTTGAAGGGAGTAAAGCCGAAAGATTCAGTTAAATGGCGTCATTTGTATTGTATTCCCCACTAGAGGGTCGAGTTACTCTTGTAACTCCTGTAAGTGTGGCGTTTATTGACCACTTTAGGAGTCGAGTGCGTGCCAGTTACACATCGCTTTGTCAGCAAATGTGCGCGGAATATAAATTTGTTTTAGCTACAACTCACAAACTCTGAATCTAAGATGTGTCTCACGTGCGTTATATTACAGCTGGCAGTGGATTTCTAGGTCCAGGTTTGTTTACGTCATTTTAGGTCTTGAATTTGTTCTTTGAGAGTTGTGTAGGTAAAAGGCCTTTTTTAAACTCATTGTTTTCAATAACCTACTGATGTCTGGTATTTTGAGCGTAAACCATTTTGATATTTATGCATCAATATATCATCATCCCCTACAAACTTACAATATGTTTCTACGGGACTAGGCAAAAATAAATGTAACATTTTTAAGGTCTTCCACATTATAAAAATTTATAGTCCAACTAAAATATTGTTTTCTCGTACTGCCTCGGCAAAGTGACTGCGCTACACTAGATGGTAATTGCAAACTGTTCCACAGTATGTGATACTACAGAAGTATGTTGTGATGATATGCTTCACTAACATACAGATGCTGGAAGTTTTATTCAAATCAGTCGAGTGAAATGTGTTTTACACAGTAACAACAGTAGTTCCTAGTAAGCACTATCATACATTATGAAGTCTATTGAAAATTACTATTACCTGATCTGCATACGACTTACACTTATGACAATCTATATATTAATATGTAAAGAGATAGCTTCACCTTTTTTAACCATATTGCGCGTACAGAAGATTGTGAGATTTGACATGGTTAACGTTTATATGGAGAAAGCTATTTGTATATAATGTCTGTAACAAACATGTATGTTTATTAAATAAAATAAAACATTCAGTTTTCGCTCACACTGATAATGTCTGAATGTAAAATCTCGCAGCTGACGTAATAGACCAAAATTAAATAAATAGGCCTAGTTTCAACCACTACGCGACCACTAGCATAATGTATAATTATACAAATTGCACACAATTGTCTTCTATCACCGTTAGCTTGTCAAGATGTTTTAAATTAATGATCATAATGTCTCCATTCCTCTTCAACCTATCACAACACATCATTCACAAAACGAATAAATAACACAGAGTATCTTTATTTAAATAACAGTCTCGTTTTTATGTAGGTCACAAAGTAATTTATTTCATTTTTTCGCTTGTCGTTTGCATTAATTTCGGAGGGCGGCATCTGCGGATAATGGCATTTCCAACTCGTATATTATTATCATTTTATTGAATTTATCAAGCCGCAAATATTCTCTTGTGAAAAATTGACACCCACTGTCTACTTCGGGGCTTCTTGTGGATTTGTTGACCTCGTATTGCCTCGTTATGGTAATTTTACTTTGTAATAGTTTTTCAATTGGAATGCCAAGTAACTTCTTTAGGTTATAATGGAACATCTTTGAGAAAGCATTCTTGTATAAGTAATATACTTAATTACTTTGTCATTTAGATGTTAATTTATCAGAAGTTAATAAATAATATATATTATGTTCAATCAACAGTAATTACTACTTACTGTTTTGTGATTTGACACTATATAATTCAATTACTGCAAGACGACTATACAATGCCAGACGGTAAATTCGGTGCAATTTGAAGAAAAACCAGTAGTTCTGAGCATCTTTCGACGATCTACATAATTCCACTGGCTTCCTTATTTGCTTTTTCATGGTAATTTACCTTAAATTTTCAAATGTATGTGAATACAAAAGGACGTGGATTATTTAGTGCTTGTACCACCTTGTGCATACCGTAGACAACTGCTTTATGAGATCTTATTGTGTGAATCTACTTCTGTAGACATGGTTATTAAAATAAAGTGCCCGGCGTGGCCTGCATCTATTTATACAAACTTCTACACTCGAACGTATATTATACTAGACTGTTTCCTGCGGCTACTCCTGCGTAAATGTATTTTTCTGGAATAAAAGTAGCATATGTTTTAAGTCATGTCTTGGTCTATCTGTATGCCAAATTTTATCCAAAATCCGTTCAGCTGTTAAGGTGTAATGGAATTACAAATATCCAAACTTTACATACAGGGGTGTAACCAGTACACCCACACTTCGCCGAGCGCATCTCCGTCCCATGATGTGATAGGGGGCGAGCCTATCGCCATATCGGGTACAATTCCAGACTCCGGGTTGATACTAAGCATTTCATGACAGAAAATCCGTTCAGCTGTTAAGGTGTAATGGAATTACAAATATCCAAACTTTACATACAGGGGTGTAACCAGTACACCCACACTTCGCCGAGCGCATCTCCGTCCCATGATGTGATAGGGGGCGAGCCTATCGCCATATCGGGTACAAATCCAGACTCCGGGTTGACACTAAGCATTTCATTACAGAAAAACCAAACTTTCTTATTAATAATATACATTATACATCCCCCTTCCCCTTTCAATTTTATAAAAGTGACCAAGAATCTATAATTTATATTTAACATTATGTCACTTACTACACGTAGACACCTTACTTATAGGAACCAATCATTGTCATAAGTCACTTATAAGTGAATAAAATCAAAATTTACAATTTATTATTGCATCGATGAAAAACAAACTGTTCCCAAGCGATTTCGGCTCGCTAATTAATATAAACATGTTGATTTATTACATCCTAAAACAAATGAGTTTGCTAATGGTCCCCGTCCAGCCGAACGCAGCAATGACCGCAGCGCCACCGCCCCGCGCCGTCGGAAAAGATCATTTTGCAAAACGCAATTAAACTTTAACTTCATTAATGAAAATACCTTATTTTCTTTCATCTAAATAATGGGGCGGCTATATTGTTCCCAGCCAAGTCGACTCTCTATTGTATCTTGAACAATAAACGGCGTATTTCAATGTTCGGGCAATTGTAGAAGGGACATTTTTTTTGATTTTTAATTGGAGCACGTCACGAAGTATTAAGTGGCTGGGGTTCTATATTTTTAGCTTTCCGAGAGCCACTACTTCATTACCTTTAGTTCGAAATAAAAAATTACTGTGCTTACGAGACTAATACCAAGGTCTCAGGGTGATAAGCGCAGTCCAATACCATGCAGTGCTTTGTAATTCAAGGTCCTGTGTGTTGTTGCTTCTGTTTATGGGCAGGCGTGGCGCTTACCATCAGGTGTTTCGTCATTCAGGCTAATGGAAAAGTTTCCTCATATATGATACAGTATTTAGGACATAAAAGTGCCGTGGTTTCAATGTATAGAGTGGTAGAGAGAGTCACGCTGTAGTCACTTTTTTGTAGCATGAAATATCTTTTGCTGGCGGCTCCGCCCGCTTGAACAGCCTCTTCCGGGGTAAAAAGTAGCCTATAACCAGGCTAAAAAGTAGCCTTTAAGAATCTCCAGGTTCCCATCTATCTCTGTACCACAATTTATTAAAATCATTTCAGCGATTTAGGCGTAAAAGCGTAACAAACAAACTCACTTTCGCATTTATAATATTAGTTAGGATTGGCCGGCTCGACTGGGGTCAACAATGCAACTGTCTCCCAGAAACCGAGGTGAGTAGCCGCTTTCCATTGGTTTCGTACGGCTGTGTCGGTGAGATTTTTTGAGTCCCAAACTCTTCGTTCCCCTCCTTTAAGGTACGCATCCACAAATCGCCATGTATTATGCGTGTTCATAGTAAAGATCACTTACCATCCGGTAACTCCCTTCATTCTTTCACTTCCTTGTTAGCCGGCACCTGCTATAAATAAAATATTGTTTCTCTAGCCAATTACATCAAGAATATAATTCAAACAAATACAAAACTTTACGAAGTCCTTGAATTTGCATTCCCTGCTCTTCGCATAAGAAAAATATCTAAAAATGTGAACTATTTTCTTTGTAGAACACTGTCTTTCGGACAGGTGCAACCGTAGACTCGCTGTGTTTGCTCAAATAACTCACATTGCGAATATAAAACGAAGGGACTCGTATGAAGTCTGTATGAATTCAAATAACCCCAGTGTGTTGCAGCAAGCAAGTTTTACACAGCGCCCGCTTTCGACAGTTTTTATTGGCGCTGGTCTGGGCCGATTGTCTTAAATCATAATCAGACCCATAATAAATGTCGATATTGGATAACTTGTCTGTTATCTGCTGATAAGGTTTTTTGTGGTATAAATATATGGATTAGTATATGGCAAATTGGTAATCTTAATTGACTGTTTAATTATATGGCAGATAAAATTTATTCGGACGTTGAACGGTCCGCCCTAAAATCTAATCAAAGATGTAAAATCTATTACTAACTTTGTAGGGAGTTTTAATTTAATCAATATTTCGTATTCAAACAAATCTAATTACACAAATTATATGAATATGAATATAGTTATCCCGAAAAAGGTTAGAAGAGTCCACAGTCGAGTCTCATTAATATTTCCAAACTTTCACTAATTGGGAAATTGTCATTAGAGCTTACGCGTTCAAAGCCAACATTCACGGTCATAATAAAATGTTTATCAAAAACGATTAGTCTGGAAACTTGGCAAGTAGAAAAATCCAGTTATCGGAGTCTAGTTAAAGCGCTAAGTATAACGGGTTTGATTCGAATCCAATTAGTTCGCCTTCGTCACAGCTATTCTAAAGCGATGGATCCGAGTTCCGCCTTTTAGGACCCCGGTTGAATTTTTAATGGCCGGAAAAGTGTTGAGTGTACAAAAAAGTGGAGAAGTTTTAAACGTTCACCGGATAACGTAGCGATTCCAATAGGTTTAGGTCCGCGAGGAATTTTCGGAAATGGATCGCGCTTATTTTTAAATTTGCGACGCTTATCGGACCAATCTGGCGTTTACTTACATAAAATAAGAAATTTCTACAGCGTTGAGAAACATTTCAATATGATAAATGGAAGTATGATAGTGATATAAAGTTAAACTTGTGATTTATGGGCTACTTCTCTGGTTTTTTGAAGACGTAGCATTTTAAAATAAGTCCCGAAAAATGCAGATTTTAAATGATACGTCAAGTTTGTAGTAATTTATGGTCGCAAAGACCGAATAATTTTACAAAGAAGTTAAGTTAAAGTTTTAGCCAAAATTACAATTGCATTTGGAAATGGGTAATTCAATTTAAAATTTTACATTCCAATCAGTTATCAATTTAAAAAAAAACACGCAGCATTCGATTTAAATGCAATTTCCGGTGATTATCAGTCTTAGCAATTATCTTCAGATACAGCGTTACACCCTACACCACCCTATACAAGAATTCCCTTCATCTCGTATTCTCGACGGCACGCAAAAAAACCATTCTCAATTGGAAATGACGATTTCATCCCAAGGAAATGTCTGCGAAGTTATAACAATTTGCGGTCTCATATTACGCTGATTATTATGCTTTGCTGTTATCGTGCAGTCTCCTCTCATTGGAATATTTATATATCATTAGGACCCGAAGTGTAGGTATATCACTGGAGTGTAAGTGGGTCTCCAACATCTTAGGCCCAAAGCTAACATTGCACGTCGGCGAGATTTGAGTCCCGTTGAGGGTCGGCGGTGGGTCACCCCAAATAAAACCAAATCTATGGTACGAGAGGGCGAACACTGGAATTGGGTCGAGATGGTGACAGGCAGAAAGAAGGACCATATTTATTTTTTCAGTATCTTGAATGACGAAATTTCTACCAAACATATTTATTTTACAAAATTAGATTTGTAAATTTAATTATAACGGTGAAATTCTACGATGAAAGAAACGCTACGAAAATGCTAGGCTTGTGTTACGGCGTAGCACGTAGCATTTTATCTCAGAAAAAATCTTCACGGTATTGAAGTCGCGCTCATAATCTATTTTCTTCAAGGTTATCGAAATCTATGGAGCGTAAATATTCCTGCGTCATTTTGTAAACTATTTCGTAATTATAGAGTATCAAAATAAGTATCTACGAGTATATGTTCTTGTCAATCATTGAATTTAAATACAGAATCCCGAGCCCAAAACTATAGAAACGTCGTGACGCATCACATAAACTTATCTCTATATATTAATAACTAGCCTTTGCTCGCGGCTCCACCCGCGTGAACGTCCTTTTCGGGGATAAAAGTAGCCTATGTTACTCAGTGATAATGTAGCTTTCTAACGGCAAAAGATTTTTTTAAATCGGTCCAGTAGTCTTGGAAATCCATTGTCTCTGCCTACCCCTATGGGAAACAGGCGTGAGTATATGTATATATGTATTTATGGTCCAGTAGTTTTTAAGTTTATTCGTTACATACAAAAATACAGTTATAAAGTTCTATCCCTTTTTTTTATTGTTGCGTTAACAACCCTCCTCCGATATTATAAAATTATTATAAACAAAAGAGTTCATCCTGCAAGAGGAGCCGGCAACATGGACAACGTTGTCGCTTTGATTTTCCGCAACTCTGGCCACGACTATTGATTTCCACAGATTTTCGAGGCACGACCGCGATGCCGCACAGACACGTAGTTAAGGGACCTTGGGGACCTTCAGTTTTATTTTCGGCCACCTATTATATCTAATAATATATGCCTTTGCTTGGCTTTCTTTTGGTAAGATAATTTCTGTATGAAATGTTGAATTGTGCTATTTTGCGTGTATATTTTATGTTATGAACCGGTTTTAGATTTAGCCGTCTTATATTCTATCTCGTCTCTTATTCTAGAGGGGTTGACGTCAGGCAGGCGGCCGGTCATAAAAACTACAAGCAATCTTTCTGTAACATGTGTTAAAAGCATCCCACTGTGAGTGAAATAAGGGCAGGTGGAAGAAGAAGACGATAATCTATCTTGTAAATAACGTATACTTGGAGATTGAAAAATCAGCTCTGAATGCCTTGTTTACATGGGATATTTATAAAATGTTTATTTTATTAGTATAAAACGTGTATTTAGAGTAACTAAGCAAGTATAGTAACACATGTTCCATTTAATTTTCAAATAAAAAAAATATTTTTAAATATAAATATTTTAATCACAAGTGGAGATAATTGTAAAAATACGCATATTGATTTAAATGTTTTTATTGACAAAAATAACCAATTTTATCACATTTTTTTATATCCCTGTTATAAAAATCCAGCGACATAAAGATATTTTACATAACAATGACTTTCTAGTATATTGTTATATTATAGTATATTTAGTATTCTATTTAATTTTATTTTTTAATTTTATTCAGGTGGTATTCCGTCCCAAAGCCTAAGTCCGCCCCCGTACGGCGCTATTCGTGTTTTAATCGCAGGGCTTATAATTCTGCGGTTAGGGAGGACGGCACTGTGGGACTAGTTTCACGAATTAATCAGCTGCCCGGAGAGACGCCGTTCGTAAACAATACGGCCCGTACTCTGTCACTAGTGATGGCCACTATTTGAAGATATTTCCGGATCTGACGAGAATGTTAGTGATATAACAGAAAGTTTAAAAAAATCTTGTTGCAATGTTAATATTGGTGCAGAAGTGGAACAAATAATTGTGATTGTTTTATATTCTGTAACATTAGTTTTGACGTGAATCATACATGAGTGCCTAGCTGTAATCAAGAAGTTTTGAATCTTGGCGAAACTTGAATAATATATTACCGTTAGTATAATAAAATTTAACTTAAACATATTAAAGTATACCTATACTCGTAAGCAGCAATCACTAAAGAAATCTTAAACTGTAAAAGGTACCTATTTGTTATCCCAACACACAAATCACAAAACTACAGATTTGTGATTTAAAATCTAAGCTAAAAAAATACCTTGCATAATAACATGACTTCAAAAACAATTATAAAATAATAATAATAATACCAGCCCTGTATTATATACGTCCCACTGCTGGGCACGGGCCTCCTCTACTGAATGAGAGGGGTTAGGCCTTAGTCTACCACACTGGCCTAAGGTGGGTTGGCAGACTTCACATACCTTCAAAATTCTTATGAAGAACTTCTCAGGTATGCAGGTTTCCTCACGATGTTTTTCCTTCACCGTTAAAGCAAGTGATAATTAACAATTAATGTACACATAACTTAGAAAAGTCAGAGGTGTATGCACTTGGGGCTGGTTTCGAACCTGCGGCTTTCGTCTCGACAGTCCATACCACTGTGCTATGACACTGATATCACTGCTATCCTCAACGTTGGCCTCAATCGTAACGCGTACGCATTACAACTGCGCCATCGAGCCAGTCATAATAATAATTAATTATAATAAACTCTAATAGATAAATAAGTTCAACTAATATCCTCATAACGCACATGTTATCCGTCATAACCAAAATCACTCAATGAAAAAGCGTTCCTTAACACGTTCAATATTCACAGCTAAATTTTTTCAGAATTACTGCCTATCAAATTTTTTTACGGGATGTTCTCCCGTCGAGCTCTATTTACGATGCCACTTAAGAACGTCTTAATATCGTTTTGAATATAAATTGAGCCCATATTATATTTCGAATTTTGTAGTAGGTTATTTCAATATAACGATGTACTTGAGCAATAAAATGAGATAATGGTACCCTTTTCAGTATTTCTAAATGCAATTAAGTTAAGAAGTTTAAGTGGGCTACCAATATCGTAGGCCCTGAGGTAACCTCACCTGCACGTGGTATGCGAAAATATTTTTTTAAATTAGTTTAATGACGAAACGAGCCAGGCGTTCGCCTTATGTTAAGCGCCAAGCCAGCTCATAGACAGAAGCAACACCCCACAGAACCTTGAGCCTTGATATCCCCGAGACATCAAATGTTAAGTCTCATAATGCTCAATAATTTCACTGGCTTCAATGTCCTTCAAACCGAAACATAACAGTTTGAAGTCAAAATAACGCTGAAATGTCAAAAATAACAATGTCTATAGATCTCTTTGAAGTCTGCCTGTGTCGTTGCCGGTGAACTGAAATTGAAATTGGTTTTGAAGTTTTATTAAAACTTTTTTTTTAAGTTTTAGGTACAGGTATGGCATGTTAATTCCAATACAATAACACAATCACGACGAGTGTATGTCCATTAAGGAGTTTCAGTATTTTAATCCGTTCTCCGTCATCAGATTTTAACCAAATTTATATGGGCACACATCGCAGCAAAACTCTATCAAATGAAATTTTATTCAACAAAATCGATTCATAATTATTGGCGGAGAAATTTGTGCCCGGTATGGCGCCTCGGCGTGGCTGCTAGTTGCATCTCTGTCTTTGTACTACCCTTTCGGGGGTACAGGCCTAACAGGCAATTTAATTTTCAAGTAAAAGTATATTATTAAGTAAGTTTATGTATCTCTTGTCGAGCTATAACTTCCAGGGAAATGCTCTGCCATATAATGAACGCGTTTTATGTCGTCATCGTTTCATACGGACCATGTTATCGGCACTTATTTAAAATTTAACGTATATCACGAGGCTTTTTATTGTATATTTTTGTCTTTGTCATATTTTAACAGTAATTTATTTTATAAAAACGAGAACAACTGAAAAATATCGTAGAATTTATGCAATTCCCGCACCGAGACAAATGTTTGTGTGAGCCACAATTATTTGTTTCGGGTCTGGGTGTTCTCTCTCGGGAGGGGTTGACGTCAGGCAAACAGAGTTGATCGTAAAAACAACATGCCAAGTCTTTCTGTAATATGTGTTAAAAGCATCGTACATGTAGGATAAGAGCAGGTGGAAGAAGAACTAAGAATTTCGTTGGTTTGGTTTTTCCGACCCTGCATTGCACAATAAACAGTTGACCCATAAAGCTAAGACAAAATGAATGAATGAAATTTTTTTAAATATCCTGAATGATAAATAAAAATAAATACACCCAACAGTCACACACATAGTCCTGACCCCACACTAGGTAAACCTGTATCGTGGGTATCAAGAACTACGAGGGACTTGCGGTCCCACAACACCCAGACCAGAGACAAATATTTGTGAATCAGACAAAAATTTGTCTAGGTGCGGGAATCGAACCCACGGCCTCACGCTTCGCAACCGGTTACTCGCCCGCTGCGCCACGGAGGCTGTCGAGCAGATCGTTCGTTTGATGGTCGCCTGCATAGAAACAGAAACAGCAGTACTACACTGAACTTTGAGTTATAGAGTACTGCATACACTGGACTGCGCTCGTCACCCCGACACATAGCATTTAAGTTAATGATGTCCCGACACTGACTTTAATGTTCTTTAATCCGGAACATAACAGAGTTTACACACTGTTAGAGAAATAGACACAGGTGCTTAACCGATGGCTTCTAGAAGGACCTCCCACCATGTACATAAGCTAACCAATAAAAACCGACGTCAGCAACAAAAGCATCTGTAAATTTTAAACGGCTTATGAGATCTTTAAATATAGCTAACCATTTCGATTAAACTAGCTTTCGATCAAAAAGAACCGTATTCAAATCTGTCCATTCGTTTAAATGCTACGATGCCACAAAAAATATTATTCACACCAAATAACTTCACCCATCTTAGTCATATTATTAAAGTTATTAGATTAGGTTATTAGGTTTTTCTTGCGTAGCCTTATGCATGATAAAAAGTAATCTATATTTAGCTCCAGGGTGCCATCTACCTCTGTACCAAAATTAATCAAAATCTGTTCAGCGATTTAGAGGTGAAACTGTAACAAACAAACTTACTTTCGTATTTATATATTAGTTAAGATTTACTCCACCACAAATATCGGCCGCCACGCATAAAATATTTTGAGATGTTTTTATCAGGAACTTAAAAAGGCTACAATAAATTATTTTTTTATGATTAATGTCCATAAACGACACAGTAATTTTCAAGGCAAAAACTTAGTGAATGTACGTACCTAGGGATAAAGTTTTTTAATCATTAATCAAACTCCTAATTACTTCAAATAAACCTTTCCAAGGGTACGTATTGAGTTCAACCGTATACCAGTCTAACAAGTTGAAGTTATCGTTGCCGACAATAACTAGTAGTAGGTTTTTTTTTATTAGTTTTAATGACGAAACGAGCACGTTGCTCGTCGTTGCCCCGCTCACGCCTGCTCATAAACAGTAGGAACTTCAAACAAAACCTTGAATTACAAAGCACTGCATGGCACACGTCACCCCGAGACAAAGTTGCTGAGTCTCATAATGCCCAGTAATTTTACTGGCTTGGATGTCCTTTAAATCTAAATACAACAGTGCATAAACATTGATGCTTTGCGGCAGAAATAGTGCTGTTCATTAGATGATGAATCCATATGCGAATTCGCTAAGATTGCTTTTCTCATTGAAATCGACGTAAGAGACGGCCGGTCGTAAGCATAACTATAAAAGAAAGCTTTGTGCAAAAAAAAATCCGTGTTAAATCAACCCATAACATGATAAGGACAGGAGCACAATGAATGAATTAAAAATATAATTATAATAATAGTACCCAACACATTACATAGGCCTGACCCTGCAGTTAGGTATGATTATCTTGAGTCGTGGTTATCAGGAATTACGACACACTTTCAGTCTCACAACATCCAGACGAAACAGATATTTATTGATCACACAAATATTTGCCTTAGTGCGGGGATCGAACATGCGGCTTCTAGGTTCTCAGTTACTCGTTGTCTGCGCCACGGAGGCGGTTATAATACGCAACAAAAAATGAACCACCAAAGACTATTAAAGACGGTAGAAAAGCGTGACAATCCCGTAACGAGCTACATTGGCTGTATAAGCCGCAAATAAACCCCGTTTGCGGCCATCACAAGCGAAATAAAACTATTTACATAATAACTCATGTCGGGACCCGGCCGCTGTTTTAGAAAAAGGTGCAACGAAATGAATTTTCCCCGCCGACTTTGCTTTTAAACTTTTTAAAGTGTCGCCCGCTTGCCAGTGTGATGCCTGTCGTATATTTTTAATGTAAGTAATATTTTTTATGGTTGGTGCTCTTTTATCAGCACTTTCAAGGTGCTGGCGTGACTAAATGGTATTGGTACTTCATTTCATGTTTAGCTTTAAACATTATAACATGAGTACCTATCCGTTTTTATTGTAGATTAAATTTTGTCTGCGACTTCGCCGGAGTGAGCCTCTTTTAAGTAAGCATCGATAGAGTCGGGAGTGGTACGGACTGTCGAACAACCGAAGATGCAGGTTCGAAACCAGCCCCAAAAGCGACTTTTCTAAGACCTCTGACTTTTCTAAGTTGCGAGTGTACTCATTGACTTTAACGGTGAAGGAAACATTGTTAGGAAACCTGCATACCTGAGAAGTTCCCTTTAATAATTCGAATAATTCTACCAACCCGCATTAGGTCTGCGTGGTGGACTAAGGCCTAACCCCTCTTATTTAGTAGAGGAGGTCCATGCCCAGCAGTGGAAGGTGTTTGGCCTTGGGGCTGGTTTGCTATATTAGAAGAAAATCTTTACAGCCATTTAGGAATTACAGATCTTTTAATGATAATGGTTTTTGGAACTTTGAATGGTAGAGCCATGCTGTAGGCAGTTTTTTCTACAGCATGAATCGGCCGGCTCAACCTGGTCATTACCACTGTGTCACAGAAAACCGATGTAAAGTAGCGGCTTGTTGCTGCGTTTCGTATGATGATCTCACTCATCTGGAGGCCCAAATAGCACGGTACGTTTCCAGCGTTCATTTCTACTCGTACCACGCACATGCAAGCTCTGGAATGAACTCCCTGCATCGGTGTTTCCCGAGCGTTATGACTTGTCCTTCTCTCTGTATTAAGCGAGGTTTAAAAAGAGTTTTCCTTCAACGGTAGGCAGCGGCTTGGCTGTGCTCTGGCATTGCTGAAGTGCATGGGCGGCGGTAACCACTTAACATCAGGTGGGCCGTCTGCTCGTCTCGTAAAAAACCCCATCCTCTTCCCAACCCGTTAATTATCGACGCGTCTATAATCTCACTAGTAGTGTGGGCGTTGGCGATGCGGTGAAGATCACTTACTATCAGGTGACCCACGTGCTCGTTTGCCGGCCTATGGTTTAGAAAGTTAGTTAGTTTAAAAATGTTTTAATGGTTAAGTTATAGATTAGACGATATCTACATATAATGAATCTAGAAAACTGATTTTAAGTAAATCTTAGTACAAGATCTTATAGCAGTCATTAAAATTTAGACAAACAATACGATAACGTTTTATGATAGTAGATGAGGAAGATTCCTACAACGCGATCTTGACTTCAATTAAGGTGCTTAGCCAAACTCGGCTATCAAATCTTTTATTGTTCTGTGGTAAACTCTTGATGAATGACAAACTTGATAAAGATGGTGTTACACTCAGAACGTTGTATAAGATATATAAAAAAATATATATCTATATTTTAAATATATAAATGTTGTATAGGTATATATGTATAGGTATATAAAACCTTTTAAAATAAAGAGTACTCTACATATAACAATAATAAATAAATACACCCAACAGTCACACACATAGTCTTAACCCCATACTAAGTTAACCTGTATTGTGAGTATCAGGAATTACGAGGTCCCGCAACACCCAGACCCGAAATAAAAAAAAACTTGGGAGGTGTCAAGGGACACCCGGATGGAACGAAGTTCCTTTCGATTAATTAGTGAAGGAATTGTAATAAAATTTAATTTTTTTTAAGTTATAATAATATTTTTTTTTATTAGTAACAAATATAATGTTATATAAACTTAATCAGTAGGCTCAATTTTCGTAATAATTGGCTTGTGGTAACTGAAGTAGGAAACATATGTTTGGGATTCTATTTTATTTAAATGTCTTGAAAAAACTGCATCAATGGTAGTATTATATTTTGTTGTTGATTCTGCTGGATTATTGTTAATTCTTAAATCAAATTCTTCCTCGCACTGCAATTATCTCGTGATCTAAAATTAACCAATCAAAAAATATTGATTAAAATGACATCATATTTTACTCCAAAAAATATACCTTAGAAAGATAAAAAAAAATGATAGGTACTTACACATCTGAATGATGATTTAAAGTATTTAAAGCCTGAAATTTCTTTTTCCTATCGTAACATTCTTTATTTCTTTGTTTATCAGTTTTAGGTATTTTTTTACTTTTTTGTTTCTTTAATTTCTGCGCTTCATAATATTTTTTCCTTCTTTCTGCATCAGTTTTAGGTTTTTTGGCTGGTAATTGATCAGTCTCACTACATTCATCTGATCTCTCTGCAGTTATGTTTTGTACCATTGTATTTTGTAATTTCTTTCTCTCACGATATTCTCTACATCTTTGTGCATTTGTCTTTTTCCTTTTCCTTGATGTTATAGTTTGTACCTCAGTAGTCGATGCTTTAGTTGATTCGCTATTAAAAAAAAGCAAAAAAATTGTACATATACATACACACACCGAAACATTTATGTATATATACATATATATATGTACTCTGTCTGTCTATTCTTTCATACACGTCATAGATGCGCGGGACTTTGTAAACACAACAGAGTGTATATATATATATACTCTCTCGACTTCGTAAACACAACAGCGTATAGGTTAGAACACGCACGGCTTGCTAAATACATACGTTCTGATATTGTAATATTAAAATATGATTTGTTTTTGAATTTATTAAAATTATGACGCGTACACTTGCTAAACACACAAAATGTGGAGATTATAATGCGTATGACTTGGTTAGCACAATAATAAAGAGAGGTTATAGTGCGTACTTGCTAAAAATACAAAAGCATTTATTATTATCTGTATATAATCTCTACTTACCTAACTCCATCAGCAATATCCGGAACTTGTGCAGAAACACTGTCAGGATTCATTATTATTATTATTTTTTATTATTTATTATTTACAAAAAACCTGTATACACTCAACAAAAATAATCGTCGCGACACCACACTGTTCAATGCGAAATAGAAATGAAAATATCTGGCTTGCTTTCTATAAGAGAGAGAGAGACAGACAGAGAAACATGCGACGCCGCACAGCTTACAATAGCTTACTATAGCAAAAAGTGTCGTGACAACTTTTCGTAAGAATTTTTTCCGTCTAGCCCCCTTTCACAACGCGCGATAAGGAACTTCGTTCCAATATTTGTAGATCACATAAACATTTGTCTCAGTGCGGGAATCGAGCACGCAGCCTCTGGCTTCACAGCCGGCTACGTGCCCACTGCGCCACGGAGGCTGTTTAACATTTAACTACTCGTAGTACTGTAAATGATACAACCTATAAATAACCTGAAACATTGCTTGTTACAATAAACCAAAGGATGGTGCAATCCTTACTTAATATAATAGTGGCACTGTACGATGTCACTTGATATTCCGCAATTACTGCCAACTACTGAAACAACAATAGCCGTACTTCGTTGTGATCCGTTATATGACGTTTCGCTGAAGTTATAATATGTCAATGGTTAAAAGTGGTAGAGCCACGCAGTAAATAGTTTTTTTAAGGGGCCGGCTCGACAGGGTTTACCACAGTCTCACAGAAAACCGACGTGTAGTAGCAGCATGCTGTTACGTTTCGTTCGGTGAGCGAGATATCCGGAGTCGTCCCAAGTGGCATCGTACGATGCTGCTACTATAATTGAAGTAATGATTATTTGCGAAGTACCTAGTTTATCCAATGTAATTACTGATAGAGGCGTCTCTCATTTTCCTTTTATTGTTAAACATTTAACGTAATAAAATTCTTCGTAATAAAGTCCTATAGATTATACCTCTACATAAACTACATTATTATCGTCTTCTTAATCTGACGTTGTCTCAGACGGTGCCTGGTTCTTACTTAATCTTTATATCTAGCCTAATCTTCAGTAACTTTAATAGTAAGTTAATTAATTCTACATGATATCTCACTACTATTATAAATGTGATTTTTGTGAGTTTGTGAATTTGAATGTTTGTTAGACAATTACGCTTTAACGTTTTTAAATTTGGCACACAGGTAGAACATTTACCTGGATTACGACATAGACTTTTTATTCTAGAAAAGCCTGTTTACGCGGGCGGAACCGCAAGCAAAAGCTAGTCCTTGGTATAGTTAGGCCTGCCTAGATCGTCAGAACCATACCGCTGGTAATAACGCAAACAAAAATTCCATAAACTGAATATAGCAATGAAATCCTTATCGATTCAAAAGGTAAAACAAACCACTATACCCAAGGGCATAATACTCCCACTGATATTCAAAATACCAGAGCTATTTTAAGCGAAATAATCCATTGGCGAGCGTAAACGAGGTGAAAGTAAGCTTCAGACACCAAATGCAAAGAGGAAATTCATTGTGGGCGCGATACCGTCCTGCCGTCGACCGTTACCGCGGTAACTGCTGGGCTTAATGTTTACCGCTGATATAGGAAATCGTTAGCTCTTATGATTGGTGGTACCGGCATAAGGGGATAAAAATGAGATAAACGCGGGGTCAGGTTAAATTTATTTATAGCCAATATCGTGTCTCGTGACACGTTCAATGAAATTAGTGTTACCCTTTTGAAATTTATCGCTCGGTGGCATTTTATATGGCTGGTATTGATAGATTTTTTTTAATCCATCATTTAGTTGACTACTATATAAGCTATTTATCTACTTACTATTTTTATGTAAAGCAGATTTATTTATTTACTATTTATTGTACATAAAAAATCAAAGGACAGTTCTTACATACTCGTACAATACATGTACAAAGGTGAACTTATCTCTATAAGAGATTTCTACCAGCCAGCCTATATTTTGGGCTTATTGAAATGAGTTATTTTTGTTTAAAATCTAGTTTAATCGAGATGGATCTTAGTTATGTTTAAAAAAAACTGTTTAGCCGTTCATAAATTACATAATGTTTTTTTAATGGATTTTTAAGATGTTAGTTAATTTATTAAGACTGCCTACCTGTAATAATATCGTATTAAGTTCCATTTACAACCCAAAAATCGCTCTGTTGATCTAGTGGCAGTGTACTAAGCCTGAGAACCGTGAGGTTCTGGGTTCAATTTCCAGATCTGGCGATCACAATTATGTTTGAGTATTCGATTCGAACATGAATTACCTGAGATTGGAATTTGTGCCCGGCATAGCGATAGGCGCGCCACCTATCACATCATGGACCGGAAATAAGCTCGGCAAAACGTGGGTGCAGCACTATTACCACCTCTGCCTACCTCTTCGGGAATTAAGGCGTGAGCTTATGTTGTGTTATAACCCAAAATAACGAAAATATTTTTGCCATGAGTGTTAGTCGCAACAATAACTATTAATTACGTAGAAACGCTCAGTATATCCCCACCCTTACCATTTTACAACCGTAAGACAATGTGCTTTTACTTTATTTAACTTAGCGGTTAAGCTTTTATTGCTGATATTAAGTGAGCTTTAAGAGACTATAAAACCAACTAAATTCATTCTTGAATATTTCATCACTCTTTCTTAAATTTATTGGAGGACTCTGAAAATAAACACACATTGTAAAACTAAATACTTTGAAGTGAAAATTCATGAAAAGTTTGTGTAGGACATGCTTGTAATAAGCATAAAATTGTTTTTTTTTTTTTACACACTTTATACGTAATATATGTACAGGCGGACTTAATGGCGAAGGCATTCTCTACCAGTCAACCTTTGGTTGGTGCAGAGAATAAACAGGGCAGGTGTAAACAAGAAGTTTATGAAAAGAGAAATATTGAACATAATATTATTATTATAATACATACTTAAAAAATAAAATTGACTGCCTCGGTGGCGCAGTTGTAATGCGTACGCGTTACAACTAAGGCTGACGCTGAGGTCTCGGGTTCGATCCCCGGGTCGGGTAAAGTGATATTGGGTTTTTCGATCATGAAATGCTTAATATCAAGCCGAAGGCTGGAATTGTGCCCGATATGGCGATAGGCCACACACACATCATGGGACGGAGATACGCTCGGCGAAATGTGGGTGTACTGGTTACACCTTTGCCTACCCCTTCGGGGATTACAGACGAGAGTGAGAGCGTACATATAAGATATAATGTAAGAATACGTTAATAAATAAATATATAAAATTAACATACTATACCGACAGACGTACCAAACTACCGCGAAAAGTTTCCGTATTAACATAAAATAATGATTACCAGTCATGTAACTTCTCACTATAATTGCTTTCTCTATGCATGAAAAAGGTTAAGCCGTAGTTTACCACACTGGTCTAATGACCTTTGGTTTCATATACATAGAAACCATTATATGAAAAAAAACTGTTAAAAAAAACTAAAAACCCCCGTGGCGCAGTGGGTGAGTAGCCAGCTGCGAAGCGTGAGTTCATTGGTTCGATTCTCTCAGCAAGACAAATGTTTGTGTGATCCACAAATGTTTGTTTCGTTTCTGGGTGTTGTGGAACCGCAAGTCCTCGTTGTTCCAAGTATCCACGATACAGCTTAACCCAGTTAGGGGTCAGGACTGTTTGTGTGTCTGTTGGGTGAATTTATAAAAAATAAATAAAATATTAGCCGTTAAATTGCAGTAGCACCGACTAGAAATTGGTTATTTTTATTTTTAGTTTTTTGATTTATTTGAGTTGGTTTTAACACAATGTTATTTTCAGAATTTTTTAACTCTCATTATTCGTTGTCTACACTGCACAAACTCACAATCTATTTGAAACAATAAAAAAATCAAACAATAAATCTGTTTACGATTCCGTTATACGTACCTATAGAGGTATTCATTTTAAAGAGCCCCGATAAAAACATTGAATATCTAAATTTAAATCTATGGATAATTCTATTTTATGTCCCTGTACGCTCCTTCGATGCCGGAACCGGCATTGTTGTCTGTTTTATCTTTGTATTTTATGTGACATCCTCCTGCTAATGTTTTAGTTTCTACAAGCATATGTATCCATTTACGTTTACGTTTTCCGTTTGAAATGAATAACATATTAACTTTGAAAGTGGAAGTAAAATTGACGATAGATGCAGTCGAATACATAAAGCTCACGCCTGTATTCCCGAAGGGGTAAGCAGACGCGAACTAATGCACTAGCTGATTGTGATTGCACGATCTGGGATTTAAGCCTAGGATCTCAACGGTTTCTCAACCTAAGCACGTTGCGACAAGCTAGACCAATGAAGCGATTATACAAACGCATAAGTTATAAAATATATCACTTTACTAATTAGTAATTTAATTTATACCTACACCAGCTTTAGTTGCGGCTCCGCCCGCGTGAACTGCCTTCTCCGGGATAAAATGTAGCCTATGTTCTAATCGTGGTTATAATGTACCAGTGTGCCAAATTTCATCGATAAAGTCCTTCAATTAATATTCAAAAACATTTGAATCATGCCTCATGATACTCTTTTTTTTAATGTCCTGGAAATTGGAGTTACAAAGCACTGCATGACATTGGACTACACTCGTATTTGTTTCATTTAAATTATTATAACGTAGGTATATTGTAGCAAAATTGACATCATCGGCAAAACAATTGTACAAAATTTCCATTTCGGCACAACCGAGAAAACCAATTAAAAAAGTAATGACAAGCAGCATGGTCACTTTAATCAGTTTTTGACAAAGCTTTTTTCAGCCAAACAAACCGGACAGTTTATGCGGGCGTCCATTATTTGCGGACGCGTCAACCGTACGGGCCGGATGTTGTTAATGGCGGAAAATGCGGAAAATTGGGCTATTCATTTCCCAGGGCTCGACCGCAACAGAGCCGTGCAAATATGCGCGCCCAGGTACTACTGTATAACCTACGTCAATTTATTTACCTACGCATCGAGGTTGGCTCTCGACTCTTCAATTACCAGGATTTAGTTTAAATAAAACAGACTCAAAAAAGTTAGTAATATAAGGAAAAATGTATGAACCAATGTCTTGTCGTTGTTATCAATAGTTAATTAAACAATAGCATCGACTCAAAATAGTTTTATTTTATTTTAAGCTTTGTAGTATTCTTTGGATTTAATAATACTTTTAGTAAAAGTTTTCATTTTACTACTTTTAGTAAAGGAATTATCCCAAAGGTTTACTTTGTCAAACATGATACCATTAGCGATAGAATTTTGTTAAAATGGGAATATATATGCTTGGCTATTCACCCAAATAAATATATAGGCGACGAAACTCCTCTGTTTTTTCAACTTACGAAAGCTGTAGTTTTAAACGAATTTTATAAAAATATAAATAGTTAAAGTGAGTTATAACACGGGATTCATATTTCACAAATTAATTCAATAAATTACAACATTAAATTACCTATCGTTGCAAAAACTTTCTTACTTACAAAAACGAAAGTTGGCAGGAAAAGCAATTTAACTGGCAACACTAATAAAAGCATCAAAGCAATTATAAACGGAGTCCACCGACTGGACTGCGATGGGTTTCAATTAGGACGTGTGGTCAGCGGTCGGACACGGACTAAAGTAAACGCAAATAATAACCAATCAGCCGTAAATATGGCACCTTTTTGAATATGGGTGAATATGCCATTAATATTGCTATAAATATCTATTTTAGTTACGAAGAAATTTGTTAACTTCGGTACATTTCAAAACAACATAAAAAAATTGTAGTGATGGAACGTAAATGAAATAAGGAATACTGCGATCAAAACCAGACAATCTCACCATAAAGAAACACTAGTAACGGGCTGTTAAAATATAATTTATAATAATAGCCACGATGCTCGAAATCACGCCAAGAAGCGATCGGAGGAAAAAAGCTGCCGAGAGCAAAAATACCATAAATAGCCATATTATCGGATCGGCTTCGTCCCGCCAACAAATTCCGAAGAGTTCTCCCTCGGAATATTTGTGTTTTACAGCGCTCCTCATTCTCGCGTTTACGGTCCGCGTTCGATTTGATTCGCAATACTTTACGAGCTGGTTGTGATTTCTTATGCCCTTAAGCTACGTATCATATCAAATGATGTGCGTAAACAAAGTTTGCATTTGTTAGAATTTGCGTATTTGTCGGTTTCGGAAATGGATTGTGATTGTCGTATAAAATAATCACATTTAAGATGACAAAGATGTTTTGTAGATTTGCATCTATTTCGGCGAAAGATTTTCGATTATCTCATTTATAAAGTATAATATTATTGTCATTTATATTTGACATTTATTTTATTGGACAATGGAAATGTGCAGTCATATTTTCACAGTAATAATCCATGTGATTATGATGATAATGTTCTCGATACTTATATTCTCTTATATCTTCACGTAGTAAAGCAGTGCAACCCAAATATCAGGCGAGCGACCTGCTCGCCTCGTCATTCAAGCTATTAAAAAAATATATAATGCTGACCGTAGAGAAATGATGCACCTCTCGTTAGTCGCCAGGATTATGTCTGCCTAAAGGTACTGGATATCCTACCATGGTCTTCGATATCACGACTCGTTGGAAGGAACCACTAGATTTTTCACTATGTGTGCAGTGGCGTTGTATGTGTGCAGGTACAAATATGTTTTAGGTACCCCACCCATAAGCAAGTTTTTTTATAGTATAGGTCGGCAAACGAGCAAGTGGGTCACCTGATGGTAACTGATCTCTACCGCCCATGTACGCCCACAATACTAAAATAATCATGGGGGTGCTACTGACCTTAAAGGAATGGGAAGGGGAGAGGGATTTGAGAATCGAACCGTACGAAACTCAGCAGCAAGCTGCTACTTTACGCCGGTTTTCTGTGAGACAGTGGTAACGACCCGGACGAGCCGGCCCATTCATGCTGTAGATAAAACTGTCAACAGTGTGGCTCTACCACTCAGAAAGTTCTTGCTAGTCTTCTTTTCTTACACTTTGCAAGGCGGTGCCGCGGTGGTTCACTGCGCTGGTAAAATACGAAATAATACTATGATTATTTACAAAGTGATCAAGTATCCAAATCTAAACCAAATATCGGCAGTTCTTACTTATGCTGGCAATCAAAACAGGCGTACATTTTTGCGCAGGCTGTCACAGCGCAGTATGTTTCCCATGACAAGCTACAGGGTGCTACAGGGCTTGTCACGTTGCAATGTAACGTGTGTTACTCACAGCCTGTACAACGATATTGCATGTTTGTGAAAATATAACTATAAATAAAGTAGCATTGTTCAGTTTCTAGTGTTTCAGTGATTGATATCAGTGAGAGAATTGCTCGCGTCTATGGAATAAATATATTGAAATCCTTTGACTTGATGATCGCGTGACGCTGAAGTCATTAAGATCAAAAATTTATTTTCAACATTCTGGAACAACTGCAACTAGATTTATACTACAATTATGACAACATTTTTGAGTTTGGATGTTTATGACTTTATGATATGGATTGTTTTTTAATCAATCATGCCGGATAAATAAATTTGAATAAAATTAGGCACTTTGATAGACCGTGGACTGGATTAAGACATAGGATACTTTCTATCCATGAAAAAGAGACTCACGGGGGCGGAGCCGCGAGAAAAAGCTAGTTGTTAAATTTTTAAAAATATCTGTAGTCAAGCAAACACAAGACTGTTTTTTCATAGGTGGAAATCAACAAAATAGTGATTAAACTTCTATTATGTAATATTATTGATCTACAAAATCACGTATATAACCGTAACAAAATAAACTGCGTAATCCTGGCGCTGTCACAGCAAACGCCTCCAAACCATACATAAATCTGTTTATGTATTGCCTTTACGCGTCTTCTCCGTCATGAATACCGGCATCATTAATCTTAGTAATAAATATCTGAGTTGCTCGCGTCCTTGTCTCAGTAGGCGGTTGTTATGATCCCTTTTGATGGCCGCAGTGTAGGGGAGCACTTAATAAAATGCGTTTTTCCAATTTATTTTTATTTTGCCTGCCTCGTGTGAGGTTTACGCTTCCCCGCTTTTAGGTGTTCTTAAGTGTTTGAGTTTGTGTCTCACTTGAGCTATAATTAAAATGTATCTTAAAGTTTATGTTGCTAAATGAACGGTTTAATACAGTTAAGTAAGGATTTAAGTTCCTTTGAATTAGTAGTTTCTACTAACGGGTAAGTAAGTGGTTGCTGAAAACCCTTTGTTCGAAGTAACGAAACAAAAAAATAAAAAGTTAAACATAAGAATAACTAATGTTGAGTCGATTTTTATTATTAGCTTTTTAGTTTCTTTGAGTCGGTTTTATTTCTACTAAGAAGTTTTTATTTTTCTATTTTAATAAAATAACCATCAAAATGGGTGCATAAATGACTAAGTTTTAGTTTTTCATCCCCGATTTCATCTCCTTAGGGGTGAAACTACCTCATAAAATTTAAATTTAATCAGATTTAAGGTATATCCTTTTCGAATATAAAAAATATTCATACACATCAGTCAATACTTGACGGAGTTATGCGTGTTTATACACATACCAAAAAATAAATATAGGTATCGAATTGAGAATCACCTCTTGTTTTTGTGTGGTTAAAATGAAGACATAGAACTATGTATTTAGGGCATGGAATCTATATTTAATAGAATATCCCAGATAGCAGATTAAGTTATCAAAATAACGTAGTATTCTTAATATATTTTAAGAATTAAAAACAAAATATAGAGAATAAAATTAATAAATATATAACTTATTCTGAATTAAATAAGCATTGGATATAACATTATCATCGCAGCAATGTAAATTTTACTAACTCAACGGTACTCAGGGGTTCCTTTTCATAAAAGTTAACTGTTTCGAGACCTATAACGAACTTAATCAAAAGAAATAACAAGGTGCATAGGGAAACAATTTCCTTCTCACAAAGAGGACTTACATTTTACTAAGCACTTTATCTACGTAATAGCTTTGAAGCAGTATTAGAATAGTAATCTTAGATAAATAATGTATTTTATAAGTGAGAAAATATAAATGTATTATTGGACTACATAGACAATGAGTACATGGAGTGTAAGTGTGCCACCAACATCTTAGGCCCAAAGCCAACCTCATCTGCACGCGGTCTGCAGCAGGGTGCTGGTTAACAGACAAGGGAATGGCGGACCCAGACAGAAAGAAAGAAAGAAAAGACTACATAGAGTTACAATCATTAGATCATTAATAGGGCTTATTCAGCTTTATGCTAAATTTTTCAGTGATGCTTTTCAATGAGGAGTAATTGTTATAGGACCTCTATATCGGTGGACAATTAATTGCGAATAATTGTATACTTAAATAAGTTTCCATAACTGACTGCCTGACGGACTGCCTCGGTGGCGCAGTTGTAATGCGTACGTGTTATAATAAATATATAATAATAACGCTGAGGTCTCGGGATCGATCCCAGGGTCGGGTAAAGTGGTATTGGGTTTTTACTATTACGAAATGCTCAGTATCAGCCCGGAGTCTGGAATTTGTGCCCGGTATGGCGATAGGCTCGCCTCCTATCACATCGTGGGACGAAGATACACTCGGCAAAATGTGGGTGTACTGGTTACACCTCTGCCTACCCGTTCGAGGATTACAGGCGTGAGTGCGTATGTATGTATGGATGTAAAAAGTAATATAGCTGAAAAAAATAAGTAGTCGTTAATTCCACGTCTCCCAGCATTGGGAAGGTACCCATTAACGGGATTTTTCCCGCGGAAAAGGGTTTATGAATTGAGTGGTATTGTTTATTTGTTATGCAGCCAGTTCGTGTAAACAACTTCCAAATATATAACTTTACGACAAATAAATAAAACAAACGAAAACAACTAACGTCGAATGCACTCCGCGGAAATAAAGCTAGTGTTTTCATTTATTCGTATTGTTAAACTACGCAGGTTTTAGTTTCACCGCATAAAAAAACGACGAAAATAGGTTTTTTTTGCACTGCGAACTGTCGTTTAAATGGCACGGCCTATATATTTTTTCTCGTTTTACTTATTTAACGTTAAAAGCTTAGCGGTTTTCGACGAGTTTCAAACGGGAACGCGATTTTCAAGTGCTCTTTGTGTATCAAAAGTTTGTTGTTCAAAAATTTAAATTTTCTATATTGCATCGCAACGTTATTCTGAAGCGATCGCGTACTGAATCGAAAACCATACATCTTGATTCGAGAGGTTATCGCTGGATACGTAAAAAGAAAAGTTGGATCGCGGAGAGCATCTACCAATAAATAATACCGCAGGGCGTCGGCTGCAATACATAAATTGGAAACACTTTTGACAGGAGATCGGATAAGACCGTCGGGAGGGGCTCGGTCTCATAGGGGACGCCTACTGGCGTTTTTATCGCGATTATAATCGGCTTTGCTGGAACGGGGGAGCTGTCCGATCTAGCGACACGTTGCGTTTTAGTTGCAACACTGATATTATGTTTTTGGCAGCATCTAAATGGCGCCCATCAAACTCGTGGTAGAATGTGCGAGTTACATTGGAAAAAATTCCTTTGTGTGATATTTTTAAAATCAACACTATCGTGGTTTGAGTTTAGGTGTATTATGAATTTGACTGCGTTGCCTTTTTAAAATGTACATTTAATATGAGTATTGTTACAATATTTTCAAAATGTATACCATATTTAACTCTCCATACATTACACTACTTAGTCGTAATAAAAACTTTAAAACGTTTCCTAACTTTATTTCAAGTCAACGTTTATGTTTTTTGCGTCCATTAAAGAGTTTGTAAGCCCTTTGCATTATAAAAGTCGTGGAACTAACAGTAATTCGGTCGTACTCGTAACGTAAACTCTAACGTCTGCGACCTTTCCAACTAACTTAGCTCGACAAAACCTTTAGAACCAAACTTAGTTTAACTTTCCTATCTTAGATATCCTGGATGACCCATTAGCTTTGGATTAAAGCCTTATTTTATTACGATCTTGTAACTGAATGAGCAATAGAGCATACAGTTTCATGTTTGAGTTTTTGTTTTGTGCTTGGTTTTCTGATAAATAAACATATTTATTGAGAGCACTAACCTATCAAATGTTATTGCTAGATAAAACTTTATCCACCTGCCTAAATGGTAAATATATGATCCGTATAATATAAAGAAGAAAATGTATATTTCTGCCGGCAATCAGCGATGTGTAAGCACTGTTTTATTTCGGTTTGAAAGACGTTGAAGCCAGTACAATTACTGGGCATTAAGTCTCGAGGTGACGAGCGTAGTCTAATGCCATGCAATGATTTGAAATTCAAGGTTCTTTGTGGTGTTTCTTCTGTTTATAAGCAGGCCTGGCGCGTCCTACCAGCGCGAGTATCGATACATTTTCGGAGACAGAAGTTAATCCTTAGTATTGGGGTCGCGTCAGCTGTTGACAATCACCCCTCGTTTAAACTGTGTCACCAAATGTCAATATGCCGCTACCAGAACCGACTCAGTAAAGTTTACAGTGCCATTTGATTAGAATTGTATTTTTTTTATAGAATATGCCGGCAGACGAGTATGTGGCTTACCTGAAGGTAAGTGATCTTTACCGCCCATGTACGCCCACAATACCAAAAGAATCATGGGCGCGTTGCCGATTTTAAAGGAATGGGATGATTAAGGGATTGGGAAGGGGTGGGGATTTGGAACTCCGGATATCTCAATAACAATATGAAACGCAGCTGCAAACCGCTACTTACGTCGGTTACCGTGCGAGGATCGTACTCGCGACCTGTCATATCGCAGCTGACTACTAACCACTGCACTACGTAGACTATGTCTAGTATATATATATAGTACAGTAGGTACATTATGATTTATGTAGTCATACATTATAATGTACCTACTGTAACGCAGTAGATGAATTGAAACACAATGTACTGACCGACCGCTAACACTACCTAAATATTCCACCAAGTAACCGTATTTATAATTGAACATGTTCGAACACTCTGAATATTGTTTATAATAATTATAATTGTTTAATAAAATAAATCTGAGATTATCATGAGTATTAGCCGGTGATAAAAGCTACACAATTATAGCGTGACGTCATAACCGTCGTGCGACCATTTAGTTACTGGTGGTATTTGTGACAATAGAACGTTAGCATAAAAATGTATAAATAAAACATAGAATCTTTAAAATAAATAAACGGCTTACGTAATCCATAGACGTTGACACGAGTCAACCGGCGTACTTTCGAAGATATTGTAATAAACGTTCCCCGCGGACGGGTGAATTTCGCCTTACAAAAGACCTGTCACTCATCCCATTTTCGCCAATATTTACATAACAATTGTTTGCGTAAGTTGCTTTGCTTATGTGATAAAAGGGGTCACGAATTCTATTTTGCAAGTATTTTTTCGTGTTTATTGCTGTATCGATGTCTGTATGTATTCGAATGATCCGAGGAACGATGTGCTCGGATACAATCGAATTTGGCGGCGTTTAATCGAATTCGACGGAATGTGCTCGGTGTTAGGTTTTAATGGACTAAAATAAGCTTTAAATAGTAGCTCTGAAATAGCTAAAGGCAGAATTTTGATGGTGTTAGCGGCGCCACATTTGCACATTAGTAGGCACTATCCGGAGACCCAAATCCCTGTCTTCTCCCCATTTCCCTAATTTTACTTTTAAGGTCCATAATTCTTCTCGTACCGCGGGAGTACATGGGTGGTGGAGATCACTTACCATCAGGTGATCTACTTGCTCGTTTGCCGGCCTATACTATAAAAAAGATGACAGACGCATATGCGTTTCTGACGCCAGTGTTTAGACGCTTGACACGGCCATCGGCAGTTAGCGTTTTCATTCATCAAGGAAATTCGGAGTATACTATAATTATTATTTGGAGTGTTGTTTCTACAGTCATCTCCATTATGCCCGTCTCTTTATGTCAATTTTTTCTAATACAGCTAACGCCTCAGTTACAAATTTGTAAGTTGTACTTACAGGCTTACGTAAGAATTGTGTAAATAGCATTATTATACGTTTACATCTCGACGAACTTCAAGATCTTTTATAATAAGTTAGTCAACTTACAACTTGCGTAATTTAATGGCATTTACAAAGTTTACAGTAGTATTTTTTCGAAGTTGACTTATGTTACACATGTAATTGAGCTCTTAGATCAGCGATTCTTAAAGTGGGTTTTGTGGATTCTGTGGGTTCTCTTTTTATACCGGCACGTCAGTGACTACATTGGACCCGATGTTAAATACAGTGCAATCCAAATATAATGCCGACCGTCAAATATCATACATTTAGACGCACTTAGTATTAAAATATACCATTTTATTTTAAAAAAATATTAAAATTTTAAGTGGTCTTGAAAGTTTGGGAAGAACGGAAAGTATCCACACAAAGGAGTGAAATATGTTCTCATATCTAATAGAATGAGAAGCACTTATCAAAACTTATAAGTAAGCAAACAATAAACGTCATAGTAAGTTTATTGCCCCCAATAACGTTTCGTTGGACGCAGGCCTCACAATAAATCGTACTGATGAACAATAAATTACCCCAATGATCTTTAATTCCCACTCAATATAGCAAATCAAGAAAACGCCCCGTAACGTTCCGATTTACGCATCAATTACTCAACGCGCCACAACACAACACAAACCGAAGGCAGAACGTTTCGCCATTAAGACGTTTCACATGCAAAAATAACACGCGTTCCTTTATTCTGATTGAATTCCAGTTTATTCGCAGAATCCATCAACAAAGTGAGGTTATTTTCGGCTGAATTTCATTAATGTTTGATTTGTGTACCTTGTTGAAGTTTTCTTTTTGTTTTGCTTGTCTGCGTCGATGCTGGCGGAATTGTAATATTTATGTAAATTAAGCAAACGAAACACAATGCTTTTTAAAAACTGAACACTTTTGTAGAAATAATCCTACTTCCTACTACTATTATAAATAGTGAAAGTCTGGATGTTAGTGAGCTTGTGAATTTGAATGTTTGTTAGTCAACCACACTTTAACAGGTGAACGGTTATGGATGAAATTTGGCACATAGGTAGACCGTGACCTATACGAGTATTAGGACAAAGGCTTTTCTAGGATAAAAAGTAGCCTATTTTCTAGTCCAGGTCATGGTATGTATGCTAAATTTCATCCAAATCCATTTAGCCATTAAGGGGTGATTGACTAACAATCAACCAAATTGACAATCTCACAAACTTTCCCACTTATAATAGTACTAGGATAGTAGGAAGCAGGATATTACTGGCCCTCGAAGGCAGACGAGGTGATGGCGCACCTAATTGTAAGTGGTAATAATCGCCCATGGACTTCATCAATGTCAGAGGCACAGCCAAGCCGTTGCCTACTGTGAAATACTGTTTAAAGCATAGATTAAGGAAGACATGCCATAGCGCTGAACCAACACCGTTGAAGGAACTTCAATCCAGAGTCTTATCATTTTAAAAATCGAATAGTATAAATTAAGCTAAGCAGTTATGAAGCAGCTATAGCAACTGGCACAATCACAGGTCATTATCAGACTTCGATGCCGCTCAAATAAAATTGTTGTTAGTTATTAGTTTTATTGAAGCTAATTAATTTTGTCACAAAGGCTCATACTATCTGTGTTTAATTTAAAGTGAAATTAATCTTTCCACGCTGTTTGTTTATACGTTTCAGTGTGAAGGTTCTGAGCCCTTGTTTTTTGTTCGACCCGATTTTGCCGCAGAGAGAAGCCAATAAACGCCTACAATATCGTTGGATTATTTGCAAATTGGTTCAATTTGACGAACATGGCTACGCTTTTAGTGCGTGTCATTTAATATGTAGCTCTTTCATCTTTGTTTACAAAACTGTATTGAAGGTGTTATGATAGTTACACAAGGTCCAATGAATATGCCAGCTTTACGAAAACAATATATATGATCCATAAAGTAAAGCAATTAAATTTTCTAAGTACGGTAAACATTTGGATATGTTACATGTAATTATTTTAGATGTATTTAGTTTTATATAATCAAAAAAAGATGACTCAATAGAGCGAGGCCGAGACAAGCGATGATGACGCGCGACACAACACGGGAGTATAAGACAGTTTGAATATAGGTACGTTGCAGTCTTTAGTTGCAGTCTTGTGCTCCAATTAGTTTCCATAGATTTGTGTTTAAAGAGGATATGTCGCTGTTGCCCGACTGGCGTCGCCCGTCGCTCGGTCGCATATCCTAAAAATGTATCTTGAATATCTCTGATTATTTAGCAATAGTTTCACAAAAAATCCCCGATAGCATGATTATTTCTCGTATGAAATGCAATAAACTATTTCTGTTTATTATAATCAGATATCGGTGGCAAATACAAACGACTCTATATCTTATAATTACGGACTATGCTGCACTAAACTTATACACAATTATACGAACCATAGATAAACAAAACTACGTAAAGGCATAATTTTATTATAAATTTAGGGGTGAACCACCCTTAACATTTAGGGGGATGAAAAATAGATGTTGGCCGATTCTCAGACCTACCCTATATGCACACAAAATTTCCTACAAATCGGTCCAGCCGTTTCGGAGGAGTATGGGAACGAACATTGTGACACGAGAATTTTATATATTAGATAACAATATTTTATGTTCAGTGAACGTCATAACCGTATCTACCTGATCACCAGAATCCCGGGCAGGTGAGATAATATTGCCTAACGGAGATAATAATATTTTGCAAACTTACACCCGTAATAAAGTTTACGGCACAAATTACGCGTGGCGCAAAGTTAACCGTTTGTTGTTGTCCGGCCGAGAGTGGGTTGGTAAAGGTGTGGACACATAGGCAATTCAGCTTTAGTGTCCGTTAAGTGACACAAAAACTGAGGAGGTTCTCCAATCAGCGGGAATGATTTTTGTTGTCCATGTATAACTTCGCATATCTTTTCATAGAGTAGTCGAATTGCTGAATTTTAAACGATGATTATTTATTTTACTTTCATACATATTTTTATGGGATGTCTTCTATTGTTCAATTATGGCTTCGCACTATTATGCATTTCAATGAAAAGTATGAAATATATTTTCAAGTCTTCACAAGAACAATGAAACTCCGGTATGGCCGATTTCAAAGCCTTGTTCGAATTATGGTGTTAATTGTTTTCAGTAAGATGCTTCAATGACGATTTCCTCCAAGTAGGTCGAACGACCAAGTATTCATCATCATTCAATCATTTCAAATGTTCATCATCAAACATGTATATTGCACAAACTACACCACTTTTATACAACAAATACAACTTTGAACTAGTTTATGAAATAAATCAAATAAGCGGCCGACCGTACTGTCAGAGTTGCCACCAAAACTGCTGACCGGATCATTTACGTGCAAAGGTAAAATACATATATGAAAAACGTAATATAGCATTTCGATTGGACAACGATACATATCTGAGAATACCTAATATTATTGTTAACCTTATCTCTATGGTAAACGTTATAACCCACCAAAATATAGAAAAGACAATATGTAGGCTATCCCGAGTTCATATTACATTTTATTATTTGTTTATGGTTCTGTTTGTTATGAGGAAACGAGCGTGACCCACTTAAATGGCACGTGGGACTTCCTTGTTTAGTCAAAGCAGATTCCGGATAGTCACTTTGGACGAACGTTAGTGGCGCTGTCTACGCGTTTGGACCGTGCCCTAAATCTATCGGAAACCAATCGACAGTAGCGTCACTAAGGCAACGCATGACTAGTAACGTCAGTATGACTTTGACAAGTTACGATGTCACTGACGCGCCTATGTCAAAAAAATAGAGTGTCCAGCTTTTAAGGTTTTTTATTGGCTTTAATGACAGATGAGGTAACATAGGCTAAATGATTTTTGTATTTTCAATGTACGAGAAGGCGGACCCTGGCATTAAGCTGGGATAACGCCAAGCAGGAAGAAAGAGTACGCCAACATTTGTTTATAAGTTATACACATTTGGTAAATGTTGGTACAGTCCGAACTACTCGTATTTTAGCAAATGCACAATCAGACGTTGCAAAAAGATTGTGTTTTCTAGCAGCCCTCACTAATAAAAATCCCATTGCTATTTATGTGTTTAGTCTGCGTTCTCGTAAATACAATACATGTATTTATTTAAGTTGCTTGTACTAGTATATGAGACTATGGGGTTGACATATCCATATGGATAAAAACCCCAAAACCAATAAAGATAAATATATGTATTTATATACACACAACTTTTGCAGCTATGAATACCTTATATGGAATTTTACTTTAGTTAGTTATCACTCAAATTGGCTCTATATAACTTGCCGATTTCCTAGAAAAGATAAACTAATAAAGTCTTACAGAATCGATCATTACAAACTTGAATTCCGAAAATGTTAATCCCAGCATCGCTTTGAACACGGCCTTAGATACCCGAAATCCGGGACTCGTCATGCTGTGTGAACGGCCGCAAAGTTTGGCAATTGATGTAATAAAATTACTTCGGTGTTGCCATCTTGCGCCAGACCTCGGTATTGAATATCGATTTTGGATGATAATTATAACTAGGACAGTTTTCCTTTGAACTTTGTCCTAGGACTCTGACATTTATTGGAAATGTTGGCTTAGTGGTTTAAGGATTCAGTTTAGATTTTATCTAAAAAGTATTTTGATGAACTCCACAGAATGTACACATCGGCTGGGAAACAAGGTCGATTTTCATTTTGGAATAAATGTTTGAGTAATTCGGTTATATTTGACCATTAAGGTTTTTTTGAGATACGCTACAGAGACAGGGAGACGATGACGCGTGTCACGAGTTAGGTGATACTGACAAGTACCACCATTGTGTGAAATTGTATGAAAACAGTGGCGTGTCCGGTGTAGTCTCGTTCGCATCCCTCAAAATGTACATAAAAAGGCGGACGTGTCACTGTCGGCGCGCGGTCTCTTGTCTCGGTCCCACACCTCAAAATAGGCCTTAAGACTCGCGATTCCACGGTATTCTACTATATTTTTTTTGTATCGGACAATTAAAAACAAAATTAAACATCGTGACACTCTCGGCTTTTAATTGGTACGCCGTGTAAGTCGTAGTCTGGTGCGATCCTATAAATCATAATAACTTTGTCTCAATTACATCACTTCGTCTCATTTATGTTATCTACAGAAAAAATATATTTAAAAACGGAATCAACTTTCTGTTAAGCGTAGGCGGCGTAGCGAACTCAACACAATCTCCATTCAAAAGTTCGCCAGAAAATCACACTTAAGTACACCACGTTTCGGAGCTACATTCCCGTAAATAATTCCCTAACAAACAGGTACGGTCAGTTTTTTCGCTTTCATTCGGATTGATTGGATCTATTGGTGTGGCACGGCCTTTTATTTTGTTCCAAATATTTTATCGAAAATTGTTTTCTACGAAATCAGAGCGTTGCTTTCGAACGTGTGTGAATAATTGCGCCGAATTTAAGTTTCGAACGCGAATTGCTGATCCGGTTCCACCTTTGTAAAATTATGGAGGAAATATTTTTCAACTCTATGGATTTTGTTGTGGAATATGTGAGAGGTTTTTGCGAAAGCTTTTATGAAAGTGCTTTAATTTTAGTTTTTTATTTTAATAGCTTACTGCTTAGCTGTTGTGGGTTCTAGCATGATGTTATATGGCTATGAAAAATCGTCTCGACAAAATAAGCCTGGTGTGAATATGAACTGAATCGATCAAGTCATTCAAAAGTTTGTGATAGACTACACTCAGATGTATCAACTATTAAACGATGTGTATAAGAAAGGTTTAGTCAAATTTAAGAAATGTATAGTGTACGATATAAGTATTTCACCTCCTGTAGTACCAAATCCGATTGCATTGCTAGGACATAAACAAAGTATATTCTTTAAAAAAAACAATCAGTCCGATGTTAACAAGTTTTCTAACTCTCCTAATTCTTATTGGCAGTTAAATTGCATAAGTCACTGTGACCAACCCGACGCCTATCCTTAGTACACTATAATACTAGTAAATTTCTGCACAAAAAAAAGAATAAACAACCCTTATTCTCAAGAAACACGTGCCACCGTTCCCCTCATTTATTTAGAAAGAAAACAAAAATAAAAAAGGATTTAAGGTGAATTACGGGGCTGTATTTGTTCAAGTTCTTACCTTCGTATTATGATACATTATGGCGGAAGAATTGCCCCTTAAATCCTTGAGTTTTAATTAATGTTGAGTGGGGAAGTATTTCTTATTGCCGTGTCCCCTTAAATAGCAGTGATATACTGCTAATGTTAGCCTCGCCCTTAAGCTATTATACTTACCAACGCCCACAAGACAACTAGCAGCGTAGGCTGAGAAACCAGTGGTCCGGGATCCAAATCCCAGGTCGAGCAATTTTATTTATTTATTTAAAATTTCATATACATAAAATGTATAAAAGCGGACACAATGCCGTTAGGCATTAAGTCATCATTACAATTTAATTTCTTCTTCAATATTAAAAAATATGGTTGCTCGGTATTGAAATTTATGTCCGATATGGTAATAGGCTCGCTAGACCAGCTCGCCTGATGGTAATGGTAATGCTTGCCCATAAACAGAAACATCACACAGAACTTTTAATTACAAACCATTGTACAGTATTGCACTACGCTCATCATTCAAAGACATAAGACTTAAGTATCATAATGCCTGGTAATTGCACCGGCTTAAATGACCTTCAAACACAACAATGCTTACGCACTGTTGCTTGGCGGCAGAAATAGACAATGCAGTTGTACATACCAACCGAAACTGCTTCTCCCATACATTGAACCGTTCCCCTAGTAAAGTGTCTATTTACTTATACCTTAACCAATAAAGTCAATGAATACAAAAATCAAATTGAGAAAATAGCAGCTTCCCTTTAAAGAAAACATGAAATAGCCTAGCCTCTCGAAATAGGTCATGAACAGATGAAAAATATTTTCCAGAATATTCGTATTTACTTTCGTCTTATTTGTTATACGATATTCATACTGTTAGTTTTGAGTACTGTATTCGTTATTTCAAGTCAAGTGATATCATGGCTAGGTAATCATTTTGCAGTCTTGACGCTTGAAACCTCTGTTTTTATAGCAGAAGCCGATAAGCCAACAAGTAGGCTACCTGCCACTACTAGCACCAATATAACAAACACTTTCTTCTGTTCGAGGGAGAAACTTATTGTCTATTGGACAGAGTCCTGGAATATATTATAAGGTGGTAGGACTCTCGTATGCGAGAGGCCGTCTGGGTTGGTACCACCACTTTGTCTATATCTGCCGCCAAGCAATAGTATGTAAGCCGTTTCGGTAAATGCAGCGGTAAAAAAATATTTAATAATGAATAATGGACGTTTCCATATTACAAATATTGTTACTTATGTAAAATGTAAATTAAAAAGACAACAAACAAACAATTTAGTGTAATTGCCTAGTGTATTTTGACGATGCTATCTATTTATGTTATGTATACATTAGTTAAAATGATTTCTATACATAAGTTTCTTTATTTTGTACTGACTTGTCATAAGCGCTATTTTAATTGCCTACATGATCAATAAACTATTTAATTTCAAGCCCTGTGGTGTTCCGGTTTGAACGGCATTAAATCTAATGAAATTACTGGGCATTATGAGTACTCGGCTGATTAGTAGATTGGCCACAGAAACTCTTCCTTTAATCCTATTGAATGGTTCAGTCATCGCTCTGTGTTCCAATGTCAAAGATCTAGAGTTGTATATAAACGGCAGGCTCAAGTTACTTATATTTGCTAAAGAGTCTCAGGCATCTTTCGCGCTCTCTATCGCCTGAAGAACTTTCTCCCGTGTAAAACCTAGACATTGCTTGTGCACACCTTTAATATTGTATTGTATTAAGTAGATTTATGTAGTTTTTAGTATCTTGTCTACTTCTTTCTTACTATCACTTTTCTTATCTATGATTTATATACACCCACAAAATCTCGTCTCTGCATTACCCAAAGGTAGGCTAGTAGATAATGCCTTATAGCATTAAGTCCGTCTATATTCATGTGATGTATCATCATCATCATCAGCCACAAGACGTCCACTGCTGAACATAGGTCTCCCCTTATGCCTTCCAGGCCGACCTGTTGGAAGCGGCCTGCATCCATCGGCTTCCTGCAACCCTGAATATAATAATATATTTGATGTATATGAAGTTTTGAATAAATAAAACCCGCAGTACAAAGAGCAAGAACTTTGCAGACTGGACACTGCCCGCATGCGGCCATAGCGCGATTAGCTACAGGCGTTTTTCACGCCCCAATAGCACTCAGTTTCGAACCGTACCATGGCACAAAGTGCCGCACCAATTGAATGAACATACTGTTTGTTTGTCACTCAAACAGCTGTAATAAAAATTTAACAAGTGTAAAGTTTGGAAAAGGTTTAGAATTTTACAAAGCATTCGAAATTGGATAGGGTTCCGTGACCGAATTTTCTGGGAAAGGAAATTGCTACGAGCTAGCTGAGTTGAAACATACGCAATCTTCGTCTATATAAAACATAGGGATGTATTTAAAACAGATCTTTCACTAAACTCTGCTCGTTTAAAAGGTTAATATAGTAATAGAATATATACCTACTATTTTTTCTTTAAGCGACTGATTGGGCGCGGTCGCCGGAAATGGTACTAATTCCTAAAAAATGAAGATTGCTGAACTATGAAGCCAGTGAAATTACTAGGCATAATGAGCCTTAATAACTTATATCTGGGGGTGACGACTCACGAGGGCAGACTAGTGCCATGCAGTGCTTTATAATTTAAAGTTCTGTGTGGTGTTGTGTCTGTTGATGTGCAAGCATGGAACTTACTATAAGCCGATCTGCTCGTTTCGTCATTGAGGCTAGTAATAAAAAATAATAAAACATAAATGGAACCGTGTGAACTCGTTATTATTTATTACAACCATATCCAATATACAAATGTTTAAGATCAAAGAGAGATAATCCAAAATACATGAGAATAAACGTTAAATATTTGGCCAAACATCTTCCAAACATCAAACACGTTTACCAGATGTTTACAAATAGACATACATGATACGAATACCGATTAACGTAAACACGACTTAGTTTACCCACTAAAACACTCTGACGTATCAATTAGAAAATGCATCTGAATATACCGCCTACTGCGTTTTCCTACCCTGTCCGAAGGGGACCCACCCTAAAGGAAAGGTCGTTGACCCCCTCACCCGAGTCACGCTCATGTTACGTTCATTACAAATTCCTTCTTCTATCCTTCTCTAACTTACAAGGAACGGGTACATTTGTTTCGCACGTTAAATAAATAAAGCCGAAAATTCATGTGTTTTCTCGCATAAGTGCAATGTGATACGGGTCCTTATTAGACAAATAATTGAAAATGCTCCCATAAATTCATATGTGTTTGCAAATTGTGACAGAAATTAATACGCCTCGAATAACTTGAGAAAATAAACCTCGCTTTGGATGTATTTGTTTGAATCTCCAATTAATTTTCGAGAACAATACCATGTGTATCGAAACAGTTCGATTTACAGTAGAGGCTGCCAAACGACCAATTATAAGACTGACGGTAAGTCATCTCCAACGCCCATTAACGCAATATCAAAATAATTGTGGAAATAAATGAAAGGAAGAATGAAAGAAATAGACATTGAGAAAGGGAGGGGGGATTTAGGTCTCCGGAAATCACAATCACAGTACTAAACGCAACATCAAGCTGCCACTTCACATCACTTTTCTGTTAGATGTTTTTTATTTTTTCATTATTAGCTTGAGTGATGAAACGGACAGGTCGCTCGCCTGTCCATAAATAGAAGCAACACTACACAGAACCTTGAATAAAAAGCACTGCATGGCATTGGACTGCGCTTGTCACTCTAAGACATAAGATGTTAAGTCTCTTAATGCCCAGTAATTTCACTGGCTTCAATATCCTTCAAACCGGAACACAACCGTGCTTACACACTGCTGCTTGGCGGCAGAAATAGACAAAGCAGTGGTACCAATCCAGACGGCCTCTCGCATACGAGGGACCTACCACCTTGTGGGAATACTTCAGTCAAGCCCGCACATTCGTAATGTACACAGAACTGACTACAGCAAGGATTTGTCACTTACATAAATTCTCGAAAGATATAAAAAATAAAAGAAAAATAATAGGGACTATATCTTCATTCAGAACCTAAGCACCTATTCTGCAAAATCTCAATGATAAAAGTCGATCACTGACATTTCATTCATCGAAGAGCTTACAATCTGGTCGACATTCTATAGTTAACTCATAAAATACCTCATACTGGAGCTAACTACAATACTTCAGCTACATTCTCCATGGCCTCACCTTACTTTACGGGCGATTTTACGCCTTTGTTTATGATTATGGACTTCAGTTAATGTTCGACATAATGCATAGAATATAGCGATATTAATACTTTTCGATATATATTGAATGCGTTTACGACACACTTGATTTACGTTCAAAATGGAGTGTTAAATTTCATTATATCATTCGGTGATACGGATGGGTGAAAAGTATGTTCCCATGAGAGTTTTTTTAAGCGAACCTGTCACGCGATGTCTGTTTGTGGTGGTTTATAGTAGATTTAGGTGACTCGTGACGTGAGTTATGCATATTTTTTTTATTAGGTTTTGATGACGAGACGAGCAGGTCGCTCGCCTGATAGTAAGTGTCACGCTTGCCCATAAACAGAAGCAGTACCAATCAGAACTTAGAGTTATGAAGCTCAGTATGGCACTGAACTGCGCTCGTCAACCCGAGACA
Organism: Mimas tiliae; assembly: GCA_905332985.1. Classification (NCBI taxonomy): domain Eukaryota; kingdom Metazoa; phylum Arthropoda; class Insecta; order Lepidoptera; family Sphingidae; genus Mimas; species Mimas tiliae. The sequence goes on along the minus strand of HG995256.1, from coordinate 9,426,234 downwards.
TAAGATGTTAAGTCTTATAACGCCCAGTAATTTCAGTGGCCAACAGAATCTTATTACTAAGTTTGTCTGTGTCTGTCCTACCTTTAAACATCTCTATCTTCGAAACCTCTATAGGCCCGCTGTAATTTTCACAGAATATGTATTATGGCGAATATCATAACGAATAATAAAAATAACAAAATGTTAAAAATAAAGGTGTGGCTGGCTACAGAACCTTCTTTGCGCGATTTCGGCTCGCATTTGACCGGGTATTTTATTAATATACATTATATTAAAAAATTACAATCTACAAATATTCATTAACTACAAATTATATCAGTAATAATAAACTATAACACAATGATTTGAAAAAGTCTGGATCTTTAAAGTAAATATTATGAGCTTATTCTATTAGTATAAATTAGGTAGCTTTTAATTAGTGCAAAGCTTAATATTTCATGTATATTTTAAGGACAAGTTCTTTTGATGCATTTGCTGACACAATAAACCTTAATCCAATTCCAACAAAACCATCAACATTTAATAACATAATCCAATAAAACAAACCTACTTTATTATCATTATGAACTGTTGCGCAGTGGATGAATTGAAACACAATGTACACAATCTCCTCTAAATATTTGGGTAAAGTAACGTCTTGTGTTCCATCTACCAACCGATTCGGGACCGACATTTATTATGCCACCTTATTTATACTGCTTATAAAAGTTTTAGACTAATAATTATACAACGTGTTACCGAAAGGTGTAGTCAAATTTAAGCAACGTATAGATATGATATAAGTATTTCGTAGTACTAAATCCGATTGCATTGCTAGGACATAAATATAGCATTTTCTTTTTTATCGAATGAGTAACATGTCGATATTAGACTTGCAACTTTGGACTACACTTATGTTAAACATCTGAGCTTTTCTCAATTAAGCATTGTTATTCTTGCTTACGCACTTCACTTAATTTATAGGGATGTAAGCCATATTATCGATCGTAATAAAGGAGTGATTAAAAGCAGCGCAAAATTTTAGGATGTCTAGATTTTGATAAGATCCGTTACATAAACACTCACTGTCAAGTGTATCACAGTCCACATTCAACCCACACTAGGTAAGGGTGGCAGACTAAAGTCTAACTTCTCTAGTTTGTAGAGTTGGCCCGTGCCCAGCAGTGGGATGTGTATAATATAAAGCTGTTATTTATATTTTATTTATAATTATTAAACATGCAAAATTATAGTTTATAATAATTATATCTGAATAATAAAATATATCAGAGATTATCATAATTAGCCGGCGATATAAAGCTATACAATCATTGTGTTACGTCATACCGTGGTACGTTTAGTAATGCGTTTAGTGGTGCTTGTAACAGAATAATACCAACGCGAGAATAAGCCAGTAAATAAAACGGGCAAAGCGTGAAGTCTTGACTTGCTGGCGAGATGTCGGTACCCACAGTGGCGGAAAATTAAAGCCGGCCAACTGTAATGGCGAGCAACGGAATTCCTTGCATTGCAATCGAATTGATAACTCACAAATCCTTTAAGATGACTGGACGAAACTTGTAACTTAATATTGCTTATAACACTCGAGGTTACGTTTGATTCGAGTATATTTTTTTATTAGCTTGAATGACGAAATGAGCAGATCTGCACAGAAACAACCCCACACAGAACTTTGAGTAACAAAGAACTGCATGGCACTGGACTGCGCTCGTCACCCCGACACATAAAATGTTAAGTCTCATAATGCCCCGTAATTGCACTGGCTTCAATGTCCTTCAAACCGGATTACAACAATGCTTACACTCTGTTGCTTGACGCCAGAAATAGGCAAAGCGGTACTACTCTACCAACCTTAGGATGATAAACCAACGAATAGGATGGCATTGATTTCACATCGCTTAATAAACACCAAACCATTACCATTGTATAGATTTTTGCGGAACTTCGTTATTAATAATTATTAATGTAGACTTATTGTATTACCAAAAATCATACAAATAAAGACTGCCTTGGTTGCGCAATTGTAATGCGTACGCGTTACGACTGAGGCTGACGCTGAGGTCTCGGGTTCGATGCCCAGGTCGGGTATAAATTATATTGAGTTTTTATATTACGAAATTCTCAGTGTCAGCCTGGAGTCTGGAATTGTGCTCGGTATGGCGATAGGCTCGCCCCTATTACATCATGGGACAGAGATACGCTCGGCGAAATGTGGGTATACTGGTTACACCTCTGCCTACCCCTTCGGGTATTACAGGCATGAGTGCGTATGTATGTATGCATACAAATAAAGACTGAGTATGATATTATTATAACGAAGTTCAACACAGAAGCCGTGAGGTCAGAGTGCGCTGAAGTACACGTCCGGCTTACCAACATGAGGGCAAGACACAAACTACAAACACTAACATCGTTCACATCTGACTTCGATTCAGTCGAACAGAATGCCTCGCGAAACTCGTAATACTTTATTTATAGCCCCCATATAAAGGATTCTTGTAAAGAGCACTCCAACGGAACGGACTAACAAAAAAGTTTTACATGCATATTAAAGTTAATGGAGAAAATAACCGAGACTTCCTCGTTTACATTGTGCAATATAAGATAGTTCCTTTTGTGTTTCGAGTTGGCGAAAACCGGTAACGTACCTGAAAACAAAGAAATACACACATTAGAAATATTGAAAAATGCGTTGTTATATCAAATATTTATAAACTTGCTCGGAATAATTTACGAACGGATAGAATAAAAAGGATTTTTAAAACATCGATAGCTTGCTGCATTTTAAGATTAAATGCGGATTTGTACGCTGCACTCTATTAGATGGTTTGAAATTGTAACAGCATTTTTTATTATTTCGCCATTATTTTTCATTAGGCAATTGAAAACAAATAAACACCAAAATAATGGCGTTGATCTAATGGTATCCAGCTGAGGTTGAAGGTTAGAAATCGTAAGGTCCTGAGTTCAAATTCCAAGTCGGGCAATCATAATTTGTGTTTTCGATTCGAAAAATGACATGCGTTACCCGAAATTGGAATTTGTGCCCGGTATGATCACATCATGATACAGAAATAAGTTTAACGAACCATGGGTATAGTGTTTACACATCTGCCCACCCCTTCCACGTGAGCTTATTATATCTGTGATTCTTCGTACAATAGCTCAGAGCATAAAACGTTTTTGGAGCGGTCAATGTGTTCTTACCTGAAACTGATTCAAAGCTAACCACAAGGTGGTGAGCTCAAAATAAACATTACGCAATGTTATAAAACCCAATGAGACAAAAACGTGAATTCTATTTTTCTAGGCTAAAACGCGCGAGTTGAAACGTATAACATCCAAAAGGGAAGCCGGTTGGGGAGCGGCAACAGTATGAATCCGTAGGAATGAATAAAAAATAGCTCCCACAAAGGGCGCGCGGGTCAAAAGCGAGATACCTCTGACTGTAATAAAGTCTCTCTTTTCCAACGAGAACCTGGCAACATTTCAAATTAAAAAGTAATGTGGCTTTCGTCAATTGCAAAGGAGGCAGTTTTTGCCTCTTACATCCTACGCACTGCGGCTGACACAATACAATCCACATCGTTAGTTATCAGTTTAAGTAGAAAGCCTTTTGCAATGTCGCCAAAGAAAACTTGTTCATAGTGCAAAACATTAAGTTTCAGTTTCACATTTTATTTGATAAGTGGTATTGCGTATTAATGAAAATACACAAATAAGTTATAACAAAACTTAAAAACCTACAAAAATAATTACACTGAAAAGTCAAAAATAACAATTTCTATAGGCCTCTTTAGAGTCTGTGCCTATGGCGTTGCCGGTCAAATGAAATTGCTAAAACTTTTTTTTTTACAACCATATCGGGATAAATTGTCTCGGGTCAAACTTATCAATATCACTATAACACTTTATTGTCGAGTGTTAAAGATATTGCGCTGATAATAATAGATCATTCATGACACAACACATTACCGATTACATTCGAATATCGATTAAAAATAAATTTATACGTAAACATTTTATATTACGAGGAATATATATAATATATATTTATACATATATATTTGCCATATTGCTATTATATTGATGAGACACAGAAGTAGTTGCCGTAGCCAAAACCGGCATAGATGACATAATTACGAGACAAAAGTCCCATTAATAAATCAATAAAGTGGTATTGGGTTTTTCTATTAAGAAATGCTCAGTATCAGTCCGGAGTCTGGAATTTGTGCCCGGTATGACGATAGGCTCGCCCCCTATCACATCGTGGGACGGAGATACGCTCGGCAAAATGTGGGTGTACTGGTTACACTTCTGCCTACCCCTTCGGGGATTACAGGCGTGAGTGCGTATGTACAAAAGTCCCATGACACTTGTAGGTAAAATGTCTTCAAGGGGCACTTAGCTTGCAAAATGGAAGTGAATTATGGTTGAATGCACGTAACAAATAAGAGTAAAGTTGGGCACTGGACATTTTAAAATACAAGCGTCGCCTGAAATATGGGAGTAAAAACTTTAGAGCATGCTCTTCACCAGTTTCAAGAGTTCTAAAAGCAAACAAGTGCGCTGCTGCTTTTCTTTTGATATAATTCAGAACATTAAAATGCGAACTATTCGTTTGTTAGTTGTAGTTATCTTGACGACGCGACGTTTGCAGTTTAATTTACGAATATTTTTCTTAGTTTATTAATGATGAAATGATGATAACACTTTGGGTACCAACATACATAAAATGTTTCTTGAGTAGGTAAACGCAAATTATAATTTTTCTTATTCAAGGCTATAGCATAGGTAAGATTCAGTTTTTCTTTCTGCCTGGCGTTACCCCGGCTTAATGCCAGGGTCCGTCTTCCCATCATGATTTGACGATAGATACTTACACAGTGCTGCTTGGCGGCAGCAATAGACAAAGCGGTAACCTACCCAAGCGGCCCCTCGCATACGTCGACTTACCACCTAGTAAACAAACAATGTAATAATTGAAAGCTATTTTTCCTTCACGTCTATTAAACACTTTCAGTGTTTAAAATAAATAATCATAATAAATACACGTAACAATCACACACATAGTCCTGACCCCACACTAGGTTAATCTGTATTAATCTGTATTCTGATACCCGGAACTATGAGGGACCTGCGGTCCCACAATACCCAGACCCGAAACAAATATTTGTGGGATCACACAAACATTTGTCTCGGTGCGGGAATCGAACCCACGGCCTCACGCTTCGTATCTGCTTACTCGTCCACTGCGCCACGAGGCTGTGATATAAATAAATTATATCCACGAAAATCTTTCTGCGACACTGAAACAAGAAGCCGATCGCTATAGCTATCAGTCTCAAGTTATTTACCGGAGTTTTCTTCGGAAGGCGTTTTACGCTCTAAAGAAATCGACAGAAAGGTGTTATCCCCCTTCTTGAGCATCTCGATATCAATATTGTAGCGCCTTTTAAAACCAATGACCTATATTTGGAGTTATTAAGGTAAAATATGCTTTTATTTATATGTGCTTTGATTTCAAATATGGTAAAGATTTGATTATATTGATTCATATATACATACGCACTCACGCCTGTAATCTCCGAGGGAGTAGGCAGAGATGTAACCAGCACAACCACATTTCGCCTAGCTTATCTTCATCCCATGATGAGATAGGGGGCGAGCCTATCGCTACACCGGGCACAATTCCAGACTCCGGGCTGATGTTGAGAATTTCGTAATAGCAAAACCCAATATCACGTTTTATCCGACCCGGGGCTCGAACCCGAGACTTCGCCATTACTGAGCCAGCGAGGCCGTCAATATTGATCCATGTTTGATGGTAAACACGTTCAATGTAGGTGATTAGAATAAGTTATTGATAATATGCAATTAGGTAGTCCTATTTTGGTCAGGCATGTAGAAAAACAACACGTAAAAGGATTGTTTATAAATTAAGACGACTATACCTAGATGGTATTGATAGTGATATCTTCGAAATTGATTATAGCGAGTTCAATTCTAAAGCAGGAGAGATACTTTATTTATTTATTAATGTATAATACCAACTATAATTGAGCGAAACATAAAATAGCGTAAATATTAAGGGCTAAAAACAACACGTAAAAGGATTGTTTATAAATTAAGACGACTATACCTAGATGGTATTAGTGATATCTTCGAAATTGATTATAGCGAGTTCAATTCTAAAGCAGGAGAGATACTTTATTTATTTATTAATGTATAATACCAACTATAATTGAGCGAAACATAAAATAGCGTAAATATTAAGGGCTAAAATGTAACGTAAGTAAAATTTATGTTTACGATATAACTACAACTAATTAATTTGAAGACAGCTGTTAGAGAAATACAAAACAATCTTATAATATTATTATTATTCTTACCATCTTGAATATAATCACGAAAATTGATACGAACAAAAAACACTTATTGTTGACTTTAATACCTTGACCGAAAAATAACCGTAACAAAAACGAATTTAATAACACGTAAAATAAGTATTTTCAACCACCATTTTGCAATAAACAAACATGTGAACATTTCATACCGCAAAATAAGCACAAAGAACTAGTTGTAATAAAAAAGCGTGAAAGGACGTTAAAAGGGAAACTTCTATTCGTTTTTAATATATTTCGCTCGGTTACAAGACTGGCTGCATGTAACATAAACCTATTGAGCATCCGCAAAAGCAATTTATCCAAGCATTACTGCTCACAACGAGATCAAGTACCGGGGAACTTTATCAAAGATCTTTGTAAAGATTTCACCCTTAGTATTAAGTAGAACACCACAGCCTCCTTCAAACAGAAATAATGGGAACAGATAACCACAGAGCTGCGCCATTACCCAATTGGGTAAGCGGGTATTCCTTTCTTTTGTCCGAGTTTATCTCGTTCGCTGAAATATGATCTACGGACGGTATTCTGATTGTCGCTATAACATTCAATTTCGGGAAAAACTCACTCGGCCTTCATTAAATAAAAGATGGCGATATACAACGTCCAGCAGTCCATTGTTGACGATTCATAAACGTCCAAGTCGGAGACTTGAATTGTCGCAAACATTATTAAGATGTTTCTACTGAAACTTGGCTATCTATTGGAAAAATAAACTTAGTACTCGTGGTACTGTTTATTGCTAGTCGGTATTCGGAATGTGTGGTAACTTTTACATAAACAGCGGGTACACGACTTGACACAAACAAGATACCAACTTCTTTATTAAAATTTATGAGTTCTATCAAACACCCAAAGTTTTTCGAGCCTACGCTATATTATGTATAGAAAAGCGGTCGACGTTTTGTTTCTTACTTTCGTCGTGAATAAATGAATTATGACATACTTTTTTCAGAAGAATATTCTTAGAAAATAAATATTTCGAAAGTCTAAAATGTTCGTAGCTAAAATTAATATTATTAAGAAAAGTATTAATGAGAACACAATGATGGGAACACATAATTTGCTAATTATCTTGTTATTTCTAAACAAAGGAATCTCTTAAATTAGTAACACACATGACGTCAAATCTTCATCTTCTGTCTTTATCCTACGTTAATGTTAAGGCAGTGCAACATGATTCTTATACATTTTTACATTTTTCCGAATGCATAACGTCATCCCATCCCGGGGAATCCATGTAAAAAATCTTACATAAAGTCCAATCTGGGAATCAAGCCCAGAACCTCCTAACCATTATAATTCTTGACACCAAAACAAAATTCAAATAGACCAAATACTCTCAAGATCACAACTACATATTATCTCAATGAAACAAAGGAATACAATCAGATTTCAGTAGTTAGCCAATAATTGTGTTGTATATAATCATATTCGAAACACGGTAAATAGGAAAATGGGGACATTCTTGCCTTAGTCGAAGACAAGGTGGGCCACGAATGAAATTCCGACGGAAACTATGCGTAAATTGAGGCCTAATTGCAATTCCTAGGCCTCTATTGCAGGATCGATGAATAGAGGAACTCATACGAGCTCGCTGCAAATATTGGAACGAAGATATTGGTTTTTGGCGCGCTGTTATAGCCTATTGCATATTTTCTCTTCGTCTACAGAATTAATTCGTGAGTTTGCCGGCCGTTGATTGCTCCATCGGTTGGTGTTAGTTAGATTTTTGAAGTGCCGTAACGTGCTGGCCCTTTTTTCGGTAAAATCGATCTTACGGATATCATGCTCCCTACCCAGAGGTGTAGGGATGGTTATGCTGAACTCACCGGCCTTCTAACCTAGTTCACACACGAGTGATTGTTAAATCGGGGCTCGTAACTATTTTTTATACGCCTGTACCGACAAAAAATCCCACAGTGGCGCAAGTCGAACGGTTTCGGTGGATCCTGGAATACCTGATTTACCGCCGGTACCGCCTCAGCGCTCTGCTTTTGTGGGCCGTTTCTTTTGAGTCTATAGCAACACAAGAATTTCACACAGCCGTTCGTCTCAGGGCCGCACCAAGAAAATGTATAAATGTACGAAATTTCTAGCCCTGCATTAAAGTAACAAAAATCCTATTGAGTGTGGTATCAAGTTTTACCTCAATTACTCAACATTTTATTGAGATGAGTGCAATTGCCTTAGACATAGCTATGTATAACACAATTCGACTCATCCTTGCACGTCTTGATACGTGACGTATTTTTAGAAACAAAGAATAAGGATGAAGACTGAAGAATGACTGATAAACATATCAAAACAACATATTTATAAGCTCTACATATTTATAAGTCATAAATTCAATATCAAAGAACATAACAATTTTTCTTTGTATTCAACTGAAGAATGTTGAACTGTTATAGCTTTAAAATAAGGAAATGCTATAGAACTTGATACCCGCTTAGATCTCAATCTTTTTTTTGTGACGGCGACACCCCGGCGCCTCAGCGTAACTTACTCTAACTACGTAACTTACCGGCGTTACTTAACTACGAAAATATGCGATGTATTGAAAAAATATGGTATGGTTTATAATTGTATTAGTGATAAGAATTCAAATCCATCGTAACATTCAAAGAAAATTTAATTTAGTACCCCTATGTCCACTAGCGGCCATTTTGCGCCGAGCCGACGACGCAGTACGATGTACGGGGTACATCGTTTGTACCGAACTTGGCCCTCTTTTCACATTTATGTTTTAGTAGCTTTTAGTAGGGATTAGTTTCTCGAAATGTGGGTGTACCTACTGGCTACACCTCTACCTACGCCTTCAGGGAATACAGGCGTGAGTGCGTATGTATGTATGCAGATTCTCAATATCAATCATCAAAGCTAGACTAATAAATAATTAGAATAAAGAACTGTGAAAATATCTCAAGAACATTCTACCAAAAAAAATTAAGATAAAGAAGACTTGAAACAAAATACTTGAGATATCGTAATTCAATACTACATACTTCAACAATAAATAGATAGTTTATTTTCCTGTTTATATCAAATTCAGTAAGCTGAACTAATTCCGAATGAACTAAATTAATTCGTAAACTTTATCCCACGGAGTTAATCCAGTTTATGTAATCTATTTTATTATATAACTAACTTACATTAAATCCAACTTCAAAGGTTTTTGCATTTGAACTTGTCATATTATATTCGGTAAGTAATATTATTCAAAGGTAGTGAAACAGGCGGAGTATAACAATATAGATAAAAATACTATATAAAAAACAATGCAAAATATGTTCCGAGCAAATCCTACATTCCAAGTGACAGTTGACGGGTCGAGGTTATTGACGTCGCTTTTTTATTGGATTGGCATTATATGGAGCATTGAAATAAAAAAAACGCTTAAATTAAAAAAAAACTACAGTTACAGCATAATCACTTTGCGACTGAGCCTTTTTTATTGCCTGGAGGCCTAGATAGACAGACGAGCAGTCGGCCATCCTGATGATAAGTGGTTACCGCCGCCCATGGACCTCAACAATGCCAGAGCACAGCCAAGCCGCTGCCTATTGTTAAAACATATTGACATATTGCCTGAAAAACATATCGACTGGACTGCCTCGGTGGCGCAGTTGAAATGCGTACGCGTTACGATTGAGGTCAACGCTGAGGTCTCGGGTTCGATCCCCGGGTCGGGTAAGTGGTAGTGGGTTTTTCAAAATGCTTTTGAGTCTGGAATTTGTGCCCGCCATACCGGATAGGCTCGCCCCCTATCACTCATGGGACGGAAATACGCTCGGCGAAATGCGGGTGTACTGGTTACACCTCTGCCTACCCCTTCGGGGATTACAGGCGTGAGTGCGTATGTATGTATGTATGTAAACATATTGACTTTGTACAATTCCTACAACTTTAATAAAAAAAAGTTTCCCGCCTCCATCCACCGTAGGATAAAACCTACAAGGAACGGTCGGCTTTACCTCCATCCGAACCAAATGAATCTTTAATAAGGCGGGCCTCACGCGAATATAACCGTATATAACTTCATCTTTACTAATAATAAATTTATTATAGCTATAACCACAATTTCTGAATATTCCTTAGATATTTTGCTGTAAGGAATAACGGTATTATATGTACTCTTGTACATAAGATATGAGTTATATGAGTCTGTCAATCTAATTGAGTCATGTACATAAGTTATTATATTACTTAGAGAACTGATAGCTCAGCGGGGAGTGGTACCGACTAGTAAACGAAAGTAGCAACTTTTGAACCAGCCCTAAGAACATGCACTACTGACTTTTATAAGTTACGTGTGTATTCGATTGATTATCGCTTTTTTTAACGGTGTAGATAACATCATGAGGAAATACCTGAGAAATTTCCAGAAGAATTGCGCAGGTGTATGTAATCTATTAAGTCGCATCAGGTCAGGGTCACTCGTAGAGGGGGCCCGTGGTCATGCGTCTGACTCACATACTTAAATTTTACCTTTTTTCTTAGGATATCCACCATACTATGTTTTTTTTTTTAATCTTGCCGGTAACCTATTATAGTTCAAAAGGTAAGGCAGACAGACCCACAGATGGTGTAGACTTAATAATAAGGTTCCGTTAGCACCCTTTAGGTACGAAACCCTAAAAATCCAACAACTAAAAATTATACATACATAGACTGTTTTCCATATGGGTAGGCAGAGACAACGGATTTCCACTTGCTACTATCCTTGCATACCTCTTTGGCCTCATTCACTCTCATTAAATTTTTCATACATGCACGTCAGTTTAGGGTACTCCTGACCTAAAAATTATGTACGTGGTAAAGCCATGCTGTAGACAGTATTATCTACAGAAAACCTATATGAAATAGAAGCTTGTAGTTGCGTTTGGTACGATAAGTCAGATATCCGGAGATCAAAATCCCCTTTCCCATCCCAATCCCTTAATCATCCCGTTCCTTAAGGGTCGGCAACTCGTCCATGACTCTTCAAGTATTGTGGATGGTGGTTCATGGTCTTCATGGGCGGTGACCACTTACCATCAAATGACTCACTAGCTTGCTTGCCGGTCTCTGAAAAAAGTAACCTGCATTGCATGACACCTCCAAGCTTTCACTAAGCCGACACATAAAATTATCTCAACAATAACTTATTCTAGAAGGAAATAGCCGGGTATTTATCATAATGAAAGGCCCCGTAACCTTTAACATACTAATAAATCTTTTAACGTTCGAATAACACAATGAATTCGGTATATCAGAGACCCGTGTTCGAGCCAGGGCGCCTCGGTCGCGGCAGGAAGGAGAGCGTTATAATTTTAGGAATATCCGGCGTTTACGGCGATTAATGCGTTGGGAAAGACGGTTAAGATGAATAACAATGTTATAACAATAGGCCAGAGAGAGTATATTTTACCTGAATAGGGTTGCCAGTTTCAAGTGTTTTTTTTTCCAACAGTAGAGGAGTTGGATATTGCAATAAAGGATGATGAAAGGATTGCATTTGTTTTTGTGTTAAGTTACGGTTGATATAAAATATTTGATGTATTCAGATATAATATGATTGTTTCAGAAATCCCCTCACGTCTTAGATGTCTGAGCCAAAGATCAATTTTTATGCCCCTGTAGCGGAATGTTTGTAGCTAGTTTGTAAGTAGACATATTAAAAAATTACAAATAGTTTTCTGTTTAAGTTTCTAGATGTTTTTCGGATTATTAATAGTAAACCATAATATTTATTTCATAAAATAAATTACTTATTAATTAATTACCATTATAGAATCGAAAACATACCAACAAAGTTGCTCGTGTACTAAATAATATAAAATTATTACATGTTTTAATCTCACCGTAATATGGTAGTAAATCTTTTATGTCGAGGAAATGTTTCGTCGTTGGCAACACTAACTAGCTATTAAATCAGGTCGTAAAACTAGAATATACGGGATGGGGTAAAATCTCCTTCATTTTATCTCAATGTTAAGTTTACAGGTAAATAGAATAACTGCCCGTTAAAGGCTATTGATAGCTAACAAACACAAAATAGTTTCAAATTTATTATTTCATGCCATTTTCGTAAGTACCTACCTACACTATTTTAAGATACGCTAGCAATATAATATTACTTATGCATCATACTTTTCTTTTTGAATCTGTAAGGCCTACATTAAATTTAATTAGACTTTCAAGAATAATCGATAAATTTACGGTCACTTTAGTGACAAAATATGTCATTGCACTTACATAGTTTCATTGAGCTAGGCAAGAATATGTTCTAGAATTTAAAAAAAATATGTATGTGTAATCACTGAATTAATAAAACTATAATTAACAGTAGCATTGTGCAGTGCATTTATGTGCCTACAGAAAAAGTGGAGATGATGCGTGCGTCGACTGTCGGCAGAATCAAGCCGGTCTGAAGTTATTGTTTATACACTGGCTGACCCTGGAACATGACTCGCCTGAACAAGCCACTATGGCGGGTTTTTCACCAATGATACGGTTGTCGCTCTTCAGTCGGGTACGAAAAATGTGTTAGGCACTCTTCCACCAGCATTTGCAAGAGTAAGCTTTATTTATTAGCTTGAATGATGAGACAAGTACGTTGCTGACGGTAAGCGCCACGCCTGCCCGTAAACAGAAGCAACGCCACAGAGAACTTTGAATTATAAAGTACTGCATGGTACTGTCCTGCGTTCGTCACCCCGAGAAATAAGTTGTTAAGTATCTTAATGCCCAGTTATTTCACTGGCTTCAATGTCTTTTAAACTGTGCAAAAAATACAACAGTGCTGACAAAATGTTGCTTCGCAGCAGAAATAGACAAAGCGATGGTACCAACCTAGACGGCCTCTCGCATACGAGGGACCTACCACCTTGTGGAAAGAATATAAGAAACTTATATGGTAAGCCTTGTATAAATAAACATGAAACTGCCGAAACTAACAGTACCAGTGTGCAGTGCAATGAAATCACAGAAAAAGTCATTACAAATAATGAGTAGCGTAATTTCCTTTGACATCAAAAGTCAAATCATTGGATAGCTTGTATTCATGATGGATGAAGTAAATTAAAGGAAATTGTATTATACGTACGTTCATTTATCTATATATATCGTCGGACATCGCGTGATGGGCTAATGAAAACAGTTAAAGGCGCTTGTGGGGGCGTATTCTGGCCGCGCAAACACATTTCTTTAGACATTGTATCTATTACAGTTAATGTCGAAAGCAATTTGTTTGACATCGCCCATAACACTATACTCGTACATTGGTGACTCTATTGTTAAATAAAGATCTATGACTTTTATTGTAACCCTCAAGTCTTCAACTAATGTAGTCAATGCGATAACAAAGAGTATTTGTGCAATCATTAGACATTATCTCGTTTCATAATGACGGATGCTTACATAGTGGTACTCAAAAATAAAAGTTAGCAAGGGAGGCGATCATAAAACTAATTGGCGGAAACTGCAGACTTTAATCATGAAAACTATTATGAAGTTTATGTGTTCTAGAAGTGAGTAAATGCAATGCAAAGTCGAAGATCGTCCTATTTATAGAAACAGCGCATCATCTTGTAAGTTTTAAAAGGAAAATATCTATAAATTGTTGTTAATATACATAAAAACAGCTTTATATTAGTTTGATTTAAATTTACTTTCAATGTCATTACTACAAACATGGTATCATAACAATTTTTTAATATCCTTTAATAATATGTATCCTTAAGAATATGTTTTCGTTTTATAAAATGTGATGAATTTTCAATACGACATTTTTATATAAAGACCATAACCTCAGAGGTCATTATGATAAAGAGTTAATAATCTAGTCATCTATTTTCACTTTTATCGATAATTACACCAGCACAACCTTAGAATACACCCCCATTGTTCCTTTCGTGTGCAGGAAAATGGGCGCAGAGCGATTTAATGAAAAGTTTAATACATGATTAACGTAGTTCAACTGAAAGAATACGTAATGCGCTAGAACCAAGAAATCCAAGAACGCGTAATTAAATTTGAATTCTATGATAGTTAATTCAACATTCTGGATCTGGTTTAAGAATAGTGTAGCACTAGTTAAATAGAGTCTTAAATCACACACTTTTGAGTTTTCAAACTTATTATTTAATAACTTACATACGCACTCACGCCTGTAATCCCCGAAGGGGTAGGCAGAGGTGTAACCAGTACTCCCACATTTCGCCGAGCGTATCTCCGTCTCTCGATGTGACAGGGAGCGAGACTATCGCCATACCGGGCACAAACTCCAGACTCCAGGCTGATACTAAGCATTTCGTAATAGAAAAACCCAATACCATTTTACACGACCCGGGGATCGAACCCGAGACCTCAGCGTTAGCCTCAATTGTAACGCGTACGCATTACAACTGCGCCACCGAGGCAGTCACTTATTTGTCATTATTTTGTGAAGTTTACCATTCAGCATTAGGCCAACATGGTGTATTAAGGTGTATCCCTCTCATTAATAGAGGAGGCCCCAGTCGGAACGAATACATAACACACTTGATGGAAAAACCATCACTGATGCACATTATTCCGTGAAGACGACGCTACGTTTGCTGAAAGGTACCCAGCATATTATCCCAAGAATTGTCATACAATAAAAACATTAGCCAAATCTTCACTGCACCATAAAATGCTTCGTCGACCCCACCAATGCAATAAGGGCAAGATGATGATATTTAATTCAATAGAGTGGTACTGAACGTGAATTACTAAATCCATAAAATAACAGAACATTATGGTGCATATTGCCGAGGCTCAGTGCAGGCGTTTGAATTATTTAGAAGTAAGACGTGAGCAAACAAACGGAATCAAAAATTTAATCTAATTCGCCTTCGGGACTCGTTAGTAATGCAGCCCTTTACTTTCCTTCCGCTTCAGAAACGTCAGCGTCTGTTCTATTTCATTATTTCATTACAACACTTTTGAATTTATTTTATTATATATCTACTAGCTTTTGCTCGCAGCTCCGCCCGCGTGAATAGACTTTTCCGAAATAAAACGTAGCCTATACCGGTCTCCAGGATCCCATCTATCTCTACATCAAAATTCATCAAAATCGGTTCAGTGATTTAGGCGTGAAAGCGTAACAAATAGATACATTTTTTTCATAAAAAGTATCCTATGTTACTTCTTATATCTCCAAGAATATGTGAACAAAGTTTCATGATGATCGGTTAAGTAGTTTTCGCGTGAAAGCGTAACAAAGCGTTTGTTTTTTTTTATATTACATACATACATACATAGACTCACGCCTGTTTCCCATAGGGGTAGGCAGAGACAACGGATTTCCACTTGCTACGATCCTTGCATACCTCTTTGGCCTCATTCACCCTCATTCAAATTTTCATCTATGCACGTCGGTTTAGGGTACTCCTGACCTGGCCTTTCTCGAGAATATCTCCAACTTGATCTATGAAAGTTCGCCTAGGCCTTCCCCTCCCAACTGTACCCTTCACACTCGCCATGTATATTTGTATCGTCAATCTTCTTTCATCCATCCTCTCTACATGCCCAAACCATCTTAGTATTCCTTTCTCAATCTTCATCACTACATCCTCTCTCACATCACACCTCTCTCTTACCTCACTATTTATTACTCTATCTCTCATAGCTACACCAGACATACTTCTCAGAGCTCTCATTTCTACTAGACTTTCATTCTTCTTCTGCCACACCCAACTTTCACTTCCATACATTAACGTTGGCACTAACACTCCACCGAGCACGGCCAATCGAGCTTTTCCAGTAACTTGCCGACTACAATTATTAATTTTCATACTAATTCATACGAATGAAGTATGATAGGTAGTATGATGTGATTTGAGTGTCGACACGAAGTAATTTTAGACGAGCTTTGACTGCGATTTGAAATACAATAGAATAAGCTTCATAATTGCATAGCGTCTGCAAGTTGGTGGGAATTTTGGAGGTTTTTGTAAGATTTATCAATTGAAACGTAATACCACATAAAAACACATAACCGAACAAATATTAAATTATATATTTAATATTTGCTCGGTTAAATGATATAGCTATCAAATTATGACAAAAAAGGGTAGCTGTTATCATTCCATGTACAAATGTTTCCATCTCAATTCATTTTTGAGAGGTTACCTATTTGTTTTTTTATGAAAAACCATATTTAAAAAATTCTATTCGATTTAAATTTTGCTTCAAAACTTCCTCTATACGCCAAGATGACTCTATACGCTGTATTTTTCGCGTCATTATAAGTTCATTTGTTTCGCCACACTTGGAGTTAATAAATAGTCTGTTTCTTGGATTTTTGACAGCCTCCGTGGCGCAGTGGGTGAGTAGCCGGCTGCGAAACGAACGGTTCAATTCCCATACCGAGACAAATGTCTGTTTAATCCACAAATATTTGTTTCGGGTCTGGGTGTGAACCGCAAGTCCCTCGTAGTTCCCGATACCCACGATACAGGTTAACCTAGTGTGGGGTCTATGTGTGTGACTGTTGGGTGAATTTATTAATTAACCTCGCCTAATAAAATATTATCAAATTGTTTTTTTGATGTTCGGTTTATTTTACCGCGTCTTGCTTGATGGTAAGCGCCACTCTTGCACATAAACAGAAGCAACGGCACTGGACTGCGCCCGTCACCCCAAGACATAAGATGTTAAGTGTCATAATGCCCAGTAATTTAACTGGCTTCAATGTCCTTCAAACCGGAACAGTTTTTACACACTATTGCTTGGCAATAGTGGGCTTATATATACATATACCATTACACAAAGTATTTTAAAAACACAGACTACTCAGCATAATGTAGCGTGAAGAATCAAAGAGGTAAGCATTACACGCATTTTAAAACCCAACCCTTGGGTGTTCTGCTGTTGTCATAACGAGTGGGCTCAAATCAGAAACATCCCGCGCATCTCGTATCAAAGTAATGGAGCGTACGTATGCCAGTGCCAGTGGCAAGTGTAGTAATTAATTACTGTCGCTCCAATGAACGACTGTCATTGGAGAGGCACGATTATTCTCGCCCCACTAATCATCGTTCGGCGCCGGCAAGTAAACACTCTTGTTTGTAAAAGTACAATACAATATTCCAGTTTCGATGTACTCAGAGTATTGTGGAAAATTTATTTATGAAATCCTTGTTTACGGTTTGAAAGGTTTGCGTCGGAATTTAATTTCAGGTTGAAATGTTGTATTATATCTTTATTGTTTTGAAATATCAAGGACTTGGGTCCTTCGTTACTTAAATTGTAAACACTTTAAGAGGTACAAATAGTTATTTATAGAATACTGTATAATGCAAGTTTTTCTCCCCAGAGTGGTTGACGTCAGGCATCCGGTCATAAAGAGTAAAGCCGAATCTTTGTGCAACATGTTAAAAAGCATGTTGCGCCGACCCCACAGTGAGTGAGATAAGAACAGGTGGAAGAAGAAGAAGACTATATAATATAAGTCGGTCGGTCGCCTCTATTGGTCTAGTAGCAGTCTACTTAGTCTGAGAAACATTGAGGTCCTGAGTTCGAATCCTACGTGAGGTAATAACAATTCCTGTTTGAGTTTTTCGATTCGAAAAATCACACAAGAGATTTTAAAATAGTACCCAACAACATTGCATGAAACATGGCAACAACATTGTCCCCATCCCTTACAGGGACAGGAAAAGCCTCTGCCTACTCTTCGGGGATACAGACGTGAGCATAGAGATGTAAAAAGTAAGTAATAGTAAAAAGTAATAGTACATCACTGAAAACCACAACTAAATCGAGTGGTACAGCCACGCTGTAGACAATTTTGTCTACAGCATGAATGGGCCGGCTCGTCCGGGTCGTTACCACTTTCTCTCAGAAAACCGGCCTAAAGTAGCAGCTTGCTGCTGCGTTTCGTACGGTGAGTGAGATATCCGGAGGCCTAAATCTCCCTCCCCTTCCCAATCCCTTATTATCCCTTTCCTTAGGTCGGCAACGCGCCCATAATTCTTTTGTATTGTGGGCGTACATGGGCGGTGGAGATCGCTTACCATCAGGTGACCCATTTGCTCGTTTGCCGGCATATACTATAAAAAAAAAACGATTCATCCATTTTGGAGATTAGCGTGCACAAATTCATAGACAAAGAATCTGTTCACAACGTTAATAGATGTTTATAAAAGCTAATAAATAATATTTTTACAGCTAAATCATAAAACCAGATTCCCAGTGCCACAAAACGCTTAAAACACTTCAACCCTCAAGACTATAAAATGGAAAGAATAAACAATACGGTCACAGCGACCCAGCATATAAAACATATACTTCAACCCTCCGGCATATGTTAATGATCAACATAAGCAGGACATTTGCGAGGTCGGCTTACCAAATTTCAACACAAAGTAATCTCGGGACTCTCGCGACCGCCTATATATCACAAACTTGTGACATTTCCAGATAATATTTCAAAGGAGACGGCGTAACATGGCGAAATAGTGTAATTAGCTCGGGCCTAGTAGACCGGAGGATTTAAAGATCATTTACCGAGCAATAACGGGTTAAACAAATTCAAATGTAATTATAATATATATTTACGGCTTTCGTTTCACGCGTTCTATTATAAGTCTGACAGTTTTCAACAAATTTACAAGGCTAATGGTTCTGTAGTGTCTTTAACCATTGTTAGAGTGGTAGAGCCACGCCGTAGACAGTTTTGTCTAGCACGAATGGGCCGGCTCGACCCGGTCGTTACCACTGTCACATAGCAAGCCGACGTAAAGTAGCGGCGCTCTGATGCGGTTCGTACGATGAGTGAGTTATCCGGAGGCCTAAATCACCCTCCCCTCCCCAAGACCCAAAACATATATTTGTGGAGCACACAAACATTTCTCTCGGTGCGGGAATCGAACCCGCGGCCTCTCACTTCACAGCTGGCTACTCGCCCACTGCACAGCACTGTCAATTCTATAACTTTTATATTCATACATTTTATTTTCCCGACCCTGAAGTTTGCTACACCTACAGCAGTGTCATAATACAACTTACAGTGTCATAGTCACAATTCCCAATAATTTCACTGGCTTCAATGTCCTTCAAACCGAAACACAGTGCTTACACACTGCTGCTTGGCAGCAGAAATATACAAAGCGATTATACCAACCCAGACGGCCGCTCGCATGTCAGAGACCTACCGCCTCATATGTGTTGTATACAAAAGAAAATAATGTTATTTTAAATGCTATATTCATGTACATCATATCAGATTTATTTTGTTAAAATTATAGCGTTTAAAATAGCATTAAAGAAGCCGTTATCTAAAATAAATTCGATTTTATATCGAGAAGTTTAACTTATATAAATTAGACCGCAACATTACCTATAGCAAGGCCTATGGATTTTTATTAAATGAAATTATTATAAAACGGAAATTAGAAGATCGGCGGCAGCGATCGCGGGTAAAATTATTGAAGTATGGGTATAGGCTCCACCTAACTTCCTTTACTCCGATTAATCTCACTATACTTATAGCTTAGTAGCATGCAACATAGGCGACCTATGGTCGTGGAGTGGCTTTGAAGTCTAGGCCTCAACAAGCAAAGTTTTGCCGGAAAAAAAATATGGTGATACATGTTATTTTTATACCCTTCAAAGTGGTTTGGCCACGCTGTAGATATTTACGTTACAGCATGAATGGGCTATCGGGCTGTTTCCGATTTTGATAATACTTTCACAAAAAAATTATAAGATAAAAAATAATAATAAACTTATAAAGAATAAAACCGACTCAAAAAAACTTAAATAAAACTAAACAATTTTGAGTCGGTCGTATCAATCATTGACTATTAAATTACTGTAGGTACCATCGCCCCAAAATTGTTTAGCAATACTTATAAAAAATGTTTAAAAAAAAAAAATATGTGTCGGTTTTATATTTTGTTAAAAAGGTTTTATCGTATTAGTCATGAACCTTATTCAAAACGACTTAGCGTTCTAAGAAATTAATTTAACTCTTAGTTTGAATTCAACAATCAGCAAAACACTTAGCAGAGTGGCTTTCTATTTCTAAAATTAATTTTCATTTAAACATATTGAAATAATAATACATTTTTTTATTAGCCTGAACGACGAATCGAGCAGGTCGCTCACTTAATGGTAAGTACCACGCCTGCCTATAAACAGACACAACACCATACAGAACTCGGAATTTCAAAGTAAGTTGTTAAGTCTCGGAATACCCAGTAATTTTACTGTCTTCAATGTCCTACAAACCGGAACAGTGTAATCCCCCGAAGGGGTAGGCAGAGGTGTAACCAGTACACCCACATTTCACCGAGCTTATCTCCTATCCTATGATGTGATAGGGGGCGAGCATATCGCCATACTGGGCACACTCCGGGCTGATACTGAGCATTTCGTAATAGAAAAACCGAATATCACTTTTACCCGACCCGGGGATCGAACCCAAGACCTCAGCGTCAGCCTTAGTCGTAACGCGTACGCATTACAACTGCGCCACCTAGGCAGTCATATTAGTATTTATTAGGTATAGGTAATAAAAGCGTAGTCTGAACTGGCCTTCATGAATGTTAATATATCTTACACAGAACAGATGTAGATGGGAGTCGAGGTGAAGTTGGAGATATAAGTTCAAACAACTAACCGCGTTGCTTTGAGTTTTTAATTAAAATATCTTTAATATTTATAGAACAAAATATTTCATCAAGTTTCCAAGCCGTGATTTATTATTTGATATTAAATAGAATTATGAAGGTGATGAGGTCAAACATACCGAATTTGAAACCTTGAGATAATATTATTCTTTCTTTCTGTCTGGTGTTATCCCGGATTAATGCCAGGGTCCGCCTTTCCATAATGATAATAATAAAAATAAATACACCCAACAGTCACACACGTAGTCCTGACCCCACACTAGGTTAACCTGTATCGTGGGAATCAGGAACTACGAGGGACTTGCGGTCCTACAACACCCAGACCCGAAACAAATATTTGTGGATCACACAAACATTTGTCTCGGTGTGGGAATCGAACCACGGCCTCTCGCTTCGCAGCCGGCTACTCGCCCGCTATGCCACGGAGGCTGTCAATGATTTTACGGTATTTGATATTATACGGGGCGAGCCGCCGTCTGACTTCCACAACCCGCAACGGGGACAAAGTTTCGTCATTGCCTTGTCTGTTAATCAGCAGGGTGTACCACGAGCAGGTGAAGTTGACTATGGGCCTAAGATGTCGGAGATAATATTAATATGCGACTTAAAGATTGTTTTTATGTTTGTCACGCAATGTCTCTGCTAAATGTGGACCGATTTAGTTAATTATTTTTGTATATAGTATTTACTTGTTGTTTCAAAATAAAAATATATCACATTGTCAATACACAAGGAGTAGCATAATATGTCAAATAGGTTCCATCGGACATTGTGAAGAACGTTGGTCCAAGTATGACTTCTTTCATAATTAATTATGGGATTCAGTTAAAAAGATGACATTTATTTAAATTACCAGAGTTGAAACAAACATGACTTATTCAGATTCCAATAACTTAGGCACTCTATAGATGAAGCGAAAGTGGTATGTTAGCGTTATGTGAAAATCTATAGTCACTGCCTACCCTTATGGGATACAGGCGTGATATTATGTGTGTATATATTAAACAGTTTATGATTAATATCTACTAAAATGTAATATAAAACGCTAATAATCCTTTGTGAATTATTTCCGATTTAAAATGTCTGCCGCCAGACGTAGGTAAAGAATGAAGGAGCAGGCAACAGATGCCTTTTGGCGGTAATATAAAATTAATTACGTCAACGAAGCAGAATTAAGGATTTTGAGACGAGTCGCGTCTGAAATGAGCTTGCTTTGCTTAGTGCCCGCTTAAAAGAATATATTTTTTTCGGAAGAAAAATAAAGGACCCAAATTAAATGAAGCCAATTTCGATACTTTCAATTGCTCTTCGCAATTCACTGTAACGAACTTAATAAAATTGTGACAACAAAGGGACAAAATTTGGGCACAGTATTACGTTTTAGTTATGAAAAGAAATTTATCTTGTGCTTATATGGATTCGCCTAGAAAGATAAATATTAAATTATATAAAGATTATTTTTCATAAAAAGACATTTTATCATTGTATCAATTAATTACTACCAACAATGAACTGCGAAGATTAAAAGCCTATTCCAAAGTTTACATTTAAATTATAACCGCCAGATAACGCATTAGTCAGCGAAATTACAAAGTTGATATACCTACGCATCAGCATATTTAAATCTAAAAATAACGGTTAACAAAACTTAGAAACCGACTTCAAAATAAAAACACTGAAAAGTAAAAAATAACAAATTCTATCTAGTTACGTATCCTAGAGTATGTGTACGATCTGATGGTGTCGCATCACAGGACGTACCACAGACGCAAGCTAAGCACATTTTGTAAAACAGAAAACAGTTCTTAGAACAAGTACATGTTGTTTTTATGTAATTTGAGACATCACAGGTGTGCTCTAGACGCTACCTCAGCACTTTCATTGTCAACACTTCTTAGAACAAGTACATGTTGTTTTTATGTAATTTGAGACATCATAGGTGTGCTCCAGACGCTACCTCAGCACTTTCATTGTCAACATGTGGAACATTCTAGAATAAGTAATGCGTGTTGTTTACATCGCTCCACATTATAAATAGGGAAATTGTACATGAATATTCAGTCTAATAAAGATCTTCACTCTGAACAGTCTTTTAAAAAGCTCCTCGAGCCGTCGCCCGATTTGACTGGCGCAGCCGGTAGGATACTCGCGTCGAGAAACCGTGCCCTTGAAGACACAAAAATCGGTCTGTCCGCGGAAATTTTCGGCGAACGTTTTAACGTTGTTACGGGTATCGCGAACCATCAAACAAATAAGTCTACGCAGCGACATAGCCGAGGACGCAAGACTCAAGCAGCTACATTTGGGAGAATGGCCACGGAGATAATGTGAGTAGACCTTTTCACTTTCCCTCTGTGTCCCGTCTTATCCTAGATTGCTGTATTTAATTTAAGATTATTTTTTTTTAAATATTGAATTACTTTGAAGTAATAATTATTTTTTTTTGAAGAATTTTAAATAATATAATAATTAAATAAAAATGGAAAGCCACAAAGTGGATAATGTTATTACAATAATACCAAAGGAAATGGTATCCATTATACCTAAATTTGAAGGTGATGGAAAATTAATTAATTTATTTATTAAGAAGTGTGAATATGTTATAAGTCATTATAGAGGATTAAATAATCCAGCACAGGAATTATACGTATTCCATATTATCACAAGTAGACTGGTCGGTCGTGCCGCGAATTTAATAAGCGAGCGTGAAGATATAGAGACATGGACCGCACTTAAGAATTTGCTAACGCAACACTTTGGTGATCCGCGTTCGGAAGAATGTATAGCCATAGAGCTAGAGTCACTAAAGATTAATAACGGTGAATCATTTATTGATTTTTGCAATAGAATACAGTACATGCGTAGTACTCTATTTTCAAAAGTGAACTTGTTAAATGATACTGGTGTTCGTAATGCCAAAATTATTATTTATAATAATATGGCAATGAATGTTTTCTTGTTCAATCTCCCTGAAGATCTGATACGCATCGTACGTCTTAAGGGATGCACCACTCTTGAAATGGCACTTAGTATTGTGACGGAAGAAGTAAACTTCCAGAATCAATACAATTCGAGAAAAACTAAACCCACTCAGCAACCTAAGCCTTTCATTCAGAATAATTATAAACCGATGATGTCGAATAACATGACACCACAAATTTTTAAATTTGGTTATCAACCAAATATTGCTGTTAACAGACCACAATTTATACCTAATCAAAAATTTACTCAACCGAACAATAGTTTTAAATTCGGTATGCCCATGCAACAACATTCTCCAATAAATAAATTTTCACAGCCGAACAATTATGGACAATTTAAATTCGGTGTTCCACAACCACAACAAAATTTTAAATTTGGTTACCCAAACCAAGCCTTCAAGCTAAATTTTATGCAACCCCATAAACCTCAATCAGGATTCTATAGGAATCAACCGGGACAATTCCGTTTTGGCATTCCGCCAAACGCTCAAGCACATAGACCATCGTACAAATTAGACTCAGATGTTTCTATGCGCACCGCAGTTCCGTTGAAGAATACACAGCCAACTAATCATCTATTTTTTAATGATGAACCAGAATATTATCAGGAAACGTGTGAAAGTTATCCCGAGGAATATAACGAGGATGAAAACTCGTATGTATTCAATAACGAAGAGGAAAATCAAGTAGAACTTGATAACTCAGACAGTCCACAAGATGCTGTAAAACAAAATGAAAATTTTTGTCCAGCAGCCTCCCCCGAGGATCCCATAACATAATTAATTTAAATTATGATGGCATCCTTAAGTTACCCCAGATTTATATTCCAGAGATTGATTCCAGATTTATGATTGACACAGGTTCAACTAGATCTTTTATAAGCCCAGCAAAAGCTTATGAATATTTTCAGAAATATATTTATCAAGAACAGTTTGACGTAGTTAGTACTCATGCCCGTAGTACCCATAACGAAGTTCTTTTCATACCGTTACTGAAAACTTTTAAAAATCCGAGCTATCATAAATTCTACATTTATGAAGTAGACAGTCAGTATGACGGACTGATAGGTTCAGATTTATTGAAACAACTTGGCGCAAATATTGATATGAACAAACAATTATTAACTACATCTAACACACAGATACCTATTATGTATAGTCCACCATCTGAAATTCATTTAGATCCTCGTTCTGAAACTAGAGTTCAGATACCAACAAATTTACTAAATGGTGAAGGAATTATAGAGGTTAAAGAATTTAAAAAAGGCGTTCGAATGCCTGCAGCTATTGTTAACTGTACTAATGGTATAGCATTAACAGTAATTCAAAATACAACTGATGAGAAAGTCATATTAGAATTTTCAAAACCAGTTAAAATTACTAAATATAGATGTGAACAATGTCAGGTTAATAATTTGAATGAAGATGTAGAAATGATTGAAATAGATGCTTTATTAAAAGAAAACTTAAAGAAACTTCGACTTGGTCATATGAATGCGGAAGAAAGAAAGAAAATTTCTGATTTATGTAATGAATATAAAGACATTTTTTATTGTGATCAGATACCATTAACTTTTACTAAACAAGTAAAGCACAATATTCGAACTATTAATGAAGATCCTATTTACGTTAGGCCGTACAGACAGAGTCCTGGTCAGGCTCAAGAAATTAAAAATCAGGTTGAAAAATTATTAAAAGATAATGTTATCCAAGAGAGTCACTCTCCTTGGAATGCCCCAGTACATTTAGTACCAAAAAAGTTAGATGCCTCCGGACAGCGTAAATTTCGAATGGTTGTCGATTACAGAAGACTTAATGACATCACAACTGATGATAAGTACCCACTTCCAAACATAACAGATTTATTTGACAAATTAGGCAAGAGCATGTACTTCTCTGTATTAGATCTTGCTAGTGGATATCATCAAATTGAAATAGAAAAAAAAGATAGGACAAAAACAGCGTTTTCCACACAGTTTGGTCATTATGAGTTTCTGAGAATGCCATTTGGATTGAAAACAGCTCCAGCTACTTTCCAACGCGCAATGGACAATGTTCTCAGAGGCCTACAAGGTATCCATTGTCTAGTTTACCTGGACGACATTATTATTTTCAGTTCTAGTTTGGATGAACATATAGCAAAGTTAAAAACAGTTTTTGAAAGATTACGTCAGACCAACCTTAAAGTTCAGTTAGACAAAACAGAATTTTTAAGTAAAGAAGTCGCATATTTAGGTCATACAATTACACCTGATGGATTGAAACCCAACACAGATAAAATTGACGCTATTCTAAAATATCCTATGCCAAGGACAGTTACAGAAATAAAAAGTTTTTTGGGATTAATAGGTTATTACCGCAAATTCATTAAAGATTTCGCAAAGATTACTCAACCGATGACAACTTGCCTTAAGAAAAATAAAAAAATAGTTATTGATGAAAATTATAGTAATGCATTTGAAAAGTGTAAGGAGTTATTGACTACTGCTCCATTATTGCAATATCCAGATTTTAATAAACCCTTTATTTTAACAACTGATGCTTCAAATTATGCCTTAGGTGCAGTGTTGTCACAAGGTACCATTGGTAATGATAAACCTGTAGCCTATGCTAGCAGGATATTAAATGGTCCTGAGACGCGCTATAGTACAATCGAAAAAGAACTGTTAGCCATTGTTTGGGCAGTTAAAAATTTTCGACCTTACTTATATGGAAATAAGTTTACCATATACACCGATCATAGACCCCTTGCATGGTTAGATTCCCTTAAGGAACCAAATTCCAAGTTAACCCGTTGGAAATTACGTTTGAGTGATTTTGATTTTAATATCATACATAAACCCGGAAAACAAAACACAAATGCAGATGCGTTATCGCGAATTAAAATAAATACAGTTCATGATAAACGCAGAAACAAAGACAACATTTCTTTAGCCGTAAATGTTGGTGACAGAGACTTACAGAGTGACGAATCTCGTCCAGAAAGTCCTATGTCAATTTCTTCAGATTCTGAAAAAACTGAGAGCATTATCTCAGTTAGATGTCGTTCACCCTATTCAGTACCATCCCCATCTAGTACTACAACAGCTACCGAAGAACGGTCAAAGAGTAGTACAGATACCGCCCATTCAGCTGTCGACATTGACACTGACGGCGTCCCCATTTTACACGAAGCCGTAGATACCAAGCCGCGTCAAATTTTAGTGCATACGTGGTTCAGAAATGAAATAAATGCTAAAGATATTTCTAGGCCAAAACAACAGATATTAGAATTACATTTACCATTGAATAGACCAGATTTAGTTAAAAGTTTCTTAAAACAGTATATTAGACCCAAAGTCAAATATTTCATTTATTATGAGGATGACGCCCATAGAAAGCAATTTACCGAAGCCATTATTAATTTATTCACAAAAGGATCTGTGCAAATTATTAATGTACAGAAAGAGTAGTTTATGTTAGTGATGAGAATGAACAAAGACAAATAGTACTCAAGTATCACCATGGTAAAACATGTCACCGTGGAATTAAAGAAACTCTAACACATATTAGACGTACATATTTTTGGAACAATATGGAAGTTACAGTCTCTACCATAATAAATGCTTGTGAACTTTGTAAAAAAATGAAATATGACAGGAATCCATTAAAACCAAAGTTACAGTTGACGCAAACGCAAAATAAACCGTTTGAGGAACTGTTCATTGATTTATTTAACATTGAAGGAAAATACTTTTTAACCATAATCGATGCATTTAGTAAGTTAGGTCAGGCATTTCCAATTCCTGATAGATCGACTCCTGAGGTAGTAAGATCATTAATTAAATATTTCTCATTATATGGTATCCCTGGAAAAATAAGTTGTGATCCAGGCACAGAATTTAATAATAAATTAATGAAAGAAATGATGTTACTTTATAAAATCGAATTACATATTGGTACTCCGAACAATCCCAACTCTGTAGGAATGATTGAGCGTTTCCACTCAACTATTTTAGAGATCTACCGCCTTGCGAAGTATGAACATAAAATAACAGATGCCGCATCTGTTATGACATATGCAATTTTATCTTACAATAATACTATACATTCAACGACAGGCCTTACGCCTTTTGAAATAGTATTTGGGCATGTTGATGCCAAGCAGTCCTCAGCCAGGGCCTTCAACTGCAGAAGATTGAAAAGAATCCCGGAATTTTGCCAGTGAGAGAAGGAAAGGCGTATGTTAGTTATGATAAGTGGATAGTTATTAAGATATTAGATTTAGAGAAAATTAATTTAGATTTAAATACAAATATTAATAGGTACCAGGAGTTACATACGTTAATACATACAGGTATAAATGAAACATATTTAAAGTCTATCCGCGATTCAGAGAGTCAGGTAGAGCATATTATAAATGTTGTTACAGAGCAATATAGTCAATTAGTTCCAACCCACAGAGTAAAAAGAGGTCTTCTGAATCCTCTGGGTTCATTAGTAAAGTTAATTACCGGAAATCTAGATAACGATGATGCTCTTGAATATAATAAGTTAATAAATGGATTACAATCCCGACAATCCATATTAGATAAGAAAGCAACTCTTATATTTGAAATGGTAGGAGAAATAATTAATATTACTAATAATGTACAGTTGAATCTTGTTCAAATGGATAAATCTATTGCAAATTTAAATAAAAATGTAAATGAATTAAAACTTCAAGAATTATTATATCATGTTATTCATGCTTGCAATCTATTCATTCATAATTTTCAATTAATATGTATAAAATTAGATGAGGTTGAATCCGCTATAGCATTCAGTAAAATAGGCGTATTACACCAGTCAATTGTGGATAGTAAGGAATTACTTACTATATTAAAAAATATTGAGGAAACTGAAAAACTAATTTATCCATCAAAACCTGAAAATTTAGTGAAAATAGAACAGTCGATTAGTATGAAATCATATGTTAGAGATAAGCAGATTAATTTTATTATGGAAATACCTCTGGTATATAAGCAATCTTATTTTTATTATAGAATTGTTCCCTTACCTATTACCGAACCCTTTACCCAGAATACCTTAATTATAATTCCAAAACACCCTTACCTTATAGTGAATGGGTCGAAAACGAAATCTCTATCAAAGCCCTGTAATGTAATCGATGCTGATACTTATTTATGTAATGAAAAGGACGAGTTCCTTGTTGCCGAAGATACTTGTGTTGCAGATTTAATGCGATACTCCACAAACGCCTCTTGCGTTCAAGTTCCCGTCGAAATAGATGACGTCAAATTAGAAGCAATTCAGACTAATCGATGGATACTTTATTCGAAGAAATCCATAAAAATCACAAGATCCTGCAAGGATGAAACATTTCATCATGAAATTAAGGATACTTACGTAATAACCATAGATGATGATTGCGAATTGCAAATCCAGAATTATCACCTCCGCCAACATCAAACGAAATCCGGAGAAATACTCTATAATAAATTACCTATAATCAGCATACCAGAGACGATGTCCATAACAAGGATGCCAGAGTTGAAACCCTTGAATCTGCGAGGAACCGAGCTGTCAAACTTGCAGTTATTAAATTACGCTTTGGAAAATAGTGACAAAAATAGTGAAAACATGGTGAATGTGAAATCAATTAGTGTCGGAACAATAGTTTTATATATTATTGTAATATTAAGTGTAATTTTTATTATTTTGTATAAATTTAAGAAATTAAAAATGATAATCTTTCAAAATCATCTGCCGAAAATGAATACTCCAGATGATTTCGAACTTAAGGAGGGAGGAGTTACGTATCCTAGAGTATGTGTACGATCTGATGGTGTCGCATCACAGGACGTACCACAGACGCAAGCTAAGCACATTTTGTAAAACAGAAAACAGTTCTTAGAACAAGTACATGTTGTTTTTATGTAATTTGAGACATCACAGGTGTGCTCTAGACGCTACCTCAGCACTTTCATTGTCAACACTTCTTAGAACAAGTACATGTTGTTTTTATGTAATTTGAGACATCATAGGTGTGCTCCAGACGCTACCTCAGCACTTTCATTGTCAACATGTGGAACATTCTAGAATAAGTAATGCGTGTTGTTTACATCGCTCCACATTATAAATAGGGAAATTGTACATGAATATTCAGTCTAATAAAGATCTTCACTCTGAACAGTCTTTTAAAAAGCTCCTCGAGCCGTCGCCCGATTTGACTATCTATTCTATTCTGTTTAGAGTCGGTACCTGGGTGCCTGTGTCGCTACCGGTCAGATAAAATTGCACCGACTCCAAAGAGAATAGAATAGATAGAATTAATTATTTTTGACTTCTCAGTGTTTTTATTTTGAAGTCGGTTTCTAAGTTTTGTTAACCGTTATTTTATTTTTCAATTTTCAGTAGGTGTTACAGCAATAGCATGTAAATTTAAATACAATAACACAATCGCAATGAGTGTACTGTTGTCCGTTGAGGAGTTTTATTTTTTTACTCCGTACTCCGTCATCAGATCTTAACCAAATTTATATGGGACCATATCGCAGCTAAACTCTATCGAGTGTATTTTTTTCCAACATAATACACCTTAAGAAGTGCAATTAGAACCACCACCACCACCACCATAAATGGGACCACACGTGAAGCACCAGCTTTCAAATAAAAAAAGAATCATCCAAATCGGTTCACCCAGTCCAAAGTTCTGAGGTAACAAACATAAAAAAACAGTCGAATTGAGAACCTCCTTCTTTTTTTTTAAGTCGTTTAATGAATAACATTTATTCGTAAATTGTGAGAGTGGCTTAATATAAAACAAATGAACATGGACAAACTCTGGAGTCCAGAATGTGCAATGAAAATGTCCTAAACGTATTTTAAATCAAATCTGTTCGAAAACGTTAATACATTTGAATTATCAATACACAGGAATACTGAATGTATTCAACGAAAAATTAAAATACATTCTACCATTCGCACATAGCCCGAAGGTATCAGGAAATGAATAAGCAATTGTTAGCGATCAGATCCAGGTCCAATGATCCGAAGTTAATTAAATATCTTTGTGAGAAAATATGTTTATAGGAGTTAATTAAATTCTACAAACGTGTCAATAAAGTCGAAATGATCTGATTAGAATGTTCATCCTAGTTTCATATGTAATTTTGTAAGTATTAACATCCTTTTGGATAGGTAAATGAATAAATTATTCTTGTGAGTCCATATTTATTTTTAGTTTGAGTGACGAAACGAGCAGGCCGCTCGCCTGATGGTAAGCACCACGCCTGCCCATAAACAGAAGTAACACCACACAGAACTTTGAATTACACAGCACTGCGTGACATTGGACTGCGCAAGTCACCCCGAGACATAAGATGTTAAGTCTCATAATGCCCAGTAATTTCACTGGATTCAATGTTCTTCAAGCCGAAACACAACGCTTACACACTGCTGTTTGGCGGCAGAAATGGACAAAACGGTGGTACCAAACCAGACGGCCTCTCGCATACGAGAGAACTACCACCTTGTGGTACCACCATTTTTTAATTTCTGGATATGGACTGTGACTGTTTTTTTTTATCCAGGCGCGGCATTGTGATTATACTGGGGTTGATGTTAAGTACAATGCAGTCCAAGTATAGCGTCGACCGGCAACACATTGCGTCCCTCGAACGTCGTGTCGGGCGAATTATGCCGGCCTAAAGTTACTGGATACACTGGCTGACCCCGGAACGGGGTTGAACGTGTTGAACGTGTCGCTATGGCGAGTTTTTCACCATGTCTAACGTGGTCGCTACCCAGTGGGGTACAACAATAATCACGTATCCTCGAATAATAGCAGTAATAGCAGATGTGGGACGAACGACAGCACGTCTCAAATGGGACTGGGCAGGTCATGTGACTAGAATGAGTCCAGAACGCTGGGCAGTTAGTGACCGATTGAGTACATGATGGTTGGCGACGACGCGGCCGTTCTAGGACACGGTGGCGAGACGATCTGGACGCATTTGAGCCACAATGGCTTGTAGCGGCAGTGGATCACGATATATGGAAGGAGACTTTTGCCCAGCACTGGGATGATATAGGATAATTTAAAAAACCCTCTCTCCAGTTGGCACTCCTTCTTCCCAGCAGCGCCTCGCGTTTCTGTCACAAGTCGACAACTCTTAATCGCTGTCCTGTCAATCTATTTTGGCCTTTTTAGGGTTTCGTACCCTAATGGTACCAAATGAAACCAATTACAGAACCTACGCCGTTTGTATTGTTCTCCTACCTATAAAGAGTTCTATTGTTTGAAGTAACAGGGAGCTGACTAAATTTTCACGAAATATGTGGTATTAAAAATTAGATAAGAAAAAGTTAAACAAAATAAAGGGAAAAATTCAGAACCCTCGGTGCGCGAGTAACACGATCTTGACCGATATTTTGGTATTAAATCTGATTAACGGACGAGGCAATGGCGAAATTTGGTTTATTTGCGGGTTTTACTGGTCAGTCGCCTCATATAATGCCAAATAGAGTCAAAACTGTGGTACGAGAGGGCGGACCTTACCACTATGCTGGGATAACACCTGGCAGAAAAATAAAAGTTGCCTACCTTCGCTTTTTTTAGTATACTTACGCCCGAATACTGTACTACTACTCAGCGTCCGACTGTCTAAGGCAACTTTTTTTCATAAAATTTTGACAAGTAGGGGTCTTAACATGTTTAATACGATCTTAAATGCTTGTTTCAGCAATCGGGCATCGGTATAGTATTATACATATTTAGCGGACCTTATGTACTCCGTTATTATATTTATGAACATCATTTATTTAATACCCCACAAGCCACATTACACAAAGTGTTTGATAAAAATCTTAATAGGAATCATTTCGTATAGATAATACATTCTCGTATTATACTCGTATGAAACAGTAACAACACTGATACGATATAATATAGTCTTTATTACAATGAAATAATGTTGAATATCCTGTGTCCTTCGCTAAGTGATATTCAACACGAAAGGTAATTAGGCAGTAACATCTGTTTTTTTTCCACCCTTACGTAGTATATGTGTCACAGGATAATGATTCAATTATAAAAATATTACTAATAGGAATTCATGTGAAATCAACTCATTATGTAATAACTGTTTTTGTACTGAAAATGATACACAGAGAGTTGGAATGTGTAAAATAACTCTACTTAGATTTTTGTCCAGATTGAAAGGTGTCGTGAAATATGTCTGAACATTTTGCTTTAGTGTGAGTTGCCCAACTGTTAGTATTAAGTTATTAAAAGAAGCAATGGTTGACCTTTAATATTAAGGATTTGTAATTTTATTTATTTATTTAAAACTTTATATACATAACTAGTATAAAGACGAACTTAATGCCATTAGGCATTATCTACCAGTCTACCTTTGAGTGATGCAGAGGCGAGATGATGTGGGCGTATAAGAAAAGTGATAGAAAGAAGTAGACAATACACAAAACTATAAATTTACTTAATACAATACTATACATATAAACATACATTCATACATACATATAAAAATACATATAAAATTTTCAAATGATATAACCTTTAAATTTTAATAACGTAATCCATTAATATTAATTAATTAATTAATTAAACCATTAACCATTGCATGTTACATTAACATTTAGTTTGTGGTTATAATTTGTAGTTAATTCTCCGACCAATTAAAAGTAAAGACACCAAGTGTCTAAAAATAAAGCAACATAATGTAACATACAAACGATAAAGAAGTGTGTACCCGGACATTCCAGTACTCTTGAAATCCGAAGTCACAGACGAAGGGCTCGAAAAGGATTTGAGAGATTAGGCACGTCGACTGCATCTGTACCACGACTTACTTCGTTCCGCCCACTCCGAAGGTTTGCTCGCGGCAAAAAGCGGATTTGTAAGATGGCGTCTTTTTTAAGGCTCGCAAACGTAAGACAAAAGACAAATAACTCCTTGGAATTGTCACCGAACAAAACGTTGGAAGATACATTGTATACTTGTTGAACCCTATAAAACGTCACTGGAAGTTTCTCCAGCGTCACCAAAGTGAAAGTACCTCTGGCCGAAATGCACAATGATTTCCGAAGCGCGAATCGCAACTCAAAACACTATTCGTCCTGTGCATTTGCTGAATGAGGATGGTTAAAATTCAAAGTCAAAACGCCACTAACAATACCGCCAAAAGCGTAAAACCAACCGCGACTTTTGAAAGGAACCAGCGAACCATGCGAATTTACGGGAAACTCCAGGACAAAACCAGCTATGTTCTGGAGAGACAAATTCCCGCTTACGCCCCGAATAATAACTGCCGACGACAATTCGTGAAATTGCAGCAAATTTTACTCCAATTGTAGATGCCGAAGAATGTTGAATGTTCCATTATTATTTTGTTAGTAATCACACCGCTTTGGTACGGAACGCTTTTATCGCAAATTAATTTGTGTTTGGCGGAAACATTGCCATTGGTGGTCGCACGGTACGTGGCCATCAAATGTTAACACTTAAGCATAGCGAGGATATCAAAAACGTTAACCGTGAACAAACACGATGTAAGCGAGTTCTAATCTACGCGGCGGCAGGTTGCTATGTTTTGTTAGGCAAACCGTCGCTCGAATAGTGGCCAGTCCCTTATTAAAATTAAATTTTGTGCAGCCTGCAAAGGCGGGTCAGCGCTCGTTCATTATTGAAGAGAAAATGAAAGGCAAGCGGGTCTACCTCAATCGAGATTCCCGGTTTAGTACGTATTATTGCTCATAAAATGTATGTACATTAATTTAGTTTCGAGTCCCATGTTGTACAAACATATGCGGTCCGACTGAATTTTACTCGTGGAATAAACTATTCACATAGTATATATGAGGTTGCGAAGCGGTTATCGTTAGACGCCAGTGCGGAAATCTTATTAATAAAACTTATGCATTATAGTTCATGCAATAAGTGGATGTCTCTGTTTCATCGTGCCAACGGGGGTTGTAAAAAGCGGGAGGCCACTCTATCGTTTTTAATTTGAAACGATGCCAAAAAAATAAGAAGCAAGCGCGGGCGTCAGAACTACGCTAAGGTTTGT
The DNA here is from genome assembly GCA_905332985.1 of Mimas tiliae. Lineage (NCBI taxonomy): Eukaryota > Metazoa > Arthropoda > Insecta > Lepidoptera > Sphingidae > Mimas > Mimas tiliae. The sequence continues at coordinate 9,391,133 of HG995256.1, read as the reverse complement.
GATTACTTAACTTTAGTGCGGCTGCGGACCGAATTATATGAAATGGCGCCCACCGTGGGGCTCGGTATAAGCAAATTGTAAGAGAACGAACGCCTTCAAATTGCAAATTCAAGCGGCTCCGCGCGTGTTGTTCGAGCCAGTTCTTGCAATTCGCGCACCTTCAGGCTTCGTTACATTATTTAACGAAGTGGCTGTGCAAGAACATTTCGCGGTGCCACCGCGCCCGAGTTTTACCAACTCCACAAAATTCATTTGTAATTCATATAAAATACTTTCACCAGCCGCCCACAGCTTATTATATTTTCACAGTTACCGCTGTAGTCCGATCGTTAATATACAGTTTCATGTTGTGTGTGTTCATAATCTATTCCGATTAAATATAACAAAGAATAATCTCGGCGCCAATTTCCTCTGCCAAATAAAATAGCTCCTTCAATTATTTCTCGAGGCGTATCTCGGCGAAAAAAAGATTGGACAAACAAATGTACAAATTAAGAGCAAACGAGGCGCCATTTGCCGTGTAATTTCATCGGACTTTTGGTTAAAGTCGACCCCACCCATTTCGATATTTCGACTGTGGAAATAAATGTTCGCCTATAATTTTACCAAATTTCTCGGGCCATGGCATTATGTTTCGCGACAGAGCAATCTGACTCGTGATTACGCAACGAAAAAACGCTAAGAGCCGCCCTTCTGCCGCGTTACATCTTAATGTAGCCACAATATACATAATGGCAAGATATTTAGACCACGAGTGCTCCTGACTGCTATACATCAAATGAAGACATTACCACAAAACGCCTGTTACATACCGACAGCATAAAATATTCCGAACGCTATGATATATTTGAGGGATATGGTAATGGTGACGGCGGGGAGGCAGAATATGTATGCGGTTAGATCGTGATGTGAAAAAACGTGGCGATAACCATCTAATAGCTTCTTTGTATTAAACCACATCAATCCGCCCGCTCGTAAATGCGCAGCGGAGGCTAATGAAGACAAATGATAAGTCTGGTATTAAATGTAAATAACAACATAAGATCGCGCCTGTAACCCCGTAGGGGTAGGCAGATGTGCACAAATTCCAATCCCGGGCTACTTAAGTGTGATTTTATGAATCGAAAACTCAAACACAAACTGGGATTTTAATCCACGAGCTTACAAGTTTTTCAGCCTAAATACGTAAGCCTACGTTGTAGTATTGCCACTAAAACACTGAGGCGATGATAACTTATAAATGTAAAAAAAAACATGAATGGCGTCTCAAAATACATATATTTATCATTTTCGATGGGTGTGGGCATACGACGGATATGAGTACGGAATCCAATTAACTAAAAAATGATACTGGTTGTACTAACTACAACTAGATCTATTTGTAAAAGTAATCTGGCACTGTACTAAAGTAATTGACATTACATGACACAAGTGGTAGAGCCACGCTGTAGACAGTATTGAGTAAGTTTGAGTGAGAAAGTTCTGAGTTCTGGTGTTGCTTCTGTTTATTGTCAGGTGTTTACTATCAGGCCAGCAACCTTGTTGTCTCATCATTAAGGTTTTCTACGATTCTTGGTTGCTCAATGTGGGCTGGTTGACAGAGGTTTTCGTCATTCTGGTGCCGTTTACCAAAATTAGCAATAAGGTTTATAACTCGGGATATCTCACTCATCGTACGAGCAGCAGCAAGCTCACGAGCCGGCCCATTTATGCTGTAGAAAAAAGTGTCTACAGCGTGGCTCTACCACTCATAGAATAAATGTTTAACAAGGCTTCTGATAAGATATATTTTTTTTGTAGATGTTCAACATGATTTGAACCTTCATATATTACATGCAAGCCGCTCGATGATACCTAATCAACCCCAAGGATCTTACATAAACGTACTACGTAAACATAACCATAAATTAAGCGCAACTTATACAATAACAAACAGTTATTATGATAAATATCCAAAAGGTCAACGGCATCCACTTAAGCTCTTTTATAAAGAAGAAGCTACATATATAATACAAATATAAAGAAAGTCGTACACAACAGAAGCCAGAAGGGCGTGTCACGAACACAGCGGGCTCTAATGAAGGTCTCAAGGATACGACTGTGCAAGACGACACTTTGTCTCACAGTTTTTGTCGCTCCACTACATGTGTGTAGATGAATAATTTACCAGTTGCCCGTACTTGCCTAAATGTATGGAAAACTACTGGCAAAGCTGTTTTGAGTGTGTTTGTGAATGTTGATCCTATATATAAATACAGAAACAATATAGATAGAGTGATAAATAATATAAATAAAGAAAAATAGGAGAGAGTGAGAAATGCTGAATAACAGTAAAGACAACGAGTAAGAGACGTCTAATAAGGAATATCCAATTAAATCGTTAAAGAGGTTCAAATCTAAATAGCTAGTTGAAGTTTTTTTTTATTACCTTTAGATTACGAGACGAGCAGATCACTCGTCTGATGGTAAGTGTTACGCCTGCCCATAAACAGAAGCAACACCAATCAGAACTTTGAATAATGAAGTATTGCATGGCACTGGACTGCGCTCGTCAACCCGAGACATAAGATATTAAGACGCATAATGTTTAATATAGGCTTCAGTGTTCTTCAAACCGGAACACAACAGTGCTTACTCACTGCTGCTGGTAACTACTGCGGTGGTACCTACCCAGACGGCCTCTCGCCTACGAGGGACCTACCACCAGTAGTAAGTAGTGCAATACTCCGGCTTATAACAATGTAACCTACTTTATTCAAGAATATCATATTAAAGACACGAACAATGGACCTTTATATTCATCGTTTCCGCCACACTTTGACTCAGCTCAAACATAAAAAACAATGGTAAATAAAATAATAATAAGATCCAAGTGATCACGAACTGAATACTACATGTAGCTAGACGAAGATAATCAAGGGATTGTTTATTTAAGCAAAATAATTTAGTAATCTAAACGTCGACGATGAATCAAAATTGACTGCCAAGGAATTTCACTGGCTTCACAATGTCCTTCAAACCGAAACACAACAGGGATACAGTGCGGCAGAAACCGACAAAATCTTTATGAATACGGGGATTAGTCTCTGAAAATAATATCCGCATCGCCGCTTGTAACTTCAGGCCGGCCAAACTATTTTGCGCTTGTTGTAAGGTGTATTCACGTAATAAAGCCAACAAACACCATACCAATTAACTAGTTAAATTAATAACACTAGAGGCTTTGCCCATATTTTTCCACAAAACATAAAATAAAAAAGTCCGACGAATATGAGACATATCTTACTTCCCCACATTATTCTGCATCGATTGGTATCGGTCTTGACCCCATACCCCCAGCGGTTTCGGAGGAGATAGCGTGACAAGCTTTTGGCAGCGGCAGCGGCGGCGGCGCCAGTTACTTTTTTTTAGAATAGAGAGATACCGTTTGAAGAAATAATTTTTCAGATATAAAAAATTATAATTTTGAAAGTGAGAATGTAACCTTGAAGACTCAAAATATTAAAAAGATAACACACCAGTTAAAACGTGGCTCTGTCGTTCACAAGATTATCGAAGATATTTTGCTTGGAGCCTTTTGTTTACATTAACAACGCTGAGCTTACCTTCATCCTATCTTGGTTTTATATTAAATCCAATCACATCGTTGAATTTAATCGCTACCTCTACGAAATACAGAAGCTTATACCTGAAATGAAGAGAAATATTTATGAGATTTATGCTAAGTAATAAAACACAGAAAATGTACAAATACTTTTAGAAACACATTGATTATTTTGATGTATTTAACATACTTTAAATCTCAAGAGGTTCCTTTTTATAGCATAGGCCGGCAAACGAGTAAGTGAGTCACCTAATAGGAAGTGATTTCGACCGCCCTTGTATGCCTACAATACCAAAAGATGGTTCTTTTAGCGCGTTGTCGACCTTAAAGGAAAGCTATAAATAAGGGCCTGAAAAGGTAGGGGATTTGGGCCTTCGGATATCTCATTCCCCATACGAAACGTAGCAGCAAGCCGTTACTTTATATAGGTTTTCTGTGAGACAGTGGTAACGGCCCGGTTTAGCCAGCACATGCATGCTATAGATAAAACTGTCTACACCGTGGCTCTACCACTCAAGGAAGTCTAATCGAATGTAGGTCTAGAAATATTAAAGAATTGAGATTATTTATTTTTATGTATGTTCTATCAAAAATGTATATATTAAGATGGCACATAAAATATTATAAAGTACATTTGAGTACCCCATGTTCATAACACAAATATACTCGTATTTAAATCAAGAAACCAATACATAAACCCTTTAAGCCATAGATATAAGTGATTAAATATGAGACAAGGCAGACACGAAAGGTAAACATTAACATAAAGTGAACTAAGCCGAGATAACGTAAGCCGTGAAGTCTGGCATTTAGCCACAGTCCCGACTCGCCACACAAGACGGCCGTGGGCGCAAGTAATTACACCACTGTGTGATAATTTTAAAACGTTCAGCACAGCATTACGAACTGTAACTGCTTCATTAAGTTTGGAAACTATTAAACTTGGTTAAATGTAAGAGGTAACATAAAGTTATCTAGATTGACACTGTCCATTTGTACGAAGTGTTTAGGAGCGTTGGAATTGTTATTATATTTTATGGGATGAATCTTTGAATTCGTAAATTTCTTTACGTAGGTGGTCTAAATCATTGTTCACACACAATATTGAAAATATCTTGAATTTCTATAGAATAAATCAAAACACATATATCTAATTTTTCCCTGCTGTACTATTTCTAGGTCGAAATGAAATTAAATCTAAGCGACTTGTAATAAAATTGTTATATTATTATGTAAATTTGCAGTTGCATGTATTTGCATGGTACATACACCTAGCTGAATTGATGTCGGATAAGGCCTTGAATAGCTACGAATCAGTCCATCGAGTTTTAGCTCAATATATATATGTCAATTTATCAATACCAGTATTAGTCATGATGCCAACCTTAACTTTTTTTTATGATATAGGCAAACGAGCAAGTGGGTCACCTGATGGTAAGTAGTCTCCACCGCCCATGTACGCCCACAATACCAAAAGAATCATGGGTGCGTTGCCGACCTTAAAGGAAAAGGATTGGGAAGGGGAGGGGGTTTGGGCCTCCGGATATCGTACGTAAAGCAGCAGCAAGCTGCTACTTTGCGCCGGTTTTCTGTGTGACAGTGGTAATGACCCGGACGAGCGGGCCCATACATGCTGTAGACAAGTGTCTACAGCGTGGCTCTACCACTCAATAAACTAACTAACTAAAAATATCGAGCGCTTGACTAGTTAATAAGCTTAATTGCTAAAAAGCTAAAGGAACCACTACATTGATGCCAAATGAAAGGAACGTAACACTAACAAAAATACCTCCCATATTTGTCATTATCCTTAATTTATCACAACTATATTATCAAATACAAGACAAAGGACCATCAGCAAAACCACTTATGCTGATGGAACAGATCGATTCATCTACATGAAACCACGTTCGCTTCACGCGCTCTCGAAACCCATTCACAATATCAAATGAAGATGTTTCTAGTCCATTCTGCAAGTTACACCCATGCAATCTCAGCGAGGCTTATCTCTGTATTCGATAAACCTGGTACATTGTGGTGCGCTGTTGCATCCACTTTATTGAATAGCCGCCGTCAATGTGTGTCTCGCGCGGTGTCATGTATGGCAGGTCTTTAGAATGCTTCGGCATGCGTCAACGTAACACTATTGTGTTTTCAGTACGTCTGTTCTGAAATCGGATTTGGGTGAAGTTTCGACAGCTGCTGCGTATCGGAGAGAAGAAGGCTTTTGTTTCATGGAATTCTGAGCAGCAGTGGAATGTGAAGTTATGAGTGCATTGTCTAGCAGTATTCTGTAAATCAAAGTGCTTGATGTTAACCATCACGCCTGCCCATAAATAGTAGCAACACCACACAGAACTGAATTAAAAAGCATTGGACTGCGCTCGTCACCCAGAGACGTAAAATGTTATGTCTCATAATGCCTAGTAATTTCACTGGGTTTAATGTACTTTAAACCGAAAAACAACAGTGCTTAAACACTGCTGTTTGGCGGCAGAAGTAGACTAAGCGGTGGTACCAACCCAGACGGGCTCTTGCATACGAGGGATATCGTACGCTATATGTTGCTTAAATTTGACCACACCTTTCTGGAACATGTTGTATAAATACTCATTAACCAATTTTAACACAATAATTGGGTTTGTATTCATGGATGTGTGTCTCGATTATTACATCATGTTTTCATTTCGAAAATAAAACTTTCTTGTGTGCGAAAACGTACTTAAGAATTTTGTTTACTCCGTAATGTAGATATTAGATACGGTATAAAAGCTTCAATTATGTTTCCACTTTCCAGGTATTTTGTGCGATCAGCAAGGAATATAATAAAACATGTAATTAGATTATAAAACAACTATCTTTAAGTCTTCCAGAATATAAATAAAAATACCTTACAAATTATGATTATGCTTTAATTTTAGATTAGATAAGCACAAGTGTATCCTCGAAGGGGTAGGAGAGCAACTAGTTTGTTTACCCACGGTTTGCTGGGCTTATTTCCATCCCATGATGTAGCAGGTAGGCGAGCCTATCTCCATTATATGTGATTTTTCGAATCTAACACTCAAACAAAAAATGTGATTGCCGGGCGTTTGATTTGAACCCAGGACCTCACCTCTCAGCCTAAATACGCTGCCCCTAAACCAATGAAGGAATAAACTTTCATTAAACAATATGTTACAGTCAGCAGAAATGATCCGGTTGATATATACGCAATAGCGACTGCAATCCAAAGTTTGTTGAGTAGTTTTTACTTTATTCAAATGCGCAGTCTGCTTTTGTGTATTGGCAATGTCTAGAAAGTTGCTGCGAAATGAGGAATAAGCTCCAAGCGTTTGTGTACAATTTCGTATGCTTATAAAGCAGTACTGTATCTAGAATTGGATCTTCTAAGACGATTTATTTCTGTTGAAAATAAAGTACCTAAAATGTTTCGTTATATTCGGTTCAAAGAAACGTAATCACGTTTTAAATAAAAGAAATAATGTATATATCAAAAAAAAATATCAAATAAATTTTATTTAAAGTTTTTCGTGTGATACAAAAAGATTTTTAAGCAGTTTTACTTATTATTTGTATATTATTATATTTTTATTACTTAAATCTTGACTTCTGAAAATAAATTACAAATTAAGATTAGTAGCACAAATTGAGCTCCTCTAATTTAAACGAAATTTTACTAATATAATGCAACTACGTATTAATTAATTGAATTTGAATTATTAAGCCCTGTATGTACTAAACTAAAACATTTAAATGTAATTCGTAGAAAACATCAAGTAATAACTGTAATATACAATTTTTTATTTTCCTAAATAAATAATAAACCTATTGTTAAAAGAGCAAAGCTCGTTTCTTGTTCGTTCTTCTCTAGCAAAACTATCTTCCGAACTGACGGTAAAGTAAAAATTATATACATATGCACTCAAGCCTGTAATCCCCGCAGGGGTAGGCATAGGTGTAATCAGTACACTCACATTTCGCCAAGCCTATCTCCGTTCCATGATGTGATAGGGGGCGAACCCCCCGAACCAATAGAAAAACCCAATATCACTTTTAACCGCCCGGGTTTCGAACCCAAGACCTCAGCGTCAGCCTCAGTCGTAGCGAACGCATTACAACTGCGCCAAGGAGGCAGTCTGTCGTATAAAAATTATAAAGCTATTTTTATGGATTCAATAAATAGTTTGAATATGTTTCTACCTACCCTTATTAACATGCTTTAACACATGTTACAGAAAGATTTGGCTTGTAGTTTTTACGACCGGCCGCCTGTCTGACGTCAACCCCTCTAGGGAGAAAACACTCAGACCCGAAACACATACTTGTGGATCACACTAACATTTTTGTCTCGGTGCGGGAATCGAACCCGCGGTCTCTCGTATCACAGCCGGCTATTCACCCACTGCGCCACGGATGAAAATATTCATACCATTTAATGTTATCATAATAAATCGTGAGTGTATTTCTGTATGATTCCGAATCTTATATGCATAAGTTAGCATAACGAAATAAATTGCCGACATATCATTAAAAGTTTTTCCATTCAGGCCACGTTATGGCATTTCCACCATTTTGATTGATGGTCATTATTAATGTAACCAGCGAACAGGCCGATTTCGCCTTTAACTAATGTTGCTTTGGCATGACTCTGGATATTGGTAAATTGCATGATTTCAAACTTTTCAACGAATGTTTACCGAACTACGGCGAAAAAACCATCAAACTTGTAAATCGAGCTAGTTTTTGTTTGCATAGATATAACCTTGTTAGTTTCGCGGATTTTGGTGTTTGTGATGTTTTTTTGGTATTGGAACAATGCTCGATATCGATAAAATATTATTTATGGTCACAACTAGAACCTATTTTTTTGTATTGATTTAGGTAGTGATATATAGTAATGATTCGATTTGTCGTAAAAAATATTTTTTTATTAGTGGTTTGAATGAAGAATGAAAACTTTTAATGACATGTCGGCAATTTATTTTATTATGCAACCTATGCATAGCTTAAAAGAAGAAACGAGCAGGTCGCTCGCCTGATAATAAGCGCCACACCTGCCTATAAACAGACAACACCACACAGAACTTGCACCTGTGCGTACCCTTCGGGGATATATGCCTGAACTCATAAACTATATCACAATACTAGCATTTGCTCACGGCTCCACCCGCGTGGCTTTGGTTGGAATAAAAATCAATATGTAGTATGTATTAAGGCATAATCGATTCACAAACATCCAAACTTTCATATTTCTAATAGTCTTCAGTTCTTACAAAAAAGCGGAGGTAAATATTTTTTATGGCCTGCATCCATGCTCTAATTCTAAACATCAAATGCAATTGTAAACGTAATAAACTAGGAACAGCAGCACATTGATATCTTAATTCAAAATCAAAGAACGCCTTCAACTATTCCGGAAATATCAAACAGCCGAGCCATGGAAGTGCAGTGATAAATTCATTACTCCCGCGGCCGGTGCATAGTTCAAGGAAATTAAGCGAGTGCAATAAAGATTCGCTCGTAAACTATTCGACTGGAACCAACAATTCGGATTAAGGCTGGTCTGGCCTACGCAGTCGAAGTTACGACGACACTACCAGGGTTTACATTATCTATTTCAATTGTATTTGTTTTGTTAGCATTTGTTTCCTTTTCATTATTGTTACATGTTACTTCTTGTTTTGATTAATTGTATATATAATTATAAATATTGTATAATTTGTTTAAGTAATATTTTTATACGTTTTCGTGTAACTTTGGAAAATGGTGTAAATTTTACATATTGTGCACCCTGCAGAGTTCACTAGCTATTTTTTATAAATTGTGATTGCCGGACCTGGGATTTCAAACCAGGACATCACGGTTTCTGAGGCAATTTACTTTTAAGTACTTTGTAAGTTTGATCCTACTAAAAGAAAGTGACGGTCCTTTTTAATGCTAGTTTTGAAATAGACGCCACGAGTATCGAAAGTATGATATGCCATCGATCCCAGTTTTGTTAAAATTACCACAATAAACAATGAACCTGCCTGTTGAATATTTGAAACTTACTCATAAAACATAAATTTAAAATCAATGATCTACCTATAATATGATGCCAGAAACGTGTAACTAATAACTAGTAAAAGTATTACGAACATTATACAAACCCTCAGTCATTATAAACTCGAAACTTTTAATTGTACTCTACCTTCTATTATAATGTATTCTAGATAGTTATCTCGCTCATTTTCCTGTAGAACTTGTAAATTTCTTTAGAACAGCCAAGTTATAGAATCGAAGGACAGCAAGTCGAAATTATTAAACTAAACTAAAAACTATTAATCTTTCTTAATCTAAACTACGAAAAGGTTTATGACCTGACGTGCGGGTTTCAGCCACATGGCGAGCTGCCAGATCAGGCTTGAGCCAAGCATCTATAATATAGCTCTGCCATATTTCGTCCCAGACGCTCCGTTAACAAAATGGTTGATGAGACAATGAACAATGTTGTTTATGCCTTGTTTGCTACGAGTGTTGCGGAAAATATCTAAGTTACGCACATATTTTTGGCTTGTTATGTACAAGAGTGTCTATGTTACTGCTTTATGAAATGTTAACCTTTCAGAGGGTATGAACATAAAAAACGATGGCGTAATGTTTACGCACATTTGCCAAACGTCTCTTTATGAGTTCATCAATCGAAATATATTTTTTGGGGTAAAGAGGTAAGAGGAAATTTCAGTGTCCCTAGGCTATATATTAACTTATTTGTTTAATTAATGTGAATTATTATTATTAACTATTATCATTTTTAGTTTCGTTTGTAACGCTAAAACTTTAAAAGACTATCGATTACAAACAAACAGGTCAAAAGGAAGGTGAATTCCGAGGCAACTATGTAGCACAATATATTGGAGCTACCTTTTCTATCCTGGGTGCCACTCGGCGCGAGAACGCGGTGTCCGATACGAACGATGCAAGCTCAGCGGTGTTCCTCTTTTATCATACGCCACGGATACCGGGCAAGCTTTATATTGTAAAGAGAACGTAATTTAAGCAAGTGTTGATCTTTGAAGAAAGAAAAAAGAGATTGGGAAAGGTTTTTAGGCAACAAGCAATCTCACTGTATGCCAACCAGCCCTGTATTTACATGCCAGTGCTAGGCAACGGCCTACAATTAATATATAAGACAGCTTTTTTTATAACATAGGCCGGGAAACGAACATGTGAGTCACCTGATGGTAAGTGATCTTCACCGCACATGTACGCCCATAATACAAAATAATTATGAGCGCGTTGCCGACCTTAAAGAAACGGGATACGGGATTTGGAATAGGTGGGGGATTTGGGCCACCGGATATCTCACTCACCGTACGAAACGCGGCAGTATGCTGCTATTTTACGCCGGTTTTCTGTAACGACCCGGATGAGCCAGCCCATTCAAGCTGTAGACAAAAGTGTCTACAGCGTGGTTCTAAGCTATATTTTAAACTTTATTTGGTAAGTAGCATTTACTCAGAGGTAGTGAAACAGGGTCTTAACAAAACTATTTCAAATATATATATTAATATAAATTGTAGCCGCGAGGCAAAAGAATTAATAAAACGCAAGCACAAAGGTATTGTGAAATCACTCAGATTATTTCAAGAACCTTTACACATTCCATTTAGTTTTCACTACGACGCTCGAATATTGAAAGCTCAGTTGAATGCAAAATACAAAAATAATTGAATATTCACGCAACAAAATCGACAGGATATCGACACATTGGTACGAGTAATGGGGCGGAATTATTCTGGAATCGTCGCTCCTGTGGTGAAAATTGATCACAGTTAGGGGTACTATGAAATATTGAATGTATCATATGCTACGTGGAAATGCATTTATAGAAGTTTTTGCAAAGGTATCGGAATAGGCACACACGCGACTGAGTAAGGTTTGTCTTGCAAACAAGTTTGGGATAACTAGCTTTTGCTCGGATTCTGCGCGCGTGAATGTATTTGTTTTGCATTATATCCCACGTAAATGTACTGCCGGCATAAAAATATTCTACATCCTCATTTAGGTCATGGTCAGCTGTGTGCTAAATTTTACCCAAATCTATTCAGCTGTTAAGGCGTGATTGAATAACAAACATTCAAACTTTCATATTTATAATATTATTAGTACCTATCTTGGTACCTAAGCTGGGTCTTCACGAAATCAGAGGGGCTAGCACAAATAACTTGCGAGAACGTATTCGTATCGAAATGTCAAAAATTGTTTGAACCTTCATACAAATGCTAGGCGTTCTCGATTCGAATATTATTCGTAAGTTGTTCGTGCTCGCCCCCCTGTACTCTAAAAGTAAGTACTTAATAATATATTCTCTATTATAATTACACAAACATCAAGTGCATGAAAAACCAATTGCTTAAACTTGGTATTAAACCCATATAAGATTGCTGAATTCAACTCAATTCATTTAACAATGAATATTAGCTTATTCTTATTACTACTAACATTTGCTCACGGCCCGCGTGAGTTTCTTTTTTCTGGACATAAAGTAACCTAAGTTCTTCTCCAGGATATAACCTATCTCAGTACCAAATTTAATTAAAATCCATTTAAGCGTTAAAACGTAACAGACAAACTGAGTTACTTTCGCATTTATAATATTAGTATGGATAATGATGTAACTAAATAACAATATAAAGTATTTCCATTATAAAACTTTAAACAAGAACCTAAGGTAATAAAGCTATGAAAGCAAAGAATAAATCACATTAAACACAAAAATCTGCAACACCAAAAACGAAATGCAAAAGTTAATATAATAAACCATTTTCTCCTTCTGATAAGTTTGCAACAAACATGCGATCTGGTCTTAAAACACAACTATTCTAGAAAAGAAAGCGACTTAGCATTATTTATTTCCCGTCATAGCGTTATTCATTCCTTTTAAAAACACACTCAGCGCTCCACATTCGTTTTTACGCCACGAAAGTGAGCATAGTGACAGTACATTAGTCACAGCAGGGAGCCGAGGGCTTGCAATATTTAATCTTGTAGAGGAAAACTTCTCACTTATCGAAAGGAAATGGATAATCTCGACTCGCGTCGCCATGACGCCGACACGACGCTTTCGTTTTCGTACGGAATAAGAATGTCGGAATTTGATTCGGGTGTGATGTTAATTTTGATTGGTTTAGCAGTTGACCTTTTAGTTCTGAACATGGTTAAAATTTATAGATACTAGAATCAGTTTTTAACATACATCTTTTTTAAACTGCTGTTTTCACTTTTAGCATCTCAACAACCCATGAGCATCCACAATACGAGACGAAAAAGGGAGCAATGGAGATAAGGGATTTTGTGCTTCCGGAAATCTGAGTCTCCGTACGGAACGTAACAAAAAGCTGCCTCTTCACATCGGTATTCTGTAAGACTGTAGTACTGGTCCGGTCAGGTCAGTAAATTCATCCTAAAGAGTGTAGACAATAGTGTGCACCTACCTTACCTCTTAATGAAATAACATTATTTGTATAGCTTTATATAACGAGACGAGCAGGTCGCTCGCCGGATAGTAAACGTCACGCCAGCCCATTGCAGAAGCAACACAAATCAGAATTTCGAATTATGAAGTACTACATGGTACTGGACTGCGCTCGTCACCCTGAGACATAAGAGAACCATCATCCATCATACCAGAACACAATAGTGCTTACACACTTCTACTTGGCGACAGAAATAGACAAAGCAGTGGTTTCTACCCAGACGGCTTTTCGCATACGTCGGACCTGCCTAGTAAACATAATGGGGTTCCAATATTCTCTTTTGAATATATGTAAAGCTACAATAAGAGAGAATAGAGCAACAAGTGATTTTTCGAAACGCTTACCGTGAATAATACAGTATCGTAATGTATCGACGTCGTACGAACTGTCAAGTCTACCTGACGAAGGTCGGAGGGCTCAGTTGTATCGGTCCTGGCATTGGTAACTAATTTATATGCTGTTGCATTGGGGGCTCACAGCTCAGCAACGAGCGAATTGTCTGACTACGCTATAGGCGCACGGGTTCGATCCCTTGCATTGACATACATAAATACGAACTCACGCCTGTAATCCCCAAAGGGGTAGGCAGAGGTGTAACCAGTACACCCACATTTCGCAGAGCGTATCTCCGTCCCATGATGTGATAGGGGGCGAGCCTATCGCCATACTGGGCACAAATTCCAGACTTCGGGCTGATACTGAGCATTTTGTAATAGAAAAACCCAATACCACTTTACCCGCCCCGGGATTCGAACCCGAGACCTCAGCGTTAGCCTCAATCGTAACACGTACGCATTACAACTGCGCCACCGAGGCAGACTTACATTGAGTTCGACTTATTTAATATATATATACAGTGTTCTTACTAGCCCTGTATTATACACGTCCTATTAGTAGGCACGAACATCCTCTACTGAACGAGAGGGGTTAAGCCTTAGTCGACCATGCTGGTCTATTGCAGGTTTGGCAGATTTCATATAACTTCGTAGTTCTTATGGAAAATTCACAGGTATTTTTATAGCATAGGCCGGCAAACGAGCAAGTGGGTAACCTGATGGTAAGTGACCTCTACCGCCCATGTACGCCTACATTATATCATCCCTATCATTAGATATGTCATGTACCAATATAGTCATTCTTCGTGCTGGAAAAGGAATTTAATTCTAATTTATTATAAGTTTATTAAATTGTATTACATTAGGGCTTGGACGACGACAAATTGGACATTTTCTTTAAATTAATAAACTATCTTTTTTATTTCATGAAACATTAAGTACCTAAGTACTGATAGAACAAGGTGGTAGGTACCTCGTGTGCGAGAGGCTGTCTGGGTTGGCACCGCTTTGTCTATTTCTGCCGCCAAGCAGCAGTGTGTGGGCACTGTTGTGTTCCGGTTTGAAGGACACTGAAGCCAGTGAAATTACTGGGCATTATGAGACAGAACATCTTGTGTCTCGGGGTGACGAGCGCAGTCCAATGCCATACAGTGCTTTGTAATTTAAAGTTCTGTGTGGTGTTGCTTCTGTTTATGGGCAGGCGTGACGCTTACCATCAGACGAGCGACCTGCTCGTTTCGTCACCCAAGGTAAAAAAACCCTTAACCAGCTCATGGTACACCTTGATAACCAATAGACAGCGAAATAGAGACCCACAAAACTGAATGAGACAAGCGTGACCGTCAAACTCCTGATTGACTCATTTGTTACATAGATTCGGTTGATCAAACTAAGATCCTTTATTGAAATGGGCCATATGAAGTAACGTATAAAAATGTAAAGATAATTACAAACAAAAATATGTTAACTCCAAAATTCCTTATATCAATTATATGAAACGAAATTAATACGTGTCCACTTGTATTTAACGCCAGGCATCATCCAATAAAAATAATTTGATTACTAAGGTCCACGGTAATGGAGTCTCGACTTAAAATTATCTGAGGGAATAATGACTTCGGAGCTAATCTCTGAAATGGAGCCAGCTTTATTTGCCTCTACAATATATTTAGATGCCCGAGCGGCCCCACATTTGGCCTAACCGAAAGACAAACGAACCCCGCATGGGATAAACGGATTTCGGATGATTTAAAATAATAACAGTCAAATTTGGTTAAAACGTTGGGATAGTTGTACAATATTGAAGTTGGTGGAATTATACAGTACGAGCTGGCCCGCGCGGTTTCACCCGCGTGCATATTACTGCTCCGCTCTCGTGTTTCACACAAAATTCTTCCTTTCTTATCGGATACACAAACTATCGTCTGAGCGAATTTCATGGTCCTAGCTTTAGTAGTAATTGAGATATCGTGATTAATTAGTGAGTGAATGGTATTTCGTTTTTATATATATAGATTTCACCCTTCGAGAAGTTTAAAGTATGTCTTGTATTGGATGTTACCACGAAACGTTCTATTGTGGGCGCTTGTTACAATTATTGCTTTACAAGTTTATTTAGTGCCGCTAAGTACATTGCTTAGTATATTGTCGCTTGACCTCTACGACAAAAGGGATCTAGGCCTTTTCGTTTTACTGCTAGCTTACACTTTCATGTCATGTAAAGAGCTCATATCTAATACACATGAAACACAAATTGTGTTTGCCCGACCAAGACTTTAAACCCAATACCTCACGGTTCTCAGCCTTATTACGCTGTAGAAAATTACCCAAATCAATAGATATTCAAAACGTTGGCATCGGTAATACGAATCGAGTAGTCGGAGTCAAGAGCGTTCGATCCGAATGAAATTTTAATGGCCTATCTTTGGAGTCCTATTCTAAATAATTCACACCGGCCAGACGATAGCGTAGTAAAATGACTTTCACGGAGAAATACCGACTGGAAGTTAAGTGAAAATGCGCAATAAAACCAAGTAATGTTTCCAGCTTATTAGAATACGCGGCTGCTTTCATGAAATTAAATGGCCGGCTAAGGTACTCTTTATTTGTTTTTATTTTCATCTAATTGTTTGGTTAGGCGCCTTTTTAGATAGTAAGTACTTCTTTATTTTTCTGGTTACTCATTTATTGTGTTCGCAAGTCCAACTTTTATATTATCATTCTTAAACGTCAGCTTAATTTTCCTTTGAACTGATTTGAGAATATTTATCAAAAGTAAATGATTACCTGATAAACTATCAAACCCACAATACTCGATATAAAGCAATTAATTAACTGCGCGTATTCATGGCCGAATATTGGGCGTGTAAAGCCGAAAATCAGATTCGTCCCACTTGGGGACCGGCCTACATCCTACGTGGAACTGGTATTAGCAAATGACAATGATATATCTCCTAAACAAAGAAATGTTACGGCATTTCATGGAACTTCTAAAATAGGTTTGACAGTTTGTTTTGACAGCCTCTGTGGCGCTGCGGGTGAGTAGCCGGCTGTAAAACGGGAGGCCGCCGCGCCGGTTCGATTCCCGCACCGAGACAAATTTGTATGATTCACAATTATTTGTTTCGGGTCTGGGTGACGACCCAGTGTGGAGTCAAGACTATGTGTATGACTATAAGATTTATTGATTTATTATTTAGTATAGTCATCGTAGACACTAATCATAATATTCTACGTAGTATGCGAGAAATCTTCGGCAGCCGTTGCGCTATCAAGTGACGGATATGACATATGCTTACGCCTGTATCCCAGAAGGGCGTAGGTGCAAGTAGTGCTACACCCATCTTATAACGGTCACTTCGCAAAAGTAGTAGGTACTATGAAATGAACAAAAACTAAAACATACTTCAAAGAAACAAGAAGCTAAAATAATATTAAGCAATTTTAAGTCGGTGCTGATCACTGATGGTACGTAAAATTGTTTAATTTTATTTTTAGGAATCGGATTTACATATTGTTAAAAAGTTTTTATTTCACCATTGTCTACGCTTTAGTTTTTTATCGTTTAGGATTCACGCCTATAAAATTGTAATATCTCTGCAGTAAATCCTGTCGAATACAAAAACTATCATCAAAATCGGTCTACATTTGGCGGGGTTATGTATAAAAATACATAAAAAATACGGACGAATTGAGAATCTTCTTTATTTTTTTCGTCGGTAAAAAATTTGTGATGTGTGATTAATTTAATTTTAAAATTAAAGTTATTAGCTTATTAAAGTAACAGCATTTATAAAATAATATTTGCCTGTATATACAAAAAATTACAAAAACACTCGTTAAATATTTCTTGGTAAATGCCACAGTAATCCTATTATGCACAAAAGCCAAATTGTCGTTTTGCATGATTCGTTCGGATAATTAAACAGAACCCGCACCCAAGGCAGTGGTTTACGTAATCGGAGTAAACGGAGCGAACCTCCAAATAGTAATTTAAATTAATTGTATACAAACTCACCTAGCTTACTGTTGAAGGCAACGGGCATGGAAACTAACAAAGAGCCAGTTCAAACAAACATCGAAATATATTTTTAAACAAAAAAATATTATGTGTCCAATTCACACGTGGTAGAAGTGAAACCTTCAAAAATGTTGGCTTCAAGATAATGAGACGAATGTAAAATTTCGGGAAGAGGATAATTGTAGGTTTTAGTAATGATCATAGTGATACAAAGTTTAATAATTATTGTAAATTTTATTCGTATATATTACATAGATTTATTCAGACTCAGAGCTTACATTTTCGATAAATGATACAATGAAGAATTGTATTATAAAAATGATGAAAAAACTCTACAAACGTATAATACGTACACGTATACAAAACACCACGGTTGTTGTGATGCCTTTTCTTAAGCTTTGTACTACGCATGCGCGCACAACACGCATGCGCGCATAACTGTATAAAATGCTTCGTATCTCATTTTCTCCCACGTTAAATCTTATGAATTTATGTGTCTGTCTCTTTTTCGTTTCATCGATTTTCAAATCACAACGATGCTAAAGAAGTTTTCACTGCAAAAAGACAAAAAATAATAAACCCTATCTGTTGTAATTAAAAGAACACCGTACAATTATTATTATTAAATTTACATAGTATATAACATAGTCGCTATCTGCGTCTGTCTCTTTGTCCGTTTATTTCTCCTAAACTATGCAATGGATTTAGATGCCATTTTCAATATTATTTAGAGAATTTGTTTTGAAAGGTTTATATGTATATCACGCTATGACCCATGGGAGCAGGCAAGTAACATACCTGCGGTGAAACTGTGAGGTACCCCTCGCATCGCTTGCTAGTTAATTATAAAGAGAGGGGAATTAAACTTATATCATTCGAAAGGTACTATGCCATACATGTGCACAATAAAATCATGCGTCTATGTTGTCGATAACATGATTTTTAAATAAATGTTTTGACCTTCTTTGCTTCACATTTGCCCTTCACTGCACGAGAAAACATTATATACAAAAAGTAATGGAAACAAATGCATAACGTTATTTTCATTTCTTTAAATTTTTTGTTGAATTTCAGCCACAAGCGGTAACTAAATAATTAAGTCTGACATATTTTATTACATGAACGAATCTAATAAGCTTATTGATGTTCTAGCTTCCTCTTCCACCTGCCCTTACTCACTTGAAGTTGGGTCGGCGCAACATTTTTTTCGATCGCTCGCCTGACTACGACATCCTCTTTGGGGAGAAAACATATATTTGTGGATCACACAAACATTTGTCTCGGTGCGGGAATCGAACCCGCGGCCTCTCGCTTTACAGCCAGCTCGCCATCTGCCCCACGGAGGCTATCATAAGCTTATCGATATTATTATTCTATTATTCATAAACAATTTTCCAGATGATTGAAGAACCTTATTAACCAAGGACAAAATACGTGCCTACTGCTTCAATGTACCACAACAAAATAAGCTTAACAAAAGGATAAAACATAAACTAACTGAAGTACTAACAAAACAACCAATGACTACATATCTCAATACAACAAAGCTGCATTAATCAGTTAGCAGGTCTTGAACGTGCTGTGACTACATTAACCCGTGATTTACCCCATTGATGCCGACTAGCCAAGTTGCAAGTTTCAGTTGCGAAGTCCTTTGAGAGCACCTGGCCAATCTGTTCATGCACTAAGACGGGACTAAATTTTGTCTAGGTAACTAGGAGTAAGTAAATTTCATATAATAAGACTTCATGTGGTTACTGAAGTTCATTATCGTGATATAATTAATATTAGTTCGGATTAATGAAGGCAGAGTTATAATTGATAACGAAAATTGAAAAAGTGTCATTAGTATCAATTAGCAATTATTAAAATGCTATCATTCTGACATATTTCCATTTTAAAGCTAGCGGATAAAATATACACGAAATGGATAAAATATTACACTTACGTTCGTTTTATCATGTATCTATTCAACAAAGGACTAAAAGAACTTTAAAATCTATATATATAAAACGATATATCACACACTCAATCACTCACTAATTAATTACGAAAACAATTTCAAAAACTACTAAAGCTAAGATCATGAATTTGGTCAGATGATAGTAAGAAAGGACTTGGAACATAAGATACTATTTATCCTAGAAAGTATGGACAAAATCCACTAAGTGGAAAATAACTTCGCCAGGTTAATGTTAATCACTTCATTCGCCCTCTACGTCATCCTTTAATAACAATACTAGAGCCCTATAGTACACCCAACCCACTGCTGGGCACAGGCCTCCTCTACTGAAATAAAGAGATTAGACCTTAGTCCACAACGCTGGCTTAATGTCGGTTGGCAGTCTTCTCATACCTTGGAAATTCTTATGGAGAACTTCTCAAGTATGCAGATTTCCTCACGATGTTTCCTTCATCGAAAAGCAAGCGATAATTAACATTTTTATAGCATAGGCCGGCAAACGAGCAAATGGGTCACCTGATGGTAAGTGATCTCCACCGCCCATGTACGCCCACAATACTAAAAGAATTATAGGCGCGTTGCCGATCTTAATGGAAAGGGATAATTAAGGGAATGGGAAGGGGAGGGGATTTGGGCCTCCGGATATCTCACTCAACGTAGGAAACGCAGCAGCAAGATGCTACTTAACGTCAGTTTTCTGTGAGACAGTGGTAACGACCCGGACGAGCCGGCCCATTCATGCTGTAGACAAAAGTGTCTATATCATGGCTCTACCACTAAATTCTACTACAATAGCTTTTATTCAAAGCTAATATAACTTGATACATGAAGACAAAACATCCATTAGCGCGATAGGAAACTGTTAATCTCAAAGTAGTAAGAGTCGAGGTCGCTTCGTATTAAGAGGTGTTTTCCAAACTGACAACTGCCATTCCAATAGCCTTGACTCCTACTATTAGATTAATAGTGAGTGTGACAGTCGATATCCTGTGTTTGATCAGGGTATGTGTCGGAACGTATCAGTTGTTTACTGACTGGATGCTTTCTGGCAAGATGAAATGCTTTCCGACTGATCATTTATATGTGATTTACTGTACTGTGAATGTTGGTTTATTTATTTATTTATTTGTCTTTGTATCGCCAACGCAACGTACATTAATTGAGTACAATATTAGGTATCTTACAATAGTAGTCTTAAGCTAAATGTCGTTACAATGTGAGGCGAACACGGCATGCATATTAACAAGAACAAAAGAACTTATAGAAATAGGATAAAGTAAAAACATATCAATAATAATGAAAAGTTACATTTTATAATAATTTATCTGATAGTTGGTGTTGCAAAATGGCGTTCCGGAATTTAACTTTACTTTGGGAGAATATGTCTATGTCACTTGACGTATGCAGTAAATTATATTGTTTACAAATTCTATTAACAGGACAATATAAGCCTAAATTTGTCGAAGAGTAGCGTATGTTAAAAGGACCATATTTATTCAATCTAAATTTAGATGCGGGAGATTGTCTCGTACGACACAGACGAGAATATCATAGAAAACTGTAATTTTCGAGGACGCGTCATGAGATTCTTGTTTTCGTGAACGACTGTTTTCTGCACTACGTGAAATGAATATTTGTACTGATTACTACTGATCAGTACTCTTTGATAGCAAAATGCTGTGCTTTTGCACTTCAGCTTTTTTAGGGTGGTAGAGCCACGCTGTAGACACTTTTGTCTACAGCATGAATGGGCCGGCTCGTCCGGGTCGTTACCACTGTCTCACAGAAAACCGGCGTAAAGTAGCAGCTTGCTGCTGCATTTCGTACGGTGAGTGAGATATCCGGAGGCCCAAATCCCCCTCCCCTTCCCAATCCCTTAAATATCCCTTTCTTTTAAGGTTGGCAAAGAGCATATATTTTTTTTGTAATGTGGGCATACATGGGCGGTGGAGATCGCTTACCATCAGATGACCCACTTTGCCGACCTATGCTATAAACATAAAAAAAATGTTTTCCAACTGTCACCGTGTCTTTTCCTACCTCGACACTGGCAAAATCATCGTACCCCGATTGTGGCTCCATAGCCACAATATAAAATTGGATTGGGTTGGACGGTTTTCTGTCAAAATCTCGCCTTGGTCATAACAAACTAAATGGGGCTTTATTCTGTGAATGTAGTATGTATATCTTGATCTGTTGTTTTAATATTGTTAATTGTGATGGCTTCAGTGCTTAATATTTTTTTTAAGCAGAAACAGGCAAATGGGTTGTAGGGGTCAGACGGCGGGTCCCATATAATAAACCCAAATACCATCAAGTCTATGACACGAGAAGGCAGACCCTGGCATTAAGACGGGATAACGTTAGACAGAAAAAAATAGAGACCAGCAAACAAGGAAATTCGTCACCTGAAGGTATATGACCTCCACCGCTCATGAACACCCTCAATACCAGAAGAATCATGGAGGTGTTGCCGAATTCAAAGGAAATAAATGGGGATAAGGAAGAAGAGCCGCACTTAGTCCTCCGGAAATTTCACTCACCGTAAAAAACAACAGCAAGCTGCCACTTGACAACAGTTTTTGTGAGACGGTGGTATAAACCCAATCGAAGCCCATTCATGCTATACACAAAAGTGTTTACTTCGTGGCTATTTCCGCATCTATAAGCCTACCAAAGCTAACAAAAACAAATGCATCCAAATACCCCACACCAAAGAGACACAGTAATGATCACAATCATACAGTACATAAATTTATGGCCCAATTACTGGCACACACAAACCATTAGACCATTAGCTTTTACATGCTAATTTGTTATTGATAGAGGGCAGCTTGTGTTAATTACACCGCTTTGGACTCGAGGCCTTCGTGAATTGTTGTACATGTCTGCGTCTGACTTAATGTACTGTTAAACTCTTCATTATCCTCAATAACTTTGTCGAAAATTAATCCAGTTTTGTCGTCTTAAGTCTAAACTTTATATGAATGGTCTCTGCCAAGGGCTGGTGGGAGGGAACTTGAAATATATTTGTACCTGACTGGATAGCGACCACCATTGATGGTGAAAAATCCACCATAGTGGCTCGTAGTAAGCCAATGTATATCCAGTAAGTTCAGGCCGGCATAAAACTGCCGATCGTCAAGGGACGCCATGTCTTTGAATAGTCCATATTGTATATTGACTAGCTGGGGGCTTAGCATATGCAACACGATATATTCCGCGAGCCAGAAAGATAACTATTGACGATAAATATCTGGGGTAAAAGTGTCAGCATTCAATGTTAGGGTTCGTAGACAAAATACTACAGAGAGGTTGAAAGTGCTTTTTATTCTATCTCTACTTTTGACATAACGAGTCGAGTATTCTATTCTAGTTTTAAAACAGCTTTTTCAAGACAAAACAAGTCGACAAAATTATCTCATGTTGCATATGACCTAGGTCTAGGACCTAGGTCCCCATGACTGTACTTACCACCAGATGCAGTGTAGTTAGTTTGTCTATAAGAGGCAAGGAAGCCTACAGGAATATCGATAGAAAACCTTTTTTTATTTTTGCTCTTTTTTTTACTCGGCTGATGTTCTGTGGGACACCCTGTAGCTAGGTGGAGCAAGGGCATAGCAAGATGGCTGCTAGTTTGATGAGTAGAGCCGAGGATCGGACACAATGGCTTTAGAAGAGACGTATGTCCAGCAATGGATTAAGAAAGGCTAATTAAAAAAGTTCTTAAATCAGCTAAACATTCATCAACGGACCATGTTCAAACACCAATCAATAAAAGTGAGTACCTACTTTGGTGGAATAATAGCTCAACGATTTACAAGTGAAGATTCGGTCTAAGGTACACAATATAAAACGCTTTAGCTGGCTTATATTGACATAATCCTTATTTATGAACTGCTCACTTTGTAAAAGGAGGGATTTATTAATAATTCCCGCAGTTAGCTCCGCGCTGCGATCTGAAACTCTTTATATTTCACAATCAACAACTTTTAATCTGTGTCATTATGCAGTCAAGATTCATCTAACTTGGTCCTTTTAAAACTTATCTAGTTTGCCAGTTTCCGCCACTTCTCTAGCCGTGGTGAATAATAGACGATGGGAGACACTGTTTTCTTGAATATTTTTGTTCTTTACTGCCGTATTCATTGCTTGTTTTTTAAACGAATATCCAGAGACCCAAACCCCTTACCCTTCCTAATCCCTTAATCATCCCTTTCATTTAAGGACGGCAACGCGTCCATGACTGTTCACGTATTATGGATGTTTATGGGCGGTGGAGATCATTTACCATCAGATAACTCACTTGCTCATTTGCTGTCCTATGTCTAAAAACAAAAAAAAAGAGTTATAAGCTTGGCCCTTGTGGTGGGTCCCTCCATCTGTCCTATCTATGACATCATAATGCCTGAACGAATAGACTGATTTGAATGTGGTTTCTATTTGGAAGCTGTTTTAATCGCGATGGTTCTTAGGACATACCTATCTGTTCAGTCGATTAGAAGTTACCTATCCTTTTCTAATTGGTGACGGGGTTTTTTAACGATTAGTTAGTTTACTATGGGTTGCATTATCTGTCGGTTAAAATTATTGTAACAAACAATGGTTGACGATATCTACAGATTTTACCATTTTGATAATACCATCTAATGAAAATTAATGATACCATCTTAATATAACGTGAACGATTTCTTGTTACAATAATTTTAGATTTAACCGACGGATGGTGAAATCCACACTAAATGTTCATCATAGTTACGTTAATACACAAAACTTAATTCAACCGAATGGCTATAATACTCACATAGCTACAGAGTTCAACAAAGCCACATTGCCTAAACGTTGGTACAACAATGTCTGACCACAAACTGTCCTCACGGTCCATTTTGCCGGTCTTGTGAAGATATTCTTCACTGACCTTTACGCTCCAATAAATAATTTAAACTCGGCTCAAGCCCACAGATTCACTTAAACAAAGGTGGTCCAGTTAATAGGGTAATACGTTTTGGTTATTTCTACGATCCACAGGTATGCGGTGGGTATGCGAGCGATACTCAACCCGCTCATACATACCCGCTTTACACATTGGGCGAGACAGGCTGAGAATTGTCAAACACGAGTATGTAGGGCTGCCTTGTATCGCGTCGAATGGTCTCGTAGATATACATGTTTATCGTATTAACTTGGCTGTACCCTGGAATTGCTGACGTCCATTGGCGGCGGCAACCACTTGCAACCAGATGGGCCGTTTGCTCGTCTGTCTACTAGACTAATAAAAAAAAACTTACCAGCAACTAGTCACGCCGAGAGGTCTCAGTAAGGTGTATTACCCAGATTTAACCATTGTGGGTGGGATAATAAATAGTCTTATATTTGGAATATTTCCATTTAATTAATTAAATGAATGGATTAACGCTTAACGCACTTAATGGGTAAGTGGCTTATTGTTTTCTTATATATGGATAATCATAAGCCTCAATAATAATAAGCCTCCATCATAGCCTTTATTATTAGTCAAGTGACGTGAACAAAGCGTTGTTAGTAATATCTACATTTTTTTCAAAAAAGTTATTGTTAACTTAACTACATCATTTTACTGAGGAACATTTCACCGCTATCGCTTACACGTAAAAAACATACCTACTTACAGCTCCTATTCTAATTCTGGCAACGCTAAACACTAAGTCTGAACATTTATATTGGTGCGAGCATAAACCCGCTATAAGTCAGACGGCGCCCCAAGGACAACTGACCACAGCACTTAGCGAATTAAGCATGTCACAAGTTAATGGTTAATGCAGACAAGGGTAAAGGGCTTTAAGGGAAATTAGCCATGTCTGTTAGCCAAGACAGGCCGTTAGATGCTGGTGGTGCAAATAATTGTTGGATTAACTAAAGACTTACAGCAAAAGTTGAAGGTGTTAGAGTATAGTCTTCAATTATTTTGATATTATCATATCTAAGAATTAACAATATCGTATGAAAAGACTGGTTGTGGAGAATAAAATGACCCTTACCCTAATATTAGCAATTTTCTGTAGCTGTTATACTTGTGAAGTCTCGTAAGACCAAAGTCCTTTGCTCCTTTTAACTACGAGTAGCTATGAACGAACTTTGCTCGGCGACTTTAAAAAAACATACATTACTAAATAAATTTACAAAATACAATATTTCATACAAATTTCCATGCCGTTTCTGAGAGACCAATTACAAGACTTTCTCGTTGAAAGTATAGGATACGAGGTAATATGACGTCTATGACTTTTTGAGTGGTAGAGCCACGCTGTAGACACTTGTCTACAGTATGTATAGGCCGGCTCGTCCGGGTCATTACCACTGTCTCACAGAAAACCGGCCTAAAGTAGCAGCTTGCTGCTGCGTTTCGTACGGTGAGTGAGATATCCAGAGAGATTCTTTTGGTATTGTGGGCATACATGAGCCGTGGAGATCACTTACCATCAGGTGACCCACTAGGTCGTTTGCCGGCCTATACCATCAAAAAAGCAGCGGTGTGTAAGCATTGTTGTATTTCGGTTTGGAGGACGTTGATAACAGTGAAATTACTGGGCATTAATGATACTTAACAACTCAATTATGTCTCGGGGTGACGAGCGTAGTCCAGTGCCCTGCGAATTTAAGGCTGTATGTGATATTGTTTCTGTTTATGGGCAGGCTTATCATCAGACGAGCGATCTGCCCGTTTTATCATATAAGCTAATAAAAAACATACATCATAAAATATGTGCCAAATAAATAATAAACAGTTTCGTTACGGACAATAACTCGCTTACCACAGAACGCCACGGAAAAGATGGCAAAAATTCCAAAATGTTATCGTCTAGCCATATCGGCGGCATAGGTTCATAAATCACGCTAAAAAATAAACCCGAAATGTGGTGGATTAAGTGATTCGAAGAAAAAGTTCTTCGGGCAAACAGGGAAATCCATTAAACTAAGCTCACCAAAAGAAACCCGGGACTTTAATCTATTTAAAGGTTTGCAAATAGATCATTGCTTTATGTTTAACTGTGTGAGTTATTACAAGTTTAGTCTTTAAAGATAAACTGAAATACGACGACTAAATATTAATTTCAAGTCAACCAATTTGATGTTTTTTTTCTTAAATGACGAGACGAGCAGGTCGCTCGCCTGATGGTAAGCGCCACACCTGCCCAAAAACAGGCAACGTCCCACATAAATTTAAATTACAAAGCGCTGAATGTTACTGGACTGCGGTCTTCACTCCGAGACACTGTTACTTGGCGGCAGAAATAGACAAAGCGGTGGTACAAACCCAGATGTCCTCTCCCATACGAAGGACCTGGACAACTTGATATAACAAATATGAGACGGCATAGTGAGCGCGAACGCATAGTGACGATTTCTCTAAACGTCATTGGTTAGTTTTTGGCGATAAATCAAAACAGACCAATCATGTACACAGAATTGGACGTTTTGCAACGAGCTTACTTACGTGTTGTATGTGAATACGAGCCTTAATAATTTTACCATCAGATGGTCCATACTACGAGTTGACCCACTTACTCATTAACCGATTTATACTATAATAAAATTGCATTAGATACAATATAATATTATGATACCGTGTAACCTACATGATTAAATCACATCATATTTATTTCGCATTCGCAATTCATTTCAATACGGAACCAATTTTGCTCTCAACAGAATAAAACTCGTTAAAACTCCAAACTCAGCGCGAGACTAATAAAATATTCTTACTTTCCATACATTATTATTTCATACTGGCTGATGTTCACCTTTTTTAACCGCCTCAAAGAAAACAAAACTCAATTCGTGTGTATATATTTCGATGCTGTATATATTTTTGTTTTTTAAATGTTCACGCATAACTCCGCCAAATGTGATATTAATAATTCTTTCACAATAAATAGTAAAATAAAAAATTTAAAACAAAAAATAAAACCGATAAAAAAACTAAACAATTTTGAGTCAGTAGCATCAATGATTGACTAATAAATATAAACTCAATACTGTTGCGATAAACACTCATGCGCTTTGATCTTGTGTCTTTCTCTGAGGCATGCGTCCAGTGCCACAATGCATGCTGTGACCTATAGTGATTTTGATTATGTGTAGTGTGATTTTGTACTTTATAATAATAAATTTCTTTGTAGTGCAAAACTATGGAATTGAAGAACATAAATATAACTGAGGCGCAAGCCACAAACAAATAGCTAAACGTAGTGGTTGAGCATGTAATTTGGAATCACCAAAGAGCATGTATTTGACAAGACTCCGTGGCGCAACCAGCGAGTAGCCGACTGTGAAACGAGAGGCCGCGGTTTCGATTACCGCACCGAGATAAATTTTTGTGTGATCCACAAATATTTGTTATATTGATGTTGTGAGACCGAAAGTATCTCGTAGTTCCTGAAACTCACGACACAAGACTCGTATCTTAATGTGGGATCAACACTACGGTGTGACTGTTGGGTGCATTCTTTTATATTTTTATTATTTACTAAGTTCTGATAGATCTGCTAGATCCAAAAAAACACAGGCATCAAAACGAGTCGTCACTTCAAGATAGAGTGGCATATTATTTTTATTCTATTTTTAATCTCGCTCTCTCTTTCTACCTCAGTCATGAGGAGACAAAATTCTATGCAACAACTAAACACTGCGACAAAAATCTCATTTCTATTACTATTCCAACATAAAACAGATAATACAAACAATAGAACCCGGAGCCCGCATGTAAAAAACATACCTATATTTACTTTATTAATCCCACCTTTACAATAAAGGGAAAACCAGTTTAGTATGGATAAAGACGGTAACAAGGTATAATAAGTTAGCGACGTATCAGGATAAGATTCGTTCGCAATCCCGGTTTACAAATAATCGGATGATCCGCTCTCCACGACTCGCTACCGAGATTTCAATATATTCGCTACATTTAGTACATACACAATATCTTTTGTACCCCACATACGGAAGATTAAAAGCATTTACGTTTCCTGTATCGA
Source organism: Mimas tiliae (assembly GCA_905332985.1). Taxonomy (NCBI): domain Eukaryota; kingdom Metazoa; phylum Arthropoda; class Insecta; order Lepidoptera; family Sphingidae; genus Mimas; species Mimas tiliae. The sequence goes on along the minus strand of HG995256.1, from coordinate 9,362,675 downwards.
TATTCAGATGGCGTTACAATCGAATTAATCGATTGTCCTAAATGCTTAGATATTGGATACTATTTTGGATTTAAGCGCCTACATTCAACAGGTTTTAAATTATCGATATTGACGAATGTTTATATGATGCATCGAATTAATTTATATATATTCTTTTGAATGCAACTTAGATATTTTATTTCTCAATTTTTTGCTATAATAGACATAAGAATTGTCATTTAGTTTAGATATATTAAATAAAAAATATTCACGGACATTAAGGCACATAATTACGTAAAAGTACCCGGAGCGTCGTTTCTTTGAACTTATTTCGTCTAGAGTTTTGATTAAAGTTTAACTTACACAAACATAATTACTGCCAAAACTGAATTAAGTATAAAACTAATTCACGGTAAAACAGAGTAATAAAAATTACAAAATATACTTACTAAGCTTTTATAAAAACCAAAAAACTTTATAACTAGTGGTTACTGCCTCGATGGCGCAGTTGTAATGTCATTTATACAAACAAGCTTGATAATACTCTTACTATAAATAGCAAAATAAAAATGATTTAACATAAATAAAACCGACCCAAAAAAAAGAACCTAAATATAGGAATAACCAATTTTACTGATATCTATAATAAGTAATTGACCATTACATTACAATAGCACCGACTCAATATTGTTTATAATCTATTTTTAGCTATTTCGTTTTTATTGAGTTGGGAGTACATCTACGTGCGTCACCAACATCTTAGGCTGTACACTCTGCTGATTAACAGACGAGGCAATGATGACACTTGGTTCCCGTTGCAGGTTGTGGAAGTTAGACGACAGGTCATCCAACATAATACCAAATCCACCGTCAATCAAGGCGGACCCTGGTATTCAGCCGGAATAACGCCAGGCAGAAAGAAAGAAGTTATTTTATTCGGTTTTATTCTTGTAAGAATTTTAAAGAATTATCTTGCTTGTAAGAGCCAACAAAGATTGTGCAAGCCGCAAACCAATTGCCGGTAGATACCACGCAACAATAACGAATCGCCTCACTCAAGTAGCAGTAAATGATCTCCATCATAACATTATGCGGCACAAATGTACGTAATATTACAACTCGTAACAATGGCACAGCAACGAATCAATATCATGCGGCTGTTACTACAGAATCCATTTTAACATTTGCGGAGGCGAAGTCAAGTCCCCGGGGTAATCACAATATGGTAAACTAGTTGCAGAGTTTGTGCCCAGACCCTTACAGGACCCCCTACATAGTTTACAGGTCAATTTTCTTGTTAAAACATGCCTGTAGTAATTTCGAAGTGGGTATACAATTGTTTGAATCTGTTTGTTTGTTCTGCAATTTGTATAGGATCTTGTGCGTTTTGGATATATGAAGGTTTGTTATACAATATTTGAATTAAGTAATATAATTACAAATAGGTGATATGTAAGCCAGAGCCCATCTAGGTAGGTGCAACTGCTCTGTCTGTTTCTACCAACAACCAGCAGTGTTTTATTAATTTTATTAGCTTCAATGACTAAACGAGCAAGTCGCCTGGTGGTAATCGCCACAATCGTATGATGATGCGTATCAATGGAAAACTATAAAAAAATTAATGCAACGTGTTTATTACAGTAATTAGTTAAATTGATGTTCTTTTGGATAAGCTTAAAATCACGCCTATAAATTGTCTTTACTGCTTGTTAGAGAGTCTGCTTTTAGTTCCTGGCAACGGATTTACGACTTTTATTACACGAGGGGAAAGGTTTATGACCAAAATTATATCATACTTTTCAATTATACAAACAAAATACAGTTTTATTGGTCAACAATAAAACACAGAATAAAACAACAAGCCATAAACTCTGTATAACCTCATTACAAATAAAGAAAATCCTCTTCCCAGTGGCACATAAAAACAAGTAGTTTTATTGCATCCACTTTCGCGGGGTCACAATCCCCGTCTTCTCTTCAACAAAACAATTTTATACCGTAAATTTCACTTCGAAACTATGTTTGAAACTTCTAATATCGAAATGCACTTTATCTATGAGAGCGCTTCATGCTCCAGGCGAGAGGGCGTACATCAAAGATGTCTTCCCGTTTATGATCAAGCGTTCTCGCCCTGCAAGCATTAAACGCAACCGCATGCTTTTCAAAAGGACACTATAAACCATTCAACTTATGATACACATTCGTTCCTCGCGTGCTTCTTACATACGTGGAACTTTTGATTTAGGTGTCTCGCTGCTTCTTGAGGACGGTTTTTGCCACAAGCCGTAAGCGTAATAAAGCCAATAAAGTTTACAACCTTTATCTGAGCGTCGTTCAGCACGCGCTTGATGTTAGACTTAAGGTTTACGAGTTGATTTAAAGTAATTTACGTCGCATTCAGACACGTTTGCGTTAATTGCACGTTTCAGACAATGGGAACGATCATTAACATGTGTTTTCAAGATACATATTGCCGCACAACATTAATTGTTACTGTGTTAAATGAAAGATGGGAGCACGACATTAGCATACTAAATAACTCCACGAATAAAATATTAACGTGTTCAAATTGTGATATTATATTTGCTATCTTTCTGCTTGTTTCGAAACGGAAGGGGACTTTAATAATTCACATGTTAACACTCTAGGATGAGATTGAAATAATAATGAGATACATTTTTACAACACGTTTGGAGGAATAAATTCTGACTTACTTACAGATTTTTTTATACAATCCAGAACTGCTGTATCAAACATACCTGTAAACAAAAACAAATTGTTAATATAATTAACAATAAAATTACTGTAACAAAATGAAGTCTCAAAACTACCACCGTTAAAAATAAAATCAGCAAAACCGATAAACAAATTACATACTTTTATTAATTTATCCTAATTTTCTTAATGCACTTTAGATGGATTTTAGATTCCATCAATCAGTTTAATTTTATTTTTTATTTAATTAATTTTCAAAAAAAGTATCTAAACTAGCAGTAATTGTAGAGTATTGTGGCATCTAATACAATACAATAAAAAATGTGTACAGCGAACCACTAACACCTCGTAAATGGATACGAAATTCTTTTTATAAAGTTCTTTAGTAGCTAAAGTAGGATCGCGTTGACATCAAAAGGCAGAAAATTAACCCAAATAAGTGTAAGTGGGCGTAGGTGATGCACGTTAATTACTCATATGCACGCCAGTCAGGCTGCAGGCGGCAGGCGGGCGCGGAGGAAGCAGGTCTCGTATCTAGGTGACGTTACATTTTATTTTACTGTATTATGTTTTGTATTTTCATACATCTCCATGTACTTGAAATAGATACACTAAGGTCACCTAAGCCTGGCAAAGACCACTATTAGCAAAAATGACCACTTTTTCTAACACACTTTAGTATATTTTCGTTTGTAATTATCCATGCAAATGGTGTACAATAAAGAATTTAATCAATCAGTCAATCAATAATACTGAAAAGTGAAATAAATATCAGAGGTATTTCCAGTGACGATGCCGGTCAACTGAAATAGTTATTTTTGACTGTTCGGTGTTTTTTCAAATTCATACATTTTTTAAGAGTAAGTGTAGCTCCGGCATGTAAATTCCAATATAATAAAACAATCGCAACGAGTGCGCTGTTATCCGTTGAGGAGTTACATTTTTATTCCGTAGGTCATGAATTTAACTAAATTTATATGGGACAACATGGGACTTGTAACTCTCGCTTCAGAGCCGGCTACTCGTCCGCTAAACCATGGAGACTGTCAAAATACGAAGGACTTTGTCAAATTCAAAGCGGTTTTAATTGTTTTAAACGCTAATTTTAAGTGTGCATTGCATTATCCTCCGGTTAGAGTTAAAATTATTGGAATAAGTAATGATTCCGGTTATTTAAAAGTTGTATTTATTTTGTATTCTATAATGTCACAAAATTTAGATGTCTTCAACCAATGATTGTTACAATAACTTAATAATACTTAATAAGACTTTATTATCTGGATTATGGACAACTAACTCTTCATTAACAAAACAATAAGAGGAGGATAGACAATAATTCTAATATTCATGTTGTATAATTAATCAATTGAGTTTGTTCATAACACAATATTAGTTTCAACCCATACATTTTATAATTAATCATATACATAAACTTATGAGAAACTTTGAAAATAATTATAAATAAAATAGTTGACGATAAACGAAAGCGTATATAAGCGTAATATTACCCGTTCAAAGGTTGATCATGATCGATAGTTTACAAAATGATTGAGCGATTCTTTTTATAGCATAAACGAGCAAGTGAGTCATCTGGTAGTAAGTGATCTTGTAACGGTTCGTTTCGGTTCTAGTATAAGTTCGTAATAAAGTCTTTTACACACCTTGGTTGCAGCCTTACCACGACCCTGACTATCCATGTTTATTTTATTTGCATTCTATTATATTTCATTTATTTTAATCTTATTTTGTCGTTCGTATTAACTGATCCTAGTAGTGTTACAATCTCCACCGCCTATCTACACTCACAATATCAGAAGAATCATCAGCTCGTTGCTGACCTTAAAGGAAATGGATAATTAAGGGATTAAGAAGTGGAGGCGGATTTGGGCCTGCGAATATCTCACTCACCATACAAAACGCAGCACCAAGCCGCTTCTTTACGTCGGTTTTATGGGACAGTGGTAACCGGGCGAACCAGCCCAATCATGCTGTAGACAAAACTGTCTAGCTACATAATAACGTAGCTCTATTACTCATAAATAAAAAATAAATAATAAATAAAATAAATAATAAAGCAGTGATAGCTCAGCGGGGAGTGGTATGGACTGTCGAGACGAAAGTCGCAGGTTCGAAACCAGCCTCAAGTGCATACACCTCTGACTTTTATAACTTATGTGTGTATTAATTGTTAATTATTACTTGCTTTAACGGTGAAGGAAACATCGTGAGGAAACCTGCATACCTAAGAAGTTCTTCATAAGAATTTCGAAGGTATGTGAAGTCTGCCAACCCGCATTAGGCCAGCGTGGTGTACTAAGGCCTAACCCCTCTCATTCAGTAGAGGAGGCCCGTGCCCAGCAGTGGGACGAGTATAATACAGGGCTAGTATTATTATATATTAAAATAAATAATAATTAATAATAAATAAAAAAAAGAGGAATAAAAACACCCAATAAAAACAATATACAACTGGCGCCACACCCTAGTGTAAGAGTCCCATATTCCTTATTGCAGTTCATTTATTTACTACCATACCATACCATACCATTTATTACCATTTATTTTTATGGCAGCACAACACATTACGCCACAGTCCGCAACTGATGGGAAATATTGTAAAATTCAAACCAACGACAGACATGAGCATGTTTCGATGCTCCGCATAACTATGCTGGTCTTATTAAATTCTTCCCTTATTCCTTTCTTTTTTCACGCCCTGTATAATCGCACTGCTGGTCACGGGCCTTCTTTACCAATGAGAGAGGTTAGGCCTTAGTCCTCCAACCTGGTCTAATTCCAATTGGTAGACTTTACATATCTACAGAATTTTTATAGAGAATTTTCAGATATGCAGGTATCCTTAGGATGTATTCCTTCATCGTTAGCGAGCGATACACACGTAGGTACTCGTAACTGCGCCAACTGGCTCGGCAGAACGTTTTACGCCTCGCTAGACTATAGCCGCTTATACATCTACGTAACTCACATTACGGATTAGGTGGTAATCTGAGTGGGTACCACAGCTATTTCTATATCTGTCGCCAAGCAGCAGTTTGTAACTACTGTTGTAAGTCGGTTTTGTACTTTGAAGTCATCGAAATATAACTAGAACGATAATAACTCTCATATGAATCTGCCAAAAAATACGGCTCCACTTACTTACACATGCAAAGGTAAAATCACACGTAACACTCATACACGCAACAAAAATTTATGAACGTTCAAAATCAACTTTATTACATAAAAGTTAATGTCCTAAATATTAAATTTCTAGATCAAGATACGACGTTCTGCACCGCGCAACAAAAGTAGACGTATCAAATGTCAACTGGAGAAAATTATGCACAGAATTTTATAGCCCAGTCTCCTTGCACAGAGTTTTGGGGGTTCATTTTTTTGCTTGAGTTACGTTTCTTGCCATCCTATTTGGATGTTTGAAGTCAGTGAAATTACTTCGGCATTATGATACTTAACATCTATGTTTGAGGGTTGACGAGCTTAGGCCAGTGCCATGCAATGCTTTGTTATACTAGAGACTAGTTATTTAAATAGTCTCTGATAATACTAAGTTTTGTGTGGCGATGCTTCTGTTTATGGGCAAGCGCTACTACCGGGCGAGCGACCTGTCCATTTCATTCATGCTAAAAATATGATACAATATTAAAACAAAGAATCAAACCACAGACCTTCCAATTCTAGTCCAACTACTCGCCTATTGAATGACAAAACCTGTGAAATTATCGCTAAACACAAGCACAGACCCCTCTGCATAATACATGCGTGCCTCAATTGCCACACTTATTTCATTCTTGTATATTTTAAATTTGTTTGCCAGCTTCAAGACTTAGATTTCCACTGGGATCATCCCGGCTTAGCTTCGCAGTAATAATACAACTAACTAAAAGTATACGTACTTGGATGTGCTTCAGAAAACATGTTGTTCCATTATTCTTCGCGACTCGTGTTATTGAAAAACAAAATAACATTTCTAAGTTTTATAACTATACTAGCTTTTGCTCGCGACTCAGCTCGCATGAACAGCCTTTTTCGGGATAAAAAGAAGCCTTTATCGTTTCCAGGGTCCTATCTATCTCTGTACCAAAATTCATCAAAACCGGTTCAGCGATTTGGGCATGAACGCCTAACAAACAAACTCACATTCGCATTTATAATATTAGTTAGGATTTTTTCTCAAAATTAAGTTATTGTATAGTGTCTAAATTAATGTAAAAACTAATTCTCTTATCTAAATAAATAAATAAATGCACCCAACAGTGACACACAGTCATGGCCCCACTATGTAAACCTGTATCGTGGGTATGAGGAACTACGAGGGACTTGCGGTCCCACAACACCCAGACCCGAAACAATTTTTTGTGCATCACATTAACATTTGTCTCGGTTCGGGAATCGAACGCACGGCCTCTCGCTTCGAGCCGGCTACTCGCCCGCTGCGCCACGGATTCTGTCAATCTCTTTATATAGTTTGCTACTTATATAATCATCAGTGTCGCATTAAAAAAAAAACCTGTATGACGAAAAGAGTAGGTCGGTCGCCTGATGGTAAGCACCACACCTGCTATGAACAGAAGCAATACCGCATCGCATTGGACTGAGCTTGAACCACGAGACATAGGTATTAGTGTCTTATTACCCCATAATTTCATTGCTATTAATGTTCTTCAAACTGAAACACAACAGTGCTTACATATTGCTACTTGGAGGCAGAAGTAGAGAAAGCGGCACGGCACGGCCACCCAGACGGCCTCTCGCACCTTAGACTTACCACCTAAATAAGCTATAACCTAGAATTATATAACAAAATTGATAAAAATCACGTCATTAATCTAGTGGCAGCCATGTTATCACATCATCGGACGGAAATAAGCTCGGCAATCCGTGGGTGCAGCTCTAGTTGCAACTCTACCTACCCCTACGGATAAACAGGCGCGAACTTACGTTATTGTTAAAAATATTTAAACATTATCCTTTCTTTAATCTCATCACTTGCTAAACTATCCTGCGCGAACAATATTTAAATAATAAGTTCATACCATAAAGCATGGAATAAACTATGTTAAAATTAATAAAAACACTAATGATTATAGTTTATTGAAATATAAATATAATGGGCACACAAATTAATTTTAGAGTTAATTTAATTTTCCACAATGGCTATCCCTGAATGGCGGAATGTAAGTGGCACAAAAAACCCACCGGATCTCGTAATTGCACTAATTAACTCCCGGAGTCACGTACAAATTAAGATGGCGAAGAAAAATTTCAAGTAGATAGACGAATGAACGAACTAAAACGTTAATTGAAGTCGTTGTATAAAGAAAGTTTAGGAACACGTTAACCGTCTTTGTATACATACATACATATAATCACGCCTGTTTCCCATAGGGGTAGGCAGAGACAACGCATTTCCACTCGCTACGATCCTTGCATACCTCTTTGGTCTCATTCACCCTCATTAAATTTTTCATCCATGCACGTCGGTTTAGGGTACTCCTGACCTGGCCTTTCTCGAGAATATCTCCAACTTGATCTATGAAAGTTCGCCGAGGCCTTCCCCTCCCAACTGTACCACTCACACTCGCCATTTATATTTGTTTCATCAATCTTCTTTCATCCATCCTCTCTACTTGCCCAAACCATCTTAGTATTCCTTTCTCAATCTTCATCACTACATCCTCTCTCACACCACACCTCTCTCTTACCTCACTATTTCTTACTCTATCTCTCATAGTTACACCACACATACTTCTCAGAGCTCTCATTTCTACTGCATTTATACGACTTTCATTCGTCTTTGTATCTTGGGAGAAATTCAAGAATTTTATGATTTTGATGTTTACATATTAAAATTACGCTAATTTAGGTAAGTTAAAAAAAATGCTAAAAGAGAAGAGAAGTGTCGGGAATCCTTCGACTGCCTCAGTGGCGCAGTTATATAGCGTACCCGTTATTACTGAGGTTGACGCTGAAGGCTCAGATTCGATCCCAGGGTAACAGTGATATTGGGTTTTCCTATTACGAAATGCTCAGTATCAGCCCGGAATCTGGAATTGTGCCCTGTATGGCGATAGGCTCGCCCTCTATTACATAACGGGACGGAGATACGCTCGGCGAAATGTGGGTGAACTGGTTACACCTCTGCCTACTCCCTCGGGGATTACAGGCGTGAGGGCGTATAACAAATATGTTCAAATTCTTTGAAGAGAAGTGTCGGAAATGCTTCGAAAAAAGTTTCTACCTCTCTCCAAATTTACCGTGGCATACAGGGTCCATGATTATGTACCAATATTATAAATGAACATCTTTTTTTTAATTGTAGAGTGCATTAAATTCATATTGAAAAGAACAAAAATATTAATGATATCAGTCCTGTACCACACTGCGGCACATGGAACTTCTAAAATTCAGTGGTATTTGACCTGCTGATATCCTACGACTACCGTCTTCACAGTTCATACCACTCTACGCTAAGATATTGGTGCATTTTTTTAGGGTAAATCCAATTATACATAGGGTAAACCAATAATAATTGAATACGTTGTGGTAACAGTAAACAAATTCTCAGTTTTCCTGTGAGACTTTATGTAATCATATGCAGACCATATCTAGAGAAGACTGATTACACACAGAAGTATATGGACGGGGATTCATGAAACAGTGATATGCTAAAATAAGGTTCCATATCTTCAGAGGTATCATGAGGTTAGACAAGATTGGTCAAACTACAATATCTATACAAATAAATAAAAATGAAGTATTTGTTTGTAATATTAAAATAACCGCTTTTTACTACATGCATATGAATGTATATACGGTACATATACCAAAATAATTTTGTTTACAATTTTTGTCTGTCTGTCTGTTTGTTCCGGCTAATCTCTGGAACGGCTGGACCGATTTTAACGGGACTTTCACTGGCAGATAGCTGATGTAATAAGGCTAAGTAAGTAACTTAGGTATTTTTTATCCCGGTAAATGACATTCACGAGGGCGGAGCTGTAAGCAATAGCTAGTTTTGTATAAGCACTGAGCCTGGCACTACCAGAGTCACAATTCCAAAAAGAAAGCAGAAAAAAGAAAGGTTGGTTTGAAAACAAGAATTATTGTGTGGAATTTTCGTGTCATATGCAGACAGCACTTAAGTTACAAACCTCATTGACGTAGACAAGACGGTTGATAACCGACTGGAATACTTGTGCACGCGATTGTACTAGGGGTGTGTTATAAGAGTTGTTTGGTCACACATTTGTTAGCTCCGTACGCATAGCACACGCCGCATTACAGATTTAATTCTATAAAATCCTATGTAGTTCTTCCTTTCTTCGAAAATATCACTCGCAAAAAGGTCAGTCTTCAAAATAGTATGTTTTTTATTTGCCTGAATGACGAAACGAGCAGGTCGCTTACCTGATGGTAAGCACCACGCTTGCCCATAAACAAACAACATCACACAGAACTTTGAATTACTAAGCACTATATTGCACTGGACCGCGTTCATCTCCCCGAGACATAAGTTGTAAAGTCTCATAATGCAATTCACTTCGCTCAACACAGAACCAGATGAAGAGCTCTTATAACTTCAGCCTGCCGCGGTCTCGATCCTCAGCCTTAAGGGAACGACTGTATGGAGCCTCACGCATCAATTTACATTGTACACGCATACTCGTACTAGTAAAAGTCCTCTGACTGCCTCCGTGGCGCAGTTGTAATGCGTACGTGTTACGAGTGAGGTCAACGCTGAGGTCTCGGGTTCGATCCCCGGGTAAAGTGGTATTGGGTTTTTCTATTACGAAATGCTCAGTATCAGCCCGGAGTCTGGAATTTGTGCCCGGTATGGCGATAGGCTCGCCCCCTATCACATAAGGGACGGAAATACGCTCGGCGAAATGAGGGTGTACTGGTTACACCTCTGCCTACCCCTTCGGGGATTACAGGCGTGAGTTCGTGAGTGCGTAAAAGTCCGAAGGTAGAGGCCGTTTGGGTTTATACCACCCCTTTGTCTATTTCTGTCGCCAAACAACAGTTTGTAAGCACTGTTGTGTTTTGGTGTGAAAGCATGAACCAGTGAAATTACTGAGCATTATGAGACTTAACAATTTATATCTCAGAGTAACGAACGCATTCAGTGGCATGCAATGCTTTATAATTCAAAGTTGTGTGTGGTGTTGTGTCTGTTATGAGCAAGCGTGACTCTTACCATCATGAGAGCAACCTGCTCGTTTCGTCATTCAGGCTAGTAAAAAAAGGTAGCAGGCGCATGCAGTGCTGACATACGCTGTCATTCTCAGCAGAGGTGTAATGCAAGTATTCTAAAGTAAGCTACGGATTAGTTCTGTTCACGGCATAGATCATACAAAATAATATACTAATACCTACAATAATCCCAGATATTATTTAACAGCAGTATAAGTTTTTTTTTATTGAGGTAGATAGATAGACAGACGAGCGGTCGGCTCACCTGATGGTAAGTGGTTACCGCCGCCCATGGACCTCAGCAATGCCAGAGCACAGCCAGGCCGCTGCCTAACGTCGAAGTTATTTCAATACCAGTACTCCTTGTACACTGCACATTGAAATTCATTACTCTGATCATGATCTCATTTGATTAAGTAAATACTACTAATGTAGTATTTACTATAAGTATAAGGACTAACTAATTGTAAGCTCCATACAACAGAGACAATAGCGAATTTCAACAAATTCTTATTCTGAAATTTTATTAAGAAAGCCAACTATAAGGTGTTTATTAGAAGACACAGCCCTAGTACATAAGGCTGATACTTCGCGTGCTAGCTCGGCTGCAGTCACGTCACATGTCACCCGCGTGTTTGATATCAAATTACATCGCTGTCGCTGCGCTAAGTTCATAACTCTCTATAACAAACTGAGACTCTCGTAAAAACTCCGTGCCATCAATAAACGGTCTAGAAATAAACTTTATTGTAAAGTGTCAACTGTTTTTAGAGTTCTGTAGCCAAATGACAAAAATTAAACCTTTATAATTTCGTAATGTCAGACTGTCTGACTGTCCTTCTGACCGTCTGTCCATCTGTCCGTCTGTCTGTCCGTATGTTACAAACTAATAAGTGCTAATAACACTATATGGATGAAATTTAGATGGTAGGTGTATTCTATGAACCGTTATACAAAGTTGTAGTGAAACTAAGAAAAGAATTGTGGTAACTCTCCATATATGTAGCTGAGGAATTATTTATTTTCCATTACAGATAGGGATGTAAGGTATCATTAGATAAGGCCTTAAATTATATAGAGTAAGCTAAATTACTTTTTTATATGCCTCATTAGTTTGTGAGACATACATGCCTAAAAACGTGACAATATTTCGGGTTCTACTCGAAAGGTAATCACATTACATATACAAAAGCATATGGTAATAATTTTTCATACTCTTACACCTAAGTCTTTCAAATACTAATTTAAAGTACTAATGCAATTTACTCGTTTGCTTTACATAGCGTCGCCTTTTCTCTGATATTTATTATGACTAACATAATTTAAACTTTGTTTGTGTTAAAATACAATATAGTTGACAGTTTGATGTTTATTAAATTTAGTAAAAGTACAATGTGTAGTTTTTACCTGCCACCTGCCTGACGTCAACCGCTGTGGGGGTGAAAACAGATCTTATTACTTACAAAAATTACAAAGTGTAATATTTATAATTCAAAAATAATTAATTTACGTTTCATCCAACTATTAATTAAGTAAATCATCTTTATTGCAAATTAAAATCATAAATTTCAATTTAAAGCTATTTATTAAACTTAGACGTTAATGTAGAGACAGCGCAGTCCTCGCGTCATTTGTTAGGTGCCGTGACATCAGCAAGTTGTTCACCCTTAATAACCGTAATGAAGGCGCAATGCACTCACGTCACTTGTCAGTGGCGTGTTTAATATGAAATTACGTGCCGTAACAGCCCGCCCGCGCCACCTTATAATATGATAATGACGAACGGATATGCGAAATATAATGTGCAAGTCTCACTTGGATTTAGAATCGCGTTCTACTCGTCTCATCTCATTGGTCTATTGGCAGCATACGTAGGCTGAGATACTGTTGAAAACCTGGTTTTAATTGAGTAAATTTATTGTTTTTTTATCTCTCGAAACCGACGTAAAGCAACAGGTTTCTGTACGTTGAGTGAGTTTCCGGAGGCCCAAATCTTCCTCCTTCCTAATCCCTTAATTATACCTTTCGCTTAAGGTCAGCAAGGCATCTATGGTTTATCTAGTTTTGTGTTCATGGGCGGTAGAGACCACTTACTATCAATTACAATTACAGTCATTTTCTTATGTCAATTAGATGACATAACATGATTTTGCTGAAATGAACACGAAAACCGAATGCCTATCATCGCTCGTTTAAATAGTATACTTGACTACAAAAAATGTTTTGATCGAATTCGAAAAAGGTAGTGCCTTTAAATTTAATTAAAATCTGATGAGAGAGAAAAATATAAAACTCTTAAGTGTTGATTCTGGGAGTGTTATATATTAATTAAAGATTACATAAATATGCACTCACACCTGTAATCTCCGAAGGGATAGGCAGAAGTGTAAATAGTACACCCACATTTCGCCGAGCTTATCTCCGTCACACGATTTGATAGGGGGAGGGCCTATCGCCTTACCGGATACAATTGCAGACTCCGGGCTGATATTGAGCATTTCGTAATAGAAAAACCCAATATCACTTTTAACCGACCCGGAGATCGAACCCGAAACCTCAGCTTTAGCCTCAGTTGTAACGCGTACGCATTACAACTGCGCCACCGAGGCAGTCAAAGTTAAACATTACTATAATAATATTACAATACCGCTAACAATATAATCACTCGAATAGATAATTGTTTACATAGTACACTGGAATTATAGCCCATCAAGTTTACTTTGCTCTTAGGCAGTATTATTTGCTCTGGGCTCAGCGAACACATCGTTAACTAAAGTATATTCATTATTCATTACACATTATGACAATGTTGCCATCACTTCTGCAAAATATAATATTTATGCTTAACGATCTAATTCTACTATGCTAACTCTGTTAAAAATGGAAAGAATATATACGCTCGTAGTTTATACAATAAATAAATACACCCAACAGTCACACACATAGTCCTGACCCCACACTAGATAAACCTGTATCGTGGGTAATTAATAATTATAATTAAACATTACATACATATGCACTCAGGCCTGTAATCTCCGAAAGGGCTAGGCAGAGATGTAACCACTACACCCACATTTCACCGAGCTATTTCCGTCCCATGATGTGATGGGGGCGAACCTATCGCAATACGAGGCACTTTTCCAGATTCCGGGCTGATACTAAAGATTTCATGATAAAAAATCACAATATCACTTTTACCCGACCTAGGGATCGAACTCGAGATCTCAGCACAGCAGTCGTACCATGAACGCATTACAATTTCGCCACCGATGCAGTATTCATAAAATAATATATACCTATATCTACTTATCCATTCAATTTCCACAATCACTTTCAATATTAAATCGTCAAATTAAATAGACTTTATGGATCAATCCACTACGACGATGTCAGAATAATAATTAGTTGAGATACGCTAAGTCATTCATCTTCCGACATTGACCGCGAAATATCTCGTGAGCCTGACCTCATACAGCCTCGTTCAGTCTCAGCGAAAAGAACCTTGTATAAATCTGTACCTTATACATTTTTTTCTTGTCGTCCAAATTGATACTGCGTTTTTGATTACATATTATTACAATCTATTTGGGGCACTTAACATAATTACGAATTTTGTGACATGTTTTGTGCCACTGCTGGGCAAAGACTTTCCGTCATTCTTTCCATATTCTTTGTTTGTGCGACTGCGATACTGAACAAAATTTGACAAAAATAATACAGTTTTGGGATACTGAACAAACAACATTCAACTCTTCAATCTACGTTTTATGAAGTCCATAAATCAATAAACTCATGAGATATGCCATGTTAATATTTCTAGAGCATTTCGGTCATTACTAGTTGAACTCAATAATCGGGAAACGATTAGTGAATTAAGCAACCCTTGGCGTGGTCAACTATAGATGGGTGACCGGTTAGTGGTGTTTCAACTGTGCGTCTCCGTGCTTCGGAAGGCACGTAAAAAGTCAGTCCCGGCTGTTATCAACTGACAAAAATGTAATATTTTACCAACCCAATGGGAGCACCAGGCAGCTGAACCCCTGGAATGGAGATCCTTGGTAGCAAGCAGAATCCAAGATTATGAGGAAAAACGCTGCTTAGAACTTGATGCAAAGCGCGATGTGATGAAAGCCCGACCACCTACGGCTATCAACTACAATTATGTAGACGGAGTACTCACATGCCCGCAATGTGCGAGGATCTTTTCAAACAAGATTGGCTACTTAGGCCACTGCGAGCCCATGTACGTAATCAGCAACGGAGCTAAAGCGGTCGCTGTAGCCGAAAACGGCTAGAAGGAACACACAACTGACAGCAGTCGTTTAACCAAGTTGGAGGCCTTCGGGGCCTTGAAAATGTTGACACTAGGTTGGCCACTAAACATTTGATATATAGTATATTCGATAAATAGTATAGTATATTTTGTATAGTATATTCTCGAACCTTCGCAAATGAAAGTAAATAAACAAATACATATACTTTTATAACAAATTGGTTATTCCGGCGACGTCTATTCGTGACGTGCCTTAATCGAGTAGAATGCGTGATCACAATAACTCAGTATATCATAAAGGTATTATAATTCCTTTATACTGAGAGCTCAGTTGACTAGCCGGTGTTAGAAAGTGAAATAGTGAATAGGTTTGAATTCGGGGTACGTGTTTAGTGGGAAGCAAATCCGTGTTTCAGTGTTACAAGCAAAACTAACTATATTTGCCGTGACTTGTATGTCCAAAATTGTAATTCTGGAAGTAGAAAAGCTAGTGTAGTGGACTTACGCCCGCTTACACCAACCTCCCATTGACTTAAGGTCAGCTAACGGCCGACACTCGTTAAAGTGTTGATACGACGCGTTCAGCCTTTTTTTTAGTAGCTAGAATGACAAGACGAGCAGGTCGCTCGCCTGATGGTAAGCGCCTGATGTCCAGTAGTTGCACTGGCTGCAATACCCTTCAAACCGAAACACAACAGTGCTTACACACTGCTGCTTGGTGGCAGAATTAGACAAAGCGGTGGTACGCCGGTGATTAACGGGCAAGATAACGGTCAAACTTGGTTCCCGTTGCGGGTTATGGGGACTAGATCTCGGGTCGCCGCACATAATATCAAATCCACCGTCAAATCATGATGGAAAACGAATAAGACGCATTAAGCCGGGATAATACCAGACAGAAGGAAATAAGTCGATATCCCAACTGAGTATATACGACGCCACAACTTCGTATATCGCGGATTCAGATCGAGGTTTTACCATATAGGGCGGTCATGTTACACTACTTTTTACAAACGTGTGATTGCAATGTTGATCGGTATTCCGTAGATACATCGAATACATAATAAGTTAATCTAGGACATTGGCCACATGTGTGCAAAACAGGCAAACGGTCAGTTACATCAGTGTTATGTAACGAACCTACAACAGTTTACGTGTAAGGATAATTCAAACGTATCCCCTTGGTGCTCACGTATATATGCGAAACTTGAAGTACATTTCATTTAAATATGGTGTTTGAAACTAATGTCTACATAGTGGGCCTACTTAAAAGATTGATGCCAATGTCATCTAGGCATGTTTTAGACTAACCTTTTTCAATGGCGGACCTCTAGTGCCACCTTACCGTGATCCGCGGATCGATTGCACCATTTTTCTTCATAATTTGAATTTTGTTCGCGAACCCCCTAGGACAGGTTCGCGGAGCCAGGTTGGGAAACCCTGTTTAAGACTATACAGTCTAGAACAGTTATATTTATTATTTGCGGCAATTATGTTTATTTAAGGAATGGTATCATAACGCTATAATAAAAATGGCGTTAGCTAAAAATAAACACCATATTGAAAATGATGTCGTTTAATAAACTTTTGTGTAAGGAAAATTATATTTCTCCTACTTACTCCTCCTAATCTAAAGTATATTTTCTTTTTTTATTAATAATAATGCCTGCTTCGGTGGCGCAGTTGTAATGCGTACGCGTTACGACTGAGGTCAACGCTAAGGTCGCAGGTTCGATCCCCGGGTCAGGTAAAGTGGTATTGGGTTTTTCTATTACGATATGCTCAGTTGATACTGAGCCCGGAGTCAGCCCGGAGTCTGGAATTTTTGCCCGGTATGGCGATAGGCTCGCCCCCTATCATACTCAAAGGTATCATAGGAAAAACTCTAGTACCCATTATAAGATTTCATTTGTGTTATATTAGGCTCGTTCAGACTAGGGTACAAGTTCCTACACAGGTTTTGGGAATAACAACGGACATATGTTTCGTTACATTATGTACAGGCATGGACCGACACATAGGATTTGCTGCATGTGCACAAAACATGTTTAACTACTATTAATATGCTCTAGTGCAAACAAGCCTATAAACACGACAGCTGACACAGACAACTAGACATTCTAATCTTTTGAAATAACCTATTCTCCATAGCTACAATTACTCCACTTTACTAACATAAAAGTAACGCACATTATGAGTCCGATTTAGATACAGATAAAATAAAGCTGGCTTGATATATCACGTTTGGCACCATAAAGTGTCTACTGAAACACGACAAAACAATTTTCAACTTAATAACAATTATAAAAAAAGTTCATAATTACTAACACTAACTAACATTCCATAACAGATGGTTGATCCACTATCACATGCTAGAAACACGCTGCCTAATACAGAAATTGTCACATTTCACTCGAATTACATTAGCTACAACAAATAAGCTGATGAAAGTAACTGAATACCGGACAATTCGATACGGAATTATCGAGAATATTCCATTTACCGGCCGATACTCAATACTTTAAGAGCCATTCACGGCACGAGTGGTAACCGAATCCTTTATGACACGCCGCGTCGCAGCGCAGCCAAGTTCTTGAAGTGGTATCTCCCACATTTTACCGTGTTATGTCGACGTGTTTTTGATTTTTACAAAAGTCGAACGTGGATTCTGCACTTCGCTTTCCGTATTAACTTTCACGCTCTCCTTTAACCGAAATAGTTCGAAATCGTGACTTGGAGCCGTTTCAAGGTGTAGTACAAGTATATCACATGTATTTACGTCATTATAAGTAATGTTTACGTTAACTCTATACAATGTTTCGTGAATAATAATATTTTGTTACAGAAAGCTAATACTAAAGATATCGTTTATCCTGAAACATGTTTTTAATCGTAGCACGGTGTAGTGACTACACTGAATCTGATGGTAAAGGCAGTGAAGTCCAAATATAATAAAGACCAGTCCGCAGTGAAATGCCATGCAGTGCTTTGTAATTCATCAAACCAACCATCACACCAACAAAATTATCAGATTAATAAGGGTCCAGTGCCTGTATGACAAATTATCTTCTTCCACCTACCCTTATCCCACTAGCAGTGGGGTCGGCGCAACATGTTTTTAATACATGTTACAGAAAGGTTTGGCTTTGAGTTTTTAAGACCAGCCGCCTGCTTGACGTCAACCCCTCTGGAATTATTCTTAGTTTGGCGATAGACTCACCCCCATCACATCATGGAACGGAAAAAGCTCGACGAAATGTGGGTGTACTGGTTACACCTCTGCCTACCCCTTCGGCGATTACAGGTGTGAGTGCGTATGTAAATGTTAGTTACTTTCTATAATTATCAATACAGCCCTCCCCAGTTGTTTGTAAATATTGCATTTCCACGTTAATTTTAGACGTCTGATGTATTCCAACAACTTTAAATAGACTGCTGTCAGACAATAATAACCTCGTGTTCACTTTTGATTGGGTAATTAACTTAATTACTGCTTAGTTTGTACACAAATAAGGAAAGTTTTCTTCACTTTGCTAGTTGCACTATCATTTTAACATTTCAGTGAAATATAAATAGGTTCTATGTTTCTAATACATATTTCGTTAGAATTGAATATTGAAGAATGTTTAAAAGGTCGGCCGGCAAACGAGCAAGTGGGTCACCTGAATGTAAGTGATCTCCACCGTCCATAAACGCCCACAATACCAGAAAAATCATGGACGCGACCCGACCTTAAAGGAAAGGGATAATTTAAGGATTGGGAAGGGGTAGGAGACTTGGTCCTTCGGATATCTCACTCACTGTATGAAACGCAGCAGCGAGCCGCTGCTTTACGTCGGTTTTCTGTGAGACAGTGTAACAACTTGGTCGAGCCGGACAATTCATGATATTTAAATGAAAAAATACTACATGGCATGCACTGCACTGCGCTCGTCATACGTCACCCCGAAACATAAAATGATAAGTTTTATTTTGTCCACTAACTTCAACGTCCTTCGGACCGGAATACAGCAGTGCTTACACTGCTTCTTGGCAGCACAAATGTCCAATTAAAAATATAACTTAACGAGTATTTTGCTTCTGTTTTCAATTAACTCAATCATTTGAGTCAGTGAACTTCAATGGAAACTTCGTGACAAAACGTGACCAATGTTTAATATGTAATAAAGCAATTCTTAATATTAAGATCATTCAATGTTATGCATAAGCAATATATGGAATCTCTTGTATTCATGACTAACATGTAACACCACTAACTAGAGCAATTAATTTCCGATATCGAAATAGTTTGGAAGTATCGATCGTAGCCGCCAGTTTGTCAATGTGACTTATTAACTACATACATACGCACTCACGCCTATACTCCCCGAAGGGGTAGCCAGAGGTGTAACTAGTACACCCACATTTCACCGAGCTTATTTCCGTCCCATGATGTGATAGGGGGCCACCCTATCGCCATTCCGGGCATAATTCCGGACTCCGGGCTGATACTAAGCATTTCTGATAGAGAAACCAATATCACTTTACCCCTCGAGGATCGAGCCCGAGACCTCAGCACAGCAGTTGTGTCGCGTACGCATTACAACTGCGCCACCGAGGCAGTTTTCAAATATGTATTGCATTTATGGTATACTTCAGTCACAAGAAGATCTTCTTGCCATACCTACCTACCTACTGAAATCAAGTTTGATAGCTCGCATGATAGGACCCATTAAATAACACCCGTGGTCGCTTCTGGCTCTGGTTTCTTCAGTTGTAAAAGCCCTTACACTTGACGTTAATACCTCCTTAGTGCATTATTTTATCTGCCCGTTTGCTAGAGAGGTTAATCAAAAATGTATATTTTCAACTCCTTCCTATATCTATTTGGTATATCGTTCTGGGGTAAAGACAGATTCGCATTCCCGGAGACTCGCCGAGCTTCATTACTTGTCAAAATATGCGTGCTACTGTCGATCCTCGCTTACAGGAGTTACAGTGGGGAGTATGTGGAGGGGTTAGTAACAAGTCACAAGAAGAAAGGTCGTATCTAACATTACTTGTAAAATCGAGTAAAATACATATTCTAAAACAGCGTAATAAAGACCTCAGAAAAACAATTTCTACGCCCTTGTGTATGAGAGACACTTTCGAACGACAAAGGCGAGAATATATAAAAAATCTGACATTAACGATGCTGCGTCATACGATTCTGTTTTCATAGTGTATGACGCGACCTCGTAAACAAGAGTGTGTCATACGATAAAGTGTCTCATACTAAATTGTTTTTTATTGTGTCTTATGATACGTCAGGGGATAGACTAAGCTAAGAACGTTTGTTAAATGATAAAATTTGCGGTGTTCATAATGTAAGCTGCCTCTACACTAATGGGACGATTTATGTTATCATTAATTTGTAATATATCTAGTCTAGAACGCAGTCTTTTGTTGCGTGAACTGAGCTGCAACCACAAACTACAATGTATTTAGTCAAGGTTATATTACGCAGCATTAATTTCATTGGTCTGTTATAAACGACTAGCTTATAAGCGGCTCTGCCCGCAAATCCTCCTGGATTAAGCCATGGTCTACCTGTGCATCAAATTACACAAATCAAATAAATTTTTGTTTGCCTATATATTTGACTGGAATTCTGTCAACCAGCATGAGGACTGTGGACAAAGGTCTTAACCCCTCATTAAAAGAAGAGCCCGTGCCCTGCAGTGGGGTCGTATAACACAGGGCTGATTTTATTATTATAAGTATTGTTTGCACGGCCAAAAAGTACTACTAAGTAAATCCTTCGTAGTTTCGCAACCATTGTACGAATATATTTTCTATTGGTAATGTCTTTTACGATATATTTTATATACAAGTCCAGACACAGATTATGTAGAGAAAACATGTATCCTATAATGAGACAGGATAGACGAGAAAATTACGAAACGGTTACTACACAGACGGTCTCAGAAAATGTTTTCTAACATATTCTATACGTAACAACTTTTACGTTCCTAATTAAATAAGAACAAGTTATAATGGGAAACCAGTAACTGCTGTATAAATCAGAGCTATTTATCTGTTGCCAACTTTTTTATTATATTTCCTTGAAAATATGACATAATTTTTTCTATTAGGTAACAAAAAATAAAAGCAACATTCAAGGTAAAAACCTTGAAATTAACCAAATAATGTTAAACCTTTTCAATTAGAGTTTAATGGTAATTATGGCTACTACCATTTTATTTTAAGCTTACAAGTTTTATTTTACTGTCTTGGTGAAAGTTTGATTTGATTGATTTTATCATCAAAATCGATGCATAATGGTAGAAGTTAGTCTGATATCCCCGATTTCATCCCCTTAGGAGTGATATTTTTCTTTAAATCCAACTTCAAACCGCCACCGGGGTAAACAATAATACAAAAAGAATCATCCAAATCGGCCCACATTTATCGGAGTTATGCGCGAACATACGTAAAAAAAATACAGAGGAACTGAGAATCTCCAAACATTTATATGCCCTGCTACGTAATCAACATTACAGCAAAATGTTATTATATTTTAATCCATGCATAGTTTATGCGCGTCACAGAGTGCGACGCGACGCGACGGCCCGGCGCAGCAAACTGTCAAAAACGCAGATGAATGTGACCCGATACACGGCGCCTGAAATGATTTGTGTGGCGCGACCGAAAATGACGCACGGCTAATTATTATTGACTAGCTTTCCCAGGCTATTTCACGGTATTACGTGAGTTGGAAATTATTAAAATTAATTCTTTATCAGGCGCTACAGATTGAAAATGGAATGAATTGAGATGGTAATCAAATAAGAACATCAGAGTATTCTAATACGCGGTGGGAAGATTATTAAAGTGTATGGTTTCAGATTTATTGTCTAACTAGCTTTTGCTCGCGGCTCCACCAGCGTGATCGAGCTTTTCGGGATATAATTAGCCTATGTCCGACCTTAATCGAAAGGTATGATTAAGCTATCGGGAATGGGAAGAGGATTTGGGCCTCCAGCTACTACTTCACGTTGGTTTTCTGTGAGATAGTGGTAACAACCCGGTCGAGCCGGCCTTTTCGTGTTGTAGACAAAATTGTCTACAGCGTGGCTCTATCAATTACAATTCTTTTCAATTGTGTACAAAGCAACAGTGCTTACACACTGCTGCATTGCGGCATATACAAAGCAGTAGGTAGGTATCACGTATAATAAAGCTATTGCTTCATTGGTTTTGTAGCAGCCTGCTTAAGCTGAGAAACCGTAAAGTCTTTCTTAAATCCTAGTTCAGACACAATCATTTCATCACAATTAGTGTTCGATTCGAAAAATTACACATGAGCTGTCTAACATTGGAATTTGTGCGTGATATGGCGATACGCTCGCCCTCATCAGAAAATGGGCAGATATAAGCTCTACGAATCATTGGAGCACTAGATGCACCTGTGCTTACCCGTTCGAGAATACAGGCGTGAGCTTATGTATTTATGTATTAGAGGTTCACAAAAAGGAAACAAAAATTTGGAGTTCCGTTAGCAAAATAATGTTCGACGTGGCTTAAACCTGTTTTCCGTTAAGCGGGCAAGGGCAGCATATGGCATTGAATAAAAAAAACGCACGGGAGCACAGGTGACGTCACACGCCTGACCTGTGAGCGGATTACGACGGTAAGCCTCTTTGAGGATCGCTGACTCAAAGCGAACGACTTACGGACCTCTTGTGGTTTTATTAACTATATTTATGCAATTATGTATGGTGTTTTTATGGATTTTAGGATCACGGAAGTTGTGTTTGTCATTTTTAATATAGAGGATTGAAGGAATAAAGAACTCAAAGAATTAATTACTAAGGTAGTATTTAAGATTAATTTAATAGAACGACGAACACATATTATGACAAGTCGACGCGAGGATGGTCTTTATTCGACGGGTTTTTTCATGTTTGTTACCGATTGTGGATGATTTTGATGATTCTATTCTAGTCGATAAAGCTTAACACAAGTGAACCCAAACTAAGTACAGAGAACGAGAAGAATTTGAATAATTCTTCAACGAATAAGAAATGCTTTTGAAATTGGTTTTTAAGCTTAGTTAACCTTATTTTTTATATCAAAGGTCAACAAAAAAGCAAGTGGGTCTCTTGATAGTAAGTGATCTCCACTGTCCATGGACGCCCATAATACCAGAAGAATAATGGATGTCAACCTTAAAGGAAAGCAATGGGGATTGGGAAGAGGAGGAAGATTTGGTACAAAACACAGGAGTAAGCTGCAACTTTACGGTTTTCTGTGAGACTGGGAACGACTCGGTCGAGCCGGCCCATTCGTGCTGAAGACAAAACAGTCTACAGGGTGGCCTTAGCACTAAAAAATGTGGGTCCCGGGATACATCTCCTTAAGAAAATGAAAAATCTTTACTTAAATAAAAGAATGATTCTAAAGCATTTTCCAGGCGGTTCTCAAATTAGGCGAAGTCTATGTCTTGAGAAACCAATTAAAACAATGAAGTAATTTGTTATGATTATGTACATTAATTGTTCTTAATATCTCCTTGTTTTAACCACGTGGGGGTCGGGCAACCTATTCGTACATTTTAGAAATCTAATACTAGAAAAAATATGCTTTCAACAATTATTTTATGACTCGAAAGCTAAATCAATTTCTCACCCTACACAGGCTACAAGCAAATCGAAATTTTCCACGATATTATTTTATAAATTACTTTAAATTTTCATACAAAAACAAGTTATGAAAGCAACAACCAATTCACACAAACTTATACATGTACAAAGTAATTTAAAGGTGAATTCAATAAAAACAGTATCGTATCGGACACTGCCGAGGTCTGGGTGTCGAGGGAAATACACCTGATTGCACACATTGGCTATGCTGACCCGCGTCCAGTGCATTTTGATTTTACATTGTTTTTCTTATTTGCCCGGCAATGACGGGCCATAGAGACGGCCCGATGCGACGCGTCGCTGGGAATTTTGAAAATACCTACTTTAGAGATTTTATTAAAGTCACACACAATTCTAACCCCATATTAGGTTAACCTGTAATATGAATATTAAGAACTACGAGGGACTTAGGTACCACAACACCCCTTTTTTGCTGCGGGGAAAATCCATCTTACGGATACCATCCGTATCCGGGGTTGGAGAGATGGTTGTGCCGGGCACCGGGTTATAAAATACCATAATGCTATTATTTCTTTCTTTGTATCGCGTATTATATAATTCTGTTTTCCATTTTCCGCTACATATTTATTTCGTAAACTCGTCACGCTATTTCAAATGTTACGAAAAAAACACAACCGAAAACCGACTGACTGATAGTAATAAAAAGTTTGAACAAACGCGAATGAGCTCAGGGATTAACAAACGCGTGGAAATACGTATAAAAAATATAATGTACGTTTTATAAAATAATTGGGTGTATATTTTTCATAGACATTACAAATCTAGAGCCTGTGGCGCAGCCAACTGTGAAGCGAGTTCGAACGCCGTACCAAAACATTTTTTTATTTGCTTGAATGACGAAACGAGCAGGTCGCTCGCCTGGTGCCTGCCCATAAACAGCAGCCACACTACACCGAACTTTGAATTACAAAGCACTGCATAGCACTTGACTGCGTTCGTCACCCCGAGATATAAATTGTTAAGTGTTATAATGCCCAGCCATTTCGCTTATTTCAATGTCCTTAAAACCGAAACATACTGATGCTTGGCGGCAGAGATAGAAAAAACAGTGGTACCAACCCAGTCGGCTTCTCGCATATGAGGGACATACGACCAGACCAATTTGCTGCAAAAAGAATACTTGTATTTTAAACATTATGTAAAACATGATGTAATAATTTCCACCACATGACGGTTTCCAGAATTAATCAAACATGTTTATTTCTACCTGGCACTATCCCGGCTATACAAAGACTTAAATTTATACTACTAGAACGTTATCTTATTTCGATGACTAGAACGGGCTGTTTAGGAGTAAAATTACGTCACATAACGCGGAAATTTGACAGCTCACAAACAAGGAGCGATAGGGGTTCTAGTTGAGAGTAAGCGAGAAATTTAAATAACTATGGCTTAGCAGTAAAGATTTCATGGCGTTAAATATTGATTGTGTGACACGAAATTGTGACAGTCGAGTGAATTATTGAAGAAAATTGTTAGTTTTGTAAAAAAAAACCTTGACATCTTGGCTGCTATTAGTAAAACGAAACGAGGGAGGCGCTGTCATATTTACATTGTTTTATATTCAGTTTTATTTCAACAAGTTTGAAATATTTCATTATGGATTGGATTCGTATTTCATACAGATTATAAGTGGATATAATGAGCTTGATGAGTAACTTCTGTTAAAAAAAAGTGTTGTTACATGATTGAGTGGTAGATCTACATTGTAGACAGTTTCGTCTACAGCATGAATGGGCCGGCTCGACCGGGTTGTTACCACTGCCTCACAGAAAACCACCGTAAAGTAGCAGCTTGCGTTTCGTACGTTGAGTGAGATATCCGGAGGCCCAAAAGCTTCACAGCCGTAAAGCGAGAGGCCGTGGGTCCGATTCTCGCACCGAGACAAATGTGTAATACACAAATATTTGTTTCGGTCGGTCGGTAGGGAGCCGGTCGTAAAAACTACAAGCCAAACTTTCTGTAACATGATTTAGGAGGCATGTTGTGCCGACCCCACCGCGAGTGAGATAAGGACAGGTGGAAGAAGGAGTGCTTCCACATTGGTGCTAGGCGGCACAAATAGACAAATCGGTAAAACCTACCAATACAGACTTTCGTGTATGAAAGACCTGTCATCTAGTAAAATATAAGTGTAATTGTATAATATGTCATATGAACACACATTTCAGCAGTTGGTTGTAACAGAACATCGACTGTTCAAATAGGTTACCCTTTACCGAACTGAATACTGAGAACTAGTGTTGAATAGGACAAGATTTTTAAATGAGTTTGTAAGAGTAGTCTCATTTTGTACTGAGCCAGTACAAGGTCCCACTTCAAATGAGACGAGGCGTCTTGAAACTCAATCATTCATTCTCACTCTTTCAGGCACGCCGCACGCATCTTCGGAATGGTAACAGAGAAACGCGACATATAAATTGAAGTAGTAGATGCAAAAAATTATTGAGCCGCTCTTACATTATTTCGCTATGTACGGAACAAATAAATAAATAAACCCAACAGTCACACACATAGTCCTGACCCCACACTATGTAAACCTGTGTCGTGGGTATCAGGAACTACGAGGGACTGGCGGTCCCACAACACCCAGACCCGAGACCAATATTTATGGATCACACAAATATTTGTCTCGGTGTGGGAATCGAACCCACGGCCTCACGCTTCGCCGCCGGCTACTCGCCCGCTGCGCCACGGAGCTGTCGTAATGTGCCTCTTGTTTGTTCTACTCAACACTACTGAGAACATCGCTCGATACTTAGTTATATTCTCATTTTAGTAATAATGAGCAAATTTGTATAACATTTCATAGAGCCACACATAAGTCCGACAATTTAACGAAAAGCAAAATAGAAAAAGTAATGCCCAGAATTTCGTCATGCATTCACAGAAACGTTACATTACACGAAAATGCTTTAGAATTGAGCTTTCACTTGTAAAATACTATTCGCAGAATATGTTATATTACATTGAAATCTTAACATACTCGCATCTAAAATGCTGAATAGTTTCACGATGTATTCAGAAATTTGCTAAATGTTGGTAATAATACTAGCCCTGTATTACACACGTACCACTGTTGGGCGTGGGCCTCCGCTACTAAATACGAGGGATTTGGCCTTAGTCCACCACACTGGTCTAATGCGGCTTGGCAGACTTCACATAACGTCTAAATTCTTACAGAGAACTTCTTAGGTATGCAGGTTTCCTCACGATGTTTCCGTCAGCGTTAAATCAAGTGATAATTAACAATTAATACATACGTAACTTAGAAAAGTCAGACGTGTATGCTCTTGGGACTGGTTTCGAACCTGCGACTTTCGCCTCTACACTCCGTACCACACCCGCTGAGCTATCACTGCTAAGCATTAATGGTAATAAAAAAACTTAAAATATACAAATGAAACACAAAATGCAAAATTTTAAGGGTGTACGGAACCTGCGGATCGCAAATCCTACTCGCTCTTAGCTGGTTTTAAGTAGCCAAAATGCGTGTACACATTCACGCCTGTAATCCCCGAAGGGGTAGGCAGAGGTGTAACCAGTACACCCACATTTTGCCGAGCGTATCTCCGGTCCATGATGTGAAAGCCGCTATCGCCAAACCGGGCACAAGTCCAGACTCCGGGCTGATAAGGAGCATTTCGTAATAGAAAAACCCTAAATAATTTTTACCCGACCTGGGGATCGAACCCGAGACCTCAGCGCAGAGTCGTAACGCGTAGGCATTACAACTGCGCCTCCGAGGCAGTCCAAAATGCGTGTATTTGCTTATATCTAGAAACCTTTTTTTTTTAACTGCTTCACAGTGTATAACATTATCAGTGCATTTAATATGTATGTCCCTTAATTGACCACAGCAACAATCATTTTGCATGTAGTAATGCCCTAAATGGATATTACTATAACACATTAACCACTGGAGCGTTAATGCTGGAGTACAACTGGGAATTTCATAATAATTGGCAATATTAATTAATTTGATTCATGATCAGCTGTGAAATGTTTTCGTAATGAAGACGAGTTTGTGTTGTTTTTTTTTTTGTGTTTTCAGTGGTAATGTTTAAAACATATGCGTTTTGAATTGATTTTTACAGGTTAAAATATATTAAAAACAATATTCCTAACCCGTCATATTCGTAGATGAGGATGTGCCCAGCTGTGGGACAGTGCAATACGAGGCTGATATTATAATATACGAATTTGATTTTTATAATTTTACTCAGCTTTATATGATTTAGCTTTAGAAATATGATAAAATCAAATCAGGATAAGAAGACCATATTAAATCAAAATAATTACTTTTTATTGCAATATAATATTGTGTAACACAGAAAATCATACTAAATATTTTAATGCTCGAAATCTGTACACCTAATTCACAATGACCACGCTTATCAATGAAAACCTTTTTAATTTCCTTCATCATCAGGACGTAAGACTAGTCTTTTTGTAACAAATTCATGTGAAATCTCGTACGCACGTAACGCCATCGATACAATCAACCATCGATACAAATTGCACCCTGTGTCACCACGTGAAGTTATACAGTGGCTCGGTGCACGTGTACCAACAAGGAACCGTGACGGTGGTAAGCTTGCACAACCACGCACATATTTACTGGCTGCGCAGGCGCATCCTGCACAGTCACGCAACTCACCAATCACACGCCAACATGTATCACAAAGCTGTGAGTATTCACATTTATGTTAAGGTGAATTTAAAATAGTGTTTTTAATAATTATAAGAAAAAGAAACAGAAATTGTGTAACATTCGTAATCGTAGTATTTTTTATAAACAAATTTGTTGCTCTTATCAAAAGAAAAACAATTAGGTATAAACTTTCTGATATCTAAATATAGGCAATAAAAAATCTAAGAAAAAAATACTATTTAACTAATAAAATAAAAAAGCGAGTTAAATTTCAATTGAATATTTACAGGTCCTATTTAAGGTTCCAAACGAAATAAATTTAAATTTTGAAAGGTTCAGTAATGTGTAGTCACATTGTAATTATATTAGCGTTTGCTTCATCACCTCTGAGTAAATTTCACTTTAAAAATAAATATGTCACACTCTGGCATTATTAATCTAAAACTGACCGGTAAGAAGATGTCTTACTAGGTACTTTCGAAAATAGCTGTCTTATACGTTATTTGGTGCTTAAGTCTTACATTGTGAAATAGGCTTAAATCCAAGAACCCTCTCAAACTACCAACATTGACGCTCCCAAATAATTTCTTAACTTTTAAACTAATTATATTCGACTATTAAAAGTGCATTGCCCTTTAAAACTCACCCTTCATTAATTACAAGTGTTAATTACACATTAATTACATTTCTACTCCCTCAAGGCATGACATAACTATGACACAAGCATTTACTCCATTGACAATCAAGTTAAGTACAAAGAAAGGTACTACGTGTTGTAAACACCTATTTTGACACCTCATTTGAATATTAAACGTTGTAGCGTGCGTGAATGTAATTGGGCATTGCATTTCGCTTGCATCGAACTACTTTGTCAATCAATCAGTCGAGTCAGTTACATATTACATTCGAGATTAGGTGTTTGTTTCCTCTGAGTAAATGCTACTTTAAATTATGATACTTAACAACTTGTGTCTCAGGGGGACGAACGCAGTCCGGTGCCACGCAGTTATTTATAAGTAATTTTTTTATCGGTTAGTCAAAAGCTATTAGGCCCTTTTTCACAATGTCTAAGTAACATTTATCTACCAATTAACGTATAAGACAGATATTCTTAAAAGTAAATAAGTACTAGGTAAGTTAGACATCTTTCTGCCTGTAAATGTGACTTTTGCATTTGAACGAGTAATATTTTATTTGGTAAATAGCATTTACACTGACGCAGTGAAACAGGCGCTAAGCATTTGAAACAATTAGCCACCTGTATCTTTTATAAACCTTTTGTCTCCTAAATTATGCAATTAATCTCGAAGAATTTATTTAAATTTTCCTAGCAAACGTCAATTTACAGAGCGGATCAAAGTAAACGCTGATTTACTAATCTCATTCAACTACTTAATTACCTACTTTTCTGTTATACATAATTAGGTTAGTTAAGCCGATTTTTTTCCTAATTACGAAGCCTGTAATATTACACCTGTAATAATAAAAAAATACGTTGTAAACCGATAATAAGCAATATTAAAGCAGCTATAGTCCAACGGAATCATATGGACTGTCGAGAGGAAAGCCGCAGGTTCGAAACCAGACTGACTTTTGGTAGTTACATGTGTATTCATTGTTAATTATCACTTGCTATAAGGGTAAAGGAAACATCGTAAAGAAGCCTACATACCTTACATACCTTACATATACCTAATTCTCCAAAAGAATTTCGAAAGTGAAGTCTAACCATCCGCATTAGGGCAGTGTGGAATAATGCCTTACCCCTCTCATTAATTAGAAGAAGTAAGTGTAGGCTAGCTGTAGGACAATAAAATAGAGTGCTGATATCATATTATTAAATCATTCTCTGGTTTCGAGTCTCGGGGCAGCTCTCTGCGTGAGTTTCTAATATGAATTTCCTCATATTAGTATCCCAAAGGGATCGGTCACTTTGAATGACATGATATCCAAAGGATATATCATATTGATCAACACGGTCTCAGGCAGATAGCCAGTCGTGAAATTCAACTCATTGATGCGCGTCTTGTTATGTGTGCGTGGTGTGTTTAACAATGACAATTTGTCAGTCTGTCACTATTAACTTAAATGTATAGGATTCCAGCTGATCAGTGTCACACAAATCAAAACTACATATTCACGCACACATTTTGCAAAAAATAATATACATAATTATAACTAGTGGTCCTGTAGTGGTGGGAATTCGACGTCTTTAATCATATACTTTAAATTTTGTTCTATTGTGTCAGCTGCGAGCGTGACAGATTATGTGTTTGACTTTGGCAATGTGAACGTAAACAATTAGGCCCTTACTTATAAACTTTTTAAGCACTGATTATTTAAAACACTGTTATCGTCTGTTTCTAGCCGCTTTAAAAATCACGTTGACAGAGATGGACAAAAGGGTGTTTATCAATTTAATTTAATGTATAATTGTTAATATATAATTAGCTTTCTGAAATGAAATGAAATAGTTTATTCATCATGTAGGCAATTAAAATAGCGCTTATGACAAGTCAGTACAAAATAAAGAAACTTATGTATAGAAATCATATCTACTAATGTATACATAACATACATAGCATCGTCAAAATACACTAAGCAATTACACTAAATTGTTTATTTGTTGTCTTTTTATTTTACATATTACATTATTAACAATATTTTTAATTCTGCATTCCTCCTCCATATAAACTTTAATTATGTCAATATTCTCACTCCGTGTCCGCATATTGCTTAAAAAGCGGTACAATGTTTTCTCTCTACCTATTAAATTTAAAAGATACACTCTGATACAAGTTGTACCAAGAATACGGAATAAATTATAGCGTAATTCTTTTTTCAGCTCGCTCTGGTCATCGTTCTCGCCAGCCATATGTGCTTGGCAACCCCTGTACCTGACCCTGGCTACGGTCACAGAACACAGTGAGTATGAAAAATATATTCCTTCTTCATTTACATTCAATCTCATGTCACTGCATTTGTATTGTGGCCTACATTCAATCCCACAGGCGGAGAATCAAAAACATACCTGAATTGCCCGGGATTATGTCGCATATGGTGATCATATAATTTACGGGCAGCCTCCGTAGCGTAGTAGCCGGCTGTGAAGCGAGTAGCCGCGGGTTCGATTCCCGCACCGAGACAAATGTTTGTGTGATCCATAAATATCATGTTTCGGGTCTGGTTGTTTTCTCCCCAGAGGGGTTGACGTCAGTCAGGCGGCCGATCGTAAAAATTATAAGACAAATCTTTCTGTAACATGTGTTAAAAAGCATGTTACGCCGACCCCAATACGAGTGGAATAGGGGCAGGTGGAAGATGGTGATCACATCATTGGACGGAAATACAGACAAAAGTGCGAAAGTTCTTATCGCCTTCTGTCTACACCTTCGTGACTGCAAGCGTGTTGGTATGTTATCTTAGCACAAAGATCATCATCAGTCGATCCACGACTGTTATTATGTAAACCAATAAATTGAGTTACATATATACGCACTCACGCCTGTAATTCCCGAATGGGTAGACAGAGGTTTAACCAGTACTCACCATTTCGTCGAGCTTATTTCCACCCCATGATGTGTTTGGGAGCGAACCTATCGCCATACCGGGCACAATGCCAAACTCCGTACTGATACTAAGCATTTTGTGATAGAAAAACCCAATATCAGTTAACCCGACCCGAGGATCGAACCCGAGAGACCTCAAAACATCTGTCGTACCGCGACCCCATTGCAACTGCCTTTGACAGCCTCCGTGGCGCAGCAGTCGATTAGCCGGCTGCGAAGCGAGAGGCCGTGGGTTCGATTCCCGCACCGAGACAAATGTGTGTGTGATACACAAATATTTGTTTCGGCTCTGGGTGTTGTGGGACCGCAAGTCTCTCGTAGTTCCTGATACCCACGATACAGGTTAACCTAGTGTGGGGTCAGGACTATGTATGTGACTGTTGGGTGTATTTATTTATTATTTATTAACTGCGCCACCGAGCCAGTCAAATTAAGTTATCTTGACTAACTGACTAACTGATTTATCAACGCCCAACCCAACCGCTTCACTTAAAGAGCTAAAATTGTGAGTTCCCAGGTTAGATTACCAGGGCAGACAATAAAAAATTATATGACTTATACGGGATTGGAATTTGTGATCGATATGGCACAAGGTGGTACGTCCCTCGTATGCGAGAGGCCGCCTGGAATGGTACCACCGCTTTGTTTATTTCTGCCGCCAAGAATCAGTATGTAAGCACTGTTGTTTCGTTTTGAAGGGCATTGAAACCAGTGAAATTACTGGGCATAATCAGACTTAACAATCTATGTCTTGGTGTGACGAACGCTTTCCAGAGCTTTGTAATTCAAAGTTATGTGTGGTATTGTGTCTGTTAATAGGCAAGCGTGACGCTTACCATCAAGCGACCTGCTCGTTTCATTCAGCTAATAAATATTGCTCGCCGCCATCACAGCATTAAACCGTTGGTGCACCTGTTTCAATTTTGCCTATTTATATGCGGACACATGCGTGAGCTTATGTGGAAAGGATACAGTCATTTATCTTTCCAAGCAATTACGCATTGTCACTTAAATATCACAATGAAATTGTTCAGCCATTTCGGCGATGTCCATTGATCAAAACAGCAAACACACGGCATAATGGCAGCGCGGTATGAACATGATTTGTGTAATGTCGGCACACGGCTAATGTATCTTTGTACGCCCATTGTATAAATCAACAGACGGGTATACAAGAGAAATAATAGTTGATAACGCAACAATACGTTAAACAGAATGTGGCGAACAAGCCGCAGGTTGTTTCAGGAATAATTAGTGATAGGCTCTGTATACCATTTCATAA
Source organism: Mimas tiliae (assembly GCA_905332985.1). Classification (NCBI taxonomy): domain Eukaryota; kingdom Metazoa; phylum Arthropoda; class Insecta; order Lepidoptera; family Sphingidae; genus Mimas; species Mimas tiliae. Next base: position 9,329,302 of record HG995256.1, on the reverse strand, counting down.
TCTATCTTCTCTATATACAACGTGTTATAGAAGGGTGTGTGTAAATTTAAGCATACATTGCTTAAATGTACGCTAAAATTATTTCATCTCTCATAGTAAGTACCAAATCCGAATGCATTGCTAGAACAATATTCATCTTGGATTTGAAAATGGATGTCGTTTTCGTAACAACACGCCTAGTAAACTCGAAAATGACACCCATACCTATCGAAATGTTTAAAAATAAATGTCCGCCATCTTAGATTTGAGAATAAATGTTGTTTTCATAATCAGCACCTCAAGAAACCTCGAAAATAGCACCAATGTTGATAAGTTGGAAAAAATCCCATACAAACTTTCATCCCCTATTTACCTCTTTAGGGGGTGAATGGTCAAAAATCCCTTCTAAGTGCTCACTTACGTCATTAAAGGAACTTTTGTGCAAATTTTATAATATTCTTTCTCCACAAAACATTTGAGCCCCTGATTCACCCATATAGTCTCCATACAAACTTTCATCCCCTATTTCTACATACCAAATTACCAGAGTAGTCTAACCTAAGCAAATGTATGAAAAGTAAACATCAAAACTTGCTACGAAATAGAAATTAGCAACATCTGTTGATAATTTTTCATTCCAAAATTGAGCAACAGCAATTTTATATTCATTATTTTTCTTACTTTGTTCTAGCGTGAGAATACACGTGCCGTATGATGTTCATACAGTGCACCACCACCATATCGAAAAGGTGCCTGTGATCAAACCAGTCCCGATCATCAAAGAGGTACCAATCATCAAAGAGGTTCCAATCTACAAAACTCTGCCAGTACTACACACTGTTCCAGTACCTATTTTGAACACTGTACACGTTGAGAAACCAGTATTTGTACCATACGGTGACTCACATTGGCATTGATAGGCGTACTTTTTAGTAGTAATAAACAGCAAGGATCAAGTTAAACTGGGAAATCGTTTCGGAAATATTTTAAACGATCAAATTGTAACCAACATCGAACGACATCGAATACATATATGCAAATAGTTGCAATGTTGAAACATTATATGTTACAGATCAGAACATTTCTCTTGATGACCTGACCTCTTGAAAACCTGTAAGATTTTAGCTTACACTTCCAAGATAGATTTTAAAAGAGATAAGAATGTTCAAGACTCAATTTCTTGTAGTTCTTCTGCTTTTATTTATCTACGAAGTCTTCGTAAGTTACTAAGGGCCCGTTTGGATAAAATAAAGTACCTGATAGCGTATCCATAACCTATCGGACAGATAGCGTTCACATTTCTGATACAAGTGGCTGATAAGTCAACTTCGCAAACAAAACATATGTCAGACAGATTTATCCAGCATATATTTTATTTCTTAGATATACTTTATCAGCAAGAGGTAAAATAGGCCCTAAATCTGGAATGTTCATTTACCGATACATTTTTCATTGTAACTTATTTTAATAATGGCACGTGGCAACAGTGTAGAGTTCGATTATTAATTTTCAACGGCGCGGCGTGAGTAGGCGCTTATAATATAATAGAGTATCCTAGTCACTTAAGTATCGAAACTTACACAGGCCAAAGTTACAAGCTATAGCTTGTAAGTTACATGTAAGTTGCAATATAGTTGGAATCAAGTCTGGAGATTATAAAACGTGTTATAAGTTGTGTGCTGGCGTGTTTGATCCTTGCTCTGTAGTGTAAATACTTAAATGTATTAATCACCAATATTTTCGATTTATAAGATGTTTTGTACATTCATTCGATCTTCTGTGATAATACAATGAAATATATTTTTTTACATTTTAAATTTGTGTTTTATTTGGCCAATATGTTCAAAAAGACCTCCTTATACCTTACAGATGTGTTCAAAATTAAATTCTATTTATACATTTCGTATGTATGTATATCAGTTATAAACTGACACAGCTTTTAGTTTGATGGTTCGAATCTCACCAACATTATAATCATCATCACCAACATTGTCCTGCACAACTATTACAGATGTTAAATGCAAAAAACAATAAGGAAGGATGTTCGTAGGACACCTTTTATAGCTTGCCTTATTATATACAGTTCTTGAGTGGCAGCTACGATATACGATATCCGTGTCTGTCCCTATAGGCGGCGTAAGGATAGTCGCTCATTACTTCCTAACCAACATAACTATGTTGATAGATCAACAACAAACCAAATATTTCAAAAATGAACGCCAGCAACATTAACTCGAAAAGACCAACATGAAACCAAACCAAAAACTATTCTCTGGGAAGTTAAACTGAACTGCTACATGTAAATGGAAGTGGGAAAGTTGTTTGTACGTAATCACAAAGCTCATTGTTTGCTCGCGTTATCGCGGCCGCTGCGGCTATCGCGCCGTCCCGTCGCCTATTGTGAACTTGTCAAACTGGAAAACCATTTTGTACCAACCAATGACATACGAAAAGCCACTGGTATCGCAATTAATTTTATTTCCACAATTAAATTGTGTTACATTCGCAATTTTACTGACATTTTAAAATAATTAATTTGATGCTTTTGATTTCGATGTATATAATTATTTTGTTTCGTTTGTTGTTGAATAAATGAAGTGCTGTGATCACTGACCATGTTTGTCATGTGCGGTTTTTTACACTATAAATTAGCAAATAAATAGAATTATTTGACAGCCTCCGTGGTGCACTGGCTGTGAAGCGAGAGGCCACGGGTCCGCACCGAGACCAATGTTTATGTGATCCACAAATATTTGTTTTGGGTCTAAGTGTTGTGGGACCGCAAGTCCTTCAACCAAGAGTTTCGTAGTTCCTGATACCTACGATACAAGTTAACTTGGTGTGGGGTCAGGACTATGTGTGTGACTGTTGGGTGTATTCATTTATTAATTAATGACGATTGAAATGTTTAATTATGTAGTATAATTAAATAGGTACAATATTTATTAGTTGTCACGGTAACATTGGTTAAGCTTTGACCAATTTCTAGATACATTTTCGGAATGCTTCAAAGAGAATTTAATTACATAGACTGAATATAAATATATTATTAATGAAATGATATTATACTTAGTACTGAATGAATAATTTAATATTGTCATCTCATGTTTGACGCACATAATTCGAACCTCGAACCTTTGAACTGAAAATTGTTAGAAATATTTTGGAAATTTAATAATTCATAATAATAATAATAATTCCAATGTCGTTGTTTTTCATTGTATTTATAGACCTTGTATGTACCTTGTAACGTTCGCCTATACTTGCTTGAAGTAAAAAAAGTCACGAAAACTAAAGAACTTACTTATAATGCGTTTGGATAACATATTCTAAAAAAAAATTACAACTATAATGGTTCAAAAGATAGACTTAAACTTCAATTATCAGTCTTAGGGTACGGAACCCTAACAAAAAGTACGTCCAGCAGACATAAGATAAAGAGCTACTGTAAAGCAAACCCGACAATTGTCTACAAAGTACACGCAATTAGCAGAACCTGCGTATTTAACATCGAATTTCTTCAACAAACAAGCGTGTCATGCGAACATTTAATTATAGCACAATTAATTCTTTTGTAGAACGCACTCGTTACTTGATCATTATTTCGCTCGTGAACACCCCTTGACATCTGCGATAGCGTGACACTGTTAAAATTGAGATGCCAATTTAAAAGTTAATTTCCCGCTGTACATTTGAACGAAACAATGGAACGACGCGGCGTCACGTCAAATAAATTAATTTATATTTGTGGTCCGATCGTGCTTAATGAGCTTATACGGACAAATTGCGCTAAATAAGCAATATTAAATTAACGTGTAATAATTTCATTGGGAAGGATCCAATAACAGGTTCTGCTAATACGCGACCGCAGATTGTTGCGGTTAGATTTAGATTAATGGAAATTAATCGAACGGTTGATGCGAGGGAAAATACCGTTTATATATTACTAGCTATTGCTCGCGGCACCACCCATTTGAATTTCTTTTTCCTGAGTAGAAAGTAGCCTATGTCCTAATCCAGGTTAAGATCTATCTATGTGCCAAATTTCATCCAAATCCATTGCAAGGTGTGGTTAATTAACAAACATCCAAATCCAGGATGGAATAATCTAGTGCATATTTTACGGGTAAGGAACTAAGACAACTCGGCTTTGATTCCGGTTGGATTTTTTTTATTTATTACATTTATCTCAATAGAAAAAGTATGTCACATATGGATTACAAAATAATGGATGGCATTGCAGTACCTACACTCTTGACCATGAGGCATATTGAATTACAAATTATTGACAGCACTGAGCTAGGCTCGTCATCCTAACATATAAGTCTCATATACCCAGTAATGCAATATAAACATGATAGCATATTGATTACAAAACACTAAGAATAAACGGTACCACGTGGGGACCCATCTACCTGAGTTGGCAAGTTACCACCTGCCTATTTTATCAATTTTATTAACATAGGTCAGGCAGATGCCATAGTCCTTCCCATAGACCTAGTTACCTAATCCACCAACATCTCACCTCAATTAATCAGTAGTATTTTTAATCCTAGTTCGGCTAAGTGTCTACGCTACACCTGATGGTAGCGCAATCCAAGAATACTGTCGATGTGTCTATAGTAGATTGGCAGAATTATGCCGGCCTGCCTAATTGCCTTTTCACATTCCGTTTAAAGGACCTCATATGAAGGAGGGGAGATATGTGCCAGCAAATCATTCTACAGCTTGATGGTCCGACAGAAGCATCATCATCATCATGCATCATGATCCATCGCTACAAAAGTCCTACACCAACCAGGAACTGTTCTTGGGTGCACTGCTATAAAGTACACAGGGAAAGCCGTCGGGTGGTGTCACATCACAATATTATATTAAACTTGTCTAATGGGCCTATACATGTTGGCTTTGGCGCCACACACACCTACCAAAGATCCGGCACTCTAATAGTCCCGAGATATGGTAAAACCACAGAACACAGGAATAGGTTATGTGGGTACAACAGTACCATTAAAATCTATTATTAAATAAATATATTTATAAACATAGGGCAAAACCGAATTAACTGCAAAACATTCATCACAACTAAACGAAGTAAAACGATGTTAGAACGTAATATACAAGGGGGATTCTGATTAATGCAACGTTAAAAACGTTATGACACTATAATCACTCATTCGAAAATGGAATTAATTTGGGGAGGATTAATAAAAATATATACTTACGGCTGGATTACATTTGTAGCTTTTACTCACGTAAGTTAATTACGTAAGTGGACTTACACGGAAATTACTAATGTAAACAGCGGCTAGTTGCTTGAAGTAAATGTGATAGAATTACGACACATTATGTCAGATCTAGAAGTTCATCCAGGAATAAACATATTTATTTATATAAACCACTTACACAAATCTAACATAATATAGGTAAAACTTACAAAATGTAATTCAGGGCTTAGCTTTCTTTTCAGATAGTTTACATGATCATAAGCAATTTGAGCGATCATTCCACTGAAATATATTTATATTGTACACCATAATATGGGAACATTCGTTAACATAAGAAGCAAAGGTTCATAGACCTCTGACAAATTCTAATACAATACTAGTCAGTAGGCTTTCGTCAATCTTTTGTTTTGTTCGCCTGCTTGGAAATACTTGAATAAATATGATAGGTATCAAATTAGGGCGCAGCTATATATAAAATCCTAAAAGGACTATTTTACTATTACAATATTAACCGAAGTGGTGTACCCGAGCACCCGAGCGTGGAACGAATAACTTATATTAAAGTAAAAAATACAGTGTATAGATGAAAATCTAATATAAAACATTAAGCGAATAGAATTTATAAACGTAGTTTACTATAAATTTATGATGGAAAAGTTATTCATTATCTTATTTGGAACGCATAGTATAAGCCAATATTGAAACCGTTCAATATTTTAAAAAATATACACACAAATTGAGAACCACACCACAATTTTGAACTCGGTTAAAACCGGCGACAAGTCACACCAAAGTCTCGTATAACCTAAATAAATCCTTTCAATTCAAAGAGAAGCTTCAAGAAAATGCAGCGAGAGTTTAGTTTGCCAGTTGGCCAGTTGTTCAAGTTTGAGACTCCATAGCTCAGGACTGTATTTGACTGTCTTCGTCGATAATCCAATGCCAGTAGTCGATATGTTTGTCTAACAATAGCCGGACTTATGTAGTTGGAAAGTTGCTATTGTCTTGTGCCTTATGGTGCAAGAATGTTCGGCCAAACTTCTAATTAGTTGGTCAGATTATCGTTTAATAATAGATCGGAAAGCAAATGGAATATCTATTTGAAATACCTATGTGTTGAAGTAGCGATAGCCTAGGAGAATGGGACACGGACGGACACGGATACGTCTCTGTGAGGGCACGCTACGCACCTCTGATATTTCAGGTAACTACGTGTGTTTTCAAATTTCACTGCAATTTATCGAAGTAAAACATCGTGAGAAAATCTGCACTTCGCCACCAACATCTTAGGCCCAAAGCCCACCTCACCTGCACGTGGTACAATCTGCTGATTAATACGAGGCGATGGCGAAACATGGTTCCTGTTGCGAGTTTTCAGGGTCAGACGGCGGTCGGCCCATATAATACCAAATCAACCGTCAAATCATGATGGGAACACGGACCCTGAGATAAGCCAGGCAAAAAGAAAGAATTCAATGATACCTACCGAGAGACTAATATTAAAGGATACTATTACTATACATAATATACTCGTATTATGTTTTTTTCGTCTGTTTCTCTCAACTAAAATGGTAGCAATAACACTGCCTGTTATAAAACGTCGCTTTTACATCCAAAGATCATAATCCAGACATTCATACTACGGAATTGAAAGTATTTTAATCACAATAGCAGGCAAATATAAACCGTAGACTTCAGATATTAGTGATCATAATTGCCAAAGCGAACCCACGCCACTCATTTGTTTAACTCATCAAGGAAAAGATCAATTAAGAAGATTAGTTATCGTCTCTAAAGATTACGTCATGGCAAGCAAATGACAGGGGTTTAAAAGGGGGAGAAAACGGTGCCAGGGGGACGATGTGACGAAAACCAACAATTTTCATTGCGAATGGTAACGATGGGATAATTTATAACCTTGTTAAGTCTAGACTGTTACGTGCCTAAAGTACTAAACTCGATTTTTGTGAGATATATTGTAAAATCTCTAGTGGCTCTTAGCGGCAGCGTGTTGAGAATAGTAATACTGTAAGTTTGAATCCTAAGTAACGACCACATTGATAATATAATAGATGTCGTATTTTAAATTACACCGTGACATTTAGCGCAATGCGCCAACGCGCACTATTTAACATATGTGAACCGTGATGACAACGTCAGTCTACCTAGTGAAAATTAGCACGTTTGATTTACATAGAGGTTGTAGTACTTACGTGATTTATTATATTACCCGTGGTCTATGTGTAAGTTGTGTACTGTGCTTTGCAAGATAACCGCATTATAATGTGTATTATCCAATTTCAGACATGTCGTAAGGACACAAAAGATACGCTCTCTTGCAACTTGTAATTATGGACAAAATTGCTGGAATGCAACGAGTTGGAATTAAGAACTATAAAAAAAATACGAAATCTTGGTTGCGCAATATTACAGAGGTGACAGGCATCGTGAGCGCTGCAGAGCTTTTCCTCCTCGCGAGAAATAAAACCGAATAACCAAGCTGATGGTCAACCTTCAGTAATTGAAGTGGAACACAAAGAGGAAGCAGAAGAGGAGGAGATTGGTAAAGAACAAAAATTATATACATTCATATAATATAATAATAAGTGGAGTGGTAGGTACGGACTGTCGAGATGAAAGGCGCAGGTTAGAAACCAGTCCCAAGAGCATACTCCTCTGACTTTTCTAAGTTATGTGTGTATTAATTGTTAATTATCGCTTGTTTTAACGGCGAAGGAAACATCGTAAGGAAACCTACATACCTGAGAAATTCTTCGTAAGAATTTCGAAAGTATGTGAATTCTGCTAACCCGCATTAGGCCAGCGTGCTGGACTAAGGCCTTACCCCTCTCAATTAGTAGAGAAGGCCCATGCCCAGTAGTGAGTGAGACATGTACAATACAGGGCAAGTAAAAAAAAAATTGATGGAATTACGGCCGCGCGCCGGGTTTCTTTAAGATGTTCAAATTTTTCACGACAATATTTCTTCAAAAATATGACTCAGCTCGTCAGTTTAATTCACCCACAAACACACTTTAATACTTTTACAAACCGCGTTCTATAAATACGGACTATATTAAAACTATATTTAGAGCTTCAAAGCATGTTTACACTAAGGGGAAAAAGTAAATAAAGCAATAAAGTTATGCGTTAATATAAAATATAGTTTGTAAATGAAAATAATATATAGCAGAGCTCAAATAGTTATTCATTGAGACAGTTTTATATATAAGTTCATACAGTTGATAAAACATCGATAAAAACTACATTCATAAGACTCTGAAAAAGTTTCCTTAAAGCCAATTATTATAATTATACCCCCTCAGTAACAGGGACTGAAATGCAAGAATCAGTATGGTCCCTAACTCACAATATTGTTCTCCAAAGGATTATCCATAATTGGACGTATATCGTTATAACAATTAATAAATTCCTTTTACTTTAACTTTACTTATTAAACAAAGAGCGTCCGTGGCACAGTGGACGAGTAGGCGATTGTGAACTCGGGGTCTCAGACCGCGGGTTCGATCCCCGTACCTAGACAAATGTTGGTGTCATCTACAAATATTTGTTTCGGTTCTGGGTATTGTGAGAGCGAAAGTGTCTGATATCCCCAACATAAAACTTGTCTTATCATGAGTCAAGACTAATGCGTGAATTATGACTGTATTAAACTATTTATTTTTGATATAATAAATCAAGAAACAATTACAATACTAAACGCCTGTTTCACCAATATTACACGTTTAAATACAAACGTCACATTCTGATATACATACCGAACGAAATTACTCTACTATGTACTTAAAAAAATAGCTGTATTATACTTTAATTTGGTGGTTAAATATTATTCAATCATTGTGAAATAAGGCCCTAAGCAACCGTACCGTCAGAATATAATAAGTTTAAATAAGAAACGCAAAAGAAGCCTAATATCCGATAGCAATGAATAGATTTTATCAGGAGTATAAAAATAAGTAGCCCAGAAGATATAAAGCGCTATAAAAGTAGGCACCCGTTGAAGGGATGGCCCAATTTGGCTTATTTAACTGCTATCTAGTGGCAAGATACGGCCTCTCAAGAGTTATTAGTCTGACAAAATGCCACTCGACATCCTTTACAAATGAATGCCTTGTGATTTTTTCTCATTGCGGACATTAACGCCAATAGTGTGCATAAACAGATTAATATATGTCTTAGTTCTTATAAGAATATTTATTTGCGGTGAAGACGCAATTAAGAACAAATAATGTATATGCTGTGTACTACGGATGTTAGGTATTTTAGTGAGTATATCTTGATACTAATTACTACTAATACTTAATCCTTGCTACTGTATTTTTACTTCTAACGGCAAGTACGACATTTTTTTATAGCAAAAGCCGTCAAGCGAGCAAGTGGGTCACCTCGCACCGGATAAGGTTATCTATCTATCTTTATAGCGTAAATGATCTCCGTCACCCGTGAACGCCCTCAATTCCCGAAGAAAAAAATGCGTTGCGGACCTTACAGAAAACGGATAATAAGCGACTGGAAAGGGGAAGAGCGATCTGGGCCTCCGGATGCTTCAGTCACCGTACGAAACCAATAACAACAAACTGCTGCAGTGGTAAAAAGCCGGTCGAACCAGACCATTAATGCTTTAGACAACGCTCTCTATAGCATGTCTACTACTTAATGGACATGAACAATTATAAAAAGAAGTAATTTACCAGTTTTTTTCAAATGTTGGTTCACCTTCTTATTAGAATACATTTGATAGACTTCTAGATCAAGCATTGTGGAGTATCCTCATAAAAACCTTTACTCTCACACAATGAGCGAGACCCTGTGACGGCGACGGGACTGAGTCAACACGTTTTGGAAAATATACAAAATTTGAACAAAAGACATGCTTCAACGCTTTCAAGCGGGGCTGGTTTTAGCTATTCAAACCCTCAGGCGAAAAGAGATGACTAAAATGTCCTTCATATCGCCTTCAATGTATCTAGGTATCATGTGTGTAGTATAAGCACTCACGCCTGTAATCACCGAAGGGGTGGGCAGAGGTGTGACCAGTACACGGTATTTGTTATCATTAAACAGGTCCCATTTCTGAGCATGGGTATTTTCTACTGAGTGCGAGGGGTTAGGCCTTAGTCCACCACGCTAAAGCACTATGTCCTAATCCAACTTATGGTTTACCTATGTGCCAAAATTTCATCCACAGCCGTTTACTTGTTAAAGCGTGATTGACTAACAAACATCCAAATTTACAAACTCACAAACATCCAAACTTTTACTAATAATAGTAGTAGAATCTGAGCCCGGACTGCCCCATAGCATAGGGATGTACAGATATGTTACAAATAGAGCAGAAAGCAATCGGCATAACTACAATACACCAGACTAATCCTATCGGTTCTCCGAGATACAGCACAATTCATTGTAGAATGTGCCATACACGTATAACAATACTATGACACTTATCGCAAACTATTGTTCTTGATCCACATTATGTAGGATAGAAGTCTGTGCTTGTGTCATTTGTTTTGTGTTATTAGCTTACGATGACGATACGAGCAGGTCGCTTGATAGTAAGCGAATAAACAAAAGCAACACCACACAGAACTTTCCTCAACTTCAACTTACACAGAACCCCCTCCCCTTCCCAATTCCTTAATTATCCCTTTCCTTTAAAGTCAGCAACGCGCCCCTGATCCTTTTAAAACTGTGGGCGTACATGGTCGGTGGAGATCACTTACCATCAGGTGACCCACTTGCTTGTTTACCGGCCTATGATATAAAAAAAAATACTGAAACGCTACTCAACGATAGACTCTCTAAGGGCTACTTTTTTATTAAAAAATACAGATAGGAGGGTATTAACATGTTTAATACGACCATAAAGCTTGAGTTACTTTTCAGTATACAGGCTGTAGACCGTTATTGTAGACATCTACATAAATTGTTAAGTTTCAGTGAAATAAAAACAACATTTCATTGCAAACCGACCGCTTACTTTTTTTCAGCATTAAACACTTGCAGCGATTTTATCGAGTACACAAAACTTCGGAACTTTTACTACTAGCAACAGTTTTATTAACACCCCAGCTTCAATACTTCAATGTAATTGAAGAATCAATCTTTATTTTAAAATGTAGTATTGAAAAAGAGTTTCATCTCGCGAGTTCGCCCTTGGGAGTATCGATTTCATGTGGTTAAATAACATTTTTATTGTAATTATAACATGTAATTTAATATTTTATTAAAATGCTATACGTTTAATAAGTTTGCTATGTGCTATTACGAGGCTATGTCAATAAAAAATATCAGAAACAGGACAGATTTTTTTATAAGGTAACTTGTAAGTAAAAGGTTTCTTTAATTAGTTTTTTTTATTATTATTTTTTATTTTTTTACACCCAACAGTCACACACATAGTCCTGACCCCACACTAGGTTAACCTGTATCGTATATATGTTAATTTCTTTATTGGTTCGACAAAGTGACTACACGCGACCAGATGTTATGGTTCCTCTATACCTATACCATTGTATCCATCCAATCCAATGGCCCATCCCGATGGATCATCATATAGAAGGCGCAATGGCGTCTATTTGCTTACCGTGCGAGCTATGACCATGAGGTGACTTCAGTGTCGGTTTTCGGCTTCACATCAAAAATTCGTCGGCTAACGATAGCGATACGCGTTTACACGGGGGCTATAACTCAGTATTTGTTTAAACGTCATTCAGTTTACAGGTCCATTTTGGCATGCGACGAATAAGAATTGAACTTCACCATCGTGTAAATGCGTCGCAGCTACCCCATCCGCTATTTGATGGATCATTAATATGCCATCGTGTAGAGAAAACTTTAAGTACATATATATATACATACATAGACTCACGCCTGTTTCCCATAGGGGTAGGGGAAGGACATAGAGTACTTTTTGTTCCGGAAAAAAATATTCACGCGAGCGAGCAAAAGCTAGTATAAAATAATATAAACCTATATTAAAAATTTGTGAATAATACTGACCTACTGAGCATGAGCCTCCTTTACTAATGAGATGGGTTACGCATTAGTCCATCACCTAATGCGATGGTAGACATCACATAGTTTAGAAATCCCTATGAAAACTTATCAGGTAGTTTTATAGCCTCGGCAGGCAAACGAGGAAGTTAGTCATATGATGGTAAGTGAACGCCTACAATGCCAGAAAAATCATCGACGCGTTGCCGACCTTAAAAGGGAGGAATTGAAGGGCTGGAAAATTAAAGTAGGATTCGGGCTTCCGGATATCTCATTCACCATACGAAACGCAACAATAGTAACAACCCGGTCGAGCCGGCCCATTCATGTTGTAGACAAATCTATCTACAGGTAGAGCCAACCAAATATTGGCCGCATATGCAGACGTATAAACTGTGCTCTAACTTATTAAATACACGTACATTAGAACTGTCTCGAGCGCCAATATCGCGATTATAAACTTATTCCATTAAGACTTGCCGTGCAGTCGCCTCTCGGGCATGACTTTACTTAATTACTTGATCCCAAAGAGAATATCTGAAGAGACAGTTAAAATTTAATTTTTCTAATGACATCACAACATGGAAAAGTAGGTTTTTGAAACTTGATTCTTTTCAATGCATTCTTATTAAGCATCGTTATTAAGCACTCCAAAAAAAGAAGTTGTTCATATGCTCGATGGATATAAAAAGAGTTGTGCAATAACTTATCTTCGAGAAGCAGTTGACTTGTTTTATTATTATTTAAATCAATATGTTATGTTACCCAAAACCTATTGCAGAGGGAATTTTATAAATCCGTCCAAAAAAAAGGTCAGAAGCTATTCCAGGTATCTGGTATCTGGTAGAAGGGGTAATTGTCAAATAACAGACGACGCAAACTTTAACGTCACGGTGTAAAATGGCCATTACGGTGCACGCATGCAAGCGAAATAGTGTCATACCCCCCACTACGCACCCACCGTACCCACTTTTCCTCATGACAATATTTAAAGTCATAATTGCGGGCTCAGTTCTGAACCAATTTTGATTATATTTTAACAAAACGGTTTAATACGGTTCAATTTTTTCTGTTGCTTATAAAATAATGTATAAAATTCAACATAGCAAGCTACCCTATTGTAACTATAAATGTGAATTCAAACAAGAATTTCGTAGAAGATCATTTTCTCCACAACTGTTCCGGACGAGTGTTCCTGGCATTCGAATCCCATTCACGTTCCCAGTCAATTGTCTTCACTTTGTCCAATCTTGCGCATCCGCCTTTGTTAGAATATAGTATCTGCAGAGAATTGGGTCCCATTTGTCTACCGTATAGAAATAATACGGTAAATATCTTCGGTTACATCTTTATCAACAGACGTCTAAAGAATTATCTCAATTCATCTGTACTTTTTATAGAATTCTGCCGTCTGTTTTTTACCAAGAAGAAGTGTGAACGTACAGTTGTGTTTCAGTCTGAAGGACATTGAAGCCGGCGTTATATGTCGCTATCCAGTCGGATAAAAATAAATTTAAGGTACTTTCGCACAAGCATTAAACAATTACAGAAATTAATCTAAAAAGCTTTTAAAACCAACTTGATAAAACTAGTATCTAAAACTGTAGGAGTATGTATGTATGTACATACTCCTACCTGTGATCCCAAATTATAACAGTACACCCAAATTTCGCCGAGATTATTTCCGTTCAATGATATGATAGGAGGCGAGCCTATCGCTATACCGGGCACAATTCCAGACTCCAGGCTGATACTAAGCATTTCGTGATACTCGTAGATAACCCCAATGTAACTTTTACCCGACCTGAGGATCGAACCCGAGACCTAATTTGTTTAAATGTTTTAAAGAATTAATCTGTCATTTGTGTTTTATTATTTACAATGATAGCATATAACATTTTGCAGCGTACTCGTATCCGACCACTTTATTAAGTTATTTTTCATTTACTGTATAAATATTAAAAGCAACTCGTATCGTTCTCCGAACTTGAAGTTACTTACGTCTTTCCAAACACGAAAATAAGAAATATACTAAGTTCTAAATAAATAACAAGTAAACAAACTTTAGCGTTCACAATATTCTTGTAAATAAAGAATCGGTGCCATTTTCAAGATTCCGTAATTAAAGGGTACTAACGGAACTCTTTCATTCCATAGTAGGCTATTTTTATTGCCTGAATGATGAAACGGGCAGGTCGCTCACCTCATGGTAAAAGCCACGCCTCCCCATAAGCAGACAACACCACACAGAACCTAGGCTCTGTCATCTACTACGTCTGTCTGGCCTAATTCTTCGATGGCAACTAGGTTGCGTGCAAAATATTCTTCTGTGGCAACTAGGTGCTAAAAAGAATTAAAAAAAAACTTTTGTAACTAGTTGTGAAACTCATTTGCCAATAGGACCGAAGCCAGTCTTTCTGTCTGTATGTCCTACCTCTAAAAGGCTTTATTTTTTTAACCGTAATAGATATCTGGCTGAAATGTTCACAAAATATGCGTTATTATAATATTTTTTCTTTCTGCCTGGCGTTACCCCGGCTTGATACCAGTCCGCCTTCCCATTATTATTATTTTTAATTAAATTTTCATTTCATTAAATATCCCAAATTTTTGCGTATACTAACAATGTATATTTATATAACTTTACTTATATTATGTAGATATTAGTTGTGTATACCTTTTTGTTTTACTTTTCCTGATTTCTTTAATGTTTGTGTATATTTTATTGTAATTGGTTTAACTAACAGTTATACAATAAATTAAATCATGGTTTGACGGTTGATTTGGTAATATGTTTGGTGACCCGCCGTCTGACCTCCACAGCCCACAACGGGAAACAATTTTTGCCATTGCCGCGGCCGTTAATTAGCAGTATACCACGTGCAGGTGAGGTTGCCTTTTGACCTAAGATATTAGTAAGCCACTTAAACTGCCATGCGTTATTTTGGCGGATATTTACACAAACAAAAACAATACAAATGACGCAGGCGGTCGGTAGGCAGGTCGGTGGCGCGGTTGTAATGCGTACGATTGAGGCCAACGCTGAGGTCTCGGGTTCGATCCCCGGGTCGGGTAAAGTGGTATTTGGTTTTTCTATTACGAAATGCTCAGTATTCAGCTCAAGCCCAGAGTCTGGAATTTGTGCCCGGTATGGCGATAGGCTCGCCCCCATCACATCGTGGGACGGAGACACGCTTGGTGAAATGTGGGTGTACTGGTTACACTTCTGCCTACCCCTTCGGGGATAACAGGCGTGGTGCGTATGTATGTATGTATTTTAACAAATAAAAAATGAACAAAATACGAGTGAGGTACGGAATCCTCGGTGTGCGAACCTCAACTAGCACTTGAACAGTTTTTAATAACATACTGACGTAAATGTTTTTTACGAATGACTAGTCCATAAAGCACAGATTTTAAGTTCATCGAGTACATTCTGTTCATTATTGGATAGTTTACATTTGATATCATTTCGCCAAGCCTACGATTTTTCAGTTCACTGAGCCTTTGCTTTTTCCTATCATGTCTGTGACAGCAAATAAAGCAATTGATTGGTTTTGAACTAGATGAAAGAATAAAGCTCTTTTATGTTGTTTTGTGAGCATATTTACTTTACTTAAATACTTATTCCATTTTACATATTTTTACAGGCACTACAGTAATGTCTTAAAAGTTTTAGAGCTACAATAAAAATAAATGAATTGTCTCAAAATAGATCACAGGTTTCTGTGATCTGGGCAGATGCTGCTCAAGACCAGAAGGCCAATTCTCGTAATTTTAAACGATCAAAATATAATTCCGATCTAGTCTCAGCGTCAAGAAAGTTGCAAATGGCATTCTCTTAAACCAATAATCAAAGTCAAATGTGAGCATAAATCGTAATGAGATTGAATGTAGAATAAAAGTTGTCTGAAACCAAAATGGTATAATGCTACTGCTAATGCTAGGTGCATTTGACGTTGATTATTGGTTTAAGAGAATGCCATTTGCAACTTTCTTGACGCTGAGATTCGATCGGAATGATATTTTGAACGTTAAAAATTACGAGAATTGGCCTTCAGGAGAAGTATAAGTTCCAAATAGGGTGGCGAATCCTAACACTAGACCAACATAACGCCAGGCGAGTGGTAGAACCACGTTGTAGACAATTTTGTCTACAGCATGAATGGGCCGGCTCGTCCGGGTCGTTACCACTGTCTCACAGAAAACCGACGTAAAGTAGCAGCTTGCTGCTGCGTTTCGTACGGTGAGTGGGATATCCGGAGGCCTAAATCCCCTCCCCTTCCCAATCCCTTAATTACCCCTTTCCTTTAAGGTCGGCAACACGCCCATGATTCTTTTGGTATTGTGGGCGTACATGGGCGGTGGTGTTCACTTACCATCAGGTGACCCACTTGCTCGTTTGTCGGCCTAAAAAACAAGACTCGTTTCTATCATCAGATTGTGAACAGGTATAAAATCTAACATATCATAAATAAGCATTTCTTTTAACAGCCATAAATGTCGTATTCAGAAGGCACATAAAAAGTAAAAAATCTAAAGCTATTACCAAAACGGGAACTTAATACCGGCAAATATTCGCAAGGAAGGAATAAATTTGTAGAGCTATTACACTCAATGTTTGTGAAGCAAACGTACGAAGCCAAACAGGGGTGTAACGCAGAAATGCATAAAACGTGCAACTTAAATATCATCGCGCCATCAATATAGGTGTGGTGAGGAGTTCGGGCGTGCCGGCGGTCGATGACACCGAGAATTTCGATATTCATGCATGCTTCCAGAGCGTGACGAAAAGTAAACGTGATAAGAAAAGTAGTTTAGGTTATGTTTTGTTCGCTTCTATAGAGTAATTTACACGTTAATTTTTAACCGGCATAAAAAGGATGTTCTGTTTTCGACCCCTCTGTACTACATATGTATAAACCGTGTTACAGAAAGGTGTGGTCATATTGAAGAGTGTTTATGCACTGGATTTTAACAAACTGTATGCATCTTACCCCCAAATACTGAAACGCTACTCAATGGCCGACTATATAACGCTACTTATTTACATACAATTTTGACAGATAAGAGCGTCTTTACATGTTTTTAAATGCTTGGGTTGCGTTTCAGTATTCGGGCGTATAAGTTTACCTCTAATTTCAATCAGTTGTATATTCAATAAAGTATACCTCAAAGTTAGACACGTTTAATTATAAAGAAAAAAAACCACTCCTAAGGCCGTGAAATAGGGTATTAAATACTAAAATGTGTAAAATAATATTTTTATAAGAAAAATAGAAACGACTTATTCAGAATACTGAATTACGACATTAACAATCGTACCGAACCAACACCGACTGAGCACAGACTCAAAATTGTTAAGTTTTATGTATTGTTAAAAAGATTTTATTTTCAGTGGAATTAATGAAAGAATCATCAAAATCGGTGTATAAATGACGAATATTGAGTCTTTCATCCCCGTTTTCAACCCCTTAGAGGTTTAATTTCGTCTTGTAATTCAAATGGGACCACCACCGATGTAAACCCTATCGACTACAAAAAGAATCATCAAAATCGGTTCACATTTAATTTGGCAGAGATCCGGTAACATACTTAAAAAACACACCTTGAAAACCTCCTTCTTTCACATCAGTTAAGAATAATAGAAAATTATGAAAAATAGTAAACAATAGAAGAAATACAACAATATTCCGTAGTAACACAATACGTTTCATACAGCAACATCATAATATTCTCAAATACAAATGGAAAGTCCACATCTATTCACAGCGTTTCCTTACAGAAATGGATTCTTTTTGACACGTCCTCGATGTAGCGAGCTCGCCTCGGGCAGTCACATTTTGATCTGTACATACTTGCACATACACCACAGTTCTTTGTACAACTGGATTATATTGTATTTTCCCACAAATAAATAAGTGTTATAAACAAAAAGATTCCTGCAAATATATTATATCAAAAAGAGTGTTCTCAGAAGTTCATAATATAATAATCGCCCTGAATTTATTATACTATCCCACTGCTCGGCACGAGCCTCCTCTACGAATGTGAAAGGTTAGACCTTAGTCTGCCACGCTGGTCTAAAGCTGGGTTGGTATACATACCTTCGAAATTCTTATGAATAATTCTCAGGTATAGAGGTTTTCTCATTATGTATCCTTTACGAATAAAGCAAGCGATAATTAAATGAGAACACAATTAGAAATGTGTATGGTGCATGCAAAACACATACCTTACACATTTTTAAGTTGTTTGAGATTATATCATTTTGAAGAGCATGCGTTCTTGGGGTTGATTTCGAACCTGAGACTTTCGTCTCGACAATCCGTACCACTCCCACTCGTTGAGCTATCGCTGCAAGTGGAAGCTTATTACGTATATTGAAATCTGTTAAATAAAACTTATTAATTCGCAAATACGCTACGTTATACTTCCTAACTCTACATAACACTACATGAATGTAATGTGAGTAATGATACAATTAAAATGTCAATTTATGATTTGTTATATGTATATGCTTATTATTCATAAGTTAAAACTTAAAAACTCGAATTACGGTGCATTTTCTATTTTCCGTTGAATTCCCCATTTTGTCTTGTACCTACTCCGAATCAAATATACGACGATCAAACACAGAAAGAACATCATCAAAATAACATATGCAACAGTCACACACATAGTCCTGATGCCACACTAGGTTAATCTGAATCGTGGGTGTCAGTAACTACGAGGGACGATACCACAACACCCAAAATAAATGTACGGGTCATAATTGTCTTCTTCACTACCTCGGTGGCGCAATTACAATGCGTACGAGGTACGACTGCTGTACTGAGGTCTCCGGTTCGATCCCCGGGTCGGGTAAAACTGATATTGGGTTTTTCTATCGTGAAATCCTTAGTATCAGCCGGGAGTCGAAAATTGTGGTATGGCAATAGGCTCGCCCCTTATCACGGAAATACGCTCGGCAAAATGTGGGTCTACTGGTTACACATCTGCTTACCCCTGCGGGGATTACAGTCGTAAGTGCGTATGTATGTATGTATTTGTCTTCACGTTACATATCTTACAGACGGATTGGGAAACCTATACTTTTTTAAGGCAGTTAATAAAGTCTGATCCATCTGCGACAATCCAAAATAAACTTTACATCATGAA
Organism: Mimas tiliae; assembly: GCA_905332985.1. NCBI lineage: Eukaryota > Metazoa > Arthropoda > Insecta > Lepidoptera > Sphingidae > Mimas > Mimas tiliae. The sequence continues at coordinate 9,309,917 of HG995256.1, read as the reverse complement.
CTATAGGTAGATTATAATCAACCCTACACCAATTAATAACAACCTAGACTATTTTTTGGGCCACCCATTAACGGATCGGGTACCCAGTCTAGCTCAAAGGCTGATCATTAATAATATAAGGTATTAATCGGGCCAGACCTCGGCCGACATGTTTGACTGATGAACACTGTTTAACGACGGCCCGAAGCGTACCTTCGTATAATCAACTTAATTAATAACACGTAATGGCTGGGTTGAATATTGTGGAAGATGTATATATTGATTTAAATGTTTGATAGAGATTCGGTGGTGAAACAGGCAGTCTTCCTTTGACAGTTTTTAACCCCGAATTAAAAGAGTGATAATCCATCTGTCTATGGTATCCATAGTCTAAACGAATGGACAAATTTAAAGGCGGTTTTTTTATATCTAGATAGGTCCTACGTATGTTTGGATAAAATTTAAATGAAGTATAGACTTTTTCTAATTGATATCCAGAATTTTTAATGGTTAGGTTCTTTTTATTCGCTTATGATGATTCTTTATGATGTAACTAGCAGGTCGCTCGCCTGATATTAATTACAAAGCACTGCATGCCACTGGACTGCGATGGTATAGTTTATATATACTATCTATCTCACTCAATCACTCCCTCACTGATTAAATACGATATCTCAAAACCTACTAAAGGATTGACGAAGGCAATCATGTAGGTAATTTTTCAGGTTTTTTATTAAAACATAAAGTACCTACGTAGTTTCACAAATGTGAACAAATATCTATCCACTTTTTAGTTATCTATGTTGTATTTGGTGAATTCACAAGTCCAAACAAAGGAATTATTTGTAAAGTGGGTAGACATTTATATTTCTGGAACAGGTTTCGTGAATAGACTATAAGTTGCCAGTATTATAATCGTTACAGATTTTTCTATTATAAATTCTACAATAAGTGTTACTGAGTCATACATAATGGCGCCAACGTAAAGAAAATAATAGAGAATTCGCACGTGATTCAAATACAAATTGTAATCAGTCGAGACGGACATGACGCCTGGTGAATTACCACGGACAATGTTTATGGTTGACTAATCTTTAAACGCCTTATGGAAAAAAACACGCAAACTTCTCAATAAATTTACCAAAAACCCTAAATATGTATTTCACAGAAATTCACGATCAACGAGCCATTAGCCCCGCATTAAACACGTACATGTTTAAAAACGCTGTTTATAATTATAATTCATATCATATATTTATGTAGGTCATAAATTAGAATGAAAATATGTTTTCTTCAACATTATTAGAAAACGTACGTCATTATTCAACGTTTCATGCTGAAAACAACTGAAACTTTTCAGTGAACACGCGACCGTGGCGTGACCGAAATCTAAAGGCAATAAAATAAAAGTGTTAGTACGCTAATAATATTAATTCGTTTTGTACCAACGCTATATTTCAACCAGTTACAGGTGCATTGTTAGTTAAGTACATTTCGTGAGAAAATGCACTTTTACCAGGTGGTAGGTCGTATCCGAAAGGCTGTCTGGGTTGGTACCACTGCTATCTATTTCTGCAGTCAAATAGCACTATTGTGTTTCGGTTTGAAGGTCGGTAACCTAATGCTTACGATCAGGTGACCCACTTGTTCAATCGAACAAGTCACGCCGGTAATCACGAGCCAATGCTATAAAAAAGGTAATTGAAGCCAGTGAACTTACTGGGCATTATGACACTTAAAATATGTCTCGAAATAACGAGCGCAGTCCAACGCAATTTAGAAAAATCACACATGAGTTGGGCTTTGGGATTTGTACCCGATATGGCGACAGGCTCGCCCCCTATCACATCATGGAAGGGAAATAAGATCGGCGAACCGTGGTTGCACTAGTTGCACCTCTGCCTACCCCTTTGGGGATACAGGCGTGAGCTCATGTAAGTATGATCTAAAAACATTTATTTTAGTGTTTAGAGAAAACATATTACTCATATAACAATTCTGATGGTTCATCAAAAGCGCAAGGCTATATCAAAGAAATTTAATTCTAACAATACTAATTAAAATCGTTAATGATAATCATTTCTCTTTGTAAATCAAGTACCACTGATTTAAATATTCCAAACCTTTCCAACCGCAGACTCAAACAGGTTAATGCCTTAAATTGCGCTACATTTACAGCAATAATTAGAGCTAAATAATTAACTAAAGCCAGGGTGATATTAGCCGTCAAATTAAGCGGCGGCACAGGAAGGCGGCTGGTTTTACCCAGGGAGGGATCGAGGGAGAGGCTAGGCTATTGACATTATGCATGGATCCGGTAAGCCTCCGACCTCGGAGGTAAGCCCACGAGAGGCCTCCGTTGTCTGACAGAAGGAATACTGGGATTTCAACGACAAATGTACCAAACAATTGTCTGTGTTACTTCGCTTTTGTTTGAACAACTTCACGTATTTATTTAATAGTGATACACAAAGTTATAATGCAAATATCGATTGAATAGGAATGCTCATGAAAAATTAAATAACTCGCATATTTATAATAATACTGAAAAATCAAATAACACAAAAATTATTTACATTTAGAGTTAATGTAGATTTTAAACGTCCGAATAGGTAGGTACTTAAAATAAGATCGATAGGTCTAACATATTACTATGTAATAAAAGCCCCGAAATAAAGATAAAAAAAATAAAAAAAGGTATGTACTCGTACTTGCCAAAAAATCACACCTTTCATTGCAAACTACTAATAGATTCGCCTTTATTCTATTACCTGAAACAAAGAAATCCTTTAATTAATTATTTTTATTCATTAATTATTCATTATCTAGGTACGAGTATATACAGCATTACGATTTAAGTTATGCGCTTCGACAGATTTCGTTTATCTTGGAACTCACGAACAGCAATTATTATGATCCTTGACAGCTGTAATACCTTCGATTATGTGCTTATTTTTCTCCGAGGCTCGGAAAGTCTGACATTGCTCGCATATTAGTAGTAAATGGTAAAATTATAAAAGCATAAACTATATATGTTCATAGTCTATAAACATCGGACAACCTCCGTGGCGCAGTGGGTGAAGTAGCCGGCTGTGAAGCGAGAAGCCGCGGGTTCGATTCCCGCACCGAGACAAATGTTTGTGTGATCCACAAATAGTACTCGGAACTAACCTGTGAGAGAACACCAAGGTTCAAATTGGTATAATTCAACACCCGTAAAATTTAAAGTCATGCAACTAACCGAAAGGTAAACACATCTGTGATGTAATTGGGAGTTAAGCTGCACACGAACACTTAAGTAAACCCCAACATACCAACAAACGAGCTAACTAAACCTAAACTAAAGACCTATTGGTACACAACTTGGTATTGTATCGTATCCAGTCACTAATAACTCGACAATTGTTCACTAAAATTCAACAATGAATCTGTTTGATATACAACGCTTTCAGTATTGTATTATCATGCGTGGTGTTTCTACTAAATGTAGCAATGTATTTGCAATGGAAGATATGAATTATACAAACCATTTGTGTTGATGCAATGATAATAGTATTGGGTTGGTTGCAAAGATAATTTCTAAATGGTAGTGCCACGCTGTAGCTGGTTTTGTGTCCAGTCGGTTTGATACAGTTAACACCAAAAGTCATAGCACACACACAGATTTCCAAAACCCCTATACATCGTAGGATACATAAGTCGCCAAGACTAGTGCTAAATTGGATGATCATAAAAGGTTGATATTCGCTGAACACCAGACTGTAAAGTAGGCATTGAACTTGAATATCTAATTCAATTTTAATTTCCAGTCGCAATATAGTAAAATTCATAATTTCTTAAAATACAACATCAACTACCTTTAGTTGTAACTGTAGCTTATGCTCATAAAGTTAATGTTCAGCAATTGTCAATCTGGTGTTCAGCTAATTTGTAACTTTTACGACGTTCATACAATTTGGCGCTAATATTGTTGAGCGACTTGTGCCTATCTTACAATGTATAAGGGTTTTGGTTACGATGTGTTCATCGACTTTTGGTGTCGACTGTACAATCGGTACATAGAAAACTGACTTCCTCATTACTTTGGCAACCTTTGATACTCCCTTGGTAGTGTGGCAGTTCATAAACAATGGTGACCACATACTATCATGTGATCTACATTCTCGTGTGCCGGCCTTATAAAAAACATAATTTAATTGATTACAAAAGTTGATTTTCACTTTCCAAGCTTATGTTAAATGTCTCTTTCAGACTTAGTAGAACGAAAATATTTCTCGCGACTATCGTTTCAAGAATACGTATGTTTTAACAAAGTGAATATCGAAGTGGTGCAGAAGATTCAAGTGGGTATAGGGGCAGGGGGAAGGGGTGGTAAATGGGGCATGGGAGGATGTCTGGGCCAGCGAGCGATCAGTCACTGTCAAGTTGCCGATAGCGCAAGACGTCTTCGCAGCGCGTAGAATTTTATCGTTAACGATATCAATTCGTACTTTTAATCGAAACTTCTCCCTATTTTGATCGGCACACAGCCGACTCTCGAAATATTGTCAAAGAAATTTAGATTGTTTGCGTAATATTCGCTACTTATGAGTTTGAGATGAACATTCAAGAAAGCGAATTGACAGCAACTCCGCCACTTTAGGGAATACCATTTAGCGTATACGTCAATACTCAATATAAGTATCTGTAAATGAAATGTTAAGAAAGGCGGTCTGTGTGCGCGAAGTTCAAAGAAACTTTTCCTCTTGATAACATTGAAAGGCATGTTTGAAACGTCATCGCATCTTCATCAATTGAATCGCTCGGGCTCGTGTAACACGACGGACCGTCAGGGATTTATTACTTCACTGATTTTTTCAATTGCTGAGAGCTCCAGCGAGAGATTTATAAGACATTCCCTCACAAAGAGTCACGTATTTCTCGTGCCCGTTGCCGGTGACCCGTGCTCGCGATAACTTGGACGATGAGAGAAAAAAATTAAATCGATGGAGACGACAAGCTATGAAATCGAGCAATCGGATCTTTTTCGACCCCGCAATTGTATCTGATTACAATGAGATTTAATTTTCTACGTCGACGAGTGCGTCAAAATAATAGAATATAATGATTTCTTAGGTTTATGCGAATATTACACATTGAAATAAAACTAGTTTATACGGAATTTATCGCGGTTTTTATTTTAAAATTAAAACCAGTTACAAAAAAACTAGTATAAACTAGTTTTATTTCAATAGAATGTAATGTAGATTTTTTTATAGTAGAAGTAAATGAGTTGTTACCTCATGGTGAGTAGTCACCATCGACTATGAACACCCACAATCCAAAGGAAGTCGTCGACGGTTGGTGACTTAAAAGGAAAGGAATATGGAATGTGCGGGGGACAGTAATCGCACAACACGCAAAAGTCAAAATTGTTACTCGACGTCCGATTTTTTACACCAGTCCATTCATACTGTAGAATGTATGTGATGATGTATGATTTACTGCTTCATAATCATCATCGGTGGCTGCCATCTCTGACTTGAAGTGTAAGGCTCAATTGATACTATACCTTGCGGTTATCTGAAGTTTAGAAAACTGAGAAGACCTAAGACAATATTCAAATGATTGGGAAAACAAATTTTACCGTAACAGGATTAGTAAACATTGAATAAAATTGACTATAAAATCACTCGCTGTACAAAACAGTATACAAAATATCACAGACGCTTCTAAGATGAAAAAAGCCTGCCCACCATAAAATACAAAGTTAAATCCAAACAAAGAGCTGGCCATTCATTCATGTGTCATCATGTTTACAGAAACGAAACGAGCAAAGAGAAAATAAAACAGGACATTATAATCACAAAAAGTGCTCAGATGCAGCCGCGAACTCCTCGACTGCGGGTTTGCGGGCGACGTCTCATAGTTTTTACTGGAGGATCGTGACTTTTTTGCTTAGCAGCGCTCACGCTTGCAGATTTGCATCCTGCACCGAATGGATTTTGAATAAAAATGCTGGTTCCGTGTCGCGTTCTGTTTGAAAACTGATAGAGATAAATCGATATTTTTATATCGTGAACTTTTGCGTTAACAAGATATTACTCCATTTTTATGAAAGCTTCTTTACTAGTCTTTTGTTTTTCTTTTTGTTTGGCGTTATTCCGACTTAATGCCAGGGTACGCCTTCCCATCATGATTTAACGGTAATTGGTATTATGTAGGACGACCCGCCATCTAACCCCCACAACCCGCAACGGGAACCAAATTTCGCCATTACCTCGTTAATCAGCTGAGTGTACCACGTGCAGGTGAGGTTGGCTTTGGGCCTAAGGTGTTGGTGACCTTATAATAATACTTATCTAGTATACGTACGGATGGATAGAACAAGATTTGTTATATATTTATTATTTATAGACTTGCCTATTCTTCAATAAAAAAACAGCCTATGTAGGCACCCACTCAACTAATAAGGCGACTTAATAAAACCTAATATATTTAAAAAATGCTACTGGCCCGAATTGGAATGAATGAATGTGAATTGACATCCTTCATGGCGCAGTCGGCGAGTAGCCGGCTGCAAAGCAGGAGGCCGTGGGTTCGATTCCCGCACTGAGACAAAATTTGTGTGATCCGCAAATATAAGTTTCGATTCTGGGTGTTATGGGACCACAACAAGTCTCTCGTAGTTCCTGATACCCAGTATGAGGTCAAGACTCAAGACTATGTGTGACTGTTGGGTGTTCTTACGAAATTACGCATTGAAAAAAACCACATCAAATATACAAACATATTATAAATAATGGCGATATATTTTGCTAATGATGCTTATGAACGCTATGTTCTAATCACGTGCCACAACTCCTAGCAGTAAAAACACACGGACAGTTATCGCTGCGGCTTCATCAGTATTCAAACAATAAGCGAACGAAACTGATATCCGGCTTCCTGTTCCAACATAACAATAGCACATCTTCATATACCTATTCAATCGTTTATGTAATGTATGTTTGCAAGACAAAAATATATTCTTAAATTTCTTCGCTGTCTTTACAACTCTTTTTTTTACTAGCCTTGTTTTATACATGTCCCACTGCTGGGTACGGGCCTTCTCACCTTAATGAGAGGGGTTAGGCCTTAATCCACCACGCTGGCCTTATGCGGTTTGGCAGACTTCACGTACCTTCGAAATTCTTATGAAGAACTTCTCAGGTATGCAGGTTTCCTCACGATGTTTCCTTCACCGTTAACGCAAGCAATAATTTACAATTAATACACACATAACTTAGAAAAGTCAGAGGTGTGTGCTCTTGGGACTGGTTTCGAACCTGCAACTTTCGTCTTGACCGACCACTCCCCACTGAGCTATCGCTGCTTATACTTCTTTAGTTTTTTATTAGCTTCAATGACGGAACAAGCAGTTCGCTCGCTTGATGGTAAGCGCCACCCACACCTGTCCATAAATAGAAACAACACCAGACAGAATTTTGGATTACAATGCATTTGACTGCACTCATCACTTTGAGACATAAGAAGTTATATCTCATAATACCCAGTAAAAAACTGGTTTCAATGTCCTTCAAACCAAAACACAACAGTTTACACAGTTTAGTTTTATCTTACACACTGCTGCTTGTCGACAGAAATAGATAAAGTGGTGGTACCAAACCAGACAGCCTCCACATACAAAGGACCTACCATCCAGTTTTTTTTGTTTATTATTTTGAATGACGAAACGAGCAGGTCGCTCGCCTGAAGCGCCGCACCTGCCCATAAACAGCAACGCCACACAGAACTTTAAATAACAAAGCACTGTATGACACTGGACTGCGCTCGTCACCCCGAGACATGAGGTGTTAGGTCTCATAATGCCCAGTAATTTCACTGGCTTCAATGTCCTTCAAACCGGAACACAACAGTGCTTACACACTGTTGCTTGGCGGCAGAAATAGACAGAGCGGTGGTACCAACCCAGTCGGCCTCTCGCAAATGAGGGACCTACCACCTTGTAAATGTGAAATACTTTCAATAAAATTATAGATATTTATCAAAATACTAGCAATTTTTATAGTTCAGTGATTTAAATCAATATACTCCTTATATTTGCTTTTATCAGTCTAAAGAGAACTCAAAGGCTATATATCCTACTACTATTATAAATGTGAAAGTTTGGATGTTTCAATCACGCCTTAACGGCTGAACGGTTTTGGGTGAAAGTTTGGCACATAGGTATACCATGACCTGGATTAGAACGTAGGCTTCTTTTAACCCCGGAAAAGGCCGTTCACGCAAACAAAAGCTAGTTAGCAAATAAAAACAGGACCAAAAAATTGCATCATTAACATTACATTAGTATTACATAAATATGTCGTTATTGGGACACAGATAGCAGATAAAAGCTTTTCCATCCGTTCACAGCGCCGCAAATGGAGACCGTGTTATGGTAGAATCGTTTCAATTATTGTCGATGAAACGGAAAATAAATGAATATATATTACCTTATTTATACAATTTCAACACAACCAACTTTAATTTGGTTGTTAATAAATAAATACACCGAAACGTCACAGATAGTCCTGAACCCACACTAGATTAACCCCTATCATGGGTGTCTGGAACTACGTGGGACTTACGGTCCCACAACACCCAACACGAGTGGTAGAGCCACGCTTTAGACAGTTTTATCTACAGCATGATTAGGCCGGCTCGTCCGGGTCGTTACCACTGTCTCACAGAAACCCGACGTAAAGTAGCAGCCCAAATCCCCCTCCCTTTCCCAATCCCTTAAATATCCCTTTCCTATAAGATCGGTAACGCGCCCATGACTTTTGATATTGTGGGCGTACATGGACGGTGGAGATCACTCACCATCAGGTGACCCACTTGCTTATTTGCCGGCTTATGCAATAACAAATTTTAGTGAAACATATGTCCCGATGCGTAGATTGCACCCACGGTCTCTCGTTACTGGCCTGCTGCGTCACGTGGGCTCTTATAGACTCTGTACTAATGATGTATACTATGTACAATGTACTATGTACAATGACGATAAGGTATAGCATTTATGCACATAGGATTTAAAAGATGCGCCTCTGCAATTTTCGTTTATCCAGGCAAACACAAAGCGATAATTATGATCCAATATAGAACAGTTATAGAAAGCTAGTTATAGAAAGCGGTACATTGTTTCCCTAGTCTAGATTGTCAAAATAAAGATTGATAAAGAAGATCAATCTTAGTATTGTAGATGCTTTATAAAATGTTGCCTATCAGGCAGAGTCACTTGTCTACGTTGTTGAAACGATTCGCTAAAGAATAAGCAAACAGGATTATCGTCCGTGAATATTCTTCCGAGGGAAGTCTGGCAACGTCAGCGGCGGAGGCATCGAGGCATGAAGCCAGCACCCCGTCGCAGGACGTGACCTCCCGACTTCCCCTTCCATCCCCATATCAACACGTCTTGGTCTAAGCTGTCATAGCCATAGATAAAGTATAATATCAAACCGAAGTTTAATTTCCACGAGACATCGATAATTCTTCATGTCTTAAGACTCAATTAAAAAGTTTCTCTTTGTACATAAAGAAAAAATATAGCCCAAATTCGTGCAGTCGGCATCCGAGCGGAAATTAAACTTTGCCTAAACTCTTTTTATTTCTTTACTTTTTCGGTATCGGTGATCGCTACCATTTGTTACGGCGGAATTCAAAGGAGGCTCGTAGGCGTCGGAGGTATTGTGTTGCTAGAGTTGACGGCGACTGAAAAAGGTTCCGTGAAAGAACTCCTTTGTAACTACTATCAATTTGCCAAAGATATCGTTTGTCGCTCGCCTCGGACGCTATTTGACCAAACTGATCGTGAACGCGAACATCGCGATGTTTGCACACCATAAAACGATCCAGCCCCTATTAGAATGCAAAAATTCAAAAACGATACGTTCTATCGAATCGTCTCAGCTTTGTATGGTATAACGTCACGTGATTAGTCTCTCGACCAATCACAATCAAACGGCACGAACGTTCGCGTCGTGTTTTTACGCCACATTCTAACCTCCGGACGGATGTTTCATCGTAAAAGCTTTTTATTTTAACAAAAATAAAACCGAATTTAAAATAAAAAATTAAAAAGCTAAAAATATAAATAACTGATTTCGAGTCGGCGCTATTGCAATTTAATAGTCAACTGATTATTGGTTATATTTATTTAGCTTTTGTTTTAAGTCAGTATTATTTTTGTCTTACTATTTTTATTAGTGAAAGAATCATCAAATTCTGTCACATGTGGCGGATATATGCGTGGTTATACCAACATACAAAAACATATACGCATCGAATTAAGAAGCCCCTCCGGTTTTTTCGTCGATTACAAATAGTATTTTTTTGCATTTCTACATCAGCTACAAGATTAGTTTGCATAGTAGATCAAATCTTCATTTCCCCATATAAAACCTCATGATCGGATTACGTGTATTCTGCAAGTATCGCACATTTTTTGAAAAAGTAAAACCGCCAGACTGTGGAGGATATTTGCCAAAGCGGCGTTTATCCCAAACAAAGGCCTGAAATATACGAAACGGCTTTATAACGACGGGAAAGAAATCGTCGCGAATGAAGCTGGCAAATAAGCTCAATTCTAATTATTTAATGAGATAAGCACTACTTAATATAAGCAATAGCACTGTTGTGTTCCGGTTTGAAGGACATTAAAGCCAATAAAATTACTGAGCATTATGAGACAACATCTTATGTCTCAGGGTGACGAGCGCAGTCCAGTGACATATGCCATGACCTAATTGGTGTAATTCAAAGTTGTATATGGTATTGGTTCTGTTTATAGGCAGGCGGGGCACTTACCATCAAGCGAGCGACCTGCTATTTTGGACATTCAATCTAATAAAAAAACTTATTTTAGATAGATATCTGAAATCCATTATGGCATTCAACGCCAATATAAATCGTTGTAGGCATATGACGTCAGACTAATCCAATTTAACACTTCAAGAGCCGCATCAAGGCAAAACTTATCCAATCTAGTTCATAAAGATCAAATGCCAATCGAAAGCTGGTTCTACACCGATCAGCACACAACTTGTAATAAATGCAGTGATTGAAAAAGAGACAGAGCGCGGATGCATAACAAAAATAAAATAGGCGGGCGCGGACAAAACCTCGTCTCGTATGTCACCGCTCACCAGTCAACAACGGAGGGGGGATCCATCCAACCGTACCGGCACCCGTCTGCCGGCCCTCTGTTTACCCGATCCACAATAACTCTATTGTGTGACTAACTTTTCACATTGTAGGGGTTATTGCTAGGAAACTGAGGAACTCTTAACGTTGCCACAGTATTTACTTGACGACTTACAGTATTATAAAACTGGATGCGAAAGATCTGAAGGCCAATTCTCGTAATTTTAAATGTTCAAAATATCATTCCGATCTAGTCTCAGCGTCAAGAAAGTTGCAAATGGCATTCTCTTAAACCAATAATCAAACGTAGATCGTAATGAAAGTGAGTGTAGAATAAAAGTTGACTGAAGCCAGACCGGTATAATGCTACTGCTAATGCTAGGTGCATTTGACGTTGATTATTGGTTTAAGAGAATGCCATTTGCAACTTTCTTGACGCTGAGACTAGATCGGAATGATATTTTGAACATTTAAAATTACGAGAATCGACCTTCAGTTGTCTCAGATGATCATTGAATCAGAAAGTGATATTTCAAACTTGAGCTCCATTTAGATCGAGATTTTTTAATACAACACACACGAGAATATTACAGAAAACTGTTATTTACGAGAACGTATCATAAGATTCTTATTTTGAAATCGCACGACACCACCACATCAATGAGAGTTTTATTTATGAAATGTATGCCTTGGTCATGTGATAAACTCTCTCTATCTATAAATAACACATTGCGAGTATCTATAGTAACGTTCTCGAAGGTGACTACTCAATTTACATTGAGTAAAAACAAAGGCAATCCATTAGTTATGCGAAATAAGGCAATAAACAGCTAGTGCGTTTACTCAACTATACAGATGAGCGTCAGAGCACGCTTAGCTCACATCAAATGCCATACAATCGGTCATCGACCGCACAACACATTTGATCTTTTACCCTCTATCTAAGTTTATTGATTCTTTACGGAGCTCTGGCTATGTGAACACATTAAGAATTCAAGTGGACTGAATATTTGTTTATAAAACACCGAAGACGAACACAAAAGCAGGTTTACAGAATCCGATGAAATATTAATAGGTGTAGGAAAAACACTGACACTGAGGATGATCTGCATGGGAGATTAGATGACAATGTAGAATATAAAAGATAATATTATACATATATATACAAACAATAATATAAATTAAAGGTATCCGATTTACGACTACGAGTTGGATATAAACATTATTTTAATTAAAACAATGACGTTTCTATAATAAATATAATACAAGCTTTATTATCTGTATAATCAAGGTGAAATTTGATATACGATTCGAATACGCCATAACATGAATGAATTAAAATACCATAGGTCTTATAAAGCAAGTTTTATAATACTACAATCAAAATATTGCAGAATGACAAATGGAATTCCTATTCAGAATTGTTAGCGACTACGCTAACAATCCATGGAAATATAACCTCTCGGAAATCGGTAATTGCTAAAATCTTCGGTCGCTGAGAAAGGTCCTGCCACTCTTTATTAACCCACAGAATAATCTATCGGTTAGATTAACTAAGACATTCTTACTTCACACGTTTGAGTGGCCGAACCGATTTGTGTAAATTGGAGTGCTGATTAGATTTCTCCCTCCAAGCCCCGAGTCTTAATCTTTTCGATTCATTACTCGCTAAAACTGAGATGTATCCGTGATTAATAGTCTTGTTTTGTTGTTTACAATTAACGAATTTATTCTCCACTGGATTAGTAATTTGCTGAGTTGAATTTAACGTATATTTAATAGATGGAAATTAGCTGGCGATTGAAGTTTATTGAAATGTTAACTAGAGCATAATTATCGCGTGTTTTTAGACTTTAATTGTGTTAACATTTCTTATCAACTAACAGCAATAAATATAATGTAAACATCTCGTATAGAAGCATGAAGCATAAAAAGTGGAATTATCTTGTCATTTATTTAAAGTAAACAAGTATTATATTCAAGCATCTACTCGACATATTCGGTTGAATGCAGGAAGGGCGTAAACAAAAAATCTACTTACAAATAATAACATTGTCAGAATCCATTGTCCGACGGGTTGACCCAATTACAGTTTGCGTACACCACACTGGAGCAAAATTGTTCGATCTGTCTGCGGAAATTAAATTTTCTGAATACCCCTTCGTGAGTTGATAGAGAAAGCAAAAGTGTGACATGACCAATTTAACAAGACCCCTCCATCTTGTTCAACGATCTCTATTATAACTAATGGAAAAATATTTGTAAAATCTCTGAAGAATAGATTCTAAAATAAGAAGTTACTGTTATTACCAATTTGATATGTTAGTGTTTCGTGACATTTCTTCTCTAGGGGATCTGCTTTCCTAACTGAACGGTAAAGAAATGGTTATAAATGTTATTGCCAGTTTACTAGTGAAAATAAAACAACATTTTAACAGTGTATCTTATGTATTAGATATAAGACGTAAGATAAATATTTTCATGAGTCTAGTGATGCGAAGTCGAAATTTCATTAAAAGCTATCACTGAAAACACTTTTATTACTTTCCAACCACATAAAAGAAACATTTTCTTTAATCCAGCCGCAAGGTCAACAATTCATACACGGATAAATCTAATCGACTTTATAGTCCTAGACATAAATCAGAAACTACATTAGGATGTTTATTTGTTACAAGATCGCTAACTTTAGTGCTTCTTCCATAAAAAAGTTTGTTCTATTCGATCCGACTAATGGAGTGATCCTTTTTTAACTCCTTTATTTAGTATAACCTATTTGTAACGGAGATCTATTTAGATCACTCGAGTGTTCAACACTGGTTCTTGATGTTGTTAGGCCGTTCAGAATGTGTTATCGTAGGGTAAAAGTTAGACACGCCGACCATAATAGTAGAACAAAACTCTTGCATATATAAAAGTCATGATTTTATACGCACATACATTCGCCTATTTCTTATTGGTGTAGGCAAAGACAACTACCAGTTGATTGGTCTCAAGCTACCAAGCAGCAGTGCGTAAGTACTGTTGTGTTTCGGATGGAATGACATTGAAGCCAGTAAAGTTACTGGGCATTATAAGATTAATATTATCTCTCAAGGTGACCCGCGCAGTCTAGTGCCATGCAGTGCTTTGTAATCCAATGGTATGTGTGGTGCTGCTTCTGTTTATCGGCGAGCGCTTACTATCAGGCGAGCAACCATTCAAGCAAATAAAAACTTATTTCCACATACAATCTTTGCACACCGCTTAGGCTTCTTTCTTTCTCATTTAATTCTTCATACATGTACAAATCACAATAAAAATTATGTATTAGTTTCATTTATTACATTTCCGGCCATTTTCAATAACCTATCTTAGTTTGATTCACCGGATAGATAGCATAAACGAGCCAAACAGAATACAACGTGAAGCGTAAAAATCACTTATTCGTCTGATTGGATGATTTCAGAGATCTATAGTTTATTGAAAATGAGCCTTACCCATCATTATAAAAATTAATATGTTCATGTCATACAATTGCTTTTCATTTCTCATTATATCGAATCCGGCACTGCGAGACGGCACAAGGATAACAGTTAATCGACAGAGATCAGTATAAAGTGGAGATCCAATACATAGGGTAGGATTTTCTCAATTCATTTGTTATTTTGGAAGGACCACAGAGTGATCAGGCTCGAAGGACTGTATTGTCGTCCCCGCGGGCCATTGTGTGTGTTTTTTACGCTGACAGAGCTCTTTCCCCGGAACGTTTCTAAGGCTTTTGTGTGCCATACCCTAAGGGATATTGGACCCTATGGAATGAATGTTCTTGTATATTAAATAGATGTTTATGTGTCGTTTATACATTGTCTATGATTTTTTTTTGTGTTTTTGAGACTGTTCATTCGTTGTACTTATATTCATTTAATAATATTCTGATCGCAATAAAGATATATTTTTTATAGCATAGGTCGGCAAACGAGGAAGTCGGTCAGTTATCTCCACCGCCCATGAACGCTCACAATATCAGATGAATAGTTTTCTAGTTTTCAAACCAAAACACAACAGTGCTTACACACTACTACTTAACAGCAGAAAAAGACAAAGCAGTAGTACCAACCTAGACGGCCTCTTGCGTTCGAGCGACCTACTACCTAGTAAAGTAGTAGTTGTACTTCTGCTTACCTTTCGAGGATACAGGCGTGAGGTTTTATTATAGGCGTTACTTAACGCTTATTATTTATATCAATTCGCCCACACTTGTCATCGAATTTCTCAATTATAATAGGCCTAAACAAAAGCACATTAAACCTACGTGTTTCTGTATCAAACATGTACATTTATTATAACAGTTGTAATACACGATGTGTTCCGTGGGCAGACATTTTTCATTTTATTATAGTCCACAACAGATTGTATGGACAATATTTTATAAATTTAGCTGAAATGAAGCCATATTTGTATTATGATGTTGAGGGCTTTGTTGGATAACTTTTAATAATGTTATAAATTTTGAAAAACTTGATCGGTTTTGGGCCCGACATCCACCAAAGTGGAGATGAGCGGAGAGATGTTACGCAAATAACCAAACGGATATCGTTATTTCACACACAAGCTAAGTAATATAGTATAAGCTAAGCAGAGTGAGGATTTCTAATTTCTTTCTGGCGCATGTAAAGGACACGAGTAGAGCGATGTGTGCTAAAGACATCGGATATAAGCGGTGTTGTTTTTAATAGCAGAGGCCGGCAAATCAGCAAGTGGGGCTCCACCACGTATGAATATCTACAATACCGTAGGAATCATGGATGCGTTGCAGACCTTAAAGTAATGGATTGAAAAGAGTATGGAGATTTGGGCCTCTGGATATCTCACTCACCGTACAAAACACAAGCTGCTACTTCACGTCGATTTAGCGGGTCGAGTCGATCCATTCATGCTATGGAAAAAACTGTCTACAGCGTGGCTCTACTACTTGTGGTATGTGGTGAACAACGAGCGATATTATCCGCAAACACATTTACGTTCCGATAGCCCGACACATATTCCCGCTCTGATGAGAATACCCTGATCGCTAAGCAACACATCCCATCACTGCTCCGGTCATCTCCGCTTTAGTGGATACCAGCCCTAATTTATAATTTCAAAATAAATTACATACTTCTCATTCTATTAAAATCTTCAATTTGAAGTATCGTATAGTGTAGGATATAGGTATTTCACCCCCTGTAGTACCGAATCTGATTGCATTGCATTATTGCTAGGACATAAATTAAACATTTTCTTTTTTATCGAATGAATAACATGACGGTATTCGAATTGCAACTTTGTACAACACTAAATGATACACAACTGAATTTTGTCTCACTCCAGTATTGTTATTCTCACTCACGCACTTCTCTTTATAGGGATGTGACCGATCTTATCGATCATAATAAACGAATTCTCTCCGATTTTCATCAGTTAATTATCAATACGTTACCTAAACTACAACCATAACGTTGAAAAGGCGCTACATTTTTCAAAGCGTTTTGTATCGCGGTCGCGGTCTATGAACCGTAGGAAACGTCGCATGTCATTGGAACATAATTTATAATGTATGTGTGAACTGTGCGCCACACCAGTACCTTTTCACATGTTACTTGGTGACAAAACATATGGGGACAAGGTTTTATATCACAATTTATTAATCGCAGAAACATTAGTTACTAAATGCCTCCTTGATATTGAATTGGAGTAATTGTACCTTTTTAACCGACTTCACAAAAAGTTTCGACGCGTGATATTTTTTATGTATATACATCGATTTTTCCGCCAGTTGTGGACCGAATATGTTGGAAAAAAAAACATTCCATAGAGATCTGATGACGAAATCGGGGTTAAAAAAGGGCTTTCCTTTAAGGGCGGCAACGCGCCCATAATTCTTCTAGTATTTTGAGTGTATATAGGCGGTGAAGATCACTTACCATCAGGTGACCCACTTACTCATTTGTGAGTATGATGCTAAGAACGGTATGAGGGGTAATAGAAGCGTAATCATCGGCTATTACCATTTAAAGACTGGCTCACGACATCATTCGATATCGCATTCTATCGCCAGATAGCACATAACGAGCCATATTAGAAACCAGCCATACTTTCACCATTAAACGGTACTGTAGGTCGTTTGTATCTGCTGTCGTGATTACAACTGTGATATGAATGCAGCGATAGATGGTTTATGGTTTAAGACATTTATTCCTCAGAAAGAATTACATTACATTTCATTTGCATGAGAAATACAAGAATAAATACAGTAATGCTTACATTCGAGTGAACATGAGACGGGACGTTTTTTTTTTAATTTATATTTATTCAATTACATGATTAGTGTTACTCAATTAAACTCTTAATTACCTATTGGTATACAAACACAAAAGTACATTTGTCTTAAGATTTGTTGTGATTGTGTAGTTTGGCATTATGTTGGGTGTGGGTAGATTAAAAACTAAATTCTAACAAAATTGATAGCGAGTGTCGTCAGTGCGCAGTGTTACGGCCTTATTAAGTATACGGATGGAATGGTTAATGGTTTTTATCCTTTTTTTTCTATCTGGGAAATATCCACTTTCAAAGGACTTATTAATTATAATAGATAAGGTGGTTGGAATTATGTTTATAGCACATTTCAATGCTTTACAGGATATTTCGTCAAGTCCAGTGCTAGTATTAGAGACGGATTATTTTTTTAATTTCCTCGGGTGTGGTTGGGGCAAATGTAGTTAGCTCGCTAGTTGTCAAATCTCCTTGTTTGTCGTATATTCTGTTATATGTAATGGTGTCATGATACATATGTGGAATTTTGTTAGCCAAAGTAGATCCTATGTTTGCAAAGTACGAATTAAAGTAGTTACATAATTCAGTCGGGGCAGTAATAGGACCGAGAGTCGGGGCAGTAATAGGACCGAGATAATAGATCAGCAGGTACTGCGGATAGTCGAGACAAAAATCACAGGTTCGATACCAGCCCCAAGAGCATGCAGCTCCGACTTTTCTAAGTTACGTGTGTATTCATTGTTTGTTATCGCTTGCTATAACGGTGAAGGAAACATCGCGAGGAAATCTACATACCTGGAGAATTTCATGTATATGAATGCAGCGATAGATCAGCCAGTATGGTGGTAGTATATCGACCCATAACACAGAAGAAAAAAAAAAATAACAATTCAGGACTATTATAAAAATATTGTAAAATTTATAGTTGCCCAGTGTATATTGACGATGCTATGTATGTTATGTATACATTAGTTGATATGATTTCTATACATAAGTTTCTTTATTTTGTACTGACTTGTCATAAGCGCTATTTTAATTGCCTACATGATGAATAAAACTATTTCATTTCATTTCAGTACTGCGGTTTGCCGAGACGAAAGTCGCAGGTTGGAAACCAGTCACAAAAGCATGCACCAGACTTTCCTAAGTTGCGTGGGTATTCATTGTTTGTTATCGTTTGATATAACGTTGAAGAAAATATCGTGAGAAAATCTGCATACCTGAGAATTCTCCATAGGAACTTGGAATGTGTGTGAAGTCTACCAACCCGCACTGCTCCATCGTGGTGGACTAAGGCCTAACCCTTCTTATTCGTTGAGGATGCCCAGCAGTGGGTCAATATAATATAGGGCTGATATTTATATAATGAATATGAATTACCTGACCACCCGACCACCGACTGCCTCGGTGGCGCAGTTGTAATGCGTATGTGTTACGATTGAGGTCGACGCTGAGGTCTCGGGTTCGATCCCCGGATCGGGTAAAGTGGCATTGGGTTTTTCTATTAAGAAATGCTCAGTATCAGCCCGGAGTCTGGAATTTGTGCCCGGTATGGCGATAGGCTCGCCCCCTATCACATTAGGGACGGAGATACGCTCGGCAAAATGTGGGTGCACTGGTTACACCTCTGCCTACCCCTTCGGGGATTACAGGCGTGAGTGCGTATGCGTATGAATATGAATTACTATTGGTAGGTCTATTGTATGCGAGAAACCGTCTGGGTAGGTATCACCGCTTTATGTCTACCCGAAAGTAGCAGTGTGTAATCAATGTTACGGCTAGGTTTGAAGGATATAAAAGCCCGTGCAATTACTGGGCATTATGAGACATTTTATGGGCATTTTATGTCTCGGGGTGCTGAGCCAGTGTGCAGTGTAGTGTCATGCAGTGCTTTGTAATTCAAAAATCTGTGTAGTGTTGCTTCTGTTTATGGGCAGGCGTGGCGCTTACAATCAGGCGAGTGACCTGATCGTTTCGTCACTCAAGCTAATAAAAAAAACATATCTCTACATTTATATAAATGTTAAGACTCATAATGCCCAGTAATTCCACTGGCTTCAATGTCCTTCAAATCGGCACACAACGGTGCTTACACACGGCTGCTTGACGGCAAAAATAGACGAAGCGGTGGTAATAACCCAGACTACCTCTCGCATACGAGGGACCTACCACCCTGTAAAATGTATGTGAAATTACGAGTCACGATCATACCTTGTACATAAGTACAGTTATTGTAACCTAACAAGAGCACCGACACTGCTATGGCTTTAAACTGCAACAAGTTAAACAAACATTCTATTAGTTTCAATGGTAGGTTTCTCGTATGCGAGTAGCCGTCTGGGTTGGTTACACCGCTTTGTCTATTTCTGCCTCTAAACATCAGTGTGTAAACACTTGTTTACACACTGATGTTTAGAGGCAGAACGTGTTTCGTTTTGAAGGACTTTGAAGTCAGTGAAGTTATTGAGTATCATGAAACTTAGCAACTTACGTCTCGGGATGACGAGCGCAGTTCACTGCCATCCCATGCAGTAATTATCGAACTTTTTTGTGGTCCACGAAATATTACTTGCAGCCATTTTGATTAAAATGTCAAAATCATTGAGAATTGTTAATCTTTGATCAAATATTAAGGTTGATATTATATATAATGAAGTCATTAATTTATTTGATTGGACAAGGATATTGAACTACGCGAATATCACCCTAAACCATATCTTAATTAGGTTTAGTTCTTGATATCAGACTTGATAGTTATTCTACCTGCCCTTAACCCACTCGCAGTGGGGTAGGCGCAACATGCTTTATAACACATGTTACAGAAAGATTTGACTTGTAGTTTTTACAACAGGCCGCCTGCCTGACGTCAACCCCTCGGGGACATCAGACTTGACACTTTCTCTCTCTCTCTCTCTCTCTCTGCCCGACTATTTATCCCACATGGTGATTGGGTCAGCCTTCTTTACAATATTCCTCCACTTCGCCCTACATCAGACTTGACACTACTGCCTGTAATACTTAACAAATATTTGACAAAGGTCATTGACGCTCACTCAAGCGTAACATGCATAGGTATTATTAACCCGACTCCAGTGACTAAGTGCAGTTGCAATTGCCCTGTTAGACGAGAATACAAACAATGCGGGGTCCCAATCAAACGGGCCGGATGGCTATAATTAAGATCTCTCAAGTAATTAGAGTGAGACAAATAGTCGCAAACGTACAGCCGTTGCTCGGTCCATTATACCTACGAAGTGTGGATTTGTAAGCTGACAAGTTGGCAGCGAATAGGTTAAAATCAATTTAAGTGACGCAAATTTCATATTTTTTATGTGTAATGAATAATTGCTGAAACACTGCAGGGTTGAATTGGTGGCGACAAGCGACTAAAATATTTTGCATTTTGTACAAAGACACCAAAATAAAAAAAAAAATTTAGGTGATGTTCTTCTGACCTAATAATAATAACACCAGGCCTGTTTTTACGTCCCACTGCTTAGCACAGACCTCCATGACCGAGACTCCTGACTTATTAAAATAAAATAAAATGCACAATTATTTTAGTAACAATAGACCCATATTATGAATGTCACATCAATTAACACAATTAAGAATAATTTATGTAACACAAATTTCTGCTTTAAAGTATATTTTGAGGTATGCGACAGAGACAGAAGACCGCGATGCACAATTTCTTTCATACAATTACATACAAAGCGGACGATCGAAGTCTCATCTCGGTCGCGCAACCCAAGTCTAGTTACCTTTACAGATAAACATGAACGTATTCAAAGTGTGCACGCGTACAAAAAATAAACAGCGGAAGTAGAAATTGGCGACATCAAAACAAATCAACAGGTTTCAACGGATGTGTTATGATTCAAGAAGAGTTATTGCATAAGTTTTTATTTCTTAAAACGTCTGAGTTTATTGGCGTTAATTTTAAACAATATACTTTTGTAAATTGTCTTCAAACTGAATACTGCGAACATCAAGACAACAAAAACCTTAAATAGATAAAGCGGCTTTTTCCGTATTTGAATAAAGTCTATCATCAATCACTTGACAATACCTATCACCAATAACTCTAGTCCGAGCTTTTTCGATAGCTGTCAAGTCATCCGTATAAGAGAAATATCTAAAAAGTTAATACGTATCCAATACTTTAGGGACAAATAGGTGTGCTATACGAAACTGCACACATCTTTTCACACGCATTAAGGTCTGTTTTTGATTACGCGACCGCGACTTGGACACCGCGACACGTGAAGCGAGTCAAGCAACTTGACCGCCTTCTTTGCAATTGTATGAAAACAGTCCCACCTCGCACGCTCCTGTCTCGGTCGCACGTACCTATGAAATTGTTTAAAAAGAAGACGCGTCGTTGGTGTCGCGCATCGCGGTCTATTCACTCAGTCGCGTACCGTAAAGCATGCTTTAAGTATTGAGCTCGTAGAAACCAACAGATTTGTGTTCAGTATATTTTTCACACTTACACTTATTTGAAGAAACCAAGAGTAAGCATCTTAGAGTGTCGATAGCGAAATTGGTAAACTAGTCAATGGAAGTTGTAAAATGTTCCCCTTGAAAACAAACAGAAGTTAAGCTGAACTTGTGTACCTAATTACCGATTCCGAAACCTTTCCGCAAGTTACAAAACTTGTTTACAAAACTTTTTCACCAACTTTTGAATTTATCTAGGCCATATTTTTGGTAACGAGCGAACACGATATCCGAATTATAAAAGGGAAATGTTAAAAACAATTTCCGTAAAGTTTTTCATCGCTTCCTTCCTCTCGGCTACAACCGCAATTCATCAACTTGATTTCGTCCATAACAATATAAACTTCGAGACGTGTACAATGTACATGTTCGTGAAACAAAATAAAACAGTAGAACAAAAATGTTTCATACGAACCTAATTTATTTTACAAGCCTTGTTTTTTTGGTAGAGCTATTTAGACAGTATTGGAGATAACTAACCTTACAGCATGAATGGGCCGGCTCGACCGGTTCGTTACCAATATCTCACAGAAAACCGACTTGTAATAGCAGCTTGTTGGTTCGTTGAAATATACTCCCTAGCCTTCTTCTCTTCTCAATAATAATAATCGTTAATTTTCTCAGCATTGTAATATTATGGTAGAATAAAATAATTCACATGTTGTATAGAGAGTAGTGCCTTATGAAGACAAATCTTGAGTTCCAGGTTTTCGGCTCTTGAAAGTATAAAATATCTCACAAACTAAACATGCCTATATGCAATGGAGAAAATACATCCCTCATTCGTCTAATGAAGAGAAAAAGAACTACACAATAAAAACTTAATTTCACTACAACTTTGTATAGCGGTTTATATGAACCGCTATACAAACCATCTAAATTTTATTCATATAGCGCTGATAGCCTCAGAAAAAGGGTGTGGCATACGGACGGACAGAGGGACAGAGAGACAGACGGTCAGACGGACAGAACGAAATTATAATGATTCCGTTTTTGCAATTTAGCTACAGAACCCTAAAAAGTAACGTGTAATAGTGCGCCACGCCGCGTGCCAGTTCGCAAACATCTGTCGCGCTAGGTTCCAATAAAAAATATAAGATGACCCACTAAGAGAAGACAAATTGTATACCCTTCTTGGAATATTTTATACCGATCCTACATTAAATGCTTACTCTACTTACCTAAGTATCTTCAAGGGAAAGATGCTTCTACATTTCTAAAATTACTAAAAACCTATTAAAAGGTTTAAGGCTAACAAGGGCTCTACCATACAAAGACGAAACGGAACTGCCGTCGCCGATCTTCCGTATTCAAATCTATCTATGAGAAAATTAAAAACCATTGAAAATGAAACATCGGCGATATCTGACTTGACTGTTCCAGTTAGATCCGTCGTAGTATGAGGGGCCTTAAGAGTGATAAAGAGATGACAAATTATATTTTGTACTACAATCATTACACGCCTCTGCATCGCAGTTACACCACTCTATGCTACATCCTACTATCATACTCGTACTAATTTGATAAATGTGAAAGTTTGGATATTTGTTAATTAATCATGCCTTAACGGCTTATGGATTTGGATGTAATTTGACACACAAGTAGACCATAACCTGGACATAGGGTACTTTTTATCCCGGTCGTACATTATCGTCGAAAATAATAAGAAATGACATTCATACGGGCGGAGTCGCGAGCAATACCTAATAAATAGCATGCCAAAGAGGTATGCAAGGATCGTAGCAAGTGGAAATCCGTTGTCTCTGCCTACCCCTATGGGAAACAGGCGTGAGTCTATGTATGTATGTATGTATGTAAATAGCATACAGTATAAAGTCTGCGTTGCGCGCGTCAACGTTCCACGCCACCGCGTCTACAATCCACATACGCCTAGCATTCTCCTATCCTATAAGCCCGCATGGTGACTTCATTCCAAGTGACGACATAAAATTATGTTGACGATAATGAACGTAATAAATACTTTCAAGCAGATTGATTTATAGAGATATATAAATAAGAACTGAATATAATTGGTTCCATGTGGTAATTACACGGTTGCGGGTTGTGGGGGTCAGAGGGCGGGCCCCATATAATAACAAATACCATCAAATGTATGGTACGAGAAGGCGGACCCTGGTATTAACGCCAGACAGGAAGAGGTAAGAAAGAAGGTAGTAAGTACATATATCCGATGAATAATGTTGGTACTTGGTAGAGACTAGAGACACAACTCTACCTACTTAAATAGTTTTGGAATTTATCGTCACCATGGGGTTTCTGTTTTGTCAAGATGAGTGTATATCCATGCGTATTAAACACACCATGTCGAGAATTAAATTTTATCATGTTTCGTCATTATTTAACATCCGAGATTCGAACGCAGAACGTTTCAATACAATGTTGATACAATAAGCATAGAATACATTTGTTTGTACGATTTAAATTAAGCGTTTCGGGAGTCTTAGGCTCGTATTATAGAACAACACTCAAGTGAGCTCTTTGCTAAGTGTCGATTTCTGTACACGTGATTGGTCCGTTTTTGTTTCGCGACAAAAATAGACCAATCACGTGTACTAAAATGGACACTTAGCAAAGAGTTCACTTGAGTGTTTCTATAATACGGGCCTTAGTTTTTTACTTATAAAAAAAAATCCCGCGCATAATTACAAGAGGAAAATAAATACATAATCTATCATCAACACAAGTTCGTATGTCCAAACTGACTAAGTGCATAACTTTAACTGAACGTGATGTTATAATTTACAATAGGAGCTACAAATATCAATGTAAACTTTCTTAATTTATTTCTATTTGTACAATTCTAAGCAATTAATTTTAGCCATCACAACAACGCAGAATAAGTTGCGGCCAAACACAAACAAATAGGCACCCTGTCCGCGAGTGTTACGTTCCAAATTGCTTTACAACTTGTACAGAAAAAACCAATTCCCATATGAATGATCGGAGCGAAGTGGGGTCAAAAGTTGAAGTTAGTAAAAAATCGGTTGGCGCAGCTGTTTGGCACATGGCGGGAGAGCGGACGGCGCGGCGCGGCGGTATAGCATTTAATAAAACGTACTACTTCCATTTCTCCCGGCCTGTATTTTTTTTCTTTACGTTGACTGGGACCAGACGTTAACATTTTAACATTAGTTTAAAGCAGAAAATTATAGTAATTACATTTTTATTTTAAATTTCTCTTTGTTGTGTTTATGTCGGAAATATTCGGAGTAAAATATGGTCAACCATGATTTCATTTCAACTTTTTTCATCATATTCATAGTCTAATGTAAATTGTAAATTTTTCCAATTAATTAATGATATATTGACAGTCTTCGTTGCGCAACGGGCAAGTAGCCGGTTGCGAAGCGTGAGGTCGTGGGTTCGATTCCCGCACCTAAACAAATGTTTGTCTGATTCACAAATATTTGTCTCGGGTCTGGGTGTTGTGGGACCGCTAGTCCCTCGAAGTTCCTGATACCCACGATACAGGTTTACCTAGTATGCGGTCAGGTCTATGTTATGTATGTATTTATGTACTTTATCAAATAAACCATTAATTATGTAATAATTAACAGCCTTTTACCACGAGTAACAGTTATTTATTTTAAATTAACGTAGATATTCTCAAAAATAAATAAAGCCAAGTTGTAACCGCAAATTGGACGCGGTTTGCAAAAATAAAACCACGTCATCATTTATTCGCTTAAACATGTTCAGAAAAAAGGATAATATGAAATTCCCTTAAATTAACACCCTACACAAACATAATACTCGGGCCACTATAAAAACCGCGTAATTATGAATTGACCGACAGTAAAAATAGCAAAAATGTTGTTGAGGGGAACTTTTATTCCTCCGTACCACTTCCTACCTTAACTAGTAACTGGTAATAAAACAGTATGAAATTACATTTATTACGAGACTCTATGGTTGCGATTTAGCTTGGCTCTAGAGAATAAAATCGCTTGGCTACGTTAACTTTTCCTAAAGGAGCCCGGGGGAGTGAGCCGCTCCTAAGCAATTACGTGTGACATATGTCATAAAAAGCCACATTCGTAACGGCATAACATCGGGCGCAGACAATAACTTTAATAAAACTGAAATATCAGCGGTTTCTGTTGTTTACGTAACTTAACTCTGTTTAGGAACTGTAAATTCTGTGAAGGAGAAAAGACCACAAAAATAGTATTAAAATTCAGGCACAATTTGTATAGACACCTATACCATATGTAACAATCCGATTGGGCTTAGTTTTAGTGTGATGTTTGATGCAACACGACTTTTAATACTTATATAATTACTTTATACATTTTTAATATTAAAAGTTATGATTTTTTCGAAAACTAAATAAATATAAACAATGTCAATTGTTTCATATATCTTCAATTAATGTGCAATTTGGAAATCCCGTCCAAATTACATTTACAAGTACCTCTCACCTCAAAATCTAACGAAACTTTAAAACACCTAACTGATTAACCCTAAATTCGATAGAATTATATCATTACTGCACACGCCGCGGCAAACTCATCAAGAGATCATAATGTCGCATCGAAAACTTACAGTAACTTCCCACCGAACTAATCCAATGTCACTAAGGAAGTAAGTAAGCGTAAGATGACTTGGTAACGGGAAGGGCGTCTTAACTTTGCACCAACTTTCCGGTACAAGATCATTAATTATAACACGCATAAATATAAGAGTTATTGCCGCGGATGATATTTTATTTACTAGATTATATTTTTGTACAATTCTATATTCCTCGCATTAAATAATAAATAAATTAAATCATTTATTTCAGGCAATATTTTCACCATACCCTGTGGCTTCATGTTCTCGTCCATGACGAAGTGCTAAAAACAATTCAAGGCTCGCAACACGAACGTCTTATAATTAACGTTACGTTGCGATGCGTCATGCGACTCCAGCACCTACCCCTTCGACGAGTACTTCGTGTTATTGCGCATGTACTCTGCAATCGTGACAGATAGTAGAGCCACTCTGTAGTCAGTTTTGTCAACAGTATTCATAATCAGTATAAGCTTGTTTTGAGGTGCCCGACCGTGACGCGCAACGACTGCGACACGTCAGCTTTGTATGCAATTGTATAGGTACGTTTTAAGGTATGCGACCGAGATAAGAGAGCGCGACGCGCGACAATGCGGACGTGTCGCTATCATCTGACTCGCATCACGCGTCGCTGTTTCCCTGTCTGTTGTGTAGCTTAAAAAATATATCTTCTCCCAGAATTATTATAACATCTTGAAATATATTTTGATATCTTCCGCAGTATTAGACCGTGGTTCTCAATAAACATTAAAATATTCTCCACAAAGTCCACAACGGATTTATGTGTAATTTAAACATGTCAATTATGTGCAAGAAATGCATCCGAAAATAGTCGGAACTCACGTTTGTTGTTAAAACAAACTCGCGTGCTCGCTCAGAGGTTTTCTTTGAACAACTCTATATCAGGATAGGATTGCATCAATTATTCGTTTAAACTGTGCATATTGATCGGCGTGAAGCAGGTCGATGGTAGCAGTACTTACTATGTGTTTTAATAACGTGTTTACAAGCTGAACACTATTCCATCCCTTAAGCAGCTCTACATTTATAATGTAAATGTCTTCTTTAAAGTGCAATCATTTCATCGAGGCAAAACAATTAATTCGTAAAGCGTCCGTAAACTACTAATTGAAATATTACATATTTTATAATCAACTTAACAATTTCTTTACATAAGAATTAGAATGAGCGAATGGTTTACCAACACACATTTTACAAATTAGATTCTTTATTATCAACCATGCCATTGTTCCATTCTTTCTTTCTGCCTGACCTTATCACGGCTTGATGCCAGGGTCCGCCTTCCCATCATGATTTGGTATTATGTGGGACCGTCTGATCCCAACAACCCGCAACGGGAACCAAGTTTTACCATTGCCTCGTCTGTTAAGCAGAGTTGTGCCATGTGCAAGTGAGGTTGGTTTTGGACTAAAGATGTTGATGGCCCACTTACAATCCATTGACCTAATTCTGTATCTAATACATTTAGAACTAATGAAATCGCAATTCAATCTGAACCATCTAATTCGATAATTGCTAATGTAATACATTGACAGCCTCCGTGGCACAGTGGATAGCCGGCTGCGAAGCGAGAGGTCCTGAGTTCCATTCCCGCACCGAGACAAATGTTGTGAACCGCAACTCCCTCGTAGTTCCTCATATACAGGTTAACCTAGTGTGGAGTCAGGAGTGAGTGTGTGACTGTTGGGTGTATTTATTTATTTATTTAAATCTCAGGCATAATAAGCGAGCACCGTGGCAGGAAAGACACTATTTCTGGCAACAGAACAGAACGTCGCATTACCGATATAGAGTGATCGATACTACACAATACTGCATACACTGATTTTAAAGGTGGTTGTTTAATCTATAAAATGTTTTAACTTCTTTTCGTTCGTCAACGAATTAACTGTTATTCATAAAAAACCAGATGAAAATAAAAGCTATCAATTGTTACTTAAAGGTTTAGACTAGTAACACAATAATCCTTTGATTTAAATTGATTATTCATTACCGTAAATTGTGTAGTAGACAAAACGAATACGTCTGATACTAAATAGTGGCAAAATAAATAAAAACAGCTAGACTCTTTAACTATTAACGTTTAGAATAGATATTATGTTAGTAGATTTTATATAAACGTTACATTTGATGAACAAAAATAATGCACTTTTAACTTATTTTCTGCTGAAACATCTGAGCTTTGAACTGAACATAAAATATTAAAACGCGCTGCACGAGCAAAGAATATTTGAATGCTAAATCAAAGTCGAAATCCTACGTAGAAAAATAAATTATTAAAAATAGTTCAATGAGACTTGTCGTCTTTAACCCTTCGGTCATTGCACCTAGCTCAAGTTCAAGTGTAGAAGGGACGCACGTTTAGTTATTTTTAGGATACTAAACGTATTCGCTGTACAACTAATGTTTCCTGTCGCATTTTGATTGGCTAACGTCCCTGTTGCAAAAATACATCTAGACCGTAACTAAATAGAGTTTACATATTTTGTCTCATTTTATGGCCAAAAAAACTACGAGGACTAGCGGAAATAATATCCTTCTATGTTTGTGGCTCTCAAAATTAAAAACCGTTATATAGTTCTCAGTCTCTAGTAGCAGTGATAGCTCAGCGGGGAGTGTTATGGACTGTCGAGATGAAAGTCGCAGGTTCAAAACCAGCCCCAAGTGCATACACCTCTGACTTTTCTAAGTTATGAGTGTATTAATTGTTAATTATCACTTGTTTTAACGGTGAAGGAAACATCGTGAGGAAACCTGCATACCTGAGAAGTTATTCATAAGATTTTCAAAGGTATGTAAAGTCTGCCAACCCGCATTAGGCCAGCGTAGTGGACTAAGGCCTAACCCCTCTCATTCAGTAGAGGAAGCCCGTGCCCAGCAGTAGTACGTATATAATACAGGGCTAGTATTATTTATATTTATTATTATATATAGTTCTCATCAATCTTTATGACCGCTCTGAAGTTAGCCGCGAACTGTGTAGCGGTATTATTTTCAAGAGACCTACCCCCGGTTTCTGAAAGGCTGATCAAATCAACATTCAACTAACAGAACTTTGATTTTAACACCGCTGTCAAATCAATTCGAGTTGCTGAAATGTTAATTAGTGAAATTTTTTATAATATTTGATGTCTTTTTAGTACCGTTTGACATACGATTTTTTATATTAATTTGAAAGCTATGTTAACTAACATGTGTGTTAAATCAAAGGTGTTGATTACGCTTCTAGCAACTTAATTTTGACTTGACATGGGAATTGACAGTTGATTATTTAATTTAACGTTGATCAGCCTTTCAGAAACCGGGCGTTAAAGGTGATGGGTGGTGTAAATGGCGGGTATGTGACTAGCTTCAGAGCGGCCATAAAGTTTGACGAGAACTATACTACTGATTGGCTATTTAACTGACTATTTGACAATAAGTTAGCCGAACATTGGTCTAGACACAATGTCTGTCTACCTGTCAATAGTATAGGACGACAGCTAACTATCACACAAATCAAAACTATAAGTTAGATAAGTGGCGCTGTCATCAAACATTCAGTGGTCTGATTTTATACATTTTCAATTGGTTCCAAAACTTGCTACAGCTAACTTATAATTGTCGCATTCTATAAACAATCCGTGAAATACAAGCTCACGCATACACATAAAGACGTGCATAAATGAACTGAAATATCTATAGCGTCACGTCTCAAAGCAAAATGTAACTAACCTATTTGTTGTTACTAATATTCGTGACACGTTTCTGTAGTTTTTTTCGAGTCATAGTAACACGTACGCACAATTCACTAACGGAAACTATAAAGTTAAATGCTTCACTAAACCCCATTACTGTTTATCAAGTCATGTTTTCATAGAAAATTAGTGGGATTCTTTGATCTTAAATTTCCTGAGACTGATGTTATAATTCGCTTAAGCAGCATATTTATTTTATGAAACATGCCTGTAACTATTTTACCAGCAAAATATTTTTTAAATTATGGTATACTGCCCGTCATCTGAGCAGTCAGTAATTTAAGACAAACATATGTATATTATCTAAAGTTGTAACAGGTCTCTATACAGCGGAGTTTGCCGAAACGTATAACTTGAATTGTTGTATTTTGTATCATTGTTATTCGATTACTGTCGGTATCGTAAATGATAGCAATGACAATATTGATATTTTGAAGATGAATTACATCAACTCCGCTTTTATCAATAGTATCAACTATTGATACTATACTTATATTCTGGCCGAAAAATATACTTTAGTTCAAATACGGAAATCAGAACAACGAACTCATCATTTCATAGCCATTAATGCCACTTATACCACTGGGTCGTCAAAATATTTTGACTTCAACTTTGACCACTGCTAAAGTACAATTTCCAGTAATTTTCAACATATTTAAATAGATTTATTACACAAACAGCTTTCGTATTATCCTTATTATAGGAACGTGTATAGAATTCACGGCAGCATGTGCGATTCACCCTTAGCCGCTACATTTCCATTGTTGGCGAGGCACATTGTGCAAGAACCACCTGGCTCATTAACGTGGCTTGGAACACGGACCAAATTACATTGAGCCCTCATGCGTGATATATAAAATTATTTAGTTTAATATAATGACATGTTTTATCATCAGACATTACCAAAATATTGTTAGATGTGCATGAATTAGAAAACTCTTAAAAGATTTTGATTGTTGTATCAATACTGAGCGGAATCTAAGTTTTACAAACTCTTCGTAATGTGCAAAGTTAAAAAATGAAAACAACAAAATGTATTCTACATCTAACCTTACGTAACAGAAAAAGTTTAACAAGCAGTTCCCAAGCAACCAAAGTAAAAGTCGGCAACTTTTAAGCAACCTGGGAATTCTACAATCACTACTCGCTTGGCCTTACATTGCGGTGTGATTTTACAACACAGGAATTCTTTAAACCCTCAGGTGTCTTTGTAAAATGGACGGCTAACACGTTTCACTTGCCTACTGACTCACGTCACTGGCCCATTTCTTGCAACCCATTGACTTCGTCCCATTCATTGGTGCCTTTCAAACGAGGGGTTTAAACGCGCCTCGCTGCAAATGAGTACGAATATGAAGATTTATTACTGATGCCAGTATTGTTACGTGGAACATTGTTAAGACTTTTTAATAAGCTCCATTTATGAGCAATAAAAAGTAATGTGAATTAAGCACTTGGTTTTTGTTAATTAACGCAAACGAGGGGATGGGAATGAGGGTTGTTAACAATTTCTACAACAACAGAACGTTTTCATTACGTATAAAGGCCAGAATCAATTGAACTTTCCCTACCGGCCGCGTTCATGATTAGCATCCTTTAATCCGGGTTTAAACTGCATCACAATGGGCTAGACACACGCGGGAACCTATTCTGCGAAAAAAACGTACGCTTCCTTCCCCCGTTGAGAAATTCGACAAATATTTTTATTACTGAACCAATGTTTGCGTTGCCCTCGTCAGCAAGGGTTGGTTAAAACCACCATTCATCTTTGATTTCGATTCTAACCCATTTTTCATGCGAACATGAATAGAACAGCTGGCGCGATCGATTGCGCAACGTTCTTTCCCCGTTTGCTATGAATATCAAACCAAATACGAAGGGAAATAGATACGATTTAAATGAACGTGAAAATGTATTAATTTCATTGAATATAAAATAGAGGTATCCATTCCCTTCAAGTATTTCAATCTAATTCAAATTACAAAGAAAACTTCCAAAGTTGAAAACTCAATTTTTGAGATAAAATATTGTTGGAATGTCAAAGCCATCTTCGATAAAGATGTTTTTATTCTATTTCGTCAAGTAGTAGACGATTTTAAATTTAAGTATTCAAGCGATCGGTAAAGGACTCGGAAAGTTTTATGATACATTTTCTTGACTTTTATTTAAACTGATATCATACAGGCGATTTTATATTGTTGGGAATTTTGCGACATATAGGATAGTAAACATTCGCGATAGATCATTTTAAAAACGCCACAAATATGATTCTAATTTGCGACACAAAATAAATAGAATTTGGAAAATGAAACGTGTTAACGACTCACGCAACCTTTAAAACTTAATCTGCGTGTCCAAAAAATAAAAATAAGGATACGGTAAATCCCACCCTGTCCGAAGACAATACACCTAGTCGCCATAAAATGTGCCTCTCCCGCCAGGAGGCGCCATATCTGGCCCCCCGCGCCCTCAAACCGCGCCGCGTCCGCACTCTGCCACAGCCGCGACGCACGTGCGTGCTACTTGTCTCCACCATTCAGGACCACTTCAACCGAAACAATACCTTATTACGTGCCTTTAAAAACCATTTTTCGTTCTAAACGTACCAAAGATGCTGCACAATCTATTAGTCACCGTATCGCGATACCATTAAACACATTTTGATGTAGCCCCGCGGCCGCATTCCATCCGATTCACAGCGATTGTTGCCGATATACATTTGAACTCTTGTACCTTTTTTGATTAGCGGTTACGAAGCCGGTATTTATATTAAACGGGTTGTCTCAATAAACCACGTAACATTGATTAATCGGTTTAAGCGGGATTCCCATTCATCTTTTTCCGTTTACATGGTTTATACAAAAAAACGTTATTTCAACCGTGACGCGTGCGGGATAGCAACCAGTTATTAATTTAACTTACAAAATATCATCATTACTTACAGCAATCAATCATTATTCTTTATTAACAACTATTGAAATGTCATTGGCACAATAAGTTGGCTGTAGTCCTTGGCAAGAAACAAGTACTTAAATCACTTTCATTTAAGATATTATGGAAAAAAAATTGAAACATGATGCTGATGAGGCACAATATTATTTAAAGATGAATATTAATTAGTAGTTATTGCTAACTAGAGAAGATCTAGTGTAATGGACTAAAAAGACAACCAAAACCTACTGTATTGCACCGTAGCAATTTCTTCTTAGAGAGACCACAGAAATTTAATAAAATTTTACGATTTGTACCGTAACATAGAGCCGTAGGAACATTATGCACCCCAACGTAACAGGACTCCCGTGTATCGACTGACGAATGACCCAATAAATACGCATAAAGCAAACGGCGACACGCACCGACCAATCCAGACATAAAAGCATTATCTTGTTAAGTAATTTATTACATTTCCACCTTGTACAGTTATTTTATGGCACCACTTAAGCTTTTCATAATAACGTTTAGAAGGGCGTGGAACCCTTACTGTACAGTAAGAATTCTTCGGCACCTGTTTTAACCTGACTTCATAAATCATTTTCTGGCTGTATGTTTTTAAGTTTGCGTTATCTTCTCAGAAGAGGGATTTATTTGTACAGCCACTTCGTGTTATGATTTTTTATTTATTTCCGTTTTTACTCGTCGATGTTTCAAGTATGATGTGAAGTAGCATGTATTAGTGAAAAAGATAATAGATATAGATAATTACTTGAATATATTTTTCTGAATATTTTTTTATTAGCTTGAATGACGAGACGAGCAGGTCGCTCGCCTGATGGTAAGCGCCACACCTGCTCATAAACAGTAGCAACGCCACACAGAACTTTAAATAACAAAGCACTGCATGACACTGGACTGCGGTCGTCACCCCGAGACATAAGGTGTTAAGTCTCATAATGCCCAGTAAATAGTATATACGTATTACGTTTGCCCGATTAGTACTTTCAGCAGACGAAAACTAAAATCCATTTAAAATAGATATTATGTCTATTTACACCTTTTTTGGCAGAAAAAAAGCTCGGCATTCTTGCATTTCTATATACATCAAAGATGTACTTAATTTTCTGTCAAAAATCATACTTTTTACAGCGAATTTTTTCCCCCTCTATTTCAGAAGCGCAATAGTTTACTTCCATTTCGTTAACCATTAAGTTAGTAAAATTTTAACTGGAATTTAACTATCCTTATATTTATTTACGCTATATTTCTCAGCAGGCACAATTACATCTACGGTGACTATAGACTTTCTCTCTTGAACGCCACATACGAAACTTCATCCAAATCATCAATGAATACAACATTAACAAGAATAAAACGTGTTTTACAACAAATTACGATACAAGGTATTTTTGTGGTACTGACCTGTCGTAAGCTAAACTAGTAAGTCAACGGTGCGTGATTCACAATTTCCTCTCGCATCCAGTTTGTCGACGTTTCACCCGTCGGGCAGCGGCCCACACAACCGGTCTAGACACAAACTAAAACTGGTAAGTCTTGGATGCATTTAATTGCATCATTTCCTTGATAATCGTGTATTTTTGTGTTATTATTGATGTAGAGTTAATTTATTGGTCACTGGAGATAATGATGTGGTCTCCATTAATATGGCGTGTGATGATTGCTGTTCGTGTTATAAAGGTTTTATTACAGCAATCACAATATGCTTGTGAGATTTTTTATTCGAAAAATTACACACCCGCTGCCCGGGATTGTATTTTGTGGCCGATATGGCGATAAGCTTGCCATGTGACACATCTTAGGATGGAAATAAGCTCGGGTAAATGGATGTATCTATGGGGGTGCACCAATTGCACCTCTGGCTATGGCATCGGAGATACAGACGGGACGTAATGTATTTATATATTTAACAATCCAGGAATTACTCCAAATTGAGCTTATCGAGACATGTGAAAGTTACGTCAATAGTTTTTTCTTTATATGCGATAACTCTACCAGTACTCTGCCACGAATCTCACCAGATCGATATCTGAACTGATTATCTGGTGATAATCCCTTTTTATGGTTGGCAACAGACGACACGAGTTCTTAAGACACCTTGAAAACATAAGCCTTAATATTTTAATGAGGTATGTTAAAGTACAAAAACTGTTAATAATATACAAGAATTGTTCGTATAAAGAGTATAGGATTATGGACTTGTAGTATAGAAAACTAAACCATTCTGTGACACACTTCGTAGGTAATATCAGTTAGTAACGAGAATACAGTAACACTCCCCACAAACTGTGTTAACGCGATTGTAACCACTTATCTTAAAACAACCACTATTACTGTTATATGTATGGTGTATCATGTTATTGTACATACAGTTAGAGATGATAGAGACGGCTCCATTGCTTCAAATGCATAACGGAATTTGAAGATAGTAAAAGGTATATATAGTACCTACTCATTATTTTGAAGTTTTTTAGTTTTTAAAAACCTACTACATTTATAAAAAATAAACGGTATCAACAGTATCATGGCGAGGCTTAGGACCTAAGCCACCGGTGGTTAGGACCCCAAGTTAGAAACCTTCTCTCAATCGCTTTCTGAATCTGGCTCTTGGCCTAACGACCAATTGAGAGCTTCTGGAGGTGAGGAGCTTAATATTACGATAAAACATAGATTTGTATGAAAGAAATCTACAACGTAATTGGATCTGAAAAGGTTTTGATAATATTTTTTTACTATAAAATGAGGTTTTATATTATGCGATTTAGTCAAAGCCTAATTAATCAATTGTGATAATTGTTTCACTAACGCAATCAACATACTTTTAGAAATATTTTAGTATATAATACATCATTAGGTTATGATTCTTGTGTTGTAGAGTTATGTGCATAAATATGCACTTATATTGTCGATTTTTTACCCTGTTTGTCCGGCAATTTAAAATTTTTTGATGGTTCTTTTAATAAACTGTTAAATAAGTTACATATTTCTCTTTAGTAATAGTTGCTAGATGCTATGCTGTATATCTACTTAGATATGTGACATATTTGATCTCTAATCGAGGCTCGCCAATGGGATGAACTATTATAATAATGTATGTATGTATTAAGTGAGATAAAGCCCTATTAAACCGAATATAAAGATATATTTAGTCCTATAATAGATTTTAACACACTCTTAGCAATGAAAGTATATAAAGAAACAAAATATAATTAAGCTAATGAGATCATCTCCAAAATTACGACCGATAATCCTTACTTCATGCGATCGAAAACCCAAAACATCTTGGTAAAATTAGTTAATCTTAGACTTAAATTTCATTTGTGGGATTTGGGTTCGACGCCTTTTAGCTCTCGTTATAAATACCCTTTATAGGGATTATGTAGTTTTAGTGGCTAATCTTGTTAACAATTATTATCTCACGATATAAAGTATCTAGTGAATAACTTTTATGTGTCGGTGAATATTTTTTTATTGTAAAACACATTTCGAGGTCGACGTCCGTGATAAACCGCAAGCCGCGGCCCCACTGACCCTTCCAATTTCGATTGAAGGGTCATGTTACTATAAGTGTTTACTCCGACTCGTAGTGCAAATCAAACATGAAACACAACTGTTGCATTCCAATTAACCTACTCCCTCAACTGCCTTGCAAGTATCAACTCCGTTAGATCCACGCGAACAAATTTAAAAGCTTTGATCATGAGGCCGCAGAACTCCATTAACATTTCTACATATTAACCAAAGCAATACGACCAAAACAATAGCCGGACGCGAGGCATCAGGCAGGATATGCGTCCGACACATTTGCGTCTCGTATGACGTCACCCATTTCCATTTCGGACCCGTTCATTAAACAATCAAAAGCACTTCAGACAGTGAAAGCATAAACGCCGAGTGCAGACAAAGTTTCGTCCACTACGTTAAACATCGCGTGGATCACTAATCCAAGCGTAACATTGCAAAACGTAGAACAAACTGCTTCGCTTTGTGTTGCACTAATGAGAGCCACGTGGCCATGTCCCCCGCATTGCAGGCGGTACAATAAAACAATGACGCCAGTTGTGCACACTGGCTTTATTCCTGCAGGACTAACTGTGGCTCGCGTGACTGTGTCTCGTTATGGGCGTACCGCAAGGCTCGCTCTTACATTTCTCTTTATTCTATTTGGAACGGGAACGGCGGTGAACGTCACCGAAACCGATACCGGTTTTGTGTTTCCTTTTGATGCACTCTGCACATCAGTCGCGCAAAACATCACTCACAATATTTACGACCGCAATTTTTTGGTTGTAAATAACTGTTTCGCGTGATTAAGTTTTATTCACAGTGAGCGTAAAAACATGATTCATTCAGGAGCGTGAAATTTATTAGTAAACTTAGTTACACTTAGTTTTTTATCTACTTCTAACTTTGTAGAGCACTTGAAAACAAATTATGCGATAGCGCACGAGCGCACGTGTCTCTACCTGAGTGTTTGAAAGTTCTGTTGGATTTTACGCTAAGTCACAACAAGTTCATATCGCGCTTCAAGTGAATCTTATCTTTCCGAAAGATCATTATTCAGATGTAACAAAGCCGAGGTTCGTTTAATGATCGTTATCAAACAGTTGGCATCCGCTTTGAGGATGCGACACTTCTGACACAAACACGAGAACTTTTGAATGTAGTGTTTGTTCGCGCGTTGTCGTCAAACAAAACAACATAAACAGTGGCCGGGCACCGGGAGCGTGGCACGCACGACTTCACTCCGCTGTCAAGATGTGGTCCGAGGGCTATTTGGCCTATTGTCAAGCAGAGTCGAATAACACAAACACGTTTGTGGTGCGGCGTGGGACTCACCTAATTGTGCGAAGACCTTGGGCCTGACATTCTCCTGCCAGGCGGCGGCGGCGGCGGCGACCAGTGCCGCCAACAGGGCACAGCGCAGCACGAGCATGGCACTAGTCACAAGTCGACATCACTTGGAGAACACTCGCGACACGCGGCTCAGCGCAACATAGGCGGGCGGGGCGCGTGGCTGCCGGCGGCGGACTGGCGGGCCGGGGCCCGGGGGCGGTCGGGGGCCGCGCCTGCGCTGCCGGCGCCCCGCGGTCTCGCATGCGTGGGGCTGCGGAGTGCGGACCTCGCACGTGACGCAGCCCTCTTCGCCCCCTGCGGCCGGCACCCTCCCGACACCCTCGCCGACCCTGCGACGTCATAATCGTGTTAAAAAACGCGCATGCATATCCTAATGAACGTCGACACTAAACCTGCAATTAAACTCGACAGGGTGCCGCCTGAGGCGACCGCTCTTTGTTTATAAACGTTTTCGGTATATTAAAAATTCGTTAGGCGCCGTGACGGGGGCGTGAGCACTCCTCCGCTCCAACCGAAGGTCGCAATTATAGTTCGCGCGAACGTGATTGAGGGATCAAATGCATTGCGAAACGTCTTGTTATGCGGGAACTTCCCTTCCGAGAGAGTTCAACTACTATTGCTAATTGATCAGCGCATAATCTTTCTAATTAGTATTTTCTTTGTAATAATCTTTCTAAAACGGTCATGCTTTATTCTAATAATATCGTACTTAATGCATTGATAAATACAACAAAATAGATCGTTGCTTACAAAAGTTACTACCAGTACAAAAACTTGTCCAAACTCTAGTTTTTCGTTCACGCAAACAAGGTTCCAACAAGAGTAACATAAAAATGCGCATGCAACTTTATCGTAATAAAAACTTTGCGTAACAATAGGGTGCCCTGCTGCATATTCATTATTATTAATTGACCAAAGTTGCTCCCCAATAATATTATTCGAACGTTTTAGAACTCTGTCGAACTAAATGAGGCTCGGTTTAATGTACAAGCAAGATGTATTGTGCAAGGCCCGTGTGAAAATCAATA
The DNA here is from genome assembly GCA_905332985.1 of Mimas tiliae. Lineage (NCBI taxonomy): Eukaryota > Metazoa > Arthropoda > Insecta > Lepidoptera > Sphingidae > Mimas > Mimas tiliae. Next base: position 9,270,808 of record HG995256.1, on the reverse strand, counting down.
AAATAAACATTTATTGTGTATGACTCCTCCGTCGCGTCGGAAGCTCTGGATGCATCCATGTGAATATAGAACTTAATGTTTTGTGCCAAATAAATATGCGTTTCTATATTTATTGACAAAGTCATAAATTCAAGTTAGATTTCCTTTGAGCATAAACAACTCTAAAGCGGCGATGGCCTAACGGAGAATGTCGATTGTCGAGACTGAAGCTGCGCCTTCGAAACCAGCCCCAGGAGGCTTAGCATATGCAACAAGACATATCTCGCGCGCGAGAGAGATAACTATTGACGACATATATCTCGGGTAAAAGTGTCAACATTCGATAAAATTACGTCGTCATGGTAGGGTTCATAGAAAAAATACCACAGATATATTGAAAGTACTATTTTCTCTACATTATCTCTACTTATGACTTAAGGAATCGAGTGTTTTGGGCTGACTCGTCCGGGTCGTTACCACTCTCTCACAGAAAACCGGCATAAAATAGCAGCTTGCTGCTGCGTTCGTGAGACATCCGGAGGCCCAAATCCCCCTCCCCTTCCCAATCCCTTACTTATCCCTTTCCTTTAAGGTCGGCAATGCGTCCATGAGTCTTTTGGTATTGTGGACGTACATAGGCAGTGGAGATCACTTAGCAGGTGACCCACTTGCTCGTTTGCCGGCCGATGCTATAAACAAGCAAAGCTTAAAAAAATATGAATTACGTTCGAATTGCGACCATTAGGCGACCACTAGCTATCAGTAAAACTATTTTACCAACATTGTTAATTTTGCTTGAGCTACGGTAAACATCGATTAAGGTCACCATATAAACTCTAAACAGACCCTAGATATGACAGGTCATAAACCTAACTCAACGTCAGGTTACAGGACCTTTAAAGAACATTATACCAAAATATGTTGTTGACTGCCTCGGTAGCGCAGTTGTAATGCGTACGCGGTATGACTGCTGTCCTGAGGTCTCGGGTTCCCAGGTCGGGTAAAAGTGATATTGGGTTTTCCTATCACAAAATTCTTAGTCTCAGGCCAGAGTCTCGAATTGTGCCCGGTATGGCGATAGGCTCGCCTCCTATCACATCATGGGACGGAAATAATCTCGGCGAAATGTGGGTGTACTGGTGTACTTTACCTGCTCCTTCGGGAATATCAGAGTGTATATGTACTATGTATGTATGTAGTGGAAAACAAACATATTTACAAACACAAAACTAATGGCCTCCGAGGTAGGCGGAATGAATATCTGAGTAATAATTGCTGAGTATGGAGTATCCGAGATTCGAATCCCACTTTAAAACATTTTACGATTGAAAAAATATTTGATCTTTGCATTGGTCTCGTTTTCTTTGTGCCTGGGGTTTCCCGGCTTAATGCCAGGGTCCGCCTTCTCACTAAGAAGCCTCCACTTGGCCCGATCTTGAGCATCCTCCGTAGGGAGACCTGTGACTCTCATGTCTCCCTCTAACACGCCAAGCCAGCGCTTTATGGGCCGTCCGCGAAAACAAAAATGTTTCTATTCAAAAAACCTCTACTTTTTATATTTCTAAACAAAAACACAGTCAGTATTCCACTCTATACACATAGAAGTTTAATAAAATCGTTAAGAACACCAACTTCTTACCTCGAACCTTAAACCGCATTAGAATAAGAGTTATAAAATAAGTTAGCTGTTCCGAAGTTCTCAAACTCAATACAAAGCATAGTACAGACACACGTTGAACCGTCCTTTCCGCATAATAATCCAATTAGAACGGAATATAAACGTGTAACAAGAGTCCGTAGTGCGGAAATGATACAATATTTAAGGATTTTAATGTTCTCGGTAGAAATTTTCCTTTGGATATTGCTCTTGCTAATTCACCCACATACGTACCGCAAAAGTTCTTCGATGTGAATATTTAGTGGTGTTAGACGCTTCTCGTGTTAATTAACAGATGCTCGGTCTTGCTTATTCCACTTTCGTATTGCCGACGAACAGTCAAAACTTTATAATATTGATTCAGGCGATATTTTGATCATGACGGATTCTATATGCTAGATATATTAAATGTACTAGTTCGTAGGCCCCTCGTATGCAAGAGGCTACCTGGGTTGGGTCCACCGCTTTGTCTATTTCTGTCCCCAAGCAGCAGTGTGTAAACAATTTTGTTTCGGTTTGAAAGACATTAAATCCAATTAAAGTACCTGGCATTGTGAGACTTAACAACTTATGTATCGGGGTGACGAACGCAGTCCAGCGCTGGAGCGCATAACCGACTCAAAAAAACTAAAAATCTGAAAATATAACTAAACAATTATGGTAGTTTATAGTCAACGATTGATACCACCGACTAATTGCCGTTCCCTATATTCTATCTATCGACAGATTTGCTTACTGTCAATAGTGTTTTGACAGATCTTCCATACAAAATGTGTCAATACTTTACTGCCGGTAAGCAAATCTGTCGCTAGACAGAATATTGGGACCGGCCATAAGAGTTGTTAACTATTACTTTTAGCATTTTAGATTTTTGAGTCGGCTTTAATTTTGTTACAAAGTTTTATTTTACTATTCAAAGAATTATCAAAATCGGTGCCTAAATTAGTGCATAGAGGAGTTTAGTCTTTCATCCCCGATTTCACCCCCTTAAAGGTAGAATAAATTCTTTAAAAAAATGGGACCACCACCAAACCCTATCCTATACAACAAGAATCGCACAAATTATTCCACATTTATTAGAGTTATGCATGAACATGCATAAACAAATATATACAGATGAATTGAGAACCTTTGTTTTTAAGGCGGTTTAAACCATTACGTGTAAAGTTCACTTCTAACATATTTGTAACACTACTATGAAACAATAATACAAAGCAAAACTGGTTTATTCAACAAATACCCTATTCATTGGTAACACAGGAACAAATATTTGAATTGGTAATACTAGCTTTGGGTTTAAGATGTTGTTGTACAATGCTTAACATCTTCCAATAGTCTCAATTTTAAAGGACAATTTTCGGCAGCTGTTTGGAATTTTAAACATCAGCGCCAAATGATGACCGCCTCGGTGGCCGAGTTGTAATTTGTACACGTTACGGTTTTTGTGCTGAGATCTCGGTTTCGATAGCCGGGTCGGGTACGTGATATTGGGTTTTCTACGAAATGCTGAGTATCAGCCAGCCAGAGTGTGGAATTGTGCCCAGTTTGGCGATAGACTCGGCCCCTATCACATAACAGGACGAAGATAAGCTCGGCGAAATGTACATGTACTAGTTACATCTCTGTCTACTCCTTCGTTTCAAACGTAAATGCGTATTTCGTATATATTTGAAAGTTACCGTTGTATAAAAATCATACTGGAATCTAAACTAACTAAACCTGAGGGCCAATTCTGCTATTTTAACTGACACTGCGAATGAATTTTAACCGAACTGAGATTACATTTTGAATTAATTAAAAATATGGCATTCTGCTCCTTTAAAAATTCGATATCATCTCAGTTAAATTGCATATAAACTGTCAATTCGATCAACTTTCAATGTCTTTCTTTTGTTGAAAATATGGCTTCGCATTATTATGCATTTCGCCAATGACAAGTATTTTACCGAATTTTACGTATCAGCTGCCATAGACTAAATTCTAGAAATTAAAAATGACCTAAGAGACAAAATCAATGTTACCAACTCACAATAAAATACCCACAATATGACTAATTTCAGTGATTAAAAAATTACGTAACTGGAGGTTATGATTTTTTAATTAATTGATTTGACTAATTCCATGTATTTTATTTATAAATTAATTTATCTATTCCATGGCATAACTGAAGGAAAACGGCACAACAGCACCACCCAGGTAGTCCTTTCCGGAAATAACCACAATCGCGACTATTTTATTGAAATTTGAAATTCTACCGAATTGCGGTTTTTTTATTTTGCAACACTGCTGAGGACATATTTATAATAAATAAAAATTGTGCGAGAATTTTGGCGGGAATTTTGACAGTGCGATTGCTCTCATAATTTAATCTACACTAATATTATAGAGAGGAAAGATTTTTTTGTATTTCTGTATGTAACAAATAAACTTAAAAACTACTGGGCCGATTTCAAAAATAATTTGGCCGTTAGAAAGCTACATTATCACTGAGTAACATAGGCTGTAAACTCATTTCTAATACTTTATTGAAATAACGAGCACACAAAGTCGAACAATTTTGACTACTTTTAGTTGCTTGCAGTAAAAGAGAATAAAGTTAACTGAATTTGTCTGCAGTTAACTCACAGTCACTTCACTTCAGTGTTGCCAAGTCAGATTTTTGAAAATACCGTGTTGTCCACATTAAAATACGGTATTTGCGCCAAAAATACAGTGCTTGATGGGAAAAAATACAGTGTATTTTACAGTGCAATAAAATGTCATACAAAAAAGGAAATAATTAAATTATTAAGTAAAATATAAATTTATTTTAAACTTTATATCCTAAACTAACTTAACATTTTATTTGTATATATCGATCGCTGCAGAAATGGATGGCTGCGATAATGATGATATCGGTTTAGTTTTTTTAATGTGTTTAATCAAAGAGTTTTATGTATACTACTAGACAAGCTGCGCGGTACATAGAAATTTTAGTATAATAAATTGTAGTATAGTAAATTAGTTGTATTACTAAGTTGCAGTCAATTGACCGTAACTCAATATTATCATCTCGCTTACTCTCAACTAGAACCCCTATTGCGCTCCCTGTTTGTGAACTGTCAAACTCCCGCGTTATGTGACGCAGTTTTACTTCTAAATAACCTGTCTAGTAGTATACAATAATAATACGAAATTTTGACTGTAAAAAAATACTGTGTCTCCATATACGGTATTTATAAAAATACCGTGTCCAGTAGATGGCATGAAAATACGGCAGATCTGCTGTAATTACAGTGCACTTGGCAACACTGCTTCACCTTCAGTCACATTTCGTTCTCAATATTTTGACGTTTGTCTGTAGACGAAATGCATTTTATATAGTTAAGTGTCTCACAATGGACACTGGCGAAATCACCAATCTACAGTGGAGCCAAACACAATTAAAAGAAGAAGAAGATAGTTAAGTGTCAAAATTGTTACCAGAATGCCGTTTTGGTTCAGTCAACTTGTATTCTACTTTCGATATCATTGCGTTCTAAGTTCTTGAATATTGGTTTAGCAGAATACCATTTGCAACTTTCTTGTCGCTGAGATTAGATCGGAATGATATTTTGAACAATTAAAATTACGAGAATTGGCCCTCTGATCATCTGTTACATATTTAGTTGTGAGCTGTGACGTATATAGACAGTACAGACGAGAAATCATTTTTACATACATTTCCTGTTGCCAAACCAATATTAAAAAGTAAGTGTATGAAACTATGAACATTGAACACCCATGTCTAATATTCTAAGAGACAGCAACAAAAAATATATACAATAAAGAAAAACATTGTTTTTAAATATATTCGTATATAAGAGTTAAAGAATACCACTACTATCTTTATATGAAATAAATATTTAAAAATACGAACCTAGGAATCATATTTTCCCAGCCAGTTACCTATTACAAATGCTGTAAAATATCTTCGGAAAGCATGTATAGAAGAAGCAATGTGCTAGATACATATGCTAATTTCGAATGTTCGAGAGCCAACTTATTCGGCTGTAAAAAAAAGAAAAAATCTAGCAATATCAAACGGAACTAAACGTGGTAGATTTTATTTGACACAAAATACACGCAAGAAAAAATGCTGTAAATGATAATTGTAATATTAAACTAAAGCCCCACCAACCCTTAATTTTAGGGGGGGGACATAATATTTAATTATTATTATATTTCCCAGGTAATATAAAAAAGAACATTAATTTCTTAGCAACGATACCAATTATTACGTAAACATTGCTATTTCTCGGAGCACAAATAATATTATACAGCACTAATTAGTTATTGCTAACATGAGTGTGATGCGGACATCCGAGAAGATGCTGGAATTCGCTTATGATATCGGATAATAAACGGAATAATAACACTTATAGAGATTGGATAGTGACCACCGCACCGCAACACAACACAATATTGTATAGAATTATATTAGTGCAGTGAAATAGCATTTAGCAGAATACAGTTGATCGGAATGTAAGCGCAATTTAGAAACTCAAATTATAGACAATGCTTAAGCAGATATGTTCTAATTTTACGAACTGTCGCCTTTGCAGAGCACAAATGCAAATTTAACATCCGATCGTAAATTCATCAGTTTCGCTGGCATCGACAGGGTGATTTCACTTTCTGGAAAATCTGAAGCAACGTGTTTCAAACTACCTTGTTCATTAAGCTAAAGTTTTTCTGAATATATTATCAAACACAATGGAATGAGAACAATACAAATACATGTAACAAAATATACGTAACAGAATCTATATGTTATATTTAAATACCAAATAACATAGTATGTAAGATGTATTATAATTTATGAAATACTAGCTATTGCTCGCGGCTGCACCCGTGTGAATGTATTTTAGGGATAAACGAAGTCATGCCGTAATACTGGTAACGGTAAAGGCGTGATTGATTAAACAACCAAATTCACAAACTCACAAACATTCAACTTTCATATGTAAAGTAACACCCAATAGTCACACACATAGTTCTGACCCCACAGTAAGATACTATTACCTTGTGTCTTGGATATCAAGAACTACGTGATACTTTCAGTCCTCACAACACCTAGTGTACCCAGAGTTGTGTAGGGTCTGGACCCGAAACAAATATTTGTGGATGTAATAAATATTTGTCTCGGTGCGGGGATCGAACCCGCGGTCTCACGTTTCACCGTCGGTTACTCATTCACTACGACACAGAGGCTGCCAGGCTGCTGCTGAATTTTTAATATTAAAAGGTTATAATTATAACCTAACCTAACCTCAAAAGACCCATACAGTAAAAATACATATAGCAAAGTGATTTTCTTTGCAAACCCATCCACTACAGATAAATCAAAGACTCCAATACAAACAGTAAGTTATGAGAGTACGGACCGTAATTTAAACCCAGTGTAGCCACCGCACTATAGTTCCCCTACAACATTTCACAACAACCCTGGGCCGATCTTGGAGGGTCCTCCCCCAACCACTTCTGAACAGCCATTCCGCAAGTTATTACGTGAACATAATTCGCGATTCTTTTTATTGGTTTCAAAGCAATTAACTGATGACGTCTTTTTAAATGAGAAAACATCAAAAGGAATCTTGTGATTAAGTCACAATCGGCTTAATTATCTTTTTTCCGCTATAATGTGCGTTTATTACAATTTGTCATTGTTAACGTGAATTATTTGGAGAGTAATGCGATATTAATTACTCCGGATACTGTTAGTATTTTTTTTTATTAGCTCGAGTGACGAAATGAGCAGTTCGCTCGCCTAGTGATAAGCTCCACGCTTGCCCATAAACAGAAGCTGCACCACACAGAACTTTGAATTACAAAGCACTGCATTGGCATTGGACTACGCTCGTCACCCTGAGACATAACATGTTAAGTCTTATAATGCCCAGTAATTTCACTGGCTTCAATGGCCTCCAAACCGGTACACAACAGGGCTTACACACTGCTCCTTGGCGGCAGAAATAGACAGTGTATGCATAATATGCAAAATTTGCGAGTATAGTTCTGATGAAGTGGTGTAATTTCAAACATATATATTTTTAGGTATTCAATGATGAAACGAGCATGTCGCTCGCCTGGTGATATGCGCCTGCCCATAAACAGAAGCTGCACTACACAGTATTTTGAAGTATGTAGTCACACAACGGTATGTCAAGCCAAGTTATAGGCAAGGCACCGGGCGTGTGTATATTTACACGAACCATTTGGAGCTACTTTCAACCCCCAAAAATCAAAAACTATTAGTCTCATAACGGTACAGTAATTTCACTGGCTTCAATGTCGTTCAAACTGACACACAACAGTGCTTACTCACTGATGCTTGTAGGTGAAATGGACAAAGGATGGTAGTACCAACCCATGGGGCCTCAAGCATACGAGGGACCTACTATTTAGTAAAGTGCAATTATTCTAATTGTGAAAGTATTTGTAGCTTGTTACGTATTTCCTGTACTACAAATGTATTCACAAACCACTAAAACCAAAATTATGTGACAAACACCACCTTATAAGACGGCGACAAACGATATATTGCTCATAAAATATGGCTTTGTTGACGGAATCTATTCACTAATAAACGTAAACGAAATATGTATATATAAAGACGTGTTTCAAGGTAGGCGACCGAGACAGAGCAACCCCGACGCGTGACGCGAGTCAGACGTTAGCAACACGTCAACTTTATATAAAATAGGGTATTTGATTTGATTTTTTTATTTACATTTACATTATGGTTAGTGATCTCCACCGCCCATGTAGGTCCACAATACCAAAAGTCATGGGCGCGTTGCCAACCTTAAAGGAAAGGGATATTTAAGGGATTGAGAAGGGGAGGGGGATTTGGGACTCAGGATATCTCACTCACCGTACGAAACGCAGCAGCAAGCTGCTACTTTTCGTCGGTTTTCTGTGAGACAGTGGTAACGACCCGGACGAGCAGGCCCATTTATGCTGTAGATAAAACTGTCTACAACGTGGCTCTACCACTCGTAAATATTAATAGTATTTTTAATATCTTAATAAGTTACGCTCCCTAAAATCTATTATCGTTGCGCTCTCCACTCTCAGTTGCATACCAATACGATTGCATACAACGCGGAAGTGTCGCTGTAGGCGCGCGTCGTGGTCTCCTGTCTCTGTCGCGCACCTTAAAACGTGCCTTAATAATAAACAAATCAACAAAAAGTGTCAATTTCCCAATACCGGTCCTTCAAGAATTGATAGTAAATGTTTCTAAAAAAATATTAGACCGGTTAACTTGTTACCGAAGCAATTGCCGAAGGGATCTACAAAAATGGCATGAAATGTTTTAGGAACAAATCTCGGTGTAGTGACACAAAAATTCCATCCAACGGGAATAATACAAAGAGTTAGTGTGACAGGACAAAGGCACGACGGTTTGCGTTCATCGTGTTACGACATTGCCACTTGATTTGTGGCAAAGCAAACATCCAGGGCTCGTCCTTCACGCAGAAAAATATAGCATCCTTGACATATTTATTGCTCTGTATTTACAGTATTTACTGCCTCGGTGGCGCAGTTGTAATGCGTACGCGTTACAATTGAGGCTAACGCTGAAGTCTCGGGTTCGATCCCCGGGTCGGGTAAAGTAGTACTGGGTTTTACTATTACGAAAAATCTCAGTATCACCCCGGGGTCTGGAATTTGTGCCCGGTATGGCGATAGGCTCGCCCTCTAACACATAATGGGACGGAGATACGCTCGGCGAAATGTACACCACATTATGTGTGGATTACAGGCGTGAGTGCCTATGTATGTAGTATTTACTAGATAGTAGGTCCCTCGTATGTGAGAGGCCGCCTGGGTTGGTAAACCACTTTATCTATCTCTGCCGCCAAGCAGCAGTGTGTAAGCACTGTTATTTCGGTTTGAAGGACATTGAAGCCAGTGAAATCACTGGCCATTATGAGACTTATCATCTTATGTCTCGGGGTGACGAGCGGAGTGCGATGCCATGCAGTGCTTTGTAATTCAAAGTTCTGTGTGGTGCAGCTTCTGTTTATGGGTAGGCGTGACGCTTACCATCAGGCGAGCGACCTGCTCGTTTCGTTAATCAAGATAACAAAAATAAAAAAATATGTCTAAAAATATATGTAACCTATGGAATCGTTATTCCAACTCAGCAACCTTTCTTTTTAAAACGGAGTTAAAAAAGGAGAAGATACTCAATAATAATTTAGTCTGTATATATTTTGCGTATGTAACGCGATATCACCGCCGAACTTCCGCCGAATATGGAGCGATTTTAGTAATTCTTATACTCGTAAAGCTAAAAAAAATGTTTTTTTTGTGTCCTGTTTGTAAAAAGTAGGATTTGGTTTTGTTGTTGTTAAAAGGTTTTATTTTACCATTTTTTTGTGAGAAAATCATCATATTCGATGCATAAATGACGACGTTTTAGTTTTTCATCCCCTATTTCACACCCGTAGGAATGGAAATTCTACATGCAATTTAATAAGGACCCACTTTGAGATAAACTCTTTTAAATGAATAAATAATTATCCAAATCGGTCCACAATTGGCGGAGTTATGTTGTACATGCACAAAAACAAACACACGCGTCGAATTTTGAAGCACCTCTATTTTTGTCAGTTGAAATCAGCCACTGTCTAAACTTGATTTAAAAAGACTTTCATTAAAATCTTTTGTTCTGTCTTATAGTTTAATTCGCAAATTATTATTATAAACAGTTTTCTAATGAAAATACCCATTATTGAATCAAATGTTGCTTATTTTGTTCTTGTGCTTGCGTTACATTTAAAAGCGTAATCCCAAAAACCTTAAAACTGCTTAAATTACATGTAGACTATAGCCAATTTAAGCGAATAACATACGCAAAAGCATAATTAAATTGTAGAAATGTATCCCAATCTGCGGACCGAAACAAAAATTTCCCCTTCCACATGAAAACAGAGAAATAAAAACGCAATGTTATTACACAGCGAGTATAAAATATATCCACTGCAATAGTTGCACATTCTGGTTTGCTTTATTGCACGCGTTCTACAATTTTGGAATGAAACAAAGTGATATGCGAAAATTATCTGTATTATTTCTATGGATAAACTGGAACCATAACTGTGTAATCAGAAGGCCAATTCTCGTAATTTTAAATGTTCAAAATATCATTCCGATCTAGTCTCAGTGTCAAGAAAGTTGCAAATGGCATTATCTTAAACCAATAATCAATCAATACGACTACACGTAGATTAATACTCAAACAACAACATAAACCCTGTTTCTATTTTATCATCTAAAACATTACATTGCTTCTTCATCTTTCTAATACTAACAAAAACTTCATAATTTATATAAAACCGAATTTTTAGATCTAAAAATAAAATTAACCAATTTTGAGTCATTGCTGCTATTGCAGAGATTAAACTCAAAGTGTAAAAAGTTTTTGCTTTTTAGTTTTTGCCTTATTTCAGTTAAAAAAGTATATTTCATTAATTTTTGTAAAAGAATCAAAATCAGTGCATAAATGTCCAACTTTTAGCCTTTCATCCCCGATTTCACCAGATTAGGAATGTAATTTTTCTTGAAATTGGACCAACATTGAGCTGTACTCTATTGAATAAAGAATAAATCAACTAAATCGGTTGGGATGATATGCGTAGCTAAATACACAAAAAAAGATATGCCTCGAATTGAAAACATCCTTCGGTTAAAAATCAAAACGGCAGGATTGAAAAAAATATATTATACATAGTAGTTTTTAATAAACTTGTGCAATTCTCATGTGGCAGTAAATATTTTACTGCATTCCAATAAGTTTATTTCTTTTTTGCATAGTTCGTAAAGCCTTTATTTCAGTTTTACTTCTGAATATAAACATTCCATGTGAGGTGTAAAATGCATTGAGAATAAAATTATTAACTCTACTTGACAGCCTCCGTGGCCTAGCGGGCGAGTGACCAGCTGTGGGACAGGAGCCCTGGGTTCGATTCCGCGCTGAAACAAGTGTTTGTGTCATCCACGAATATCGGTTTCAGATCTAGGTGTTGTGGGACCGTAAGTCCTTCGTAGTTCCTGATATTCACGACACAGTTGAACCTAATGTGGGGTTAGGACTATGTGTGTGACTGTTGGATGTTTTTGTTTATTTATATTTTTAATACTTTAATGCCCCCGTACCAGCAAGTCGCGACGTGTTGAAAAAGATTACATATAGATTATAGACAATCGTCTAATGGGTCTATGGCAGTGTACTTAGGCTGAGAAATAGAAAATCAGTCCTGGGTTTAAATGTCAATAACAAATTGTATTTTCCATTTGAAAAATGTGATATTTTTAACGGTATCTCTTATTAACTCTTCCTTAGCCTTAAACTCTATTTTGGGATCTACCCAACTCTGCAAAATCAAGGCGCTAAGACTAGTAATTTTCCTGATTTTATAATAGGGGTCTTGAGATGGATGGATGGGATTCTTGGCATTGTAGTTTGTAATGTTTTTAGATATCCCGTAGAGACTAGTCAGATAGGTGTTACTAGTGATATTATATTCATATAAGAAGCGATTTAAAAAAATAAAAATAAGAAGATAATAAGATAATTCGCATAAAAATAACTTGTAGTATTTTATTTATTGTGCTAAATGATTTAGAAATGACATATTTAGTTTTTCTTTGATACAGATTTATGTAGTTTACGTTCAAGTGATCATTCAAAATATGTTTGAGTTATATTTTCTATTATTCATTTCGTTCAGGTCATTCAGGGCGAGAAATCATTATTAAATGAATTTTTGATTCAGAAATCACACTTGAGTTGCTCGAGGATTGGAATTTGTGCCCGGTATGGCGATAGGCTCTTCTATCACATAAAGAGACGTAAATAAGTTCTGGGAATCGTGCGTTCACTAGTTACACTTCTGCCTACCCCTTCGGGAATCCAAGAGTGGAGTTATGTTATGTTATAATAGATATACAAGGGATTTGAGCACCTGTATTCAATAAAACGAAAGTCTTAGTTTTACACGAATTCAATATACCCTCAGCAAACAGCTCCAACAGCATCTGATTCAACACCACTAAACTGAAGATTGTTCAAACAAAGGCAAACAATAATGAAGCCATGGTACAGTCGACGGTTTATGTCATTGTTTACAAAAATCCTATGTACACACAGAAACCGTCAGTGGACGTACGTTCATAAAAAGGCGCGCCTTTATGAGGCCATCTCTCAACCGAAACACAAATAGGCGTTCAGTTCTGGAGATCTCGAAGCAACTTTTGATCTCAGATTAAATCCCTAGGGTTTTTATTGTTGTTCAAATTCCACTCGTTGATGTATTTGTTTTATACAGAATCGTTTGTTTCTGTCAAAGAATATGTACAGCTCTTATGTAGAATAAAAGGTCAATGCAAAAACTCGTACAAAACTAAGAATAAAATAATGAGCAAATTAAAAAATACGTTATCGCTTGTACGCTATCCTTTCGGGGACTCCGTAACAATAAACGCGTTAAAACATTTATTCTGCTAAATTTTTTGTGAACATAGATACGACAATTTTAATCTCTCTAAATGTTTGTGTGATACTTAAAAAGTTCAAACAATACTTTATGTCCGTTAGTAAAATACTTGAATTGTTATTAATACTTGAATAAGATTACTCACATTTAAAGTAATTTTCTAAGTACGAGTATTGTAATTTTCAAGCTACATTTATATTTTTCGTGACAAAACAAATATTTGTTAAAAAGTAAGATTGAAATTTTTAAACTATTAAAAATTACCAGAAAAACTAAATATAATACATATTTACTAGGTGGTAAGTCTATCGTCGTCTGGGTTGGTACCGCTTTATCTATTTCTGCCGTCATGCAACAGTGTTGAACGACATTGAAGCCAGTGAAATTAGGTATTAGAATACTTAACAACTTATGTCTCGGGGTATCGAGCGCAAACCAGAGGCATGCAGTGCGTTGGATATCAAAGTTCTCTGTGGTATTGTGCCTGTTTATATGCAGGCGAGCGACCTGCTTGTTATGTTACTCAGGCTAATAAAAAAAATGTATGTTAAAAACAATATTATTTTGTAAATATTTTTTACAAATAGACCGAACAATAAAGTTCTAATTAGAGTTACACTTCGATTAACCGTGAATTATTAGTTTCGGAATAGCTAAACTACAATCAGTAGTTACTTTAACGATAGTTATCAGTATTATTATTACTAAAATTGTTACCATATATATTATATTTACGACCTTACTGTAAATTTGTTAGGAAAATCAAAACTATAGTTTAGAAACTCTGTTGGCTGCAGTCAGTAAATCGCAGAATAGTGTCGTAATAGAGCGGGTGCTAGACTCAATGTAAAAAAGAAGGAGAGATGCAGCCAATCAATCTACATTTACAATCATATGAGTATCGATCCGACGAACGGGGCTGAGTCATCTTGATACTTACGGTTTCTATGTTTTGGGATATCCATTTATGAAAAAACGCTCAGCATTAGTAAGGTTTAGACAAGTCCATAAAATTGATGTGGGTCAACAGCTTTAGAGTAATAAATGCAACAAGAGTGACTGGCGACTAAGATGAGTAGCGATCCCTTAGTGAAATTAGTTAAACTCATCCATGAAAATAAACAATTAGTAAGCTTAAAATAAATAAAGTGAGTATTGTAGTTAAAACCCAACTCCAACAAACCCACCCTCGTAGCAACTATGTTCATGCTTTACAAAAATACAGATATCTTAATATCTCTCTCAGGCTCTTTCCTTCTGCGCGGCGTTATCCCGGTTTAATGCCAGGGTCCGCCTTCCCATCATCATGATGGCGAATTTGGTATTATGTGGGGCGACCCGCCGTCTAACCCCCACAACTCGCAAAGGAACCAAGTTTCGCCATTGCCTCGTCCGTTAATCAGCAGAGTGTAGCACGTGCTGATGAGGTAGGCTTTAGGTCTAAGATGTTGGTGTCCCAGTTACACTAAAATCACATTGATTTTGATTGATAGTAGACAAATACCAGAAACCTAAATATCGGCGCTTAGCTAACAACACCGCTCAAATTAAATAGGCTTAGTTCTCAGGAGAGACATACAACTGAATATTTTTTTAAACATGTGTGATGTAACCAATGAATTACGCGGTGACAAAACTATTTGAATACTAGCTTCTGCTCGCGGCTCCGCCCGCGTGATTAGACTTTTCCGAAATAAAACGTAGCCTATAACCGGCTCCAGGGTCCCATCTATCTCTCTATCAAAATCGGTTCAGTGATAGTGCTTTGTATGGTTAATTAAAAATTTTGTGTAAATTTATTGGATACCCGACTAAAACAATTTATCCAATGATAATATCACATGGCCAATTTTCGAGTTACGCGGTACTGTTAGCTAAGCGACGATACCAAGGAATATTTAAGGTAAAACGAAAGAATTATAGTGAAAACACGAAATGATAAATTCCAAGTGTCAAAACGGTTAAAGTTTCACGTAGAGAACGTCAAGCGACTCGTTGCTCTGACGAATAGTTTAGAAAAGACTTCATTTGATATATGCAGGGGGCGAGTTCAATATCGAATGCTGTGAAAACTGATTCTCATTCGTCCGTCCCTTTATTGACATAAATAGATTTGTAGACGTTCCATAACGCTATTGAATAAATCAATTACTCGATAATCTTTAACAACGGCACGTGATTTAATAAAAATTATACTTAGTGAGTGATTTTAGAGAGTAGTAGAACAATGCTATAGACAGATTTGTCTACAGTATAAATATGCCGGCTTGACCGTGTCGATACCACTGTCTCACAGAAAACTGACGTTAAGTAGCGGATTGTTGCTGTGTTTCATTGGGTGAGTGAGATTTCCGGAGGCCCAAATTCCCCTCTCCTTCTCAATCCCTATTTCCTTTCTATAAGGTTGGCAACGTACCCATGATTCTTATGGGCGTTGGAAATTACTTCCCATAAGGTTAACCACTTGCTTGTTTGCCAACCTCTGCTATAAAAAAACTTAAACTACACTGTCATGATTTAATGACTATTAGCTCTATATAAATAAATGAAAAGATATCTTAAACCATTTTAGGGTCTGGTTTACAATGTGCGTTTAAATTTTACAGCGAATTTTATGGGGTACAAAGATATACGCTCTCATGATTTTGGGTACCTATTCTTTCTTATATTTTATTTTATTTAATAATAAAATTTACTTGGATCTTGTGAAACAAGCACTAAATATTGTTAATGTGAAATTGTTCAAGCCTACCAGCTGAAGATTTTATTTCATACAAATGCTGACGCGGTCAACGAATCCATAACAATTTGAAAGAAAGAAAAAAACATGGGCTTGTATTATTTTATAAGTATAATATAAGGACTGCCTCGGTGGCGCAGTTGTAATGCGTACGCGTTACGATTGAGGCCAACGCTGAGGTTTCGGATTCGATCCCCGAGTCGGATAAATTAGTATTGAGTTTTTCTATTACGAAAATGCTAAGTATCAGCCCAAAGTCTGGAATTTGTGCCCGCTATGGCGATAGGCTCACCCCCTATCACATCGTGGGACGGAGATACGCTCGGCGAAATGTGGGTGTACTGGTTACACCTCTGCCTACCCCTTCGGGTATTACATGCGTGAGTGCGTATGTTTAAGCATCTATGGCGTAGTGGGCGAATGGCCGATTCTGAAACGAGAGGCCGCTGGTTCGATTCCCGCACAGATACAAATGTTTGTGTGATCCACAAATATTTGTTTGGGCCTGAGTGTTTTCTCCCCAGAGGCATTGCTTCAGGCAGGCGGCGGGTCGTAAAAATTACAAGCCAAATCTTTCTGTAATATGTGTTAAAAGCATATTGTTGTGAGTAGGATAAGGGCAAGTGGAAGAAGAACATACGAATAGCTACTTGCTTATGTCACTAACACACTCAAAACCTTTGAAACGAATCCCAAACACGTGTAAATACATACATTAATTAACCAAACACCCGTCTAATCATGTTAAAATAACAAATTACTCAAAGTAAATAAGGCACCAATGTAATTAAGCATGCAGATGAAAGCAACTCCCCTAACAGCTAAGTGACTCAATCGAACGCCCGAAGATAGTTTCCGATGAAATTTATAGGTATGAAATTTAATTGATGGGTAGCGACTAGCAAGCCGTAGCAGCCGAGGAGCCGAGGAGCCGAGAAGCCGTGGAGCCACCGTCGCGTGAAATTATCTCACCAAGTGCAACATCGTAGATTAAGTGACGTCGATGCTTGCCTACAGAATAACCTAGAGTAGATCGATCGCCCGCCCCATTTTACTGAAAAAATAAACACCTTCGAAAGTGGATTCAGTTAAACATTTTATACTGACACTTCCGCGTATAGTCTTGTGGATATTTTTATACGGCTTTATTTTATAGGGGTTTTTATTGAGTTATCATCTTACAGGTTGTTGTGCAATGTTACTACATACATTATTCGATACTTTAGATTACAAGTTACTGTCAATGCTCCATTTAAAGCATTTATTTTCTGTATGTTATTTATTATTGAGTGGTAGAGCCACGCTGTAGACAGTTTTGTCTACAGCATGAATTGGCCGGCTCGTCCGGGTTATCACCATTGTCTTACAGAAAACTGGTGTTAAGTAGCAGCTTGCTATTAAAACTTTCTTAATTGATATATCTTTTATATTCGTATCTTAATACGTCCATATCTAGTATGCAGAGACTTTGACCTATTTTTAAAGCAATTTACATTTACATCGCAACGTATTAAAATAGCTCTACAAAAGAAAAATATGCTGACATAACAACAATCTTCACCCAACGAGATAAAAATAAACGATAAAAGAATTATTATATTAAGACCTTAGACTGCAGAAGAGTCGTCTAATAATAAAATATACGTACGCAACAGTGCGCTAAGTACCAAAGCGATAGCATTTCACTTAGCCGTAAACTTGCAAGATTCTCATACCGTATTATTATTCACAACACGATCTCTTTCACACTCTCTCAACCAGTTGTAATTCAACAGAATCGAATTAACGCGTCAGTTCTCTCGTTTTTCTTCGGAAACTTGTATTTTAGCTCTGAGATAACTTTGTTAATTAAATTTTACATTTTTTTCTTTCATGTCCGCTTTACCTGAGCTACACATGTACGTTCTATTCAAGCAAGAAATGCGAAGTAAATGGATTATAGATTAACTTCAACCCCATCGGCATCGATATTATACTATTTACTCAAATGAATTAGTAATGAAATGGTTATCATTTAAATAAAGCTCACACCTGTATCGTCGAAGGAGTAGACAGAGATACAACTAGCGCACCCATAGTGTGCCAAGCTTATTTCCGTCTCATGATGTAATTGGGGGCGAGCCTATTGCCATACCGACCACAAAATCCATTCTGGGCAACCTATGTGTGAATTCTGAATAAAAAATTCAAACACAAATGTGATTGGCCGTTCTGAATGACCTGAAAAATAGAAAATATAACTCAAAACATATTTTAAAAGATCACTTGAACGTAAACTACATAAATCTGTACCAAAGAACAACAAAATATATCATTTCCAAATCATTTAGCACAATAAATAAAATACTAAAAGTTTTTTTTATGCGAATTATCTCACTACTTTAGTAAACAAAATTCTTACACGAAAATAATATAACTAGACACATCTATCACACTAGACTCTACGGGATATCTAACAAAACCATTACAAACTTCAATGCCAAGAAATCTCAATATCCCTATTATGAAATCAGGAAAATTACTAGTCACAGCGCCTTGATGCGATTATGCAGAGTTGGGTAGTTCCCAAAATAGAGTCTAACGCTAAGGAAGGGTTAATAAGAGGGGATGCCGTTAATTTTATCCGGTAAGAGGGCCGCTGTCGCGCGGTATCGCATCGGGTTACAAGAAGCCTTGCAGAATTAGCCTGCGGTGAACAAAAGAGCAAACTACTTAACCTAATTAACAGCAAAAAATATGTTACAATAAGGTGTTGTGGCTTTTGCAATGAGTAATGTTTGCGGGATATATAATGTATTATGTTATGCATGTATGTAGTTGGGCTACCGTTTTATTGCGAGCATTTTTCCACTAATTAAAATGTTGATCGTTCTTTTATTAGCTAGGAAATATTCGGAATAAAGTAAAATAATGGTAGGATAATTTATTATTGGTTGGACGGAAAAACGGAGGAGGTTCTCAATTCAACGCGTATATATTTTTCGTATGTGTAACCACGCATATTTCCACCAAATGTGGGGCGATCTGGATGATTCTTTTTTCATTCGAAAGATAGCTTTTAGACTAGATGTTATCACATTTAAATTTCAAGCAGAAATTCTACCCCTAACGAAGTGGAGGATGAAAGATATATGAAATCGAATATGAAAGAAACTTCGTTATCTATGCACCAAATTCAATTATTCTTTCACTAAAAATAATAAAACAATAAAAACAATTTCTAACAACAACAAAACATACTTAAAAAAAACTTTAATTCTATAGCTAGCCAATTTTGCGTTGGTGCTTTCTACCAATAATAAGCTATAATTGACCATTCGTTTTCAAACAACATAAAATTATTAGCATGAATTTTTCTATAGTTTTTCAGAAATCTATCACATCTTGGGACGGAAATAAGCTGGGCGAAATGTGAGTGTACTGGTTACACCTTTGCCTATCTCTTCAGGGATTACAGGCGTGAGTGCGTATGAATGTAATTAAAATCAATATACTCGTTTATTAACCAAAGTCTAAAGGAGATAAAACTGAAAAGCATTGCAGGTCAATGAACAGGAATCCAGTGTAACAGTGTTACATCCTCCAGACTTCAAAGTGGCTCATTAAGCGGTAAATACCGTCTAAGGATAGAGAGAAATAATGGTTACTCATTAGCTTGCCTCAATTAAAGTCCAACCGCGTCGAAAACTGAGCTGCGTCGGATTACAGAAGCCCTACGTAAAAATTAGCTCGGGATGTACTCTGTGTCACCGAATTAATAGGACCTCTAACGATGTACGAAAAATATATTTTGCCACAAAATACAGTTCAAAAATTGTTAAAATAACAAAATATAGTAGAACCAAAACATTGTAAAGTACTGACGACATCTAGTTATAAACATGTAATTGTACTGTAACCATGTAATTCTGATGTCTAAAAAAAATAAGTTTGTATCAAGCACACTGTCGTTTTGATCAAATATTAACAAAAAGTAATTTATCAAAAATTTTAAATACAACATCGAATTACAACGTAGCCGAGTTGTAGTTTTTTTACTAGATTCATTTAAGGTGTTCCGGACATAAATATGATCAAACCTGAAAGTACGGACATAAATAGCTCTTGGATAGGTTACCAACAATATTTATTATTATAAAAGTCCACGAATACAAAGATACCGATATTAAAATGTAGAGTAGGTATTTAGGGATAAAAGTGTTTTCATTCGCACAAAAGGCACGAACACATAGATTTAAAAATCGCTATTCAGATACGTTTAGCCAGACACCACGATGAAATTCAGCAATAAATGACAAAGGTACCGTTAACGCTTTATCGCGATACGATGTTAATTTATGATCACAACACAAAAAGTAAAAACCCAAATTAAATATGGCAAGAATGAAAAAACAACAGTTGCAAATGTATAGGAAATGATTGTTCTGCACAAACATTTTGTATCAGTTTTAAATTTTTTATTAAAAACAGAACACGTTCGATGTTATGATCATTGGGTGATTTTGTATAGGATTTGACCATTTAACGTGTTGTTTGTGATCGACGGGTAAGTAATTAATTAACGTTGTTGGATTTTGCTCGCGATGTGACTGAGTAAGCCCGCGCACGCCGACTATTTCGTAAGCGAATAAATTGTGAAAACAGGGCAAGTCTGTGCAAAGGTAGTATTTCGCTTGCGTGTGTTGTAAATGGATTATCCTTTAGAAATTAATTTTACGCAACAAAAATATTTTAACGCTGAATAATTTCCCTTGTGTTTAACGCAAGCGATCTGCGAGTGTCAAAACTTTCTGTAATATTTTTTGTTTTCAAGGTTTTATCCGCGTGATTTCTTTACGTAACGCAAATATTTATAAGGAAAAGGGTTAGCGTTGGAGATACACCAATTTTTATTTCAAACATTGACATAGATCGATCATATTGTATGATACAGAGGATCATAAAAAATACCTAAATATTTTTCAACATACACCGAATAAAACAGACCGCTTTGTCCATTCCAACTACTCTTAAAATCATTTAGTTATATAATGTAGCTTGAAGCACCGTCTGTGTGATATGAAAAAGGTTTTTACATTAAATGCACATTTGAAATTCAAAATAAGCGAACGCAAAGCTCCATAGTAAGCGTTCTAGAATGTTTTTAACGATAGAAATAAACAGTAAACACCACTTATGTGATTATCTAATCCCCACGCCCCGAGAGATGCAACTGTGGGATCGTTCGTCAGGACCATAAAAATAAATTACAATGTTAAATTTTGCACACCCCAAATCGCTAGGGATTCGGCGATTTGTTCCGGAATGTCGTTGCTTTTTATTAACGCTGATGTTTAGATACTAATAACATAATTTAACTGAATAGATATGGATTAGTTTGTACACACTGAGAGTAAATATACTATGCTGAGAGTTCGCAGTCAGTTGTTTGCTCTTAGGACTGTACAGTCATTTTTGAATTAATATATTTAGACAATTTTGTTGTTTTGTTAAATACCTTTTTGTGCAATATGTATGATTTGTAAGATGGAATAAAGAAATATAAAAGTTACTTTAGAATGTAATCAATACATAATAGATAAAATTTATCTTAACAATCATCCCTCAATCTCAACCTAAGTATGTAACCACTCAACCGACGAGGTTATATTATTCAATAGTTCATCGAACTTCATTGATAGCCCATTTCGAGGGCACCAACATATAAATCGATTACCTTAATATATTACATGTTTAAGGCTGAAATGCTGAAATGTATAAAGCGCACTTTGACTTTACTTAGACTTATCTTGCGCTAAACTTTGCCGAGTATTTTCTTAACACAAATTGATTGGATTAATTAGTACACCGATTTCGCAGAGCTTATTTCTGTCCCATGATGTGATAGGCGGCGACCCTATAGCCATAACGGCACAATTCCAGATTCCGGGCTGATACTAAGCACTTCATGATAGAAAAACCCAATATCACTTTACCCGATCCGGGGATCGAACCAGAGACCTCGCAGCACAGCAGACGTACCGCGTACACATTACAACTGTGCCACCGAGGAAGTCATGTCATTGTTAATAAAAAGAAATATGTTTCTCAGTAGTTAATTTTCAATTAATGCAATGGCTTTGCCCATGCTTTTCCACAAAACATAAAATAAAAAAAAAACTTAAAGTCCGACGAATATGAGACATATCTTACTTTCTTCCTCACATTATTCTGCATCGATTGGTATCGGTCTCGACCCCATACCCCCAGCGGTTTCGGAGGAGATAGCGTGACTAGCTTTTGGCAGCGGCGCCAGTTACTTTTTTTAGAATAAAAAGAGAAAGATGGACCTACTCTGATTAATACTTTTGAACATTACTAATATTAAACTTTTTTCAAAGAAAAAAGATTAGGTATACGTGAAATGAAATGTCGTATATTATTTTGAGAATACAAGTACCTAATTGTCTTAGCTTTAGCTCAGCGGAGTCGTCTAAGAAGCATCGTACTGAAAGGAATGAACACCAAAGTTCTAGCAAGACCACACCTCTATTTCATCGTTCTTGGAATATAACTAGTAACTTTGCAGCATAGTCTCTGATCTTAACCGGTTCCTTAAGGAACAAACAAAAAAATTGAGCTCAGCGGTAATATCAACGTCAAATAGCTAGAAACTAGCAATAAATACGAAATCCAAGTTTGTGCTAAGAATAAGTCTAAACAAAGTCAAAGTTCACTCTATAGATTTCAGCCTAAAAAGGTGACATTCAGATATCTAGCTAAAACCCAAAGACTGATCAATAACGAACTTCAAACAAATAATATTATGCAAATGCGGTGCTAAAACAACAAAGCCATTATTTACTGTAATCTAAAACTATATTCATTGTGAAATTCAATTTACGTGAGATAAAACTCTTTAAATGGACAAGAATTATATGAAAGCTTAGAAATAATCGTATAGACACCGCAAAGCGTTAGATGACACCACTGTCGTCAAATACCATGTCCCTAACAGCTAGAGTTAAGTTGAACAACACGCCCAGAATAGTTTGAGCTTCCAAACCGTGTTTTACTACTCTTTTATGTTTACTTCAAGAGTGACAGTATGTGGTTAAGGGGTTTAACTTATACTGGTCATGCTAGATGTAAATGTAGTCTTGAATTTCAGGTGTAATTCCACATCACTTCGTTACAATTTGTCGAGAGAATGAAAGTAATTTTCTTTCCTTTTTCGAGAATTTAAAACGCTATTGCTAATATATGTAAAATATAATTTGATCGTTACGCCTGAAATAGTAATAATATTGATATCCCACAGTGGTGTGTTTAAATTTAAATAAATACGAATAGTTTCTTCATTACAATATTCCATTTTCCATTTCAGTTTCTTCGAATTTCTAGACGAGTAATTTAGTTTACATTATGAGGCGGGTCTTTGTTCACACATGGTTTGCGTACACACATGCATGATGGCTGTTAGTATTTTAGGTGTGGAAAAAATAATTTTGAGAATTGATAACTATATAGAATCCAGCTATATTATGAATAAACATGTTGTGTTGGGACACCTAGCGCCATCTGTTATTAACAGTTGAAATCAAACACAAAGGACAATGTAGGACGCATTCGTCATCCACAAAAAGGCGAGTGAAAATAATTAAATATCGAGCCACATTTGTTATGGCATCGGCTGGAAAAGCACGTGGAGACCCATCATCTCATGGTAATTGATCTCCATTACCACCCACAAACTAACCGTCACGTCGTCGCGTGGTTTCTTAGGTACTACTCACACCGGTCAGATGAGACAGTGGTAACACCCCGGCTGAGAGACGTCAAGACGGCCTACTTATGTTGTAAACAAACCTGTCTGTAATGTCACTGTACTACTTTTTGACAATATTGCCATGGATTCATTTTTTCTGCCTGGTGTTATCCCGGCATTTTGCCAGGGTCCGCCTTCTCTTATCATACATTTGAAAGTATTTGGTTATTGTACAACGCGAACCACCGTCTGAACCCCACAACCCGCAACGAGAACCAAGTTTCACCATTACCTCGTCCGTTAATCAGCAGTGTACCACGTAAGGGTGAGATTGGCTTTGGGCTTAAGATGTTGGTGGCCGGATAATAATATTGCCATGGATGTAAAGCTAAATACTAAATACAGTAATTGGTTCGAATTTTAAGACCTTTCACAAAACGATTTTACAGAAAATACCGATACACACCACAGTCCACAGAATATACCAAAAATACCAGTAAACAAAGACATAGTTGACTCATAAATCCAAATGGCATATTCTGCATGAATAATTCATTTAATAAAAACTCAAAGATGAATGCGGTGAGTGGTTACTGACGCAGCGGCGCGTCACGTTGCCACACATTGGTTTACACAACTTTTGAAATATTCAGGCTAGGCTCGGATAATGAACTTGGAATTTAATTGTCCCGTTAGACTAGTGCCCTTCACAGGCTTCAATGCTCTTACAATAATGTATCACGTACAACGTATGACATTGTTTCTGATTTTATTATGAAGTATTTTCTTTTATTTTGCAAATGAAGAGACGTATGAAGAAACTCTGTGTGGTGTTGCTTCTGTTTATGTGCAGGCGTGGCGCTTATTATCATCTGCTCGTTTTGTCATTTAAGGTAATAAAAAAACTGTGTTGCTTGGTGGCAGAAATAAACAAACCTTGTGATGATGAACGTATTTAAATAATATTCTAATTATCTGATCATTTAAATAATGCTATGCCACCAACATTTTAGACCCAAAGCCAAGCTCACTTGCACGTGGTACATTCTGCTGATTAACGGACGAGGCAATGGCGAAACTTGGTTCCCGTTGCGGGTTGTGGGGATCAGACGGCGAGGCGCCGAATATAATACCAAATTACAATATGGTACTAAAAGACGGACACTGACATTAGCCGGGATAACGCCAGACAGAAGGAAAGAAAAAGAAATAAACCGTTGTAACTGCTGTACTTCAATTATTTTTAAATGTCAACTAAAATTTTCTTAAAATTCGATTATTCCTCAGAACCGTCAATTAAGATTATTTCTGTACCCAGGAACGCATTCATGGAAATGTTAAAGCATTTCATGTGTATAAATGATTAACTGACTCCGAGTATGGAAATAAGGGAACTATAAGAACTGGCTAATTAAAAATTAAAGTTACTTGATAACACTAAAGCCATCTCTCTGAGCGTAACAATAGGTCTAATTGAATTTCATAAATTATAGGTATCTGGTCCGAAATAGAAATAACAACAATAAGTAACAATATAAGCCAGTTTCTGCTAGACGTCTTCTATTTCTTGAGTCTTGTGGCTCGAGGCCATTGTAATCCTTTCAATACAAGAGATTTATGACCCACCTCATACGCTACATGCTCGCTGGATTCAATAAAATCCAAACTGAAATATTCTCTTATAGACTTAATAAATCAACATTAATTTGCTAGACATCTCAACATCGTCTTGTGGTTTTAATAATGGTATCAGAGCGTTTTGTGATTTCTCCTTGAAATATATCTTTTGAATCTAAAATACATTTATACGAGTTGCTATTGTTCTTGTAGGGTTTAAGCATGTTTTACTGTAAGATATTATTGTGCTTCTATTTTACGGTTCGTGTAGCGATCTAGTAAAGATATAAATAATAATCGTACCGAGCTCTGTATTATATACGTCCCACTGCTGGACACTGGTGTCCTTTACTAATGAAAGGAATTAGGTGTTAGCCCACCACGCTGACTTATTGCGGGTTAGTAGACTTCACATACTTCGCAATTCTTAGTGACTATTCTCATGTATGCAGGTTTCCTCTTTTTTTATAGCATAGGCCGGACAACGAGCAGAGGGCCAATTCTCGTAATTTTAATTGTTCAAAATATCATTCCGATCTAATCTCAGCGACAAGAAAGTTGCAAATGGTATTCTGCTAAACCAATATTCAAGAACTTAGAACGCAATGATATCGAAAGTAGAATACAAGTTGACTGAACCAAAACGGCATTCTGGTAACAATAAATTTGACACTTAACTATCTTCTTCTTCTTTTAATTGTGTTTGGCTCCACCGTAGATTGGTGATTTCGCCAGTGTCCATTGTGAGACACTTAACTATATAAAATGCATTTCGTCTTCAGACAAACGTCAAAATATTGAGAACGAAATGTGACTGAAGGTGAAGCAGTGTTGCCAAGTGCACTGTAATTACAGCAGATCTGCCGTATTTTCATGCCATCTACTGGACACGGTATTTTTATAAATACCGTATATGGAGACACAGTATTTTTTTAGTCAAAATTTCGTATTATTATTGTATACTACTAGACAGGTTATTTAGAAGTAAATCTGCGTCACATAACGCGGGAGTTTGACAGTTCACAAACAGGGAGCTCAATAGGGGTTCTAGTTGAGAGTAAGCGAGATGATAATATTGAGTTACGGTCAATTGACTGCAACTTAGTAATACAGTTTGGCAACAGGCTGAGATAGTAATACAACTAATTTACTATACTACAATTTATTATACTACAATTTCTATGTTCCGCGCAGCTTGTCTAGTAGTATACATAAAACTCTTTGATTAAACACATTAAAAAAATAAACCGATATCATCAGCATCGCAGCCATCCATTTCTGCAGCGATCGATATATACAAATAAAATGTTAAGTTAGTTTAGGATATAAAGTTTAAAATAAATTTATATTTTATTTAATAATTTAATTATTTCCTTTTTTGTATGACATTTTATTGCACTGTAAAATAGACTGTATTTTTTCCCATCAAGCACTGTATTTTTGACGCAAATGCCGTATTTTAATGTGGACAACACGGTATTTTCTAAAATCTGACTTGGCAACACTGAGGTGAAGTGACTGTGAGTTAACTGCAGACAAATTCAGTTAACTTTATTCTCTTTTACTGCAAGCAACTAAAAGTAGTCAAAATTGTTCGACTTTGTGTGCTCGTTATTTCAGTAAAGTATTAGAAATGAGTTTACAGCCTATGTTACTCAGTGATAATGTAGCTTTCTAACGGCCAAATTATATTTGAAATCGGCCCAGTAGTTTTTAAGTTTATTTGTTACATACAAAAATACAAAAAAATCTTTCTTCTCTAGAATATTAGTGTAGACTAAATTATGAGAGCAATCGCACTGTCAAAATTCCCGCCAAAGCTCTCGCACAATTTTTATTTAGTATAGATATGTCCTCAGCAGTGTTGCAAAATAAAAAAACCGCAATTCGGTAGAATTTCAAATTTCAATAAAATAATCGCGATTGTGGTTATTTCCGGAAAGGACTGCCGGAGTGGTGCTGTTGTGCCGTTTTCCTTCAGTTATGCCATGGAATAGATAAATTAATGAAATAAATAAAATACATGGAATTAGTCAAATCAATTAATTAAAAAATCATAACCTCCAGTTACGTCATTTTTTAATCACTGAAATTAGTCATATTCTGGGTATTTTATTGTGAGTTGGTAACATTGATTTTGTCGCTTAGGTCATTTTTAATTTCTAGAATTTAGTCTATGGCAGCTGATACGTAAAATTCGGTAAAATACTTGTCATTGGCGAAATGCATAATAATGCGAAGCCATATTTTCAACAAAAGAAAGACATTGAAAGTTGATCGAATTGACAGTTTATATGCAATTTAACTGAGATGATATCGAATTTTTAAAAGAGCAGAATGCCATATTTTTAATTAATTCAAAATGTAATCTCAGTTCGGTTAAAATTCATTCGCAGTGTCAGTTAAAATAGCAGAATTGGCCCTCAGGTGGGTCACCTGATTGTAAGTGATCTCCACCGCCCATGTACGCCCACAATACCAAAAGAGTTATGGGCGCGTTGCCGCCCTTAAAGGAAAGGGATAATTAAGGAAATGGGAAGGAGAGGGAATTTGGGCCTCCGGATATCTCACTCACCGTACGAAACGCAGCAGCAAGCTGCTACTTTACGTCGGTTTTCTGTGAAACAGTGGTAACGACCCGGACGAGCCGACCCATTCATGCTGTAGATAAAACTGTCTACAGCGTGGCTCTACCACTCACTATGTTCTCCTTCATCGTTAACAAGCGATAATAAAATTAACAAGAACACACATAACTCGCACCCACGACTTTGGTCTCGACAGTATGCACAATCTCCGCCAGGTCATCGCCGCTTTAAAGTTAAATTAGGAGTATTTTGCTCATTGCAATTGTTTTTGTTAATAGTTCAAATTGTTTATTATCAGTTCGGTTTTATTTCAACAGATTAATGTGAAATGAAAAACAAACATTCTCAAAGACTCAATAAAGGGAGGCCATCAATTTAAAATCCTTTTCGCGACATAAAAACAACATTCAATTACGCAGTTTAACGTTATCAAGAGGCGCGTTCGGCGTTCAAGCAATATGCTAACGCACCGCACAAGCTGAGTAATGACTGTAAGGAGGCTCTTGCCTCATCTGGAAAGGGCCCATTATGTCAAAAACAAACCCGCTCCGTAACCAATTCCCTCCATGTTTGCTGAGGGCTGCTCTCTTATAAATATGCAAATGTTATCCTGCGTTTAGCGTGCCACTGCAATAATATTTATATTGAAATTCGCCCAACCCCGTCCTTGAACTCTTCGACTATTATACTGTTCAAACAAGCCCCTTTACATTCGACTGGTGGTCACCGGATTGATGCCGCTATCTATGTTTGACAACCTCCGCACTAATAGAATATCGATGTAACACTGTCGTACCGTTCGCTCGCCAAATGGCTTTTTACTGCGGACGTAGGTTATATGGGCTAGAGTAATGTGTAATCATATGTGATGAATAGGTATGACATGCAGCATTAAAGACGGTTATTTCTGAGATTCAGTTTTTTTTTTTAAAAGCATTACAGTTCAAATTGGTATACAATTAGATCAAAGTATATGAAGAAAAAAAATTGTGACATTACCTTTTGTTCCATACAAACAAAAGGGGTTTAAGCACCAAAGATAAACTTTTAACAAATATTCAATCGAAATCGTCTCCGACACAGGCAATTCAACAAAAACAACCATTACGCGAGTCTTACAAGAAAAAACACATAGACGCACCCAGATAAAGGCGTCGTGAAAACTTTTTGTTTAAAGCAAACTCGGATATAACCCTCGTTTTACAGAAGGACAAGCAATAAACCTGTCCGCAACGTCCGCGTTCACTTATAAAAGATACAGCTCACATCACGACAAAATGGCAGAAACGTCACTCCCACTTTCCCTAATAAAGTAGCAGTCGTAAAAAACCACTACAATCATCATAACTTGAGAGCTCGATGGACGCCCGACACAATGCCCTTAAAAATTAATGCTTACTTTCGCAGCAACGGCGAGTTTGCACAATGTAAATATCATAGCTGCTTGAGCCACTTTTCACAGCCTTGCAAATTAATGAAAACTGTCTGATATTAGCCTGGGCTCTGCTACATAATACAGTAATGGATAAAATCCGCTTGTATAAAACTAAAGCGAACTTGCATCGAAATAACAACAGTAATTCGTTGACAAAGACAAAGTAATTGCGATGCTTTTAGAATATTTTGTTCGTGCTTTATCTTTCAAAAGGACGGCAAAACAGTCTCGATTGAGATCGTTCACATCTAACGAGCTTTGTTTAAATCTCTGACGTCTTGGGTGCTAAAGAACTCTACGTGGATATTTCACTTGATAAGGGTTGCCCAAAAACTATCCATGACCTTAATACATTCACTATAGGTGGTGGGTCTCTCATACACACATTATTAGACTAAATGTTAACTTCAAAACAAAAAGTTTATGCTTAAAAATTTATCGTCATTACGAAACTTAGTACAGATAATACAATTATGTTTATAAACACGTTTACACTGAGATTTAATTAAAAAAAGATCTCGGGGCACGCACCATAAAATTAGTTTCGTACAGAATGATCACAAGGGGTCCGCTAACTAAAAATGTTTTAAAATCAGTCACGGTGCGGTATGCGTTGGTGTGTTTTATTTGGTCTCATGATTAAATAAAATAATGTTCCGTTTGCAAAATAGTACAAACAAATAATGGCTGTGGCGGCACGGTAATGTAGTATATAAATAAATATAATCATTTAAGTAAATCAATTAAAAAAAATTGCCTTGTTGGCTCGCTACACGATTGACGTGTTTTCCTTGGTCACGTAGCAAACACGAGTTCCTATGCAGCGGCATACACAGGACGCGTAGATTATAGAAAACATAAATGATGTGTGAAACAGCAATGTTGCATAGTTTTTTTATAACACGCCCAGTGTGTGCTGCCGTATACTTTTTTTTTTTATCATACGCCTAGCGTGTGTGGGCAGCATATACCACGCGCACTTAAAACACGCCAGTTGTGTGCGCCGTAATAGACCTATAAATGATACTGATACAAATGAAACAGGTTTAAGTCAGAAATAATATATATTGGGAAATGCGAGCTAATACTATGCTCGCCCTATATTACAGTATAGGACTGAAATGCTGTTGATGAAATGTCTGCGACTTGCTCCGTCCGACGGACCATCATGAAAGTATATTGAGCTCATATACACATGTTACAAGATGTTTCTTATTGTCTAATTTTACAGAAAGTAAAAAAAATCTCTCAAACCTTATTTTAATCATTACATAACCTCCCGCTTGTATCCCCAAGGATAGCAGAAGGATAAGCAATGTAACTAGCTTAATAACGGTTCGCTGAGCTTTTTCCGTCCCATATATGTGATAACAGGCGAGCCTATAATTATCGCTACGAAATATTGTTTTAGAACCTAATATATTTAATTTAATGAATTAAAATTATTAAGAATTATTAAAAAGGAATTCACTCCCGTCCTCGTTAATGGACGCTGCTATACGTTGTTAATGTGCTCGAAATATATTTTTTACAGGTGGTGCCTCTTTTAAGCACATTTTAATAGTTGTTCACGATCATATAATTTTTGTAAATTGTTTTTTAAAAACGATTTGTTCAAGTTTGTTTTAAACAGGTCCATCTAAAATATGACGCGCAAAATGTTAATGTGATAAAAATTTATCCAAAATGCATCAAAAGAAACTTTACCAAGAATCTCTTCGAATTCAAATTAATGAATTCGGGTGAAATTTGCTATGGCGAACTTAAATTCAGGATTACCATGACGGTAAAAGTTTTGACTACGTGTTCCATTTGCGCAGTAAAGATCAATTTATTAAATCGTTCGTTCGAAAGTAAGAAAGATATTTTAAAATGGTGACTCGATTAACTTCCATTCCATTCGGCGGCCATCTTAATTTAACAAAATATGAACGCCTAATAAGACTATTATTGTATAGACAATGATCTAACAAGAACTTGTAGACACTCTTTCGCCAATTTAATTTACGTATTAAAATACATAAAGTGGGAGAATAGCCGGCTGTGAATCGAGGGGCCACGGGTTCGATTCCCCCATCGAAACAAATGTTTGTGTGATCCCCAATTATTTATTTCGAGTCTGGGTGTGTTTTCTCCCCAAAGGGGTTGACGTCAGGCAAGCAGGCGGTCGTAAAGACTAGAAGCAAAATTTTCTATAACATGTATTAAAAAGCATGTTACACCAACCCCACTGCGAGTGCGATAAGGGCAGGTGGAAGAAGAAGAATTCAGACGAGGCGAAATTTTCTTATAATCCTTTGATTAAATTATAGCCAACTTTGATGGTATAATTGAAATAAAATATAATGAGTTTTAGAAAACGACGCGACATAATAACCTTATGTACATTACATAATGTTACCATACACTAAACTAAGCCCGTACATGAGTTGGTAAGCCGTACATATATTCGGCCATTACCATTTAAATGTCCGCCTGTAACTAATTAAAATAGTTACGGGTAATTAGGTACATGTTGCAATATTCGCGGAAACTAACAAACACATAAGTTGTTTGTGGCGTGTATATTTAATACATTTTAGTGTTGATTTTATAGAACTAACATTTTAAAAATGACACTAAAAATTTATTTTTGTAGTCGGTGCTCCGCAGCCAAATAATTCAAGACTACCAAAACAGATAATTGGATCAAAATGTTAAAGTTAAATAATAAAGTGAACGACCCCGCTGTAAAGTTGCTCTGTAGCATGCTACGAGCATGTAAAGTCGGGAACACTCGCCGCGCTACAGCAATTTCGTAGCAGTTTTCGTAGCGTAGCTACATCGCCCGGCAGCCCACACTAAATTTAGCACGACATATTTAACCGGACGACGCAAATATATATCAAGATACATATACATATGCATCACGCTTGTACTCCCCGAAGGGGTAGGCAAAGGTGTAACTAGTACTATAGTTACACCGTGCGAAATATGGGTGTACATATGCGAGAGGTCGTCGGGGTAAAACCGCGATGTCTATTTCTGTCGCCAAGCAAGTGTGTAAGCACTGTTGTGTTTCGGTTTGCAGGATACAGTCACATTATGTGACAGGGTGACAAGCTGGGCATTATTAGGGGGGGACGAGCGCAGTCCAGTGTCATGCAGTGCTTCATAATTCAATGTTCTGTGTGGTGTTGCTTCTGTTTAAGTTCAGTTCGAGTGACCTGCTCGTCTCATAATTAAAACAATAAAAATATCGGCGTCTTAGAAGTTTTAGAGCCAATAGTCTCACTAACGACGAACACGAAGGATGCTCAAAACTAGGCGAAGTGGAAGAAAGCTAAATTCAATTGATTTTAAAGATCCATCCATCCAAGAACTTCGTCTCTCTAAAATTATAACATTGTTCACAAATTGAACCAATTTAATTTTACTTTTAATATGTGTAAGGAGTAGATTGCAAAAAAATATATGTGTAAGCACTTCTTTTTCAATTAAAAAATATTGCGTTTACAAGCTGGTTGTTTGTTTAGGACTTGGTAAAGGGTCAAAAGATACTAAAGGCACGGGTATAAAGCACTCATTAATCATCTTTTAACAGATGTTTCATTGCTCGACCCTCTTATAAAATTTATCTTGACAACAAATAAAATTAGAGATATGATGAGCGTCACAGTGTGGTAATTTTGACCTCGCTTCGTAATTTCATATGAATTCTTTAGGATGAGATCGAAAGCAATATACTTACTTACTAGCTTCTGTTTGCGGCTCTTCGAACGAATATCTTTTTCTGGGATAAAAATATTCCGTTATATACAAAAGTTTCATAGAAAATCCAACCCCCTTTTCACCCCCTCAAAATATAAATTACCGAAAATCCTTTCTTAGCAGGCCTCTACATTATACAAACTATCATCTGAGCAAATTTCATAATTCTTGCTTTAGTAGTTTTTGAGAAACATATCGTCATTAATCAGTGAGTGGTATTTCGCTTTTATATACATACGTGCCCGGTTTCTGAAAGGCTGATCAGTGTTAAATTAACTAATCAAATGTCAAATCTCATGTCAAGTCGAAATTGAGTTGCTAGAAGCGTGATCAACACCTTTGTTCGATTAATATGAAAACTCGTATGTCAAACGGTACTAAAGAGAGATCAAATGTTATAAATTTTTCACTAAATAACGTTTCAGCAACTCGAATTGATTTGACAGCGATTTCAAATCAAAGTTCTGTTAGTTAATAATAATAATAAGCCCGCAGGGCAGCTTGTGGCGAGCTGTTGGGGAGTAGCGACCCTACGTACCCGAGTGCTCCCGGGGGAGGCTCCTGTTCTTCATCTCTGGCTCGCCTTCATTGGCCGGCTGGAGTGAACACTGATGAGGAACAGGTCCCCCACCTCTGGCTGGCCTTCACCAGCCGGTCAGAGTGGAGTCGCGAGAGCTCCATGCTCGAAGGGTGGATGTGAAACGTAAGTGGTGAGTGGGCAACGTGATGGGACCCTAAGGGACCAAATGATCGTTGTTTAAAGCCCAGTGACATCCTTTAGCCACTCATCTGGGTGTTGCTCCCTTGTCGCTTTTTCTAGTGATTATTTTGGGGAGCCCATCTACCTGAGTTGACGAGTCACCACCTGCCTATTTTATCCAGGTTTTTAACATAGGTCAGGCAGGTGCCATAGTCCTTTCCATAGACCCGGTTATCCAATCCATCAAAACCTCACCTCAATAAAATAGTAGATATTTATTTTTGCCCATCCCTACAATAGTCCTACACCAACCGGGGGCTGTCCTGGGATACACTTCTATAGTGTATACAAGGATAGCCGTCGGGCGGTGTCACATCACCTTATTAAATTAAAATTGTCTAACGGGCCTCTACGTGTTGGCTTCGGCCCCACGCACGCCTTCCAAAGGCCCGGGACTCTGTAGTCCCGAGATTATGTTATGACATACATAATAATAATAATAATAATAATACACACAACAGTCACACACACATAGCCCTGACCCCACACTAGGTAAACCTGTGTCGTGGGTACCAGGAACTACGAGGGACTTGCGGTCCCAAAACACCCAGACCCGAGACCAATATTTGTGGTTCACACAAACATTTATCTCGGTGTGGGAATCGAACCCACGGCCTCTCGCTTCGCAGCTGACTACTCGCCCGCTGCGCCATTAGTTGAATGTTGATTTGACCAACCTTTCAGAAACCGGGCGATAGAAGAATAGATAGATAGTTTATGATTATAGGTATTCTTATTGTTGATTTTATGTCTATCTTACTGGTATTACATACGTATAGATATGAGTACATAGTAGCTGTATGAAATACATAATTCTAGACAACTAACTTGAAGTTATTTGTGCAAAAAATCTGAATTGGTAATAATACTTAGTGTATTTTTTGTCAACTGACTAAACTAAATCTAAAATGAAAGATAAAAATTTAAGTACTGCCATTTTAATTTGGTACCACCCATTTGGCAGGACTTAGGAGTAAACTAACCTTTAGTTACATAATTAGTTCTTGATACTATTAACCTAATAATCTTAACTACAAAAAACATGTCACTGGCAAAAATTATGTAAATTTCATGTTAACATGATCATTGATATCCCGATTCCTATGCCCACTGAAATACCCTAAAATAACAAGAATAAATTGCAATAATTAAAATCAACAAAGCAACATCTTGATAATGTCAAATACAAATGAAATGGGTTGTTTCATGACACGAACCTGCGAAAACATGTAGAATACGTTCACAGGATTTCGCAGGTGATTAGGACCTTCATTATTATAACACCAGCGTGATTCCATGTAAATGGCTTTCGGTGAAACACACGAATGCGTGACGGCACAATATAACCCTAACACAGAAGTCTAACATCGTTATAACTTACTAACTTTCAAATATCAAGATCATTAGCAATTTGTTCAAAATTGTGGCATATTAATTGTATATTGTAAAGGCGTACCATATTGTAAACAAATTAAATTGTGTTACCTTTCCCAGTGAACCTTCTATGAACTTAACGTTTTTTATGTATTCAGGTACACGGGTAGCATGACGCGGACCTTTCTATTAAAATTCAGCAAATAACAAAGGGGCTGGAGGTGTTGCCCTTCGTCTGTTTAACTGTCACCGTGTTTAAAAAGGAATGTAATACAATCCCAGTTATTTTCATTATTCACGTTTATACCGACTGAAGTTTGCGCAGGTGATGAGGAATTATAATTTTTAAAGGTGGTAGGTCTCGTATGCTAGAGGCCTTCTGGATTGATAACACCGCAATGTCTATTTCTGCCGCCAAATAGCAGTGTGTAAGCATTTGGCCTGTTTCGATTTGAAGGACATTGAAATTACTGGGCATTATGAGACTTAACATCTTAAGTCTCGAGGTGACGAACGCAGTGCAATGCCATGCATCCTTCAATTCAAAGTTCTGTGTGGTGTTATGTTAATGGGCAGCCGTGGCGCTTACCACCTTAGGGGCGGAATTATTTCTTTAAATCTAAATGGGAACACCGCCGCAGTAATCCCTATCGAATATAAAAAGAATATTTAAAATCGGTCCACATTTAGCAGAGTTATGCGTGAACATACAATTATATACAGACGAATTAAGAACCTTTGTTTTTTTGGAGTCAATTAAAAAGAGTCAACACTCAACACTGATCGAACCCAGGACCCCACCAATTCCACAGCCTAAGTAGGTAGTAGCTGCCACTTATGACTAAATCAATGAGGCGATCCTAATATTAAATTGAAAGAGATATCTAAAACAAGTAGGCATTGTAATTAATATAAGATTGATCCTGTCTTGGAATTTTCCACCGCGACACGGAAGTAAAACATGCGACGCCGCAATCGCTCCGTATTTAGATTCCAAGCAAATATTGAACATGGTTCTACAGTATTCATTCTACTATGATAAATAAAACCGCATCTTATTTTACGGCTTTATCTCTACTGTCTAATCACAGGAACCACACCACACCCGAAGTGATTTTTTTTAATACCTTCTTTTTTATATAAAGCTAGGTAGATCAGCATATTTTAATAGCCTCCGTGGTGCAGTGGACGCGTAGCCGGCTGTGAATCGAGAGGCCGAGTTCGATTCCCGCACCAAGTCAAAATGTTTGTGTGATCCACAAGCATTCATGTATCATTTTAACATTTTGCGCCGACCCCACTACGAGTGGGATAAGAGTAGGTGGAAGAAGAAGACAAAGAAGATCTGCATATTATATGGATGCATAACATCAGTGTGTAAGCACTGTTATGTTCCGGTGAAATAATTTTGCATTTGCAAAGCTTTATGAGACTTATATCGCGGTATGATGAACGCTGTGCACTGCCTTATAGTACTTTGTAATTCAAAGTTCTGAGTGGTGTTGCTTCTATTTATAAGCCTGCAAAATAATACCATCTTGCGAGCGACATGCACTTCTGATTATTCAGCAGTAGTTAAATAAAAGATATCACGACTGGTGAAAACTTGTAAAACTAACAACTACGCACTCGCAGAGAAACGTTTAGAGAAACAATGACGCGACTGGTTTCCCAGCGCCCTCTTTGACGCTTTTACAATCCTGAAGTTGTTCACACTAGCCCTACTCAACTTTCAAGCGACATAGCAAAGGCGATACATGGTACCAAACAGCGTCTGAGTATTCCCAAATCTAATATACGAAAAATATTGAAGATTGAATCTCAAGAGAAATTACAACATCTAAAATTAATAAACCAATAAGTAATTGTAGTAGGAACATGTACGAAAATTGAATAATCTGTATTAAATACCAGTTGATAAACGACTGCCTCGGTGGCGCAGTTGTAATGCGTACGCGTTACGATTGAGGCCAACGCTGAGGTCTCGGGTTCGATCCCCGGGTCGGGTAAAGTGGTATTGGGTTTTTCTATTACGAAATGCTCAGTATCAACCCGGAGTCTGGAATTTGTGCCCGGTATGGCGATAGGCTCGCCCCCTATCACATCATGGGACGGAGATACGCTCGGCGAAATGTGGGTGTACTGGTTACATCTCTGCCTACCCCTTCGGGGATTACAGGCGTGAGTGCGTATATTGATAAACGAATACTGCAAACATAATGCATTTATTACAATACTTCTACAAATAAATTTCCATTCTGTGGAAAGACTAGAAATATTGCACTTTTATTATAAAACATCAAATTACAAAGCGCCTTCTCGATGGAACACAAAGTTCAACTGTTATATCAAATGCGACCAAGAGAATAACCATTAAGCATTTCCTTCGACCCTGCGTGCAATAAATGAATGAAAAACTCGTAGCACCAACTTCGTAGATACCTAGAATTGATAACTCGCCTGAAGGCTGAAGCTAACTTTTTGCTTTCCGCTCCATTATTGACGTCCGAACTCGAACACTTGGACAATCCGCGATGGCATTAACCTTTCATTGTGCGGACGACTTTTTGCCTTTCAAGCTAATCTAATAAGTTTTTAACGCTGTAAGTGCCACGATGGTAATGAACAAAGTTCATCAATCAACTTTTAACAAGGTCTTATATCCTTCCAACTTTTGATGCCAATGGAAATGTCCGATATTAAATTGTACGTTACAGATAGATCCGAGTTATTACTTTTAAAATATATCATCAATTTTCTGTGAAAACTCGCAGTGTTTCAATTAAACGTAGACTGGCAAGTCTCGGCGTGTCGGTCAACTTTTATTAGTTAGCGGAGTAGAAAAAGTAATCAAGTCTGCGATATAGCTCGTCGCGTACCTAACTCCGGGATAACTCTTAATTATTTGACGTGACACCTAGTGAAGACGTGAGGCTACATCATAATAAAATTTACCTCATACGGTCATTAAACAAATTACCAAGTACTGGTTATTTTGGTCACATCTACTTTTGAAAAGTCTCGGAAACAATTTTGTTATTTTTAAGGAAGCATAATCAATAATAACTATTATATCATATATGTGATTTTATTCTGTAATAATTCAGTTTCTATGCGTTGAAGTAACTATGATAGAGCAAAATTCTATAAAAGCGTTTTTTTGTTTTTTACGTTCTTGTGTATTGTTTTGTTTATTTTTTTTAACTCTGACATTATTGCTCTAATAATAAACTTTCTTCTTTCTTTCTTTCTTCTTTCTTTTGTTGTAATAGTAACAGACACACATATATTCTGAATGAGCAATGGTCTTTCATCGTTTCTTTATTATTCTAACAAGATTTTGATACGCTTCTACTCCTGTAGATATTCCAATCTCTAGTTTTATTGCAGTGCATTACAGAATAGATACTTCGCTTCGTTACTTACTCAACCTTTACTTTGCCCCTCTTAAAATGTCTCAAGCAACAAGAAAACAAAACAACCGATTGCACTTTCCGAACTCAAATATTAAAAGCAAAGAGAATACGCAATTATAAGAACAAAAGACTGAAATATCTACTAGAAAAAAAGCTTTCGAAATGCAAACAAAAAGCGACGTTGATGTACGAAAATGGGTCATCCGATGAAGTATCGCATATGTCCAGAGTAACTAGATCTCTGCAATCTGAAAGCCGGTGCATCGGAGTGAGGCGTGACACGAGACGCGGGGCTCATGTCTGATGGTGGCGGTAAAGACAGGTGCGACAGTTCACTCACGAAACGGTCCGCACGACCAGCCTGTCCTAAATTCGCTACAATTGTTTCCTCGAACGTTGACGGATAACCGCTGGATTTTTAAATAGAAATTTCTTCATCAGCCTAGACCGCGTTGCTATATTGAACAATGATTTTCATCTCTGTAACTATTATTTGATACAAAACCGATTAGCGCCATATAAAAAAATGGATTGGTGCTACATGATAGGAGTGTGAGTGGGTCACTAACATGATAGGCCCAAAGCCAACCTCACCTGCACCGTGCCCTGTTTCGTACGGTGTTTGAGATATCCGGAGGTCCAAATCCGCTTTCCCCATCGCCTTCTCAATCCCTTAATTATCCTTTTCCTTTAAGGTCGGCAACGCGATCATGACCATTTCGTCAATACGTCACATCAGTCAACTGTTCGTCACTTTTCAGATTATTTTTTTTATAATAACTTTGCCGATTAACGACCGACGCAATGGAGAAACTTGGTTCATGGTGCGGGTTGTGGGGGTCAAATGGAAACCCCACATAATACCAAATCCACCATAAAATCAGGATGAAAGGCTGAACCCTTATAACTCCCAAATAACGCCAGGCAGAAATGAAGATGTGCTACATGATATTATGTAAAGGCAAATGGAATTTCGAATTCCAGTTGTATTCGGAATTGGTTATCTTATAAGATTACTTAACTGGATACAATCTAAAGCTAGGCTTAGAAGCTAACATAATAAATCAATATCTCCTAAAAACAATTTATTGGGGCTTTGTTCCAATGGTTGGTGACCACCTCCAACTAGAGTCTCTCTACTATATTTAAAATTAATTGTATTAATATAGTGCTAATATTGTAAATCAATTTTGAAAAGAGCAACAAGCAGTTTCTTGCCTGTTCTTCTTTAAGGAAACAGCATTCCGAATTGGCGGTAGAGTTAAATTTTGACTGAATATAATGGCATATAAAATTTTATGGATTCAATAAATATTTTCATTTTATTACAGTCTGTCACCATTTGGCCAGCACCTTAATGTAACACAACACTCTACAGCATGAATAAGTTGAATTGACCAATGTGGTGAGATTGTCTCCAAAAGGTGTTGAGTATATATATCTTAGTCTACAATTTCATACTATAAATAAAAATAATTTAATTTAGTCATTTATTAAAAATAAACTATGCATGCATTAACTTACAAATATACACACAACCATTAGCACTTTATAATTACATCTTTGTTGTTTTTAATATAAGTGTTCCTGCTGGATTTAAGTTGTTTATAAAAACCACTGGTTCTTATGAAAATGACCTCACTCATGGACGAAGTTTAATGCCATTAGGTAAGTAATTTCTTAGGTTAAAATTCGATTATTTCTCACGAGTTTGTGAGTGGTAGAGCCACACTGTAGACAGTTTTGTCGACATCAAGTCCGGGTTGTTACCACTGTCTGAAAACCACCATAAAGTAGCAGCTTGCTTCTGTGTTTCGTACAATGAGTGAGATATCTGGAGATCCCAATCCCCTCCCCTTCCCAATCTCTTAATTATCCCTTTCCTTTAAGGTCGGCAACGCTCCCATGATCCTTTCGTCAATATGTCACATCAGTCAGCTGTTAATCACTTTTCAAATGAAAATAATTTTTTAATGTGTTCATTTTTCTACACTACCTATGTAAGGATATCTCACTTCTGTTTATTATTTTTTTAATTTAACTATTTTTATTAAACTGTCTATATGACTATCTTCACAACCTAGAAAGGTCCAACAGGTATTTTTTACAAACTGTATATATAAAAAAATATAGTTCAATTACAATTGTTTCTATACTAAGTAATGGAGCATAAAGCATTTTCTGTATTCAGTTACGGAATATACAGTATTAACTAGCTTCCAGTGTGGAAATGATCGAATTCTAAGAAATTACCTAATGATAATTAAGGTATTAAGAGTCCTAAAATTAGAAAAATAAAAAGTCCACATATTCCCATAACTAAGGAGGAATATGCGAAACAAGGACATAAGAAAGGACTTACTAAGAATTGAATTGAAAAGTACAATAGCTGTATAAATATCAATAAAAAGTTTTAAACAAATAATTATTAATGTCATGCTTACATACATAAATAACACAATCACAACAAACAACCATGCACAGAATGATTTTACATACTTG
Organism: Mimas tiliae; assembly: GCA_905332985.1. Taxonomy (NCBI): domain Eukaryota; kingdom Metazoa; phylum Arthropoda; class Insecta; order Lepidoptera; family Sphingidae; genus Mimas; species Mimas tiliae. Next base: position 9,229,715 of record HG995256.1, on the reverse strand, counting down.
AACTTGTATATGCTGCAGAATTACATCTATCAGCACTGGCACAAAAAGTATTTTTAGGGTAAACAATTTGTCTAAATAATGTCAGTCAATAATACCAAAATGAAAATCACTGAAATAACGAAATTACGGTGAGAATAAATTATATATCAATACTGTTTTGTTTCTTGTCACTTATGCTTTATTGTGATGATTAAATAATAATAAATATCTTTTTGTCAATAATTTAAAAGTTTAAAATGAGATTCCTTGTTTTTGTTGTTGTTTTTCCGCCATACTGAATTTCAGAGTTACCAGTATAAAAAATCAAATTATTCCGCCAAGTCCCAGAAATGATACAATTCTCACATGACGTTCAGAATATTATATTGGAGCATGAGTAATAGCGATGTAACATTTTGGTTGAGTATAATTGAAATAAGGTGGTTAGGATTTTAAAAATTTAGCTTTACATCCAATACAAATTAAACACGAGAATTATTAAGATACAGTGATCATACAATAGGACACGCAATTATTCAGTTTTTGTATATAAATAAACTACTTAGCAGCCCTGGCACTCAGCACTTCAACTTGACATTTATTGTTTTTCACTAAGGGTACAGGTCCGGCTAAAGGCAAGGAACTTGCTGCCATATTTTTTAAGTTACAAAAATATACGGACATGCCGCTAGCAACCAATGACCACACATGTATAAATAATTGAAAAGCTTAATTTATGCGTAAAAACTGCGCATGATTATTATCATTTCCGTTCCAAGGCACTCAAAAATGTTTTAAAAGTATAGGACTCATATAGTATAGTAATACTGGCAATAAAAAGTTTATGGGTGTGAGGCGGCCGATTCAAAAAATATTTATAAGACAAATTACTGTGTCATTAAATTATCAATATTGACAAAATGACAGAATGAATAAAACCCACAAAAAAAACTCCTGAAACCTAAACACATGGCAAAAATCATTATAATGTAACTTCATAAAGACTTTAGGCTTATAAAATTAATTTGACTGTGATATGCCGGGGCCGGATGTGAGAACCAATGACAATGTCCTCGGCGAGATGTCGACTGAGCCTACGGCGACCGTGCATAGTGGAGTAGAGGCCAAGGCGGAAAGAAAACTTACTGTTCTTGAAACCCATGGCTATGTACTTGGCAGGACTATTGGCTCAGGATCGTATGCTACCGTAAAGGTATTCCACGTGAACCTATATCGATATTCTTCCATCTAACAGTCAGTGTTGTTCTGGAATGTAATACTTACCTTTACTTTAGGTTGCTACCAGCGATAGGCATAACTGCCAAGTCGCAATAAAAATTATAAGCAAGTTTCAAGCGCCTGGTGATTATCTGAAAAAGTTCCTACCTAGAGAAATAGAAGTGGTAAAAGGACTGAAACATGAAAATCTTATACGGTTCCTACAAGCTATTGAAACTACTCATAGGTACTACCTACTTCCAACAATCTTGTAACTAGTTTTCTACTTGGTATTCTGTAATATTTATACATATGGTCTAGTATTATTATTCTAGACAGACACATACAACAGCCTCCGGGGCGCAGTGGGCTAGTAGTCGCCTGTAAAGCGCGAGGCTGCGGTTTCGATTCCGGACCGAGACAAAACGTTTGAGTGACCCACAAATATTTTTTTCGGGTCTGAGTGTTTTATTTCTAGAGGGGTTGGCATCAGGCAGACGGCCGATCGTAAAAACTAAACGCTAAATCTTTCTGTAAGATGTGTTTAAAAAAGCATGTTGCGCCGACCCCACTGCGTGTGGGATAAGGTCAGGCGGAAAAAGAAGATTATAATGAGATTCGTTAGATATCACTATGTTGGCCTACTTTTCAGGTGGACTCTGTTTAAAATTTAATAAGAGGGAGATATGAGAGCCAATGGTCTCACCACGGAGAATGCCTAGCGTTCGTAGGATAGCGAATCCCGGCACTACACTTGGCTTCCACCGGGCGGAGAGAAATTTATAGATACACTAGCTGTCCCGCGCTATTTCACCAGCAACATATAATTGATAGTTAAAACCAGATTACAGCGCCACCTACCGGGTCCAATTGTGAATCTAAACCATCCAGGGCGCCACCCAAACGCATACAAAACAAAAACATTCAAATCGGTCCAGCCGTTTAGGAGGAGTTCAGTGACACACACGTACAGTAGAATTATATATATAAAGATTTACTAACAACTTAATTCTTTAGGGTTTACATAGTAATGGAATATGCTGAGAATGGCAGTCTACTAGACATAATCCGTAAAGACCAACATATAGATGAGTTGCGAGGTCGCCGTTGGTTTCGGCAGCTCGTAGAAGCTGTCGACTATTGTCATGAACGTGGAGTTGTTCACAGGTATTGATGCATGGAACTGTCGTTGATTAAAGTATGGCAACATTATTGAAATTAAGTTTGATCTCAACCCTAAAACACAGACCTCAGATTTTTACAATCTAATGACGTGGCACGTAGGGATTTCGCAGGCAGGAAACAGTCATGTATGCAAGCGTTCAGTTGTGTGTGTGCCCAGTGCGATAGATGGACTCCGCGGTACCACTAGGTACCGAGCATATTTGACGATGTGTTCACTATTTTTATAAGTATCATACTTATAAAAAACGCCTTTCTATGTCCATCCATCCTGACCTCTACCGCTTGAACACGTTTCAGCCTCCTGTCTGCAACATCCCTTATTTATGGAACAACAGCAATGCTACATAATTTTAAGTTATGTATATTTTTCTAAATGTTTCTTATTTTATTATATTACGGTTATGGCCTAAGGTTTACCTCATTATTATTTCAGGGACATAAAATGCGAAAACCTCCTCATGGACCACGGTCTAAATATAAAACTGTCTGATTTCGGTTTTGCCCGGGGACATATGAAACCGAAAAACGGCGTTTTCTCTCTGAGCGAGACGTTTTGTGGGAGCTATGCGTACGCATCGCCTGAGATCTTGAAGGGAGTCCCCTATAGACCACAGGACTCGGATATCTGGAGTATGGGAGTTGTTTTGTACGCCATCGTGTACGGTCGATTACCTTTCGATGATACTAATTACACACAGCTGTTAAAGGTGATTTCGTTTTGTCAATTACTGGTACAAGTCGTGAGCACAGATGATCAGTAGTGGGGGCAGTTGAGAGTTTAAGACGCTATATTTTTTTGCTGGCTCGGCAAAGTGACTACGCTACATATGATGGTAAGTGTAGCGCATCCAAGAATAGTGTCGACCAACGATATACACTGTATCTATCGTAGATCATGGTATATGATATGATGATCAGATTTGGTTTCGGTTTAGTGGTAGGTCTGATGATGGTTAGCTTAGAATTTTTTGTGAACGTGACATCCAGTAGAAACATTATTGTAGATACGTAGTCGCTGCGTGAACATACACATCCTGATTAATGAAATAATTTGATTGTTTTTAGCAAGTGCAAAACAAAGTGACCTTCCCCCGCGAGCCGAAAGTATCAACGGAGTGTAGAAAGCTAATCACAAAAATCTTATCTCCGTTGAAGATACGCGTGAAGATTCCGCAAATACTGGCCGATATCTGGCTCAACCCCAACCAGCCACCGAAGGACGAAGAAGTCGATGCCCAGGTTAATTTTAAATTAATTTCACCCAGTTATTATCCTGCTTCATGTCAAATCTCATTTATATTCTATTCGTCTGATTTGATTATTGTATAGGTATACGGTTTTATTTCACTATTTATAGTGAAAAAATATCAAAATTTCGGTGCTTTAAGCTTTTTGTAGGGTCTGGGCTCTGGGCCCGGGACCAAAGGTGACTGTTTTTTTTTTGTAAAAATAAATATCTCGGTGCACATGAAAGAAATTAAATGTATCTGGCACTTCCTTACAGAAAGGTCGCGAAATCTGGATGCCCAAGGGCCTCTATAAAGCTCTATAAGCTCTGGGTACTTTCAAAGTCCTTCAAACCGGAACACAGCAGTGCTTACACACTGCTGATTGGGGGTAAAAGTAGACAACGCGGTGGTGCCAACCCAAACGGCCTTTACACATACGAGAGGAAATACCACCTAGCTCACTCTAGATTTCACGTTCCAGGAGAACGCAAAAGCCAGTAAGGAAGAGATAAAGAGTGTCAACATCGGAACAGTCACATTCGACAGAAAATTAGAAGAAGTGAAGTGAAATCTTGAATAATAAAAAATAAGTTGAATTACAATCATTTTCCCATATTTGTTTTTTTATATCGCTTACTTATTACTTACAACACTACTTACGTAATATTATGTAGGTATCCTTAAATTAGCGAGGGGACGCCAATCGCTAAGATTTTTCACACTAGGTAGTTGTTGTTTTGTTGTAATGACAAAGGCCAATCTCTCTTTCCATTAGAATAGCACAGTTACCCTTGGGTTTTACAGATGAGAGAGATTGGACCAAAAATAGTGAGACAGCGATAGGTATAAAGCTCGCGTCATTCACAATGTTATTAGAAGTGTTGTCTCCAACTTTACTCAACCTGACTCTACCTTCATGATTACAACTAACAACAATTTCAGAGTGAAAAATCTTGGCGGGACGACCGGCGCTGTTGTCTAACGCCCATTGGACGATTTTCTATTTTGACAGATTGTTCTACACATTTGAATTAGTTCTAATCTTGCCGCCGCCAACATAAAATTTTCGCACTCTACTGTTGGACCTTGTGTATACAAGCTGTAACACGATCGATAGAAGCAGGTCGATACTTATGGCCGTTCCCTATATTGTATTTTCAGATAAATTTGCTTACTACCACTACTATTTTGACAGATCTTCCATACAAAATATGTCAAAAATTTACTGCCAGTAAGCAAATCTCTAGTTTATACAGTCGGTAATCAGAATATTGAGAATGGCCAATAGGACCTCAATACCTACCGTTTGAACGTGAGGATTATAGCGGGTGTACCTTAATGAATCCAGTCATCTTATATACCAAAAAAATATTGGTAGGTACTTAATTGTACTACTTAGTACTTAAATGTATATGCTCTCATGTATATTGCCAGAAAGTGCGTGTTTGAAAATTATTTTGAGTTTTATGATTTTTTGATGATAATGGCCTTTCGGACTAAACTAGCAATTAGCCACGCCAGCCTTCAGCCTCACAGGAAACTAACGAAGTGGCAGCTAGCTCTCCCGTTTCGTAGGTAGGTTTGTTAAATGAGATTTATGCGAGGCTCAATAGGTACACCCTGTCTCTCCTCCTCATGCTTTCAACATTACAACATTTGGGCCTACGGATATCTCACTCACCGTACGAAACGCAGCAGCAAGCTCCTACTTTACGCCGGTTTTCTGTGAGACAGTGGTAACGACCCGGACGAGCCGGCCCATTCATGTTGTAGAGAAAACTGTCTACAGCGTGGCTCTACCACTCAAAATATCTGTATTTATTTGTCCAAATAAGACTGTGCATGAAAAAAATATCTCGACTTATTTCGTGATTTTTTTAGTGCTATCGTGTAATCAGTAATCACCAACACTACCACCTGTCTTCGTTTTCGGAAGCATTTCTTTTACACCCAGGATACTAGAAATCCATAAATGTGTACTTAAAATTATTTATTCAACGACTTATAGAACACAGTGAATAAATTAGTATATTTAATACACGCAAAATAACTTGAACTCGGTCACGACTCACGATCAACGTCGCGGCTATTAGAGTTTTAGAGACATACAGAATGACGAAAGGCGTAGAGTTTGATTGAAGTGACTAACTTCAACTCCCAGTCAAGTTATTTTGCGCGCATTGTAATGTGGTTATTAGCAATTCATTTTTGTTTCTCCTTTGTACCACTGCACATAAATTCGTCATCTTCTAGTCTTTGGGCTGCAAGCTTCGCCGTTTTCTGAGCTTTCTTTATGCATAAAAATGAAATTCCAATCATAACTAAGTACATAAGCGAAGCTAACCAGCAGTTCAGAGCAACCTTGAAAAACAAACATATTGTGTATCTACCTAACAATTTTATTAGGTACCTTCCTACAGTCATCGACTTGGGGTATTTGAGATCGATCCATACTGCTCATTTGTGTCTGTGTAAGTCTGGGGTCCGCCAAGAAAATATATGGAAATTTATATTTTTAAAGAGGGAAAAGGAAGGAGGGGTAGGGGTTATATGCGGGCGGAGCCGCGGGCAACAGTTAGTTCGTAATAACCGAATAATTCCGCAACAAGTAGGTACTTAGGTACTGTAGTAATGTTAATTTTTATTATGAATTTGCAATTTTCTTTGCGGCGTGAGCCTTGAAGTAGTGGTAGATACAGGTTTGCCGCAGACTTGAGGTAGGCAGAAAGACAATTAAACTCAGGGTTTTGTATGTGGATACGAAATATATTTTCACATCACCGCGTTACAACTCGGTACTCGTTTGCAGGTGTTAAGCAAACTGAGTCACTGGCCTGTCGTGGACTCCGAATCCAGGGGAACGGACGCGCAGGGAAGTAGGCACGTGGCACGGACGTGACGGTGTAGTGTCGGGGCAGCTCCCGACACGACGCAGCACGGTTAGGACGTGCTGGGTGAGCGTCCAGCGACAGCTCGCCAGAGTCCAGCACGTAGATGGCAGTCCGCACGTGGGTAACACGTGGATGGCAGATCCGCACGTGGGTTGAAGTCGATGTATGATTAGCACATCACAACCAACGTTAACTTCGCTGTGGTGTACCAACCAATCATCGCATCAACCAATTAGGTGTAGTATATAATTACGGTTGGCTAATAATTATCCGCGCAGACGCAACATTAAGATATGGAACGTCAATGCTCAGATTATCATTATACAACGTTACATCTTATTGTCTTGTCGAGTGGTAATGGTCGATAACATATTCTAATTCATACATTTTTGAACAGTAAACCAAGGTCATAAGCGACTTGAAACTCAGCAACGCGAACTCGACGTTAAAAGTATCTTGTACTTATCAAAGGGATTATATAAGGGATACTTATCAAAGTTTTTCTAGATGAGACAAATATTACATTACCTACTCCTCCTGGTTACCAAGAATAAATATAGGAAAAGACATCTGATCTTAGATTGATTATCTTGATAGAGTCCACAAATGAGGCACTCAGAATAGTTTGGTTACGCGCACAAATTACTTCGTTTGCCGATTGATTCCCGGGATCTATCCGGATAATCAAACTAAGTTTGTTTATTGAAATCAGCCATTAGTATATATAGATATTAGTAAAATTAAGACATACAATTGAGTAATTAGCCTTAGTCTTCTCAATGAAATCGTCGTAATCCGTATAGTCTTCTGGTTCCACATCTTCTATTAAAACTAATGTCTCTATCTTGTAGAATATTCCCATTAATCCCTGCATATTGAATGATGAATTTATTATTATGGCGACAATCATTTAACCGCCTCGGTGGCGCAGTTGTAATGCGTACGCGTTACGAAACGCGAACGCTGAAGTCTCGGGTTCGACCCACGGGTCGGGTATAAGTGTTATTGAGGTTATCTATTATGAAATGCTCGGTATCGGTATCGGCTCGCCCCCTATCACGTCGTGGGACGGAGACACGCTAGGCGAAATGTGGGTGTACTGGTTACACCTCTGCCTACCCCTTCGGGGATTACAGGCGTGAGTCCGTATGTATGTATGTATTAATTTAATCTTATATTTAACCCAGATATAAGACAGAGCAATCACAACTGAGCGCGCGATCAGACGATTCATTTTGCCTCTTTCAAGGCTTCTAACATAGGATAATCGCTTAGTAACACCGTAGCCAACGGCAATTACATTCTAATAGCCCTACGGTTTATTATAATGGATACCTATGTTTATAAAGTTAAAAACGCGGACAAACTAAATTATTTAGTTACCTACTTATTACTTCTTTACCTAGACTAAGGATAATCACTAGGAAATTTGGGCTTATTACCAATTGTATAACCGCCCATATGCTTAATAACATACAGTAGACAGCACAACCAAATAATGCGCCCATTTCATGCAAGTTTATTCACTTACGAGTATATTTATTATCTTGTTATTTGATTAGACGTACTTTTCTTGCTATATTTCAGTAATTTGTCACCAAGTTGTCACATACCTAGTTTAAATGTCACTCCAACAAACTATTTTTTACAAAAAAAATCACAGAAGGAAATATATAAGGCCGTTGGCTTTGCTATAACCTACTTTATAAGTAGGTATGTCCCAAGTAATAGGTACCAGAAAAAATATTTTTGTGGCGTAATGTATTAAAAAACAGTAAAAGTACCTATTAAATTGCTTTTGTTACATCACGTCAGTTACAAAAAATGGGACTCGCTTTGTTTCATAGATGAGTACTTGCGGCGTCTATTTAGTTAGATCTATGTCTATGGAAAAATCTTAGAAAACCCGATACTTTAACGGCCGTTCCATATAATCTATTTAAAGATAGATTTGCTTACTATAATAATCTAAGCTATCGATAGTGTTTTGACAGATCTTCCATACAGTGTCAATTTTTTTATGTTACTAAGCAAATCTGTCGGTAGACAGGATATTGAAAACTGATCTCACGTAGACGCGAAAAATAACTTGGCGGACTGAAGTTATTCACTTCACCCTGTCTTTGAAAACAATAGCCGCGACAGCGTCGCTCGTGACTATCTTTAGGCCAATCAAATTATTTTCTGCACATTGTATAGAATATAATTATTCCTTTCACACAAGTAATTCAAATAAAACATTGGAAAATATTAATACTTTTACTTCAAGAAATTCTACGCATTTTACATTGTACCTACAATAACAGATATATTATGTACAATTTGATTTTGAGTACTCATCCACAGTTAAACACTTAAGCATATAATTTGTAACACAATTTCAAAGGCAGGTATTCACAATGTCAAGCCTAGTATTGTACATAGAAAATTCAAGCAGAAGCTAAAATATTCTCTTCACCTTATTTTATAGATTTTTTTACAAAGTAATTATCGAACGAACGGTCGACCAACAACCTTCACTTCATGTTAAGCAATTGTAATTTGCACATATAGGTTACAAGGTTATACAATATAAATTGGATTTTTACAATAAATAGAAGACAAGTGTATCTATAATGTTCTGATAGTATATGACACTTCAAAAAGTTTTTAAAGCATATCTCAATACCTTTTTCTATGGAGAAACAGTTAAATAATAATGGAATGGAATTATTCAACAGTAACATAACAAAAACATTACTATAATTATTCACCAATACCATTTACATACTAACTGAAGAGCGATTGTTGATCCAGAATTGGTGTCCGGATACCAAAAGCGTGACTACATATAGCAATGCAGCGATCCAGCAGTTTAAGGCATTCTGAAAATAACATTTGGACCTTTAGATTTTCAGCAATGCAGAGAATTTTTAAGCCCTAAATAGTACTACAATTTCAATAATGTGCAATTTAATCAACAATATTTATATATTTCGAAAATACACATGTGTGATGATGATGACCAACAAATCTGTTAGCAAGAGATGAAGTACTTTTTTATAACATAGTCCAGCAAAGGTAAGTAATGGTGATGAAGATTATGGGAGAATGGGGGATTTGGGCCTCTCGTTATCTCTCTCACCGTACAAAGAGCAACAGCAAGCCACTACTTTATGTCAGTTTTCTGTGAGACAGTGGTAACAACCTGGTCAGGCCGGCCCATTTATGCTGTATCCATAACTGTCTACAATGTGGCTCCACCACTTTCATAATTACTACTTATTTTTCTCTTGAGTGATTGACCAGAACCAGATGGCTAAGCATTAATTGTATATTCATAAAAACCAAACATTATCAAAGTGCATAATTTATAACATCATACTGTGAAACTTTAAGACAACTCAGAAGTTATAAGTGGTGTACACTTATTTTTTTCAAGATACCAAAAGATTATGACAAGCATAGAGAGTGAGTGAAGTTAATAACTTCAGAATGACTATGAAGACTGAGGAGAACTAACAACCTTGTGATAAATATAAGATCAATATTAATTTTATTTTGAATAAACTTCTGAATCAACCTTAAAATTACAACTTATTATTATATTTTCTTTTACTTTAATTACTTATAATATAAATATTACTTATAATAATTAGTGTTGTAAGATTATTATGTTATAACAATTTACAAAATAGACATGGTTTGTATCATTTCCAATCTCCTACCTATCTAATGAGTGTATAATGCATATGGTGTATGCTGAGAGTCATAACAAAACCACTGTTTCTAATTGAGGCCATGCCAATTAACAGCAGTCATGGAATATTGGAACCTAAAATCTGCTGATGTTTATATTGGTATTCAAAAGTGAATTATATCATTGTCATAATTAGCTAAAAACAAAACTTTTCCTGATCAAACATTGCATCTTAAGTACTTAATATTAAATAACAGTATTACTAGTGTTAATATCAAATACAAACATATAGTCATGTAGTCATAAACTGTTTACTGACATAAATTAATTTATAATGTAGTCAATAGTCATATGACTAAGTTTTTCGCATGATCTCTAAGGCCAGCATGAGAGTATATATCTTTTATTAAGGTCTCACATGTAACAGTTATTTTTGTCTCAAATGCTTACAATATTAAATACACCCAGTCACACACATAGTCCTGACTCCACACTAGGTTAACCTGTATTGTGGGTATCAGGAACTACGAAGGACTTGCGATCCCACAGCACCCAGACCTGAAACAAACATTTGTGGATCACACAAACATTTGTCTCAGTGTGGGAATCGAAACCACGGCCTCTCGCTTCGCAGCTGGTTACTAGCCCAATGCGCCACGGCGGCTGTAAAGGCATATTATAGGCAAACAATTCAATGGCTCACCTGGTTATATCCTGCTTCAACATTTGCAATGAAATGATCGATACTATGGCCCCCGCTCTCTTCTTCAAGTGGGAGGTCCTCCAACAGAGCAACAGCTCTGATATGATAGAAGACACCCATCAATGTCTGGAAAAGACAGGGGTGTTACCAAGGGGCCTACTGTTCATACTAGTAATTTGAGAGGAAATAAAACGTCTACTCACCAATTGTATGATTCCCCACACGCTCAACACAAGCCCACATAACGACAGCTTAGGTCCACAGATTTTGCAGCCCATTTTGTTCGTATAATTTTCAAAATTACGAACAATAAATTGCAAAGTATCGACCACTAGCTGTCAGCTGGTGACAAGAAAATGGATACTCACATGATCTTGCCTTGTCTATGATGTAAATTTTGGTAATGTGAAATAACAAAAAAAAAACAAATTATATTATTTTACAGCGCAATAAATTGAATTATTTTCAATAATATAAAATGACTACATATATTTAAAAAAGAGTTAATATAAACTGACGACATAAGTTTTAACATAATTTATTCCAGTAGGTAAAATGAAACGTTATTATAATGTTACTGGAAAAGAAAACATATAAGTTTTAGCAGAATTTTTATAAAATAAAAAGCCAAAAATACAATTATTGTTGAGGTACATACTTAATTTATGTGACTTTTCCTGAAATAAAATATATTTAATGAAGTTAGATTTCCTGTAGTATTTGTATTTTTGTAGAAAATATTATTTTCTTTTGTTAATGGTAGAAATAAAAACTTTTAAACATGAGTAGAAATAATTTGTTTACGGGTAGCAATATAGTTTATGAATGACACATTTTCTTGGTCGTATTCCTGATAAAAAATAAATTTCGATAATGGTGGACCGCTTAGGTAGGCCAATGTTAAATCCGCTAATTGTACAAAGTGCGCCTATTCTTCCTAATAAAATTTGTGTAAAAGAGTGATATTTAGAAATTAGTTACGTGGTGTTCGCTGTCATTGCTTGCTCACTTTCCTTTGACGTCAAACTTGATAGTGTATTGCAATTTTTATATAATTATTTTCACTTTTCCAGTGAATAGTGAGGCAAATGCTAGGAGAATTGCTATGGTGGAAAGCTGCTTCGGCAGCTCAGGACAGGTTTGTATACGTCTACATTAATATGTAAAAAAAAAAATACTCGATCTCGCCTACAGCTTTATCAACCGCCAAACTCGGCAAGATAAAATCTTCAGTACATAGTGTGGGATTGTCGCTCTATAGATATGCGTTGTTTATCAGCGCTATATTTTTCTTTATATCCATGTTATTTAAATGAAAGTAAATGCTGACATCTTTGTAAACTAAGCCTCAATTAGATGACATTCCCCTAAACACATACATTTTAATCTAATTAGTATTCTTTCACCTGATTACATTGGGCTAGTTTCTTATTCTTAAAATGTTCCACAATCTTATTTGAACTAACAAATTATATTAATAGAATAATTATTGCTGAAACAGAACCAGAGATGTTATTTAAAAATTATTGAGTGCGTATGTATGTAAAAAATTAAATGTTACGCTTTTTGGTTAATGTGTAATAAATTGTAGTCAAAAATAGGATAATATTTTCTATGGATACTTTGATATAATTTTAAACAAGTAACTTATCAATGAATGACAACATGGTTACATCATATTAATGGAATATACAGCCTCACAACTATCCACACTAGGCATATTTTAGGCACACGCAAGTGTGTGCTGGCTGCATAAACAATGCACTAAAACAGCATATGTGTGTGCCACAGTGAACTTGTTAAATGGAAAATTTTTTACCTTCCACAAATATTTGTTTCGGGTATAGGTGTTGTGGCAAGTCACTTTAGTTTTTGATACCCATGATACAGGTTAACCTAGTGTGGGGTGAGGACTATGTGTGTGACTGGTGGGTGTTTTATAATTTTTTTAAATATTTTGTTGTAGCCCCTGGCAGAACAAGGCAGAGTCCTTGTTGGAGAGGGTGTCTTGACAAAAATGTGTCGCAAAAAACCCAAGGCTCGACAGTTTTTCCTCTTCAACGACATATTGGTGTACGGCAACATTGTTATAAACAAAAAAAAATACAACAAACAACATGTCATTCCTTTAGAAGAGGTCAAATTAGAATCACTCAAAGATGAAGGACGTAAGTTATGTCATTTTATTTTGGTTCACTACCATGAATAATTATTTACATGCCCAAAAAAAATAATTTGTAGCAGTACAATAACAAAAAACATCTTAGGTTTATAAAAGAATGTCTTATTTTCAGTTTTAGTAAGGTATTTATTCCCCTTGATAGGGTTTTGCCTACCATTAGGTCACAAGTATGACCATTTTGTGGCTTTGATAAATATTCATTCATAACAACAATTTTAAGCCACAAATATTACATAAAACCATTCTGTATGCTTCATTGAAACAAATTTTGTTGTGATAGATTCATCAACCTATATGTTTTTTTTGAATATTGATATAAATTTGAAAATTTAATATATAAATTAATAAATTAATAAATTATTATTATTATTAAATACATTAACATCTGTCAAGTCATATCTCACATGAAAATGTGATTTGCCTGTTCATTAGTTATATTGATAAAATATAAATTATATAATGGCATGATGACTCATTTATGTGAATGTTGTGTGTGTGAATCATGACAGTATTATCATTTCTTGTTGGTTTATTGACATTGATCATTGAAGAGCTGAAATGAGTCAGAGCTCATGCATACATTATGTGGCTGTGGTTGACATTTACTATTAATACAAAATTGTGGACATATTGTTAATTGTATTGCTGATAAATAACATGACCTGTGACACATATTGTGTGATGAAATTTAAATATCATATTATGGATGGGTTGTGTGTATAGTTGTCAATAAACATGAACATTATACCATAATATCTATTTATGGTATGGATTAGCATAGGTAAGATGTATTATTAAGCATTTTGATGCTATGGATAATAATAGGTATTTTATATTATGCTTAATCGCATATACAGTGTGTAACAAAAACCCTGTTGGCCCTTTTAGGGTTGTGAAGATAGTCATATAGACAGCTTAATAAAAACAGTTAAATATATTAACAGAAGTGAGATATTATCTTTATACGGGTAACTTAATAAGTGAACATATGTATTTAAAAAATATTTGCATCTGAATTTCTGTGCGTATTGATGAAGTCGAGGGCGCGGCACGTTTGATCTACGTGGGCGCCGCGACATGCTATCTCGCTCTTGCTCCAAGTCATCGCTCTTGCACAGGTATTCAATCGAAATACGGTTTACTGAATTTAGACTGGAAGTATGTTACTTAACTAAAATTTATAAAATTCCGTTGTCTCTGCCTACCCCTATAAAATCAGATTTTTTTTTTGTAGAATACCGAAATGGCTGGCTAATACGTACTGCTTCCAAATCATTTGCTGTTTATGCTGCAACTGCAACTGAAAAAGAGGAATGGATGGCGCACATAGAGAAGTGTATAGAAGATTTGTTAAGGAAGAGTAAGTAGTTTTTATTATACTATAATGCAACTTTAATTTAGAAGGTGAAATCTTATGCATACATGTACCCTGTTTTTCTTTTATCAGCGTTAGATGACGAGACTGGCAGGTCGCTCGCCTTATGGTAAGCTTCACGCCTGCCCATAAACAGAAGCAACGCCATCAGAACTTCGAATTATGAAGTACTGCATGGCACTGAACTGCGCTCGTCACCCTGAGACATAAGTTGTTAAGTCTCATAATACCCAGTAATTTCACTGGCTTCAATGTCCTTCGAACTGGAACACAACAGAGTTTATACACTACTGCTTAACGGCAGAAATAGAGAAAGCGGTGGAACTACCCAGACGACATGTCGCATACGAGGGGCCTGCCACCTAATATAGTGATTTTGTCTGCACTTGACATTACCACAGTAAAACTTGTTCCAAACATAAAAAATGATTTTCTGTACCATAAAGCATTGTAGAAACTCTTCAAAAGCAGTTCAGTGTTTCTCATCACTAAATTACTCATCTGATCATGTCGGTTAACTTATGTTGATTGAAGTACGCTACTACAACATAAATTATATTATAAATATTCAATTATTGCACGGCCATTCAGTTCCAGAGATTCAACAAGTTATAATATAATTGGTCATCATCACATGACCGTCTTGTTTAAATATGTGAGGACTGTCGAAGCCCATAATTTTAATCGAAATATTGTACTTTTATATAGATATGTATGTAAATGTTTGTATGTATGTCTGTGGCAAGAGTTTATATGTGAAAGTGTATTATGTAATAATTCTAGGTGGAAAACAACCACCGTCGGAACACGCTGCCGTATGGGTACCGGACAATGAGGCTACAATTTGTATGCACTGCAAAAAGACACAATTCACAGTACTCAATAGAAGAGTGAGAATTTTTAAATTTATTATCTTTATAGCTGTTTAACTATAATTTAACTATCGTCTGACTGCCACGGTGGCGCTGTTATAATGCATACGCGTTACGACTGAGACTTACGATGTGGTCTCGGGTTCGATTACCAGGTCGGGTAAAAATGATAGGGTTTATCAATTACAAAATGCTCAGTATCAGCCTGGAGTCTGGACTTGTGCTCCGTATGGCGATAGGCTCGCCCCTTATTACGTCATGGGATGAAGATACGCTCGGCGAAATGTGGGTGTACTGGTTTAACCTCTGCCTAACCCTTCAGGGATTACAGGCGTGAGTGCATATTAGCTGTCGCTGGTTCCTAATATGCGCTGAGATATCTAATATTTTTTTTTATTGCATAGGCTGGCAAATGAGTCAGTGGGTCATCTGATGGTAAGTGATCTCCACCGCCCACAATACGAGAAGAATCATGGGCGCGTTGCCGACCTTATAGAAAAGGGATTCAGGGATTGGGAAGGGGGGAGATTTGGGCCTCCGGATATGTTACTTACCGTACGAAACGCAGCAGCAAGCTGCTACTTTACGCCAGTTTTCTATGAGACAGTGGACGAGCCGGCCCATTCATGCTGTAGACAAAACTGTCTTCAGCGTGGCTCTACCACTCTGAAAAACAATACTACTCCCTATTCAATGATAAAATGACATGTATTGACTGTTTGGGAGACCCGCGCCCATAGTATTATTATTATTGTATCATGTATTGCAGCACCACTGTCGCAAGTGCGGTTCTGTGGTATGCGGTCCTTGTTCGTCGAAGCGTTACATTCTGCGGGGACAGAGCGAGAAGCCTCTGCGCGTGTGTCTGCAGTGCTACGACGAACTCAACAGAGAACGCGCCAGACCCAACAACCAGCCCGTCGCTGCCAACACTACGCCAGGTACTCTATCCTATCACCTATGGCCCTGAGGCTATATATATATTTGAAAACTTACCGTCATAATACGATCTAGTAAATAAGAGTTTTCTGTGACTGTATGACATGTACCTGTGGGACATGTGGGACCGCAAGTCCCTCATAGTTCCCGATACCCACGATACAGGTTAACCTAGTGTGGGGTCAGGACTATGTGTGTGACTGTTGGGTGTATTTATTATTATATTTTATGTATGATGTAAATGTTGATTTTCCGTTATACCAAGTGGTGCTAACATAAATCAAATGATGTCTCATAAGTAACATTCAGATCAATAAAATTTTCCGCACCAACAATATTATCACGACATTAAAACTAAAATTATATAAAACAACAATTATTTTTCTTCCAGTAAATATATCTAGATCATATTATAGATGTTGGGGATTTGTACATTTTGTGTTATTTACTTAAACAAACTATAGTAAAAATATAAAGATAAATATCTTATCATGTAGTTGCCAAAGTTCCTTGTAATTAGCAAATAACCATAATAATTATATAGAAATTTATTAGCTTCAAATAAACAAAAAAAACACCCAAATCGGTTCATTCGTTTAGCTGTTAAGATGCCATAGACTAATACACAGACAGGCAGATCAGGATCAAACTTATTAAACCTGTCTTTTTTGTCAGAGGTTTTTGTCTTTGAGTGGTACGAGCCACGTTGTGGACACTTTTGTCTACAGTATGTATGGGCCGGCTCGTCCGGGTCATTACCACTGTCTCACAGAAAACCGGTGTAAAGTAGCAACTTCCTGCTGCGTTTCGTACGGTGAGTGAGATATCCGGAGGCCCAACGCCCTCCCCTTTCCAATTACTTAATTATCCCTTTCCTTTAAGGTCGGCAACGTACCCATGAATCTTTTGGTATTGTGGGCGTACATGAGCGGTGAAGATCACTTACCATCAGGTGACCCACTTGCTCGTTTGCCGGCCTATGCCATAACAAAAAAAAAAAAAATAGGTTGAAAAAAATATGAAATTAAATGTGTTTATATAGTTTTGATAATAAACTCTACACGTAAGCCCTTCCAAAATTAGGGGCATAAGATATGGTGTTTGATTAGTAGATTAGAGATTAGGTAATCTAATCATTTATTTACACAGAGGGCTTGATATAAAGGATTCATATACTTGAAAATAATTGTATATCATGAAATGCTAGCTCTCAATGGTGTTTAAATGTTTTGGGCTATATTTTTTCATCCTGTCTGTTATATGCAAGCTTATTGCCAGGGTTCGTTTTCCTACTTAAATGATACTACATGTAGTGCTTTGTAATTCAAAGTTCTGTGTGGTGTTGCTTCTGTTTATGGGCAGGCGTGGCGTTTCGAAAAAAAAAACAAATACACCCAACAGTCACATACATAATCCTGATCCCAAATTAGGTTAAACCTGTATTGTGGGTAATAGGAAATACGAAGGACTTAATATTCTTTCTCCTTTATGTCAAAACGCGTAAAGTTCTTTCGAGATCCGAATGAATCTAATTTTTTTTATACGAGTATTACTTGAAAGGGCCTTGACAATCACAAATCTTTCATACATATGTATCTTCACCACAGTAAGATAAAACTATAAAATATTTGACATGTCAAGATAAGTAACAAATGCAAATTACAACTACACAATATGCAAATACGAGAAAGTAGTAACAATTTCGGACCTGTTTTATGCTCTGAATATTCAATTTGCATCTAGACTGAATCTAGTTACTATGCGACATAATATGTACCCATTTATGTATGTGTAAATATGACACGACTTGGCGAAATAATGCTTCACAATTTTATTATCTGTTAATATTATTTCACCAGCTAACGTATTAGGCCAATTTACTTAGTACCAATATGACATACGCTTATCCCCGAGCCAGCGTATTTTTTTTTTTGTATTTTAGTAGCTTATATTTTATATGTTAAATAACATGTACTTTGATATTGTGATTGGTCATTATAGTTAATTTCTACTGATCGAACATTTTGAATTATTAACAATTGTAAATGTATTGGCTCATTTCTATTACTAAAATTCCCAGAAGGCCAATTTTCGTAATTTTAAATGTTCAAAATATCATTCCGATCTAGTCTCAGCGTCAAGAAAGTTGCAAATGGCATTCTTTTAAACCAATAATCAACGTCAAATGCACCTAGCATTAGCAGTAGCATTATACCGTTTTGGCTTCAATCAACTTTTATTCTACATTCAATCTCATTACGATCTATCTTTGATTATTGGTTTAAGAGAATGCCATTTGCTACTTTCTTGACGCTGAGACTAGATCGGAATGATATTTTAAACATTCAAAATTACGAAAATTGGCCTGCTGGTAAGAAATTATCCACAATACACATATCATAGTGGTGGGTTATGGACATAAAGTACATTTGGTACATCGTATAATATAATAATAATGGTTTTATGTTTGGCAGTGAAAACAGACGCGGCGGGCTCGGGCGGCGATTCGTCTGCGGACGAGGACAGCGACGATGACGACGACCGCGTCACTGCAGAGGAGAAACATGATGAGGTACCTAATCATATTCTACAAACAATCATTACTTAGTTTTTTATAAACTCACGCCTGCATTCCCTTAGGAGTAGGCAGAGTGCACCTCATGCACCTATGTTTCGTCGAGCTTATTTCCCAAATGTGATAGCCAGCTTATCGCAATATCGGGTATAAATTCCAATCATGGGCAACTCATGTGAGTTTTTCGAAACGTGAAATTCACGAAAAGATTGTTCGTATTGAGGTGAATTTTAAGTCCTCACTTTTCTAGACCAACAAATACAAAATAAAATTTCTTATAAACTTATTATCAGTGTTTAGCTATTTTAAGCCATATTTACGGTACTTACTCTTGAAACCAATTGTATTTCCAACCAATATATTTTACAGTAGTCAACAAAGGTGTTTTTGTTTTTGTTGGCGCACACACCTGTATGTCTAGTCTAATTTTTGATAATTTTCTAAAACAATGTCAGTTTCCGTTTTCTCTCCATACATTAACTAACATTAGCCACTATCGCAAAATATGATGAACATGTTACTTGAATTTTTTAAATTAGATTTTGATCGATTCTGGCTCTCTTAACCGACACAAAAAACAAAAGAACTTCTCTTTTTTATGTATGCCCACGAATAACTCCTCCGAAATTTGGATGATTATTTTTGTTTTCAATAGGGTTGACTGCGGTGGTGGTCCCATTTAAATTTGAAGAAGTAATTCCACCACTAAGGGGCGCAATTGGTGGTGAAAGACAAACTTTGTCATTTATGCACCGATTTTGCTGTTCCTTTCACTAAAAATATTAATAGTAATAATACCTATATATTTTTTTAGTTTTTTGTTGTTTATTTTAATAGTTTTTTTTACGATACATATTACTAATATGACACTTCGACATTGGTCATTTGGAGGAAATATTTGTAACTCATATTAGACCTACAGTTGTGTTTTAATATCCTTTGCTTTTTTATATTTTAAAATAATATATTCCCATATGTTTGACCACATTGAAATGTGTGTGATGATTTTAGGTACCAGATTTGACCACATATGAAACAAACTGGGTGGGTAACTATCGTAAGGTGCGAACGGATCTATAGCGAGATCAATAGGTGAATGAATGTGTTTTTACTGCATTCATATTTGTTTGGGATATGGTTTTTTGTGACCGTCGTTTATCAAATTCAAATTGACTTCAAGAGTAAGCTTGTCGCTGTTTCTGTTATTTTCTGGCTTAAAAATGCTATTATTTATTACAAATACATGCATTACATGTACAGAAAGACTCCAATGTTCAAACATACGCACTCACGCCTGTATTCACCGAAGGGGTAGGCAGTGGTGTAACTAGTACACCCACATTTCGCCGAGCGTATATCCGTCCCACGATGTGATAGGGGGCGAGCCTATCGCCATACCGGGCGCCATACATGTTCAAATATGACATAAAAATATCAATTGATATTATAGGGTAGTTGATTTTATTTGTCTTATTATGTTTACCTATAGATAACGTTACCCACAATGCAAAATAGAATTTTATAAATCCGCTCATAAATTTATTAGTTAGAAGCCTTTTAATATATAATTATTGTTAAACGACGCACAATACACGGGGAGGCGTAACGTCTTGTACTGCGCCAGATATGCCCACTACGCGCCTACTCTTCCTCTTGGCTATGTGTGAAATCTTGAAATTAATCCCTATTTTTTACCGATGAAAAAATCGGAGGAGATTCCCAATCTATATATTTGTTTTTTTGTACGCATAACTTTTCACAGAATTATCCGATTCCGATGATCATTTTTGAATTCGAAAGGTGTAACCCAAAGTTTGTCAAATCTATAAACGAAAAACTTCGTAATTTATGCAGCGATTTTGGTGTTTCTTTCACTAAAAATAGTAAAATAAAAACTTTTATCTAACATAGAACTAACTCAAAAAGACTTAAAATCTGAAAGTTAAAATAAACTAATTTTGAGTCGGTGCTTCCTGCCAATAATTGACCATCAAATTGCAATAGCACCAACTGAAAATTATGGTTATTTTTTTTAGCATATGAGTCTGTTTTATTTTAGTAATCACAAAATAATTCTTTTGTATCCTTTTTGCTGTTGGGTATAAAATAGTAGATATACAAATTTAAACATAGGAAACTACAACTACGAATACAATACGAACATCAGTCATAAACAATTTGTTTATTTCTAGGGTTTTACAAGTTATAACGGAGTCAAAAACGGATTTGGAAATAAAGTTACGACTGTATAGTACAAATTGAGATTGTGTAAGTTTAGAACAGCGTTAGACACCATCATGCTTGAGCACATTATATTGACGTTTTGTTGAATTTTGACTCGACCATTAATTAAATCTTTAGATACATTGCAATTGATGATACATTTTATTTTATTGAGGAGTTTGCTTCGAATATAATACGTTGGTTTTTGTTTTTTCTACTCCCAAAGCTTTGTTGATTTTTTTCCTAAATAAAATGTTGCTTAGTCGGCATTGACTTTTGCTCACTTGCTTAAAAATGTTTTGTTATAATGTATAGACGTTATGTAACAGCTGTGTTTATTATTTACTACATAAAATATCTGCTGTTGCTAATTTAATACAATGTGTTTAGATCATGCAACATTTTATTTACTTGTGTGATTGTTCCATTTTGTTTTTCAATAGGTAAAGGTTTCGCATATTTTTACTAATTCGTTTGTTGTGTTGTTTTCACTCATCTGTTTTGTTTGTCATTCAATTGGATTTGTTTTTAAAATCATATTTAGACACTATTCACGTAAATTATTCATATAAATCTCCAGTTAAGGCTATGTTTTTTATATACCAACAAATGAATCTTCGTAATACATTCTTGATTTTAGATTCACATTACTCTAGATGCTATAAGTTCCGTGTCGACTGTCGACCATTACAATTATTTCTATGAATATTCATATAGTAATGATTAAGATTTTAGAATTAGGTACTTTAAAAAATATCACATTCAATGTTCAATTTTTTTACTTAAAATAGGTGTTGCTAATTTACTACTAGATATATTTAATTTTTCTATACATTATGTCAATGGATATATTTAATTTACGTTATGATTAAAACTAATATACTGTCGATAACATTTCAGCCAAAGTTCTACGGTGACAGTGATAAGACTGAAGAGACCAACAATCATTCGTCCAAGGAGTCCACCAAGTGAAAACTTCCGCTACAGAACCAACGTCGAGACACTCCCACACTATATTATGTACACATCGATTGGTTAAATCAAACTATTACCTTTAAATTCCCGTGTTTATAAGTCTCGACAAATCCTTCACCGATATGGCCTTCGATTTTTTTAATTCTAGATAGATTGTGCTAGAAAGTCTTTTTATATGAAATAGGCGAACGCGTGGCGATAAATGTTTATATAAATGTATAGCGGAACGTCCATTTGTTGTGTTCCATGTTAACGGATTCCAGTATTGTTTGCTGAACAGCTTTAAAATTCGCTCAAATGTGAACTGACGACGCAAGTTTTCATTGTTTAGTTAAACGTATTTATTTATCGTACCTACGTAAGAAACATTATCACGGTTCTAACAGTTTCGAAAATTAGTTTATAATTTTAATGTTATGTCTGTCAATGCATATTTAATATTATACGTTTAGCATATTTTATTGTAAACATTATTATAGTTTATATTTTGCTATTTCAAATGTTGATTATTGTGGGTCAGGTTGCAAATGGCGTGAGTAAAATCGAAAGATTTTTCATATACTTACAATAAAACTCTGTTCGTTTTGACTGCGTTATCGGAATCCATATTCAAACGTTAAGGAATATCTCAATTGAAAAAAATGCTATAAAAATATAGATTGTCGAGTATCCGGCGTATCATCAGAAGTTTTAGTTACTCGGTGGCGCGTGCGGGAACACATTTTGACTATTACTGCGATTCGCCACTAACTAATTCAGTCGTGAATAAAGTAGTTAAAATTCTAAATGTAATATTTATTTCTTATAAAATATCATTATTGTCGAGCCCCCGGCCTACCAATCGCTAGTTTTCTCAATGGAGATATTTCCTTTCGTTTAAATATCGATTTTAAACAACGGGTTTTTGTTAATATTGTACGCCTTAATGTAATCAAAGAACGTAATATAACTAACATATCCACAGCATCACATCAACTCTGTCATTTGTAATACGATTTACTATCATTATATGTATATTAGATTTTTTAGACTAAGTGGTGCATTGAACTAATTGTTTTATTAGAAACGTGAATATTTAAGTTATAGTTTTAATTGTAATAGCTTCCTTTCCGATGCCGTTTACCGAATATGTGCAGTCCAAATATAAAGGCACGATTTATTTATTAAGTATGATCTAACTGGGCCTAAATGTTAACAAGTTGCGCAGTCTTCTTGTATTAAATCGATAATTATGTCTAAGCTATGTACGTATATGTTAAGATATTGTTTAATATTCAGTTGACAAATATACTACAATATTTTTTAAAATTCGTCTTATTATTACGGCGATTTTAGATTTTTCTATCGATTAGTGATGCCCTTGTCAAACATGGCTTACCGAATGTATAGATGTACCAAGCTAATTATGAACTGAAGAGCGACGCATACACAATAAGGAATCATCGATGCCTTACCGACCTTAAAGGAAAGGGATAATTACGGTATTGCAAAGAGGAGGGGGATTTGGACCTCCGGATAACTCACCCACCGTACGTAACGCAATAGCAAGCTGCTATCTCACTTTTGTTTTCTGTGAGACAGTGGTAACAACCCGGTGGAGCCGCTCCATTGATGCTGTAGACAAAATTGTCTACCTGTAACTTGGGCCTATCATCTAATAAAATGATAGGTTCATATCCGCCTTGGTACAAATATTTGGTCCACGGCACAATATGAGTGAGACAGCAAGTTAGTGATGGAGGAGAGATGTTAACTAAGTACACACTAGATGTCTATCGTATGCAAGAGACTGAGTTGTGTTATCGCCCCTACCCTCTGATGATGTAGGTGTTCGACCTACCCTCGCCTCAACGGATAAAAGCTAACAGTATAAAAGATGTCGCATTGAACGGACAGGGCTCAGTGTTTATTTGTCACTGTGACAGTATTATAGCTGTGTTTGGTGTGAATTATTGGCGAAGCTAACAGTTGGTACAGTCAACGCCAAAAGTCAATGAACGTGGACAATACTCCACAAATCGTGTACTCCATAAGCATCAAAAGTAGCTGATCAACTACTGCAACATAACGCGGTCTGCAACTTAAGTTACAAATATCAGTGGACGCCATAGTAACGAATTTGCTGAACAAATTCATAATACATAATTTGGTAAACTTTTATAAAATGTGGATTCTAGCTTCAAGTTCACCCACTTTTGTTAAATTAGCGTGTTCATGAGATTTTGTTGCTTTTATTACAAGTATATGATACGCGATATCTCGGCCAAATCTGGACCGATTTTTATGATTATTTTTGTTTTCGATAGGGTTTACTCCAATAATTATTTCATTCAAATTTGGTTAAGATCTGATGACGGTGGACCAGGCAAGAAATAGAAACTCCTTAACGGATAACAGCTAACACATCGCGGTAGGTAATTTTATTGAAGAACACATACAATACATGTTCCCAGCGCTAAAAATTATAAATAACTTAAGCTCGCATCTGTATCCCCAAAAGAGTAGGCAGAGATGCAACTAATGCTGCACCCACATTTCTCCAAGCTTATTTCAGTCTCATTATTATAATGTGTTAGGGGGTGAGCCTATCGCCACAACTGACACGAACTCCAGGCCCGAACAACTCATGTGTGATTTTTTTTAATTGAAAACTCAAATTGTGATTAGTTGAGAATATTGTATGTATTCTTCAATACAATTACCTACGGCAATGTGATTGTTGTTATCCTTTAAGGAAATTCTATTTTTTACCTGGTCCACCGTCATCAGATCTTAACCAAATTTGAATGAAATAATTCTTTGAGTAAACCCTATCGAATATAAAAATAATCATAAAAATCGGTCCAGATTTGGCTGAGATATCGCGTATCATATACTTGTAATAAAAGCAACAAAATCTCATGAACACGCCAATTTAACAAAAGTCGGTGAACTTGAAGCTAGAATCCACATTTTATAAAAGTTCACCAAATTATGTATTATGAGCGTGTTCAGCAATTTCGTTGCTATGGCGTCCACTGATATTTGTAACTTTAAGTTGCACACCGCGTTATGTTGCAATAGTTGATCAGCTACTTTTGATGCTTATGGAGTACACGATTTGTGGAGTTTTGTCCATGTTCATTAACTTTTGGCGTTGACTGTACCATTACTCTGTATTTCTGCTGCCAAACCACAGTGTGTAGTACTTTTGAGATTTAATTTATGTCTCGAGAGTGACGAACGCAGTTGTGCCATGCAGTGCTTTGAACAAACAGTTGTGTGGTGTCTGTTTATGAACAGGCGTGGCGCTTACATCAGGCGAGCGACTCGTTCAGAATTACTCGTTCACCATTAAATTTAATAAAAAATAAGTGCGCAAGCAAGCCGCTATTTCGCCGGGTCGTCTGCGAATACAAGTCAACGACATGATTCTATTAAATAAGGTCGCTGACACTAAATCCCCGCCAGTGTCGACAGATCGGTGTGTAGAACGCATAACACGGAAGCAGAAAACAAGCAGATGGCTCGCCTGATGATAAGGGCCATGCCTGCCTTTACAGACGCAAGACACAGAACCTTACATTACAAAGCACTCCTTGGCATTGGACTGCATTCGTCACCCCGATGCTGATGTCTCTCAATGCCCAGTAATTTCACTGGCTTCAATGTCATTCAAACCAAAACACAACACTACTTACACACTGCTGTTGGCGCAGGCGGCAGAAGAGACAACGCTGTCGCGGAATACCGCGAATTATTTTGATTATTTACAATTGTTCATTTATAAGTCGGTTACAGGAAATCTTATTTTTTATTATAAGATTGTGGGTAGATAAATACTGCATGAAAGTATATTGTTAGCGTATTCTGTTAATATTGGTATATTGAGGGTGTCTGAGAAAAACAACTTTGGGTACACTGTAATAATAATGGTGCGATATAGTGGTGGAAGTGTAGTTAAATGGTATAAAAGAGGTTGTCGCCATAACTGGAGATCTTTTGCCCGCGGTCAGTCAGTTCACTAAGATCAGTGCTCAGTGAACACTTGGACTATCGAGTCCAAGTGTTCATTACGCGGTAGCTATGCTGGTTTACTATTCGTTCAAGTGAGTTATAATTAGAGAGCGGTCTATAGAGAATCCTGACATGGGGTTGTGGGCGACGAAGCTCTTTTGTCTGTAGTGAGTGGACAGTGTAGTTAGTGGTTTGTGTACCTTGTGCGGTAAAGTCGAGTTTAGCGGTAAGTGCTAGACCATAATTATGGTGACTTGGTAATGCAATATTTCTTTGTGCTTTGATGCTTTCTATATTAGATATGGTAATCCTGCTGCGGCAGAAGTGTACTTCGGTACAGAGAGTTTCTGCGAGTAATTATTGGTTATCCTGCTGCGGCAGAAGTGTACTGGGGTACAGAATATCTACGAGTAATATGGTTATCCTGCTGCGGCGGAAGTGTACTTCGGTACAGAATCTCGACGAGTAAAATGGTTATCCTGCTGCGGCGGAAGTGTACTTCGGTACAGAATATCGACGAGTAATATGGTTATCCTGCTGCGGCAGAAGTGTACGTATGTACAGTATTGCTGGGACAGGGGTGACTATAAGGGGAGGTTGGAGGTCACCGGGCGAGTGCCCATAATTTTATGGGCATACTGCGGTCACTGAGCCTAAGTATTAAACGTTCACTACCGTATGTATGTTGGTATTTTAAAGGACGTATAACGTAATATTAAATTTTTTGTGTGCATGTGTTGAAAGACTTCATTTCGCAAACCCAACATGTAAAAAGAGGGTTTCGCGACGAAAGCGAAAGGCGGCCTTAAAATAAAAATAAAAACAATATAATTCAAAGAAAAAATATATTTGATACTCTTTGTAATAAAAAAATCTATGTTACACATTATTCACTCAATATAGTCCTTTGTTTTCATTAATAACAAAACAAAATTATTTTACCCACAACTTATTTTTCTGATATAAAAATAACGATTTTCCCTAATGAATACTGGGTAGTGACGACAGATAATATATTATGTGTACTTCGAGTGCCGCAATTAAGTGCATAATATAAAATTGGCACGTTTGGTGTCTATACAGATTGACGTGTACTATGTTATATGTACTACATTACCAGCAATCACAGATCACAAGTAAAATTTAAGTCTCAGAAACACCAGGTTCGTCTCCTATATAACATATTGGTATTACAGAAAAAGTTCAAATAGACATCGCAAGTACCTTCCCACGCGTTTTCTGTTTGCACTCGACGTTACCGAAGTAATAGCTGGTTCACACGATTCGATTTTAGTTGATCTATTGCATGCGATTTGAACCGCCTTAACAGACTTTCAATCGAATTTATCAACGAAAACCATACATCTTTTGTTGGTCAAGTAAGTTGATCAATTAAAATCGAATAGTGAGAACTTGGTATAAGTCAATCAAACCCACGAAAAATATTTAAATGTATTGTAAAAACTCCTCTATAAAATATTTCTCATCACCATTTATCCAAATAAAGAGTTTCTTTTGTACCTTTAATGAAGGTACTAAAATGTGTCGCGCTTGGTTTCATACAAATTTAAGTTTGTAATTTTTTATTAGTTTAAATGACAGACGAGCAGGTCGCTCTTCTCGTACTTGCGATGTCTATTTAATTCTCTATCTGTGATCTTGTAGTATCTTAACATTCATATGTTGCGATTAACACGCGGTGTTAGCAGCCAGTTCAAACCATTGCCTCAGAGCGTCACCCAACACAGTGGGCAACGCAGACATATCCCGCAGGATGAGATAGAATGGGAACGGGAACGAATCTAAATACGATTCGAATCTTACGAACGAGTTCGTTGCTGGATCGATGATAGGACGTCGAATATCCATAATGGAATCCTGTAAAAGAATTTTTAATATTAATTACACACAATATATATTGAGAGGTAGAGTCACGCTGTGGATAGTTTTGTCCACAGCTTGTATGGGCCGGTACCACTGTCTCACAGAAAACCGACGTAAAGTAGCGACTTACTATTGCGATATACGGAGGCCAAAATCCCCCGTCCCCTTCACAGTAAAAAAAGAAAATACTTTATTTATGTATGCCATAGCAATGCAATTTGATTTGGACTACGGGGGCTGAACTATTTGTATCATACACTATATCTTGCTATATTTTGACTTTTATTAAATATGTGGTAAAGGTCTGCTGTTAGGGTACGAAATATCAGAAAATCTTCAAGGAATATTTGCTATTACGCGAATCAGGGCGTAAATTTCATTTTTTAAGTTTTAGTTAATAATAATATCTTCGAAATTCTTATGGTTTTAGTAAAGTTAATGAGTTTTAATACGCACTCACGCCTGTAATCCCCGAAGGGGTAAGCAGAGGTGTAACCAGTACACCCACATATCTCAGTCCCACGATGTAATAGGGGGCGAGCCTATCGCCATACTGGGCATAAATTCCAGACTCCGGGCTGGTACTAAGCATTTCGTAAAAGAAAAACCCTATACCACTTTACCCGACCCGGGGTTCGAACCCGAGACTTCAGCGTTAGCCTCAATCGTAACCCGTACGCATTACAGCGCACCACCGAGGGAGTCGGTGGCGTAGTTCTTAAGTTTTATTTAATAACAATAATATCATCGAAATTCTTATGGTTTTAGTATCGTTAAGGAATTTTAATAAAACTTATAATAATTTATCGAACCAACACTCACCTTATTATCCGGGTTGTCGATGATGACGTACACCAAAAATATGCCTTGCTGCCTCGCCCTTCTAACCGCGTGCATGACCCTCGTTTCCCCCTCCGAGAATATCCCTCTCCCGTCACTCACAATCACCAACAACTTGGCGTTAACAGCGTCACTCCTCACTGTCTGCTCTTCGAATAAAACCGTACAAAAGTCTAATAGTTGAGCTATTTTAGTCTTAGTTTGTTCGAAGCATAATCGTTCTAGAATTTTCGAACCGGAATGTTCCGAAAATTGTTCCGTGAACGGGTGAAGAAGGTTCGGTTTCTCGCCGAAACTTATTACTGCCAGGTCGCCGGATTCGAGGAGGTTTAATGCCTGAAAACAATGAGACAGCATAAGAGCTATAAAATCGCTTCAGCGATAAAGCCCTTAAAAATTTGAATAAAAAAAACACAAACAAAAGCTATAAATAAAAGGGTATGTATAGATAATTGTGAATTTATCTATACATGCAGTACTCTGTAATTCGAAGTTCTGTGTGGTGTTTTTTCTGTTTATGAACGAGCATACTTACTATCGGGCGAGAAACTTACTCATCTAGTCATTCAATTCATTAAAAAAATGATATTGTTTTTTTTATCAATTAGTTAAATACAGTAATTATTAAAGATAAATCTAATTAATCACCTGTGAAACAAGCGCGAGGCTCTCAAACGCCAACTCCTTGCTCCTGTTATCCGACATAGAGCTGGAGTCGTCGACAGCGATCGCGATCTTGTACTCTCGCTTGGCTGGCTTCGTTCTCCGCAACCAGATACGATCTTTGCGGAAATGTGACGCTATGTACGGTATTACACGACGCATGTTGATCGCACGACCAGTTCGGAAGTCACCTGTACAACAAATTATTGTAGGTGAGGCATTTAAAAAAAAAACACATATTTTTAAATCATGCTGTAGTTTGAGGTTTATAATTTGGGGTAATACCTATTGAATATACAAACCACGAATTGAGAGGATCGAAATAAAGCAAATTGGCTATTATAGAACATACTACATATTATACAACAAATCTAAGAAATACCACATTATGTCATTTAAAATTTATGCCGGTATAAATATAAAATTATGAAAAATAGCCATTTCCTTATAATAATAAAAATCATTAATAGATTCTATTGCAAGTATTGATTATTATTAACGACGGAATCTGGTGACGTAATAAGTAATACAATATGAATATTTAAAAAAAATTAACACTCAATTTTCCAGTTAAGTAACACATTAAAAAAAATAAGCGAGCTGGCGCGGCGGTGTCCCTCCATAAGGAGAGCCACACAGCCACAGTGCCTTGGCTGTGTGTCACACCTCGACCCAACCGTTCCCGAATGCACATGTACCTACTCTCCATAGTGAATATAGTAACTCACCAGCTCTCCTGGAGCGTCCCGTGGGTTCCAACACAAGCCTGAGTCGTTCACACAGCGCGCGAGCTGGCGCGGCGGAGTCCCTCCATAAGGAGCGCCATACAGCCACAGTGCCTTGGCTGTGTGTCACACCTCGACCCAACCATTCCCGAATGTTCATGTATTCTTCCATCGTCATGTCTTCAGTTTGCACTTGTGTTTCTCCCAATCTATAAAAAATATCATTTTTAAGTTACAGATTGGCATAGGTACACGATATTTTTCTACACCGTAACGTTTTAAATTCGAAAGCGCAGTATACTTAACAAGCGTCAGTTATGAGTATAACCAAAAGCAGAAACAATGAGTATATTTTTTTTGTAAAATTTATTAATCAGCCACTTTTAGCACCTACGTCAATAGTCGATTGCATTATTAGGACATAAATAAAGCATTTTCATTTTTTATCGAATGAGTAACATATCGATATTCGACTTTGGACAACACTAAATGAAAAACAGCTGATGATACTAGGCGCGCAGAATTAATGCAAATAACTTATCGTGATGTGTTCGATCTTATTAATTGTAATAAAATCGTGATTAGCGTAACATTTTAGGATGTTTAGATTTTTATAAGATCCGGTACACAAACAGTAAACACTCAAATCAAATCACATTATTTATTGGATCCATAAAATGTTATATATCATTTAGATTCAGTCAAATTTTATCTTTATCGCCAGTTCGGAAGAATGGACGAGAAACTCAAAATTTTTGCAACTGCTTTACACTATTTGCACTACATTCATTCAATACATTAAACTCACTGTCAAATATATGTAACGACCATTAAACATGGCCACACCTTTCTGTAACACGTTGTATATTTGAATACAAAAGTAATCCCTTGCCTTGTGTGATAAGTAGTGTCTATACCACGAGGCACGTGCGAAGTCACCACTTTCTCTCCTTCGACTTCAACGCCAGTATCTCCCGTCGGCTCTTCTCCAGTCTCATTTTTATTTCCCGCTTTTTCTTTTTCTTTTTGCATACCATCCTTCATTTTCTCCGATTTCAGCTCTTCTGACTTTTCAATCTAAAAATTTGGATTTGTGATAATAATAATACATTCAGATTACTAAAATTACAGTTCTTATAATTTATTGCTGGTATTAGTTGTTACTATATTGGCTACTAGTCTAACTAAATAATTCTCTTTCACGCATATTACGACTGTGTGACGTACTAGAACATGCTTTGTCACAACAATCCTCAATCTCACCTCTGTTTCCTTTTAACATAATACGAACCTCCAAATCATCATTGTCTACGTCCATGGGAACTTCCTCATCCTCGTTCAATTTCTCCGCTTCATTTTCATCTTTTTCTAATACTGGTTGCTGATCAGCCTGTTCTTTAGTAGCAGCATCTATTGCCTAGAAATAAATGAGTTTAGATCATACAAATTCGATATGCAGCACTGCAGTTACTACCAGATTTTTGAGTGTTTTACTGTCTTGTACCTTAGTGTAAAACAACACTCTTATAATATGATCAATCTGTTATCCGTTTGTCGGTCCGACGACGTGTCAATGCCATTTTGATAAAAAAATGGCTTGAGTAACCTAGTTGATATTACTATGGAATACTAAGTTCTATATCATAATGTTGTGAGAAATTCAGGTACTAGTGTAATATAATAAAGGGGCCCATGACAATTAAAGCGTTATTTACTGACTGAGTAATTATCAAATCCGTACCCAGTGGCCTACAATCTACAAATTTGGCACAAAGCTATGACACATGTTTTTTTTTTCAAAATCCGTTTTATCTGAAATACTGTATAGTATAGGGTACAAGGACTCTGCAATATAAAAGTTTATCTCTTAAACGCGTAAAAAATATAAATACGATGTGTTTACATTAATACATTTAATAGGACAGAATTCTCCAAGATGTATGTATGTATGTATATCTTCGGATGTATATAGAGGCATTTCACACGACAAATAAATTGAGGTTCTGAAATTCGCGTTCATAATCGCCCTAAATGTACTTCTAAAGGTATGAATGTGAAGACACAATTATTTTTTATGACTTATAGGTATCACATACGAGTATATTGAAATAAAAAAAAATTACGTAATTGAAGAAGGGAATTTTTAGAAACTGATTTCGCATATCCCTGAAGTATTTAGCGTGAAGTAGAGCAAAAAACGTACATAGTCAAAATTCATTTCTGACCCATAAAATTGATCTGGATTGTTTCGATTCCCACACAACAGTGGTCACAGCAGAAGAACGCAATATCAACAAAGCCACTTTCTGAAGTTTACACGATTTACCTGCAGATCATCCTTTTTGGCTTGTTTCACGTGTTGGAAAGCGTCTGCTTCTTTTTCCACATCTTCGTCCGCATCGCCGCCTTTATCCGCATTTTCTTCCTCTCGCTCAACATTAAGAGTCTTCATCTGTTTATTTTTCCTTTCATTTACGTCACCTATAGACACTCATTGTACGTAAATAAAAATATCTTAAATTGGACTCTACAGTCTACCGACGCAGCCAGCTACAAATTGAGCAAGTAAAAAATGAAATTTCATTATTTTTTTATTGCCCTACTTCAAATATTATCCAACTGATTTTGCATATTATATGTTAATTTGTTTTTGTAATAAAATATATGTTTTTGTTATAGCGTAGAAGAGATTTAATCCTCCCTAATTCTTAAGCGTATTTTAAGTAAGCAGTATTTTAGCTATTGTCTGTATATTAAAATTCATATAGCAATAACTAGGTGCAAATATAAATTGGATAGTTACCGAGTGTCCTTTCTCGATCAGTCTGTCCAGGTTTGTTTTCGTGTCGTTTCCTCTCTTCTTGCGTTTGCTCAGTTTTGTTCGCGGCTTGTTTGTCGCCTTTATGACCTTTGTCACTCTTGTCTAACTCTGAACGTCCAATTGATCGCTTCTCTTCACCCACTTGTTCTTGACTTTGTTCCTATCAAGTCGGTATTATGAATTAAAAACTGAAGCGTATTAATCTACTATGGATCCACACTTATGTGGAATATCTTATTTATTCCTAAATAGGCTATTTTGGAATTTTACAAAAATGTAAATCATTATTTTTAATTAACAATATTTGTGCTCAATTTCACAGTCGTATTCCGTACAAAGTTCAAATCCCCCTTTACCCCCTTAGAATGTAAATTGCCAAAAATCATTCCTTAGTGGGTTCCTACATTACACAAACTATAATTTGACCTAATTTCATTATCCTAACTTTAGTAGTTTATCAGATTTTTTGAGTCTGTGCAGTATTTCGCTTTTATGTTTTAAGCAATAATAAGATGAGTTCTCAATTTTATCGGGATATCATGGGCCATGGAGATCATTTACAATCAGGTGACCCATTTACTCATTTGCCAGCCTCTGATATAAAAAAGGCAATCAGTCTATGTGACAAAACTCGGAAATGGTAGAAACACATACACTTCTACATTAACACCTTTGCCGATGTCGCAATACTTACAAACGGCGCGGCATCTTCATCCTTCATTTGTTCAGCATTAGTATCTACGTTATCATCAGTTCCTCTGTCCATTTCTGCATTCTCGGCTTTATCCTCTGCCGTGGGATCATTCGTCGACGGGTTGGCTTGTGGATTAGCTTCTTGACCTTTCTCTTCTAATTCGTCTTCTTCGTTGATTTTATCTGGATTCTTCGGTAATTCTTCTTTGTCAGGTACTTCAGGATTATCTGGAGTGTCTGTATCATCAGGTATATCTTGATCGTCAGTTTCATTTTCAATTTCACCGTCTCCCTCTTCTTCGTTTTCTTCTTTGTTTGGCTCTGCGTCTAGTGACTTATCCTGAAAATTAATAGAGGTTCATGTCATGAAGTAAACAAAATGTTTTGTCGCAAACACAAATAGGTGTTACGTAGGTAATGTTTTATTAAATGAAAACTTCTTATCTGTACCACTTTTTATACTACAAGGTCATACTAAATGTTATTAAACGTCTATATTGAGATTTCAATTTGGACATACTTGTAATTTAAATTTTCGTTAATCTGAACTAACCTCTTCTGCAACTTGGCCCTCATTTTCGTAGTCTTTCCTATCATCGCCACCTTCTTCATCACTGGATACTTCCATTCCGTGTTTATTTTCTTCTTTTCCCTCATCTTCACCGTTGTCTTTGTCTTCTGGCTCCTCAGGTATGTTATCCTTCATGACATCAATATCAAATGGATTTTCTGTCTCCGTTTCACCTTCCTGCAAAGAAATCACTTCTATTGTATAAAAGAAAGTCAAGACACGCGTCAAAACGTAAAAGATTGTGTGTGTGTGTGAATTATGTTGTAAATTACGCTACACGTCACTTGTCAGGCGGCAACCAGTGCTTTGACGGCAACATAAAAAAACACTCTTTTTACTCACATTTTCATCGGCGCCTTCCTCTCCATCCATATTCATGTTATCTGGTATCTCGAAGTCTTCCGGTTCAGGGAGTTGTTGCTGATTGCCATGATACGGATCAACCTACAAAACAATTGTGTATTTATATTATTGCTGAATCATAGTATGTCCAATTTGCTAAATAAATGCCTAGCTCCTGTTGCTAGTTGTTAAATTTTAATATTTTAATTTGCTTATATACAATATGTAAAAAAAACCCTGTCCGATCCGAAAGCGGCATATAGGTATCCCAATGACATAACCGAGAAAAATAAAAATAAAATATTATTCTTGAAAATAAAAATGTTATTGTATTTCAAAATGCACATTAGTACCCAAATTACCCGAATTTCCCTAAAATCTAGTAAGTTTTCAAAATGTGACAACACCGTCGTCGCCAGCACGTGTTATCGGCATCGTTTGACAATAACCGACAGAGAACACCGCGCGCTTCGCCGCGGGCGATCAAAAGAACCGCGTCACGTGTAAGGCGACTATCCCGACCTTGAACATTTTAATAAATCAGTTTAGCGCAAAAATTGTTTCCGAGTGGTTGTTCCATTGTCGTTTGTGTTCAGAGAAATGTCATACTCTAATCAAGAGTATTTTAATATGATATTGTGTCTGGGTAGGAGAGACTGCAATTATTCAGCGACTCGTAGAGATTTCGAGATGCGTTATTCGGTTCCGTAAGGTACCCCGGTACCGTATGAGTATGTTTGTGATTACCAAAGAGCAGAATTATAAAGTGAGGACCCTATCCGAAGTAGTTGTTCTGTGACGCGACAGCTGGGTACTAATCTAATAACGTGCAAGTGTGGAAAGTGTTAAAAGTAGATGATCAACATTCTTTCATCCGATCCGTAAGCAAATAGTACGAGTAGTATGGAGAACGGTGGATTGGTAGCCGTGGATCAACTTCGTAGCCATTACAGTTTCCAGACTTCACGCAAGCAATTCGTTTTGACGAAAATTTGTGAAACCGAAATGCGTTTGCGGATTGTAGCAGTTTTTGATTAAATTAAATCGGACACAGATGAGGTAAGAAGCTTTCATGCCATCCTTGTGCAACGGTGGTGACCTGTATTACTGTTGGTGGCAGAAACATCGATCAGCAACTTCGTCACAGCCTTCGCGGATGATATATAAAAAGTTGCATAGGAATTATTTATAACGTCTGTAATCCAACGATCAACTCATGACCTCATGACCTCAATACCGAACAGTTGACGCGCGCCATGCCGCCCAGTATTGCCAAATTTCTCATGTAATTAAATTTTATTTGGGGTATTTTTTTTACTATTTATCCAAAAAGGATTGCATCAATAGAACCTTATCTCGATACCTAAAATAACACCTACATGGATCGGACAGGGGTTTTTTTTACATATTGTATATTTATACCAAGGTACGGCAAATATATTTTGTATAAATCTTAAATCCTTTTTAAAGCTTGTCTATCAACAAAACAACATAATATTTGTTCAGCACTGCACATCTTATATTGTTCTTAGCATCCCGCACTATGTACTTAGACGTTTTGCATTACTAATATAAAACAATAATTTGGAATAAAAAATCTGTACTCACGTGATCGTCATCGACTTCAGGCTCGTTCAGTTCATTGATATCTTTCTTCTTCTTTTTATCTTTCCTTTCGGTGCCGTCGTCAGCTCCCTGTTCTTCCTCTTTGGCGCCTAGCTCTTTCTCTCCAGTACTTTCGCCTTTGCCTCTTTCTTCTTGATCTTTCTTACCTTCGTTACTTTCATCGATATCTTCTTCATCTTCTGATCCCCAGATTTGTTGATCAAGTCTGTTAAAATAAGTACTAGCTAAATCGTGTTCTATGTTGCTATTAAACGATCAGTAACAATTACTTGAAATACAAAATGTTATGGTTGAGTTACAATGGTAAAAAGGAATGATATGAATCAATCAAAATAAAAAATCTTAGCTACAAAAAATTACTAACCTTTCAGCCGCATTATCAGTATCACCCATTTGTTTATCTGCGTCATCTTCGTCGTCCTCTTGTTCAGAATCATCTCCTTCTAAAATATTTATTAAAGCGCTTTCTTTTTATAGAATATTCTGTCCTATTATCTACTTTTATCCAATGGGTTAAGTAAACTAGAATGGTGACAAATTGCAAGGCGTGCTATCAACCCAGATTCGATGATCACGACCACTCTGCCATGAGTGTAACAATAAGGAAGAAGAAGTTAACTAGACTAAACTGCCTTCATGTTTAGCTTTAATACAGTTTTTAGAGCATAGGCCGGCAAACGAGAAAGGGGCTTAGCATATGCAAATACGAGATGATTTTGTCGACTCGTTTTGTCGTGATAAACTATTTTTTTAAGTTATCTCTATATGTATATCTAAGCGCTTAGGATATGCAACACGACATATTTCGCGAGCGAGATAGATAACTCTCGACGACAAATATCTCAGACAAAACTCAACATTCTAATAGGCAAAATACCATAGCAAGGTTGCTAGTACTATTTTCTCCACTTTATGTCGAATATTCTAAGCTAACATGTTTAAGCTTCGATAGACATAGACAGATAACTAGATAAAATTGGTTTTTATATGCTAATTTTATATGTTAAGCGCCCAAGTGGGTCACCTGATGGTAGGTGATTTCCAACGCACATGAGCGTACAATACCAGAAGAATCCAGGGCGCGTTGCCAACCATAAAAGAAAGGGATAATTAAGGGATTTGGAAGGGGAAGGGATTTGCACTTCTGGATAGATTTCCGAGACTGGGATTAGTCACCGTACGAAACGCAGCAGCAAGTTGCCACTTTACGTCGGTTTTCTGTGAGACAGTGGTAACGATCCGGTCAAGCTGGAACTTATCCTTACCCAACTGGATAAGATAATGAAGCTGCATTGCATATTTTTCCGAATCTAAATCATATATAAATGAATAAAAGTGTGTGTGTGTGTATTACCTTTCTTTTCCACGTCTTGTAAATGCGAGTCAAAATCATCAGTCATGCTAATTCCTTTCTCTTCCTCTTTACAATCCCTGTCTTCTTCTTTTTTCTCTTCTCCAGGGCGATGAGCGTCATCTAGTTGATCCTGTGGTATTTATAAGTTTATAGTTCAAACCTTTCCTCAACAAATAGTTTTTTTATTTTTTTTTTATCCTGACACGGCAAAATTTAAAACTATAATTAAATGTTTCTATTACAAAATGTTTCATTCTTTAATTTTATTATATTGATAATTCTTGACAAATAATTACCTGGTTTTCAATTCTCTCGGAGACGTCTTTCTTTCCCTCGCCTTCTCCGAGTCCAGTGCCACCAGATAACTTTCCAGGTCCTCCTTCACCTTCACCCTCTTCCATGTCCAAATCAGACGGTTTACAAAAACTAAAATGATACCGTTTATTATTTAGTAATTTCAAATATTTCCTACATTATTTAAAAATCTTCTTTTTAAAGTTTTTAATAGGAGATAGATCTCCGATATGCGACAGTCAATTAGTATACAAGCACTGTTGTGATTCAGTTTAAAGGACATTGAAACAAGTGAAATTACTGGACATTTTTTTTATTTTTTTAAATACACCCAACAGTCACACACATAGTCCTGATCCCACACTAGGTTAACCTGTATCGTGGGTATCAGGAACTACAAGGGACTTGCGGTCCCACAACACTCAGACCCGAAAAAATATTTGTGAATCAGACAAACATTTGTCTCGGTGTGGGAATCGTACCCACGGCCTCTCGCTTCGCAGCAGGCTACTCGCCCACTGCGCCACGGAGGCTGTCGATTAGGGGACTTAATATGTCATATCGCAGTCAAAAGAGCATTGCAGTACCATGCAGTTCTTTGTAATTCATTCAGCGTGGCGTTTACCACCAGACAAGCGAGTTGCCTCATTATACAAACATAACAATGAATGTGATTAAATATAATGGTAGAACATAAAAAAAAACTTACCCTTTCGAAGCTAAATCAGAAAATATTTTTAATAAAACTGACAACATTTTGCAAGATACTCTATGCACTGCAACTTTTTGAGATATAAAATACTGAACAAATAATACAGTTTGCTCCAATATTGGAATAGATCTCATCACTACATTCTTTACTTCTTCAATGTCCTTGCTTTCTTTCGCTAGATATTGAACATAGTTTACTAAAACGTTATAAGTTTTCTTTATCAAAGCATCTATCTGAAGCATTTTCGAATCATTAGATAGTTTTTCCTGCAGCCGTTCCTTAAGATGTTTATCCTCAAGAATGTCTTTAGATTCTTCAGATTTGTCTTGACTAATTATTTCATCAATGGCATTAATCACTTCAATATTTTCATTATTGGGTAAATGTCTCTTGTATACAGATTGTACTGTCAACAGCATGGTGGCAATCAAATCTTCAGTCTGATTGATAAGATCATTGCTTGTGATGGAATCCATGGCGACGTCAACATCTTTATTCAAGACTACAAGTTGGTTTATTGTATCTTTCAAATACTGAGATAGTTCCACTAAGCTTCTTAAAATTGGATGCCGTGGAACATACTCGCTTATCGAAGATTTAAGTCTAAATTGATATTCTTCTAAAAGTGAATCCACATCTTCTATCATGCTTTTTAAGTTACTTTCACAATCATTAGCAACGTCTATATGATTCTGTGAAGCTAACGGCAGTTCACCAACAAGTTGGCCGATTTGTTTTGGTGCTATACTGGCAACTTTGTGAAGATTGTTCTTTTGCTTGGTAACATTTGAGATTAGAGCTTTAACTTTCTTGCTGAGATCACGCCATTCATCGCTGTTTTTGTAGCATTGTACAATTTTGGAATCGGATAGTACAGAGTCAAAATCAGGCTCGTAATCAGCGCCAATGCCTTTTTCTGGGCAAGATCTCAACACTACGCTGAATTGGTCGAGTAATATGCTAGAGTTTGCGTAACATTCAACAAGAATATCAATCTTCTGTCTCAATGTCGATAAATTTGTTGTATCAGCGTCAATTTCTAATGCATTTGTGAGATTAGTTGCAACTGTACGTAAATCAGAGAGTAACCGGGAGTATATTGAAATTGACCTTTTTTGTTTGTTTGTTAAGTTCTGTAAATAAAAACAGTAAAAGTTCGGTTATCATGTAATACTAAATGAAAAAAGACAACGTAGTTATTTATCTAGATACTAAGAAAATTGGCAACTTACAAAATCACGAATCGAACGAAATAACAGAATATGGACGAACCACAACTAATTTTACAGACTATTGTTGATGCGAAGCCAGATCAAACTAGACTCGGACATAAAAGAATGGCAGATACACAAAGATCCTCTATAGGAATGAATGAAAGAACGGTAGAGAGAGTTTTCCATTGTATAGTGACGTAACGAGGTCATAAAAACGTCTACAATATTCTTACCAACAACTGAGCAGCAAAACCTTTGCATCTTTCAATGTTCTGCATGCCTAGATCTTGGTGCGGCGTCTGCAGTGCTGCCGTGAGCTGTCTGTGTCGAGCGATGTTCTTTTGGAAATACGTCTCACATCCTGTCCACAGTAGACTAAGAGTTGCGTCGCAGCGTCTGCAACATATATACACAATCAGCATTGGTTTATCTCCCTTTTTAAAATAAGTTTTTTTTATGACAATGGGGGCAAACGTGCACGGGCTATTTAATCATTTCGACTATTTAATATAAGTTACCTGCTCTTCAAATACCCTATCGCAGCGCCCAAATCAACGGGGGGTAGTGTAAAATCGTACAATTCTTTATCAGACGCTGAAAGTATGACAAGCCCAGTTCTATAATTCAGTCCCATTTTACTGAGATATTTGAAAAGGTCAGCCAATGCTTTCCGTTTTTGTTGGATAATGTTTTTTGCTTGCGACTTCTGTTTCTCCTTTGGTAGTGCTGCATCAACCTGGAATTATACATCATATATATAAACATATGCGTTTGCTATTTGTAATCTCACAACATCCGGACCCAAAACAAATATTTGTGGATCATACAACATAGTTTCACAGTCGGCTACTCGCCTACTGAGCCACGGAGGCTGTCAAAACAACTGATGTTGCCTTTGGGGTCTATATGGGTTTAATAGTGTAGGTTGGTAAGTAATCGCGGCAAGCGAACTGAGTACACAACATACTAAATCTATATATTATCCGTCGCCAGTGGAGTGCCCCTTATTATTATTTCAAAGTCTCTTACCTCCAAGGACCCAAGATGTGTACTCGTCTCAATAACAAGAGTGACAAAATCATCCAGCTCTTGAACTAACGAAGGATAAGATGTATTTGTGATTGTATCTTTACACAACGTCTTCGCTTTGTTTAACAAGCTGGGAACCTTGGCCAAGAGACTGCCATCTGTTATGTACTCGCATGGTTGCTCGGCTTGATCCAAATATTTCTGCAAATATACAATAGAGTATCGACTTGATTTTTTAAAATTTACATCAATAACTTACGTTACCTAAAACTTATTCCAGAAATAATGTTATAAACCCGTTCGATGTCAAAGGTGCTTGTCAAAAATGGCTATTACTATGCACGCGTGCGAGCGGAGTGAGATTTACTACGCGCCCACCTTTACTCATACTAATATTTAAAATCATAATTGCGGGCCCATTTTTAAACCAATTTTAATTATGTGTTGTATGTATGTGTAAAGTTTTCTTTTTCGTATTATTTAGGATGAGACCTCAACCCATACCACCGGAAGACTTGCAATCTAAAATGAACGATGACAGAGTCAGTAATCATTTATGAGAGCGAGTTAATTTATTGAATCAGATAGAAGTAAGATACAAAATTATTCTTCTTCTTCCACCTGCCCTAATCCCACTCGCAGTGGGATAGGCATAACATATTTTTTAACACATATTACAAAATGATTTGGCTTGTAGTTTTTACGACCGGCCACCTGCCTGACGTCAACACCTCTGCGGAGAAAAAACCCAGATCCAAAATCAATACCTGTGGATAACACAAATTTTGTCTCAATGCGGGAATCGAACCCGAGGTCTCTCGTTTCATTTACCTTCAGCTTGATATAGTAGCAGACTTGTATATAATAATTGTTACTAGGTGGTAAGTCTCTCGTCGCAATCCGTCGGGGTTGATTATAACTGCATTTCTATTTATACCGCCAAGCAGCAGTGTGTAACTGCTGTGTTCCATTTTGAAGTACATTGAAGCTAGTGAAATTACTCGGCATTATGAAACTTTATTATAGCTCGGTGTGAAGAGCGCAGTGTAGTTTCATACAGTACTTACTTTGTTATTGCAAGTTCTGGGTGGTGTCCTACTGTTGATGGAGTAGGCGTGATAATAGTAGGCTTACAATCAAGCGGGTTACCTGCTCGTCTCATTTAGACGAATGAAAAAAACAACGGATTGATGATCTGTAGTGATGAGTCTACATCGAATGACTGTCTACCCCTTGGATAATAAAACAATTGCAACATTTATGTGTTTACCTTTATATTCCTGGCTAGTACCACGTGGTTCTGTGGATCGATCATGTACGCGC
This sequence comes from Mimas tiliae, assembly GCA_905332985.1. Lineage (NCBI taxonomy): Eukaryota > Metazoa > Arthropoda > Insecta > Lepidoptera > Sphingidae > Mimas > Mimas tiliae. Next base: position 9,187,603 of record HG995256.1, on the reverse strand, counting down.
CGCCAGCTGGCGCGGTGGTGGTGGCACGCTTCGGACGGTCCCATATACCCACGTGGTCTGTGCTCACTTCACTCGTACTATCCACAAGGCAGCTGAGCACACTTTCTTTTAATACATTCTATATTTTATCGACAAAAAATATTGATGTAGTGTATATTATAAATTAAACTGAATAATAAATGTATGGTTTTGTTTAAAGAGTACACGAAACTGATTATACGCATAGCGGTTACATAATAAAAATACAAAGAAATCAAAATTATGAGAAAATCAAAAACTATCGATATTGAGCAGTTTGTCGATAACAAATTTATTGCCATATTTTATCAGTTTAGTAAATACATTTATATCAAAAATACGTTTATTTGTTTGTTCTAATGATGCTTAGTAATAAAAATCCATACAAGATTACCTACCTCAAACTCTTTCGTGTGTTTATGCAATGCTTTATGAGCCTTCTCTACGGTATCCTTAACGCTCCAGTAACTGAGATCTCTGTCCCACGAGCAAATTTTGACAAAATCGCGTAGTTTCTTCTCAATGGGGGCTCGTTTCTCCTTTATATGCGCGGCGACTTGTGCGCTAAATTGTGAATAATAGTTGTACGTATTCCATAATATTGATAGAAGCTCATCTGTAGAAAGAGAAGAATATTTTGAGGAAATCAAAAAGTAAGTATGAATTATGTGCTTAAAAGTTAATTTTTAGGCATTAAATTATGATGGCATTATAAATATTAGTTAGAGCGAAAATGCTATAAGCCTTTATGATATATTCCAGCCATACAAATCTATTAATATATAGTTCAGCCATTAGAAACGAGTATTCGATTTTAATACATTTAAATTTATAATAATTATTACAAACTCAGCCCTGTATTTTATACAGTCCCATAGCTAGGCACGCGCCTGCTTTCCTATTAAATAGTTCGCCATACTGGCCAAATGAGGGTTGGTAGATTTCAGATACCTTCGAAGTTCTTAAGGAGAATTTTCCATTATGAATGTTTCCTTTCGATGTTTTCCTTCACCGGTAAAGCAACATAATAATAAACATAATAAACAAATTCAATAATAAACATATTTTTATTAATTTTTATAATTACTTAATATACATATTTGTTATACTTTTACCTCGTCTAACACTGGGCTCTAGATGCACCAAATGACAATGATACACGTAGATAATATCAAGTCGTACTTCATATTCGGCCAAGTTCGATTTTTCCATGAAATCTCTCAGGACAGATATGACACGTTCGGCCGGAACAGACTCGGCAGATACAGTGTCTAAGTATGTATTGATGACAGCGTATAAATAGAACCAGTATTTGTGGGCCTCTGATTGCTTTCTGTAAAAACAAATATAAAACTATTTTTGACTTTGATAACCGAATCAAACACTAAGTATTGTATGATATTAGGATATAAAATATTAAGACTACAACTCGACTATCGTTACTTTTCATTGCATACTAAATCGGGTTGAAATAAAGTAAAAGTGCTAGAGAATGGATTAAAAGTTATGATAGTACAATTACCGACATTGAAAAGTTGCTTAATTTGCTTAGCGCTTATTTCACGATGCCCAAAATATTTTACTTATCAAATAAAATATAAAACAGGAAAATCTTTATACATACAAATCATATATGATATTTCCCAAATTGGCTCTATAATGTGTTATCTGGCGGCTAAAAATGTTAACAGCACATTGTGAAAAAGGCCCTAATGTTCCATACCTGTAATACAAGTTACTGAGACATTCTTTCCAATGTCCCATTTCAAGTTTCCTCCAATTGATGATTTGCTGTCCAACTGCTAAAGATATGTCGATAAGATTGTTTCCCTTATGGGCATTCCTATTCCACTCCTCGATCTTGTCTCTCAAAAGTTCCATACCAGTTAGGAATCGAGATACCGGACTACTCACAGGAAAACCCAATATTCTGTTTACTATTACGATAATCTAAAAAGGAAAAATTGTTTGATGAAAAATCGATAAGATCTATAGTATATTTGATAAAAACCTACCAATTTAAATGTAATAATTAATGTGGAGGGGTTTATTGTCGATATGGTGATAGCTCATTATCTATCATATGATAGGACAGAAATAATACGAACTCATCACATCCCTTCAGACTTGTAGACATAATATGTCGTAATTATTATTTTATTGTCAGCAATTTCTACATGCTAACTATTTTAAATACTTGAAATAAAAACATTTTATACCTCTTTAAGTGTGGGAAAATCTGGCCACTGGTCTAACAACTCATTGGTGCTTTCTTTCACCTTATATAACAATGGTAGACACTGTTTAGTCTCGGAGATCCATGGTGAATGATAGAAGTCGACTTTGTTGCTACTGGAATCTGTAATTTAGTGTCTTTCAGCACAGCACATAGAGAGTGAAATAAATATCAGTTCTAATAGCCTCTATGGCGCAGACGGCGAGTAGCCGGTAATTAATAAGAAACCGTGTAGTCAATCCCCGCACTTAGACAAATATTTATATGATCTACAAATTTGTTTGCCAACTGGGTGTTTTGGTGTAGGGCCCTCGTGTATTTGTGTAATTTCTGATACCCACGACACCGGTTATGATAGTATGGGGTTAGGATTATGGAAGCGTAGTTTGTGTAACACATACCTTAATTTATTTACACGTATATCACTATTACTATATATCAATACAAATTTAAAAATCGACGTCAGTATTAACAAAAGTGCCATCCTTACCTTGACCATCGACTTTATCTTTAATCTGCGAAACAAGCACTAACAAGCTTGGAGATATCGAGCCTTCAAATTCAGCATCAAGGGCTTCCCAAGCGTTCTGTATAATCCTACTAAATACAGGATACCTCTGTAAGAATGCGCTGATTATATCATTACCCACCAACTTCTTTCGGCTGGGTAACCACTCCGCTTCGGTCATATTGCGTACAAAACTGGAATGCCATTTGTAAACTAACGAAACATCGTCTGACGATATGAATTGTTTCGGTTTACTTTTTTGATCGAGTTTCGGAAGTTTCGTTATCTTCTGTTCTAATGTGGGAGGTTTGAAGTCGCCGAAATCTAGTTCCGAATATGATGGGAACATTTCAAGGATTTCCTCGTAAGCAATTGCTTCTTCATCTTCGTCCTCGCATTTGGATCTAAAAATAATAAAAATATAGATTTAGTTATGTGCATGTTTCGGTATTATTTGGCGTTTATTTTCATTTGACTCCTTTTGTATTATAACTAGTGACCCACAATTGAAAACAAATCACATACATAATATAATTGTAAAATACCACTTAAATTCAATATTTTTAACAGACTAATAAGCTATTTTCAATGTTTTAGATAATTCAGTGTTTAAACACCCTTATTATACTATAACTATAGATTATTTTATTATTAGTTTATTAACAAAAAACATATTTACTTGGTAACATATAGTGCTTCATCGTCTTGCTTTTTCTTCTCTATTTCCCGTTGCTGTAACTCCCACGCCTTTACAATAGCGTTAAGCATAGTCACCATGGAGTCAACGGACATCTTGTCAATTCTATCCGCCGCCGTACAATGCATTCTCAACTCCAATAAATTCATTTTTAGTACTCTAAGAACAAGTAATTATGATTATTGTAAAAATCTTATTGTTATTTTAAACAGAAAGTAGGCAAATCAATTGGGTCATCTGATTGTAATGGAATTGTATAATATTAAAAACACATAAAAAATATGGGTGCGTTTTCGACCTTTAAGGAGAGGAATAGAGATTAGAGGAAGGGGTGTGGGGTTTATTAGGCTTGGTATTCGTAATAGGATTATTCACTCGTAAATAGTTATGTCGACATTATAAAAATTATCTATTACATATTGTCGAATTTATGCAGAAGATTATTAAATCTTTATGCGATTTTAGTATGTACAATGATTATAATATAATCGTCATTAATTATAATAATATTATTTGTTGAAAACTCTTCAATTTATCATAACTTTTCTACACTACATCAAGTTTGTTAATAAGCAAACGATATTATTATGTAGTTCTAGTCGACACACCATTGTAATTTTTTTTAGGCACGATTACGAAACTACCGGACTTGATTCTTATCGAATAGACTTATTTTGTAAATATAATTTAAGTACATTTATGAACCTAAGGATACAATACAAAATCTTTATCGATTACTTACTCGATAAACTGTTGCTCTGCCGTATTGAAATCGTCATTGACCAATACATTTTTATTCAACAACGCCACGAAATCGGAGTGTAGGAATCTATTCAAATGTTCCTCTTTATCATCTCTCGCTCTTATCACATTAGGGTATACCATCAAATCTGCCACAGCCTTATTTAGGACGAGCCCTTGTTCTTTCTTCTGTGACATTTCAATCACTAAATCTTTAAGAGACGATACTGTATATACTATCTGAGAGATAGCAGTTTGTAAGGGTTTGGCAAGGTCAGGAAAAGCGTCGGAGTATGTGCTCTCTAGTTTCTTGTAGAATGCATTGACCGAATAAAGCCACGACGAAGATTCTTTTACTACGGTGCGTGCGTTTTCAGCCAGACTCTTATCTGTGTTGTTCGCTTGTATATGCTCATATAGTTTATAACAAATACCGATAAGGTTTGTAGTGATTCCTTTCATAGTTTGTGGTGATAGGACGGATTTTGCAAAATGTTTGCAATCCTGAAAAAATATATTTGCCATACAAAAAATGCATTCTATTATACTATATATTATTTTAGGATGTTCTAGGATTTGTTTCAACTGTTGTTACTTGATTAGCGTGATACTCCTAATCTTATAATTGTATAATTAACTATTATTATGCATCTCAAGTATTCTAAGATGTTTATCAACTGCTAGTAAGTATAATGCAATTTATAAAGTATCTTTAATAATGAACTCCAATCCACTTATGGTTATTATCAATTAAAGATCTTAGTTTGATTATACAGATAGATCCCGCAAATCAGTCAAACAAACTAAGTAATTTGTATGCGTGATTTTCAAACTGCATTCTAATTGGCTCAATTGTGTGATCTCTCCGGAGAATCAAAATATTGAAAATAGGCATTAAACAAATCCTGTGTCGCCAAAAATATCAATATCAATAATATAACAAAGTCTTACCTTAACGAAACTGCCATACGATGGCTCAAGAGGTCTGAATGTATTGCCCAAAGCGTACTTGCTAACTCTATCTGCAGTCGATTGTTTCAATTCCAATATATGACCGCAGTGTGGATGTACTTTTCTTAAGTTATCTTTAATTTCTTTAACGCCAAATTCGTCCACAGGCACTTGGGAAGGTCTTTGAATCTCTTTAGAGTTCGTAAGAGAGCCAGTTACTAAGCCAGACAAGTAATAGGTACTTAGTAAAGCATCAAACATTTTTACATCCTCTTCTATGTATTGTAGTTTGAGTCGATATTTTTCAACATGATCTACTGGATTTATTTCAGCCAAAAACATTATAGATAGCACACTGGTTAATAGCGAGAGGTGTGATGTCAATATTTTCGTTTTCAGTTTATCATTTTGCGAGTTTTTTAGTTCTTTATATGCAGATGTTTTCAGAAGCATGCTTACGGTTGGATTGTCTTTTAAATATTTTTGTAACTTAGCAGTTGTCGCTTCGACCGAAAAATCTTTGTTTTCTTTTGATGTATCAAGAATTGAATGTAAATAAAGCATAAGCTGTTCGTATTTTTGGATTTCAAATGTTGCATCTGATTGGCTGCAAGGCAAAACATTTTAAAATTTAGCTTTGAATGGAGTGTACGGGGGTCCAACCAACATCTATCCGACCCCAAACAAGCTTACCGGTCCGTTGTGTACCCTGCCAATGTCCTGTGTGGATAATGAGGATTGTACTTACAGTTTGCAGTTTGCAGCTGTATCCAATGTGCCAATGTTCTTCCACAAAATATTCAAAATGGTTGCCAATTGCATAGAATACTCGGCCCTTTCCTCTAAAGATATTGTTTCATACGCTAGTAGATGTCGTGTGTCTAAAAAAATATAAATTTAGTATTGGTTAGTAATTTTTTTATTATAGTTGTTTTTCCCTGGGCCACACGGTGATAAAAATTTAAAAATACAATTTTTTTATGCTAATTTCAATGCATGAGGGGCCAATGGTATGTATTTTATGAAACATGTTTTTCAAACTTTAGAACTGACACAAAGGATTACCCTACGTTGGAATCTAACCCAGGACTAGGAACTTCATAGCCGATACACCTACCACTCGACTTAGAATAATAACCAGAAAATCAAAATTATAATGTTAAAGTAATGCCGTTTTGACGCAATTATTTAAACCATGGACAAATTACTAGTATAGTAAAGAAAAACTAAGTTAATATTTACCTTGTTCATGTTCAGTAACAGTTAGCTTCTGTATGTAATAAGGCAACAGTGGAAGATTTTCCGATACCCTCTTACTATTCACGAGTAAATCTTCTTCATCTTCAGATTCCTGTTTGTGTATGGTCAAGAACGGCGTCGGATATAAAGCCGGTGAGTTGACTAGGAACTTGTAAAATTCGTCCCAGAACTTCGATGGTATTGATGATATCCTAAAAAATATTGTTTTATTAATATTAGTGAAAATAAAACTTAATCATACTGGCATCATCTATTTGTGTTGATCAAATTGCCAATATGGTGATCTACATTAAGACTTTAATTTATTAATTTGTTTATTTATGTACCTTTGATTGAACACTTCTTGATCCTTCCCTTGTATTTTCCGTACGATTTGTAGCAGGTTTAGCAAAGCTGGCGGAAAGCCTTTCATGCTCTTTCCCAAATACACCAAGTTTATTAAAATTTCTGAAAGGTCTGTACTTGTTAGCTGATCTTGAACATTTATTCCATTTATAATGCTAAAGAAGTTTGTTTGTAACATCTTCAAGATCCTCTGAATAACGTATGATGTTATTGGAAGCAGTTTCATCTCTGGTGCCACTGTTTTCAATTCGTTAGACATTTGATCCACTTTTATTATTTTCTCTTGAACTAACACTAAATCATCACCATTAGGAATGTCCAGAGCAAAACTTACATCTATATCAATATTTTCTCTTGCTAAAATAACGTTCAATTGTTTTTTTAAAGACTGACTCATATTGAGAGTTAATTTATTATAAATATTTCTCCTTGCAGAACATAAGTCATATTCATGTCTATCCACATATAATTTCGGCTGTCTATACAATTTTCTTAATTTTTTACTCAATTTTGTTATTCTAGAATTGTCTTCCTCATAATTCAGTTCTATGATTTTTACAGCATTTTCAAATTCTTTCATTAAATTACTATCACCAGTTAGTTTAAACAGTTCTTCAAGTAAATATTTGTGTACCCATTTGCTATGAATGTACAGTAATGGTACTATATCTTCCCTAAGGACTTGCCTTTTTTTCGTCTCTGTCACCGTAAACATTACTTCATGTGATAGTTTTACCAATCTGTTTCGCCAATTTAAGAGCTGTACAATCTTGCAAGTGGCGTTATCGTCAAACGACTGCTTGGATTTTGCTATACCTTTTTCAATATAAGCGTCAATAGTTTGCAAATATTGCGCACACTGTTTTAATATAGGATACTCCACGAAATCATCAGTCATACGTCCAGCTAGTACGGCTTTTGAATAATCTTGCGTAGAAAAACTACTTTTATTTACATACGTATTAAGAAATATTTTAGCTAATTCATTATACACTAATATTGTTGCTTCATTGCTGCCTTTTGTCTCTTCATCACCTAATTCAAAACTTTCAGGGTAAAATCTTTTAAATGAAAATTCAATTTCACTATTTCTTCCAATAAATTCTACTAGTTTATCATTATATTGAGTAATGATAGTAAGTTTGTCATTATAGTAATTCTTAAAACTATCTTTAATAAGGCTATGAATTAATTCACCAAACTCTTTAGGACATTTAAGATATGCTATCAACATACTAAATAGCAAGCGTTGTTGACAATTAGGCAAACTGTAAATGTCAGAAAATTCTTGACATGCGATGTATGAAATTTGATTTGCGATTTCTAAAGACGAGTTCGAACATAGCCCTTTGACGGTGAGTGTATGACTTGTGTTTCGATGGTTCATGTAGTCTCCCTCATATAATAAATTTTCCAGAGCTTTCATCATGTGGTTTTTCATTTCAGCTAAAGATTGTTGTACATTAGTCGCAAAGTCTCCACCGCATCTTGGTTTTATATACACATCTGAGAAGCTGTTTATGACTGCAGTATCAACAGAAATGCCTCGTACAATTTGTTGCCACGTTAAATGGGATGCTTGTAATAAATGCGATATTGTTGGACGGTCAAATCCTACAAGAGACGTATGTTTATAATATATTAGATAACTAATAATAATAGGTAATAAGACTACATAACTAAAAAAATCTTATAAATTTTAAAAAAAAAAGAACTTTGTTAAAATGCTGCATATAAAATAATTTCAAAATATAACTAGGACGTAAAGTTAAAGAAGCGTAAAGTCTAGTAATCTCATACCTTGAATAAATGTTGTCATCAACTCGTGAGCTTTGATGCAGATCTCATGGTAATCACTCGCTAAGCCACATGACGTTAACAAAGCAGTTAAATCCATATGCGTCATTGTTTCACATAATTCAGTATTCCAATCATCAGACCTCAGAAGGAATATTTCGACTCCTCGATTCCTCATCGCTCGAGATATTTCCCCATATTTCGGATCCATAGTAAAGAACACTCTAAAATTTGGATGTGGTTTGATTTCACTCAAGTCCCCTCTTTCTGGAATGCTCAGAACACCATTCGGTTCCAATAGACCATTTAATCTATCCAATACAGCTGCTGATGTCAAATTAACGTTATCCAGGAGTAACCATGACCCTTCAATTAAAGTTTTCACTAACAAAGAATCAATCCATTCGAATTTTCCACCAATATTCACAGAGGTCACGTTTGATATCTTTGTTTCTAGTTTTTTCAAATTTATTACGATTTCTTGCAACGAGTTTGCAGTGAGACTATGTGGTTCAGTGTGGTCTTTTAATTTTGCACAATGGTTTAGAAGGAAAATCACTCTTTCCTTGAAAATTCCTATGTCATTGTTGACATTGTTATCTGTTGGAGTTTGTAAAGTTTTGTATTGATATAAGTGACTCAGAAGTTTGTTCAATTTCCAATGTTCATGCTTTTCATTGAGCCACATATCTCTTACTTTCTGTATAGATATTGTTTCTAGTTTATCGAAAATGTTCTCGAGATTTCTATTATAATCCATCTGTTCAAAACCTCCTAATAAATCTGACACATCTATGGCTGATGTTACAGGAATAACTTGAAGGTCATTGCCAGTCAAATCGGCTAGTACTTGGACAATACTGCTTTTTCCAGTAGCAGTGGGACCAACAAGTATTGTCAACCAATTCATTTTAACACTTTGTGCCAATGCTTTTAATGTCGGCATTTGATTTCTCAAAACTACCAAATTAGTTTCGACGGCACGACGATTCTTGAAATATTTCTCGTAATTCCTATTCAATAGAACATCACCGATTACAATTTTTTTATCGTTAATATAGAATTGGGGTGCACCATCACTTCTCGGGTAGTCAGGTTCGAACACTCCATTATAAGATTGGATCATTCTTTCCTTATCTTCAGCCGTTCTCATGCGATTCACATAAAGCATATCAACGAATTTTCCTGGAGAAGCTTTTTTGCCTTCATTTATGTCATTTAATATCGCATCACCCCATCTCTGTATATCTCTTAAATTCATTTCCCACGGCGAGCCTCTGTGACCCCACGATTGTAGTTCTACAATTTCGTAGGCGACTTTACAATTGAATTTTACTATTCTATGTAGTATATCTTTTGGTATGTTTGGGTACTGAGCATTAACTATATAAATCAGATCTTCTTGGGATAATGTATCTATGTACACTTGGGTAAATCTGTTTAGGAATGAAAGTGGAAGGCCTCTTCGTGCCCCACCTTGTTTTAATGGATTTTGACAAGCAAATAGTTTAGTTTGTTGTTTTATTTTAAATGTTTTTCCTAGTTCTGGAATAAATACTTCACCCCTATGATCTAAGCAAGCATTTAGACCTTCTAATACAGGCTGAGGTGCCAAGTTAAGTTCGTCTAAAAGAATCCAGTCTCCATTTTGAAGAGCACTCAGAAATGCACCCTCTTTGAATGTAAACGAACCGTCTTCTGTAGGAAGGTCTGTGCCAAATAGATCAGTTATATCCTGAAAGAAAAAAGTATAATTTGGTCAATAATAATTATGAATCAACCCTAGTTTTTATTTAAAACAAGTAACAATGAAGCTGTACTAACAGTTTGATCGCTAAGGTTGATTCTCACAACTTTATGTCCTGAAGATTTTGCTAATGCTGTCACTAAGCTTGTTTTTCCCACACCAGGATTGCCTTCTAGCAAAATAGCCTTATTCAACTGCATCCCTCGTAACAGTCGCAGTGTATTAGCACCGGTTGTTGGGGCAGTAAATGTGAAATTCTGACTTTCTTCTGATATATCACGATCTGGCCCAATATCAACATAAAAGGGTTTTATTCCAAATTTACTAGCATCACTTTCAGCGATAAATTGTGCTTGCTTGTTACTAAGCATATCTCTCAAATTATCCAAATATTCGTTTCCTACTGTCTTTATTTGATTCAGTAAGAAGTCTATAGCGGTCTTTCGTAACGAGATTAGTATATCGGAATCGATATGCCCTGTTAAAGCAGTACCAAAGCAATCCAAGAAAGTCATGCATGCACCATGGACATAGGCTTCGGGCACATCTAGAAGACCTTTTGCCACAGTTGTATTGATAAACTGAACCCAGGATAGCAAATCACGAATGCTAAATGGAAATTTACTTGTCGCTTCTGAACTCTTAAGCCAGTCTGTAAAATCTAAAATACAATTTCCTATACCAGAACTACCATCTTCTTGGTTTCCTAGTGAGATGCCTTTGTTAACACTCTTTTCAAGTACTCTTTGTAAATCTTCCCTAGATGTGACACTATCACACCATATTTCTGTGAATCGATTACGCAGTGCCGGCGAAAGTTCTTTCTTGCCAAAGTCACCACCAGGGTTCATAGTGCCAATGAAATGAAAGCTCTCGTTAGCTGTTATGACGACTATATCAGAATTATCTTCCATTCCTCTCTCACTCAGTACCAACTGCCGTTCAGGTTCCAGCAAGGAGTTCAGTCTTTCCAATACACTGTCATCTGCTAACGATATTTCATCTGCCAAAAACATATCTCCAGATTCCATAGCTTTCACTAAGGGTCCGTCGACCCATTCAAATAAGCGGCCGTCATTATTGTACTGACGCACAGGTCGCAGTCCACCTAAGAAATCAGAACTTTCTGTGTGCATATGACAATTGACTGATAAAAGTTGAAGCTTCTTTAGTGCAGCGAGCACTTGACAAATTGTTGTTTTACCACACCCAGTCTCACCGACTAGCAATACTGGCTCATTGAAAGTAAAAGCTTTGGCTATCAAAATCGCTAATCTCCTCATGTTGTAAGTCCAGACAATGTGAGTAAATTCTTCGAGTTTATTATTTAGAATTGTTTCTAAAATTGTTTTAGTTACTGGCGACGTTTCTTCATGTAAATTGAAAAGGTTATCCGGATTTACTTTCCGCTTTATATTTTTTTGTATTATTTCTATAATGATACCTCTTTCGTCAGGTTGCCTTACTTTGCCTGCTAGAATGAGGTATCCTTCATCAGCGATATGTTGGTCCCAGTCGTAGAATTTATCGTCTGTCAGAGCCTCTTTTGAAGCGTGTTTATACCGTTGACCCCATCTAAACAAGTCCCTTAGTGTGATAAAACCATCTTTTCCTTGGACTGCAGCAGAACCACGCCTTCTCAGTTGCAAATCAGCCATTACTGCAATCATCTTTTTACTATAAGCTGGCGGAACATGACATCGTTGATGCAAAATTGTCTCTAGTTCTTTCTTCGGTATTTCATCGAAGTGTAACTCAACAAAACGATTCCTAAACGCCCTGGACAACATTTTTCGTCCTCCGTACAATCCTGGCGGGTTCTGAGTGGCGAAAAGCATAAAGTTTGGATCGGCTTTTACCACTTGCTGTGTTTCTGGTATGAACAATTCTCTATTATCATCCAGTACTCGATTAAGTGCTTCTAATACGTCACTTGGAGCTAAATTTAATTCATCGAGTATGATCCAGTAGCCTTTTCTCATTGCTTCGACTAGAACACCTTCTTTGAACACTAGTTTACCGTTGGAATCAGCTGCATACGACCCAATATACTCTTGAAGGTCGGTATGTTCGTGGTTGTTAATTCTGACACAGTAATTGCCTGACGCCTTTGCGATATAGGTAATAAGGGAAGTTTTACCCACTGAAGTGTCACCTTGCAACAACACTGGTAATCGTCCGAGAGATATAATTCTCGCTATATCTCTTAGGTTTTTTCTTACAGTAGGTGTGAGAATGTACCCATCGGGGATCACTATATCTACTTTGCCTTGAGGTATCCAGTGACCTTCGAATAGTAAAAAAATTTGGCCTAATGCTTGAGGTTCGGGAATTGCTTGGTTGGTGACTGTCTTTATATTCTTCTTGCCAATAACTGCCCTGAAGGAAGGTAAATGTTTTATAAAATAAGCACCTGAAAGCACACTTAAACAGGTTTAGAACCAAAAAGCTTTTCTTTCTGCTTAGCGTTATCCCGGCTTAATGTTCATCTTCCCATCATGATTTGACGGTAATTGGTATTATATGGGGCGACCCGCCGTCTGACCCCCACAACCGCAACGGGAAACAAGTTTCGCCATTGCTTCGTCTGTTAATCATCAGAGTACCACGTGCAGGTAGGGTTGGCTTTGCGCCTAAGATGTATTGGTGGCCCACTTACACTCCACTTAGACTCAACATTTATTAATTGTGGCTTAATAAAATGGCTATGAATAAATCTAACAGTCCCTTCTACGACTTTTAGGCTGCAAATTATCTATAGCCATATATATTAACTGTAAAACTGTCAGAAATGAAATAAAATAACTACTATTTCCAACAACGATACATATGCGTCGAAATTCGGTAAGAGCGATATAATCATGCTACAAGAACCGTTATTAGGACTAGCAAGTTGTAGTTTAATTATACCACTTTTATATATCATTGGCGCACACCGCCGCATTAGCAAAGCAATTTCGTACAGTCGCTATGACTATAAGGACACGGTGGTCCTAACGTAACGTAGAAGTAGATAAATTGTAGGATTGATAACTGTATTGATGGTACATCATGGTTATATCCGCTTATTCAATCATTGTAGAGCTTATTTACGGCACTTTGCTGTTATAAATACATCTAATCGATTACTGTACAGCTTATTATAGAGTTTGTATGCTAGTTGGGAAATGGGCAGTAACACCGCACTATATCGAATAAGAGTCACTTACTTGGCAATCATAGCTTCCACAACTGGATGCGATGAACTATCCAGTTGTGTGAGGAAAGACAAACAAAACGATTCGAACAGCGATCTCGCCACGGTACCACATTTTGCTTTGGCTGCTGCTGTTAACGCTCTGCACAATGTTCGCAGTGAATAATGAGGAGAATTACCTGAAAACAATTATTTTTAAAGTACATATTCCATTCCAGACTACCTCGGTGGCGCAGTTGTAATGCGCACGCGTTACGATTGAGGTCTCGGGTTCGATCCCGGGTTGGGTAAAGTGGTATTGGGGTTTTCTATTACGAAATGCTCAGTATCAGCCCGAATTCTGGAATTTGCGCCAGATATGAAGATAGGCTCGCTCTCTATCATATCGTGGGACGGAGATACGCTTGTCGAAATATGGGTGTACTGGTTACACCTCTGCCTACCCCTTCGGGATTAAAGGCGTGAGTGCGTATGTATATTCCTTTCATATTTTGTAAGCTAGCTTTTGCTGACAGCTCCGCTTATTGATTAGGTTTATCGACACCTACCCTAGTGTGTCTTCAAAGTTCTGTATGGCGTTGCTTCTCGCAGGCACGGCCCTTACCATCAGGCGAGCGACCTGATCATCTCATCATTCAAGCTAATAAAAAAATTATATCTGCAACAGTGGTACTTATTTATTAAATTAGAGCTACAGCTACAGAGCAAAAACCTATCAAAGTGTTCTTGTGTATGTACTGTGTTACTAACCTGCACCATCTACGAGATTCAGTTTGGCTTCTTTCCTAATGTTGGAATAGAAACTATAAATCGCTTCCAAAACTGCTCCACCAAGATTCATGTGGTACAAATAATCACCAATGAGCAGCATTAAATCATTTCGCTCCGTTAGTTCATCAATGAAAAATTCAGTAAATCGATTCCTCAGGCCTACAGGCAAATCTTTTTTACCGACATCCGTAGCCGGGTTCATGCAAGCGAACAGTGTGAAATCCGGATGCCTTTTGATAGGAACTTTATCGCCTTTCTCTAATAAATCTATGGATTCATTTTTGTCTTCTAATAAACCTGCTAAACATTCCAATATTTCTGCTGACGCTAAATTTATTTCGTCTAGCAACACCCAGTGTCCTTCCTGCATAGCTTTCACTAAGGAACCTTCGATAAAAGCGAAAGTCAGTTTCGATGCGGCTTTCACCTGTTGATCCAGTTTAGATAGTTTGTAACCAAATGCGATCCATGTTTTTAATTTGTTTTCCATCTTCTCAGCGGCCAATCTATTAAGTGCAGCTTTATGACTTTGCTTCATCAAAGCCAATAACGCTGACCAATTTTCGGTCTCGTAACACGTTTCAATGTGAGTTAGGAACTTCTTGTTTTTATCAACATTGTAAAAATTTCGAAACATTTCTTCGAATTCGTTTCTGATTGGCCTTATTACGTATTTCAAATCAACTGGCTTGTAACCACCTAGTAGATCAGCGGAGTCTGATTGTTGGTTCATGTTGATAACTACAAGTTTATGGCCCGTTTGCCGAGCCAAGTATTGGACGGATGATGTCTTCCCGGTACCAGTTTCTCCCACAAGTAGCACTGGCTCATTAGAAGTGACGCAGCAAGCTATTCTTTCCAGTAAGCAAGCTGACTGGCGCGTGAAAGAAAACACAACTTGCTTTGTATCAAAATCGATCGATTCCAAACTTTTTTCGACCCGAGGCACTTTTGCTCGACCGACTTCTAAACACACTGGATGTAAAGACACATTGGGTTTATAATGTTTACAATAAAATTCTGATTTAGTTTCGACTATTCCCAAACATGTGCCGACTTTTTTCGCCAGTTCTAGCCTATGTTCTGGAGACGAAACGGAACAAGTGAATATGTCTAAGGCATCTTGAAGTACTTTCAAAGCTGACTCAGGGCTCGTGACATCAAAGCCTACGACAGCCCTGGCACACCACTTTATCAAGTCTCTTGTTGATATCAGCCTAGAACCACGCATCACATTCACGTTGGTTTCTTTGTCAGTAACCATATCAGTTGTTTGTAAGGAACTGTCATGGCTCCCCACAGAGAACATCATGAACACTTCAATCATTCTTGGGCATATAGTCGTTAAGGATGGATAGAGTGTTTGCACTATTTCCGATAGTTCCGACCTTGATAAAGGTTCGACATTGATTTGTGTTAAATGCTTTTGCAATAAAGCGCTGGAGTTGGACATTTTCTTCTGAAAACCATAGTTGGTTGTGAGGGTTCTAGAAACAAAAATAAATCGTTTAAAGGTCGCTGCTTAGGGACGAAATGAATACGATTTAACCACGCTCGATGACAATTGAAATTCTACCTTACGAACTTTATCATACGGCTGATATTCATTTAATATATTTATGGTAACAAAAGTGAGCGAAACTGAACGGCTTAAAGCGCCGTTGGTTTTATTCAGTATACTGATATCAACAATATTCGAATTGACAGAATTATGAGGTTCAATTGTCATCAAATTCAGTCTCTCCAGCGCTACGAGCTAGTCTGTTCCTCAACGTTGGTATTAAAATTGCACAATAAGAAGTATTACATATTATAATAACTAATAATTCAATACCAACCTTTGCGTCACAAAGAGTTGAAAACCAGGCGTGACTGGAAGTGTGTCTCTGTATCCAGGCACACATAGAGAATTCCGTTCTAATAACGAACTTAGAGTTGATGCTACATCCAGCGCGGCACAGTCTATATCTTCTAGTAATAACCAGTGACCATTTTCAACCGCCTAAAATAAAAAATATTGACAGTCTCCATGGCACAATGGGCAAGAAGCCGGCTGTTAAACGAGAAGATACATGTTGGACTTCCCTATTGATACATGTGTTCGTATAGTCCACAAATTTGTATCGGGTCTCAAGAGTTGTGATATCGAAAATCTTTCGTAGTTCCTGATACCTACGACACACAATAATCGTATCTTATTGTGGGGTCAGCACTACCCGTGTGAGTGAATTTTAGGTGTTATTTATTTGATTTATTTATTAATATAATTAAATTTAATAGTCACACACAATTTACAATCATGATTATACAATAAGATTCCCTGTATAGAATTATCATGAACTACAAAAAATCTTCTATAATGCCCATATTTGCATAAAAATATGTATGAATAATTTATGCAGAAGTCGAACCAAAGTTAACCTATCACGGCTGTATATTCGCTGCTCCACAGAGATCTAGAATGTTGAATATGTATTTCAAGCCCTAAAGTGCAGAAATTATTTATTTGAAATAGTTTTTTTTTCCTGGCCTGGCAAGGTGACTTTAATGGACTTGATGTTAAGTCCAAATATAATGTCAATCCTCAAGGGACATTGCGCCACTCTACGGTCGGCGGAATTATGCCGGCCTGAAGTTACTGGATATACACTGGCTGACACCGTAAAGAGACTCGCCTGAACGAGCCATTATGGCGTGTTCTCACCATTTGTACGGTGGTCGCTATCTAGTCAAGTACAAAAATTATCAGGTATCATTACCTGAACGTAACCTATCGTAACCGCCATTTATTATAAACCAAGTGGATTAATATTTCAGCTGCAGTGACAAAGCAACTGTGTAATTAAAACAATATTTAATTACACATTTTACAAGGATGCCAAAAATTAATTAATTCAGATAGGTAATAGCGTGATTACGCACATATGTCCTATGCGTTTATGATTTTAAAAAATATTGGTCAGTCAGGTAGTCAGACGAGCATGCGGCCCGCCTGATGGTAAGCAGTCACCACTGCTCATAGGGAATGCCAGGATACAGCCAAGCCTTTGCTTACTGTAATAGTTTTACCAGAATATAAATAAAGCTACTAATGCCTGACCTTGCCCTACTTTTCATTGAGGACACAAAGAATAAAATTAATAAATATGTTTAATTTAAAAAGACAATA
This sequence comes from Mimas tiliae, assembly GCA_905332985.1. NCBI lineage: Eukaryota > Metazoa > Arthropoda > Insecta > Lepidoptera > Sphingidae > Mimas > Mimas tiliae. The sequence goes on along the minus strand of HG995256.1, from coordinate 9,170,167 downwards.
CACGCAAAATAACTCGGTTGGGCTGAAGTTAAGATATTTATATTATTCATTTTGTGCCTTCCACGCCTCCCTTCGACCTTTAGCCCCTGAAAACAACAGCAAATGCTCTGCGTCGTCGCTTGTGACTAACTTCAAGAGGCCAAGTTTTAACACGTAAAATAAAAGACCTTTCTTTCTTTTTATGAGAATTAAAATCATATGATTGAATGTAGTTTCTTTATAAGAATAATAATCAACATACTTCCGTTAAAACGCCAGGTCTCCATATAAATTCCCCTGGAACATCAGTGCACTGATGCGAGCCAAGCAACATGCGTGAATCGGTCTGATCGCCAAGTTGTACTTTCTTGAACGCCACGCCTTTACGTCCTGTGATAGCTGCTAAATGTTCCACAAGAGATGTCTTTCCAGATCCTACAGGACCCATCAAGCTAAGTGCTTGACCTGAAATATGTTTTTCATAATATAAGATAACTGTTAATGACTCCCGACGTCAGTTAGAAAAACATTTGTAACTTTTATATGGCTGAATAGATTTTCTTGGAACATAGCCAAGAAGGATGCCACAGATATATTATTCTTACACATACACAGTACACACCTGCAGCCGAAGTGGTCAAAATTATAACAGCCATCTTTTTTGTAGAGGGTTAACGATCAAAATATAAGATGGAAAGGCTGTTGGAACAATTACAAAATTACATATAAGTAAAAAAAAAAACAAATTATGTTGCTCCAACAACTTTTCAGCTTTATCTTTGTTCAACAATTGTGTGCTATGTACTGCAGTATGGACTAAGCAGTACCGCAATTATTTTATGATTATAATAAAATTAAAAATATTTCTTTAACTATGTATATTTTACATAAAATGTATAGTAATCTGTGTATTCAGTTTAACCAAATGTTTCTTTTAAATACATTTCTTTGAGGTAACTTTTTAAAATGATGTAGAGTTAATTTTGTCACCAAAGATTTTTATTTTTTCACATATTGTCACTTAGCTAACAATACCTTGTAAGTTAAATTGGCTTAGTTTTCAGGAGAGAAATAAAACTGAATATTATTTTTGAACATGTTTGATGTAAGCAATGAATTGCGCGATGACAGAACTATTCGAATATTGTGTTTTGTGTGGTTAATTTAAATTTTTGTGTAAATTTATTGGATACGCGGCAAAAACAATTTATCCAATGACAATATCACATGGCCAATTTTCGAGTTATTGTTTCGAATTATTCGCGGTATTGTTAGCTAAGCGACGATATAGAATTAATAGCATAATTACCTGAAGCCACAGAAAGTGCTAAACTCCTCAAATTGTTTAACGTTGATTTTACAGGCACTAGATTGCCACTTTGTATATTATTCTTATCATGTATTGACACTAATATTCCATCTATATTCACAACAGAGTCCATATTTAACTTTTCATCCTTTATACTGTGATACATAGGGCAAACTACATCCTTTTTTTGTGCATTTACACATTCCAATGATTCCAGTGGTGAAATGTTCAAATTTGTTGATAATATATTTGACTGTGCTTCAGTCATATTTGTCAATATCACCATACATTCTTTTACCATCCTAAAATAATCAAATAAAGTTTTTTTTTATAGTCTATTACATCTTTATTAGATCATCATCTCGACACAATTTAAGCTTTAATTGTTTGTTTGATTGTTGGAGATTCATGCAATTTTTGTGGGAAAAACTGGCATCAGGTTCGATTCTCGCAAATAATTTAACACACAACAAAAATATTTTAACATACACACACCTGCATCCCACAGGGATAGGCGAGGACTATCCAATTTAAAATATTTTTATGGAGGAAAATATGTGTACTAAATTGGATATGGCATTTCCCTTCATCCCTTCATAGGGTACCATTAAACCTAATGACATAATCGACATTGCGGGAAATATTCAAGCAGTTAATGTATAAAATTATTCTAAAATTTACCATCTAATATCAGCATTTTCATGATTACTGAAGTTGCTGACAAACTTCGTCCAGTCCCACTTTATTGCTAATTCATTAGGTATCTTAGTAAGTAACTTATAACAACATGTTACTATCTGTTGGTCAGTAATCTTCTGTCGACAATCAAGTAGCCGTCTTTTCTTTGGAGCCACATTGTATGAATCCTCATGATGTATAAACACTTCAAATGGCGGCACTTTATTGATATCGAAGTATTTGAGCGCATATCTAAAAATAAATATTAGAAAAACACTATTTTATGCTATTTTAATTATATTTATCTCAATAATATTCTTAAACTACAGGTTTCGCGATGTGGACTTCCTAAGTAATATAATGAAAAAAAACCCTAAAATGAAAAACCTGGCCAACTTTTTTTTTATGTCATAGGCCAGAAACAAGTGGTCAAGCAACAGCAAGCTGCTAATTTACGTCGGTTTTTTGTGAGACAGTGGTAACAACCCGTACGAGCTGGCCCATTTGTACTGTAAACAAAAGTTTCTACAGAGTGGTTCTACCACTGGTAAAGTGCAAATTGGACTCGCACACAGAGGAACCTGTAGCACCCCTTTAAATTTTTACTCTTTCTTATTTTTATTATTAAGATATCCACCAATAATAAAAAATATTGTATGTAATTATCATCCAGCTACATATTACGGTTTAAACAATCGGCCCCTTTAGATGTAGGACAGATAGCACAGGCTTTGTAGTAGGCTTAAAAACTTTAAAAACTGTGTTATTCTTTGACATTCCAAGCAAACAGCCAATTAAAAATGTATAGTGGCAATTTTATTTTTTAAAAATCATCTCTTCATTTGTCTACTTACTGCAAAACATCAGGATGATCACTCAATGCAGCCAAAGCTATAGAATACTCCAAATGATTTATTTTCTCAGCATCACTGCATGTGCTGTATTGTGGATTTGAAAATACCGTTTTTAAAGGTATCCTTGTTGACACCAAAGCAAGAAGGATGTTTGATAAGTATTTTTTGAATAATAAGGCATCCTCTACTTTCAAAATGAACTCTGATAATTTATTGATTATATCCTTCAGTTCAGATGTCTGAAAAAAATCATCAGATTAATTCATACTTATTCACCATTTTCCCAAAAACATTTAATGAGAAAATAGTGAAATTTTAGGGTTTCTAGATTTTCATAAAATCCGGTACATAAACACTCAGTCAGGTGTATGTAACGGACTCTCAAATAATACCACACCTTTCTGTAACACATTGTATACATACATACATACATAGCTCCACGCCTGTTTCCCATAGGGGTAGGCAGAGACAACGGATTTCCACTACAACATATACATTGTATATCCTAGCCAATTTCAACCACCTCAACCACTTATTAAAATTAATGAATTTTAGTTATTGAAATAGTTATGAAGTGGCTAATGTAGTAAATTTTTGCTTTAAATGTGCGAATTTAATAACGATCATTAAAGTACGAGTTTTTTTTCTCAATGAATACATAAAACCATATTATGAGACATGGACCATATTACATTATGAACGTATAACAGTGAAAAAAAATTGCAAATTGCCCTGTTTCACCACATTCACAAATTCCAGTGCGCTTGACGTCACTTTGTTGACTTTATACATAATATTACTTTTATGGAAATGCGAGATCTTTTTTACCTTTGTATGATACCTACGTTTCTAACACGATCAGTAGACAATATATATTTAACGTAAAACTAAAACATACGTAATATACTTGTTCTAAAACAAAAAATACATATAAATAAACTAACCTGGAGTTCCCGACACGATTTACGAAGTTCTGAAGTATTTGATATAGCTGCTATGGTCTTAAGTGCCACTTGTATGTCGCACAAGGCCATTTTTCACGTGTTACATGTCATTACCAGAAAATAATAGTAATTTATCGTAAACTATCCTGATGTAAATAGCCGGCCTCGTGTTTCAAATGTATACAAAACCATGCGCGAACCACAACGCGAACTTCTTCTTCTTCTTTTAATTGTGTTTGGCTCCACCGTAGATCGGTGATTTCGCCAGTGTCCATTGTGTAACATAGTGGCTGAACGCCATACTGTTTCATTCACACCGATAAGAAAGGTTAAACAGAAAATAGTTCGTAAGATATAGAAAAAAAAACTGTATAAAGTACCCGCATGTAATAAAAAATATCAAATAACTCTGACCAAATAACATAAGATTCATGAAAGAATGAAGATAATAATGCGTATGAGCTAATAAAATTAAATCGAAGTAAAGAAATCTAAAGCCTATTCAAGGAAGATGGAAACATAGTTAAACGAATCGAACGAAAAATTAGCTGCATACTTTGCTGGTTTATTGCCGATAATGTATGTGTTTATTTAGTCGCTGCAGAGGCTCAAAGGTAAATATTATTAGTATTAATAAATTTGCAAAGAATATTAATACTACGAGAAAAAACGCCATGTTAACAGCGAGGTTACATTTACAGGACGAGGAAATCTTTGTCATGTCATAAATGGTGACCGGTACTCTAGGACAATTAAAAAAGATATGATCTAAGGTACCATCGTCTAGTCCACACTCGCATAGAGAGTGGTCACGAACATGAATCTTGGCTAAAAATACCGGCGAACAAACATGACCCAACCGTAAGCGAATAATAGCTGATGTTACCTTTTTGTTAAAGTTGCGATATTTAAAGAACCAAGGTTTACGAGGCAGTGAAGGTTGAATAAGGCCATAGCGAATGCCTTCGATTTAGTTACCTGCCATTGATCATTCCAAGATCTCATGAGTTCGGATTTCGTACTGTGCAGCAAGTCGCGGGCAAAGCAATTACCTACTGTGTGCAACTATCCCAGAGGTAATGGCATTACGAGCGCATTGGTCCGCCGTTTCGTTGCCAGTTATACCGCTGTGGCTTGGGATCCACGCCAGAACGATTTCAATTCCTGAACAGTGGCATTGGTGGAGAATATCCTTAATTTTTAAAGTTAAATAAAATGGACGCATATGAAATGGGGGTTTAAGTATATCATGAAGGAGACTTAGGGAATCAGTGAAAATAATACATCTCTTTAGGCCATGAGACTGGACAAATAGGACTGCTTCCATAACTGCAGTTGCCTCACCTGTAAATGTGGAAAATATTGAAGGGCATTTAAAATTGAGAATGATCTTGTTGACTTTGGGATCCATACCGCTGCTCCTACAGATTCTGTGTCGGAAAACTTAGAGGCGTCCGTGAAGATGGGTATCCACCCACCCCAGTGTTCTGAAAGAATTCTGTTAAAGTTCTTTAATGCCTCGTTATCATCTTTGTGGATACCAAAATTAAGGATAATTTTAGGAATTAAAATCAGAGAACTGAAGTTGAAAGTATAGAGAAAGTGACAATGAGTTTGGAAAATGGGGACAGAAGAGTTAGAAAATTTTCGGAAGCTTTTGAGGAGGGGTGGGGGTGACTTATGCGACCAATAATTGGAACAGCGCAAACTTCCGTTCGTCCCCGTGAAAATTTGACATATGTGAAACAGGACTGCCAGTAGAACCAACTTATTTTATACCTCTGGGTCTTAGAAATTATACAAAATGATCTTTCCAACTACGAACATTGATAAAAAACTAAATAAACACAACAATAATTAAGTATTGGTTACATAAACATACACTTATTTTACCGATTTTGTTTACGTGCCCAAATATACAACAGACTGCGCGATATAAAGAGGATACAATCGACAAACTAATACAGTTTTTGTATACATTCTTTATTATATTTTGGCATCCTTACATCTGAATCTGTCAAGAGATGACTAGAGATGTGTCGTGTAGTTAGGGCAAAGAGTAAAACTATTTGAGGAACGTTAGGCTTTTCTCAACTATCACAACGAAACCGGTTTGGATTTCAATGTTTTCAAAACTATCTATATTTCATAACTATCTATTTTCACAACATCGCGTGAAGCCTCTATCTCAATGCCGCGATAAATCGATGGTTTTATCGGTCTCTTTCCAGTTTCATTTCAACTTGCAAGTTGTGCCAACTGCCAATTTTTATCATACAAATCGTATGTACTACAAAATGTTTCCACATGTTAAAATTATTTCCACCATTTGATCGTGATTGATCCGTTTTTGTTTGGCGCCAAAAATAGACCAATCGCGTGTACAGAAATCGACACTTAACAAAGAGCTCACTTGGGTATGGTTCTAAAATACGGGCCTAAAGCCCGAGTACTGAAATACTATTCAAGCATTTAAGACGTTTTAAACTTGTTAAGGTCCTCTTAGCTGTCAATATTGTATGAAAATAAGTAGTCTTTAGCTTTCAGACAGTTGAGTAGCGTTTCAGTATTCGGGCGTAGTCTTGCGATGACTAAGGTCTCTTGAATGGTGCCTCATGATAGCTGTTTACCAATCAACACATCGATGTCGTGTATTGTAAGTACGTAACTTGGGTATTCTATAAACATATTCCTTAGAGTTTTTACAATACTTTACGATGTGACAAGGCATGTTTCTGCCAATACCGCTATACTGTGACGAAAGTGGATTAAAACAAATAAACGTATGCTTATGTTTTTGCCTGAGATTTTGGCACGGGACCTAGGAACACTTGAGTTATCTAATCAGATTTACGTATTGGTGTGCTGACTGCTATATTATAGAGGTCACAAAACCGGTTAAGCTTATCTTCACCCAAGGAGTTCATCAGTTCAGTATAGTAATCGATTATACATCACTAGTTATAATTGACATTTCGTTCTTCTTCTTCTTCTTTCTTTCTTTTATGGCTTTTGCGGCGTTGCCCTACCACAATTCTGCCAGTGTCACGTAGATATTACGAATCGAAAATAATACCGATTATGATACAGAAAATATGAATTTTGACATATAGTTTCCAAGTTGACTTTAATATACAACCAAATAGACCTACAACAAAGAGAGACGAACAAATAAGTACAAGATGAACACCATATAGGTACTAAAATGTAGATATATAACATATAACCTTAGAGTGACATTTCGTTTTCAGCGGGAAGTTGAAGAGTTCACTCAATCACTTGACACTTCACTCAAGTTCAAACTTCACTGCTCAATTTTTAGTTGTGTTTTTTAAAAGTTATATTTCGGGTCATTAACAGTAAATACTCCAGTCTCCAGCTCTTTGGTCTCCAGTACATAATAAACAATGGATGAATCTCAAAGCTCAGATTTTTTTTCCGAAACAGATATCTCTTACAATAACTCTGTGATTGTATCCTTTGTATAAATATTGGTTTGTAGTTGGTTCAGTAAAGTAGGTAGGTACAGGTACCTATTTAAATCATTTTCTACTTTTTTTACAAGGTGCGAATGCGAGAGGCCGTCTGGGTTTGTACCACCGCTTTGTCTATTTCTGCCACCAAGCAGCACCGTGTAAGCACTGTTGTGTTTCGGTTTGAAGTACATTGAAGCCAGTGAAATTACTAAACATAATGAGACTTAACATCTTGTGTCTCGAGATGAAGAGCGCAGTTCAGTGCCATGCAGTGTTCTGTAATCCAGAGTTCTGTGTGACGTTGCTTCTGTTTAAGGGCAGACGTGACGCTTAACATCAGGCAAGTGACATTCATCATCTGCTTCGCAAGTGACCTGCTCGTCTCGTCATTCAAGCAAATAAAAAAAACCTTTATAATTTCTTTAACAGCAATTTTCAGATGGATTCTGTGCCATATGAAACACTTATAACCAACACAAAATTAGCTTTAAGTAGTGGAAAATGCAATGAGGTGAAAAAGTCTACATTTTCCATATACTTTACATCTTTGTTGGAAGATTGTCAAAGTTGTATTTCTCAGGTAAGGAATTAATGTCCAACATTATAGAAAACGACATACTGCACAATATGATATCATGTAACCACAGAAACATGGTTAATTATCTATATCTATACATATATCATTTCTTGTTCTGACTGATTCATAAACACATAGCCTAAATCTACAAGGGCTACAGGGTAATGGTCTTTTCCGGTATAAAAAGTAGCCTATGTCCTAGTCCAGGTTGTAATCTACCTGTGTGCAATATTTTTTTTTATGGCATAGGCCGGCAAATGAGCTAGTGTCACCTGATGGTAAGTGATCTCCACCGCCCATGTACGCCCACAATACCAAAAGAATTATGGGTGCATTGCCGACCTTAAAGGAAAGGGATAATTAAGGAATTGGGAAGGGGAGGGGTTTGGGGCCTCCGGATATCTCACTCACCATACGAAACGCAAAAGTAAGCTGCTACTTAACGCCGGTTTCCTGTGAGACAGTGGTAATGTCCTGGACGAGCTGGCCCATACATGCTGTAGACAAAAGTGTCTACAATGTGGCTGTACCACTCATAAAATTTCATCCAAAACATCCAAATTGGGGGTAGTTGAAAATCAATACTGGACCACCAACTTAGCAATTTGCTGAACTGACCCTCGTTTGGTGCAATTCAATGGTATACCTATAACATTGAATTTTGCTTTTAACTGTGTTGCACCAAATAAATGTTCTTTCTTTGAAATTCACAAACATCCAATCTTCACATTTATAATAGTAGTGGGAGTAAACACCTGAATGTGTAAAATATTACATCAAACCTACAAAATTATGACTAGGTTGAAATAAAACATATCTGAAAGTTTTTTTTTTAATGGAACTATAAGTAGTTTTCTTTTTTACAGGCCCTGGATCTCATCATCAGCATATTATCAGACAATGACATACAAATGAGCAAAGTGATAAACTACATGACTGATGCTGTCTCTTTGCTGCAAATGTTGTCTGACTTCATCAAAACTGTGATTGAATTTGTTTCCATGGCGTGTCAGAGTATGAAGATATTTCCCACAGCAACATGTGACATCATTCTAAAAATATTCATGCATTGTAAAGACAGGTGTGTAGACATCTCAATGGTAAAGTACCTAAATTAATACTGTAGAGCTGACGGCATACCTATACGGTTTCTTGGAGCTCTGCCGTAAGGGTTCTTGACTCAATCAAAGGCAGAAATTCCGAACTGAATATATTCATATTCGGTTTCCACAAGAATATCTATATAAGTATAGTAAGTATTTATATAAGTACAGCTGAGTACTTAGGTAGTTGTAACAAATTCGTGGACATACGGACGTATGAGAGGCATGGTGTGACACGGCAGTCCTACATGTGTGCGTGTCCCTACAAATACCAAACCTGCATTTGGCCAATGTAGCAGAGAAAGGCCTAAACACTTATCATTAGTGGAGGAGGCCAGTGCCCAGGTGTGGGACTATTTAGAATACAATGCTGACCACCAAAATATCATTAGCACTTTCTAAGTTTGTCTTTGTTTTGTTACTCTTTGCTCACATAATAATATAATGGTGGACATATAATTAGTAACACCTAATATTACTTTTACTTTTAGTAGTAATATCAAATATGGGTAATACCTATTTATCAATAGTATATCCCATCATGAAGGGTTAAAACAACATTGGCGGAATCATGGAACATCAATGGATCTCCAATTTCAAATTATGTAATTAGAATTGTTTATACAAAATGTTTTTATTTCACAGTGAATATCTGTATGGACCATACATAATCAATGTGGAGAAAGAACTTAAAGATTTATTCAGAACTTGTCATGAATTACAACTCACTTATTTAATGATAATGGAAAAACATTTTGTTTTTGACATAACTGAAAACGAAGATATAGAAATACTTTCAGACGGTAAGTAAGTACCTATAGTTATTTACAGCGAGGGTGTGACCAAGATTTTCGTAAAGTAGGACGAGATTTGCTTCAAAGTATGCAAAACCAGAGAAAGTATGGTGATCCCATTTTATTAGCGTAGTATTATATACTGACGTTCCACTACACGGGCCTTCTACTCTAATGGGAGGGATTTAGGCTTTAGTCCACCACGCTGGCCTAAGCCTAATGCGTGTTGCTCAATTTCAGATACCTTCTACATGAAGTATAACTGTTAAGCCAATTTCATCCGTATACTGCTTAAGATTAAGTGTGAAATACATTCGTGTAGTCGAGCTTATAGCTGGTTCATACAGTTCGATTTTAGTTGATCAGCTGCTAAATCGCATGCGATTTAAACCATCTGAACAGACTATAATGATATCCGTCGTACTTTACATCTGGCTTCTCCAGTTGTAAATGTCCTTGTGCCAGAGGTTACGACCTCCTTAGTTCATTATTTTGTCTCCCGCTTTGCTGTGAAGGGAAGTGGACAATTATTATTTCCAACTCTTCCCTAATTTTTATATTTGATTCATTTCGTTGCGGGATAAAGACAGATTTGCATTCCCAGAGACTCGCGGAGCTTCATTGCTCGATGTCGAAATATGCGTGCCACTGTAGATCCTGGCTTACAGGAGTTACAGTGGCGGGTGTGTGGGCGGGGGATAGCCTCGTTAACCGTACAAAGCCACTTGATCAACTAAAATCGAACCGTGGGCACCCACTATTAGGAACATTCTTATTTACAGCATTAGATATAAACTTGAAAATTGGCGACGTAGTACAAACGTTAGATGTGAAAACAATGGCGGAGCAATGGAAAGGATTTACGGCTATATGTGAAAAATATTCAAATGTATTGATGGATAAAAATGTTTATAATAACAGTTTAGGCGTTATCTCTGAAATGATCGAGATTAATATCAATACTGCCTTGCAGGTAAGATTTATCAAATACTAGCTGTCCCGCGCGGTTTCTTCCGCTACTACAGCAGCGCCATCTACCAGGTCCAATTGTGAATCTAAACCATCTAGGGACCCACTCAAACACGCACATTTTTTTTATCTATATCAGTCCAGCCGTTCTTCTTCTAGAAGAAGAAGAAGTCCAGCCGTTTAGAAGATTTTGCGAGACTAACGAACAGCAATTGATTTTTATATATAAGATTTTTTTTTCGTTTTGTCATAGGCCGGCAAACGAGTAAGTGGGTCACCTGATGGTAAGTGATCTTCACCGCCCATGTACGCCAAGAATACCAAAAGAATTATGGGCGCGTTGCCGACCTTAAAGGAAAGGGATAATTAAGGGATGGAGGGAGGAAGGGAAGGAGAGAGGGATTTAGGCCTGCGGATATCTCTCACCACACGAAACGCAGCAGCGAGCTGGTACTTTACGTCGGTTTTCTGTGAGACAGTGGTAACGACCCGGGCGAGCCGGCCCATTCATGCTGTAGACAAAAGTGTCTACAGCGTGGCTCTACCACTCAAAATGTGATGTAGAATTTAAAAAATCCAGTTTTTGTGGTGTTGCTTCATACATGTAACTGAGGGAAGGTTTCCATTGATCATAGGCATGTGTGTTATAATTGGATAGGTCCTTAAAATGATATAGGGGTTGCTGAATAACTTTTTATATAGGTAAGTCATTAGTTTCTGAGATAATTCACTTCACAGTGCGTGGTCTGCAACACACTTTGACCGGTTTTATTTTATTATTAAATGTTGTTTACCCTAAAGGGCGACTTGCATACACTAGACGGTGAATTTTAGTTCGGGTTTAAGTGCATAGTGGTATAGGAGTCACTACACACAAGTGTAAAAGTGTGTGTGTGTGTGAACTAAGGAGTGCAAAGGATTTTTTTTCAACAAATAAAATTACACAAGACGCAATTGTTAATATCACGTTTGTAAATCCGCCGTCGCTAAAATAATTATGGCATTTAACACTTTTATAATTTCCTCACTATTACCGTTATATAAAATGGCATTGTTTTAAAACCAGTTTTCATGTTTACAGAGAAATCAAGAGGACAAAGTGATTTTGAGGTCACTTAAAGTGACAAGTTTTTCGATCAAGATATTATTAAAGATTTGTAATATATTTAATCACGCAACTTTAAAAAATCACCAAAGAGTGTTTGATTTACTACTTTATATATACTCGTAAGTTTAATTAGTGAATGGTATAATTGACAAGGAAAGTCTGAACTATAATATAGTTCTAAGGCTGAGTTACCCATTCTCAAAGGGTACCAAAAGAACCTATGCCTACGCCACCTGACTGTCTGCCTGTCCTACCTTTAAAAGGCTGTATCTTAAGAACATAGTAGGTAGCCGGATGAAATTTTTACAGAATATGTGATTATGGCGGATATCTTTCATCCCAGAGAGGTTGACGTCAGGCAGCCGGCCGGTCGTAAAAACTACAAGCCAAATCTGTCTGTAACATATGTAAAAAAAAATGGAACCCGCGGTCAGTGAGTCCTTGACCTTTGACCTTGGTGGTTTTTATAACTGGCACGATTTTGTGAAACTCACTTTAATTTTTGATTTTTATTAATTACTGATTGTAATTTTTTTCAGAAACAACAGCACAGTTCTCGAAATTGATTCAGAAAGATCGTCGCAGTTTCTTCAGTTAATAAATATAAATGTGACACATCCAACAGAGCTGTTACTTAAAGAGTTATTATCCGATACCAAGTTTAGTAATGTAAATATATGCTAAAATTAATACTTGGTGTGGCGCTTACCATTAGGCGAGCGATCTGTTCGTTTCGTCACTAAAGCTAATAAATATAACATATATGCACTCACGCCTGTAATCCCCGAAGGGGTAGGCAGAGGTGTAACCAGTACCCCCACATTTCGCCGAGCGTATCTCCGTCCCACAATGTGATAGGGCGAGCCTATCGCCATACCGGGCACAAATTCCAGACTCCGGGCTGATACTGAGCATTCCGTAATAGAAAAACCCAATACCACTTTACCCGACCCGGGGATCGAACCCGAGACCTCAGCGTTGGCCCTAATCGTAACGCATACGCATTACAACTGCGCTACCGAGGCAGTCTAATAAATATAATAAAAATAAAAAAGTATTTTCACTAAGAAGGTTAATTTTTTCAGCATATACTGGACTACAACACTAGTCAACTTCAAAGCGAAGATAAATTACTCGGATACATTTTAATTTTTATTTCAGTAATAAAATTTACATTGCAAAGAGATGAAAGTCAAAACCTCTCTAAACAAAAAGTAATAAAAGTGATATATAGTTTATTTCAATACTGTAAGTGGATTATATGTTAATAATACCAGCTCTAAATCATATACTGTCCCACTGCTGGGCATGGGCCTCTCCTAATAATGAGAAGGTAGGTAGGTTCTTGGTCCACATTGCTGGCCTGATGCGGGTTGATGGGCTTTTTTTCATAGCTGAGTTTAGCAAATGGGTCATTTAGTAAGTGATATCCATCGCTCAAGAACACCTACAATACCAGGAGAGTTTCCGACCTTAAAGGATAGGAATGGAGATTGGAAATTGGTGCGGGGATTTGGGCCTCCGGTAATCTCACTCACTGTACGAAACGCAATAACAAGCTGCCGGATAGCTAGAAAGAAAGGTCTAATTTCGACGACAGGCAGTAACTAGTATTAACAATACTACCAGTCCTGTATTATACAGTATGTAACAAAAACCTGGTTGGCCCTTTTAGGGTCGTGAAATCTATACATATAAACAGCTTATTAAAAATACTTAAATTAAAAAATATACAACGTGTTATAGAAAGGGGCGGGCAAATTTAAGCAATGTATAGTGTAGGGTATAAGTATTTTATCTGCCATAGTACCAATTCCGATTGCATTGCTAGGACAATAATTATAGAATTTTCTTTTTTATCGAATGAGTAACATGTCGATATCGACTTTCAACTTTGGACAACACTAAATGATAAACAATGATAGAATAGACCTTTCATTTAATTATTTTTTAATTAAAAAACATTAAACTGTTGTCAAATGTCAATATTTATTTGACACAGTCAGTGCGGCAATTTCTTATTTTATGAAGTAACTAATAACAGTTTTTAAGAGGATCGTCGACTATATCAAGCCCAATTCATAGATGGAACACCCGAGAATTAAGTCTTTAGCATGCTTCTTGAGGATGATACCTATATCGTCTTCAGCACACAGTCTCTTTCAAGTGTTAATTTGTGTTTAAATTACAAGTTACGTACGTATGTCCGTAGAATTACGTTCATCTTATTCAAGTTTATTAAAAAGTGAGTTTTGTTCATAATAATTAATAGTGATGTCATCAATCTTATCGATCTTAAAAAACGAGTGATTAAAATTAACGTAAGTGTCTTGGCTTTAAAAAGATCCGGTACACAAGTACTAATTGTAAGGTGTATGTAATGACCCTAAAATATGACCACACCTTTCTGTAACACGTTGTATATAAAGAAACAAGATATTATTCATACACAGCTTAGAAAAAAAAAAAAAAATTATTTTCATCTGAAAAGTCATGATCAGCTGACTTATGTGACGTACTGACGTAGCCTCACGCGGCGCGGCGCGTTTGATGCTCGTAGACGCAGCAATTTGCTACCTCGCTCTGGCTCCGAGTCATCGCTCATGCAGAGATAATCAATTGAAATACGGTTTACAAACAATAAAATAATTAAATTATAAAAAATAAATGTGATTATTTTTATAGTCTCATTTTCGTATGCGAGTTATTTCATTACCGTTGAATATCGATTCTGATATCACAGTTAAAACGCCCAACAAGGTTTACTTACATATTGTATACTACTACTACCACTGCTAGGCACGGGCTTCCTATATTAACTTCTACTTCAACCATCGTGACGCAATGGGCGAGTAGCCGACTGTGTAATGTGAAGCTTCGGGTTCGATGCCCGCACTGAGACAAATATTTTTTCGGGTCTGGTGGTTGTGAGACCGTAAGTTTCCTAGTTCCTGATACCTACGACACAAGACTCTTATCTTAATGTGGGGTCAGGGCTATACGGATACGGGTGTGAGTTAATGATATAGATATAATAGATAATTTCACTTTTAGGTCACGCACACATGAACATAGGTCTAAAATTTCCATCTGAAGTAAAAGAAACTTACGAAACTCAAGGACTGTACGAAAATCTTTTAACATATTTCGTCGCATTCGCAACAACGCTTAATGGCGAAGAGTTTGCTGTTCTAGAAAGAAGTATGATAGACTCCATACTCGGTAATGATTGTGAGGCGGCATTGTTTTCTACGAACACGTGGTCGCTGCTCGCCAGGTAACATTTACATATAATGATATATCATCGAAATGGCTAACAAGAAATAACTCAAACAAAAAAATGACCCCACCAAAACTCTGTGCAGGACGGCGATGCTATAAAAGTCTGTGCATAATAATCTCTAGTTGGTACATATTTTTTTTTGCAGAACGTTGTATCTCGATCTATAAATTTAATATTTAGACATTAGCTTTTATGAAATAGTTGATTTTGAACGTTCATTAATTTTTGTTGCGTGTTTGTGTGTTACGTGTGATTTCTTTGCATGTGTAAGTGGAGTCGTATTTTTAGGCAGATTCATATGAGAGTTATCGTTCTAGTTCTCTTATTTCGATGGATATAATAAAAACAAATGGTTGTTGCGCCGTGTGATGTAAGACGTGGATACACAGACATTCACCTGATATATGATGTAAATGTAACTACTTTGAGTGCCGAAATACTGGGTAAAATCGTCGGTACTTACCGCAGTTATATCGGTTTCACACAGGTCGATTTTAGTTTATCAATGAATGAACAAAGCCTTATGTTTTTTGGCGACCATTTCGATTGAAAATTCGTTCAAACGGTTTGAATCAAATGTCACTTAGCAGTTGAAAAACTAAAGTTGAACCGTGAGAACCCGCTACAATAAATCAGCGAACACATAAATGTATTTAACACTTAACCTTACATCTCGTAGTTTAAAACTACAAGCCAAATCTTTCTGTAACATGTGCTACAAAGCATATTGCGCCGACTGCGAGTGGAAGGAAGGATTTTATATTAGAAATATTATCATTGTAATGGCTATTCTATGTTACATTAGGTCTACGTTTTCGGACTTCACTAGTTATATCGTTTTATAGAATAGGAGGGTCTACGAGAGTCTTATTATCCTCCGTATCTTGGACAGCCTCCGCGGCGTAGTGGGCGAGTAGACGGCTGCGAAGACAGATGCTGTGGGTTCGATTCCAGCACCTAACAAATGTTTATGTCATACCCCACAAAACCTGACTCAAAAGAAGTAGTGATTTCTTAGATTTACGCGAATATTACACATTGAAATAAAACTAGTTTATACGGATTTTATCGCGGTTTAACACGTAAGTGTCAACTAACTTTTTTAAATAATTAAAAAATAAATGTATTATCCTAAAATGAAGGTAGGCAATGTAACATTAACTTTTCGAGACGCCATACACCTGAGTCTCTCCCGTGACCACGAAGGCTGAAAAGCTTTCGAAACGTCGGAACTAAAATAAAAAATTAAACCGCGATAAAATCCGTATAAACTAGTTTTATTTCAATCGAAAGAAGTATTTTTTGATCATACGAACCTTTATTTCCATGCAGAGATTGAACCCGCGTCCACTTGTTTCACTACTCACTCTTTGCGCCATGTAGATGCTGTAATTTATTTTGTATTTTGAACGGTCAATCAGTTTTTTAATTTGTTAGTAATTTCTATTGTGTCGCGTGAAGCAAAATGTGCCATTAAATGTCTCGACAAAATGGTTCCGTGGTAATTAACTCCATTATAAACTTTACACTCAATGCAACTGTAATTATAATTGTTGACATTATTTCGAAGAAATATATATATTGTGTTCTTTATAATTTTTTTATAGCATAGGCCGGCAAACGAGCTAGTGAGTCATCTGATGGTAAGTGATCTCCATCACTCATGAACATCCACAATACTTGAAGAATCATGGACGCTTTGCTGACCTTTTATTAAAAGAGATGATTAAGTGATTGGCAAGGGTATTTGGGACTCCGAATATCTCACTCACCGTACGAAACCCTACAGCTGTTACTTCACGTCGGTTTCGTGTGAGACAGTGTTAACAACTAACAACCCAGTTGAGCCGGTCCATTCTGTTATAGAGACAAATCTACCCAGTGAAATTATTAGGCAATATGAAACTTAACGTGTTAACATCTTATATCTCGGATCGTAGTGTAATGCCATGCAGTGCAATTCAAAGATCTGTTTCGCACTATATTTGTTTTTCTAGCTATCTTCGTCACACAATAAAAAATATAATCTATCTATCTTGCTCTTCAAAGAACGATACATTCTTTGTGTTACAAAATTTTAAATAATTCCATTAAAACGTATTTTTAAAAGGCAATATTCTGAATTTAAGTTACTCTTTACCGAAAAAAATACACGTGATTTTGGGTTAGCCTAAAACTCATCATGTATCACCAGGGGGGAGGGGGAGTTTAACAGTTGCTAAAAATATCACATGATTAATGGACAGTCTCCAAGGTCCTGCCCTGTCCTTTTTTAAGCGAGGCTTAAAAAGAGTTTTCCTTCAACGGTAGGCAGCGGCTTGGCTGTGCTATGGCATTGCTGAGGTCAATGGGACGGCGGTAACCACTTACCATCAGATGGGCCGCCTGCTCGTCTGCCACTCTAGGCAATAAAATCTAAAATAAAAAAGGTCGCAGGTGATGGTATGCATTAAAATAAGTTTTAGATGATGTGGTATTTCTTTTAGAATTATAACTCCTCGTCTATTGCTGGATCAAGTGACAGCGCTATGTAGACTTTACCAAAAGCTAGAAGAAATTAAATTATTTTCACATTCACCGCAAGAAGTCAACTTGAGTTATACAATTGGGTGTCTTTTTGAAGTCATGCAAAAGGAAGATAAGTTGAAAATATTTAAATTGTTCAATATAAACGATGAAAAATATCACAATTTGTGGTCTTCATTACAAATAAAAAACTTACCGGACGAACTGCAATACGAAGTAGAAAATATTATGACTGAGAAATTAAAAATGGAACTTCAAGATGGTGGCGAAGTTGAAAAAATAGTAATTATGACATTTTACATTGTAACTAAATAAAACTTGTGCATTTGCTGTTTTCTGGCGATGCCTTTCCCATTTCCCCTCGTACTTAGTCATCAGATCTTAATCAATCGGCATAAACCAGATCTAACATAAAGTGAGTTATCAAAATCGGTCCACATTTGGCGAAGATACCCCGTAACTACATAAATACAGATGATCTCTCCTTTTGCATTCTGTTGAAAATTGAATTAATTTTTTATTACGAAACGCCCGAATACATACCTACTTAAACGCAACTCAAGCATTTATTGTGATGCTAAACATTTTATGTTAAAACTGCATGAAAATAAATAATCATTAGACAGTCAGCCTCTGAGTAGCATTTCAGTATTTATACCTACTCACACACCTTACTATGAAGTCTGAAACTGACTATACGCTCGAACGCATAGCGTTAGTTTCTGTATACGTGATAGGTTTGTTTTTGGCGCCAAACAAAAATAGACCAATCAGGTATACAAAAATCTACGCACAGCAAAAGTACTCGCACAAGCATTATTCTTGAATACATGCATTGGTATACTTTATATATCCCTGGTAATTATTTATTGTCGTTTCAGGTTAACACACTGAATTTAGCAGCCACTTGTTGTATAAGAAGTAGTATTACTGATTGTCTGATAAATATGTGGGAAAAAGCGTGTCCGAAAAGTTATCCAGTAGTAAGGAGCAACCTATGCAAAGAAACGTTGTTGTATAATAACTACGTTAGCTCTTTGGTTTCGATCACTTTCGAAAATATTTACAGTCTACAAAGCCTGCATTTGATTAAGGTAAGTTGAGTTGTTTAATTTCTATTCATTATAAACATTTAGGTAATTTGACGCATTACTATAAAATGCGCTAAGTACATAAATTGAGCCGCTTGAAGTTAGTCGCGAGATTCGTTGCTGCTATTGTTTTCAGAGTCTAAAGAATGATTGAAAGCGTAGAGACTGGAGGAGGTGACTAACTTCAGCCCGGCTAAGTTACTTTACATGTATTGTACGAACATAATAAAAAGGTCTTATGAAATTGCCGTTCTGTATTAAAAAAAAGTTCCTTATTTTTTCTTAGTATTTTTTCCATCTTTTTGATTTTTATTAATTAAAGTAACTCATGCTATTGATGAATCTTTGCCAGCACAGTGCCAATTTATCGAAGCCCTTGGACTTGAGGCAACAAACTCTTCAAAGGCATTTTGTACTGGCTATCGAATTGATTTTTTCCCGCCAAAAATTTGTCCAAATTATGTAATATAAATAACGTTTAACAAAACTTAGAAACCGACTTCAGTTTTAGTGGTAGTTACAGCAATAGCGTGTAAATTCCAATACAATAACACAATGCGACGAGTGTACTGTAGTCCGTTGAGGAGTTTTATTTTTTTTACTCCGTACCCCGTCATCAGATCTTAACCAAATTTATATGGGACTACACCGCAGCTAACCTCTATCGAATGAATTTTTTTCCAACAAAATCGGTCCACAATTGGCGGTAAAATCGATGTACATACATAAAAAAGCAAAAAATAAAGAAAAACGCGCCGAATTGGGAACCTCCCTTTTTGAAGTCTGTTAAAAAGTAGAAATCTGTAGGCACATAAGGTCTGGTGAGTACGACGGATGACGCAGAGCTTCCAACCCCAGCTCTTGTAGCTTGGAGATAGTCTGTTGTGTAATGTGGGGGTTGTAATCGCACGTTATCGTGCAGGAGCAGCGCGGACGAGGGATGGACCAAAGCTGGTTGCAGATGTGCCAGCTTCTCCATCAGAACACAAAGATTTAACGAATTAGACTTTTTGCACGAAAAAAATCAATACCCGAGAGTACAAGGGCAAAGATGCATCGATAGCATGGGTGGGTACTTTGAATAATATAATAAAAAAAAAAATAAGAAAAATACTTTAACTTTCTTCGTCTAGAACGGCAATTTGAAATTTGGCAAAGAAATTAATTTTTTTTTGAATGTTGAAAAAGTAAAGAAACCTTTATTTTTAATAATACAAAACTGAGTCTAGAGTTATTAAATCACTCATGGACAAGATATTTCCATATACATGTTACTTTTCTATTATAAAATACGGATTCAGCATGTAAAATAATTTAAACATTAAACACTTCTCTTTTAGATTCTTCATGTGATCGCTGAAATTGTCAAAATAGGAAATACTGAATTAAAATTGGTTGTTACTAATATTGTTTGCAAATTCTTAACTCTTGACGTTCGTGATGCTAACAAATATACAATTGAATCACTTTTAATTCACGTAATCAAATGTTTGTCACAAGACACGCAAAACGTCGTCAAATATAAATTTTATTCTTCGCTTAGAGAAGTTAAAGACAACCAACAATTATACAGAATAATAGCAGTAATAACTAAAGAAGACTATACACTGAAGAATGTTTGGGACTGTTTTATGAAACACGGGGTTTTGTTTCAAAATAACAAATGGAGAGAACAGTTGTTACTAAAAGATTACAAATATCGCCATAAATGCATTGAAGATAACATGTCAGAAAACACGCCTGATTCGAGATCAGGCAATTTGAAAAAGACCTGCAGTGGCAACTTCGAACTTGTCGACATAGACTCACTGTTTGAAAACGAAAGCGATTATGAACAACCTGTGCATAAAAAACTTAAATTGAATCATAATGAAGCGGATGGCATTATATCAAGGCTAGAGCAAGATGTGTGTTTACTGTGCAGGCTAAAAGATAATTTTACTACTGAACAAAAAACTAAAATAATATGTCTGTACGACCAGTTGAGAAATATAAGTGATTAATCTCAAGTTTGTTTTTCATAACGACCATGCCAAGGTTTATTAAAAAAACAGATTTATATTTCACATTTATATTTATTGTTGTGTTAAAAATTTATACAAATAAGTGAAAATATAATAATCATAACCATACATAAGACCAGTATTACACTGTCCTATAGGATCTTATGAATGATTTTATCCGAAACATCGGATGGAGCGTGGAAACAATGAATTATGGTCATGAACATGAGCAAATAGTGCAACGTATGTTCACAGCAGCGTAACACTGGCCTAACAATAAACTAAAAATAGATTCAATTGATACTCGGAGGTAATAAGACCTTAGCTCACGCGTCAAAAAGTATCAACTAACATCAGTCGACTTCGTACTAAATCGCTGAAACACTTAGTTAGCATGGTACAGTCGTATAACACCGTAGACCATTTACAAACGTCCGCGTCAGTGTAACACAGCAACAGTTACTAAATAAATTCTAGTTAAATACATAATATTATATCTAAACACTAATCATTCACGCATCTTTTACTTTTGTGATGGACCTTTTATAGAACAATTACAGCTTAAAATTAATACAATATTGTAGTTCGGGAGAGACGCAGCGAACTTAGCCATTCCAATAAAGCGTAAAGCCTTAAGCACATTTATACAGCTATGACTTAAAAGTATAGTTTTAAAGTACAAAATAAATTATAGAAATAATACAGGAGAGTAAATAATTCTGTTGGAATCATCATATCTTACTTGAGATATAAAACTTTTATTATTAATACTTGTTTGAGCCTTGCGCATACCTGATTTGTTTTTGCAAACTGAACGAGTCCAAATACGTATAAATCATTCGTTTACAATGTATGTGCTATTCACATAAAAATATACAGCGTGTTAACGAATAATTGTATTATTATTATTTGTTTAAAAAAGCGAGGGAATCTTAATATATTTTAGTGTCATTTATTTTATCTATTACGAAGAAATTCCGATTTAATTTGTCTATATTGTACTATTTCATAATTGAATGCGACTGTGAAGGTTATTTACTCCTAATTTGATCGGTATTGCGTCTGTCAATCATTCGTATACAAATTGTAATGATTTTTGACGAAAAATGCAATTGATTAGGTATTTCTCAAGATTCATATTTTTTGTGCTATATAGTAGTTATATTAATTTTTGCTACGTTGACGTATATCATCTTCCAAAAGTCTAAAAATATGTTTATTTGTCAAAATGTGTCTTATTATTCGACGATCCTTTTGGAATGGTAGATTTGGTAAACCACAAGTCTGTAGGACCTTTTACCGCAATAGCAACATTCTAATATCACTTAATATAAACATTCTACTTTCGTTACTATTTACATTACAAATCGTGGAAAGTGTAATTTACAAACAAACATTTGCTCCATATAATTACAGTGCTTGTAGTGTTTATTAAAAAATGATTCAATATCATGAACAAATTCACACATTACTTGTCGTGATTTTTTCTATAGTTGTACAATTACATTTACGCTAAGCACCGGGTTTGAAATAATATTGCACATCTACCACGATACATTCAATCCAAATGTGCAGTTACAAGAATAAAAATAACCCCGACGGCTTCACATGTTTATTATTCACCGTACAGAAAAGTTACAGTTTAATACGATATAAAACTTACACATTCAAATATACTTATTTACTTAGGCCAATCATGACATATGTAATTTCTTAAAATAAGAGGCTAAATACACTCAAGACGTATGAGTCGCCATTACTATTGTGATTTCAATACAGTAACGTTAATAGTCTTGGCACAAATAAATATCATGTATGAAAATGAAAATATTGTGTTCTCGCATATGAATAAGTTTGAAAAACTTAGGAATTAATAAGAACGAATTTACATAAATTATAACATGGTTCTTTTCGATTATCCGTAATCTGTAAAAAGTGATTTATTAAATTAAATAAAACCCCTAAAGTCTAAACATGCTCCGAACAGTTAATATAAAAATTCAGTTCTTTATTATTTATTTGGCATATATACCAAGATCGATCCGTCTACATTAAACATGGTATACGAAAGTGAGAATACCTAATCGATTAATATGCCTCTTTAAAATATAAATCCATGTTCGTGCATAGCGCACGACAATTTATATCCCTGCCGAGCCTAAAGTTCCTCCAAGTTACGCACACACTTGCACCCGTGTCGCACTCGCGTCCACACTCGTGTCCGCACTCGCGTCCACACTCGCGTCCACACTCGTGTCTGCACTCGCATTCGCATCCGCGCCTGACGGGCGACGACACACACTGACGAGTGACGCGCCACTTACATTCCGATTAAAACTTAACACCAAACCGATTCCCACTTAATCAAACACCAAAGAGCCTCTAACTTCGACTTCAATAAAATTATTCATATTGAATTTCGTTTAGAGCGCAACAACTAACGCACTGTATGCTCAACTGATTCGACGTCAGCAGCGAAGCAGAGAACACATTTTATTCATTTGCAAGAGAAAATGTCCCAACACAAAGTGACCCCTCACTGAGCGAGTCGGTGAGCGCAATGATAACGTTGAAGCGGTGATATGTCGCATGTATTGCCAAAATGGAATATATACTGAGGCGCCGTAACACTCCGAACAACTTTCATCATCTAAGACTTTTCACGATCACATCATCAACAGACATCACACAAAAGAGGCTTATTTAATACTTCATGAACCGTAAAAGTTAACCTATGTACGCTAAATACATTTAGAAAAAGTCGACAACAGTCTAAACAATAAACGTCTCACATTGATCGCAGAGTAATCAAAACACGTTTACGTCGCGATCGCAGACCGTCGTTTGTCTCGTTTCATCTTGCAAAAATAAAATCATGAACTCTTCCGTGAAACAGTTCAAAGAAATTTGACACGTAAGTTCACTCGACCGAACGGTTCGTTCCAACGAACCGCCCGCGTCGACGTTCGGAGGGACGTCACAATCGCGGGAGTAGTCAGACTCTCTCGATAGTACGAAGGTAAGATATCAGGGGAGTCTCCGAGTGGACCCTCTCGTGGTGGCGACCATGACGGCGATCCGTCATAATTTCACAAAAGGTCAGTGGCGGCCGGAATATCTCAAGAGCGTGTACATTGAGATCTAGTCGGTTGGCGATGAGGAGGGCGTCGCGGGTCGCGGGGTGCGGATGTCGGTGTCTACGTCGCACGGTACACGGGCGCGGGCGCAGGCGCGATACTACGTGGTGTCGCGTGATGCAGACACGTAGGCCGCGCGCACGGTGCGCCCGCCTGCACCATCTGGTGCGCTGCATGCGCCTGCTGTACTGCCTGGTGCGCCGCATGCACCTGCTGTACTGCCTGGTGCACCGCATGTACCTGCTGTACTGCCTGGTGGCCAGTATGCGCTGCGAGTGGATGCGCGGGGTGCACTGCATGTACCGGGTGCGCCGGGTGCGCCACGTGCACGGGATGCACTGTATGCACAGGATGCACGGGGTGCACCGGATGCGCGCCTGCCAGCGGCGCCGACATCGAGTGCATCTGCAGATACTGGAGTGATGCGCTGTTGTGCAGCATTTGCAGTTCCGGCGGCATGTGGTACAGGCCCGGGGTCTGTCGTGAAACAGATCACCGATTATCGGGGGTACCATATAATTGGTACGTGATGTGAGTTCATATATAGCTGTGATACTCACATGATGTGAGTGTGCGTGTCGGTGGGGCGGCAGGGAAGGCCGGGCTCAGTAGGTGGACGCCTCCTTATACTCGGAGTTGTCCATGGTGAAGAAGTCCTCGAGCTTCCACTGCAGGGTTTCGAACGTGGGTCGTTTGAGCGGGTCCTTGTGCCAGCACTCGAGCATGATCTCGTAGAGAGCGGCGGGACAGTTCTGCGGACACGGCATACGATATCCGTGCTCAACTTGATGCAACACCTCTGCGTTCGTCATTCCTGAGAAATTCAAAGAAAATAAACAGTTAATACGATACACAAGTCATTTTGCATGGTGGATGATGAAGCAACTCGATGTGTTTGAAATGCATTTTATAAACAAATAAACATGTACCTGGATAAGGCGTTCGCCCATATGTCACGAGCTCTGTGAGCAGAATGCCAAAGGACCAAACGTCAGATTTAATGGAGAATTTACTATAGTTGGCCGCCTCTGGAGCCGTCCATTTGATGGGGAATCGAGCGCCGACACGTGCCTCGTATTCATCCTCCTGCCAAACAATATATTTTAATGTCTAAAAAGTAAAAAATAATAATTGAAATAAGGTTTGTAGATACAAACAAGTACTAATTAAAACTCAAATATTTCATTTATTACTTCAAAGTAAATGAAGGTACGACTCTAGGGGGAAACTTTTGACAATAGTTGCGAAAACTCGCAAATATACACCACATTTAAACCTTGTAACAATAAGTTAATCAAAAAAAACCCAGCAATGTTGCGATATCAGCCTTGATAAGATATGTCATCACAAGGATGATTCAGAGAATAGTAAACATTGTCTCAGTGGGTTTTGTCTTTTGTTTACCTTTTTTAACAAGCAAGTGCATATCAACTAATAGTATACAATGCTGTAAAATATATTTTACATTGTTTTTTTTATTTTATTTAAATAGTAATTTGTGTAAGTATTGTAGTGAATGTGGTTTGCATGTCAGTAATATGTTAAGGACACTTGCCACATCATTCCTTTTTCTGAAATTTTAATTCTATATAGTTGACAAGCTTATTAAATTTAATAAATAAATAAAAAAATTGAAAGCGCAAAAGCGTATCTCAACCAGGGACATGTGCCTAACTACATATACTGTTTTACGCCGCCGGGTTTTTTATGTGTTCACATTATGTCGGCTAGCGTCCGCCATATAGATTGTTTTGAGACGCCAGCCACTTAGTGGCATTCCCACGATTAAGAAATCGAATAACACCATTTTCTTTATAAATACACCCACATACACAGTGTTGCGTCACTACCGCCTGGCGCAATCATCGAAATTTGCCTTTAGGGTTCGAAAATAACACCCGGAACAAATGTTTGCAGATCAAGCAAATATTTGTCTCGGTACGGGAATCGAAACCATCGCCTCTCGTTTTACAGCTGGCTACTACTCGCCCACTCGCCATCGTGGTTTTTTTATCATCATACATTTACACTAGAACCCTGTTAACATCTTTAGGTCCTATAGTGTAAATATAATATACTCGCATAACACATACATCCAAAAAGCATGACCTTTCTGTATTCGAATAAAAATAAAACGATAACTTACTTTGATAAGTCTCGCGAGGCCGAAGTCTGCGATCTTAACAATATTAGAGTCGCCGACGAGCACGTTTCTGGCAGCTAGATCACGATGGATGTAGTTCTGTGACTCCAGATATGCCATGCCGGCTGCTATCTGCGCAGCCATGTCTATCAACTGTTGCAGTTTTAAGCCGCGACCTTTTCCTGAATCGAAGGAAAATTAACTGGTTTTACCTACCTCTATTGATGTAATATTTATTTATTTATAATGCTTTATTGTACATTAGACACTTAATAAAACTAAAAAGACAATAAATAATACGACAATTTTTATAAGATAATAAAGCTTACTTTTGCATTTACTTATAATTTTTTGTGTATGGTGTATACTTACAATTGTATAATATTAATATTAAACATTACTTTACGATTCTAGGTTATTGCTATTTAATAAAAGAACTAGCTTTTGCCCGCAGCTCCGCTTGCGTGATTAGGTTTACTGGTACCTTAGGGATCTGTGCGCTATAATATTACTTAGTATACCCAATATTTTTCTCGGCGCGAGAATACTTTTTTTATAGCTTAGGCCGAACTAAATAATCTCTGTTCTAAATTCAGGTCATTGTCTATCTGTGTGTCAAATTTCATACCAATCCGTTCAGCTGTTAAAGTGTGATTGATTAACAAACATTCAAACTTTCACATTATTATATTAGTAGGATAGAACTGAACTTCACAAAATTCATTTAACTTAAATAATGCTCTATGACTGAGTAATTATCATAAAATAGAGTTATCTATTAAAACTCGTTTAGATTATTGCCATACGAGTGTATGACGCTTAGAACGACTTTCATAACTTGCACATGAACTGTCATTGTTAGCGCCATACATTAGAATCCGCTTTATAATCAGATAATGCTAATCGTCTAAATTAGTATTCCATTTACAATGTCACAAAGTGAGTCATATAATTAAAACATAATATCTATCTAAATAAATGTAAAAAAAAAACTTTATGTCATAAGTGTAAGTTGCTCAAATGCGGCCTTGTAACATAATACAAGTTTGCGCGAAAAAAGATCGCTTTATTAAGCAAAAGTTATTTACCTTGTAAATAATCCAGCAAGGATCCATGTTTCATGAGTTCAGTTATAATGTATATAGGTTCTTCTAGTGTACATACGGCATACAGCTGAATCAACTTATTGTGCCGGAGTTTCTTCATGATTTGCGCTTCTGCAAGGAAATCCTTTGGGTCCATAGTGCCAGACTTTAGCGTTTTGACTGCGACCGGGGTTGTGTTGTTCCATAATCCTTCCCATACTTCGCCGAACTGTCCATGGCCAAGTTTTCGTACGAATTTCAGTGATGCACGATCGATCTCCCACTGATCGCGCGTTCTGTGCGACAGACCTTCAGTCACCGGCTTTTCTACCTGCAAGTGACATAATCAACACATTGTAACACGTGTATTGTAGTGTAATTGTTTTGTAACATACGGCAAATGTTCATGTAATATGGATTTAAAAATAGACTTTCCTGGAAACAATAGTTCATAAATAGCAATCTCCACCGATTTATATTATTTGAAGAATGACTCGTAATACATCAATTTTAATGTTTGAAAAATGTTCTAGCAGTCAGTTTTGCGAAAGTGTTGTTATGAACAAGCGTCGGGCATCCTTCAAGATATCCGTCATAGATGCGAGAATGTAGCACAGATATTTGCATACGATATTACTAGTCATCAATCAAAATAATATGTATTAAATTTATTCGAAACGATTAAGTTTACTTTCATTCTATTGTTCAACAAATTATGCTAATTTGTCAGTCAACTCTCATCGATTTATAGCAGTTTAGCAATATGGATCAGTCTGTTAACACAAGTCTGTTACATCACAGCTCAGAGTATTAGTTTAATGATTTTATTGCCGCATGTCACTAGATCGTTGAGAAGATTCGTAATGTAAAGTGACAGGTGTCAAACCACGGGGCTCTGGCGAGAGACATGACGTACTTGTGTAATTTTTAATTCACATCGCGTTGTAATTGTGGTAACATGAAACCCAACGGGCGGTGAGCACCGACCGCGACCATCCGTCTGGTGTGCCTGTCACGCTCTGCTCCAGCCACGCTTATACAATACATTCTCAATAATAAATAAACCTTATCAATTCGCGTTACGTCTATTTAAATTGGTATTACACGTAAAATACGTAAAACGTAGCCGAAACGATAATGTGTTTATCTCTAATTAAGCGTTAATTATGATAGTGTTGAATACCTGAATAGGTTTCTTACACGACAAAGGTTATACTCGTATATATGGGTTGAGCTTATTTGCATAATGTATTTGTTTTTTTTTTATTGTCTAGAGCTCAGCATCAATAAATACACTTTCAATAGACATCCGAAAATGCTTATGTACGTTCTGTAATATGCTTACGTTATTAAGAATACTTATAGATTTACTGTTGATGTAATCGTTTTTAGGCATTGGCTAGTTTGATGAAGAATGTGTGAATTTTTATTATACAATCGGTCAGTTGAGGCAGAGGCAAGTTTGTTTTGTCGCCTCTGTAACAACTGTACTATTACCATATAACGTTTTATTTAAAAATAATAATTTATAATTAGTATAGCGATCGAAAGTGACTGTAATATGTTTTCTGTGTTCAAGGATTGTCAGGAAGGTGAATAGATCCTTACGATGTGGGTACTGTATTTATAAAAAGCATTGAAGTGACTTAATTTAATAGAAATTCACAATTATTAAAATCTAATCCAGGATACCAAAATAGTAAAGAGGCTAGTGGTAGGTTTCTCGTATGCTAGAGGCCGTCTGGGTAGGTCACCGTTTTGTCTATTTCTGCCGTCAATCAATAATAGTGTGTAAGCACTGTTGTATTCCGATTTGAATGACATTGAAGTCAGTCAAATTACTGGACATTATAAGATTCATCATCTTATGTCTCGAGTGACGAACGCAGTCCAGTACCATACAATACTTCATAATTCGAAGTTCTGAATGTTTATGGGCAGGCGTGACACTTACCATCAGGCGAGTGACCTACTAGTTGCATTAATGCTAATACAAAAAAGGCAACCACTAGTAGCGAGAATACGTCATATACATTACGTCATTTGACGCAAATCACAAACTTATTAGCACACAAAACAAAAAACATGTCGATAAAGCGTAACAGAAATGAAACAGCTACATCCTATAATTGTACTGTTTATTTGACAATAACTGGTTATTAACAACGTTCCATGTGACGTGTTTTCTTGCGTAATGCTACTTTAAAATTACTTTAACGGCTTTTAACTCTTCACGGATCGGATTTGCACCGAGTGCCTTGAACTTCGTTTCGAATCACTAATTGTATCTCACTCAGCAAGCGGTCGTCATTGCAAGTGTATTTATGTTCAATAAAACCTCTTGTGAAGCTAGTTAAATAACGAAAATTACGCGACTGTGTGCTGTTTTTACATAACTTTCTATTTTATCGCTTTTTGTACTACCGAAGAACCAGAGTAATTAAGTAAATATATTATTATTTTTTATATTGTAACAACCCGAGACAAGTTGGTGCTTATAGATAGACTATGCAGACGGCGATACTCATTCGGTAGAACAAACCGTTCATTAATACTATGTTTAATTGTGCAATAGTATCGAAACATGCAATACAGTTCATTACTGTGGTTAAATCGCATTTGTTTTTTTTTTATTACGTTAATATACGCCGCGGGAGCTCAACGAAAGTAGTGTGTATTCATTGGTAATTAATTATCGCTTGTTTTAACAGTGTAGGAAATATCGTGGGAAAATCTGCATACCTGAGAATTTCTATGACAAATCTGCTAACCAGCATTAGACCAGCTTGGTGGAATAACCCCTCTCATTCATAGAGGAGGCCTTACAGTGGTACAGTATAATATAGGGTTGATATTATTGCCGTTGTACATTCTGAATTATCTAATATATTGTCAGTGAAAAGTATGACTGCACTGCCTGTGTAAAGTTTTGATGTACTACTATCTCGAACATGTAGTTTTCGTTCTGGTTATTTTTCAACCAAATTCAATACACAATTCCGACCAATATGTCATGTTTATCTTTAAACAAAAATATTATATTCCATGAAAATATAAAATGAACTTGTAAATGCATGTTTAGTTTTGTTTTTATAGATAAATAATAATATATTATAATCTATGGGAAAACTATAAATATCCAACCGATTATTAGTGTGGAAAGAACCGCAGTTGAAATTAAAAGAAATAGCATTGCGGTTTCGTTCGATACTAGAAGGTTTGACTAATGATTAAAACTCATTGTGCGCTTTTACATAATTGGTTAATCGTAATGTTTATTGTTCTTGCGGTGTAGATATTTTTAATAGGTCAAACCGTCAATATGTCGTTAAAAATAGAAATTATCCGACTAGAATATCAAAATAATGTGTTATCACAGAAACACGCTTCTGCCTTAGGTAATAGATATAATATGGCAACAGAATGAAGAAATACGGCAATTTGTAATATATTTTGAAACTAGACGTTTCTAAATAACATTCCATGTTCTCAAATGTTACTAAAATATTATCGAACGTGTAAAGAATTTATCTTGACGTGAAGTTTTCTTAGTTTTTAGTATTTGACTTTTGTGAATGGAGGAATGTTCAACTACATAAGTTTTTATGATGGTTGTTAAAGAAAATGATATCTTAAAACTTAAGTCACAATGTTGTCTGTGCCCGAATGTATAGACAGACAATGTTGATTAACAAATGTTCTCCGTATTTGTATTACATGCTCGTGGATATAATCGAGCAATATATCGCTAATCAATTATCGCGATGTGATTTTTTCGAATGGCCTAACGGCAACTTTTGAGTTAAGAAATCTTTTAGATCTTCTCGGTCGTTTTAATTTGTGGTGTTACGATATTACGCGATATAAAAAGGACCTCTCTGTAATGTGGGCCTAATCAATTATTTGGTCGAGTTTCAGATAACATATGGGCATGGATGAGTCCCGGAAGTATAGACTAGCGCAGTTAAGATTTTTCTCGTCAAAACGCAATAATAATACGATTTTTTAGAAGAAACTATGTAAACGATGCTAAAGGTGCCAACGGTTTACTCGCATGAAGAATCAATTCAAGAATTTTTTAAATCTTTTCCTACGTTCACGATAACTGTAGTGCATACGCCCAGAGTTGTCTCGATTTGGTTTCGCTAGCATCCAGAAGTTATATTCATTCTATGGCCGTCGAAGTCCCCGGATCTAAACTTAATAAAAAGTTTGTGGGGTTTGATGGTCCAAATGTGAGATAACAGAAACGAGAAGACAAAGCAAGTAATTGAGCAACATTTTAACTAAATTTGGGATCACATGAGGGGAACTGATATTTCAGTCGCATTATCGGGTTGGTGCGTTCCAGACTATTACACATTATTGAAAGCTTATTTTCTTCCCACCTACCCTTATCACCCCTCTGGGGAGAAAACACCCAGACCCGAAACAAATATTTGTGGATCACACAAACACTTTATCTCGGTGCGGGAATCGAACCCGCGGCCTCTCGCTTCACAGCCGGCTACTCGCCCACTGCGCCACGGAGGCTGTTACACGTTATTGAAAGCAATGGTACTTATTAATTTATTTAAAGGCACATCAGCAGTGTACGGACACATATAAATTACCTTAAAATCTAATTTACATACTCGTTCTTATGTGTGCACCAAATTAAGATGAGCATAGAGCTCACATACTTTAATAGACCATCAATTGGTCGTTATTTTATTAAAATATAAACTGTAGCACAGATTGCGTTAAAAGTTTAGATTACTTTAGCTTTAGTTAAACAATAATTACTGATTATACTTACACTCGGTTTTAGGAATAACTACTGTGTTATTCATTCAATATTTTATCTTTTAAGTTTCTCTTATTCTCGTGTGAACTTCAACACGATAGGTACAGACGCGGTTCAGTGAAGTCAGTATCTGACAGTGTCTACTAAAATAATAAAACGTTTGTTTCCAAGTAATTGTATACGCACTCATAGGCACTCACGCCTGTAATCCCCGAAGGGGTAGGCAGAGGAGTAACCAGTACACCCACATTTCGCCGAGCGTATCTCTGTCCCACGATGTGATAGGGGGCGAGCCTATCGCCATACTGGGCACAAATTCCAGACTCCGGGCTGATACTGAGCATTTTGTAATAGAAAAACCCAATACCACTTTACCCGACCCGGGGATCGAACCCGAGACCTCAGCGTTGGACTCAATCGTAACGCGTATGCATTACAACTGCGCCACCGAGGCAAAAGTAATTGTATGTTAGGTAAATTTCGAATCACCAATTTTTTTTATTAGCTTGAGTGACGAAAAGGCAAGCGCAACGCCTGTCCATAAACAGAAGCAACATCACACGGAACTTTGAATTACAAAGAACTGCATGGCATTGGACTACGGTCGTCACCCAGATACATAAGATGTTAAGTCTCATAATACCCAGTAATTTCACTGGGTTCAATGTCCTTCAACCGAAAAACAACAGTGCTTACATACTGCTGTTTGGCGGTTAAAAAGTAAATTTCCTAATAAAAACTGGAATATTAATATTAAGACAGAATGGCTAGAGCAAGACATTGAATAATGAATTACCACAATCTTACACGTAATTAAAAAGGAATCTATAGATTTCATATTACCTCGCATTAGTGCGCCATTTGTTTCTCTTGCGTTTATTGTATCTGGAATTTACCTACACGTGTCGTCAATGGTAAATTTTAATTTACTATTATCGCAATCGTAAATTATGTCACGGCAATATATCTCGCATAAATGTATTTTAACGGAGTCCGTGTCAAAATAATACAAAAAACACTGGAGGAACACCCAATTTCCGCAACCCGAAACGATGTACCGTACAACCGAGAACAGTAATAAATTAAATCCTTAAAATGTTCATAAGCTTCAACACGTTTTAAATATGTAAAGTGTGACGGGCGCTTCGTCCTGGAACACGAATCCTTTGGTAAATTTAATATATCCACGGGTCCGTCCAATGCCACGTAATATTTCTCACGCGGCGCACAAAGGTGACCGTCCAAAACCATAAATTTTATGTTCGTCCCGATATTGAATTTTGCAATTTATGCGCGCATTCGCAATATTCTGAAATGTTTTTTATTTATTTTGATCAGATGACCTTGACTTAACACTAGCCGTGATTCCACGATTGTGCTAACTTACTGTTAAATGTTACGTTGAATCGTTTATCACGCAGGAAGGTCGGGTCAAGCTCAAGAGTTTGTTTGGACGCCACGCCGTCAGTACTTCGGGTATACAGCGAAGAATGTGTTTGTCCATTTTGACAGAGCCAAAATTACACAATTTACATAAATTATTCTATTGTTGTTACCATGTTATGTTGGATAATACGCAATTTAATGTTATCGCATGCAATAGCCGTGCAAGTATTCGTAATGAAAGATGTATATTCAACCTTTTATGTCACTGACCTGAACGCAAGGTTTGCTGAGTGAAACGCAGAGGCCGTCGGCGTCCTTGCTGTAGTGCTCGACAAGTTCTTGAAGCGTTCGGAAGGTGGTGCGACGAGCTATGAAGAACCCACCCTCGTCTAGTTGTCTAATTCGATAATGTTTCACCGTGTCCCCGTCTCGTACTGAGAACAAACAATAGGTACAATCACAAAACTAAACAACAATTATTATTTCTTAGATGACCTATAATTGAACTTTTGTGAGTACACATACTCGCTGGTCATAATCAATGCAAGATCATTGCACGCAATTCGTACTTGTTCAGACAGAGATTCCGGTTCGTACAGACACGGGCACGTGTCTACGTGGAGGCGGTTTGATTAACACTTCTGGTAGATTTACAGCTAGTTCTATTTAGGCCACGAAAAGCCATGGCCATTACAAGACTATACATCCGCTATCGATTTAAACCATACGAATTCAGTTAAATAGTTATATCGCAATAAAATTGCAGTTGGATAAACTATTTTTATTTATAGGAGCGTCAGAATGGGAGACTTAAATAAAGTGAATAACCAGGTCAAATGCAAGCTGGATTGAGGCTGTAAGTATATTATTATATAACACTTCACTACAAACTACACGTCTACTAACGTCCCACACGCTTAGCTACAAACTACATCAAATTACATAGATCGGGTAATTTAAATCAAAGATTAGACAGTTACACAAACATATGCAAAGATCGCTGTCAAAACCACTATCATCAAAGTACACTGCGTTCTTCTCAGTTTCCAAACACATTTAATGTTTGGATGAGCGAGTCCGTTACAATTTTACTATACGTAGTTATGGCAAGAGTGACATTCGTCGAAATGCCACGAAAGAAAGTTCATTCTCAGAAGCAACAGACTGCTAATAAGTGGTTTATCAAATATAATATATATGATTCTTTATCTGTGCGTTGAATTATTTAGTCGTAAATATTCATAGGTAGTAGTAGAGCTCATGGTCCGACCTTCTGAATGCAAATCTTAACATTAATCACCGTTCTGAGAATCGTCGCTTTAAGCTTTTGACAGTTCCTCGATTCAATCGACTGACGAAGGTAATATTTTACATCCTTTATAATCATTTAACAATATTTTTTTAAGTAGGTCAGTAGCGTTAATATTGGTACTTACTTATGGTGTTATTCATAATAAGTTATCGGAGCTTTATAAGGTCGTTATTAGATGATTGATAAAAATTGTTATTCATAATCGTTCAATAACGCAAAACGCTCATTAACTCTCCTATAAAGTGTCACTATTTTAAAGAAGCTAGAACCCTTTTATAGACCTATTTTAAGCGTTCAATAGTGAAAAACATGGCCGACATCGGTCAGCTGTTTCATATTTGACGTATATTTTTACGTCCACTGACATTTTTTTTTATTTATTACTTTTTCTTTATTTATAACGGCTTCGCCATATTATACATTTCGCCAATGACAAGTATTATATATTTTCAACTCTTCCTAAGAACGACGAAATATCAGCGCAGCGGCGCGGCGTGGCCGATTTCAAGGTCTTGTTGAATTTTATAACTCCTGTTTGTTTACCTTTCTTGAAATTTGACATTGATGAGTTGTCATTGTTGTGTAACAATCATTAGTGTTTGAAAATTTCCGACGCCGCCATTACGGTCTGGTATAAAGCTATGTATGTTTAATATGTGTAGGCAAGTTGTGTCTCACTCGTACGCTTTCAGCTTCAACTTGCGTCTTCTTCCGACATGACGCATTCCTTTCTCAGCAGCTTGCGTTTACACCAGGCGTTGTAAGCTCTAGTTCAATTCCATAATTTTGATACTTGCCCTAACGTTTCATTATTTATCTTGCAAGTATATATATATACTTAACCGGAGGAAGACGCATGTTGAAGCTGATGAGCACATTCAGGGCCCACCTTGGCTACACAACGGTGTAGTAACGACTACGCCCATATTTCTTATGGCAATACTCCTACTTGCACTTTAGCAGTTTTTCAGGCAATACCCGAATTCCATACAGGCAGCATGCTATTTTTAATCATTTCGTTATGCCATACTATATAAGAATAAATTTGGAAGTACTATTTTGGCAAATCCTCGTCTTCAGAGTATATTATAGTTTAGTTCGTTTTTGTAGTTTTATATTTTATCTTATAGATAACTTTGGCTACCATCAGATGACCCACTTGCTCGTTTGACTCCTCATAATAAAACATCGTGAAACAGGCCATTATTGTTTCTTGGTATCAACTGTTCTTCATAAATAAGTCAATGTTACTGACCGAACGAACAATAATCCAAAGAAGCAATGATATTTTTTATACAATTTCTTCGCAAATTCATGGTCAGGTAGTGTAGTGTTTGTTATCACACAGCATAATTATCTCACATTTCTTGTCCTTCAGGGGTTTGCGAAATCATCAACAAGAGCATACTCAACTAAACCAACTTTAGCCATTACGATAAATACGTGATGTATTACAAAATATAGAAACGCTGAAAGCTTGTATCATCTTTGCTCCATGGCGGAGAACGATAACAACGCACAAACACGGTATTTTCTTTAAAAAAAAGTTTGTTTATTTTCAAATATTACCAAAGTTACTTATATGATAAAATACTAAATCTTTTTAGTATCACTTGTAATAATTATACATGAATTCACAACCTATAAAATTTAAATTTGCTGAAGTGAAAGAATCGAAATTTCACTTTCGTTCGTTCATTGAGAAAGCAGTTGGAAAATTTATGCGGCACCCATTGTGACGCATAAATAGGATTTTATAGACGTTCTAGGATTGAGTGACGTGCTATTGATAATAACAAATCTTAATTTATCTCAGTGTAGTTCGAAACATCATTAAAATCCGTAATGAATACTACGGCAGCATAAAGCACATGCTATAGGAATTTCAATGTCATGATTATTAAGTTTGTTATATTATTATATACGCGTTTCATTTTCTAATGGGGGTATTAAATAAAAATAGTTGTACCATCTTCTCTTTATTTTGTTTGTTTCCCAGTTCATTTTTCAAGACATAATTCGATAATATTTAAAATACTATGTTCAATTTATCTTATTATTTGCAATTTGTCTCGACACGTTGATAAACATTTTGCAAGCTCTATGATATTTTCGATAGAAAACAAGTATATATATAATATGTTGATGATATGCAAAAATGTGTTACAAATTCGTGATATTTACGAGATTATAAAGAAACTTATGCAAAGTGGTGTATCACGATCGAACGGTAAAGTAAAGCATCACGTGGAAACCGGCATGTCATTGGAATAATAATTCCTAATGCATGTGTAATTTGAATCCAACTCAACTAAAGTTCCAACATTTAGATGTTAACTTATTGCATAGCCGAATAAATACCATAAGGGGGTTAAACTTATATACGTCTTGATAAATTATTATCAAGACGGACTTTCAGCTTATACCTCACTGTTCAAACGGAATTTTAAGTTTAATTACAGTTTTATGTTCCAGTCTAGAGACCAATTAGCACTGGATAAAAATATAAAGGTAATAAATCATTATAAATCCTATAAAATGCAAGATTCCAGCAGTCTGTTATGTAGAACATTTACGAAGAATCCGGGGCATTATAAAGTATTATGTCCATACTACGTAATTAATTGTCCTTGATATGTTTCAAGAATCTGATGTAATTTATAACAGAGTCAAGATGCCAATATGCAGTAATTGCTAATGATTCGATTTCATATTATTATATATTATATCTCGTCGGGAAAAAATACACTGAGAACTAAATACAAAATTGCATATATTTTATTATTGAGTTGTTACATACTCGTATATTTGGATACTAATGTTATACTCCTAACTAATAATAAAACTGCCTCGGCGGTGCCTGGTGTAATGCGTACGCGTTATGACTGAGACTGACGCTGAGGTCTCGGGTTCGATCCCCGGGATGGGGTAAAATTGATATCGGTATTGGTTTTTGTATTACGAAATGCTCAGTATCAGCCCGGAGTCTGAAATTGGTGCCCGGTATGGCGATAGGCTCGTGGGACACATCGTGGGATGGAGAAACGCTCGGCGAAATGTGGGTGTACTGGTTACACCTCTGCCTACCCCTTCAGGGATTACAGGCGTAAGTGCGTGTGTTACACAATATAAAAAAAGCGAAAGTGGGTTTGTTTGCTACGCTTTCACGCCTAAATCGCTGAACTAATTATTTATTGATGAATTTTGGTACAGAGATAAATAGAGACGGTTATAGGCTACTTTTTATCCGAGTTTCTGGGTGCAAATCCCAGGTTAGACATTCACAGTTTGTTGAAATTTCGATTAAAACCCATTAGTTCACATCACACATTAGTTCCCTAGGATTGGAATTCGTGCTCGGTATGTCGATAGACCGCCACCTATTACATCATGGACCGGAAATAAGCCTTCCGAACCGTCGTGCGCTAGGTGCTCCTCTGCCTATCCCCACGTGGATAGGAGCTAGGCGTGAGCTAATGAACGGATGTAAAGAATAATACGACAGAAGAAAATACATTGGAAAATAAAAGACAGATAGTATCGCGATAGAGAGATAACGCGAGTTAGATAAGATGATGAATACACTTCGTCTCATAAGTAATTAGGTTTGTTTGCTTTGACATTAGATTTGATTCGTACACCATTAAAGAGATGGTTACGAATAAAACTGTAAATATAAGAGTTTTACGCGCGTTTTCTTCATAAGGGCTGCCTCGGTGGTGCAGTTGCGTACGCGTTACGACTGAGGCTGACGCTGAGGTCTCGGGTTCGATCCCCTGATCGGGTAAAATTGTTATGGGGGTTTACTATTACGAAATACTCAGTATCAGCCGGTAGTCTGGAATTTGTGCCCGGTATGGCGATAGGCTCGCCCTCTATGACATCATGGGACGGAGATACGCTCGGCGAAATGTGAGAGTACTAGTTACACCTCTGCCTACCCCTTCGGGGATTATAGGCGTGAGTGGGTATGTATGTATTCTTCATAAAGGATATAGAAGATTAAGCTTATACAAGATTTTATATAGTACAATACGCGCAAAATAACTGCCGGCCTGAGATTTCAAAGTCTTATAGACTATAGACTGATTTTCACATGGTTCGATTCTAGTTGATCAACTGACTTGAATGAACAAAAGCTGTATGGTGTTTATCGATCAATTTGATTGAAAGTCTATTGAGACGGTTCGAATCGCATGCGATTTATAAGTTTATCCACTAAAATGGTCCCTGTGAACCCGCTATATGAGTAGCGCGAAGCGTAGAGGGCGGACGGACTAACTTCAGCCTGGCTTAGTTATTTTGCGCGTATTGTAACAACTTACGTGTTGTAGTTGGAAATGAAGTAACATGCGGTTTCCCTTACTTTTCTAATGGAAATTTTGCAGCGTATACTTAATTGTGACGAGAGCCAACAATGGGTATGAATGAGAATAGAAAAAAACGGTAGCTAGGTCCACCATAGTATATGTTTTAACGTGAGTTGCGTTTTATATTTAAATAATATACAAAATAAAGTTATTTTTTTAATAAAAACGATTTTTAGCGAGATTTGTCGTCCTCTACAGTTACTACCTACTTAATATTTTATTCGTATCATACGTTCACATTGTCTAAAACCGGCGCGGCGTGTGTCCTCATTTACTATTTTATTGTTCCTGAAATTTCATCCATACATATTTTACAATAGTTTAAACTATGAATCACAGAGCGAGCCAATAACTAAGTTTAGTACAACCTATTATCTAATCGTTAAAAACCCTCGAAACATAATCATATTTTCTTCAAATATAGCTTAAAACCATCTCTATTAAATTAACTTACAAAACCAAATCAAATCGGTCCATTCGTTAAGGTGCTACGGTGCCACCCACAGATACACAGAGAGGGTCAAACTTATAACACCCCCTTTTTGTCGGCAGAGTTAAAAAGAGTAAGTACATAAAGATTTTGTCCAAAATCCGTGATTGTATTCATAAAATACGAGTACCACTAATTAGGGAGTGTTTAGGTAACCATTTACGTGTCCATACCTTGTTCCCACGCGGCGCCTGTGCAGAGGTTTTAGAAAAACTCTAACCGGTTTTCACCGGTTCAGTGGTGAATCATCGCGATTGCTTGATTTCTTTCGTAATATAATTTTTATAATTGATTTTAAATTGTCATATTCATTAACATAGATATCTTGTGATAATAGGAAAATCTAAACGTTGTGTTAATTAATAGTGGTGTTGGAATTTACCTGATAATGAGAAATCATTATGGCGACTCTCCGAATCGCGAATAAGGAAAGCTCCATGCTCATTTTCGGGTAACAGCAATTTCTTTTCAGCTTCAATTCGCTTTATTTTCCGGAAATACCATCTGAAACAAACAAATCATTTATAAGAAATCTTGTTTACAATCCTGCAACTCTATCGACGTATTACATTTAATTATTACGACACAACAAAGACAAAGTATAGCTACACAATGAACAAACCTACTTATACGAGTCTTTGTAGACAGCACAAAATATGTAAAGCAAATATCCAGTTATGTTTTTGACCCTTTAAAGACGTCGGACGTAATATTACTGTGTACATATAAAGGACCGGTATGGAGCTCAGTTATAGAGGGCTCAGAAACGATTTGTCGGTGACTCAACGATAACGAATGAACAGAATTCTGCATTCAATTGACGTATGTTCACCACTCGAGACAGAAGCATAATAATATTACAGCAACCGCTTTTGACACGAGAACTTGTGCGAACATTGAATTGTAATTCGTAGTTGTCATTTGATATATATATTTTTGTTTATACGGTGTAGTACTTCAGACAAAATCAAATCTATGATACGAGAAGGCAGACCCTGGCATTAAGCCGTGATAACGCTAGGAAGTAAGAAAGTAGAGACAAAATTATGTTATGGTACAGAAATAGGAGCATAATTTAGTTTTATTTCTTGCTTCGTACAGTTGCAAAACTAAACTACAGGGGTCTGACAATAGTGGTATTGCATCAAATACCCGCCGCACACAGCCGAGGTCGTCGGGCTGTTGTTATAAAAATAGTATCTAAGTAGTACAGCTGTAAAACGGTAAAATGACTGCGAGCACTAAAAAGAGTCACGATCACTTCAGACATCTCATATATTTTTAGAATTGCTGTAACTCTGTTGATAACGTGACACTTTTTATGATTAAAGATATTGTGGCGAGAGACGGGGCTAGACCATAGAATTTATGGGCTAGACGTTGAATGATCTATTTTATTTTTATGAACTGGTTAGCATGTTTAATATTATTACATCGTGTGCATGGCAGTTTTTTCTATTATAATAAATAGCCAGCCAATCCTTAGTGTTGCAAAGTACTCATTTTCTACTAGTAATAAAGTTGTTTGCGCATGATATCCTGAATAGAACAATAATGCGTAATTTTCATTTAATCAAGGCTTCTTGCATCTTGAATATCGCGATCTTTGTGTAATTTGATCATGTTCGTGACGATAAAGCTTAGATTGGATGTTGATTACTGTTGTTCATCGTATTATTTATTATCATTATTATACGACAAAGCACGAATCCTTGCTCTCTCATTAAACAGATTACTATTGTCTTTTTATAAAATTGTGACGCAAAAAGGAGAAATAAATAATAATACAGGATGGAAACGTCAAAAATGTTGTCAATATTTTCTTATTTGATTTTGTAACTTATTTTATAAGTAGTAAAAACGATGAAAACAATCCTTTAAGTGATTAAGTCGGTTAACAACGGCATATATATTGGTTATAATTGAGTCTGCAATAAATACTTATTTTAGAGTACTTATAACAGTCTTCTTCTTCTATATAAGAGTTGTAAGAATAGAATAGAAGAAAATAATAGGCATTTACCAATGATATTGCCGTTCTGTACCAAAAAAGTTAAAGTACTTTTTAAAATTTCAATGAATCATAGTAACCACAACAAACTCTTCAAATACATTTTGTGCTGCCTCTCGGGTATTGATGTTTTTCCCGCCAACAACATTGAAAACAGTCAAATTACATGGCATTTAGGGACTTAACAATGTCTTTGACCGGAGTTAAACCGGAGCACAAAGTGTTTACACACTGCTATTTGGCGGCAGACACAATTAAATCAATGTATTTACTCAAACCGCTTATCACATATACGAGGGACCTATCACAATAGTCTTTAAAATCAAAGAAACAATAATCTGTACACATTTAACATCGTCAATCTCTATCCTGTATTGGCAGTATTGACATAATTGAACATAACTATATTTAATAAGGAAACTATAGGTAGGTCTCTTAACTATGCTAAGCACCCAACGACATGCTTGTTCAATAACAATTTTAGATAATGCACAGGAAAGTTATTATGCACAATGTCGTAAGATCTATAAAAATAACGTACGATAAGGGCGCCTACAGCTATAACACTATTAATACCTTCGGTGAGACCTCGTCACGCACTGAGGGCATCCTTAGGGTCATAGATCGTTTACTAGTAGATAAAGCCGAAGGTCCAATAGTGGAAAATGCACGCGGAATAGACTTCCCAAAGAAACGTGCAAATGAAATTAATGAATTTCTGTTACAAATACTAATTACCTGTAAACAACTATTTATAGATAGTAGATTTGTAGATTTATTTATTACATTTCCTCTATTTACCTATACTTAATTTGTTTAGTTAAGAGCACGGTTTTTAGGATTCCGTACCTATAGATCGTCAACGGACCTCTATTACTAAGCCTACGCCGCGCGCGCCGCTGTTTGTCTCTCTGAATATCCGTTCTAATTTTGAACCGTAATAGGTAACGGGCTGAATTTACCAGATAAAAAAACCCGCATAACAACCTTTGAAAGCTTTGAAATATTGAAGTGTGGTGGCACGGAACTATTAGTGCCTGAGTAGGAACCCGGTCTTACTCCCATTTCGCCGGTTTTTCTTTTACTTTCGATGTTCACATATAAAAGGGAAACGCCAACGACCACATGAAATAATGAAATTGAAAAGAACAGTTTTAAAATCAATTAATTTGTTAAACAGTTCACGAAACACGGATAAATTGTCTCAAGTTTAGTGTCACGAGAAAATCACAACTTAAGCGTGGACCAGTGACCTGCAAACTTTTACATGTAGGCGGGGGTATTAGGTATAGTTTACCATGGTGGCAGACGTTTCGACCTTGACCCTCTTACACGTGAGTGAAATCGTCATCTTAATCATGAATCATGGTGATGCCGAGTATACATATTATTAGTGGACAAACATAGCACCGTGCCACGATTTGTCAGTATAAACAAATCCTATATCAAATATTTAAACAGAAATGTGGTCCGGCACTTGTTTGATTTCACGAATTGTATGTCTGTGCTGCAAATCTTAATGAGTTCTAAGAGAAAAATAAATATCGAGCCTCGATACAAAATATCAAGCGAAGCCACACAAATATTCTCTAAGTTCTTTTATAGTTGATGTATTTAAACAATATTATTCACCGCTATACGTATTTGTTCTGATATATTTCAATTGCAGATATTCGAAAGTGCAAATAGCAATGTGCAAATATGTATAACTAACTTCATGGTCTAGACTTAGAAAGAGTCGAGTAAAAGTTTTGGATTTATTAGTATAACACGCAAATATAAGGTTAGAAAGATGTTACGAGTATGTACTTATAGGCCATAAACATAAGTATCTACGTGCATAATATTGAAGACGGAAAGTATTATGATATCGATTGCGTAACGGTTCTTAAAAATACTTAGAAGTGGCATATCCGTAGGCGACATGACTCAAGGAGTCGGAAATTCCTAATCAATAATAAGTTTTGTTACATAAATTTCCGGTATACTGACGTCAATTATAGTATTGATTGATATCTCATTTGAAAATATCTTAAAATGCAAGTTAATCAAAAGTTATTGTTTATGTGACCGGTAAGTCCTATGGCGTTAGAACGTTGATATCTATAATAGTAAAGTAGTTATTCACAAAAGAGATAACTCTAATTAAAAGTGTAACCCTTTGACCCGAATGTGGCTCGCGTAACCAAAGAAAATTAATTACGCAGCTTTCGCTAAGAGTTTTATAATAACGAGTTAAGGAGAGGCGCCGGTCATCGAACTGTACGTGCCGATGTAGCTACTATTTTTTTTGCTAAGCCAGTCTCGACGGGCTACTGGTCGCTCCCTAGATAGGTAATCTAATTATAGGGCCTCCTTCTTACGATAGATAATTATTTTCAAGCCTTCCAGTTTTAGAACGCTTGTAGGTACAGTTTGGAAGTCATTAAAGTATTTTTATACATTAATAATAAATTCGTAACAATTTGCATTTATTAATATTGTATGTTATATCAAAGACCGTATAAAAATAGATTAGACTGTAAACCTGAACTTTGTTTGGACGTGTGATACGCGTTATTAGTCATCCCATGTACAGTCTGTAGAATTTTAAACGCATACAAAGTAACATTTATGTTTTGTTACATCTAAGCTTCGATAACTCATATGTATAATTAACGTTTATATTTCCCACGCACATTTGCATTAGCAATTTCTTCAGGCGTGTTTAAAATATTAATGCAGTAATATGGTATTTGGTGTTGAATATTGAGTGACACCCGTTACGTACGAATCAATTTTATAAATACACATTGATAAAACAACGAATACGGGATTATATTTTATTACAAACCATTTGTTACAATTACACCAATACATACATACACCCTCACGCCTGCATCCCACGCAGATAGGCAGAAACTATTGGACTACGATCCAGACACACCTCTTTTGCTTCTTTCATATTCATGCATTTTCTCATAGATTTTCGCCGTTTAAAGTTGCTTGTGATTTGCCCTTTTCAGAGATAATTTATTTGGTCAGTATACGTTCTTCTCGGGCGCCTTCTTCTGCC
The DNA here is from genome assembly GCA_905332985.1 of Mimas tiliae. NCBI lineage: Eukaryota > Metazoa > Arthropoda > Insecta > Lepidoptera > Sphingidae > Mimas > Mimas tiliae. The sequence goes on along the minus strand of HG995256.1, from coordinate 9,125,698 downwards.
CCTTCCATTCACATACGCACGATAAACGCTTTTCGTAAGTGTCACCTTTAATTTACCTTCTGCACATGTCTAAACCACCTTAGCATATGTTTTTCCAATATTAGTCAAGTTCACCACATCCTTCAAGTTACAACGAACTCTTATTACACTACTCCTCATGTAATCAGCAAGGGGAAAGCTACACATACATATTCCTTAGAGAGCGCATTTCCACCCTATTTAGTGGACTTTCATGCTTCTGCAAGACTCAATTGTCATTACAACAAATATTTATTAAAACTAGCAAAAGTAAATATATAAGAATTCTGAATAGTCGATCGAGTCTGCAATTATTAATGACGTGTTATTAACCACATTAACAAGTGACGAGGTAATCGGTTGATACCTCTTCACAACGCTCTTATTGTCAATTTGTATTGTTGAAGCTATTTAGTGCCGTGGGAATTTGTTAATAGATACAGTTTACATCGAAATAATAGCTTATCGCGGTTACATAAATCATTTGTTTTAATAACTCAACGTGTTGGAGTAACGTAGCTAAACAGCTGTAGGAAAAACAAGCAGCCGAGATGCACTTTCAATCCTTTATCAAAATCCTTTCGTGATAATTATATTACAAACTGTACTTTTGCAAACAATATAGGTTAAGTATTCTGACAAGTGACAGATAAGGATAACAGTCATACAATCCAATACATTGATTGAATTCATAATAAGGACTTCCCAAGTGTTAGACAAAAATAATGTCAAAGCCAGTAGTTTATTTCCGAGGATAATAAATACAATGTATCCTTATGTGCGTAATTGAATCGTTACAATAGATAACATTAAAGCCACATTATAAAAGATCTATATTAACAAGGCGATGAAAATCAAACATTGCAGGTTTTAACATTTGGTAGTGAGGACTATTAGCGAAGTCCACAATGAGCCGTTAAATGTTACTACCTGCTTGTTAATCCGTTAAGGGCATGATGCGATACGCAAAACAAACGCTGGCAGGTAGGTACTGCGAATTGTTAATCAAAATGCATTAGGCAGAGTCGGCACTCATCGACCCGGCGAAACATTGCTCACAAGCTGTTACGAAGTACATTGTAACAAATGTACTTAAACGGTCTCTGAAAGTATAATTAACTTTTCTTTTTCAATCAATTACAACATATTTTATGTTTTGTTAGTAGTATTTAGTCCCAGAGGGGTTGACGTCAGGCAGGCGGCCGGTCGTAAAAACTATAAGCCAAATCATGTCATGATTCATAACATGTGTTAAAAAAGCATGTTGCGCCGACCCCACTGGGAGTGGGATAAGGGCAGGTGGAAGACGAAGAGTTTTGTTAGAAGTATTATCAAATTACATATCTGGAAATGAGAATTTGAACTACTTGTACATTAAATAAATATAGGATAATATTAGGCGATTGCACGGGTTTGTCATAACACACATTGTGACTAGTGTCTATTTAGACACATTCGAAATAGTTTGTATGAAAACATCCGCCAGAACTGCAATTATCGACGGAGGTCGGCGTGCGCGAGCGCTGAGGCGCGCGGCTCGCATAAAAAGTAAAAACAAATCATAAAAACCAGTTGTATTGTTCTTTCGCAAGAGACGACCTCAGCGCTTGTGATAAGGAACGCGTCATTTTCATCGATTTTCTAACACGTGATATTTAACAAAGAAACATTTTGAATTGTAAAATTTATTGTTTCACGGTATTGCCGTAGCTTTCATTAATCGAGGCTGGCAGATTTGTCTGTCTTTAGTTACAAATATGTATGGGAGTTAAAATTATGACCGATACAATACATCATTGACTAGAAAGCGAAATGAAAGATAATAAGAAAAAGATATACGAGTAGGTACCTAATTTTTACAGCTACGAAGCTACGAGACGTCACGAAACGGAACCTAAATCATTCGGAATAGTGAAAGTGAACAAGAGGCAAGGCAATATATATTATTAAACAATTTTTATCTATTTTGGATTCATACATCCTGGGGAGTAAAAGGCAAACGATGGAAACGTTGCTCTCGGCAACGAGTTCATTTCGCGAACAGTCTTCGTATTATGAATTGTGTGACAGGTAAAAATGAGGAAAAGTATTTAGTTACTTTTCATTCCAGGTGCGTCCTCTTTCAGTTTCGAAGGCCAAATCTGAATGCATCATTGGTATTGTAGACGGGCATAGCTGATTTGGAGGCATCACGTTTTATTATGACATCTGTAAACATCTTCTTGCAGTCATTTTAAATATTCCATTGGAGTCGATTGCATCTCGAATTTTATAAACAGATATAGAACACATCACATAAATTGAACATTCACTGAAAACTCACAAATATTATGGCACTGTTGTTTTTTTTTATCGCGGTCACAGCTAACAAGCGACATATGTACTATATATCTATAACACAAATAAGTATTGGATAGTGAAATCACATATTATTTTTCATATCTATTTGATTAACTTATCTTTTGTTTAATTACTGCGTATTGATGCTGAGATTAATCTGTTTTCAAAGATATCTAAAGGTACATAGTATAAAACAAAGTACCTTTCCGCGTCTGTCTTTTTATCCGCTAATTCCTACTAAACCACGCAATGGATTTTGATGCGGTTTCCACGATCATTTAGATATATTTTTTTTGCAAGATTTATATGTTATATGTTTAAGATTCATGGGAGCAGGGAAGTAATGTTCCATTATTGCCCCTGAATAAGACATTCACGCGGGCGGAGCCGCGAGCAAAATATAATATTAAAAGATTTATCTCTATTACGTTGACATAACATTAGTTTAAAATTTTATACCTACAGTGTTACATTATGATGCACTCGCTTGATTAAGTTTTATGAGAGCATACTTAAAATAAGCTTAAAATGTGATTCTGCAATCAGGTAGTTGGCTAAGATTTAATAAAAATAAAATTTAAACCTTTGCATAAGTTTTTCAACTCTAAGAAAGTGATTGGCCCGTCGAATATTGAAATATTGTTGACGAAATTGAACTTCTGTGTTGCTCACGTCATAATATTGTGTCAGTCATTTAGTTAAGCACTTGATTGCCCCTTATGATTATTTCATTATAATAGCTTCGCATAAATGATATTTGTGAAAAATCACAAATCTGTGAGAAATTGCAAGTCAAGCAAATGTTTCAATGTGAATGCGTTTGTTTCTTCCAAAGAACGTGTTTGCTCATTCGGTACAATAGGAATGTTGATGGACAACGAGAACAACATTCGTGTTTTCAGAACGCTGGCCTACACAAACGGTTCGCAACGGATATTGCATTTTAAATTGTAATTTTTACTGACGAAATACAACTGTAAAAATCCACCATATTCATTACCGAATACCGACTGCAATTAATATTTCAAATTACAGCGAAACGACCGTATAAATATTTCATCATATTCTTATTGTATTTTTTGTTGATTCCGGTGTCATATATGATATAGGAATTCTTTTGTATTGTTGAAACGGGGCAAACATATGTATTTAAACTGAAAATAGGTAAACATACTATGTGTTTTTTTTATTAGCTTGAATGACGAGATGAGCAGATAGCTCGCCCGATGTTAAACGTGACGCCTGCCCATAAACAAAAGCAGAGTCACACAGAACTCTGAATTACAGAACATTGCTTGGCTATGAACTGCGCTCGCCATCCCGAGACATAGGATGTTAAGTCTCATAATGCCCAGTAATTTCACTGGCTTCAATGCCCTTTAAACCGAAAAACAACAGTGCTTACACACTGCTGCTTGAAATAGACAAAGCGGTGGTATATATTTAAGGCCGAAACTAAAACAAAGTTTTTTGCTGTTTATTGTCTTGTTTACATTTCATTTCAGAACATTTTAAGCACATACTAGTTAGTAAGTAAAGTACTTAAAATTCACTTGTAATAAAACGTGAGTTATTAATGTCCTAATTATTCAAGCAGAGGATCCCGGAAACATATGTTCTGAACAAAGGAACGTCAAAAATTCAAAGCACAGTCGCTTCCGATTGATTTGGCCGTTGTTTGGTGAGCGTCACCTTCACGGCTCACTTCCTGAGCGGGCTCGTAGTCGCCGAACAACGTAGAGGAAGACCGCGGGCGCCGGTGCAGCGACCGACCGCGCAACCGTAGCCTTGGACGCGAGCTCCCTGCATTCTAATCGGACGGCCTTGCGGAAGCGCGTGCCCCGGACCCGCTCTCGTAACACAGCCCCTTATCATCCGCACTGATCCATTTACATACACTCATTATTTTTACTCACCTATGCAATATTGCAAAATGCAAAGCAAACATCAGTCTTGAACGCAAGGAACAACATAGGTACCTAACTCTGATAAATGTAAGATATGTTATGGTTTAATCTAATACTTTTACAAATGTCACAGACAAAAAGAAATATTGCAAACACTCACAAGAAGTGTCTTATTATACGCAGTATTATTGTCGTTTTGGAATACGTAGACAATGGTGTATGCGAAGGTCCGCAAGAAAAATGTAGAGAGTAAGCGTGCATCAGTCATTGGAAATGATTAGCACAAGTTGTGGTACGCCGCGGGCTGTTCGTCAGGTGGCAACCAGTTCTGAGCGAGTCGGTTTTAGTAAGTAGACCGATGTGGTTGCATGAATGCGCGTCGACGAATCCAAAAATATTTATGTGGGAAATTTAAATATACCGACCAAGTTGAAAGCACAAGTAAATTATTGTACTAAGCATACTTACGGCATAGTATTTAGTTTCATGTATGTGTCGAGTGGCACGGTATCTGCGTTTTTGTTGCTGATATTTGTTCCCGAAAGTCGTCTCGCTGTTCTCATCCAGCTGCCTCTTTGCCGCCGGAAGCCCTTGTCGTTTTTTAATAACTGGATATGGCGTTTAACGATATCATGCCATTTCCATTTTACTGTCGCTGGCGAATCGCTAGCGGCGTCTTCTTTGCATATCTGCAGTCCGTCGCTAAATCTTCTCATATTTTGAAGATAAACTTCGTTCGACTTCGGTGGCAGACTCTTCCGCCTCTCGTCGGCGATTATAACAGAATCTTGAGAGTTTTGATCTGCTATCCACTTTGATATGAAATCGTTCTTATCACAGACTTGTGTAATCACTGGCTCTTCTTTGGGTGGTGGAGGTATCCAATCCAAACTTACCCATTGACTAGATTTAGGTTTAGATTTAAATATAACGTCTACCTCATCGTCGCAGTCCGAGGAGCCGATCGAACATACAGAGGTTTTTTTTCTTGGGAATCGAGAGCGAACTGACCTACAAGCAGGAGAAGGTTCAGGGCTCGCGCTGCCTTCTACAGTGTCCTCTTTCCTAACATCCTGCAAACTCTTTATACAGTCAATATTCACATAAGAGTTTTCGGAGCACGAAGAGTCAAGACTAAACCTAGGAGCATTTCTATGTATATATTTAGACCTAACAGTAACTTCATCAGTATTTTCTACGTTGCCGCCACCAGTTTCTCGTTCGTTTGTTAGAGAAATTCGTCGTTCGTTTGATATGGCATTTTCCATTTCTATTATTCTTGCCATACTTGGAAAATTGTTTTCTTTTTCTAGTTCAATTATTCTAGTTAATCTTTGGGGACATTCTTTTTCAATGTCTAAATTATTTGTAATAGTCTGTACAGAATTATCCTTGTTTAATTCTATAATTCTTGTAATTCGTTGTGATACTTCATTATCGGTATCTGTACAAAAAGGCAAGGGTGACGTGTCATTTTCAAATTCAATAATTCGGGTTATCCTTTGTGTGGGCTCTTTTTCGGTCTCAACACAACTAGTGTTCACATTTAAATCATCAAGTTCTATAATTCTCGTTATTCTTTGGGGACAACTATCCCCATTTGACAGAGGACTGTCCATAGAATACGGTTTTAAATTATCTTTTTCCGGATAACGCTCCTCGGGATCTCTCCCTTCTAATATATCCATAGAGCTTAGGAAAGAAGATGTATCATCTATTTCTAAAAACCTTTTGGCAATATTAGGGATATTACAATTATCAAAAGTTACGGATTCGTCTCGTGAATTATTACGGCTTTTCGCTTTCTGTAACGCACTTTCAGAGAGGAAGACACAAGGAACCTCAACTTGCATAGACATTTTGCGTCTTCTGGTTGAATTTTCCTTTTCTTGATTGATGTCATTTTCAATATCTTCTGGAACAGCGGTGTGTTGCAGAACAATTGGTGTTCCTGCCACCATGCGAAGGAAGTCCGTTACGGCAGCTATGTGCGCTCCTGTCACAGCTCCTTGTAACTTCACGCCTGATACCTGGTGCGGCACAAGTTGATTATCGCGAATACACCACACCACGGGCAGAGCCCCCTCAAACACCATCCTCGTTTAGTGTCAACGTTTTAAATAGGCAAACCCGTCGTCGATTAAATTATAATACGAATTTTAACAACAATAATATAACAGTCTACTTTATAAGACCGGGTTCACTGGCGCATTTCCGGGCCGCGTCCTGCACATTGATAATAAAAAAAGTGTGGAAGCACATAAATTGGTCGTCGAGAATACGGCATAGCGCGATCGCGGCGTAGGAGCGGGCGCGAGCGGTGCGGTGCGCGGCGTGCGTGCGCGTCCGTCGGAGGTCGCGAGAGATAAGGCGGTGAGAGTCGCACGCGCACGGTCGCAGCGCAGCGCCGCCGCGCGCCGCGTCGCTCCCCGCCACCGCGCCGCAACGCAGCTCCATCACCTTCGATCGATCATACATCATTTTCCATCTGATGCATCACTCCTCGGACGAATTATATAACGGTATGGATGTCCCATTTAACCGTTAACGACGTTTCCGGACCATTTCTTTGTTTAATTACAAGGGGCTCTTGTTCCATATATGTAACCCCCTTGTACCTTTAAATTACTTATAAAGTACATATCAATTCACATGCATAAGTTATAAATTAACAGTACTCCAATTTCACACAACACGTAAACTGTCCATTAAATAACTTTTTCGAGTCTAGACCGAAACCGAAGCCAATTGTTTCTTGTCTTGCAATCTTCATTTTATTTGCATAAAATATGCAAGCGCTGGAATTCAAGTAGGTTTGCTACAGTGACGTAACCGATACGGACCAAAATTAGTAAAACATTCGCCGACCGCGGACGTCGTTTATAGTCATTATCAACAATTTAGATTCTTGGTGATTAATAACTTATTACTGTACCTTATATGGTAAATGAATTCAATATTCATTGTTGCAAGTCAAGCAGGAGGCTGCTGGGTAAGAGAGTCATAAGTTACCCCATCTCATGTCAGGTCATCTTGTCGGATACAGTTAGGCTGTTTTGTGCTGGTCCTATTCGTGTCAGGACGGTCCATCACTCAGCCGACCCTCGTGCGCGCGGCGCTATACCGCAAGCTTTATGCAAGCTCATCTTCGCACAAGCAGCAATTGCAATTTTTGATTGCGCTACGTAACCTTTTCGTATCTTCTTATACGATTATTTCATCTCTATCGACGTAAGTATCGAACAATGAAAACATTACACACAAAAGTAAAAAAAAGATTAACAGAATATCATAGGAATAATTAAATTTTAACAGATCATTTAATTAGTTTACTCCATCTGAATATAAATTATTTTGATAAGATAGTCGAAGGAAAACATTATGCTTAAAGCTCAAAGATTTATAAAGATTGAATGTCTAATTAAGGAATGTGTTTGTGTGGTGGCTACATGCATTAATTGCGTGCAACACTGAGCAGCGCAAATGCCAGTGGACAGTTAGGATCGGCGCCGGCGCAGCTTGCGATGCGCCGCTCGTATCTGGGACGGGCAAATCAAGTATTAATTACCCATACAACGCTTAATGAACCCTTTATGTGACATGTCAACATTGATGAATTTCATATCCATATTTGTTAAATTATTTCCAATGCAGAAAAATATATAACATCGCAATAATACACGTTAATCATGAAAATCATAACATCCAAAACTTGTTAAGTACATGGCGTACACAATACACCTAACTAACAAGAAGTCAGTCGAATTGATATTATAATTACTCGGTTCATCACAAAATTAGTGTTCATTATGTACGAAGTGCATTCATTTAATCTAAAACGAATAGTACCTGCGCAATTTCAAGTATAATATATCTGACTGGAGTAAGTTATTTTTAGCTTTAAAATATATTCTTATTATGAGTCATTTAAAACTTTAAAACAACAAAAAAGCATCAGCTATTCAATGAAACAAAGAAAACTAAGTGAATGAATTTGAATTTGAAATGTTCTTAGAATAGCCAATTTGCGAAACTTCATGAAGGTGACCTGACTGTCATCTATAAAGTAACTTTTAAAAAATAAAATAAAGTTTAACAAAACTTAGCAATCGACTTCAAAATAAAAACACGGAAGAGTAAAAAATAACAAATTCCTTCTATTATATTCTCTTTGGAGTACCTGTGTCGCTACCGGTCAAATAAAATTGCACCGACTGGAATTTGTTGTTTTTTACTTTTCCGTGTTTTTATTTTGAAGTCGATTGCTAAGTTTTGTTAAATTTAATTTTATTTTGCAATTTTAGCTGTAGTTACAGCAAAACGTTACTGTAGGTGACTCAAATATCCGGATAGCCTATAAAAGATTCGGCCGATTATCGTTAATTTGCTCCTAAGAATTGAAGAGTTTCGTTAATTTGTCATGGATCCCATAATCAGAACCTAACTAAACTCTCATCAAACTATCCTTGAAGTACATCCTTTCTAATAAAAAGGAATCATCGAAATCGATTGGCGTGATATTGAGTTATCCCTACATTTGTCGCGCACATACTTAATACAAATTTAAGACTTATATGGTTTTCTCGTGGATGCCATTGTCAGAATTAGACCAATGAAGAATGAAATGGGAGCACACGGGAAGCATCAGCTTGCATATAAAAAAAGAATCATTAAAATCGGTTCACCCAATCGAAAGTTCTGTGGTAACAAACATTAAAAAAAAATACAGTCGAATTGAGAACCTCCTCCTTTTTTGAAGTCGGTTAAAAAGGAATTAATTTCTCCACAAAAATACCCCAATCCAAAGTGTTTTTATACGCACTCACGCTTGTACTCCCCAAAGGGGTAGGCAGAGATTTATCTAGTAAAGTGTTTTTGAGAATAATTATGTGTATACGAGTATTCTTACATATGAATGAGAAATACACTTAATAAGTGTTAAATTGTATTTGTGAAGTCCAAAGTAAGTAATCTTTTAGGCGTGCAAATGTTATGTATCGATGACGTGTACGACCTCCGTTATTGATAAAGAAACTCTCGCCTCGTATTCAAAGAATTATTCATGTTTGGGCAGAAAACATTGGGAATTCCGGACTAACAGGAAAAGAAGTAAATAAATTATTCTAGCAGAACAAACACGTGAATATTATAATATGCTTCTTTTTTTAATAGAATTCAAAGAGAGATAAAGAAAATGTAATGTACAAAAACAGTAGTCTTTGTTTTTCCATGGTAATTTCTGCCTTTGTATGTATTTACTAGCTTTTCCTCGCGGGTCCGCCCACGAGAACCTTTTTCCGGGAAAATTATGAAACATTACTGCTTTGCTCCCATGAATCGTGATATACATATAAATGTTACAGAAAGAAGGAAGGAAAGGAATGATAGTGAAAACCGCATCAAAATACGTTAAGTGGTTTAGGAGGAATTAGCGGGTAAACACACAGACGCGGAAAGCGACTTTGTTTTATACTATGTATGTCCCGCGCGGTTTCACTCGCGGGCATATTACTGCTCCGCCCCCGTCTTTCATACAAAGTTCAACCCCCCTTTTACCACCTTAAAAGGACAATTTCCAAAAATCTTTTCTTAGCAGACCCCTACATTACACATAGGTACTATCATCTGACCAAGTATGATGACAAAAAATTTCAACCCCTAATTCATCCTCTTAGGGGTAAAATAAAAAAAAATACTCCGATATACGTTTAGATTTACTTCTAACCAGAAGCATGTAATTTCGTGCTTCTTACTTAAAAAATTACAGACTTTCATACAATTGTTAAGCCCTTATTTTACCCCCTTAGGGGTGAAACTTTTTAAAATCCTTTCTTAGTGGATGCTTTCAGCATAAAAGGCATCAACCGTTAAGGCATCTTTTTGGCGAGGAAAAAACTAATACCCCGAGAGGCAGTACAATATGCCTTTGAAGAGTTTGTTGCCTAGCATCCAGCCGATTTCTTCAAGAAGGATAAATTGCAACTGCGCTGGCAAAGATGCATCGATAACATGGGTGGTTACTTTGATTAATAGAAATAATTTTTGATTCAAACAATAATATTTAACGGGATAAATTTTTATGTGTTTACATTATACATTTTATTTAAAAGAAAGATTGTGCATTCACCATGTCGATGATTTGTGATGTAATTGGTGGGGTATCAAGTTGAAATCAAGTTTTAAATTATTATTTGAAAATATGATTGATGGCACATACAAAGTCAATTATCTTGACCTATATCTTTGTTGTAACCCTCGTATTAATATATCATTATTATAAATTATAAGTCGATAAATAACATAACAGCGAAAACGTGTTGTGACAAACTGCAGCCACAGCAGACTGCACTGCTTCATTAGGTCATACAGTACGGACAACGGATACCAAAATATACGAATGTGTTGTTTAAAATATAGGTCGCACGTTTGTTGTTTTATATATTACATCTGATGTAGAATTGAAATTAGATAGATTAAGATCTGCACGCTCAGTCGCATTCTTAAAAATCTAAACTAATGCAAGAAGACAAATAATAGCATGAATCATTAAAACAACATTGCTTTAAATGCTACAATTTAATGTTACTCTCAAAATTTTCTGTATAGAGATCTTGAATATACAAAAAGACGACATGTTAACATGCATAAAATAAGTCGTAAAACGTTTTAAATAAATTAACGTTTCAAAATGTAATACGGTGCCATTCATTAATGTCGATAAGTACATAATATTATGCTGTGACTTGTGTTCGATTTTGGCTCTGATGGTAATGTAGTGATGATTTAAGTATATTAACCCTGTTAACCATAGTTGTCACACGTTACAGTAATGAATAGCGCTAATGGTGTGACGGTTCGTGAATTGTGTAATGTCGGCCAGTGATAGCACGATTCGAGGAAGCAAGCGGTTAGCGTGGACGTCGGCGGTCCGCGGCTGGCGCCAGGAGTTGGCGCCTGTCCGACAAATTCTCAACGCGATATTTTTCACCACGTCATAAACTTATAACCGTACACTCACTTTAAAGTTTCGTTTATATACAAACGGGTCAATCTATCACTTTTTAATGCAACAAATATTTCTAAGAAGCTCAGCTGTTTATCTGTTGTCTTTTGTTGCTTATTACCTATCACTTTGCTATTGCAGTTACTTCGGAAAAATAAACGCTTAATGTATTCTAGATAGAATGCTAAAACGAATGAAGCACACCTATCGAGTTAGTAGCTTGGGTTTATTTTATTAAGACGGCTGTGTTACATAAAAACAACATTTAAATGATTTATCATGTCTTCTGTCTTCCATTTTTTGTAACATATTTTTGATTAAATTAAGTTTCGCAATTTATAGTTATCATGAAATGCGATAACATGTATGCATCTGCATTTCATATAACTTTACGTACATTCAAGCTCATATATTTTGCCATGGGGTGTCGGAAACTAACTACCCATCAACCGACATGTGTAAATAAATTGAGAAAAACATGGTAAACGCATTCTTAATATTCTGTACACAACTGAAATAAGAACTAAATTCTATCAAGTTAAATTATGAATTATTATAGCGGTTAATAATAAATCAAATAAATTCAGATAAATTCAATAAAGTCTCAAACCTTTGAACGGAAAAACATACTTTTACCTACTTAGATAACTGGTAGAAATCTGTATTCATATAAATCATGTAAGTAGGTGAAAATTGCGTAAAAATATCGTAACAGATTGATTTATCATTAATTATAGTAGAGTTCAAACTGTAGTTCTGCAGCAACAGTAGAACAATTAATTATTTAGTATATATAACACAGAATGTGACTCTATTTACTATCTTCATAGAGTTAGAAAAAAATCCTGAGTTGTAATAAAATAATAATATCATGGTGTCCCTGATGTTCTAGTGTCTAACAGATAGGTCAAAATGGTAATACATAATTAATTTTTAATTAAGTATATTATAAGTATATTTTTTTAAATAATTGGAAATATATGTATTATTTTAAAATGAAGGTAGCCATTGTAACATTAACTTTTCGAGACGACCTACACCTCAGTCTCTCCCGTGACCACGAAGGCTGAAAAGCTTTCGAAACGTCGGGACTAAAATAAAAATTAAACCGCGATAAAATCCGTATAAACTAGTTTTATTTCAATGTGTAATATTCGCGTAAACCTAAGAAATCACTAAGTATATTATTATTTAGGGCCCATTTTTCAATGTCCCAATAAATTTTAACCGTAGTTGACAGCTAATTTTAGAATAACCAATCTAACAGCGCTGCAGTGTGATAATTATGTATTTTGCTGTCTTGTTGTTTATTTTATAAATAAAGATTACGTGGATATTGAAAAATACCAGTTATAACCCATTTTGTGTTGGTGACGAAAACATGCCAATTTCGCATATAAGACGCTAAATTGACAGCACTAATGAGCATTTATTGTTACACCTTATTATACTACCCTGTTGACAGGGCGGTAGGTACTTAAGGAGATCGCGTCCAATCGGTCGCCCTAATTCCTGGCCTAGAGAGTAAAGGTCCCTGACCCGTACTATCTGTTTCTTATCACACCACCCTGTCCAGAAAGATTGGGCCCGAGACATCATGAAATGTAATACCCGCTGTAGACATGATTGAGTACGTAAAAAATAGAGATAAATACAATAAGGACAAAACATCAGATAAACCCATTGTCGAAATGTAGTACTTTAAAAATTAAGGCTAACAGGAAATTCAGTATCTATTAAAATGATTGAATTAGTAATTACGATATAGTGTGATTCATTTAATTAATAAAGCTTTATGACCTATGCGAAGTCTAGACTGACTGCCTCGGTGGCGCAGTTGTAATGCGTATGCGTTACGAGGTGTCGGGTTCAATCGTCGGGTCGGGTAACAGTGATATTGGGTTTTTCTATTACGATTCTCAGTATCATCCCAGAGTCTGGAATTGTGCCCGGTATGGCGATAGGCTCGCCCCCTATCATATCATGGGACGAAGATACGATCGGCGAAATGTAGGTGTACTGGTTACACCTCTGCCTAGTTCTTCGGGGATTACAGGCGTGAGTGTGTATGTATGTATGTATGTATGTAGAGTCTAAAGTCTAGAACATAAGTGATAGAGTCGATCAGTAGGGTTGGACAGTTACGTCTACACCACGACTGTGGCGGTTCAACAAGGGTTGTTGTCTCATACTGATTGAAAAACTGACATCAAGTGGCAGCCTAATAGAACGTTAAACTTTAACATTTAGTTTATTTTAAAACAATGAACAAATAACAAAAATAATTCATTGTAATTATTTTAATTAATAAAAAACCTTACAATTTTGAAAGACAATTTTCCTATATAAGAATTTGTAATGAGTACTGTCACCAATAATGTAAATATAATCACTCTGTATACCGAAATCATAAAGGAATCACGCGATCTTAAAACCTTTTAAATATGACTCAAAATAAATTCTTGATCCACTAGTCACAAATGGTATAATTACAAATATTTATGAGAAAATAAAAGTCGTACAGGAATGCTTTTACAAACATACTTAGGTTATTGAGCGCGGTAACGGATGTTTTCGCACAAAGTAGAAATTGGTATCACTTCATCGTATTGCGAAACAAGTAGATATTCGATATAATATAATTCCCACATAGGAAATGATTGAACACTTTTTATAATACATTAAATAATAGTAATGCGTATAAGTACAGTGTCATCTCTTTTATTAGCTTGAATGATGGAAGAGAAGGTCGCTCGCCTGATGGTAAGCGCCATGCCTGCCCATAAACAGAATCAACCCCACACTTTCACAGCTATGATGGCGCCAGAACTGCGCTCGCCAGCACCGAGGCGTAAGTTGTTCAGTCTCATAATGCTCAGTAATTTCACTGGGTTCAATATCCTTCAAACATTCAACGGTACTTACATACTGTTGCTGCAGCAGAAATAGACAAAACTGTGGTTTCAACCCAGAGTCTCACATACGAGGGACCTACCATATGTCTATAAATTACATGAATAATTAGCAATTTAAAATCTACAACAGTGAAAGTAAACACGGTATTGTGTATATTTGTACGAATTAACGTAGGTATAAAGGATATTAATTTTGCATGAAATGGTCTAGTTGTAACTAGTTAAACCGAGCCGACTGAATCGATCTACGGACGGGGCGCAACCTACTTGTTTACACAACACCGCCCACCGATTATTCATAGGCTTCTGGGATACAACCTATGCTTAGTGCGGCAGTATTGCGATGGCCTTCTTCTGCGAATGTGTCATGTCGCAGAAAGAGAGCGCCGAACGGGTTCGGGAACGAACCGATCCAAACGAGGAGGCGGCGCGGCGGGTAGACCGACTGACCGGCGCCTCCCGCCCTGTGGATTGGGGGCATTTGTAGAATTCTACCATAGTATCCCCTGCTTGTCGTAAGACGCGACTAATTGGGGGCAAGAGGGTCGCGTCCGTACAGCGAGGGATGTGCGGCCTTCGCACATTTTTCTTTGATGCGACCTCAAGACGAACGGCAGTGCAAAATCCTTGTGCTGCCATAGACGTCGATGGCGTCCCGATTGTGACGAGCCTTTCAAGCCCCAAAGGAGACGGGCCACAAAGGCATACCGGAAGCGATACAGATAATCCTGCTGGGAATCTATGGTTGTAAACCTGTATTACATATTACTGCTTTCGATTTTGTTTTTGGGTATAAAGATTATTATTATTTTTAGATTTACTTTTGAAGACGCTGCGTTGTATACAAGGGATATGCTTCGCTCTGTCTGTGGCTCGGCTCCGCTAACACGAGCCGTTTAACTGCATCACAAGGTTTCATGCGCGATAGCTTAAAGCTGGTACTCATGGTTCGATTTAAGTTGATCAACCGATTTGAATCCACAAAGCTGGTATGGCTTTTTCTGTTCAGACGATTCAAATCGCATGCGTAAATCGTAATTCATTAACTAAAATTAAGCCGTGTGAACCCACTATTAGGTAGATTGGTCGTGTTATGTTATTTTCAATGAAACTGAACTTTATCAAACGGACAGGTAAAATACCCGCTTCATAGATCTCTCTTAATATTGTAAATGCGAATGTATGCTTCTATAACAGGGACCGGCAAACGAGCAAGCGGGTCACCCGATATTAAGTGATCTCCAACGCCTATAAATACCCAAAATACCACAAGAATCATGGATGCGTTGCCGATTTATAAGGAAAGGGGATTAGATAGGGGAGGGCGGGATTTGGTCTTCCGGAAATCTCACTTACGGTACCAAACCAACCACGTCACGTGAGAGACAGTGGTCTCAGTCAAGCCGGTCCATTCATCCTCTAGACAAAATTGTATACAGCGTGGCTTTATGACTTGGCTTGGCAATATAATATAGTATCCTATTATGTTAACGTCAATAACATTGTTTGGTTCATTTATATACATCGAGGTAGCTATTGACTTACAGTAGACTCGCATTACAATTAGGTATTTTAAGACATGACGAGCGGTAGAACTAATTGCTGTTTTAAATAGCATAAACTATTATTTCTATGACGTCTGGGTTTTTCACATACATACGTACTCACGCCTGTAATCCTCTAAGGGGTAAGCAGAGATGTAACCAGTACACCCACATTTTTCTCCCTATTTCTTCTGGTAATTACTTAAATATGTCAGTATGTGAGTATATATAGTATATAGTTATAGTTGTGTAGTTGAACGTGTCGTATTTTATTTGGTAAGTAGCATTTATTTTTGTCTATTTAGTAGTTAAATATAAGTTTAACCTAGTGGAGGGTCAAGACTATGTGAGTGACTGTCGGGTGTGTTTATTTATTTATTATATGCGTATATAACATTCTAGCTATTTCTCGCGGTTCCGTCCGCGTGAATGTCTTTTTCCGGTGTAAAATATAATTGTCTCCCTGTGTTCCAAATTTAAACCAAATCTATATAGCCATTTAGATGTGACTGAATTAACGAACACCCAAATTCAAACACACTCACGAACATCCAGGCTTTCACATTTATTATGTTAAATGGATACGCATTACTTTTTAGGCTATATAAAGAAGTAAAGTATTCGTTTCGTCTGGGATCAATAATAATAATAAATAAGTGTAAGAGCTTCCAGTGAAGTGGAGTGGTGACGTGAAGTGCAGAC
The DNA here is from genome assembly GCA_905332985.1 of Mimas tiliae. Classification (NCBI taxonomy): domain Eukaryota; kingdom Metazoa; phylum Arthropoda; class Insecta; order Lepidoptera; family Sphingidae; genus Mimas; species Mimas tiliae. The sequence goes on along the minus strand of HG995256.1, from coordinate 9,109,269 downwards.
CAATCAGATCGTTTTAAATATGCCATTGATTCATTGGAAACGCAGCCTAACTCATGGTAGGTACTGGAATAAAAGGCATTTAATATGATAAATCTAAAAAAAGCCTTCGGATTTTGTCGTCCATTCAATTCGAGCGTTTTTGAGTGGTAGAGCCACGCTGTAGACACTTTTGTCTATAGCATGTATGGGCCGGCTCGTCCGGGTCATTACAACTGACTCACAGAAAACCGGCGTAAAGTAGCAGCTTGCTGCTTCGTTTCATACGGTGAGTGAGATATCCGGAGGCCCAAATCTTCCCAATTCCTTAATTATCCCTTTCCTTTAAGGTCGGCAACGCACCCATGATTATTTTGGTATTGTGGGCGTACATGGGCGGTGGAGATCACTTACCATCAGGTGACCCACTTGCTCGTTTGCCGGCCTATGCCATAAAAAAAATAAAAAATAAAACTTATTTTATTTCCGACTTTATGTAACCTGCACAAAGGAAGAAAAGCAAAATACACCAAAAAACATAAACAATATAAACATTTGTCAAGAAGCTAAAGCTATACTGTACTGACTCATTTTTTGTACTTTAAATTTTCTCGGAAAGCATGAGCTTTGTTCAGATCTCTTGGAAGGTAAAAAAATATTTTTTTGTTTTGTTTTATTTAGTTAACAGTTGTTTTTAATTTTAAAAGAATTCTGTAAATAGATTTCGCTGTAAATAATATATTTTACCTTAACATTGCATAAGTTACGCGTAATCGTATTTAATGTATCTCGATAATTGTATACTGAACATCTATTTATAAATAGCTTTTGCTCGCGGCTCCACCCGTGAGAATGTCTTTTTCCGGGACAAAAAGTACCCTGTGCCCTTCCCTAGGATATATATAATCGATCTCCTTGCCAAATTTCATTAAAATTCGTTCAGCCGTGAAAACGTAACAGACAGACCGAGTTACTTTCGCATTTATAATATTATTATGGAAGTATGGATGAAATCCAGTCTTTGTGTATGCAAATTTAAGTACAATACTGTCGAGAAGCGACCGTAACTAATGGTAAGGATTTCACAAAACGTCCCGCTTGTATTTAAGACTCATGTTTACTTGTAGAACATAAACCGCAAGCTATATAAAAAAGACTCAAGACAACGCGAGGACGCAACGCCCCTTCAAAGTGTTTTCATACAAAATACAGTATTGGCAGTAAGGTCACAAATCACAACACAAGGCATTGGTGCCCGTGCTCACCGGGCGCAGACGCGCGAAGCTTTGTCTTTGTTATACAATGTTGCCGAACGAAATTGATTAATATTATATAATTATGCAATTTCTCAGACAAAGATTTAATAATCATCATTTCATATAATGTGTTTTCGAAAAACAGTCAAAGTGCATACATTATCTTCGGTTTGAGAGGTTGCCTTCGATATTCTTATAAACTCGAACTTAAATTGTAAGAACAACAATGGTAAGAAAATATTATGGAGACCTATACCATCCGCGTAGTTTCTTTTTATAGCATAGGCTGGCAAACGAACAAATGGGTCACCTGATGGAAGTGATCTCCACCGCCCATGTACGCCCACAATACTTAAAGAATTATGGGCGCGTTGCCAACCATAAAGGAAAGGAATAATTAAGGTAATGGGAAGGGGAGGGTCTCCGGATATCTCACTCACCATAAGAAACGCAGCAGTAAGCTGCTACTCTACAGTGGTAAAGACCCGGACGAGCCCGCCCATTCATGCTGTAGACAAAACTGTCTAAAGCGTGGCTCTACCACTCAAAAACTAGGATCAAATAAATAAATAAAAGAGACAAAAAAAAGCATGTCATGCCTAAGTCTGTTCAACAGGTATTCTTAATATAGAAAATGGGTTTATAGTATCATGAATGCATTGTCAAATAATAAAATTACAGGTAAGCCAAAGCTTGTAATACCCACGACGCTAGAGTAAAAGTCGAGGCAACACTTAAATTACCTATTTCAATCTCTACTTTGTCAGTTTGTGTTTCGTTCTCTCTTTTTTAAAGTACCACATATACCCTTGGGCTTCACGGATGAAAGAGAGATCCGACGACAAAAAGTGAGATAGGAATGCAAGGTTGAGCTTCATAAAGTTATTAGAAGTGTTGTCTCTACCTTTGTGATTGAGTAACCTACCTATAGAGACAAATCTTAGGTACATATTTAAATATTTGTAATAACTACAATATCGCCGTGGCTATCGGTAAATACTGCAAACACTGACGACTACAATAATACTTAATTTTTACTTGAATAATTCAGTTATAAATATCAAGTTATAGCTTTTACCATTCAAGTTCTTTATAAGACATAATATTTGTGACTACGGTATTGAGATGTTTGTTTATTTTAAATATTTCTCAGGTTAATGGTTAGTAATCAAAGTAGATTTAGCGACTGTTCCACTACTTTTGAGTAAGTGCTGCTTACCAACAAAAAATTTGACGTTCAAATACAAAAGTCACAGTATGACATATAGGTACATATAACAGAAGAAAGGTGTCATCTATGTAATTTCAGAAATAGCTGTATTATACGATAAATTGGTGGTTAAATCCTATTCGAAGGACCCTACATTCTATACATTACGTATTAGTGATATAAATATGTGTTACATGATGCTGCAAAAACCTTACATCCTATACGCAAATTTATGTTCGCGAAGATTTGATTCACACTACGAGGCAAATGTTTAAAATTAAAATGTAAATACTTCCTATTATAACAAAATCGTGCCAATGAATTTAAGCATAATGTTACCGCAGCTCTCATTTATGCACACAAACATTTTTTAGTCCACCATTGACGTCATAAACTAAGAAAACTACGTCACTGCTCTAAGAACTTAGCCAAGGTGACGTTATACAAATCACCGATACTAAGAAAATAATCATAAAAAGGTTTTTTCCTTAGTAATAGCCTTCCTATATACCACCACTATATCTAAGTACATACTAAAATACATATCCACTATCTTATAGTACAAGGGTGGGGCAACTTTATGATAGTTTAGGTCTGTGGTGTCCGCCATGGTCGATAGCCGGAGGTCCAGGCGTGCGGTGACACACCTCTGCGGGGCCGTAATCTCGCAGGAGAGTGGCGAGAAGGATCGGGAACAATCCGATCTCTCTCATCGCCAAAGGAGAGGTAGGAGACGCCGGAGTGACGACTGACCGGCGCCTCCCGCCCTGTAGATAGGGAGCGTTTGGAGAATTGCACCACGGTATCCCCTGATTGTCGTAAGAGGCGACTAATATGGGCGTCATAGTGCCGTCTGTATGTTACACTCTTCTACGTGCGATCTCGGGATGGACAGCAGCACGGTTGGTTGGCCCCAATGCTGTTGCTGTCGTAGACGCCAAGGGCGTTCTTCGGTGCGCGAGGGTTTTTTAAGCCGCAAAAGCGGCTCCTCGCAGAGACGGTTCCGGCTGAAGTCGGGGCGCTTATCGCCTTAGGAACCCGGGGTCTTCCCTAATGCGGCCACCGCAGGGTTTCTATTTATAATATTGCCGGTGTAGGGTGTTCATAGTGTTAGGCACTCGGCCCAACGAGCATCCGAATATTTTCCATCTCTCCCGAGCGGCTTAACGTTGGGTTTTAAGGTCGATAGAGCTCAACATAGCCGATCCGCCCATAGGGTGGGGCGGTACCGATAAATCGCTTATCCCCGCAAAAAAGACTCGAGTGCCTTCGTAGTACATGTGTGATCCACCATTGAAATATTTGTTTCGAGACGGTATGTCCCCGGTAGTTCCCGATACTCATGATACTGGTTACCCTAGTGTGAGTTTAGAACGAGAATTGGCCTTCTGAAACAACCATATATTACACACATAATATGTGTCAATGTTAGGTGTATATCCGCGTTTTACTTTTTGTTTTTGTGCGATTTACTACCAAAAGATCAATAGACAGATCATGACATTATCATACAAAAATCTACCGGTATCGAGGAAGTTTCGCCGAACCTATATGCGGCGGCAGCGTTTTTAATACTTTTTATTTGTTATTTCAACTATTTGTTTAGAATGTTGTAAAAGTAATGTGTCGCGTTTTTTATTCCAACACAAGGATGATTTTAGTTAAGGAGTTATTTGAATCGATATGCGACATACGAGTCGATTCACTAGAAAACTTTCGAGAAAGATTATAAAATAGTAGTAATTTAAACTTATTTTGACATAACTTGAACGCATTTATACAATTCGGCTTCGACAGATATTTCCGTAAAGAAACTATTACACATAATTTTTTGTTTTTTTGTTTAGCGATTAGTTCTGAATTGTCTTGTAACCTGACAACATTTTTACCATTTAGCCTAGATACAGCTTATTTTTCCCCAGAGAGGTTAACGTTAGGCAGGAGGCCAACTGTAAAAACTATAAGCCAATCTTTCTGTAATATGTGTTAAAAAACATATTGCACCGAATCCATTGCGAGTGGAATAAGGGCAGGTGGAAGAAATAGAGCCTTAGCGGCAGCCTTAAATTGCCCATAAGTCGGGAACGACCGGTTGCTCATCTCTTTCATAGAAAACTAACGTGAAGTGGCAATGCACCCACGGTGCTCTTGGCACTTTAAGTTTTTATGGTTGGTGGGGATTACATGCTTTTACGCAAATATTTTGAGCAGTCTGTATAAATAAATAAAATATCGGGAAGCCAATTATGAGAATGACACAACATAGAATTAAGACATTAAAAACAGACGAAGATAGTTACGCGATATTATGACTACGCGGTATAATTTTTTATAACGGCAACACACGCGACAAACTGTCAGTATTGGTGAGCTATTAAACCAAACCAATAATGTAGAGAAATTCACGGTCAACGAAAAGTGAGAAAGGTTTTGAAGATAATTGAGCATTATTAGCTCAAATATGCAATTTAATTTGCCTGTCGTAACCATCTCGAAGGTACGTCAATCTGCAGATTACGGTTTTAAGAGCGTTCTAGACGCAAGCGTAGAAAGTTGCTTGCGGCGCGACTGGACGGCGCCCGCGTGTGTCCTGCGATCCGCATTCCCCCTACCAAGCTTTAAAATGAAACAAAAAATAAAATAAATGCAACATCGTAAAATACAGTGTATCGCCGAGTAATGACTTTAGAAGACTAACGCAGAGAATAGAGAATCTACCACCTCCTATTTAATACATTATTTGAATCGCGTTACATTTGAATCGCAAGCTTGTTTTGTTAATGTTTGTATGATTTAGTAATGGCGTTCATCAATAGCATTGTCTTAACTTCATGAAGTTCATCACAATATTGGTTTTTATAAATAATATTTCTATTGGAGGTCTTGGGTCGATCCCCGGGTCGGGTAAAGTGATATTGGGTTTTTCTATCATGAAGTGCTTAGTATCAACCCGAAGTCTGGAATTGTGCCCGATATGGCGCCCTATCACATCATGAGAAGGACATAAACTCTGTGAAATGTGGGTGTACTAGTTACACTACTGCGTACCCCTTCGGGGAGTACAAGCGTGAGTGCATAAGTTTATTTGTATTATCAATTAGATTCAGAATAGAAGAATCTAGCTCGGTAGTAGTATCATATATAAACAAATAAAATACTATTGGGTATTTTATAGCAGATGGATTTCTCAACATATAAAGTACCATCTGTAATGCAATAATTTTATAATACTGCAGACCAATACACTTATACAAGGAATATCATTTACATACGCGGATTAGTCACATTTAAAAATAGTTGTTTAACTCAAACTGTTTTAGCCGGTTTATTTGATTAAGTGGGTAATTAATTAATAATATTTAAATAATATAAGTATTAAATAAATTTATCAAAGTTTCGTTAAACATTTTATTAACTATTATCATAAATAATGTATCTCATAACGTTGCATGATGAAATAATACTGCTAAATTAAATAGTAACATGCTTTAAAATAATCTCATAAAGCAAACTACAATTAATATTTTTTTCACAGCATGTGTAGCAAACTGGGTATGATAGATAAATAACGCATCTCTATAAATATTTAATGAATGCCTAAGCCTGCTTGCCTACTGCCACAGCGGATTCGCAGCGTAGAGTTTATTTGTCGAAAAACGATCGATTCTGCTTACAATAATATTGGCTATCTACAGAATATTCATTATTAACACACATTGGGGTAGGTCATACATATTTTATTGACTAGATACTAATTTAACATGCACGATTTTTGTTCGCCTATATTTGAAGTCTAAGTAGACTTTGAATTTTATTTTGCTTTATTTTGCACCTACCCAATGTTCCATAAACATAATAATAAATTTTAAAAATTATGGGTAATTATCAAACAATTATCGTGATTCAAAATAATTAAATATTTATATTTTTTTATTGCCGAGATAGACAGACAAGCAGATGATGGTAAGTGGTTACCGCCGCCCATGGACCTCAGCAATGCCAGAGCACAGCCAAGCCGCTGTCTACCGTTAAATTAAGTAGGTACACTTGAAAAATAACTTTGAAAATATATTATTTGAAAGCACAATATGAGATAAAATTAACATTTTGAACATTAGCATAGACAATACTTACATAGAAAATTATAGCTTTCGCAACTATAATTCGATTACAGTTTGATTTCGGAGCAATGAACTGTATTTCATCTATTACCTACCTGTTTTAAATCCATTCGCTTAAAATTACAGCGATGACTAATTATTAGAATTATGAGTAAAGAAATAATAAAGATGGTAATTCTCCAAAACTATAAAAACATGTTGGTCGTTCGTTAGATGTACACTCGGTAATGAGGTTTATCATAATTACAGCCTTACATGTGACATTGTACACTATCGTGATGAAAAGTGAGATCTGAGCACTTCTTGAGAATCGAGCCTTCACCTACATTTTGGTACGATTACAGAGGAATGTCACGAAGTAGTTAAACATTGTTTAGATAATGGCGGAGTGAAAACAATCGCATCTGTGCGACGAGGCGCGAGCGGCCCGGCGCGACACGGGTCGACGAACGACCTAGCTTAGTGCGAACTGCAAAGCAGTTTTCCTCGGCAGCGGTCCCGCCCCCGTTCTGTCTACTATGGTAAAGAACTAATAATAAAACTGCAAACATAATACGACTGTGCTATCCAACTAACAGTATTCGATGTCCTTCGTATTGTACGACGATAAAAATGGCACGTTATTTGTTGTCTTTTATTCTTTAGATTTATAATACTCGTACACGGGCATCAGCGCAGTATGATTTGTTACTTAATAAACTTTCCATTTAATTTTATTCTGGCAGTTTTATCCATTCGTAAATAATTAATAGGACGTGGCCTGGGCTCGATGCAAAAAGGTACAAAAGTGTTTGAAAGCTTAACATGGACGTAGTGTTTAAAAAAGGACTAACAACAAAACTAACAAATACAAAGTTAATTTTAGCTCAAGAGTAGAGCTAACAAAGTCTTAATTACTTACTTCAGAGAGTATTTAAGTTGATGCGAGAAAAATGTGCGATTACACTACTGATGGGTTAACAGTTAGTTGTCAAGGAAAAATGTGACAAAATCACCAACACACATGTACAAATTTATGACATAAGCGATTTATGTTTACGCCTTGGGGTTTAATGAACGACCTCACTTACACTTTTGCTGACAGGCGATACCGGACGTATCAACACACATGTACCAATTCTCTAAGCAAAAAATAATAAGATTTGCGCTATCGGAGCCCGATACACATACCAGTTTCGGTGACAAGTGGCATAACTCTCACTTGCGGATGTCGCATCGCATCTCGTGTGCACGACGCTCCATTACCGATAAATTGGCATCGGCAAAAAATATCATTTTCGCTACATACACCGACGTACGTACGTTTCTAATCACGTCATATCTGGGTCAGCGGAAATTTACGATGCGAACGATTCACTGAAAGGCTTTTACATCACATCTCGCGGCGCATACCAGGCACCTGGCACTACCAGGATCCGATCGCCACCTCTCGGCCCACGGGCCACGGCTAATTAGAAGGATTTTTTATCAATGTTCTGTGACGTCGCCGACAATAATCATATTACCGATCACAAATCTCTCAAATATTAATTTTTAATGCAACGTCAAATTTGATTTATATTAATTTGTAATTAAGATTAGCAATAACGACATTTCGAATGACATGTAAGGAGACAGTGAAAATATTTTGAATGACAGGCACCTTTTAGACTGCGACAAAAAACTGGGAACGAGAGAAAGTCTACGCAGATATCATAGCGAAAACACTGCACTCAAAAATTATCAATATTAACCGGCGTGGGTGCCTGGCACGGTGCAGTGATAATTGAAAGTGCCATCAGTTGCAGCCAGGCTGTACCAAATAGAATGTGTGTCAAGTCGTTTTCACGGTCTTGGTGGTCTGTGCAGAATCGACCATGACATAGCGGGTGGGCGGCTTTATTACGTTTTTTCTAACTATGTAATGAAAAAAAACCGCATCACAGGTAAGTTTTGTATATGTGATTTTGCTCTACATTATTTAGTTTAAGTATTGAAAAGGTCCACGCGTGAAGCGTATCGCAGGCCGCAGCGTTTGTTCAGTCGTCTGCGAACGTTGCGAACAGTTATTAATTTGTTGTAATTGATGGCAAGTTAAATTGTAAGAGTACTATGTAGTACGAGGAGTTACCTTCGGCACGCACGCGACATTACGCAGTCTTCATATATAAGGAAAACAGTTTTCCAGCCATTCTGTAATCTGGCCAGCGCGCTCATTTCAGTTTCGTCATATCTGGACACTTTCTAAAGAAACTGCCACTGTAAGTAATGAGTGTGGCCGACAAGACGCAGCCAGGCTTCCACTGGAAACATGCGATAATAAGGTATAATTGCACACCACCTCTGTGCCTATATTTAGCCGCAAACACTCTGGAACTAGCTGCGCATGCGACTAGTGCAATTACGTAAAGCGGTTGAGCCATTTCTAATCTAAAAATAATCGTAGGCTTTGCAGACATCGGCGCCACTGGGGTCGTACGAGAAAGTAAAAACAATTATATTTTAACAATATCGAATACTGTATAGCGTTATAGATCTCGGTATACTTTGTTAATACAAAATCAATAAATAAGTTTGTATATTTAAATTAATAACTTCATTTTGAATGCATAAAAAATAAGCAGGGGCACATATGGAAATGTATAAATAGTCGTGTTTTTAAATAAATAATAATATAATAACAATTAAAGAAAATATAATAATATTTACTTCAATTGGTTGTTTTTCTCTAGCATAATGGAATGTTTAAGTCGAGAAAAAACAATTTTTCTGTTTTACATCATACATACATACATACGCACTCACGCCTGTAACCCCCAAAGGGGTAAGCAGAGGTGTAACCAGTACACCCACATTTTGCCGAGAGTATCTCCGTCTATTGATGCTATAGGGGTCGAGCCTATCGCCATAGCGGGCACAAATTCCAGACTGATACTGAGCTTTTCGTAATAGAAAAACCCAATATCACATTTACTCGACCCGGGGATCGAACCCGAGACCTCGGCGTCGGCCTCAGTCGCAACGCGTAGGCATTACAACTGCGCCACCGAGCCAGTCAGTGTTTTACATCGTCTGATCTTTATCTGTATTTGAATATATTTTACCACGCAGATCCGACCATTCTTCTTTGTATTAAACGTTATAACAGAACCTGCATACCCATATCATATGATACTTCATTTAAAAGTTTAAACAGCTCCGCGATCGATCGCCAGCCTCTACAGAAATGGTAAGACAGATCGTACTTACGGTTAAACATTAATTGCATTATCGGTAAATCTGATAAACAAGTAAATTTTGTAGCGTGCGGCTGCTAATATTTTACTGTCACTGAGTATATCCGTGACATAAACTAATACATCAGTGGCGCCAGTGGCGTTTAGCCGTCCCCGTCAGTTTGCGCGTGCGATGTGAATTTCCCTAGCACTTAGACTATTAGGGAAGCTATCATTAACATGGCGACAGTGTCCAGTGCTGATCACCCGTTACAGACGGCCTACAACTCAACATTTTAATTATTACAAGCATAACTTTAATGACATTTCCAATTTGAATACATTTTATCTTACAAACTGCTGCCACTAACGACACTCACAGGATAAGCCTGTCTTAAAGATTTGAAAATATATTTGACGTCTTCCATAGCGTATGACGGAGGAGCTGATTGAGAATTTACTACACAATGAATGTTAATGTGACAATAAGATTCTATAACGTAGATTTACCGTAGAGTCACCTCGAGACATAAGATGTTAAGTCTTTGAAACTTACCCAATAATTTCACTGGGTAAATATCATATCCAGAGGCAAGGACCATAGAAATTGAATATAAAGAATTTTAAATTCCAGTAGCATTCAATGCTTACTATATGCTGAATAGATTTATTTTTTTCGAACACGCATCTTAGGCCTAGTGACAGCGTACTTAGATTGGTGATTATAATCAGTGCACCTCTGCGTACCGAACATAGTTGCTTTGGGGATACAAGAGTAAGTTTAAACATTTTTTTTATATAGCATAGGTCACATACCTGATGGTAATTGATCTCTATCGCCATGTACGCCCACAATACTACCACCAGGAATCATGGGCGCGTTACCGACCTTAAAGGAAAGGGGTTATTCAGGGAATGGTAAGGGGTTGGTGCTTCCGGATATCTCACTCATAATGCACATTTATCGCACATTAATTATGCTACATTTCAGTGTCATGGACTACGTAACCAGTTCAGACAGTACTTTCATCAAGTTCGTAGTATATACATACTTGCTTCGAGTAGAATAATTAGTACTAACTCAAAAATAGTTAGGTGTCTTAGCGAGTATTTAAGACGTGAAGCCTATAGTTTAACATATAGATGAGGGGGCAATGAACACATGTCGCGACACATCGTCTGCAATGACCTTAATTGCGTGTGCGATCTGGGCCGCTGCTCTCTCTTAAATCAAACTCGAGAGCCCTAGAACCCCACTTCTCTACGCAAACGTTAGGATGATCAGCCCTACACGTGACCGTCACTTGCGTGGCTTATGCAACCAGAGTCGACGACCTCGTACACCTGTTTGTACTGTTAAATGATAAGATCATCCCAAAATGGACATGTTAATTTTGTACGCACTGATAATGTGAGTTCGATGATAATCTTAAGTTGGTGCTGTCTCCTCAGCTGTACGTCTTCTTAAACGTAATGCCGGGTGAAGAACGTGGAAAATTAATTAAACAATTTCAATTATGTTTTATTAATATGTATGATGAATTTTACTGTGTGCAGTTAAACCGTCGCGCCCCAGACGGACATGGCCGAGCAACAGTATCCATTTAAAACCACATTTTATGTCCACGCAGTGTAGGTTTACGTCGCCGTGTGAGGGACGGCAGCAGGGCGGTGAACTCAAATACATCCTGTCTCCGAACTTGGTGATGTCGGCCACACATCTCTAGTGGGAAATGTGGGCTTTTAGAAACCCGTTAGTGGCACACCCTGTCTAACACATCATCACAGCCGGGTCAATTGAATGCTTCAACTCTTCCCTATCGACAATGGGTTTTGTGTGCGCTAAACGGCATCCAACATGTGCTTTGTTTAGAACATACTTGCAAACGGCGTCGTTCCGTAAGGACGGTTCATACATTACTTAGTTATTTCAAAATTTCGCAGCGGTGTTTACGTTAAGTACAGTCGATAAACATTCATTAAATTAACATAATATGCGGGTAATAAACCTTACATATACCCACATGACATTTGCACTGCAACGCGAGGACACCCATTTACACTCATCTTCAATGTTCGAGAAATTCAAATGTGCAATAACAGGTACCTAATATAAACGATTGGTGGTATTTCATTGGCATCAGTGTGCATTATAACGAAATGTCTCGTCTGTTAGCAATGTTTTTATTGACAATGGCCGATCAGAATGCGCCGACGCAGTGTCGTATGTCGGCTGATGTCGGGGGCACTCGATTCACCGAAGCGACTAACTTCCTGCAGCTGAGGCATGCGCTATGAATAAACACATCTTCCACTTCACCCGTTACCACATACAATAAAACGGATAGTTTAGTAAAACTACGCGATGTTACGTTCGCGCCCGCGCCTTAGTGCCGTACACTCTTGAGCTTCTATAGATACACACAAAACGAATATCAAAAACAAACTCGGTGCTAAACGTCGGAAGTCGCAGTATTCTCAAGTACTTAGGGCCGATGAAATGTTTGCTGTTGACTTGGATGGTTTTATTCAAGTCATCAAGCATACCGTTAAGTAAGCTCAGTCGGGGAATAGCTATTGGCTGGTCGGCGCGGCCGCGGCCGGTAGCTACGCCGCGACCGTATACGAAGCGTAAGAATTGCCATTTTAATATTTGCTATACAATTTGCATGTTTGACTAGGAACCGTTTTCCGGAATATGTGCGCTTTTACTCGTGGGCATTAACGATATAGCCATGTTCACAATGCACACAAGTAATATACCATGTCTAGTCCAGCTTTTTTGATACTACTGCACTTAATAAATATATGGCTAATTTCACAATATTCGAGTAAGACTTAACCACTAATTAACGTAATAGACAACTGTATTGGAAGTACCTAGTGGATATATTACGTTCAGTATATGTCATATTTTATTTGGTAATTAGCATTTATTCGGAGGTGGTGAAACAGACGCTTAATGTTTATATTTATTCCTGTTATATTTTATTGCAGTTGTTTGGATGAAACGTTGTATTTAGATAATGGTTTACTTTCAAGTTTATCCGGATAGTTTCGATAGGTTTGTTTTGAAAGACAAAGCAAAGCTCGATCGTCCATGTAATGTGTTTAAAAATTAAATATAATATGATCGATTACGATTCACTATTACATTATTCTGTCTGTCTTTTGTATAAAAATATACATTGAATTAAATAAGTATTATTGAGCCATTATATTTTCTGTTGGAACTATCTTATCAAGGATAGAAAGCACTCGGACATGTCATGAGTCATTTATACCAAAGTAGAGCACATCATTATCGACGTCGACAAAGGATGTAGAATGCAGACAAATAAAAAAAATATATACACGTATTTAGTAACTTCCTTAGTTAGCAACGCACTTCTGATGATAAACGTACGTCCTTCACGATTCAATACTTCTGCCAGGGGATATCGAATGTAGTGGAACGGACAGACAAGTGACGACAATACAGCACAAAGGCCGGTGACGGTACACCGCCGTTGGTTATTCATTATCAGCAACACGAGAGGATGTCACTCAGATACGTGGTGTTGAATAAACACGTTATATAAACTAATTACGTGCTATGAAATACGTGACCGTGGAATAGAAGATATTATTTAAGAGCATCAGAATGTTTGGTTTTTAACCGATGAATAAAACAGAGAAAGTTGTCAATTCGACGCGTATATTATTTTTTGTTTTTACGTATAACGAGACTCATAATTTTTCACTGAGTGATTAGTTTTTAATTATTCTGTTTAATTCAGAAGAGTATAGCTTAAAGTAAAAGTTACGTCATTTATGGACCGATATTGTTGATAATTCCTTTCACTAAAAATAGTAAAATAAAAGTTTTAACAAAAATAAAATCGACAAAAAGAACATAAACGTAACTTCTTCGCTTCTCGAAGTGGTCTTATTATATAGATTTGTATTGTTCGACATTTTATTGCGATAGAACATTGTTCAAATACGTCACGAAATCCGTTCATGAAAAACACACACATTTGGTACGTATTCAAATAACATGTATAATATCTGAGAATTCTAAGTTTGGACATCTCAATCTGACCTAGATTTTTGTCCTCCAAACGGTGTTAATATCCAGATTACTTCACTAAACTTGTAATTGTAAGCAATGTAAGCATTGAGAATATAATACAACTTGAGTTTATATCTAATTTCAAAAAGAGCTTTTGTTGCAGCGCAATTGCAATTTTTCCTAATTAGTCGTTAATGATGTTCATCAAAATAATATATTGTGTTTTCTTTTAATGCCATGATTGACTACCCATATGAATTTAAACCGTATCAGTAATTAGAACGACAAAAACTAATCATAATTTCAAAATGTTTACTGATATGATAAAAAGCGTAATAGCTATAAAATTAAAAGCGTTAACATAAGTTCTTACATAAACTACGACGGCAATGTAAGTAGGAACGTATAATAAAAGTAGATAATTCCTGTGCTTAATGGGAAGTTATGGTAATAGACATAGAATCAATAATTCAATGTACCGTTATACATTTTTATGAATCGACCGCTGGCCGGTCACATAATTTACTGCTTAAATTTTTATACATTCATAAAACAGTGTTCAGAACTCATAACATACGATTTGTAAATGATGTAAGATATATAATAACTATTATAATTACCGGTCTTTTCACTAAAAAGCTACTAGAGCAAGAAAAGCACCTTTGCAAGTTTGCTAACATAGTACTGCAGGCAACGATTTATTCGTCTGTGCACGCTAATCAATGATTATGTTAGTGTTGAGTAGGATACGATTGTAAAATGAGTTTGTAACAGTAGCCTCTTTTTTTACTATGCCACGGAGGATGTCAACCATCATCAGGGCTAAGAACCATCTCGATTAAGCCAGCACGCAAAAAAACGCATTCAAATCGGTCCACTCGTTTATACTCTACATACAGCCAGATAAAGGGGGTGAAACTTATAACATTCCTCTTTTTTCGGGGGTTCGAAACATGACCATTTGTCGTATAATTAATTCACAACGACCTATGTAATGATTGGCGGCTGGTTGTTCCATTCGTTTTTTATTTTATTGATACATTTTTGCTGAATATAAACGACAACGTTGATATGAATACCTCCAACCCTCTAGTTCTGAATTTCATATGCAAAGCTTATTCTTATGCACGTAAAATTCTCACGCCAACCAACAGTAAACACAAAAATCCTTACATGATATAAATCTTATTAATTAGCATAATTTTGATACAAGATATTTGGCGCCACAATCAATCAATCATAACATTCAAATTAATGCGATCTGTCACAGAAGCGTTGGTCCGCGGTCGCCTACTTTCGCTTGCAAATTTTCTATTACAATAGCGAGTTTGGTGACTTGTTACGCAATACTCAGAAACGTGGTAAACGCTTGTAATTATTATTGTAATAGCGTTCTAATATAAACTGGATCGAGCGTGGTGTGAAAGCGTTTTAGCACTGTGCATCTTCCGGCGCCTAGTTTTTGTACGGTTTATACAATAATGAATGTTTAGTTAGTAGGAAAATGATTTTTATAATTCGGTAGCACTTCAAATCCAAGAAAAATACTATTTTTGAACTCCGATTGTGGTGTAACGAATTAACTTTTATAAAACAAAAAAATACAGCGCAAGCATAGAAAAACTGAAGAAAAATGTTGACCGAATAGAATTTCCAAAATGTTAAGCCTTCCACAAAAATACATCCAAAGTTAGGCAAGCAGCTTGGCTTGGCCACGGAGACATCTTACCATCAGGAGGCCAACAGATCGTCGACCACATACAAACAATTAGCTTATGTTATACCAGTTATATAGAATTTTTAAACCATCTAAGTATATCAGAAAAAACCTCGTTATAACGAAACTGCAACATTTAAAAATATTTCTTAATATACAGCACAAACCAAACTCTAAACTTTTCAACCGCACAGCTTCCATGTACTAAGTGTTCATTACGAACCGACATGCCAGCGAAATTTATTAACTTCCATAATTCAATGCGCAACCGGCAATTTGGAAGATTTTTGAGAAGTAATGGAGGCAGACAGGCGTGCTCGATACCAATCTGAAGGAACGAAACAAACTGGTTCCAGACTATCAGAACAAAACAAAACCAATCCAGGAAATACAGTCGATTTATAACTGAAAATTACTTACACCTCCTGCAGTTATGATATTATTTAACATTCAGTTACGTCTTCATTTTTGTTTTGATCATTTATTTTCGTGATGTATGTACGAGTTTGGCAGATCAACAGAATGTGTACGCTAGTAATAAAAATAAAAGTATTTGGTTTTCCTTATTCAGGTACACTTTTTTGCGATCACTTGTTTGTGCTTCTTTAGATCATTTTGGGGTCACAGTTGTTGGTGGAATGATAATTATTCATGCTATTTTATTTGAGATTGGGTTTTCATGATGACTGAGCAACAACATGAATATCGAAAATAAAATAATCAAAAAGAAATTTGGTGTATCAGGCTAAACCGTCAAATAGTTTTAAACTTTAATTGTTTGGTACTAAGAAATTACCCAACCAGGAACCTTCTTTACTTATTTTTATGGAGAAACTTTTTGGGATTTAATCCTATCTTGGGTGAAGCAACTGAAAGTTACAGATCACTCTTCTTCCATCTGCACTGCACCATGATTTATCTGGTATTGTGGGTGTACATGGGCGGTGTAGATCACTTACCATCAGGTGACTCACTTGCTCTTTTACCAGCCTATGCTATAAAAAACGCAATAGTATTGAGTTACTTTGACCTTTTACGATGATTATTGTCTTGCGAGTTATGTATCCTACTAGGACTTTTCAAATTTGGATGTATTCAACGACTTTTGGTGTTGACCGTACACACTATAGATTACGTATGTAATTTCTTGTCTATTGTTATACTAATTGAAAATTTAACAAATTGAAAAAATAATCAGAAATCTATTATGACTAAGATATAAGAATACAATATTCAAGGCTATAGTCATAATACTAGCTCTGTATTACGGTAACCTCTACTGAATGAGAGGGGTTAGGCCTTAGTCTACCACACTGGACTAATGCGGGTTGGCAGACTTCACACATCTTCGGAATTCTTATGAGCTTCTTAGATTTGCAGATTTCCAAGCAAGCGATAATTAACAATTAATACACACGTAACTTAGAAAAGTCAGAGTTTGATGCTCTTGATGGTTGGTTTCGAACCTGCTGTTTTCATCTCAGTAACACTCCCCGCTGAACTATCGCTGCTGAGCGTCCGCGGAGCTATTCTACTATAGGATAATTGTTTTAAATCAATACACCATAACCATTTAATATTGTTTCACACATAATTTTTCTTTGCGGTCTTCATTTTATATGATCTATTTTGCAGTATAAAACAATATAAACATTTTAATATTTTCTCATTTTTTTAGTGACAACCTGTTTAGGCGGAGACATCGTTCAGTCCTGCGACCAAATGCTAGGTTGCGCAGTTATGATATTCGAGATTTGAATTTGAAAAAATCACACATGAGTTGCCCGGATTGGAATTTGTGCCCAGTATGGCGATAGGCTCGCCCCTATGATAGGGGATGATTTTGGGACGGAAATAAGCACCACTAATTAGGGATACCGGCGTGAGCTTATGTGATATTATGTTGTCCTTGGATCAATATCTTTCTACCAATATAGTAGATTTGGATAACGCAATAGTCACGAAAAAGTTAACCATCATGAACTTTATTATTCCATCCGAATGCATCATAAGCCTGAAGAAAGTAACTTCAACTTTCAATTATATGATGAAATGGAAAAGTACTGTCAATCTGCAGCCCACAAATTTTATTACAATAATATTGCAACTATAAATCTCCATTTTAACAGTAATGCAATTGCGATTTTAAGATGTTGCCTCCAAATTTACTGATAATGATTTATCATTTTTGGAACGAAATTGTATTTTTTTTTGATATCTTAAAATTAATTATGTAAATTTACGGCCAAATGTAAATATCTAGATTGGTCCCGGATGCTTTAATTAAACAAAATTTGTAGGTGCGGTAACCATATTTTGAACCAATTTGTACATTTGTATCATGATCTTTGATATTTCAATCAATATTTTTTATTAATTTCGGCAATTACCCATTATGTTGTGGTTGAGGGACATAATGTATTTATTGGTATAAAAATACCAACAGTTTTATAGATAAACTAGTTTTTAAACTGCCTCGGTGGCGCAGTTGTAATGAGTACGCGTAACGACTGAGACTGACACTGAGGTCTCGGGTTTGATCCCCGGGTCGGGTAAGTGATATTGGGTTTTTCTATTACGAAATGCTCAGTATCAGCCAGGAGTCTGGAATTAAGCCCGGTATAGCGATAGGCTCGCCCCCTGTCACATCATGGAATAGAGATACGCTCAGCGATATGTGGGTGTTCTGGTTACACATTTGCCTACCCCTTCGGGGATAACAAGCGTGAGTGCGTATGTATGTATGTGGTTTTTTTTCTCGCGGTTCATCTGCAAAATTTTAAACGGCTGATCAGATCTTCTTCAAACATAGATAAGAATTATCTCGATCAAACTATCTTTCAAACAAAAAAAACCGTATCAAAATCGTTCCACTCTTTTTGGCGCTGCGATGCCACAGACAGACACAGAGGTCACATTTATAGCACCTCTCTTTTGTTAGGGGTTAATAAACAATACGCTGATCGCTGTATGCATCAGCTGAAACGAATGAAGCCATGCATGTCTGACCACTTCCTCTCTCCACACATCCTCGTCCTACGAACGATTTGAAAATATAAAAATGCAGGCCTATATTATATTGACTACAAATAGCAAAGACTCGTATGGATTTTGATATATTGTTTCCAGTGAATTTGGCGGATCATGACATTAAACCAGGATAACGCTAGGCGAAAAGAAAAAATGTTTCCTGAGAGTTAAGAGCCATAGTAATTTGTCATCAAAATAATTGTAAGTAAACATTTTTGAGCTTAAAAAATAGAATTCCCAAAAACGCTCCAATCTGCTTTATGTACTCAATGTAAAGACCCTGCATGCGAATTTTTAATTATTATCTATTTGGAACATGTCTTAATAATTTATGTTCATCCGAAATTTAGTACATTCCACAAAATGTTAAATTTTCAGTTATTAAAAATATTTGATTAGAAATTCGATATGTCCCTCGGATAGTCCTTCTTTCTGTCTGTCGCTATCTCAGCTTAATACCAGGGTCCGCCTTCACATCATGATTTGACAATGGATTTAGTATTATGTGGGAGTGATCCGCCGGGGCCAGACCCTATACAGACGCATAACAGGAACCAAGTGTACCACATAAATATAACATTTTGGAGCCCCTATTTAAGCGGGGTTAACGCCAGGCAGAAATATATACATAATTATGTATAATAGATTGTGTTTATTATTTGCTTGAATAACGAGACGAGCAGGTCGCTAGTCTGATGTTATTATTAGCCTCCCCGAGCTTCATTGCTCGGTGTCGAAATATGCGTGCCACTGTTGATCCTGGTTTACAGGAGTTACAGTCTCGTAGCCTGATGTTAAGCGTCACGCCTGCCTATCAACAGAAGCAACGTCACACAGAACTCTGGATTACAGAACACTGCATGGCATTGAACTGCGTTCGTCATCCCGAGACATAAGATGTTAAGTCTCATAATGTACAGTAATTTCACTAGCTTCAATGTCCTGAAAAAAAACACAAGTACACACTGCTGCTTGGCGGCAGAAATAGAGAAAGTGGTGGTACCAACCCAGACGGCCTCTCGCATACGAAGGACCTACCACTTAATATATTGTGTATGATATTTGTCACACAATAGTGACAGCAGTGTGTTCGTTTTATTATCAATGTAAGAGCAATTGAGAATTCTCAGTACTACTTTCACTTGACATATTGATTAGACATACCTCTGTGAAATCATTTACATCTGAAGAATAACCACAGACACAGTTCTAAATAGACTATGCAAATACTTAAATCTGTAATAGGAAATAATAAAAAAAAAACAAAGAACTTCCTTCTTTTTCGTACTTGCCTTGAGGTCACAAGAATAATTTAGTGATAATAAAACAATTTTCTAGCTGGTTTTACAAAATATACCTTTGAATAAGGTATTTTGCATTCCATAAACTGAAACTGAACTGACATCTTTCTGTGCTAGCATAAAGCTCAGACTAAATAAAAATAATAATTTTAAATTCTTAAATAGATAAATCACCATGATTCATGACTGAATATTCTTGATTATTAACTTATGATTATAAATTAATTTTCATAGTTTTCCCTTATACAATATTATTATTAATATTAATCCATGCTAATTCTGTTTGTTTATTTATGTCTCACGTTTTCACGGCTGAACGGACTCAGAGAAATAATCTAAAGGGGTAAGAACATACTACTTCCCTGGACACACCACAGGACCATGAGTTGCAGTAACATTTTCGCTAAGCAACTGAATTGTATGTTTCTGCACAGGTTGACATCTGTGGTATATAAAATATTGTATAAAATTAAACGTAGTAAACTACCTTATTAGTTACTCCCTTTTGTGTTGAGGCCTACATCCCATAGAAATATTTTTTTTTATTAGCTTGTGTGACGAAACGAGCAGGTCACTCGCCTGATGGTAAGCACCTGCCCATAAACAGAACACATACTTTGCATTACAAAGCAATGCATGACATTGGACTGCGCTTGTCACCCTCAGCCATAAGATTTTAAGTCTCATGATGCCCAGTAATTTCACTAGCCTCAATGTCCTTCAAACCGAAACACAACAGTCCTTTCACACTGTTGCTTGGAGGCAGACATAGACAAAGCGGTGGTACCAACCCAGACAGCCTCTCGCATACAAGAGACAATGCCAGAAACAGTTAACAATTTCTATTAACGTTTAAAATTTTAATACATTGTCAATAATAATGATGTGTATCATTTGTTTTTTTTAATAAGCCTGAATGACGAAGTGAGCATGTTGGTCTCACGATGGTAAATGAAATACCTGCCTTTAAACAGACACACCACTCAGAACTTTGGCTTACAAAGCAATACATGACACTGGACTGCTTTTGTCACCCCAAGACACATGTTATTAATTCTCATAATGCCTATTAATTACACTGGCTTCAATGTCCTTCAAACAGGTAACATTGCTTACACATTGCTGCTTGGTGGCAGAAATAGACAAAGCAGTGGTACCAATCCAGACTGCCCCTCAAATTACAAATACCACATATTGTAAGTGCATGTTTCATAAGTGCCTTTAGCTTACAAGAAGATTCTAATTTCAAACCTTGGGCGATGGAATGGGATTGAAAATTGATCTTGAAAATTGAACTTGTATCAATCCTTATTGATTTGCTAGCAAATTCACTTAACTATGTTATTGACAATAGACACATCAACATAGTTAGTTTAAAAGTTATTGAATTGATATACCCAGACAATTTGTTTTCATTTGCTTTCTTCATTCATTGCTATTTATCTTAGTGTCATACCTAATTTTAAAGTTACAATATTTTATGTACTATTATGTTATTTACGTAAAATACTGTAGGTACAAGTACATATTTATGTACGTATGTTTCTTGACTAATGAGGAATAAATAATGTGGTTTTCTGTTGACATTGTTATAATTTATATGGATACATTTATATTGATTATCAGAAACGAGGCATACAAAATGTCAACTCAGATGTCTATAAAAAATTGACTAAAAAAAAATAAGTACAGGTTTACTATTACATAAACAAAAAGTAATAAGATAAGTAAAACTTGATAAAGATCTAAGTGTGATAAAATCAAGAATGAAATTATATTTTGAATGTTTGTACATAACAAACATCATTCAATGATCGATTAAAACTTCGCTTATTATATGGTTACGTATGTATTAATTTACCGATTGTCGTTTGCAATGAGAAACAGTAATAACCTGTGTAACAAGTCGGTTTCATGTAAAGGAAAGAAATCGCGCGAAGGTACCACTCACTATCGAATAAAACGATTGCATAAAAACATATGATTACTCACGGTTCAGCCTCTATGGATTGCAGGCGCGCCACATAGTTCGATGGAATGTATCCTTCTTGTTTGGTTTTCTTACTTCTGGCCAGCCACCAGTCTCCTTGTGTGTCATTCAGGATTTCTAAATGCTCACCCTTTCTAAAACTAAGGTCCTCGTCGGTGCGGGCGTCGTAATCGTAAAGCGCTACAAATATTCGGGTGGGAGGGACCTCGCTTGTATCTGTACCTTGGTTAACCGTAGATCTAATTGGGTCTGGAGGAGGCGTTGGCACTGAAGTCGGAAACTGCCTAGGGTCCTCCTCATGTGGATTTGTCCGTTCATTTTTGTTTTTAGAATCCTTTTCTCCTGTGCTACTAAAGCAGTTCCCCATTTTCTCTTTACAAGGTGAGACTGTTATCACTAATTTTATGTCAAATCACACACTTGTATCTTCCCAAACAACTGGCCAGAGTTAATTCATCTATAAACATTTTATTTTGTCACATTAAAGTTATTGAATATTAACGAAAAATGTGTTTTAACGTAAACAAAGAATATAAAAGCCCGATCGGACATCACTGAAGTCGGCCATTTTGATGCGCCATAGACAATTCTTGATATCACTGACTACAGATTAAAAAATGATAACAAATGATAAAGAATAATGGAACTATATGAAAAATAATGATATGAGCATATAAGTACGTAAAGTATTTTTTTTATTGTGTTTCGGGTATTTTAAATTACATGGTATTATAACATTTTACGCATTACAAAGGAAAGATGTCGTTACCGACATCTATTGAATTTTCTTGAACTAACAGCATATTTGAATCTTCAAACGTTTACATAGGTGGCGCTACACGTACTGATTTTAAATGTGTAAGCTTACAGGAAAAATATTGTGAAGATTGTAAATGATTGCCATAACTTAAGTTACTAGGTATAATACACTTTTCGGATAAATCTATGCCGATTTCCTTACATAATTTACTTACCTGCACTGGATAAAATTAAATGTTAGTAAAATTATTGGTCTGAATGAGCCCGTTTCCTTTCACAAAGCACGGAAAAAGAGATATAAAATCAATCTAAGGGACAAACGGCCGAAATTACAGGTATCGATGTGTAAACAATATAATTTACATAGTAAACCTAATTAAGCTCTATGTTTTTTTGTAGCAGATGCCGGAAAACGAGCAAGTGGGTCACCTCATGTTAAATGCTCTCCACTGCCCATGAACATCCACAATACCTAAAGAATCATGGATGCGTACGAAAGGCATAAGTAATTAAGGGGTTGGGAAAGGGAAATGGGTTTTAGACCTCCGAATATCTCACTCCCGTTACGAAACGCAACAGTAAGATATTACTTACTTCACGTCGGTTTTCTGTAAGACTGTGGCAACAACGCGGTCGAGCCGGCCTATTCTTGTAAGTAGATTATTTCATAGACAACAATGTCTATACTTTACAACGTGGCTCTATCACTGTTCATGTGGTGGAGAAAGAACTATGATGACCTACCTAAAAGTATTGCAGTGCTGGGTGAAACCTTTATTGTAGGTGTATTGTCCCACTGTTGCCAATGTGGTACCTATGAATAACCTAATGAGTATATCAGTACCGATAATCTATCTGGTCCTTAATAGCGCCCTTTATCAATTCTTGCACTCAATGTGGTAGACAATAATGCGCAAGGGTTATCAAATTTTCTTATACTTATAAAGTGTTTCTAAAAATAAGTGTAATAAGTACGTACGAAAACTATATTTTTAAGTAATATAACACTTAACTGACTGCCTTGGTGGCGCAGTTGTAATGTGTACGCGTTACGATTGAGGCTAACGCTGAGGTCTTGGGTTCGATCCCCGGGTCGGGTAAAGTGGTATTGGGTTTTTCTATTGCGAAATGTTTAGTATCAGCCCGGAGTCTGGAATTTGTGCCCGGTATGGCGATAGGCTCGCCCCATATCACATCGTGGGACGGAGATACGCTCGGCGAAATGTGGGTGTACTGGTTACACCTCTGCCTACCCCTGCGTGCCTGAGTGCGTATGTATGTATGTATGTATAACACTTAAGTACTAAGTAGTCTCTTTTCCACTTGTCCTTATCCCACTCGCAGTGGGGTCGGCTTCACATTCTTTTTAACACGTCATGTTACAGATTAATTTAGCTTGTAGTTTTTACGACCGGCCCCTGCCTGAACACCACAAAATATTTGTGGATCACACAAACATTTTGTCTCAGTGCCGGAATCGACCCCGCGGCCTCTGGCTTCACAGCCGGCTACTCACCCATTGTGCCGCGGAGGCTCTCATAACACACGTACGTAGTATTTATTTAATAAAATATTTATTTTTTTGCTTTCGACCTTTATCAGCACGTTCTTTCTGAAGAAAAGATTCATAGCTTTTATTGCACTTTAATAGTTTGAATATTTAATAAGTATAAATTAATAGTGACGCGCCTTGGCATTTTTCTCTTCAGTTGATGTTGATAACTATCCCAATGCGCTGTGCTGTGTTTATTATAATATATTGAATTAAAAAATATATATAAAATATCTTGATATAAGATATAAATAGTAGGTATAAATTACAGGGCATTATGGGACTTAACAAATTATGTTTCGGAGTGACGAACGTATCCCAGTGCCATGCAGTGCTTAGTAATTGAAAATTCTGTGTGGTATTGCTTCTGTTTATGAGTAGACTTACGATCATGCAAGCCACCTGCCCTTTTTATTATAGGCGTCAGTGTGTATGTATGTATTACGAAAATAAAGTATTTTCACTAACTATACGTACCTATTTTCTAAAATTTAAGTAGTCTGGCCCTTAATATAGCTGGATAATAAAATAGTCAAATTCAAAATATAAAATTGAGTAGGGCTAGCAACCCTAGTTAACAAATACGATACGTCGGTAAATCTGTGAAGACCATCAGACTCCAAAAACATTTATAGCCGTATTAATATGTAACAGATTCAACCTTTTAGTCTTTAACTAAGGAACATTCGTTCACTTTACAACATTTTCGTCTTATGTAGGTAAGTCTCGAATAGGATTTTACAGAACTTGAACATTGTACATGATAATTACCACTTTGTAATCATTACCCGATGAGCAAAAAGGCTTGAAGGCACGTCATCGATCTATATAAATGTACTATAATCTACACGGTCTGGGGACCGTGTAGATACTGGACTGGGGTCCAGAATATTCTACTTAAGTTATATATACTAGTTTTCTATAGCATAGGCCGGCAAACGAGTAAGTGGGTCACAGTAAGTAAGTGGGTGATAGTAAGTGACCTCCACCGCCCATGTACGCCCTCAATACCCAATGAATTATAGGCGCGTTGCCGACATTAAAGGAAAGGGATAATTAAGGGAATGGGAAGGGGAGGATTAGGGCGTCCGGATATGTCTCACTCACCGTACGAAACGCAGCAGCAAGCTGCTACTTTACGTCGGTTTTCTGTGAGATAGTTGTAACGATCCGGACGAGCCGGCCCATTCATGCTGTAGACAAAAGTGTCTACAGCTTGGCTCTACCACTCAAATTCACATCTATAATCTCGAATTTGGCTGAAAATAAACGAATTGCCTCATATAAAATATGTGTCATAATACCTGAAATATCCCTCATAATGGATGATTATTCCTAAAATGGCAATACTGAGCGACGGCAGCGAGCTCAGTTCACAGTTAGCTTGGTACATCTTTATGCACTTATTGTTTAACAGTCGCGTCGCATTTTATTGAATAAAGTCACAGACAAGGTAAAATACAAGCAGTTCTTTTCACGTAAAAGAACTGCTGCATATTTAAAACTTATTATATTTGGAATACTTTCCTGCAGGTCAAGGTTGGCTGTAAACACAAACGAAAGTGGCGCTTGTAGAGTTGTAGTGCATTCAACCGCAACGATGCGACCGGCATACTCCGAAATGCTTAGCATAATTATTATTGTATCTGTCGTTGAGTTCGGTGAATTAAGTTGTTTGGTAAAAGTCTAGGATTTATATGGATTCATATTAAAAGAACAGAGGGGTTGACGGTCACGGCCGGTCGTAAAAACTACAAGCCCATTTTTTCTGTAACAGGTGTTAAATGTTACGTCGGCCCCACTGCGAGTTGAATAAGGGTAGGTGGAAGAAAAAGAAGCGTAAAAAACAAAGAAATACATATGCGCCGAATTGAGAAACCCCTCCGGTTTGTCGGTCACGATTCAGAGCCGAAAGTTCCTACATTGATGAGATTATCTTAAATAAATCACAAGTACTTAGTAAACCTATAATCACATTGTCATGACACCTATTTTATATTATGTATGATGAATCTCCTAGCTTCTCTCAAGAGGTGTTGACGTCAGCAGGCGGCCGGTCGTAAGAACTACAAGCCAAATCTTTCTGTAACATGCGCTGACTCTACTGCGAGTGGGTTAAGGGCAAGTGGAAGAAGATGATGAATATTAGGCTAGATAATATTAATATTCTAATACGCTAAATTTAATAGCTTGTTGTCTGCATTGTTATTTACTCCTTTTTACGTAAAACGCCATACGACTGGACATAAAACTATTAGGCAGTAAAAACTTATCATAAAAATGTTTTTATATTTATACGTAACAATCATCACAGTAACAATACTTGCCAACAGAGCTTCCTCTATTTACATAGAATGCACAACTTGAGCCAAATGTTCCGTATTCAACTTAAGAATTGAATACAAAATGAGCGCACAATACTTTCGTCATTAATGCAATAAATAGATTTCTTGACTCATTTAAAAGCCTGTGCACACGTGTGTTATATAATATTTGCAGTTGTTCGTAGTCTCCACGCAGTTTGTACGGTGAATTCCAGCAATTTATTTAAAAGGAGTTAGGTCTTTTTCGAGTCCGTGCCGGTGCCACAGCCTGGTAATTGAAATGGTACCGCTCCAAAAAGACCTTTAAAATAGTCATTTTATTCAATCGGTTTTAAGTTTTATTTAAATAAATCTTATTTTTAATTATTTTGTGTTAAATACAGCTATCAGTGTCTATCGTTGGTCGACAGTATTCATGGATTGCGCTATACTTAACATCAGGTGTAGCGTAGTCACTTTGCCGAGCCAGGATAAAAAAAAAACAGCTATGGCATGTAAATTCCAATACACTTGCAATTGGTGGAGAAATCAACTTATAGATTTGCAAAAAAAAACAAACGAAGTGAGAACCTACTTATACCATCGGTTCACAGCTTAGGAACATAAATTGCCAACGAATAATTAAATTAGAAACTAATGTAGTGCCGTGTAAATTTTGGGGTTCTGAATTCCGTAGTCAATTTGTAAAATCACCCCATTTTTCGATCTATTAAACGTCACTGGCAGTTAAGTTGTAGGTCCCTCGCATACGAGAGATCGTCTGGGTTGGTTCCACCGTTTTGTCTATTTCTTCCGTCAAACAGAAGTGTGTAAGCACTGTTGTGTTTTGGTATATGAAGGACATTGAAGCCAGTGAAATTACTGGGTATTGTGTGACTTAACAACTGATGTTTGGGAGTGAAGCGCAGTCCAGTGCCGTGTAGTATTTTGTAATTTAAAGTTATGTGTGGTGTTGCTTATATTTATGGACCTGCACGGCGTAGCGCTTACCAAAAGGCGATCTGCTTGTTTTCTCATTTAAGCTAATAAAAAAAAGATTGCTACTGCACTATCAAATATCAATGTTTCCGGGTAAAAGTTTAATTGATTCCAGCGAGCTATTGCGTGTACAAAACCCCTTAGTCAGGGTAGAGGAATAACTTATCGCCTTGAATATAACAAGCGAGAGATTTCCGTTCGGCGTCGTGTCCTCGACCGGACGCTTAGTTTTTGCAAATACTTAATTTATTCTGGGCAAGCGTGTGACGGTGACATAGCCGTTTACGATAGCACGATTAACTCAAATCCAAGTTGACTTTCTATTCTTATACCGCTGGATATGTTGATTCTATCGTTAGATGTTGCTTTGAAAGATTCTTTTGAATGCTGTCGTAATTTGATTTCTTTCATTTGAATTTGAGTTTGGGAGGCGTAATGGTGACGCAACCAATGGCTTTTTTTATATTAAAACATAGGCTAACATAAGGTTACATGCTACCTATGTAGCTAAGTAGGTGTTAGTATTTGTGGCTTAGAATAACTACTTATAGAAACTAAGTACACGCATGAAATTTAAGCCGTTCAATTTGAGTCATATATGGCTCCAAATTACGATCATCATACATCAAGCAAGCAAGTGGGTCACCTAAAAGTAAATGATACCACCCATCTACGCCCACAATACCAGAAGAATCATGGGTGCGTTGCTGACCTCAATTGAAAGGGATAATTAAGGGATTGAGAAGGATTTGAGTCTCCGGATATCTCGCTCACCGTACGATACGCAGCAAGCCGCTACTTTACGTCAACTTACTGTGAGACTTGGTAAAGATCCCCTCGAGCCGGCCCATTCGTGCTGTAGACAAAACTGTTTACAGCTTGGCTCTACCACTCAAATGTATGTTTTATGCAAGTTCGTCAAATAAAAAAAATGAGATATTTTAAAAATGATAATTATTTTTGTTTTCGATTGTTTACTCCGATGGTGGTCCTAAATTAATTTGGTACCTAAAATTTGATGGATGGATTCTGAAAACGGGAAACTTCTCAACGGATAACAACAACCGTACCACGATTCGTGTTTAAAAACGGTTATTTAAGTTTTTAACTTGTACAATGTGTTACGTTGAGATTCTTCGGCTTCTTACTCCCTCATTTCAATCATCTTAATAGTTTATCTGTGTTTATATCAAACTTGCTGTTTGTCACGAATACGAACAAAACCTTTCTATTCCACTATACCTAATATAGTTTATTTTCTGCACCACTCAAATGTTGACTTGTAGAGAATGTTTTCGGCCTTAAGTCCGCCTG
The DNA here is from genome assembly GCA_905332985.1 of Mimas tiliae. Taxonomy (NCBI): domain Eukaryota; kingdom Metazoa; phylum Arthropoda; class Insecta; order Lepidoptera; family Sphingidae; genus Mimas; species Mimas tiliae. The sequence continues at coordinate 9,080,493 of HG995256.1, read as the reverse complement.
TACATACTTTATGTATAATTGTAAATAATACTAACTCAAATTCAACTGGAATATCTCTGTCAAATCGTATCTGTTTATGTCAAAGCTTATTATAATCTCATTATGTTCGTATCTGCAACGTCTCGTCAGTGAGACGTCAACAGCTGGCGACACGACCAAGGTACAGGATCGTAAAGGTCCATAAGGGACTATGCATATCGATGACATTTAGTTGAATATTAGACTCGCGCAATCACAACGCAAGGCAAAGCTCACACTGCGACGCACACCGTAGCGCGATACGGGACAGTATGGTGCGTTGTATGTAGAAAGAAGTTCAGCAAATCGTGGGTGCATTAGTTGCATCCGTGTCTACCCCTTCCGCAATACAGATGGGAGTGTTTTGACGTTGTGAAAATAATTGAAACGGCCCTTAAATAATATGAACTATTGCTTTTTTCTGATCGCCACGCCACGCCATGCCGCCGCAACTCACTGTTACTACTATTACAGGCGGTTAAAACAACGCATCCTAAGTATATACCGGAGACTGGTTATACAACGTGTTGCAGAAAGGTGTGGTCATATTAAAGGGTCGTTACATACACCTGACAAAGTGTTTATGTGCCAAGTCTTATCAAAATCTAAACATTCTAAAATTTGCCCCTTATTTTAATCATTCGTTTTTAATCGATGCCAAAGCGATCACACCGTATACAAATTATTTGTATTTACCTCTACACAGTATCTTAACATCACTACGCATATCTAAACATCACTAGTAATCATCTCTTTAAATTGCTAGAACCGTCATAGTCACTAATATCTCATAAAAAATAAATTCTTTATTTATGTCTAGCAATACAGTCTGATGTTATATTTTATACGTTGTTAAAATTTGACCACATCTTTCTGTAATATGTTGTATAAACCTAGTCTCTGGTTTAAACTGATGTTTACAACTATTATTATCCTCCTGTCCTTATTCCACTCAAATATGAGAAAACGTAGATGAACTGTTTTCACATACCTAAATGTTGCTGAAAGTTTATCGATTTAGTTTATTAAATGGTTTCGATTTTGACCGGTGACTGCAAATGTGAATTCTATCTTCTACCAAATAGTTTAACTGTATTAACGTTAAATAAATCTTTGTTTAAGAAATCTCGGAGTGAAAGTAAACCATTCCGACCGATTGAGTAAATTCAATCTTAATTCTCATTAATGCAAGCAACATCTTCTGCATTTTAACAAAGTTTCTGTAGCGATTGAATCGAATTCAATAAATAATTTATTTTATTTAGGTACCACTAAATCCGATACTGGTCTATATTATCATATTATACCTCAGCGTTGGCGATGTGTTAGGCTCTTTTGTATCTTTTGTATCTCTAATGTTAGTTTTTAATATATTGAAGAAAATGGCATGCACTGCATTTAGTAGATTACTATAATTTATTTCATAATCTTTCTATTAAACTTGAGAAGACAGAGTACCTTCATAGTGGTATTTTTTTAGAGTTCTGTGACTCAAAAGAAAAAACTGAAACACTGAACTGCTATAAAACTCAAATATACTTAAACAGTATGCTAAAGCTATAAAACCATTTCGGCATTTCAGCCAGCAACAAGCAGAAAGACACGATGAAATTGTAAACATCATGCACTGTTGTTCTAATATTTGGCTAATGTTTACACATAAAGATTCGATTCTACAGCTGTTATCGTTTGCTTAACTAATGAAATCCGACATGAGTTCGACGTATATGTATAGCATTATATATTACACGTATGTATAATAGCGGTGTCAGTACCGATGCCTGCCGACTGAAATTGTACTGATTTCAAAAATACCTCTACTGTACCTAATATAGTTCATCATTAAAGAAAATAATTTTATTTTTGTTAAGTCTGTTGTTTAGTTTGTTTAGTTCAGTCCACCACGCTGGCCTAATACCGGCAGAATTCATATAGCTTCGAAATTCTTATGAAGGTACATTTCTATTGCATGTGAATTTATATAGGATAAATAAAACGCACCACAATTGGCGGAGAAATCGAGGTATATATGTAAAAAAGGTAGAAATATGAGTCGAATTTCTCAATTCTCATATCTTCGTTTTTTAAAATCGGCGAACAGTATTTTGTGTTAACGTAATTGTAGGGAATTATGCTGATACTTTCTTACCACTTGATCGATCAGTGATATCATCAAGGCTAGCATCAAAAACCAGTTTATTTAAACTTATAGATATTTATTTAACTTCATATACATGTAGTAGTAGTGTAGTATAATGGCGGACTTAATGCTATAGGTATTCTCTCCACTTTCTTCATTTCATTCTCTTTTATACATTTCCTATATATTTAAATACTAGCCTTTGCTCATGGCTCTGCCCACGTGAAGTGACTTTACCGGGATACAAAGTAGCCTATGTCCTAATTTAGGTCATGTTCTACCCGTGTGCCAATTTCCTCTAAAACCGTCCAGCCGTTAAGGCGTGATTGACTAACAAACATCCAAATTTACAAACTCACAATCATCCACACTTATAGTCGTGGAAGGAAGTAGCATTACGCTTATTCTATGTTACTATAAATCTGACTATAGGTAGCAGATTATTTTAATATGATGCGTAGTAGCTCATCATAACTCATCATGACAACAATCATGACAGCCTCCGTGGCGCAGCGGGCGAGTAGCCGGTTGCGAAACGTGAGGCCGTGGGTTCGATTCCCGCACCTTGGCAAATATTTGTCTGATCCACAAATATTTGTCTCGGGTCTGGGTGTTGTGGGACCGCAAGTCCCTCGTAGTTCTTGATACCCACGATACAGGTTAACCTAGTGTGGGGTCAGGACTATGTGTGTGACTGTTGGGTGTGTATTGTATTGTATTGTATATTGTATAACTCATAGTATGTTATGCGACTTTTTTGAAGTTAGATTTGGCCTCGTTCCTTATCCACGCTCTTAAATGTTTACTTTTCGTTATTTTTATTTATTAGTTAGTATAAATTTATTTATAAGGGCCATAGCACGCATGATACTTTTAACATCGACCATCGGTGATTTTGCAACTGCATCTCGTTTTAGCCAGACTCTGCGTTTGATCGCTGTATCGAAATCGCGCGTTTTAGCGACTGATTTGATCCTGCATTACGTTTTACAACTTGCTACGATTTATCGTGGTATCGCGCGTTTTAGTGACTATCGATATCGGCTGGCGAAGAGGTTAACTCAGGGCGGGAGTAGTGCTACTACGCCCCGCGCTGATTGTTGTTTCACATAAATCTTCCGGCCGTATTCCACAGATTCCAAAGCCTAATTAAATCGCTACAACTAGCATCCGAATGTGTGTGAATGTGTAAGTGTAGAGTTAGTTAAAGCGTAGAGTAAGTTTAAGCGTAGAGTTAGTTTAAGCGTAGAGTTCAGTCGCTGCTTGGCGCTTCCAAATAACGAGTTGATAGCCGCGATTGGCATTTGTATGTTTGTGGATTGGAGCATTCGGACATAGCATCAAGCTTCCGAAACGCAACGAAATCGCCGATCGCCGATGCTAAAAGTATCGTGTGTACTATGGCTTTGATAACATATATATTGTGTAAATTTCAACCGGTTAGGTACTTGCTACTGTTCAAAAGATAGACCCTTATAAAATAGGATAAACAGACTGACAAACAAGCAAATAAATAGATGGACATACAAACAGACAGACACACAGACAGCGTAATCTTTGTAATAGGATTCCGTGAGAACCTTTTGGGTACGGACCTCTAAATATACTTACTTTGGGATCTCTTGGCTCATATATGATCTACGCTGCCATTAGGCTAATGACGTAATATTCGATTACATTGTCTTCTAACAACGATTTTCAGCTGTCGATGTTGTACAAACTTATTGCCTCATACATTTAGAAATAGGGTTCGAATTAAAACAAACGAGAATGTTTTCGGATTTGTTCTCTGTCCGTTTACAAGACCTTGACTTTATTAATTTTATGTTTGTATAAATATTTAGCTTTTATGAGCTATTGATCTGATGGCAAACAAGCAAGGAATCATAAGTGGAATACGCTGTATACACTTTTGTCTAGGGCATGAATCGGTTCGAAGAAAATCGACGTGAAATAGCAACCTACTGTTGCGTTTCGCACGGCGAGCACGATTACCGGAGGTCTAAAACCCTCCTACACTTCCCAATCCCCATTCATGTAAGGTCAGCAAAGCATTCATAATTTTACTTGTGACCCACTTGCTCGTTTGCTGACGTTTGCTGTTAAAATACTAGAATCTCTAAAAACTTAATATAAACTAAAGCAATTTTGAGTCGGTGTTATTTTGTCGATGTGAGGTCAATGATTGATGATACCACCTACTCAAAATTGACAAGTTTATAGAAGCTGGAAGAGTTTAAATAGGTATGGGTAGTGTGTATAGTGTATTGACGTCATAGAAAAATCATAATTTTATAGAAATTCAAAAGATTCAAAAGAACCGTAACACGTGCAAAAGAAAATAACTGAAGTATTGCAAAATAACCGAAACAAAGCAGATTTTTTCGCTTCATTAATTTTTAATTTGGCTTTAGTGATATCGCTTTATTGCTAGAGCCAAATTATACGGAATGAACTTTTGTTCGTGCAAAACATAAATGAAAAAGTTGAGATTGAATGTGAAAAATATTATTAAAGGTTTGGTACTTTTTCTGTTTACTATACAAGAATTAAAATTATGTTAATAATGATTCTAAAATGCTGTGCAAAGAACACAGGTAAAAATATACATATATACATACGCACTCACGCCTGTAATCCCTGAAGAGGTAGGCAGAGGTGTAACCAGTACACCCACATTTCGCCGAGCGTATCTCCGTACCATGATCTGATAGGGGGCGAGCCTATCGCCATACGCGGCAAACCGAGACCTCAGCGTCAATAACAAATACTATTGTGTTGGTAATGGGAATTTTGTTTTAATTAAGTATATGTACGTTTTGATTTTCATTGATAATTATTGCTATTTTACTCTATCTACATTGACGAATTCATCAAAAATCGATGGGGCCATAATTTAAAAATAGAATTGAAAATTATGTTAATAGTTGTTCTAAAATGCAGTCCAAAAGTACAGAGGTATAAAAATAATTAACTTAATTTTGAATTCAGAATTAAGTATTATTGTACTATTGCTTTAATAACTATGCGATTATCTCTAATTACTTAAAGAGAGTTGTTTTACTATTCCTCGTATCACATATGCATGGATACTATAAAGAAGATCATTGATAAAATTGTGTAGGTAATATTACACTGAGATCTATTAATAAGTAAATTGCAAATGTGTTAATGTACGTCGTTCAACATTATCGTGATACAACCGTACATTATAACGTAAGAAGCAGACGACATAATAGGTATTATACAATATGTAACAAAAACCCTGTTAGGCATTTTAACTGTGATATCAGAATCGATTTGAAACGTAATAAAATAAATCGCATACGAAAATGAGACTATAAAAATAATCATATATATTTATTATAATTAAATAATTATATATGTTTTGTGAACCGTATTTCGATTGATTACCTCTGCAAAAGCGATGCCTCGGAGCCAGAGCGAGATAGCTAGTTGCGGCGCCCAGCTACGTCAGTACGTCACATGATTCAGCTGTTCATCACTTTTCAGATGAAAATATCATTTTATAAATATGATTAATTTTTCTAAGCTACCTGTGTAAGGATAATATCTTTCTTCTGTTTATTATTTTTTTAATTAAACCATTTTTGTTAAGCTGTCAATATGCATATCTTCACATAGAAAGGGCCAACAGGGTTTTTATTACATACTGTATAGAGTGTTTCAAAATTTTGTTATATGATATATGTAACTGGTAACATTTAACTAGATGTACAGAATATTATCTATAGAATGGATGGGTCGGTTCAACGGGTTGTTGTTGTGATATCCCAAATTCCGCCTCCCCTTACCAATTTCTTAGTTATCTTTTTTCTTTATGCCTCTATAATTCTTCTGGGCGTCCAAGGGCGATGGAAATTACATACCATTAGGTGACTCACTTACTCGTTTGCCGGTCACTGCTATAAGAACATATTCTTGTTTAAATGCCTCTGGAGGATGACGACAGACAAAATACAGTCCGTCAATTGTTACCGCTTAGTAAGTATAAGAGCTCGTAAATAAATACATACAATAGTCACGCACATAGTCCTGACCTCACTCTAGGTCATTGGTTCCCAAAGTGGTCCATGTGGGGTCCACGGGAGACTCGACGGCGTCCATAGTTAGATCTAATCTTCCCTTATTTTGTCGAGTTTTGGGAATATGGTAGAAATGTAGCTGCAGGGGGTCCACCGGATCCAGCTAAATTTTTAAAGTGGTCTATGAGAAAAAAGTTTGGGAACCTCTGCTCTAGGTTAACCTATATCAAGTGTACCAGAAATTAATCCACAACATTCGGACCCAAAAACATGTGTTGATCACACAAACAATTGTCTTGTGCAGGAATCGAACCTGCGGTCTCTCGCTTCACAGACTAGTCTCCCACTGCGCCACGGAGCTGTAAAATAACTCATATTTTCATAACAACAGAATGCATAATATCTAAGTACCAAATTATGGTATCGGGCACCTCTTCCTATATACCTCATTTAATTTCCAGGTATTTTCATTAGCTCTATACAAATTTTCGTGATCGATCACATCTTTTAATCCCACAGAGTTCACCAACATCAATAGCCAGTAAGCTGGTGAAGCTTTAATGACAATAGCGATAGATAAGGAGCGATAAAGACAGTTCCATGAGTGATTGAGTGTGTATTTAGGTGTCAGTGCAGCGAAGAGCGTCGGCCGGACCGAGCGGTCGTGTGGATCCGCGCTAAAATATTTCCGCGAGTTTTCCCAAGCATAAATACGATAAAGTTTTGACTTTTTGTGTTGTTCTACATTATATTTTGTAAGTTAATTAAATACTTACTCTACTGTTATTTCTGTGAGTGATATTTTTCAATAATTTTCCTTTTGTTAACAAAAGTAAATAGTTTCGTTTGGATCTATGATTGACTCAATTTTAATATTTATTTTAATATTCTTTTATACACAACGGACTTTTTTTAATCATAAAATACATTACCAACCTGTCTTTAAATTAAATACAATAATGAGAATCATAAATTTTCTCAAATAAATAAAAGTATTTAACTTCATAATTATACATTATTAGGTAGTTCCATATCTATGAATAAGATTATATGGTTCGTTTGTCGACTAAAACTATAAATTGCATGTAAATTTAAAAAAAAGTGTGACACCGCTTGCAAATTATAGTGAAAAACTGATATGAATTTAGCTCATGTTTCATAAAAACTCACTCAAATGTACACCCACTTATGCACCCATATCTTGTGCGCTGAATAAAAAATATTCGCCTGTACGAAAAAGTATTTGCTGCCATATTACCCTAACCCTCATCGCCTGTTCCATGCGTTTGTAATAACAAGGAAATGTGCGTAGCTCTTAAAAGCTAAAAACGTTTGGTGCTAAAACTAAAATCACTTCCAAGTCTCAAAATAAACGTGGTTTTAAGAATCACAGAAAATATTGCGCAGAAGCGGCCTCAATAATGAGTCCGTGTTTTATTTGGGTACACTATTTTCTTTGCCTATTTACACACGTTACACGTTCGTATGTTGTTAGTGAAGTCACTCTAACCACTTGCTGCCGGAATTTCTTATAATATATGTAATCAACGTTTTTATGAATGTTTATATGGATATATCGAGTATAATTTTGAAGCAAGTTTGTTTTACTTAAAATGATAACCGAAATTAACAGACGACAGGCAGCGGACAGACTCTACTCTTTTACAAGTATATAAAATAATTTATTTATCTCAATGAATTCTCATTCACAAGGAAAATATTAAGCCAAAATATAATCTACCAGGGTCTTTGCGAAGACCTTGACAAAATCAAACCAAACTATGCTAGATTTATGCTAGAAATTAAAGCTAACATATACAACAGTGACCAATTAGCATATTAACAAAAACATCGACAAACTAAAAGTCATATTTGTGGACTTCCTGCGAAATGTTAACTGGGCAAATATTAAATTTATTTATGTTAGATCTATAAAATCCTTCAAAATTCCCACTGGTAATTCGAAGATGCTAATTAATTATTATATTGTGTTTTAGTCGGTTTAATTTTATACTTCAAATTCTCTGATCTATCCTAGCTTAAATAGGCAAAAAATGGTGACAGAATTTGTCCGTTTGTTTATCTCATAGCGCAATGACTCTAAAAATTAGATACCTACTGTTTTATCGACAAAATTGTCACAGCCTGTATTAGTTTAGACAATAATTAATGCATATACTTACCTCGCCATCGGACTTCCCCACATTGACCTTACTACAATTTAAATATGCTCACCGGCAATTATTATTTACATTTACATTTCATGCGAATGTGAAATGAATTCTCGGCCACCCGCGTACGGCCACTTAAGAGAAAAATAAGTGCATAATCTAATGTTGTAACAAGTATATTATCAGTCATCATTAATTATAATAATTAATTATTATCAGTCATAACCGTCACTAGTTCGTTTTTTCCAAATATACGTCATTTACATCACGCACGTGTAAGTTCTGGAATGAACACCCTGCCTCCCGTGTGCATGCCTCTCTCCTGTGTTTCCCGAGCGTTATGACATGTCCTTCTTTAAACGAGGCTTAAAAAGAGTATTCCTTCAAAGGTAGGCCTCTGCCTGGCATTGCCGATGTCCATGAGCGGCTGTAACCGCTTACCAATAGGTGGGCCGCTAGCTTGTCTGCCTATCAGGGCAATAAAAAAAATACGAAGATTGCAAAATCACATAATTTAAATCGTACCATTGTACACATCGTCTAGTCAGATAGTGTAAACAGTTTGGATATGTTTAAATAATTTTTTAGATGTAAGTAATATTTTGTACAAATACAAGTTTTTGGGAATATTACGAAGCCACCTAGGTAAGCACTAAGTACATTCAGACAACATTTTGCATCGAAGGCGTTTCTCAATTTTACGTGTATATTTGTTTTTTTTTGTATGTATTACCAGAGTGGTCCGATTATGATAATTATTTTTATATTCGACAGTTAAATCTAGTTGTATGTATGTATAGTTAGTTGGTCTCATTTAGATTTCAAGAAGAAATTCCACCCCTAAGAGGATGGAATCGGGAATGATGGATTACAACTTCGGCATTTCTGTCTGATATTAATACATACATAGACTCACGCCTGTTTCCCATAGGGGTAGGCAGAATCAACGGATTTCCACTTGCTACGATCCTGATAATAATATTTGTTTTATATTAAGAAAAATAAAACCTTCCTAAAAAACTAAAATTCCAAAAATAAAATTATCCAACTGTTAGTCGGTGCTATCAATCATTGACCAATAAACTATAATAGCTGCAATGCCCTTCAAACTGAAACATAAAAGTGCTTACACACTGTTGCTAGGCGGCATAAATAATAAGTCATGAAACGTTTTTAAACAAGCTCTAATTACTTGCAATTAGTAGTTAATGGGTGGTGACAACAGTCTAATAGGTGTTGGGTGGTTTTTTACTAAATAGACAAGCGATACGATAAAGTTCATAAGCGTAATTTCATGACAGATACAAAATTCTTTATTAGTTAAACATGCGTATTATTACTAATTGCTATCCAAATGCCAATGAAATGATATTTTTAGAATGAAAATAAACGAACAAAAAGGTTAGGCCAGTATGAATTTGAATGGATGTCGAGTGAATCACGCTTTTTATAGAATAGCCCGGCAAACGAGCAAGTGGGATTGGGAAGGAGAGGGGGATTTGGGCCTCCGGGTATCTCACCCACCGTACGAAACGCAGTAGCAAGCCGCTACTTTATGTCACACGTACAAGTTCTTTCCTTTCAAAAGAAAACATATAAAGTAAGTAGGTATACAACTTTAAATGTAAACATCTATTAATCATATCGGGTACACACGATTCGATTTTAGTTGATCAACTGCTAAATCGCATGGGATTTGAACCCTCTGAAACAGACTTTGTTGAAAACCACACACAGCTTTTGTTGATTCAAGTATAAGATAACAAAGATATTCCACATAGATAAGTGTGTTTTTTTTTCTATCAGTACGTAAATGTAAATTAAATAACATGTCTATAACAAAGTTTAATATTGATACATGGGCTCTTATATTTTGCCAGACTTTGCCACATTGATTAAATATTAGTTCAAAAACTCCTGTGTATAGTTTGCTACTAGCAACCGTAGGGAAATTCTTAACTATATTTTAGAACGATTTTCTTGAAAGATTATTTAAACGGGTTATTAAACATTTCATTGGGCTATAGCATACAAGCTTTTGTACGCCCCCTTTCCTCCTTTATTTATTTAGACCAGATCTTTACCATAAAGTACAAGTTAACGAGACTGCTATCTCACTCACTCAATGGTGTGGTAAATGCCGACTAAGGAAGAATGTCAGAAGTATTAAGCCGGGACACGATGTCTTATATGTGGGCCTATAACGTATAATGCTATTGCCACTACACTAAATATGATTTGTATACTCGTATATAGGGTTTTAAAACAAGGCTCGAGGCCGAAAGCGCTGAGGTGACGTTCGAAAACATACGGCTCCCTTAGAATACAAAAATTCAAAATCGTAATGATCCACTGCCTCGTCTAAGCGATAACGTTTCTCATTTTTTCAATACGAATCAACATACTGTCGTGTTCTATATTTTATTCCATATTCTGTTCTATGTTCTGTATTCTAGCTTTATATCGTACTAGCTTTTGCTCACTGGTCCGTATGCGTTATCGGCCGATTTCCTTAAAAAGTGACCTATATCTTAATCCAGGCCATGGTCTACTTGTATGCCAAACTTCATTCAAAACCATTCAGGCGTGGTGGACATGTGATGTAACAAACATTCAAATTCACAAACTCACAATCATCAAACCTTTCACGTTTATAATAATAGTAGGTGCAGGATAGTCAAGCAATCAAACGGCACGAACGTTCGTGTCGTGTTTCTTATGCCACATTCTAACCCCGCAGAGTATTATTATACTCTGTACGTGTTCAGACGTCGCATAAGTATAGTAGAGCCATTACTTAAAATAATATTTTTAATATAAATTTCTTTGAGTGCCTCGGTGGCGCAGTTGTAATGCGTACGCGTTACGATTAAGCTAGCTAACGCTGAGATCTCGGGTTCGATCCCCGGGTCGGTAAAGTTGTATTGGGTTTTTCTATTACGAAATGCTCAGTATCAGCCCGGAGTCTGGAATTTGTGCCCGGTATGGCGATAGGCTCGCCCTCTATCACATTATGGGACGGAGATGCGCTCGGCGAAATGTGGGTGTACTTGTTACAACTCTGCCTACCCCTTCGGGGATTACAGGCGTGAGTGCGTATGTATTAATTTCTACTATTAAGGTGAATTTGTAAGAAAAGTTATTGTTTTTTTATAATTATTGTTGTTTCTCAGATTTTTTATGTTAATGTGAAAAAAATATACCACATTACAATTAAATATATATTTTCTTTATACGCTTTTACCCATGGTTTAAGTATTATATTAACCTTAATGAATATTCTATACCACACTAGGTTTATGATTCCCACCTTCGTTGTTTCATATCGTTTTATACTAGCTAAGGTTTCGAAATCAACACTATAATCGAGCTTTCCCTCTCAAGATTATTCCTATATTTCATATTACTTTATTTAAACATAGAGACTAAACCCATCATAGTCAAGGGTGAAAGATAATAAATACCCTTAAAACGTAAGGGGTTATATGCAGCAGCAATCTATGCTAAATGATCAAATATTCAGATTCATTCAATTGTTCAACAAACTGTTATATTATTACTAGGTATAAAGCAATCTACTTGAAGGTATACCTTAGCATAGCTATGTTTATGTATACCAGTAGTTTGATGATAATCTTAATATATGCACGTTGTTAGATAAGATTATTGTGCCTGCATGGATAAATTCAGGCCGGTTCAGTAGGTCTTTATTGCTTCTTCATAAAATAAAATCCATGCGCGGATTCATAGAAAATTACTAGGATTTAATAGATGGTAGGTCTCTCGTATGAAAATGTCTGATACATTTTCAACCACAGATGTGGATCTCATTGGATGCGGAAGGCAAAGGAAAAAGATGTTTGGAAAGGGTTAGGAGAGGCCTACGCCAAAGAGGCGACTACTACCAACACGCACTAATACAAATTATAAACATAACATAATTGTAACTATTTTTTTAAAGTTTTATTGTAGTAGAAATAAAGGCTATTTTTATTTTATTTCATTTTATTTAGGTCTCTCGTATGCGAAAGTCCGTCTGGGCTTACCTGCCCAAAAGACGGCAGTGGACCTCCACCGCTTTGGCTATTTATGCTCAAAACCTTTTTTTCCGACTAGATGAAATTGAAGCTACTTAAAATTCTGTGCATTATGAGAATTAACATCTTACATATTATCTGTTACTATTTACAGGCTGACATGGTGCTTACCATCATGCGAGCAACCTGATCAGTATTTAGGTGAATAAAAACAATTACATGTACATGATAATATGTTATTTCGTATTAGATGAGTAGAAGTATGCGCTTTGCACTAGGAACACATTTCCAACGAAATATATTATTACTATTCCTTTCTTTTTGACTTGTCATTAGTTTATTTGCTTAAAAATCTCTGGCAATGTCGTTTTAGTTTTTTTTATGTAGTGCAGTCGTATTTTCTGTTTTAATTCTCATCATAGTGTTTTATTAGCACAACAATACAATTAAATGTGTACTACATTCAAGCTCGAAATAAATAATTTCCGATCACTGATCACAGATGAGGGAAATTAATGATCTTTCGTTTCTGTGCCATCTATGTACTTGCTCTGTTACAACAAAATTAAGGAAATTGCCTGAAGCGAATATTACCCGCATGATCAAGTTTAAGAACTTCATTCATTTGAACTTTTCGTGTTACAGGGAACTCAAATATTTACTCCATCAAATAAATCTGCTAACACTTTTGGATATAAAAACATTCTATGTAGATTAAAAAGAAGAAATATGTAGTATTGTGGACGTAATTATTGCACCCAAACTGACTATTTACGTTTTTTCTTATAAAATACATACATACATACGCACTCACGCCTGTAATACCCGAAAAGCTAGGAGTAACCAGTACACCCACTTTTCGCCGATCGTATTTTCGTCCCTTGATGTGATAAGGGGCGAGCCTATCGCCATACCGGACATCAATTCCAGACTCCGGATTCTTATAAAACTAGAATAGATTTCTGCTTTTTAAGATTCCCAACGGAATCCTGTTACAAACCTACGCGATTTCTCTGTCTGTCCTACATTTAAAAGAATCTTTTGAATCGTTATATTATGTAGTCAGCTGAAATCTTTTACAGAAAGTGTTATTATTGCGAATATCCTAAGAATTATAAAAAAAAATGTAATAAATTAAGATATCACATTTTTGTAAGCTAAGCCAAGTGGAAGTTTGACTCGTAGGTAATTGATCAGATTTTTATTTCTTTTTTTTTTCTTAGTAATATACAATTATTAATGTCTAATGACTTTGTTATACCGGTAAATTTTAATAGGCTATTTTTCCGAAATATATGTATGTACTTACTTGGTAAGTCCTTCGTATGCGAGAGGCCGTCTTGGTTGGTTGTAGTTGTGTTACACGTGGAACTCGGCATTTGTGCAAATGTACATCCGCAATATCGATCCAATTTGACAATAAAATAAATGTATTTAGCAAACATTCAAATGCCTAGTTTTGAAGATATTTTGCAGCTTGTTTTATAATTATGTGCCTAGGGTAATTCTGGAGTGTAAGTGGGCTACTAACATCTTACGCCTAAAGCCAACTTCACTTGCACGTGGTATACTCTGCTGGCAATGGTGAAATTTTGTTCCCGTTTCGGGTTGTAGGGGATCAGAAATATCGTCAAATCTATGGTACGAGAAGGCGGACCCTGGCATTAAGCCAGTACTTAGGAGTACTTAGGGTCTGAGTACCAAGGTGGTAGGTCTCTCGTATGCGAGATGGAACCTGGGTTGGTACCACCACCTTGTCTATTTCTGCCGCCAAGCAGCAGTGTGTAAGCACCGTTGTATTTCGGTTTGAAGGACATTGAAGCCAGTGAAATAACTGGGCATTATGAGACGTAACATCTTACGTCTCGGAATGACGAGCGGAATTCAGTGCCATGCAGTGTTCTGTAATCGAGACTTCTGTGTGACGTTGCTTGTGTTTATGTGCAGGCGTGACGCTTAACCTCAGGCGAGCGACCTGCTCGTCTTTCATTCAAGCAAAATGTTTCGGGAAAATAGCGAGCCCAAATTCATCGTGTATAAATAGGTATGTAGGCACTATTTATCAAATAGCCCGCATATGGGTTGTTTTGTACCGCGTGCGTCAAATGGCTCTCTATTTTGTACGCCCATTTATATGCGCTTAAAGCAAAAAAACGGTATACACAGACAATAACTTTAGTGTTTTTTGATATGTATAGCAGAAAGCGTTGCGGCACGCATTGTGAGGAGGTTTCTCACTCTGGGGCTCTAACCGCCGATAGCTTGGGTCCCAGACCTTGCAATTGGCATGTTTTTTATATTACGAAACCCATGTTTGTTTGTTTGCTTTATTCCTAGGTGCTTAGCATATGCCCATGAGGTTTTATGACGCGCGAGGGAGAAAACTTGTCGATATCAACTAGTTTCGTGTTTGTACCGTAAAGACCGCGACATAGAGAGCGTAATAAATAAATAATAATTAATACACTCAACAGTCACACACATAGTCCTGAATCCACACTAGGTTAACCAGTATCGTGGGTATCAGGAACTTGCGGTCCCATAACAGTCAGACCCGAAATATTTGTGGATAACACAAACATTTGTCTCGGTGCGGGAATCGAACCCACGGCCTCTCGTTTCGCACGGCTATTCGCCCACTACGCACGGAGGCTGTCAATGTAGGAAGCGATGGTCTAGACGACTATAAAATACATTTAAAACGTACATTATTTTTCAATGGTTTGATACCGAATAAACTGTTTTTGGGGGTGTCAAAAACACACACAATATATTACATACATATATTATTGGTTTAAGATAATGCCATTTGCAACTTTCTTGACGCTGAGACTAGATCGGAATGATATTTTGAACATTTAAAATTACGAGAATTGGCCTTCTGTAGTCACCTACATCTCAGGTCTATTTATATCACTATGTAGGATCAAGAATAGGTACGTAAGTACTTAATATGTATGTATTTATTTATTTCTTATATAGAATATATTCTCCACGCAAGCAAGAAAACAGTTTTTGTCAACTTTTCTTCTTTAGAAAATGTGAATTCGTGAACGGAACGCCTCGCTTCTGAGTTATTTTCAATATAACCCTTTATTTATTTTCCACTTATGCCGCAATACTGAGATAACATCGCATTGTCACAGCAAATAACACATGTGCCGCAAGTAATTGGGCACGGGCCGGAATGGTGGTTTCAGAATACTAATCGCTCTTACTTACGTCTAGAGGGTGCAAGTTGCGAGTGGCAGACTATTTTGAAAGTATTTGACTTTGATTTTTTTATTAGCTTGCATGACAAGACGATCGCTCGCCTGATGGTAAGCGCCATCTGCACATAGACAAAAACAACACCACACAGAACTTTAAATTACAAAGCACTGCATGACACTGGACTGCGCTCGTGACCCCGAGAAATAAGTTGTAATTTCACTGGCTCCAATGTCCTTCAAACTATTATGCAGTCCAGCGCCATGCAATACCTTCTTAATCATTTGAAGTTCAGGCATGACGCTTACCATCAGGTGAGCGACCTGCTGGACACTTGTCTTGTTATTCATGTTAATAAAAAAAATAAGTAGTGATGTCACACAGTAGGTGTAGATGTGAGCTCAGCCGCTTTCAGCATTTCGAAACACAAATACATTTGCGTCTAACAACTTTATACCTATTATGTTACTTGAACAGATGGACGATTCTGTTAATGGAAGACCCCTGCTGTTAGGATACAGATTGCGATTCATGTAGGTGTAGTTAAGATTCGTTCACACAAGTCATTTGAGCGTATTAAACGATCAATATTTTTAATAAAAACTTATTTATATTCCAATTTAGTGTCAATTAATTCAGTGTCGTTCAGTCAATTATTAAAAGAAACCACCTATTAGAAAATTGTTTATTTTTATTTTTAGCATCATAGTTTTTAATCTAGCCATATTTTTTTTATGACATAGGCCGGCAAACGAGCAGGTGGGTCACCTGATGGTAAGTGATCTCCACCGCCCATGAACGCCCACAATACCAAAATAATCATGGGTGCGCTGCCGACCTTAATGGAAAGGGATAATTAAGGAATTGGCAAGGGGAGGGGGTTTAGGCCTCCGGATACCTCACTCACCGTACGAAACGCAGCAGCATGCTGCTACTTTACGCCGGCCGCCTGCTTTTTTACTTTACTTTATTTTTTTAAATTGAGAAGCTCTCAATGCGTCTGTATATTTGTTTATCTATGTTCATGTTCATAACAGTGAGACATATCCCGACATGTCATAATATGTTGCCACTTTCATAGCATGCAATGCATTACTGTAACATTTGGTGTGAATAGATCCTAATGTTACACAGTCGCACGATTTGCTGAGTTTTTAGAACGGGTTTATTTTTATCCTATGTGTCACAAGAGCTAATATCTATTGAACTCTGGAGAACAAGACAAGTTGTGAGATGGGACAAGATGTGGACAAAGGACGCTTTGAAGTAAATACTCATGTATGACGTCTTATCTTACGCAATTCAGTTTATTTGAAGTTCGGATAGGCGAGTAAGAAATAGGGATTCGTCATAGGTATATACACGATGTATATACATCTATTTATATCGACTTGGATTCTACATTGCGTGTAAAGCCATTACCTCTTTACGGTTACTATAAAATAGAGAACATTGATTATTTCCATACAAAAATAAAATACTTTTACTAAGTAATATTTAATCTCCCTTAATTACGTTGTAATATAAAAATATAGGTAGGTACATATTAATGATACATACGTAGATAACGATTGATGAAACATAGTATATAAATATATTATTACTTTTCCACGCAAACTACGCAGTGATAGATTCCTTCAACTTGAATATTTAATATAAATTGAATGGTTCGTAGACTATCTGAATATTTTATGTCAGAGAATCGTTTCATATTATTCTCTTTCTCTGAGAATGTGGTAAGTATCAGTATGAAGAGAACTTTAACATGTATCAAATTTGACGAAATTTATAAAACATTTAAAAGGGATTTCATTCAACAGGTTTCTCAGAAATTTCTTGTAACCCAACAAAATTTTTACGATTTAGCCTTAATTACACCCTTAACTCGTAACCTATTAACAAATTCTTACGACTTTCTCGGGATAATTAAAGGAACACTTCGGAAACTCAGTACCACTACGGTAATAAATAAAAATACCCAATAGTCCAAAGACTTTAATATATACTACTAGACGGGCTGTTTAGATGTAAAATTACGTCACATGACGCGGGAGTTTGACAGCTCTCAAACAGGGAGCGCGATAGGGGTTCTATTTGAGAGTAAGTGAGATGGTAATATTGTAATGTGCCGCAGTTTCTATGTGCCGCGCAGCTTGTCTAGTAGGTAGTATACAATAAAGTCTTTGCAATAGTCAAACTAATGGTTATGCTCCCACAGTAAGCTAAGATTACTTTGTGTCGTGGGTATTAGGAACTACGAAAGATTTTACAACTCTCAGTTGCGGCAGCTAACTGTTTTTTTTAGCTTCAGTTGACGAGATGAGCAGGTGTCTCGGCTTATTGTAAGCGTCAAGCCTGCCCATAAACAGAAGAAACACCAATCAGAATCCGAATTTTAAAATACTGCATGACAGAATTGCACTTGTCATCCTAAAACGTAAGGTTTTAAGTCTTATCATAGCCAGTTCTAGTATCGTAGTGCGGGGCTTTATTATTTATTTACAGCCTCCGTGGCGCAGTGGGCGAGTAGCCGGCTGCGAAGCGTGAGGCCGTGGGTTCGATTCCCACACCGAGACAAATGTTTGTCTATTCCACAAATATTTGTTTCGGGTCTGGGTGTTGTGGGACCGCAAGTCCCTCGTAGTTCCTGATACCCACGATACAGGTTAACCTAGTGTGGGGTCAGGACTATGTGTGTGACGGTTGGGTGTATTTATTATTATTATTATTAGTTCACACAAGTCACACAGTTCACAAGTGTTTACACATTACTGTTTGGTGGCAGAAATAGACAAAGCGGTGGTACCTACCCGGACAGCCTTTCGCATACGAGGGACCTACTACCTATAGTAAACCACCCAGGACTACTTACCCACTGCGCCAAGGAGGCTGTAAATAAATAATAAAGCCCCGCACTACTCACAAATACGCCCATGACTTTCGTATCAACTGTGTTTGACAGCAATCTTGGCGGCACAAAGTTAGAGGAAATTTGAAAGTCGAGATATAAAGAACTCCGTGGATTGTTTGTAAAATGTTCTCGGGTCGGTATGAAGAACACTTGAATTACAATTGTGTTTTCCGGATAGTAGGCGGTTTTCTTTGCTCTGTGTAGTTATTGTGTACTTTGTTCGCCATATGACACTACAAACAGAAGCTAGCGATATTTTGCCTGGTGTTATGATATTTGCGCTAGTCAGAATTACGACTACCGTAAATATGGTGCAAAACATTTTGTGATTCTTTTACTTATCGCGTTTTAAAATCTGTTTATTACGTTTCCAATACAATACACTAGAGCCGCCACGCTGTACAGATCTGTAAAGGTACGTATTTTTTCAAATACTTGTACGGATATCTTCCCTCATCTTATGCACCTATTTTGTTCATTACTGCATCACCCTAAGGTTGACTGGGAGAGAACGACTTTATCATTAAGTCCGCCTTTACACATAGTAAGTATAAAATGTGTGTGTTCATGTTTAAAATAAAATAAATAACTTTAATTAGCTCAAACGATTTCCTTCCAATGGCTAAGGATTATCTCGATTAAACCAACTTTCAAACAACAAAAAAAACAGACTTAAAACCGTCCACTGGTTTAGGCGCTATCTTCCACAGACAGACAAAGGGGTCAAAATTATAATACCCCTATTTTTGCGGGTGTTACATAACGCAATCCTCATCGAAAACGCCATTCTGATTCACCAAAAAATGCCATTAATTTCATATAATAATAGGCCTTTAACTTTAAATTGTCGTTCTGTTCGAAATAACTTAAAGTATTTTTTTCCATCTTTATAATTTCTATTAATCAAAGTAACCATCCATGTTATCGATGCATCTTTGCCAGCGTAGTATCAATTTATAAATGCCCATCTTGAAGAAATCGGCTGGACGGAAGGCAACAAACTCTTCAAAGCTATTTTGTACTGCCCCTCGGGAATTGAATTTTTTCGCTTCAAAAAGTTATCCAAATTATGGAAAAAGTACAAGTCTATAGGCGCAAAGTCTGGTGAGTACGGCAGATGATGGAGAGCTTCCAACCCCAACTCTTTTAGCTTGGAGATCGTCTAGTGCAGTGAGGGGTCGCGCGTTATAGTGTAAGGAGCAGCGGGGCCGAGCGATTGATCAAAGCTGGCTGCAGATGTGCGAGCTTTTCCATTAGAACAAAAAAAATACAATGATTTGACGAATTAGACAACTTTTTGGCGAGAAAAAAATCAATACCTGAAAATGCCTTTGAAAAGTTTGTTCCCACGTGTTCAGCCGATTCTAAGATGCAGCATACTTTGCTTAACTAATAAAAATAAAAAGATGGAAATAAATACTTTAACTTTTTTAGTACAGAACGGCAACGGTAAAGACTATACATATTTCTCAGATATGACATAACAGGTATCAAAATCCCGCTTTCAACACTGTAATAGCGAGTGCAATTTTAGTTGATCAACTGATTTGAATCAACAAAAGCCTTTTTTGTTGATCAATTTGATTGAAAGTCTGTTGAGACGGTGCAAATCGCATGCGATTTAGCAGTTGATCGACTAAAATAGAACCGTATGAACTCTCCATTAGGGTTATTGTATTCATATTGTTGCGACAGAATAAAATCTTTCCTTAATTACCTTATTAATTCTGTCAATGGCCAAGCAAAACTCTAAATATGTTATTAACATAAATAATAACATCATTATAGTCGTGATTAGTATAATTGGTTTAAAATGTTAATATATATTTACTTTATTAAATAGTGGCCACCTGTGCTGGAGTATCGAATTCTTGCTTTATTTATCTTTATTGTGATATTAATTTTGCATTATGTCTGGCGCCGCGCCATTCGGTTTAAAATCACGTCGGCCGCCGCATATCGTTGGCGCCAACGCGTCGCTGATTGACACATTAAATGCCAATATCATGTAGAAAATATTATACTTAAAGTAATCAGTTAAAAGTAGTAAGTACTCAGTTGTAATGCGTACGCGGTAAGACAGCTGCTCTCAGGTTCGATCTTCGTGTCGGTTAAAAGTGATATTGGGTTTTACATTAATAAAGAAAATTAAATTAAAGTTCAAAAGCGATTGCAATTGCGAGACAATTTTCTGTTTTTATTTATCAACCTCAAAAAGTATACATTTTTCGGATATGTTTCATGTTTCGGATATGAGAGAACGGATAGAATATACAACAGGTTGTCAAGAAGTCAAATTAAAACGTTCATTTTGTAAGTAGGCTACAAAGGTCTCCTTTAAATACGTCAATAATAAAATTCTATTTTATATTTTGTTAGTGGCCAAACTCAGTGAGGCCAACGCTCAGTTGAAATACCACTAAGCGGTCACCCATCCATAGACTGAACGCCCCAAGAGTTGCTTACTGATTAGTGAGTGTAACTGGTTATGATCACCTTAATAATAAAATAATATACATACGCACTCACGCCTGTAATCCCAGAAGGGGTAGGCAGAGGTGTAACCAGTACACCCACATTTCGCCGAGCGTATTTCCGTCCCTTATGTGATAGGGGGCGAGCCTATCGCCACACCGGGCACAAATTTCAGACTCCGGGCTGATACTGAGCATATCGTAATAGAAAAACCCAATACCACTTTACCCGACCCGGGGATCGAACCCGAGACCTCAGCGTTGACCTCAATCGTAACGCATGTACGCATTACAACTGCGCCACCGAGGCAGTCATAATAAAATAAATTATATTAAAACACCTTTTAATATACTATAAAAGGCTAGTATAGTGTATTAACCGCTTGGTTAATACTGTATTTAGGAAGAGGCTTTAGCTCGCAAAGCTTCTGTAATAATAGATGTGTTTGATCGATAGTTATAATACTTGCAACCGCCGGTAATTTGTTCGTAATATTATACTGAGAGGTCTTATCCAATCTTGTGTATCTATCATAGTAATATTAATGATAGGTACACTACAATATTTTCTCTTCATGTTACCGGTACTATCGAACAATATAATTTGTTTTCAACGTTGAAATCTGACGCTATCTCGAGTTTTATTTGAGCTGAATAAAAATACACCGTTTGTCGATATGATAGCTCTTTTGTAGTTTTATCGAAATACAGTCCCTGCAGTTATTTGCAGATATTTGGCCTTTGTTAATATGTTTATATTGAGTGCCTATTGATGCATGTCATATGTATTGTATTTATCACAATCAAAATATTTATTGAAACCATAAAATGTCATACATTGTTTAGATTCTGTCTCAACTCTACCGCCAGTTCGAAAGGCTGTTTCGCTCGACAAGAACGGGCAAGAAACTCTAACGTTGCTCTTTTCAATACTAGTTTATAATTATTATTCAGAATGTAAAGGCTTTACAACTTTTGATTTGATCCTGGTGATGTTTTAAATAATGGTCAAAGAATATGTTATAATAAACTAGATAGTTGAGAAATCTATGAATTCACTATCCCACAGTAAATCAGTGTAATGAGATAAACCACAAATTCTCTTTGTAAGCGCTATATATTTAAGTCTACCTTAACTCTTTCAAAGTATAATACATATATAACTTCTCAAAGTACCAGTTTATCCATCCATTTTTGGTTAAGTCAGGGGAAGATAGTTCCTGAATTTATCGCCTTGAGAAACGCATATTAGGAATCCCATTTAAATGCAAATTTCCTAAAGAGGATTTTGCTTTTCTAGAAGAGTGTGATAAGTTGCTAGTTTAGAAACTTGACAACAATTCATACTCACCCGTCAGGTTTTCGACGGTCTTTTGTACACCTTTTAACTTGAAATAAATTGAAAATCCGAACTCTATAAAAAAGTCACGTATAGTAAATATTCCTCTGCGTCGAACGCTTATTAAGTTATCGCATATTTCAAACTATATTGTTTATGTATATTTCACCATATTACATTTTTTCTCACTTCTAATATGTATGTAAGTATTTCCAATTTTCTAATACTTTATTCTTTATTCGTCTGTGATAGGATTTGAAATATGCTTTATCGAAGGCAATATATCTTTCACACTTTGAACCGTTCCTTCCTAATCCATGTGAATCAAAAAGTGAGTTATGATTTGAAATTCTAGTTTTCGATATGGTATTATGTGATTCTACTTATTCGGGCTACAATTGAGCAATGATAATTATAATAGTTATTAGTAATCGCTTCATTAGCCTAGTACATTAGTGGCAGCGTACAAAGGCTGAGAACCGCGAGGTCTTGGGCTCAATTCCTAGGTCGAACAATCACAATTTATGTTTGAACTTTCGATTCGGGATTCGAATTTGTGCCCGATATGGCAATAGGCTCATGATAGGGGATCATCATGAGACGGAAATATGCTTGGCGAAATGCGTGGATATAAGATTATTTAGAAGCACTGGGAAATAAAACTGAATTAAAACAGTGTGTTAACACTGCCTATACACATGCAGTTAGTAATCAAACTATCAAATATGTTAAAGACTAAAACAACTTACATCAATTACTATTCTGATTTGTGTTAAAATTAAAACAGAGTACTTTTAAAAAAATCCTGCATATTAACAAAATTCGTGATGTGACCTTGGTTATCGCTTGTGTCGCATAAGAATTAATTGAAGTTCAAATAATTAAATTATTATTGCATAATAAATTTTGTAAGTGAAGTGGATTGATGAATATTCAAAGCAAATGACGCCGTCCAGTCGAACCGCAGTAATATGTCAACACGGCAATTATTTTGTTGTATGGGTACTTCATTTGCATAGAGATTTATGGAAAACCAACTTATTTTATCTATACTGAGGTTAAAATCATAGTATTAATAGGTTTCGATTTTTGTGTTTATTGTATACCTGATTATATGATTTTATATACTTATAGTATAAAAGCGAAAAGCACTATCATATTATTTTTAACGTCGTGTATTAAACCACGAGGATTAGCGTCTACTACTAGATTAGATTTAGCCTGTTTTCAATTCGGCTGTATTTATTTATTTATTTTAGGATTACCAGAAGACGATACACTACACTACTATAAATACATACGCAAACAAACAAAAAATATTGTGGTTGCCTGTTTATGGGAATAAACAGGCAACCACAACTTACAATGGGTAACTAGCGCCATAAGAGTATTTTGTGTTGATGTATTCAATTCATATCATCATCATCGTCATGTTTGACGGGGTTTGTGTAGCAAAATAATTACTTTTGATAATTTTTCTTCGCAGCTACTGGGACAAGCAAAACACGCTTGTCTAGTAATTATTCATCCAATCCATTTATCAACTGTACCTATAACAAGTATGATTTATGCAATAGCTTGTTGAAATCTCGCAATTTACTCGATCGGTAGCAGGAACCGTAAATTCAGTTTTAAAGAAAGAAAGCTTAAGTAACAGTGTACTATAAAACCATATAAATTAGTGATTTTACTTCATTTATAAGACATAATGATGAATAAGAAGAAAATCCAAAACGTGACTGAATGAAAGATTTATAACAAACGTACGCCAGGAGTGAACGATCGTTTACGAAACCAACACGTAATTATTCAGTCTATTTTAAGATAAATACTACTACGGGAAATGTTTGCATTACTTTTGTACTGCCTCGGTGGCGCAGTTTTAATGCGTAGGTACGCGTTACGACTGAGGTTGACGCTGAGGTCTCGGTTTCGATCCCCGGGTCGTGTAGAAGTTATATTGGGGTTTTCTATTACGAAATGATCAGTATAACGGAGTTTGGAATTGTGCTCAATATGGTCATAGGCTCACCCCCTATCACATAATGGGATACGCTCGGTGAAATGTGGGTGTACTGATTACACCTCTGCCTACCCCTTCGGGGATTACAGGCGTGAGTGCGTATGTATATATCCTTTTGTACACATACATAACAATATTGAGCATGTTTGAGAAATTGTTACTTAATAATAGCCAGTATGGCCATAGCGATGCTTTATATTGTTTGCACCTTTTAGATGGTTCAGGAAAGTGGCACTTGTTACTTTGGATAAATTGCAATATGCTTCCGCATCGTGAATAGGGTAGTTGCCTATATTGAATGTTGTACATTATTTTGTATGCAACAGAAAATGATACGCAAAAGAAACCCTTTTATTAAAACACAATCAACATTGGTTCAGAAATGTGCCCGCAGTTATGACTTTAAATGTTGGTATGAGGAAAAGTGGGTGCGTAGTAGGGATATCTCACTATCTCGCTTGCACGCGTGCACCACAATTAACATTTTACACAGTGACGACATAGTTTGCGTTGTCTGTCATTTGACAATTACCCCTACTACAGGATTTGAATGGCTTTAACTTATTTATTTTTGGTCCGATTTATAAAATTCTTTCTGCAATAGATTTTGAGTAACGTAACTTATTGATTTAAATAATAAAAAAATCTAATCAACTACCCTATTACGCTGAACTTGTTAAGAGCTTAAAACTCTAAAGACGTTGCCTCCATTAGTGTGTTCTACCGTATTGTGGCGTTTTAAAGAGGTATTTCATCCTATCCATCACTACACTAGAAGTATACATGTAGGTAAAAGTAGTAATGTCTACAGTGCGAGTTTTAAATGTTCGAATGCCGTTTCTTTTATAAATATTGCTATAAATAGATAGAAAAATATCAATATTTCATTATAAAAAAAAAATTGTAACCTTAGAAAATAGAATGAGCTCAAGGATAGTTTTAAGAATTTCTTACTAATTCAACATTATTGCTTTATGTCTTTACTACATTACGAAAAACTTGGTAGCTGATATATACTACAAAGGCAACAAACACATTCTGTAATTTTTGAGAAGGTCGCTATCCAAGTTTTATTGATTACTTTGAACAAAGTGTGGTTTAATATTTGCACGATAGATATTGTGAAGATGCCACTTCTCTCCTCACTCTAACTAAACTACACTATAGGTGGTAGGTCCCTCGTATGCGAGAGGCCGTCTAGGTAGCTACCACTGATTTGTCTATTTTTGCCGTCAAGCAGCAGTGTGTAAACACGGTTTTGTTTCGGTTTGAAGAACATTGAAATTGCCAGTGAAATTACTGGGCATTATGAGACTTAACACCATGTCTCGGGATGACGAGCGCAATCCAGTGCCATGCAGTATTTGTAATTTAGAGTTCTGTGTGTTGCTTCTGTTTATGGGCAGACGTGACGCTTACCATCAAGCGAGCGACCTGCTCGTCTTGTCATTCATTACTTAAAAACAAAATAAAAAAGCACATATATTCCCTATGGATTACGAAATAAATGAATAAAAGGGCAAACGACGGAGCACATGTTTTATTTATGTGTTTTGGTATGAAACCGACGTTTATCACGCGTCGTACTACAATAAATTCACTTAGTGATGATTTATCTACAATTAACATAACTTTGCTGATGAAAAATACGGACTCATAGATACACACACACACACACACACAACAGTACCTAGTTGCACGTGTTTCAGCCGTAATTAAGCTTAAATCTCTAGAATCTTCTCGAGAGCAAAAACATCATTCTGATGTTGTTATATTTTTGTAAAAAAATCTTTGATAACTATTTACACACTTATATTGTATCGTATTGGCATTTTCCTTAATTAAACTAATACACAATGCATCGACAGTTCAGTTTTATACAGTATGTAACAAAAACTCTGTTGGCCCTTTCTAGGTCGTGAAGATAAACATATAGACAGCTTAATAAAAATAGTAAAAGAAAAAAATATAATAAACAGAAGCGAGATATTCTTATTTTCGTATGTGAGTTATTTCATTACGTTTGAATATCGATTCTGATATCGCGGTTAAAACGCCCAAAAGGGTTTTTGTTTCATATTGTATATGTTATGGATGTAAAAACGTTCCAATAAATAAATATTTTTAGGAGTTTGCGAATTAACACACTGTATATCTACGGCATTGGGGCTGCATATATACAGTTTCGTATGAAATGTAGTTAACTATTATAAAATAATCTAAATCCTATAACTATTTCGAGGTTTTAACTGTACATTAATGTGGTTTAGCACTCTTGTTGCCTTAGATACAGTTATATATTATTGGCAATAGTATGTTATTTTTTTAATTTACTTTCTAATTTACTTTTTGTTCCTATTGTTTCAGAGTCTTCATAAACGATGGAAATGCGACTATCTAGTGTACACCCAGTTTATTCCACGAAGCAGTTGACCTGTGTTCAACAGAATCGTCTTTTAATAGAATACTGTGCTGTGTAATGAACAAAATATCTTAATCACTATGTTGGCTACGAACGGTACTCGCCATAATGACACTTTTGCTACAAACGGCAGCTATAATTTTTTCTTTGAAGATCCACGTTTTATATCATTGTTGAAGCACAATGCCAACTATACCACCAATATTGGTGAAGTCCTACGAGCGCTGGAGGATATGCGCAACAAATATAATATATCCGTAGTGAAGGAATGTGAGCGTTCAGAATATTGCTCCGGAGAATTCAGAGATTTGATTCTCGCTTACAATAGCATTCATGGATATGTTAGTTTATTGGTAAGTATTATGCTAGTTTATAGTTATTCTCAGTTTTATGGAAATTGATAGTTTGGGGTGGATATTCCACGTAAATAAAATGTATGGTTAATCATATTTTCAACTTATGCCTTAACAGTATTTTTACTAACTGGATATAAGTATTAAATCACTATTTTGTATGTACTGTGTACGGAAGGTTCCGGGTTTGATTCCCAGTTCAGTTCTGTAATGTTAAATATCTTATTTCTCGGGGTGACGAGCGCAATGCAGTGTTATGCAGTAGGTACTTTGTAACTTAACGATTATTGGTTGGCGTGGTGCTAACCATCAGGCGAGTGACTGGTCGTCTCGTCATTCAAGCAAATATTTTTTTTATAGTATAGGCCGGCAAACGAGCAAGTGGGTCATCTAATGGTAAGTGATCTCCACTGACCATGTACGCCCACAATGCTAAAATAATCATGGGCGCGTTGCCGACCTTAAAGGAAAGGAATAATTAAGGATTGGGAAGGGGAGGGGAATTTGGCCCTCCGGATATCTCACTCACCGTACGAAACGCTGCAGCAAGCTGCTACTTTACGCCTGTTTTCTGTGAGACAGTGGTAACGACCCGGACAAGCTGGCCCATTCATGCTGTGGACAGAATTGTCTACAATGTGGCTCTACGACTCAAAAAATACAGGAATACAAAAATATAATATAATAATAAATACAAAAGAAATACAGGAATAAACTTTATAATTACCATATTATTGGGTATTTATAGCAATGTTGTTGACAGGTGTGCCTCTTCGGAAGTTTAGCTAATGCATTGAACGTAGCAGTGTTGACACGCAGAGATTTAGCAGTGGCTCCAATAAACAGACTCCTTAAGTGGCTGGCGGTTGCTGATGTATTCGTCATGATTGAGTACGTGCCTTTCGCTGTGTATCAATACCTGGTGAGTTTATATTGATTCAATAGGTGCAGAGTAGGTAAGCTTTCTGAAATAATATGAATTCATTAAAATACTGCTCTATATTTCAAAGTATACCTTTGTTTATAAGATTATGTATCAGAGATGAAATATTTGAGTAGACAAAGAAATGAATACGGCTGTCTGTCTACTACTACTACTGTCCGTATACGGCATTGGCGAAAGGGTGGAAGGCGAGTCATCAGCCGACGTTCTTTTGTAGCATAGTGTGGGTCACCAGATGGTAAGTGATCTCTACCGCCCATGAACTCTCATAATATAAGAATTGGTACGCGTTACCGACCTTAAAGGAAGGGGAATAATGAAGGGATTGGGGAGGGGAGAAAATTTGGGCCTCCGGATATCGCACTCACCATATAGTCTCGTATATAACATTGCATGTGGGAGCATAGTAGTATATTTGGTGGGTAACCACCGTATACTTACAACCAATAAATTCAGGCTGGCATAATTCTGACTACCGTAGGAATATAATGTCTCGATGGTCGTCATTGTATTTGGACTGCGTTGTACTTACCATCTAGTCCACTGTAGTAACATTGCAGTATCAAATAAAAAAACAAACAGTATTTAAACCGTTAATTAAACCATGTTAGATAATACGATGCAACCTAATATAAATTAAATCTATGATAAATCTTTATCTGTAAAGAGGGACTATGGCGTCGGCTTTCCTACACCCTTCGCCGATATTCTATGGTATAGGATATACTACACCCAACAGTCATACACATAGTTCTACACCCACACTAAGTTAACCTGTATCGTGGGTATCAGAAACTACGAGGGACTTATGCTCCCACAATATCCAAAACAAACATTTGTTGATCATAAAAACATTCATCTCGGTGTAGGAATCGAACCCACGGCCTCTGGCTTCGGAGCGGGCTGCTCGCCCATTGCGTCTCGGAGATTATCAAAAGCTAAAAGTTTACTTTTTTCACCGTTTCCAATTTTAATTGACCAAAAAAAAAACTTGAGGTTGACTTGACTTTGTATTTTCTTTTTTACACTCCTTCGATCATAAATACTCTTACACTCAGTTAATTTTTTCAATTATTTTTTGTTTAGGTAATTCTTTTATAAAAGGGTTTTTATTTATTTATTTATCTATTTGTACTTCTAAACAATTTCGTATAAAGGTGGACATAGCGCCTGAGGCATTCTCTACCTGCTGACCTTTAGGTGATACAGAGATTAATGAAGTAGGTGCAAAGGATACAGGTTTTTACCTAGTGGCATGACAACAGTTTTTCTTTATTAAACTTTAAACATTTCTATTCTATTTTCTGGGCACCTTAAGTAGTCCATGTATAGGTTCAATAAATATCGCGACACAGCTATAGTGAGAACTCGTATCTACATCGAATCATGTTTTGTCGTTCTGACGAGATAAACTGCTGGCAATCATTTTATGAACTATTTTTATAGCCTCTTTGTCAGCTGTTGCGTTCTGCATAGGTAGTTTTTTCTTGTTCAGTTTATGTACTTTACTTTTATATTTTTGTAATTGATACGGTTAACATATTATTATATTTACAAACTTTATTTTTTGATTTGTGATTTTAAAGTAGAACGTGTAGAATGAATGCCCCACTATATTTGTTATGATGTTGTGTTTTCCAATTCTTCTTATCAATCGTTTAAATCAGCATATCTTTTTTTGGGAAATCTCCATTGTGGTGGCAGCCAAGGGTGTTATTAAGATGAAACTAATTGCCTCCACAAACGGATATATGAAATGGTAGCTTTTGCTCTTGGTTATGTCCATGTGAGTGACTTTTACGAGAATAATATATCATATATATAATTTCTCAGTAAAAAATAAACAAATAAAAATCTGTACAGCAGTTTAGTCTTGAAAATATAATACTTATTTTATTTTTATAGTATTCACATGGATTTTATAAATCAGTTGCTATAATTACGTCTGTATTGTTTGGGATAACTATCAAAACCCTGTACAAAATTAACAAAGAAATATACTCCTTTGTATTTATAAAACTTGGCATTAAGTAATCATATTGTACGGAGTCTTATAACCTAAATGTATTAAGTAGACTGAAAACTATGCTACATTATTAAAGTCACTAGAGAGCAAAGGTAATGTATGAGATGCCGAACAATAGAAACTTACATTGTTGCGGCATGAAGTATTTGAATTCCACTGGTATACTTAAAAAGATTGATGACTTGCTTCGAGGAACTTTACGTTAAATGTAGGTCTTTTGAAGTTCTTAATAAAGCTAATTACACAAAATTAATGTGTGTTTCTATTAATAGCAAGAGAATAGAAATCTTGATTGATGCTAGTTGAAAATAATACGTAGGTACTTGGTGGTACAGTACACGACTATGTAGCATTTAGTCTTTATTTTTACTTATCTTTGTCTTTCTTTGCTTCTTTATTTTTTTTCATCATTATTTTTATGTTTTTTATTTATTATTCAATAATAATTATTATCTACCTCAAGAAAATATGTCAAATAATTATTTTCCTCGTGCTGATTGTATGATTATTACAACTAACGTTTTTGATAGATACAGAATTATCACGATGTATGCTGAATCCCGTCCACCAAATTAGGAATTAATTATGACTTTTACGATATATGTCCTTGGATGGGTTCTTTTTTTGTCGTTACTTTAGTAGTGCACACTGAAATGCTAATAACACAGAAAAATATGAATAAAATATAACTCGCATATTAATGTTTTCAAGATCAATGAACTTAAAGACAAATCACATAAGACAGGTGTCTGTAGTCTGTAGCACCATTACATTTTAGAAGCATTCGAAAAATGTATTAATAAATGCCTTCTACTGGAATAATAGTAACATTCTGTCCCCAGCTGTCTCCAGGACAAGAGGAGCGGCCGTACTGGTGGGCGGTGTACTTGTTGTTCCACATGCATTTCACACAGATTCTACACACGGCGTCGATATTCCTCACGCTATCGCTCGCCGTCTGGCGATACATAGCGATCAAGTGAGTATTACTTAATTGCGACATTAATAACACGTGATTGGTATGGAAACTAGTTTGGAGATTAATGTAGACCAGGGATGCCTATTAATTGGCATGTGATATCTGACTAATATCAGAAGGCCAATTCTCGTATTTAACTTGTCATTAGATTTTTATTTGACTAAAAAACGGTATTCTGCTCCTCTTTAAGTTCACTAAATAAGTAAGTCACTATAATCTCATCTCGATGTCATTGCAATCTCAATTCAATCACAATTTTGACGTTTTTATAACGACACGTGAAATTTAAAAATGTTAACAGGATACCGTTTTGGCTTCAGTCAACTTTTATTTTACTTTCGATCTCATTATGTTCTCTCTGTATGTTCACATTTGACGTTGATTATTGCTTTAAGAGAATACCAATTGCAACTTTCTTGACACTGAGACTATAGATCGAAATTATATTTCGAACATTTTAAATTACGAGAATTGGCCTCCAGGTTTCCGATTGACAGTTAAATTTTCATAAGTTGTTGATTTAACTGAGTTAAACAGAGTTATGGTAAACAAATAAGTTTTTAGTTATTCAATTTGCTAAATTCTCGAAACAATTGTGCCATCGAATACATAAACTACCTACTTTTAAAGGATTTCAGAAACTTGTCAGTAGGTAGTACGAGTACCTATAGCGCAGAAAAGTTTACCGCTGTTATAATAACATAGTTATTTATTTATGTAAATGTAATTTTCAGAATAAGGCCAGTGTCTTTTTATTTGTATTTTTCTATTATCGTTTTTTTTATTTCATTATTTCACAATCAATGTTTAGTATAAAGAGTAGCATAGGTTGTTCTTTCTGACAACGGTTTCCATATTTTTGTAAATGCCTGTATCATATTAAAGTTCTTAATAGAATATGTTCTTAATAGAATATAGAGGAATAAGTGTTCGTGTTTCGAAATAAAGTTAAGATTACGTGCTATTTCAATCTATAGGAGTTCCCTCGGGAGTTGTAAAGTTCACGATGGTCTGTCTGTTCATTTAATTTCTGGGTTTATTGCGTGATTTTATTGTTTTACACAACATAACTTATGCTCACGCCTTTATTGTCGTAAGTCTTATATATTTCGTAGTTTATCGTTTATCGCCCTCATATACTTGCTACGCAATTTATTTACATAAACATACGTGCCTGTAATCCCCGAAGGGGTAGGCAGAGATGTGTAACTAGTACACCCACATTTCACCGAGCTTATTTCCGTCCCATGATGTGATAGGGGGCGTGACTATCGCCATATCGAGCACAATACCAGACTCCGGGTTGATACTAAGCATTTCATGATAGAAAAACCCAATATAATTTTACCTAACTCGGGGATCGAACCCGAGACCTCAGCACAGCAGTCGTACCGCGTACGCATTACAACTGCGCCACTGAGGCAGTTAATTTATTTGATTACGTAAAGTAGTAAAAACCTATTTTAAAATTGTTTTATGTTTGTAGGGCCTCAAAAAGCAAACTACGCAATTTAGTTCTAGAAATACAATGATTTATATATGAAAGTAAAATATACACAGTTAAATACGAAAGTTGTTTGATGATATGAATGATGTGTTAGTAAATGTAACGTTGTGTTTTTGAAAGAATGTTTACCTTATTATTAGATTGCGAGGTAAATGTTATTTCGCCGTACGCGTTTGGTAACGTGACGTCTGTGTTTTATATACATTATTTATTAAGTTATTTAATATGTACATCTCGTTATCTTAGTTTAGCAATAAGTATTTAAATAGTGTTTAGTTAGCGAATCTCAGAATTTAAAGATTCTAAAGCCGCGAACTAATTATTGGTGCGTGTAATTTGTAATTTATTATTGAATTATGGCATGACTAGTTTTTGCTCGCGGCTCCATCCGTCCTATAACCGTCTTCAGGGTACAGAGATAGATTAATACCTAAATTTATCAAACTCGGTTCAGCTATCTTTCTTGGTAATATTTCGTCGGCGAAAGCAATACGCAAGGCGTTGAAAGTTGGAACTAGTGATGGAAATAGGGGCGGGGCGACTTATTGTCAACGCGTTACAACCAATTGTTATTATTAAAACCTGTTTTTTTTCCGGTTTTATTTTTAATAATAAAGATATTTGATTAATTTCAAAAATCGAGAATCGAATTCGAAAAATCATCATAATCATAAATGCCAAAGTTTTTCAGTTCCATTTGACTTACTTTACTTTTCCACTTTCCTTTCCCTCCTAGGCGTAGAATTCTTTTCTTTCTGTCTTCAAATTAACATGTGACCTATCAAATAAAAATCGAATCAAAATTGGACCACGTTGATACATAAAAAAAATATATATACGCGAGAACCTCCACCGTTTTGTTTCGTCGGTTAGAAATCGTTCAAATAGAATTTTAAACAAAAGCGTGTGTCCTATTCGCGCACCGATGGTTCCGTCCCTCCACTCTTATTTTTTTTTTTTTATTATTTGGTAGGATATCCGCCGTAATAACACATATTTTGTGAACAGTCAGACGGACAGAAAAACGGCGTATGCTGTATTAATAGGGTCCAGTTGACGTCCTTGGGGTACAAAAGCCTAGTCATGTTCAGATTTATCTGCAAGCCAGTGCGACATTTTGTAAAGCTGAGCAATCAACATTTCAAACTGTCGCATTGATTAAACCCGAGAACAAACCAGATCTAGTCCTTTGTCGTCGTCAACCTAATACACGGTTTGCGGGATCTGACAGGCATGATAGCCAGCTAGTATTCGTTCGTGCATTATTCCGGCTCACTGCCTAGTCCGATTTTTTTTATACCCCCAACATTCACATAGTCCTAACTCCACATTAAGTTAACCTGTATCGTAGATATCAGGAACTACAAGGGACTAGCAGTCCCACAACACCCAGACCCGAAACAAAAATTTGTGGATCACACAAACATTTGTCTCGGTGCGGGAATCGCACTTCCGGCCGGCTGCTCACCCGCTGCGCCACGGAGGCTGTAAAATTTTTGTTCATTGTTTGTTATAGAACACCCTTTTTTGAGTTTTGTCCTTCCAAAGGCTTAAAGCTTTAAGCCACGGTTGGAGCTAAGATGTGCCTGTGAGTACTTTTTTATCAACACACAACATTGTGACCAACTTTAAAATTGTAAGAATGTTTATGCACTGCATCCGATCCGAATCCGAGAAATGTCTATCCCGCAAACGAGCAAGTGGGTTGGATGGACCCAATGGTAAATAATCTCCATCGTCCATTAACATCCATAATACTATAATCATGGACAGGTTGCCAACCTTAAAAAAAAAGGGGCACAGAACACAGGAATATCTAAGTTCTGTGGAAAAGGGGGAATTTGGCTTCCGAATACCTCACTCACCGTACGAAACGCAACAGCAAGCTACTACTTTATGCTAGTTTTCTGTGAGACAGTCGACACAACTCGGTCGAGCCGGCCCATTTACATATGCTGTAGACAAAACTGTCTAGAGCGTGGCTCTACCACATAACATATTTATTATGATTAATATTTATATGAGGGGTGCGCGCAATAGATTCAGGTCGAGAATATCTCTTGTTTGCATTCCGATTTGATGCACTGCGTAAACAGTGTACGCCACTAAGAGCCGCATCCACGGCGGATTATAATTGTTTCGTGTCTATGATGGTTCCTGTAACCAATGGAGTCGTCTTAGTAGGAAAGCGTACTCTGGCACTTAGCCGGAATAATAAGCAGAAAGAAAGAAATTGTGGACTTGGCATAACAGCAAGCGTGTTCGAAAAACAAAAATTTTAATTTGTAAAATGGCCTATGTGTATTGTTGCTTTTATTTTCTTTTCGTAATTTTCCAATTCAATACACTCCTTTGTATGAAAAGACCTCCTGTTCATTTATGATAATCACCCTTTAAAACATTCTTTAACGGATTAGATATTTTTAATAGGTGAAAAAAAACCGAGAAAATTTCACTTCGAAATTTTTCGATTCGAGAAAACTTAAAATTTCGGAAGATTTTCTTGTATGTAAAACCGCTTATAACTCCGCCAAATGAGGACCGACTTGGATTATTCTATTTTCATTCGAAAGATTATAGCTTTAAGTTGGCCTTATTGTAATTTTAATAAAAAAGTTAAATCGGGTATGAAAGATTCAAACTTCGTCATTTATCGTTCATTTATGCAACAATATTGACGATTCTTTCAAATAAAATAGTAAAATAAAGCCATTCTAACAAGAATAAAACAGTGATATTGCAATGTAACGTCAATTATAGATAGAAAGCACCAACTCAAAACTGGTTACTTTAATTTTTAGCTTATTTTTTTGAGTCGGTTTATTATTTTTGACGAATGATCATAGTTTTCTCATAGAAATAATATTTTCTAAATAAGCCAGACATAATAAATAGTACACGGAAAACTGTGACATTGTATATATCACGAATATGATATATTATGTAAGAAGCCAAGATGATAAAAAATATTTTACGTTCCGTTTTTTTCATAATTTTCGGTTTTATTATAATGTGCTACTGTAAGGTCTCACACCCATTTATGTTATGATCCGTTCTTGAAATAACCGGTTCTATGTACCCCGAAGAGTAATATTTTCTCTAAAGAAAAAACATAACATTTTCTCTCTTTTTTTGAGTGGTAGAGCCACGCTGTAAATAGTCTACAGTATGAATGGGCCGGCACGTCCGAGTCGTTACCACTGCCTCACAGAAAGCCAGCGTAAAGTAGCAGCTTGCTGCTGCGTTTCGTTCGGTGAATGAGAAATCTGGAGGCCCAAAACCCCCTCCTTTCCCCAATTCCCTTTCCTTTAAAGTCGATATCGCGCCCATTATTCTTTTGGTATTATGCTCGTACATAGCCGGTGTAGATCACTTACTATCAGGTGGCATGCTTGCTCGTTTGCCGGCCTATGCTATAAAAACTGTCGACTTTTATGTTATTCTGCGAGAGATTGAATTATATTTAATTAGTGCCAACTCTTTTTTCCTCAAATCTAAATAATAATCAAATAACAAACAGTCAAACAATAATTTTAGAAAATGTTCATAAAATTTTATTTGTAATCTGATATTTGTTTATATGTTTAAGGGATTCTATATCTTTTATTTCCTTTAGTTTTCAATTATTTCACTAGCGTAATGTTAACAAAGTTTAATTAATATTTGTTACAGATACCCTTCACATGGTCCCACTTTGTGTACGGACAGAAGATGCTCTTTGGCAATTTTGCTCAGCTTCGGCCTCCCGCCTATATTGTGCATACCTTCGTATTTTGTAAGTACATTTGTGAATTTAATTTAATTTATGAGCCTATATCTTAAACTCTCGAAGACGGCGTTGTCGGCACCATTTAAATTATTCGTACCCAATAACTTTTAAAGTAAAATCAGTGGAATCAATTGGAGTAAAGTTTAATTAAATTTCAGTTGTTGGTGTTATACCGAGATAATATTTATAGGAATTAAAATTATTTGGAAAGATATGGATTCATAGATTTAAAACGTTATAAATAACTTCCATTTTATACAGGGTCTTGATTTATCTTTCTATCATCCATATACACGTATTCGTATATACCTACAATCTTATAAACCAATGGTAGAATTGTTAACAAACACGGTTTAGTATAATATGTTAGCTGGGTAGCTGTAAGGGTATCATAAGTTAGCTGTTTATGCTGCTCGGTGGCGCAGTTGTAATGCGTACGCGTTACGACTGCTGTGCTGAGTCTCAGATTCGATCCCCGGGTTGGGTATAAATAATATTGGGTTTTTGTATTACGAAATGCTCAGTACCAGCCCGGAGTCAGGAATTGTACCCGGTATGGTGATAAGCTTGCTCCCTATCAGATAATGGAACGAAAATAAGCTCAGTGAAATGTGGATGTACTGGTTACACCTCTGCCTACTCCTTCAACAACTGAATCATTGTCACCATGCGTTCGTATTTCCAAAATAGACGAAGATTGTCGAAGCGTGTAACCGTAGTAGGTACTGAACAAACATAAGCATAAATACTGTGGCTTGTTCAGTTCTTTTCTAATATAGATAATATAAATGTAGATAAGAAAAGATAATAAACTTTTAGTCTGATTTTGATAACCTAAAGAATCATTGAATCTTATAAAGTTCCATCACTGTACTAACTTATTGGTTAAATTAATAGTTAGTTATTAAATCTTTGTGAAATCTACCGGAATAATGATTCTTGATCATTGGTTTATGTCTAGATACTTAAATTTTTTGTTTCAGAAGAAAAGTTTTAGAATTTGTATTTTAATCATTATATTACTTAATTTATAAAAAAAACTACTTATCTGTTATAGGATATCGATTCTGTGGATATATGTATAGTTAATGAGTGGTAGAGCCATGCTGTAGACAGTTTTATCTACAGCAACGATGGCCCGGCTCCACCGGGTCGTTACCACTGTCTCACAGAAAGCAGACGTAAAGCAACGGCTTGCTGCTGCACTTTTTATGGTGAGTGATATCTGGAGGCCCAAATCTCCACTTTCCAATCCCTTAATTATCATTTTCTTTTAAGGTCAACAACGCACTCATAGTTTTTCTGATATTAGAAGATACACCGCCACCACATGCTCGTTTGCCGGCTTATGCTATAAAACATCGGTAATTGTTAAATGTACTCACAGTTCAGAGAAAAATATTAACGCCTGATTTCTGAAAGGCTGATCAATGTTAAATTAACTAATCAAATATTAAATCTCATCTCAAGTCAAAATTGAGTTGCTAGAAGCGTGATCAACACCTTTGATTTGACACACATGTTAGCTAACATAACTTTCAAATTAATATGAAAAATCGTATGTCAAACGGTATTAAAGGGAGATCAAATTATAATTAATACTTTCTTTCACTAAATAACGTTTCAGCAACTCGAATTGATTTAACAGCGATGTCAAATCAAAGGTCTGTTAGTTGAATGTTGATTTGATCAGCCTTTCAGAAACCGGGCGTAAGTATCATTAATCAATGACAATCAACAATAAATACAGAGTGTTTTGCATACTATACGTAAATTAATTTATTACTTCTACACCTAATAAATTAACTAAGGTTCAAGGGCATCCCACGAATTGATCGCTAAACCATTTGTTCCCATCAAGTGATTGACAACGGTTTTGCATGGGCCAAATAACAAAACAAGTAACTTTTCTACAAAATTAATTGCGTAGTTTCGTATTTAATAAACATACATACGCACTTACGCCTATAATCCCCGAAGTGGTAGAAGGTAGAATTGGTAGAAGTGGCAGAGGTGTAACCAGTACACCCACATATCGTCGAGCGTATTTCCGTCCCATGATGTGATAGGGGGCGAGACTATCACCATATCGGGCACAATTCCAGACTCCTGGCTGATACTAAGCATTTCGTAATAGAAAACCCAGATATAACTTACCCAACCCGGGATCGAACCCGAGACCTCTGAGTCAGCCTCAGTCGTAACGCTTACCTATTACAACTGCGCCACCGAGGCAGTTGGCATTTAATATTTAACAAATATATACATGTATTAAATCTCGCATCTCGTATTTTGTTTTTAAAAATAAACAGAAGGAAAATTTATCACAAACGTGTTGTGTAAAAAATGAGTGCCGAAAATAACTTTTCATAGGCTTTGAGCCGTAACAGTTTCAGTGAAATAACGCCTTTGACAAGATTTATACATAGAGAGAACATTTTTAAATTCATATAGGTCGGAAACGACCAAGTGGGTCACCTGATGCTAAGTGATCTACACCGCCCATGTACGCCCACAATACCAAAAGAATCATGGGTGCGTTGCCGACCTTAAAGGAAAGGGATAATTAAGGGATTGGGAAGGGAAGGGGGTTTGGGCCTCCGGATATCTCACTCACCGTACGAAACGCAGCAGCAAGCTGCTACTTTACGCCGGTTTTCTGTGAGACAGTGGTAAAGACCCGGACGAGCCGGCCCACACTTGTCTACAGCGAGGCTCTACCACTAAAAAAAAGGCTGATTAATGTAAAAATTAATAACTAGGTAATAATCTGTCAAATCTCATGTCAAGTTAAAATTGAGTTGCTAGCAGTGTGGTTATTGCCTGTGATTCGATACACATGTTAATTAATAAACTTTTAAATTAATGGTTTAGGTCTGGTTTAGACCTTAATCCACACGCTGGCCTAATGCAGATTGGCAGAATTCACATATTACACACATAATTCACAAAACCAATGTAAAGACCATTTTATTGTTTTCAGGTGTTCACGATACACAAAGACTTCACCTTCGACAAAACGCGCAGTTTACCATCCAAAGTGTATTTTGTCGATTCTAACTTCGACGGGAACCTGTACCAGATCAACTTCTGGGCTCATTCCGTCTTGATCAAGTTATTGCCTTGCGTCATCCTTACAGTGATTAGTGCTTGGCTCATCCGCGCATTATACCGTGCTAATAGCAGGAAAAAGGCTTTGAAGGGATATAGTGCTTGTCCTGCCAACACTGTTGTCAATGGAAACGGGAATATTTTTGCCAAGCGTCCCACCAAGCGTTCAAAAGCAGAACGGAGGACTGACCGGACTACCAAGATGCTGGTAGCGGTGCTGTTGCTCTTCTTATTAACGGAGTTTCCTCAAGGCATATTAGGTAAGATGATCACCATTTTGCTCATAAATCATAATATACATTAATTTGTCGTAACTTTAGTTGGAAACTCATCGTGATAAGTCATCAAGGCCTATTAAGTAATAAAGGATCAACCATCTACATAGACACCGTAAGTATTTCAATTTCATATATAGATGTACCACGCTAAGTGTGAAATGGTAGAAAATGGAAATATAGACGGTGTTCCCAACTTATGGCCGTTCCCTATAATATTCTACTTAAAGATAGATTTGCTTACTATCAATAGTATTTTGACAGATCTTCCATACAAAATGTGTCAAAATGATACTGCCAGTAAGCAAATCTGTCGATAGATAGAATATTGGGAACGGCCATTAGTGGAACTATCCCTAAATTTGGTGGGTTGGATTCGCCGCTAGTGTGTAAATTTTTGCTATGTAGTGGCTAGTGGATGTTTTAGTGGTTTAGTTAAATACTCAGTTAGTGGAAAGGAATGTATTCACCCACTAAACAAATAAATTAACATGTCTAGGACTTCACATCATGGGTATTAGGTATACAATTTCAGTGTTCATAGATATCCATACGTATTTTTTAGAGAAATGACAATGCTGACGTTGAAGGTATTTCACTTGGTATCCTGTAAGTCATTATTATAATTTCTGGAATTTGACTGAAAATAAACAAATGTGAATGATGTGTGTCATAACACTTGAAATATCCCTCATAATTAATAATTATTCGTAAAATGGCAATACTGAGTTACGGCAGCAACGCTTTTCAGTTCACAGTTAGTTTGGTACATCTATACTGAAATTTTCATGGCGGTAAAGTGCTCTTTGTATTAATGTGCCTAAAATTAAATAGACTAACGAAACGCGGGCGCGGGTAGCCGCATTGTGAATCGATTATACTTACCAAAGGCAATACAGATTTGTCTATAATTTATAGTGCGCGTGCCCAAACAGTTGCTTAAGATATCGATATGCGAATTAGATACATATAGGGATGTCTTATTTTATCTTTGGTCAATGGTAATAGGCTTTACTGTTTGAATAGCATTACGATCTTCAAATGAACATCAATGTCTTCATTAATAATACGAGTTTATGATTAATGAGATTTCACAGCAACTTCGTTAATTTGTACGTTTATAATGTACATTTTATAAATGTATATTTACTTTTGCCTTGTATTTTATGAAGATTATTTCCGATACACAAAACGGGAATGAAGAGCTTATTTACATAAAGAACAGTTCTTCTCAAACAGCTTCCAGATTAAAATATACATACTCAATTGAATAACCCTTTTAAGATATTTCGTCTTTCACATTTTGAACACGAATATTGTATTAATTTCTTAGATGTAGAGACTCTTCAGATGTTGTAAAATATAATTTCAATACCCTAAAAATGATATTATAATACTTAATACAGGGCTAGTATTATGTATATAGGTACATATAGCTACAATTATGAGCTATGGGCTCGAGACAGGCAACACTCAAAGCGACCGCTTTGTGTGCAATATTATTATAAATAAATTACACTCTTATTACTCTTGCCGTCTGTTTCACACTTTTCAAGTATCTAAACATCATTTACACAAGAAAATAAAATTAGCTCGATGTCAATGGACACTGGGAATAGAAAGAAGTGAAGGGGATTTGGAAGGGCAAGACGATTTGGGCCTTCAGATATCTCATCACAGTTCTCATGTTTATGATCTAACAACCAAGTAAAAATAAATGTTAAAAACTGTATTTTATAAAATCTCCTTTTACAGGTCTGCTTAGCGGCGTAGTTGGAAGATGTTTCTTCAAGCGTTGCTACAACCTCTTTGGCGAGCTAATGGACGCACTGGCCCTCCTCAACGGCGCCATTAACTTCGTGCTGTACTGTTCGATGTCCCGTCAATTCCGGACCACCTTTGGACAGATGATGCGGAACCGATGTGGCTCCACTCCGCGAGCCAACTCGCAAACGGAACTGCAGACTACTTATGTGTAACGGCGGGTTGGAAGGGCTCTTGAAGGAACCCTATTGTAAATATACTAGATCTTTCGGGAAGTTAATCTGATGTGAGTGATGGACGGTATTACAGTGTTCGAGTGTTTTGGAACTAATATCTTTCTTCTTAGTCACTGAGTAGTGGCCGGATAAAATACGTCCGCGTGGTAGACTAAGGAGAAGATGGCGGGACGAGCTCATCACATTCCGACCAGATTGAAACAATTTAGCGAAAGACAGAGAGAAGTGGAAGGAATGGAGGGAGGACTTTGCCCAACAGTGGGACAGTGAAGGCTAATTAATAATAGTCATATCGCTCTTGACAGAGTGGTTATGGTCATCATGTAGTAGTATGGGCTGACGTGGGTCGCCTCACGACGTCTCGCCATCTCTCCCGGTTGCTAGTTATTCTAGTACACTCATGAAAGGTACTCCCAATGGATGATTTAATTTGGTCGGTTCATCGCATTGACCCTTTTTCCTCGGAGCTTAGTGCCCTTTTCTCTGCCTTGTACGACTAGTCATTCTATAGAGTCGCTATCTCGTCTAGACACGTGCCCGAGACATTGAAGGATACTAACATATATACGCCTAATATATCCCTCTGTTTAGAAGATGCTGTTAAAACACCATTAACCTAGCGGAAAAGTAGTACCAACGGAAACTTATTACAGTACCTATGCTTATGCCGTTTGTCTGTTCTTCCTTTAAAAGCTTCCATCTTTTAAACTTTTAGATATTAAGATTAAATTTTCACAGAATATGTGTTATTATGGCGGGCTTTTCGGCAAATAACTAAAGCAAATATTTAAGTATATGGGTACGGAATCTTAGATGCGTGAGTCCGGCTCGTGCTTGGCCGGTATTTTGTGCTTTTTTTACATGATCTCAACTCATGGCTCTTTAAAGCACTATGGTCTAAATAAAGCCACAGGTTGTAAAAATGTTTGTACAGGTAGGTATTCAAGAGAATATTCTATATTAAATGGTATATAGGTTATAGATGACTATTGGCCGTTCCCAATATTCTG
This sequence comes from Mimas tiliae, assembly GCA_905332985.1. Lineage (NCBI taxonomy): Eukaryota > Metazoa > Arthropoda > Insecta > Lepidoptera > Sphingidae > Mimas > Mimas tiliae. The sequence goes on along the minus strand of HG995256.1, from coordinate 9,037,729 downwards.
TCTATCGACAGATTTGCTTACTGGCAGTAAAATGTTGACACATTTTGTATGAAAGACTATTGATAATAAGCAAATCGATCTGTAAATAGAAGATAAGGAACGGCCACATACCTTTTAGGACTCTTTACTAGGTGATAGGTTCTTCGTATGGAGGACATTGAAGCCAGTGAAATTACTGGGCATTAGGCTTAACATCTTATGTCTCGGGGTGATGAGCGCAGTCTAACGCCATGCATGTTCTGTGTGGTGTTGCTTCTGCTTATGATCAGACGAGCGGCCTGCTTCTTTCGTCATTCAGGTTAAAAGAACTACATGTTACATTGCATAACATTAATGTTGCTCTAAGTGGTTAGGGCTTTTTATTCATAATGTAGAAAGTGGAAATGTTATGTAAAATAGATAGGGTCAAAAATCATTATACCTATCGCTTTATTGTAAACATCTCTATTTAGGTATAAATATTCTTTAAGCGTAGATTTAGTAGTAGTAATAAACTCTCCTGAATCTTAATCTGATGTATTGCTAAATGCTTCAAAGAAATAGTGAACAAAATTGGCTAATCTCTATTATAGTATAAGTAATTTCTTCGAATAAAAACGTTGGGTAAGCAATTGCAGTGCATTTGTTGTCTTTTATTATAAGTGTCTTTCAAACATCCGGATTTAGACCTTAATATCAAGAATTTGCAATCACACAAATTATGAATGTCAGTTCCTTTAGCGTCTTCCTAAAGGAGTTGATGTCAGGCAGGTGGCCGGTCGTAAAAACTACAAGCCAAATCTTTTTGCAACATGTGTTGGGCCGACCCCACTGCTAGTGGGATAAGGGCAGGTGGAAGAAGAAGAGTATTTCCTTTAGCTAAATTTAATAAAAGGATAAGGGCCTGTTTCATTATGTGCGAGTAAGTTAACCGCATTAAGGTGCGTCCACACTGCTGTGATATTTCACTGCACCGAGAGGCGTAGTTGTCACATGTACTTATTACATTAATGTGCACGGATGTCGTAACTTGCATTGTGTAATTTTGCCACTGAGTAAACAAAAAATTACAAACCTTAGACTTGACTTGTCACGGCGAAATATCACGGGATTTCAGAGCTCCGCAACATTAGGTCGTAACATTTGACAATCGTCCACTTTTTAAAGTTTGTTATAGGCATACTTCTCGTTGGGGCGAAACATCACAACTAGAGACGCACTTTAATGCATCAGACTAGCAATTTAGGAAGTAGCAATTTAATATACACTATGTACTTACTGTTTAACAGCGTATCAATGATGTACTTCGCTGTCTTAAATTCTAATTGATTAGTAATGTTTTCTTGGACATTATGGAACAAGCGCTAATTGAACAGTAAATGACATGTTCATAATACATTATAAGCCATATAACTAGTGACAAAGGCCTTATTACATAAGCAAATATTATACATAAAGGTCATTACACATTACAAGTGATAAAAATATGTATTTGAGGGTTTTTAACCGGTGGCGCAGTTGTAATGCCTACGCGTTACAACTGAGGCTGAAGCTGAGGTCTCGGGTTCGATTTCGGGTCGGGTAAAAGTGATATTGGGTTTCTCTATTACGAAATGCTCAGTATCAGCCCGAAGTCTGGAATTGTGCCGGGTATAGCGATAGGCTCTCCCCCTATCACATCATGGGACGGACGGCGAAGTATTGATCTACTGGTTACACCTCTACCTACCCCTTCGGGGATTGCAGGCGTGAGTGACTGAGATTAAGTTTTCTTCCATGAAAAAGGCTAAAACCTTTATATTTTTAAGGTTTAACGCGTAGATCTCTACAATTATCGTCAACCGCCTCGGGCTCGGAAAGTTATTCGTGTACAAAAGCCTAATTACACGTATCTTTCTACAAACATCCGGGTAACTTCATAGCTAGAGCACTTTGTGTTCTAATTAAAACATCCTTCCAGACGAAGGCTCTTACATTCTTCTTTAAAAGATCTTTGCCACGCAAGACTTAATAGTCATATTTTTTTGTTCAGGTATAAATACAAGCATGCTTGTTGGTAAGCGGTCATCGCTGTTCATGGACTTTAGCAATGCCAGAAGGTCAATTCTCGTAATTTTAAATGTTCAAAATATCATTCCGATCTAGTCTCAGCGTCAAGAAAGTTGCAAATGGCATTCTCTTAAACCAATAATCAACGTCAAATGCACCTAGCATTATATCGTTTTGGCTTCAGTCAACTTTTATTCTACATTCAATCTCGTTACGATCTATGTTCACATTTGACGTTGATTATTGGTTTAAGAGAATGCCATTTGCAACTTTCTTGACGCTGAGACTAGATCGGAATGATATTTTGAACATTTAAAATTATGAGAATTGGCCTCCAGGGCACAGCTTAGCCACTGCCGTGGAGGAAATGTAAATGATGCAAGTTGCTTGCAATAGTTTGAATTTGAAACCTAAATATGCAACTGTCACTTGCGTGCAAGTTACATGCAAATTGTGAAAATGCATACGCACAAGTCAGCGCATATAAACTGTAACTTGCTCGGAACACTTGTATGCAACTCCACATGTGTGCAAGTAAAACCGTGTTTTAAGGAGCAAGTTCAGCTGAACATGTTGCCAATGCAAGTAACTTGCACGAAAATGTGACATTAAAGTTGTATGCAAACTTACACAGTGGAAACGCGGCTTAACTTAAGTTATGATAGTAGATAACTGCTTCATTGTTTCGAATATAGAGTTTTAAGTGGGCTACCAACATTTTCGGCCCAAAGCCAACCTCATCTGCATGTGGTTCACTCTGCTGATTAACAGACGAGGCAATGGCGAGTCTCCCCACATAATACAAAATCCACCGTCAGCTCATGATGGGAAGGCGGACTTTGGCTAACGCTAAGCAGAAAGAAAGAATAATGATTACAGCCATTAACAAGTCTATTTACAGTCTATTAAACATCTATTTGCTTATGTTTTTGATCGTAACACCCATGAATAGATCATGTGGTTGTCAAGTTTATTGGGTAATATTAATCTTTAATGATCGAATTTACGTGCCAAAGTCACACACGGGTAAAGAAAAAAAAGTGAGTCAATGCGCTCTGAAATCACTTTTCAGCTAATTTTAGTTCCGTAATAAAACAGGCTATAAGCGGTGTGAAGCGCGCTTAACATAAGCCTCTAGATAATATTTCTCATGCAATCTTGAGGTGCACGATTGAGACAGGAGAGTGCGACCGTTTACATGCAATGATAGAGCCACGCTGTACAGTTTTGTCTACAGCATGAATGACCCAGTTTATTATCAGTGGCTCACAGAAAACCGACGTAAAATAACATCTTGCTGTTGCGTTCTGTACTGTGAGCAACACATCCGGACACCCAAAATCCCCCTTCTCTTTCTAATCCCTTAATTATCGGTGGAAGTCACTTATCATCAGATGACCCACCTGCTTGTTTGCCGACCTATGCTATAAAAAACTAGCATCATGCGTCGCGGTCTCGTCGGTTGCGAAACTCAAACCGGGTCATTAATGTCTATTACCTACAGACCACAGCTAATACTTAAAATATTGTCCCGTTTTCTCATGCCGTCTCTATATCTATCACTGTCTCACACATATTTTTTTTGTTTTATTTTATATTTGTTTCTACAATACAAATGTGAAACTATTCGATATAGACATAGTTCTGTCTCGCGCGAGATATTCCATGGACTTATGCAAAGCGCGCTGATTTATATTTCATTAGATGTAGTTGGGTCAAGTGGCACTGTATTGCGACTTTGCGACAGGTAATTTAATAACACGGTATCTATGGTTTCATGTATGATTATTGTCGATGACAAAGTATTGTAATTACAAAAGTATCTCTACCTCAATAATCTTATAATATTATAACTTTTATAAAATGTTTATAAAAAGGAAACTATGAGTATATTATTATATTATTATCTTGCTGTCTTTATGATATTAAAGTCTCTATAATACACAATATAGGGTACTATACCTACACGGAACATAGTATGTTTAACTTACATCAAAGAAACTAATATATTCGTAATGGGTACCTACACTGTAGTTTGCAAGTTTCAATAATTTAACAAACACGTACACGCCTACCATAACTTACTACATAATTAAGTAAAAGTATGATTATCGATAATACTCAAAAACTATGAATACTTTTACTTTTCCATCAATACATAGTATAAAACAAAGTCGCTATAAACGTCTGTATGTCTGTTTGTCCGCTTATTTCTGCTAAAGTATGCAACGGATGTAGGTAGATGCCGTTTTCACTGTCATTTAGAGAATTTATTCCGGCATGAATTTATTCATGTATATCACGCTATGAGCCATGGGAGCAGGGCAGTAACATGCCTGCGGTGAAATCAGGAGATAGAGCTGATTCCCCTATAAAAGAGCCACGGTGGTAAAACGTGAAAATAGAATTTGCATGGCACCAGACAATAATATTGTACGTATAAATGTGAAAGTTTGGATGTTTGTTAGTCAATCACGCCTTAACAGGTGAACAGTTTTGGATGAAATTTGGCACACAGGTAGACAATAATCTGAATTAGGATATGTCCTAAAAATTGGACAATGAAATTGAAAATGGCTTTTTGTTTGTGATTTTCAATTACCATAGTATCGGAGTGGGTTTATTAGGAACGTATTTATTTCTCCTCATTGGCAACATAACAAGGCTAGGAACCTTGTGGTCTTGGATTAAATTCCATAGTCGGGCAATTACAATTTATATCTTGATATTTAATCCTTCACAGGCGGACTCTTGCATACGATAGTCCTACCACGTAGTGAGTGGTAGAGTCATGCTATATTTGTATCTATAACATAAATGGGCTCGACCGGGTTTTTACCACTGTCTCACAGAAAACCGACGTAAAGTAGCGGCTTGCTGCTGCGTTTTGAACGGTAAGTGAGATATCCGGAGGTTCAAATCCCCCTCCCCTTCCCAATACCTTAATTATCCTTTTCTTTTAAAGTCGACAAGGCGTCCATGATTCTTCTGGTATTGGAGGCGTTCATGTGCGGTGGAGATACCATCAGGTGATCAGGTACCACCACTTTGTTTATTTTTGCCACCAAGTAGCAGTGTGTAAGCATTGTTGTGTTCCTCTTTAAAGGACATTGAAGCCAGTGAAATTACTGGGCATTATAAGACTCAACATCGGGGTAACGAGCGCAGTCCAATGCCATGCAGTGCTCTGTAATTCAAAGTTCTATGTGGTGTTGTTTCTGTTTATAGGCAGGCGTGGCGCGACCTGGCGAGTGGCCTGCTCGTTTCGTCACTCAGGCTAATACAAAAAAATGCTGGTTTTACGGCCTATGTTATAAATAAATAAGTTATAATGCCTATGTTATAATAATAATATGCTTGATAAGTCGTAGTTGTCGAGTAGAGATTAAATCCACTCCCTTCTGCCGCACGACTGCGTTTTGTTCATAAAACGAGGGTAGAACTATGTTTGAACAAACATGGCAACAGCGCAATGTGATAACACTGAAACCAAATAGACAAAATAAAAGTAGACTCTTTTCGCTTTGATCATGGTTAGATCGTAGTTAACCCTTTGACGAATTTTAACGAATCTGTAGTTTTCACCGACGCAAAAAAAAAACAAGAATATTCTCAATTCGTCTCTTTATGTATGTTGACATATAACTCCATCAAACGTGGACCGATTTAGATTATTCACAATTTACAAGGTAGGATCCTCGTATGCCAGAGGCCGTCTGGATTGGCACCACCGCGTTGTCTATTTCTGCCGCCAAGCAGCAGTTTGTAAGCTCTATTGTGTTTGAAGCCAGTGAATTTAATGTAATTATGTGACTTAACATCCTATGTCGCGGGTTGACGACCGTAGTCCAGTGCAATGCAGTGCTTTGTAATTCAAGTTCTGAGTGGTGTTACTTCTGCTTATAACTCTACTACTGCTACTTCTTAGGAGTGGCGCTTACCATCAGGCGAGCGACCTGCTCCTTTCATCACTCAAGCTAATAAAAATAAACAGTTATTGTATTAGATAGGGTTAACTTTGGCGCTGGAATCATTTAAATTTTAAGGTAGGTAAATCGTAAGGGGATGAAAGACTAAAACTTGAACATTTAAGCACCGATTTTGTCACTAAAATAGTAAAATAAAAACATTTAACAAAAATAGTTCAGTACATCCGCATTTCGTCGAGTGTATTTCCGTCCCATGATGTGATAGGAGGCAAGCCTATCGCCATACGCTATACACATACACCATAGTCGTAACGTGTACGCATTATAACTACGCCACTGATGCAGTTTTTATTTTTGTTATTATTGCACCATACCCAAGGGTACCAATGGAAAGCCATTACTGAGCCTACACCGTCTAGTCTGTCTATCTGTCCTACCTATAAAGGTTCTCTTCTGAACCATAATAAGTAGCCGGCTAAAATTTTCCCTGGATATGACTCTAAAAAATAATATAATAGGCAGATTTGTGAGCAGGCTGAATACTGAATTTTCCCTCATAAGGTAATGCTTGGACGTGCGTAACGATACAGAATGTATACTCGTGTAGGAAATTACATTATTTTGTAGAACCACGAAAATATAAAAAGAGTTTTTCGATTTCCCATGTGTAAATACTATACGATCCAAATAAGAATAGGAAAGCCGCCCTGTCAACTGTCACTTGAAAAGATCGATTTTTAAGTAAGCTAGGGAATATTATTTAGTATACTTAATGTTTTTCTTCTTTCTTTGTTTCATTTAACTTAGTATCACAAAATCTGTTGAGATTTATAAAGCCTTATAGACTATACATTATAGCAGCGATAGCTCAGTGGGGAGTGGTACGGAATGTCGAGACGAAAGTCGCATGTTCGAAACCAGTCCCAAGAGCATAACCCTCTGACTTTTCTAAGTTACGTGTGTATTAATTGTTAATTATCGCTCGGTTTAACGGTGAAGGAAACATCTTGAGGAAACCTACCTGAGAAGTTCTTCATAAGAATTTCGAAGGTATGTGAGGTTTGGCAACCCGCATTAGGCCAGCGTGGTGGACATTGGAAAAGGGAGGAGGATTTGGGCATCCGAATATCTCAATCACCATACGGCTGCAACAAGCTGTTACTTAAGTAACGTCTGTTTTCTGTGAGACTGTGGTAACGACCCGGTCGTGCCGACCATTTCTTACTCTAAGCAAAACTGTCTACAGCATGGCTCATCCGCTAGTTGTAGATTATATAAATATACAAATGTAAGCATAAATTTACATTATAATTAATAAACTTAATTAACAGTAAACTGTTTCGTCCTGATATCACAAGTGTGTATAACATAGTTGTCTGTAATATTATATTAATTAGTTTATTCTACATCATATTAATTTGTCTATGATATTAAGTATTAAGATCAATTGAATTTAACGTAATATTGAACCCTATTCGAATTCAAATTAATATTCAAAACAATTAATTAGCCATATTATATATGGATGAAACACTTGCATCAATTTCTATGGGCTAGGTTTTGTATTAATCTCAAGATCAAAAGGGAATTCGTGAAATGAAACCATAGTTAATGTATTTTGAAAACCATTGATGAAATCTTATAATTGAAGTGAAACTTTTTTATCGGTGTATGGGAGAAATTTTATAATTGTAACGTTTTTCTGTTACGCGCCATCTTTATTTCTGGGTAAATTTTTTCCGTTACGCGCCATTTTATTTCTGGGTAACATTTTTCCGATACGCGCCATATTTATTTATTTTCTAACACACAAAAACAAACTGTAGAGGAACGGGTGCTAAATGTTCCTCCGGCGAAGGGGAGATCTTCAGTCAGGCAGATGTTGTACCTGACCGGCCGCGGCCCCTTCGATGGTTGATGTTCGGAACTTGTATATATACTAATCGTCGCGCAAACTTTGCTAGCGCGATTAAGGATCTGGTTTTAATGTTGCATTGTGCGCTGCGCGCTGCCGGTCAGGTACAATATCCGCCTGACTGAAGATCTCCCCTTCGCCGGAGGAACATTTAGCACCTGTTCCTTTACAGTTTGTTTTTGTTAGTGTTTAATGTAATATTATTTCAATTTTTTTTAAGTTAAATGTCTATAATGTGAAAAAAAGTTTCACTTCTATCGGCAGTCCTCAAAGACTGCCCGCATAATTTTTTTATGTATAATAATGTATACATAAATAATAAGATCACGCTTATATCCCTAAATGCGTAGGCATAGGTGCAACTGGAACAGCACCCACGCTGAACTTCTTTCGGATGATGGACGAGCCTGTCGTCATACCTGGCACAAATTCCAATCCCAGGCAATTCATATGCGATTTTTCGAGTCGAAAACTCAAACATAAATTGTGATTGCCTGACCTGAGAATTGAACTCAGGTACCTCTCGGTCCTTAGCCTTAGTACCGAGTCACTAGACCAATGAGGCGATAAATAGTAGCATAATATTAGCCCTCTATATGTATACTGTCCAGCTACTGGACACGGGCTTCTCATACTGAGAGGTATTAGGCTTTACCAGGCTGGCCTAATGAATGACCTACCTTTTAAAATTCTTTATTTATCAGGTATGCAGGTTACTTCACGATGTTTATTTTTTGTTCATTAATAATGAATCCACACGTGACCTAGCAAATTCAAAGGAGCATGCGTTTGAGGTTAGTAACAAATCTGCGACTCTCGTATGGCAGCCACTATTACTCCCCGCCAAATATTAGACAATAATTTAGTAGACAGCACTTAGTATTACTTACTTATTAGTTATTTTGCTCGCGAAATGTTATAGTAAGTGCACTAGAATTTAAGCAAAATAGTCTAAAATTGTAAACTTCAAATATTCACCAACCCTAATCAAGACCTGCGTCACTGGACCAGAGTTCATTTATATGTAAAAATATCAAAACATCGTTTTTAGAGTCCATAAATTCTTATTTCAGAATTAGGGTGAACATGGTCCGCAATTTGCATAGGGATGCGCAGACAATATTGTGCTTTTCAGAGCTGTTCCTTTCTCAGGAATTGTTATGCAGATCGCAGACCCTTTGTTACTTGAATTATTGCGTATACTGTTAAGTTTAGCATTGTATCCAAGTAATTTGGGTATTCATGGCTATTGAGAACTTCATATGATCAGTATTTTTATAATGTTCCGTTGCTAAACTAATGTCCATATGCACAAACAACGCTTAAGTAAGGTCTTTGCAAGTGTCGGATTTTGTATCCATAATTGGTCTGTGTTTTTATTTACCGCCAAAAACGGGTAAAGTGGTATTGGGTTTTTCTATTACGAAATGCTCAGTATCAGCCAAGAGTCTGGAATTTGTGCTCGGTATGGCGTTAGGCTCGCCCCCTATCACATCGTGGGACGGAGATACGCTCGGCGAAATGTGGGTGTACTGGTTACACCTCTGCCTACACCTTCGGGGATTACATGTATGTGTAAAGATTTAATAGTTTTAGAACGAATAAATTTTACGCCTATGATCTTTCTGTTTCTCTCAAACAGGTGGAGGATGATTTGACTTTGTATATTTACGTAACACCTAAGTACTATCTTTTGTAACATTATTATAATATTAAGTGAAGAAATAAGTTTCCCTGAATCACCTTGAAAGTAAGAATGTACACGGGCCTGTGAGCCTCGTGTATAATGTTACTGAAACATTAGTGTTTATAAACAATATTATTTTGCGAAGGAAATGGAGGAGAAAGCTGTCATTAAGAATGTATAATGGATAAGAATATATTATTAAATAAATCTTTTTATAGTTTTAGGTGTACTGTAGTTTTGGTAAAATTTTACAAGAATATAGTCTATGTCTCGATGATTATGACGATAAAACAGGTTGTCGTCATAACTGGAGGCTTTTTGCCCGATCTCAGTCAGACAGTCTCCAGCTCATTATTAGCCCCTCTGCTTCAACATCACCAGATGTTAAACCAGTAAACAACTAGCTCACCTGACCTACGTGCTCATTCGGCAGCCTCTGTTAGAATAAAAACCACTTTCCACGGTCTTGCACTATTTATTTCACTTCACGAAACTGATGGGTAAAGAGTCTGTGATTTATCGGTCGATGCATTATGGACAGTGACGATCGGGATGAAAAATCAATGAAATTTGCAATTCTAAAGCAACCGGAATCCACTTGAGATGTCGGTCAAGGGTGAAGAACAAAGAGTTTGCTCACTTATGCATAAATATGAGGATGCCAAGAGTAAAACTGGAAGAATTACTGTAGAAATATGGATACCGTGGATTTATTTTACAGAAAACGTGTTAGTGTTAGGAATTAAAACACCTTGATTAGAACCAACGTGTGTGTTTTCGCATTGAATAATTTCATAGTTTAATTTCATTTCGTCGCGGCTTTTTTAAAGACACTATTGAGAATGCTTTATTGAATGTTGCAAAAACTGTATTTTTTATGAGTCTTCGAATTCAGACAATATGACGGCCCATCTTATGATATGTGGTTATTGTTGCCAACAAATATCAGCGATGCTAGGACAGCACCAAGCCTACCGTGATATATTTACTGTTATTTTTATAGCATAAGCCGGCAAACGAGCAACTGGGTCACCTGATGGTAAGTGATCTCCATCGCCCATGTACGCCCACAATAACAAAAAAATATATGGACGCGTTGCCGACCTTAAAGGAAAGGGATAATTAAGGGATTGGGAAGGGGAGGGGAATTTGGGCCCCGGATATCTCACTCACCGTCCAAAACGGAGCAGCACGCTGCTACTTTACGTCAGTTTTGTGTGAGACAGTGGTACCGACCCGACGAGCCGGCCCATTCATGCTGTAAACAAAAGTGTCTACAGCGTGGCTCTATCACTCTGAAGTGTTTTTTTATTTGTAGTGGTGTATAAATGCCATCAATCTATAATTACGTCATCAGATTTTCTTCTACCTAACTATATCGCACATGCAGTGGAATGGGCGCAAACACATGTTTCAGAAAAATTGGCTTATAATTTTTACAACCGATCGCCTGCCCGGCGTCAACCCCTGGGGAGAACATACCCAGACCCTAAAACAAATATTTGTGGATCACACAAACATTTTTATCTCGATGCGGGAATTGGACCTGCGGCCTCTCGCTTCACAGCCGGCTACTCACGCACTGCGCCACGGAAGCGGTCAATTACGTCATCAGATGATAAAAATAAATCTTGACAATATTGAAAAGTAAAACTATTTATTTAGACAATTTAAAAAAATAATGAGCTCTGCTCATATGACATGATTTATGTAACGATGATAATTTTTGTTATCGTGTGTTTAATTAAGATATTTGAGCTCGAGATGGGTGTCATAATTACCTACATTTCTTTAGTTATATTTTTTTAGCTGTTTAATGTTGTGTTTACTATTTATGTGACTAGAAGAATACTGTAGGACTGTACAATAATTAGGACATAAATATTCGTAAAAATATACTACTAACTAATTTTGATGACTAACCACAGTGATGTGCCACAGTCTACAAGGCTTCTTTACCAAATAACTGCCTCGTAAGTATTGGAATTCATTTATTTATTATTTACACTAGTATCTTTGCTTTTGCTTAATATAAATACATCCAACAGTCACACACATAGTCCTGACCCCACTCTAGGTTAAACTGTAAGTATCAGGAGCTACGAAGGATTTGCGGTCCTTCAACACCCAGATCGGAAACAAATATTTGTGGATCACACAAACATTTATCTCGGTGCGAGAATCGAATCCACAGCCTCTTCACAGCCGGATGCTCCCCCGCTGTGGAGGTTGTCGTATAAATAAATTAATTCACAGAAGTACAAATGTCAGGCTTCAGAAGACATATTTAGTATTTCCACTTGTGTCTAGCTACTGTAACCGAATCTTAGACATCTTACAGTCCTACTCTTACTCACCACTAACTACCAGGTTAATGGTTAGTACTTATGGTTATAATATTGACAGATGACAGCCTCCGTTGCGCAGTGGACGAGTAGTCGGCTGTGAAAGGGAGGTCGCAGGTTCCCGCACCGGGACAAATATTTGTGTAAAAAAGCTGTCTATAACCGTACTTAAACATCAGATTTTACTGATTCATGGATCCAATATCAAAAAGTGACCTATGCCCTAATCGAGGGCGTGTTCTTCCTGTTTGGTAAACTTTCACGTTTATAATATTTGTAGGATGATACTAAAATACCGAAGTATTTTTTTATTTTCTTCTTGGAAAAAGTTTGTACGAATAAAAAAGGTGATGAAACTATTTATAGTTCTTGAATTTCTTACATTTGTATGAAATCGACCTAGAGTCAATATAATGCATGCTTCGCACGTTTTCTATTTCATAGGGATTCTTTAGAACTCTGTTCGAGCGATCTATTATGTCAATCGGGATACAATGATACCTACATGAGTTATACTGTTTAACTTATACATATACCTAATAAATAAAAACATCTCTAGCACACTTTCTCACAAAAAACCAACTTCAGGCAGACTTCACATACCTTCAAAATTTTTATGGAGAACTTCTCAGGAATGCAAGTTCGAAGTCCTTCACGGCTACAGGTTCGATTCCCGTACGGAGACAAAATATTTGTTTCGGGTCTCGGTGTTTTCTCCCCTCACCTGAGGCGTTAACGTCAGCCATGCGGGCAGTCGTAAAAACTACAAGCCAAATCTTTCTGTAACATGTGTCAAAAAGCATGTTGCGCCAACCCCACTGCGAGTGGGAGTGGGCAGGTAGAAGAAGAGTTGTCAGATTATTATTTTAAAATGCTCGTTTGTAAGTTTGAAATATTTGCTAGTTAACATCATTATCCAATTAGTCTTTTGATGTTACAACCATCGATATATACAATGTGTTACAGAAATGTATGGTCGTATTTAGGGGTCATTACATACACCTGACTGAGAATGTTTAAGTACTGAATCTTAACAATATATAGATATTAAAAAAATTACACTCCCGTTTATTACAATCGATAAGACCGATCGCATCACTATAAATGAAGTGAAGTGCGTGAGCGAAAATAACAATGCTGGAGTGATGCAAAAGCAAAGCGGTTTATCATTTTGTATCGTCCAAAGTTTCAAGTCCAATATCGACACGTTAATCATTCGATAAAAAAGAAAATGCTTTATTTATGTACTAGCAATTGCATTTGTTACTATGTGGGATGAAATATTCATATCGTACACTATACATTGCTTAAATTTACCCACACCTTGTATAACACGGTGTATATATTATTACACGTATATCGATTGTCACATTACCGTACTCAACGACCGAGGATGAATTTGCAAGTATACTTACTACACAAAGGCCTTCTCAAGAAGGGTATGGTAATATAATTTAATATGAAATTACGTAACATCTATATCCTTACTAATATTATTACTGTGAAAGTTACTCTGTCTGTCACGTTTTCACGGCTAAACGGCTGAACGGATTTCAATTATATTTGGTAAGGAGATATGTGTCCTGGATGTAGGGTTAGCTGAGTGATCATCCACCTGTCACGGTTACGACATGCAACAGTATAATAATTAGTTACCTAATTAAGGCGTTCTTCAATTTGATTTGTATGTATGCATGTTGTTGTGTGTGATAAATAAATTGTTTTTCTTTCTTTCTTACTTTCTGTCCGGGGCAAAGACATTCGGGAAGCACAAATCCTCTCCCCTTCCCTTAATTATAGCTTTTCTTTGAGGTCAGCAACAGCCATTAAGGCGTGATTGATCAACAAACATCCAGACTTTCACATTTGTAGTAGGATAAATAATTTTCTCTTCCACCTGCCCCCGTCCCACTCACAGTGGGGTCGGCGCAACATGCCTTCTAACACATGTTACGGAAAGATTTGGCTAGTATTGTTTCGACCGACCGCCTGCCTGCCTGACGCCCACCCCTCTGGGGAGAAAACACCCAGACACGAAATAAATATTTGTGGATCATACAAATATTTGCCTTGGTGCGGTAATCGAACCTACGGCTTCTCGCTTCGCAGCCGGCTACGCGCCTAAATCTTATCACAATTAGATAATTAATGAGATTTATCTAAGGACCCTTAGCTAAATTGACAAAGGACTTTCACAAAAATTTAATTAAATATCTTTTACGACTGAAGAAATTACTCTGTCCTTAACATTTTATAAGAATTTTTAGTAATAAAAAGTGTTTTCAATGCTTTTAGGGTTCCATACTAAAGATAACCAATTGCCAACGGAACCCTATTACTAAACCTACGCTGTTTGTCTGTTCTACCTTTAAAGGGCACTTTATTTTTTTTATCCTGACAAATAGACGGGAAAATATATTAAGAGTTGATCTCTTTGTATCTGTCCACTACACTTATGTGTGTATCGTCTGTGGGTTTGTAACATCTAATGAAAGGGCAGATTTAAATGATTTTTATTTAATGCTGGTAGGTTCTTAGCTATGATTGAAGATATTTTTTTTAGCCATTTATTTTTTTCTAATTGACGTTGGGGTTTTTATTTTTAGTAATGCGTATACTCCGTGAAATTTCCGCAGAATATAATATGTTATTATGGCGGATAGAATAACATACAATTTATATTCAATATCCTCCATGGCGCAGTGGGCGAATAGCTGGTTGTGAAACGAGAGGGCGTGGGTTCGATTCCCGCACCATTCCACATTTTTTTTTTACCAGTCTGGATGTTGTGGAACCAAAAGACCGTCGTAGTTCCTGACACCTACGATACAGGTTAACCTAGTGTGAGGTCAGGACTATGTGTGAAACTGTTCGGTGTACTTATTACTATTAAAATAGGAAAAAAGGAAATATTTAAGGGGTGTTGTACGGAACTCCCGAAGCGGAAACCCGACTCGCGCTTAACCGTATTTTTGCTGTTTATCCTCACCTATACTTTATAACTATCAAACGCCTCTATCGCAATTCAGAATATGATATTCTTCGAAGATCGTAAGAGGCTACTTAATGGTACGTTTTGAGGTTTGAGGTATGTCGTATGCGACCAAAACAACAGAGCGTGACGCGCAACTGTTTTCATATTATTTCATACAAAGCGGACATGTTACTAACGTCTGACTCACGTTACTTGTCGTGGTCTTCTGTCTCGGTCGCGTACCTTAAAGATTCTGAGCGATGATATCACCTTGGCGACCATACAATCATTGATAATATTGTATATCTTTTTAAATTGTTTCTTAAACCTCATTTTTTCTTGATATTTTTTAGCTCCAAACGACATCGAAAGCTATTTACAGTAAATAATTTGTTAAAAAGTATCAGTTTTTCAAATCTCAGCTTAAAAAGTAAACAAAAAATATTTGTGCCTTCAAAATGTTAAGTTGTTTACAGAATTCTTCGAAGTGGGTATCATCGAAAACATTGGGACATTTTATTTTGGACAAATTATGTTTTTACTATTTTTAATCCTCTAGATTAGCCTCGTTGAGATACAGATAAAATAACAACTTGCCTTTTTAATTTTCTTTATTATTTTATTAATCCTGAGAGATTTAAGTTTTTTTATAATATCTATTACCTTAATTAAAAGTTTGCCTTGTACATACCATAAAATAAATTTAATTAATTAGAAGATAAACGCGCAATGATAGTAATCGTGAGATCAAAAGTCAGCCTTGTTTCAGTTGTTGAATGTTGACAAAAAAAAATGCGTCTATAACGAACAAATTGTTCGCCTGATAGTAAGCGCCTTCATGGTCATAAACAGATACAATACCACACAAAACTTTGATTACACATTTACAACACACTAGGTACATGGTACTGGGCTTTGTTCGTCACACCGAGACATAATACTCAGTAATTTCTAGTTAAGTGTAGTAAGTCTAGTTAAGTGTGTAAGAAGTTTACAATGTGTGATTTTGTATAGCCACAATATCTGTTAGCTGCCTCGGTTGGACAGTTGTAATGCGTACGCGTCACGACTGCTGCGCTGAGGTCTCGGGTTCAATCTCCGGGTTGGGTAAGTGAAGTTGGGTTAAGGCTCACCCTCTATCACATAATGGGACGGTAATAAGCTCGGCGAAATGTGGATGTATTGGTTATACCTCTGCCTACCCCTTCGGAGATTACAGGCGTGAGTGCGTATGTACCATATCTGTTTTCTGATAATCTTTTCTGCTTGGCGTCTTCCTGGCCTTATGTTAAGGTCCACAGATTCTCGTACTACAGATTTGACGGTATCTGGTATTATATAGACCCGCCGTCTGACCCTCACAACCCGCAACGGGAACAATGTTTCGCTATTGCCTTGTCGGTTAATCAGCAGAGTGTACCATATCCAGGTAAGGTTGGCTTTGGGCCTTAGATTTTGGTTGCCCATTTATACTCCAACATCTGTTTTCCGCCAATCTACTTATTTTTACCTGACTCATTTTATGATAGCATTGACCGTTTTGTTTAATTTTTTACAAGGTGAAAGTAGTGTAAACATGATGCAACCACATGTATTAGAAAAACTTCAAAATATTAGGATTTTTACAATTCATCTTATTCGATACGATTCGACGATTCATGTTATTCGATATCTCCGTCAAATATAAACAAAGGGGGTCTCAATTTGATGCATATAAATTGTTTTTTTTAGATGCTATTTTAACCGACTTCAAGAAAGTTCTCAATTCGGCGAGTTTTTTTTTTGTTTTTTTTCTTATATTCGAAATTCCATAGGGGTCACGCTAATGGTATACATATTTTACTCAAGATATTATGACGAAATACAAAAGAAAATGGAAAGCCCCTCAATAGAAAATAGCAAACGCACTGCAATTCGGGTTTATAGTCGGTATTTGGACTTTTTAAAAGTTTTTTTAATTGCCTAATGGTCTAGTAGCAGCGTATTAAGGACCGTAATTGATATTGATAATTATTATACAATCTAGATTTATTTATTTATTTTTACAACGGCATGATAATTTAATAGTTTTGTAGAGCAAAAACGGTATATTTGTAAGTAAAATTTAATCTCTATGATCTATCATGGCCGAATGTAAAATTTATAATATTTACAAACTTTAAGCTTGTAAGAAGAAACTTGTTAAGAATTCGCCAACGTCGCGGTCGTTCGCAAAAGCTCTCCCCTGGAATAGACAACATTCTACAGTTAGCTAAATATTATCTTTCTGATATTGCCTGACGTTTTGTGCAATTTTTCGTCTTAGGAGGGAGGAAACTAGAAGTTTTTTGCCTTCACGTCGGTCTGTATTGAACGTGAGTAAACTGTGAATGCACTTTTTTATCTGAAAGGAGGTATAGTAAATTAAAACTTCTGCAATTTTATTGCGAATAAAAGGATTTGAAGCTTTTATATGAAATTCTTTTTAGAAAATCACTGTTGAGAATATTTAAAAAATATTTTATCTTTATGCACCTTTTTTTTTACATTGGGAAACCCTTTATGGGTACCGCCCTACCGCGTGGTCAGTCGGGGCGGTTATGTCTGACTCCCACGGACTAAAACTCAACGGTGTTCCTCCGGGTACGCTTGTTCGGTCGGGGCTGCGGGAACGCTATTGTACCCTTCCGCGGCCCCGACGGCGCCGGCCCTTGTAAAGGGCCTCTCCGGTCCGTGGGTGTTTGGGGGAGTTATCCACCCACCTTTTTGCTCCGCTCGAGAGGTATCTTTATGCACCTACCACATTGAAATTAAATATCGTAGAAAGGACATACGCGCTCACGCCTGTAATCCCCGAAGGGGTAGGCAGAGGTGTAACCAGTAAACCCACATTTCTCCAAGCTTATTTCCGTCCCATGATGTGATAGTAGTATTTAGTCTATCGCCATATCGGGAACAATTCCAGACTCCGGGCTGATACGGAGCATTTCGTTATAGAAAAACCCAATATCACCTTTCCTCGACCTGGGGATCGAACCCGAGACCTCAGCCTCTGTCGTAACGCGTACGCATTACAACTGCGCCACCGTGGCAGTCAAAGGTCGTAGAAAGGATTCTGGATAAAAATAGTAAAATATATTGTAACAGCCTCCTATAATAATATGTTAGTTTTAACTTGGCACAACCAAGTTAAAACTTGGTCACCACGTAGTGTCTAAGACATTGACGATGGGTTGTCCTCAGGGCTCAGTGGTCAGTCCATACTTATGGAATTTAGGCTTTGACGATTTTCTTACAATTCCTTTGCCCAAAGGTTGCTCGTTAACTGGCTATGCCGATGACGGCCTCTTGTTAATTCATTCGAATAGTAGGTCCGGTCTTGAGAATTTAGCAGGGAAGTGCCTGAAATTAATCTCAGAATGGGGTGACCGTAAACGTCTAACGTTTGCACCTCAAAAAACCTATCAACTACTTTAAATAGGCATTTTAAAAACACCACCGCGAGTTAAATTTTAATAACATCACAATTAAAAGAAAAGAATCGGTTTGCTACCTTGGGCTAGTTTTAGAACAAAATTTTTCATTTATCGAGCATATTAAAAACGTTGGGGAAAATCTAAAAGGAATTTCTACGCTTTGACGAGGATATCGACTTCGACGTGGGGTCTATCATTTAACACACTAAAAGTCATCTATGGAGCAACTTACTTAGGCTGTATTTGTTATGGATCACCTGTATGGGCCGATAGAGCTACTATTGGCGCCGTACGCAGAAAATTGCTCCAAAGTCAGCGTCTGGCATTGATATTTTTGTGTAAAGCGTATAGAACTGCTAGCACCGAAGCATTACCTGTCCTTGCGGGTGTATTTCCAGTTGATCTGGAGGTGCAACGTCGCGCCGCTATGTATTACTCAACGAGAGAGAATATAGATAAAAGCTTTCTTACGTCGCGTGAGTTCTTAAGAATCTGTAGACTTTTTAAACCACAATCCGATGTGCGCAACGAACTATTAAATGGATGGCAATGTCGATGGGATAATTCTACTAAGGGGCGACATCTATATCAGTATTTCCCTTCGGTTCGCGATCGCCTAACAAAAACTTGGCTAGAAATTGACCACTGTGTTTCACAATTTCTCACGGGTCATTTTTAAGTGTAAACTGTTCTCATTTAAGTTGGTTGATTCACCTGCGTGCCCATGCTCTACACCTGGCAGGGAGTAAGAGCAGTCGGCACATCATATCCTTTGGGAGTGTAGTCTCTGGCATGATGAGCGCAACATTATGCTTGACAGTTGGCAAATAACATCTGGAGTTGTATACTATATGGATCTTGTGGAGACTAGGAGGAATTTCCGTGCATTCCGGCGTTTTTGCCATACCTATTATTGGAATCAAGTTTAACAGCTCACGTGATAGGACCCACTTAATGATATCCGTGGTGTTTACATCTGGCTTATCCAGGTGTAAATGTCCTTGTGCCTGAGGTTAAGACCTCCTTAGCTCATTATTTTGTCTCCCGCTTTGCCATGGAGGGAAGTGGACAATTATAATTTCCAACTCCTCCCTAATTTTCTATTTGATTAATTTCGTTGCGGGATAAAGACACGATTTGCATTCCCAGAGACTCCCGAGCTTCATTGCTCGGTGTCGAAATATGCGTGCCACTGTCGATCCTGGTTTACAGGAGTTACAGTGGCGGGTGTGTGGGCGGGATAGTCTCGTATAATAATATGTTGATAGCTTCCGTGGCGCAGTGGGCGATTACGCGAGTTCGAATTCCACACTGAGACAATTGTTTGTGTGATCCACATATATTTGATTATATGTGAGTGAGTGAGTGTTGTGAGACCGTGACTGTCGTAGTTCCTGATACATAAGATATAGGTTATATAATATGTATGTGTACCTAGTGTGAGGTCAGTCCCGACTATGTGTGTAACTGTTGGGTGTATTATTTATTTATTTATAAGTGCGAAAGTGTGTTTGTCCGTTTCTACATCTTTCACGCTGTAACGTAACAACGAATCGACGTGATTTTTGTATATTCGTTTATGGGCCGCACAATGATATAGGCTACTTTTTATCCCCGAAATATAACTGGAAGGAATTCCATTCGGGCGAAGCTGCGAGCAAAAGCTAGTAAGAAATATTTTTAAATGAACTTTTCATGCAATATAAAATACCGCTTTAAAACGAATTTATTAAAAACGAAAATGAATTGGAATACGCATTGTTATGAAAACAATTAAGTCTTTTAGTAAAACCTTATAAAGCCTATTTGAATTTCAGTAGACGTTTCTGTGAAAATCAAAGTCGTTGAAGATTTTAATAAATATCGCGGTATTATAATACTGATGTAAATGAACAAATATTAAACTGTTGCTTAACATTATAAAATGTGGTGGACAAGGTGGTAGGTCCCTCGTTTGCGAGAGACCGGCTGGGTTGGTACCACCGCTTTGTCTATTTCTGCCGCCAAGCAACAGTGTGTAAGCACTGTTGTGTTCCGGTGTGAAGGACATTGAAGCCAGTGTAATTACTGGGCGTTATGAGACTTAACACCTTATGTCTCGGGGTGACGAGCGCAGTCCAGTGTCATGCAGTGCTTTATTTAAAGTTCTGTGTGGCGTTGCATCTGTTTATGAGCAGGCGTGGCGCTTACCATCAGGCGAGCGACCTGCTCGTCTCGTCATTCAATGTAATAAAAAATAAAAAAGAATTTAGCATGTAGGTTATTGAAAGGAGGGCAACTCATTTATTTATTTATTTAATACATGGAAAACTTACAGACAATAGTATTTATATAAATAAATAAATACACCCAACAGTCACACACATAGTCCTGACCCCACACTAGGTAAACTTGTATCGTGGGTATCAGGAACTACGACGGACTTGCAGTCCCACAACACCCAGACCAGAAACAAATATTTGTGGATTAGACAAACATTTGTCTCTGTGTGGGAATCGAACGCACAACCAACCACCACCCAATATAGCTGACAGAAAGCCAATAACAAGTTCTCACTCATGCAGAAATGTTTTTTGTTTTTGGATATAAGATTTTTAAATAATAATGAGCACTTAGCTCGGCTTGCGTGGTTAGTTTCAACGAAACCATAGGGGACTGAGCTCTGCACATAAATATGTATATCATTTATTTATTCTCCTGAATTATATTTTCGTCAGCGCGAGAATGGAGCCCACTATCATGTAAAAAGTACTTTATGTTCTAATCCGAATCATGGTCTACAAAAACAAACTCACTTTCGCATTTATAATACTAGTTATGATTATTTATCCAATGGCACGTGTTTTTTGGCAACTATAAGCTGGAGTTAATATTAATCTTACTTATAGTTTTCCCAATTTTTAAGGTGTAGAAGTTAGACATTCTAGCGACGTTCACAGACATGCTGATGGCCGTCTATATGTATATTTTTTGTAATAAAGTTTATAGGAAAATAAAGTATTCCCGTAAAAAAAACTTTTAGAAAATGACTAGTTCTTCATGTATTGCTTTCAATCAAACGTAAGGTATCAGGTTTTTAAGGTTTTAAGCGTCCATGTAAAAATGTACATGCTTAGAATAAATACTTAAAGAAGGTAAATGTCCATACAACGCATACTCACAATCGCAAGGTGAAAATTCGCTAAGTGTGATCTGTTTACTTGAAAAAGAAATGTCAGCTAGTATATTCCATAACATTTGGCAATTTGTAGATGGGCAAAATGAGTTTCATACATTGATTTATAAGTGAGTATTATAAAGATAGTATCTTCTTATGTCCTAATAACCGCAATCGTAGGTTGGAGCCATATATGCCATTTAAGCCATATATGCCTTCAATTGAACGGCTTAAATTTTGTGTGTGCTTGGTTTTTATAAGTAGTTATTCAATTTGTAAAAGACATGTCCAACTTTGAAATTGAATGGATCGAAGACTCCAGGAAACGCTGTTGGGCTTACAAGGCGAGTAAAATGTATAAAAATAAAACTGATTCGAAGAACTAAAAAGCTAAGAATAAAATTTGAGTCGGTGCTCATATTGCAATTTAATGGTTATTGGTTGGTAGCCAGCACCGTCTCAGAATTGGTTAATTTTTTCTTAGCATTTTAGTTTTCTTGAGACGGTTTTATTTTTATTATAAAGTTTTTATTTTATAGTTGTTTAACAAAATAATTATCACAATGATCAAATAATAAATGACTAAAAAAATCTTTCAACCGCTATTTCTTCCCGTTACGTGTAGATTTTTTCTTAAAGTTTATCAAATAAAGAAAGAATCATCATAATGACTATGATATGCGTGGTTAAACATACATATTTTTGTGGTAGAACCACGCCGTAGACAATTTTTCCTTGTTTTTTTTAATAGGCTAGCTCAGCTCCTGTCTCACAGAAAATTGACGTAAAGTAGCGGCTTGCTGCTGCGTTTCATATGATGACTGAGATATCTGAAGGCCTAAATCCCCCTCCCCTTTCCAATCACTTAAATATCCCTTTCCGTTACGGTCAGCAAGACGGCCATTATTCTTCTCGTATTGCGTGCGTACATGGGAGGTGGAGATCACTTACCATCAGATGACACACTTGCTCGTCTATGCTATAAAAAAATACAAAAAAGCACCGAACTCAGAACCTACTCCGCTTTTTCCTCGGTTATAAACATAACATCTGTTACCTCACATACATCATAAGCCCACTAATGGCTATAGACATGACAAATATGGATTAAGTTTAAAACTGCTCCAAGTTCTTTATGTTGAACGAATATTTACCCAAAATTACTAAACCACACTAGCGAGGTTTCGAAGAACTTTGTTTTTGTTCTGACGGTTCAATTATAAAATGATTAAACGTCATATCTATGATCTAATGTGTAGGAAGACGAAGGAAGGATCCAATTGGTCTTGACATCTGAAGTGGAAGAGGCAATGAACGGCTACTGGGTAACAAGGTCAACCAAAGCGACACATCACAACTATAATTACCTAAGTACCTACTGCATCTGTTCGTATTGTGAAATTTTCAACTTTCGTAACTGATAATACATTTTTTTATTAGGTTGAATGACGAGACGGCATGCCACTCGATGGTAAGCGCCTGCCCATAAACAGAAGCAACACCACACGGAACTTTGAATTACAAAGCACTGTGTGACACTGAATTGCGCTCGTCATCCCGAGACATAAGATGTCTC
The DNA here is from genome assembly GCA_905332985.1 of Mimas tiliae. Lineage (NCBI taxonomy): Eukaryota > Metazoa > Arthropoda > Insecta > Lepidoptera > Sphingidae > Mimas > Mimas tiliae. Next base: position 9,014,663 of record HG995256.1, on the reverse strand, counting down.
AGAATGCCCAGTAATTTTACTAGCTTCAATGTTTTTGAAACCGAAACATAATAGTGCTTAAACACTGCTGCTTGGCGGCAAATAGACAAAGTGGTGGTACCAACCTAGACGACCTCGCATAGGGACCTACCACCTAGTAAATACATGATCCGTCAGTATCCCTGCTGTGGTAGGCAATGCAACTAATGCACTCACGGTTCACCGAGCTTATTTCCGTCTCATGTTATAGAGGACAAGCCCCATCGCCATATCGGGCACAAATTCGAATACTGGGCAAACTCATGTGTAATTTTGTGAATCGAAAACTCAAACACAAACTGTGATAGCCCGACCGGGATTCGACCATGGACGCCACGATTCTCCTCAGCTTTATTTATGGCTCTAACATCACACTAATTTAACCTGTAGCGTGGGTATCGGGAAGTACGAAGAACGACCCCACAACATCCAGACCAGAAACAAATATTTGTGTATCAAATATGTGGATGTTACATGACGATATTGACTTTATCAGTTATTTGGTGAAACTAAATTAGTCAATATTTCTGACACTAAGGCCCGTTTTTGTTTGGCGCCAAAAATAGACCAATGATGTGTACAGAAATCGACACTTAACAAAGCTCACTTGTGTGTTGTTCTATAATACAGGCCTTAGTTTGAACTAATTCTAGGTGTTCCCTAACGTGCCTGAAATTTCCTATTCAGTAGGTTTGACTTTGACAATCTAACATCAGGCTTATCACCTTATAAGTGAACTGCTGGAATGTATTTATTGGATTTCCAAGCTGGCTTTTTTGTAATAACATTCCCTTTTCGATTAGATGTTAGAGATAAAACCTATTTGCGGATGCTGGCTTGAATAGTTTATAAATAGAATTGTCATTGTATAAAACAAAGTATACAAATAAATGGATATTCATTCAAGTTAGAAGTTAGAAGCTAGAAGTTCATTGAGAGTAACATTAGCAATATTAGGCAGAAGTTTTTGTAGATACTCTTGCCTGCAAATAAAAGAACATACAACTATGAGCTCACGTTTTTATTCCCGAAGGTATAGGCAGAGGCGTAATTAGTGCAGCAACGTTTCACCGAGCTTATTTCCTTCCCATGATGTGATAGGAGGCGAGCCTATCGTCATACCGTGATTATATGAATCCATAATTGAAACAATTCCCCTTCTAATCCTTTAATTGCCCTTTCCCTCGTCTATGATTTTCCTGATATTGTATTAAGTATATACAATGTGTTATAGAAAGGGGCGGGCAAATTTAAGCAATGTATAGTGCAAGGTTGCATTACTATTTTATCTCCCATAGTACCATTTCCGATTGCATTGCTTGGACAATAATTATAGAATTTTCTTTTTTATCGAGTGAGTAACATATCGATATCGACTTTCAACTTTGGACAACACTAAATGATAAACAATGACCTCCTTTTATTTAATTATTTTATAATTACATTAAACAATTGTCAAATGTCAATATTTATTTGACGCAGTCACTTCGGCAATTTCTGATTTTATGAAGTATGATTACGAGTTCAAAAAATATGTTGTATTTGACTAAAAACAAGTAATATGTATTGGTTTTTTGTGTTTAACTAATAATAGCTTATAAGACGTTCGTCGACTGTATTAAGCCAAATTCATAGATGGATGACACGACAATGAAATCTTTAAAATACTTCAGAAGATGGTACCTATATCGTCTTCAGCAAACAGTCTCTTTCAGGTATTTTGTGTTTAAATTACAAGTTACGTACGTATGTCCGTAGAATCTCGTAAATCTTATTCAAGTTTATTAAAAAGTGAGTGTCATTCATTATAATTAATAGTGATGTCATCAATCTCATCGATCTTAATAAACGAGTGATTAAAATTATCGTGAAATTTTTTGATGTCTTGGTTTGAAATGATCCGGTACACAGGTACTTACTATAAGGAGTGTGTAATGACCCTAAAATATGACCACACCTTTCTGTAACACGTTGTATACATGGGTGGTGGAGATCACCTACAATAGACTTAATTGTAAGTGTCGTGTAATGTAATTAAGGCCCCATTTACATTGAGTTTAATCTGAAAATTGAAAAATAGCAATTTCTATGGATCTTTGGAGTCGGTTTTAAAGTTTTGTTAAAAGTTATAGTTAAGAATAAGAATAATTTATTTAACAAGTCCAATGATACTATGACATAATATACAATGATGTCCACACTAGGCACAGTCTGTATCGTAGCTATCGTGAATAGTTGCACTCAAAAAGCCCCGTTCATGCATATGAACAGCCTTAATTCGCCTTTAGTTGTGGCTGCTCTCTTAATTCTGCTGTAAGGAATTCGCGGCTTAAAACGACCTTTAGAGGCTTTAATTTATTACACCAAATGTTTAATTAAAACCCGGAACTCATTTATGGGTTTCATGAGCGGGAAAGAAATACGTGGGTTGTGGCCTTTTGTGTTATACATGATACAAATGATAATATGTACATTAGTATTTCACGGAGTGGGTGTTTCGATAGAGCGGAAATTTCTAAATATATTGTCATCCGAATGAATGTCTGTCCATTTGTTACCATTGATTTGTGAGTGTCTAATGGATGCGAAGGTATGATATGTAGAGATATTTAATCGTGACGGTTTTTATACTTGTTTGACGTAATCTAGCTTGATCACTCGTGTGCGAGCGGCCGCCTCGGTAGATTTACCTATTTCTGCTGTCAAGCAATATTGTATAAACTCATTGAAGGATATTGTAGCCAGTGAATTATTTACAATGTGGTAGGTCCGTCGTATGTGAGAGGCCGCCTGGATTGGTAACACCGCTTTGTCTATTTCTGCCGCCAAGTAGCAGTTTGTAAGCACTATTGTGTTCCGGTTTGAAGGACTCCGAAGCCGGTGAAATTCAAAACATCTTATGTCTCGGGGTGACGAGCGCAATCCAATGCCATGTAGTGCTTTGTAATTCAATGTTCTGTGTGAACCTTGAACTACAAAGTAATAGATGGTATTTGACTGCGTCCGTCATTCCGAGGCATACGATATTAAGCCTCATAATAATTAATAAATAATGCCCAGTAATTTTACTGGCTTCAATGTTGTGATCACACTGCTGCTTGACAGCAGAAATAGATAAAGCGGTGGTACCAACCTAAACAGCCTCTCGCATAAGTACGAGGGAGCTACCACCTAGATTAATTATAAGGAAAAAAATAATTGTCTTTTGCCGAGAATACAAATTACAATTGTCTTGGAATGCAAAGAACATCAGAACGTGCCTCAAAGAACGTCACGACTTTTTATAATAAAAATATTTACTTTTAAATATACAAGTTAAAATAATATGAAAAGTTCCGGAAAATACCCATAGAATTTTGAACACCATCTAACCGAACGGACCGATTTGTTTACGGTTTTTTTGTTTTAAAGCTCGTTGAATCGAGATGGTTCTTCTTAGCTATGTTTGTAGAATATGTAGGTACAACCTGTATGTAATATCTAATAATAATCTATGTATGTAATATCTGATGACGGACTATGAGGGAAAATGGGAAACTCCTCAATGGATGTGCTGCCGACACGTCTCCGCGGAACAGCAGTGGTTTCGCCGTAATAATTTCGCGGCGGAGATATGCTACCGGCTTATTTACTACTGTTTTCTTAAAAAAAAAACAAATGAAACTAAGTAGTATTCTGAGAAATGCTTAATATGTACATTCATATGATACATGACTGCCTCGGCGGCGCAGTTGTAATGCGTACGCGTTACGATTGAGGCCAAAGCTGAGGTCGCGGGTTCGATCCCCGGGTCGGGTAAAGTGGTATTGGGTTTTTCTATTACGAAATGCTCAGTATCAGCTCGGAGTCTGGAATTTGTGCCCGGTATGGCGATAGGCTCGCCCCCTATCACATAAGGGACGGAGATACGCTCGGCGAAATGTGGGTGTACAGGTTACACCTCTGCCTACCCCTTCGGGGATAACAGGCGTGAGTGCGTATGTATGTCATATGATACATACATGTAGAGATAACATAAAAAGCCATCCCATCATAAAAGAAACAAAGGCGATAGTGCTCCTTTGCTGTTATTTACGGAACCTTAGTGTTGCGTAGGAAATACAAGAGGCAGTGTATCTTTCTTATAATGTAGAAATAAAGTAAGAGCGGCTCGAAATATTAGGTGGTAGAGTTTTGATCGAATCTAAATAATGTATTACATATTATGGATTCAATAAAATAATAATTGACTGCCTCGGTGGCGCAGTTGTAATGCGTATGCGTTATGATTGAGGCTAACGCTGAGGTCTCGGGTTCGATCCCCGGGTCGGGTAAAGTGGTATTGGGTTTTTCTATTACGAAATGCTCAGTATCAACCCGGAGTCTGGAATTTGTGCCCGGTATGGCGATAGGCTCGCCCCCTATCACATTGTGGGACGTAGATACGCTCGGCGAAATGTGGGTGTACTGGTTACACCTCTGCCTACCCCTTCGGGGATTACAGGCGTGAGTGCGTATATACGTATGTAAAATAATAATGAATTAAAATTTTGATTTTAAATTGACATGTACTACTTCAAATTTTATTTATTATTCTTTTATTATTCCCATGACGCAAACTACAAGTATGTGTGAAAGAGTGAGAACGAGCGAGTCACATGCATCTTTCAATAGTAGGCACGTCTTTTTATGTATTACGTCAATTATACTTGTAAGGCAGGGGCAGCCTCCGTGGCGGAATGGGTGAGTAGCTGGCTCTGAAACGAGAGACCGTGAGTTCGATTTCCCCGCCGAGACAAATGTTTTGGTGATGTGATTTTATTACTGTGGTGCCTAAAACTGTAGGTCGGTTGGAGATCTTTAAAAATAAACTTTTAAGTAAACTGCCCTTATTATTATTCAGTGACAATCCTAACCAGCGGTACAATTCTTTTTTTGAAATATATTGTACAGAGTTTAATTCTACTTTTATCCCCAAAAAGATCTCAGTTACAGGAACTGCAACCTTCAGTGAATGGGCTACTATTGGTATATGTAAAAGTAGAAAAAGGCTTTATGAATTGTATGAGGAAAGACATTATAATAAGAGTGATACTTTTTGTCAGTATGTAAAAAAATACTCCAAATTATTTAAAAAGATTTGTCATGTAGCAAAGTGTAATTATATAAGTTCCAAAATAAAAAGTAGTACTAACAAAATAAAAACAACTTGGGACTTAATCAACAAGGAGACTGGAAAAATAAAACAAAAATCTAATGACTATAACCTTGCTTTTGAAAATAAGATTGTTACATCAGATATTGAAGTAGCTACTGCTTTTGAAAAATTCTTCACTGACATTCCAATCTCTACCACAAAATCATTAAACTCGTCCCCTTCTGTTGCTGAATCATTATTGAAAAAAAATATAAATTGTTGTAATAATGATTTTAGATTCCGTTATATAAGTGACATAGATATTATAAAAACTTTTAATACCCTTAATGTTAAAAGAACAGCCGATCTTTGGGGTAACTCTGTTGAGATTACAAAATCTATAATTAATGTAGTAGCACCTGAACTAGCCATAGTTTTCAATCAATGTATCGACTGTGGCGTATTTCCTGATTTAATGAAAAATAGTAAAATTATACCATTCTTTAAATCAGGGAGCACATCCGACCCCAGTAATTTTAGACCAATTTCCGTGCTACCCACATTTAGTAAGATTTTTGAAAAGTTAATTTTTGATCAAATGCAGACTCACTTTAGCACAAATAATTTGCTGCATAAAAAACAATTTGGCTTTACAAGGGGTCGTTCAACCACTGATGCCGGGGTTGAACTTTTAGAAAATATTTTTAACGCCTGGGATGATTTCCACGACGCCTTAGGCATTTTTTGTGACCTATCAAAGGCATTCGATTGCGTTTCTCATGATACATTAGTCAGGAAGTTACGCCACTATGGCATTAGGAATACTGCACTGAATCTTCTTATTTCTTATTTGGATAATAGGATTCAGAAAGTTGACATAAATGGCCAGAGATCATTGGGATCTGTAGTCACAATGGGTGTTCCACAGGGTTCCATACTCGGTCCATTTCTATTTCTCGTTTATATAAATGATTTGCCTCATGTTATTAAAGACGATCAACGGATAGTGTTATTTGCAGATGATACCTCACTTCTATTTAAACTGAAACGACAGCAACCTGTTACTGACGATGTAAATAATACTATTTCTAAAGTAGTGAACTGGTTTAATGTTAATAACCTACTTTTAAACGAGAATAAAACTAAGTGCGTTAGATTTGTGACACCAAATGTTAAACCCATTAAGACTAGCGTTATTATAAATGGAGAGGAGTTGAGCCTTGTGAACACCACCAAATTCTTGGGTATAACTTTAGACTCTAAGCTTCAATGGGGACCACATATAAACCAGTTGTCGAAAAGGCTTACCTCTGCAGCTTACGCGGTCTACAAAATTCGCCAGTTAACTGATGTAGAAACAGCACGATTAGTATATATCAGTTATTTTCATAGTGTAATGTCGTATGGCATTTTATTGTGGGGAAATGCTGCCGACATTCAAACTATCTTTGTGCTGCAGAAAAGAGCCATTCGATCAATTTACAATCTAAATCGTGGGCACTCGCTAAAGGATTTATTTAAAGAAATAAATATATTGACTGTCGCCTCTCAGTATATATATGAGAACCTGATGTATGTAAAAAAGAATATTAATTCTTTTACAACAAACAGCGACATTCATATGATAAATACTAGAAATAAGAATAAACTGATATTGCCCATGACCAGACTTCAAAAAATTAGTAACTCTTTCAAGTGTCAAAGTATACGTTTCTACAACAAAATTCCAAGCCATATTCAACTATTAAGCCTTAATAAATTTAAATTATGTATTAAACTTAGGCTTTGCCAAAAAGGATATTATAGTGTGAAAGATTACTTGCAAGACAAAACAGCTTGGAATTGAGCCGCTCACTCCTTACAAAATTGGCTGTACCTAGGTCTCTTCTTTTATATAATATATTGTTTAATATTGACTGCTCTATTGGCGCAATATTAGTATTTAAGGCAATACTGACATGTTGATTTTTTTAAATTTTTATAACATTTATTAAATATTTTGTTTTTTTTTTTTTGTGAGTGCGAGTGCCAAGTATGTCTGGTATACTCTTGGCCATTTCTTCAAAAGGCCAATCCAGGAATTTCTTTACATTACACTCGCATAATTCTGTAAAACAATGTCTGGACATTAAAAGAGGCCGTAACCCATGAGTTTGTTTCGGCATTTCTTCTCATGGCTAGCCCCGAAATGCCGTCTTAAATATAATGTAGCATAAAAAATGATTGACATGTAAAAGTGATATTTATGATCCAATTTACAGAATAAATGATTTGAATTTGAATTTGAATTTGATCCACAAATAAATTGTTTCAGGTATACTGTGTTTTCTACCCAGAGGGGTTGACAACAGGCAGGTGGAAAAACTGCAGCCCAAATCTTTCTGTAACATGTGTTAAAAAGCATATTGTGCCGACCTCACTGCGAATCGGATAAGGGCAGGTGGAAGAAGAAGCAAACACTTGTATGGTTGGGCAAAACAAACACCAAGCATATTTAAAATGTACCGCCGAGCTTCAAATCTTCTCGCCTCATATGAAGTGGGTCCTTGTACTGGCTCAGTACATAATAGAGAATATTCTTAAAAATTGTGTCCTACTCAACACTACGTAACCTTTTTCAAGACGGTCGTATATTCAAACGGCACCTCCACTCCATATGTTAATGAAATGGCGTCTAATGTCACAACCAACTGTTTATTTTGCGGCTCGTCTTTTATGAGCGTGATTCAGTGCTTTTTTGTATACTTAAGTAATTTACTTTCACCCCATTGGTACATTGGCAGTATACTTAGGCTAAAAAAAACCGGTGAGGTCTTGGGGTCAAATCCTAAATCGCCCAATCTATATAATTTAAAATTTCCGATTTCTCCGAAATTAGACTCGGGTGTCCTAGAATTTGTGCCTAATATTTACCTTACCACCTACCACATAATGGCAAGTAAAATAAGCCCGGCGAACTGTGGGTGCACTAGTTGTATCTCTGTCTACCTCTTATGTAATGGCAAGATTAACGGATTATTAGACATTATGAGAAATTTGGGCCTCCGGATATCTCTATCCGTGCGAAATACAACAAGAAGCCACATCACATCAGTTTTCTATGAAACTGTGGTACTAACCTGATCAAGCCGAACCATTCATGCTGTTGAAAAAGCTTTTACTGTATAAGGCGAATAACAAAAATGGGTAAAAAAGGGTCTATAATTACGATAAATTTATTGATATGAATTAGTTTTGTTTTAATTTATTGTTACTTGGAATTTTGAAATAGACATCTAAGTGGGTAAGCCTACGTAAATAGTTGCTGAAAATTCTTCGAAGGTCACCGACTAACGCCAAGCTAACTCTGGAAACTTTCATACAAATAGATCTAGTTATGTAAGACAAGCTAGGCTGAAAAGTAAATAGTATTAACGTACTTAAAATATTTGTCGAATAAATGTTATAAAGTTTAATATATATTGTTCAAATTCACTATCATTATATCTTTCATTTTATTCCGATAATCGTTTTTTGTCTACAGTTATTTATGCCTCCGAGGTGTAGTTTGCTAGTTTGGGTTGTTCTAGTGAAGAATCGTTGTTTAGATAATAAGTTATAAACTAATAAAAAATAGTTTTAAAAAGTTCCTCGATGGCGCAGTTGTAATGCGTACGCGGTACGACTGCTGTGCTGAGGTCACGATATCCGGGTCGGGTAAAGTGATATTGGGTTTTTCAATCATGAAATGCTTAGACGCGGAGTGTGGAATTGTACCCGAGAAGGCGATAGGCTCGCCCCCTATCACATAATGGGATGGAAATATGCTCGGCGAAAAGTGGTTTTGCTAGTTTACACTTCTGCCTACCCCTTCGGAAAGTACAGGCGTGAGTACGTATGTATGTATTTAAAAAAGTTATATTTGGTGTACCCTTAGCCTTCAGATACCTAAAATTAAAGATCACATCATCATCATCAGCCACAAGACGTCCACTGCTGAACATAGGCCTCCCCTAATGCCTTCCAGGCCGACCTGTTGGAAGCGGCCTGCATCCATCGGCTTCCTGCAACCCTTGTCAGGTCGTCGGTCCATCTTGTAGGTGGACGTCCTCTGTTGCGCTTGCCCGTACGTGGCCTCCATTCGAGAACTTTTCTGCCCCATCGGCTATCAGTTCTACGAGCTATGTGGCCTGCCCACTGCCACTTCAACATGCTAATCCGCTGGGCTATGTCGGTTACCTTCGTTCGTCTACGGATCTCCTCATTTCTGATTCGATCACGTAGAGAGATACCAAGCATAGCCCTCTCCATAGCCCGTTGAGTGACAGTGAGTCTACGTATGCGGCCCATAGTAAGAGGCCACGTCTCAGTCTTTTACATTAATTTTAGTAGGTTGTACAAGATGTTAGATAAATAAATAATTAATAAATACACCCAACAGTCCACACACACAGTCCTGACCCCACACTAGGTTAACCTGTCTCGTGAGTATCAGGAACTACGAGGGACTTGCGGTCCCACAACACCCAGACCCGAAACAAATATTTGTGGAATCGAAATACATATGTACCGAAGTTTACAATAAACATCTTACAATTTCGTTTACATAAATTCATTTCATTAACGTAATTATGTAACATGAAACGTACAAATTTATTCCAAGGTGACACGTAAAACAGACAAACAATTTATGTTTGTATGGATTTCATAACAATATCATATTTGCCTTCTGTGTTTTGTAAAGAAAGTTACTAAGGCAGAGTAACAACAAACTTTAAGTTTATTCAATTCAAAATAACTTTGCTCAAGGTGCTTCTTTGTGGGAAGTCATGCTCGTGGCACAAATTACCTAATAGTTACTCTTGGAGTTCTAAATACATAATTAAGTACACAATATAATAAGTATGTGTACGTAAGACTTCGCGTAAACATTTACCTATATTGTCTCGTTTTAAATTATGCTTTGTAGAATGAAGAATTTGAATGATTTTTCACAGTAAAATTTATCTTTGCTGGCAGATTCCATAGTTGCTGTACCGCAACTTGCCGCTTTTCTCTAAGAAATAATAAGCAAAAGCTATCACTGGTTTTCTGTGAGAGTGGTGTCATCCCAGTTGAGGCGGCCCATTTATGATGGAAACGAAACGGGCTTTATTTATTTCCTGGAAATATAATGAATACGATTAGTGATTTCAAAAATTTCCTTTATTTCTCCATAGCGTTATCCCGACTTATTGCCAGGGTCTGCCTTTTCATACTATAGATTTGATGGTATTTGGTATTATGTGGGGCGACCCGGCAACCAAGTTTCGCCATTGCCTCGTCCAATAAGTAAAGAATCACAAATAAATTAACAAGAACATTCCTCGCGTAATTAATTGTCAGCTTTATTTGGCCGTTTGCATGAATAGAAACAGAACATTGCATAGTTTAAAAAAAACAACAGATGAACGTTAATGGATAGACAGTACGTAGCAAATTCATCGAGCGTCCATATGCAGGATGCATGTAAATTTCCCATTATACCAACGTTTGCACCATTGACTTGTGCATACGAGAGTTTTATAGTATTGTTATGATTCAAGCGACTATTTCATACAGTTTGCATTCAAATGTATTGAGGTCATAATACCCATAGTCTATTTGGATTTAGTGACGTCACGTTACTATTTTGGTATAAGCTTAATTAATAACACACGCCAACAATCGCTGTTATTGATCGTGGACATAGCTTAACAACATTGTTTATATTGTATCATTGGTGAAATTTATTTTCAAATGGCAACACTTTTTAACCATGGACATGAAAATAGAGTTCGAAAATTGTTCGGAGCTTTATTTTGGCAACCAATACTTCACAATATTGAGTTCATCATGTTGAGACCTAGATCTGGCAGTACCGATGATTGTCTTAACAAGAGGCAGGTTCAGACTTATTACTTAATTTTTTTTTTTGTCGTCGAAACGACGTCATCGCAACACCGTTCATATACAGTGGCAACTTAGCACCAGAACTTTGTTATACAAAGTGCTGTACTGAGCTCATCAGCCCAGAGATAAGATGTCAAATGTTATAATGTCCCAGTAATTTCGCTGGGTACCAAACATCAATATGTCTACTAAACAGACAGTATTAGGACATAGGCTACTTTTTATCCTGAAAAAGCATATTACGCGGGCGGAGCCGCGAGCAAAAGCTAGTAACAAAAATAAAACTGTTTTAAAAGCTTTAACTGAGCTTAATTTTTTTATTTTACATGGTACTTAAAAATATATATTCTATGTATAAAATGTTACTACTTCAAACCTCCTCCGATTCTTTCGTCGATGGGAAATGACGAAAACCATTTGTTATAAAAATGTTGACCAACATGGTTGGATAACACACACAACATGTTTTGTATTTACGTTTCATCAATCATATGTGAATTTTAATATTCATTCCTATTTGTTATCTGCCATGATCGTAACAAACATTTTGATCGCAAATCATTTGTGGATATCTCATGGATAGATAATAAATTGATTCGGTAATTCTGGTGCCTCTTTAGTTTGGTGAGATTTCAGTAAATTTTCTAGTTTACTGATTGGTTAATTCAGTACTTGCTGTACATAAGTTACCTGCGAATGAATGGATGCGCGTAAACATAGTCTTTTACATTATGTATTCCTAGCGTAGAGATAAGCAACATATTATCACAAGGTGTGGGTAAATTTAAGCAATATATAGTGTACGATATAAGTATTTCATTCCCCATAGTACCAAATCCGATTGTTGTGGCGCGAACCACAACATAACGCTGGTTTTCAGCAGCCACCAAAAGCAAATGTTGTTATAATGAATGGATACTGTGTAATGGGTGTGCTCTATAATTTATAAACAAAGTTCGTGATGAACCTCCGACATTCAGTTCTATAAACAGTAACGTAAGAATGTTGTAAATTCAAGTAATTCACGTCGAAGATGTTTATACCATATGAACAACCAAAATGTTAGCAGCGGATGTATATATTTTAGTTTTCTATACATAGATGGTGTGATATCTTTATAATAGGGCTTGAAGCGTGCTTGAAGTCTCAATAGTGCAGTCGGGTACACTATTTTATTCGAGAAATGAGTAATTAACAGCCTCCGTGGCGCAGTGGGTGAGTAGCCGGCTGCGAAGCGAGAGGCCGTGGGTTCGATTCCCGCACCGAGACAAATGTTTGAGTAATCCACAAATATTTGTTTCTGGGTTGTTATATTTGGGTCTGGATGTTGTGGAACCGCAAGTTCCTCGTAGTTCCTGATACCTACGATACAGGTTGACCTAGTGTGGGGCTCAGGACTATATGTGTATTGTTGGGTGCATTTATTCATTTATTTTATTTACCGGTCTATGTTAAAACAAATATTGTATAATGAAATAAAAGAAATAAAATGCGCCCTATTTTAGACGAAAAGTTTATCGCATGACAAAGAAAAATAACAGAAGTCTCTTGCTTTCAAGGCCGTGTCATTCGGTTTTGAAAGAAGAATTGTACGACGCGACGTGGCATCGTAAATGAAGGATTTCCGTTATTTTCTCATCCATGTCGTACGAAAAGTCTCTCCATCTAAATGAGATTTAATATGTTGTGGTCTGGCGCGAGTCTACGTAATGGCGCATTTTATTATCTACATTCATATATACGCACTCACGCCTGTAATCCCCGAAAGGGTAGGCAGAAGTGTAACCAGTACACCCATATTTCGCCGAGCGTATCTCCATCCCATGATGTAATACGGGGCGAGCCCATCGCCATACCGGGCATAATTCCAGACTCCGGGCTGATTTATCGGACCCGGAGATCGAACCCTAGACCTCAGCGTCGTCCTCAGTCGTAACGCGTATGCATTATAGCTGCGCCACCGAGACAGTTTTTTTATTTTATTAGCTTATGTGACGATACGAAGGTCGGTCGCTGATGGTAAGCGTCACGCCTGCTCATAAACAGAATCAGCACTACACAGAACTTTGAATTACAAAGCACTGCATGACCCACACCCATGAGCACCCGGAGACATAAGTTGTTAAGTCTCAGAATGCCCAATAATATCACTGGCTTCAATGTCTTTCAAACCGGAATACAATAGTGCTTACACACTGCTGCAAAAGGCAGAAATAGACAAAGCGGTGGTATCAACCCAGACGGCCTCTCGCATACGAGCGACCTACCACCTTGTAAAAGTTGTAAATTGTATGGAAAATATGAAAAGCCAACTAATATTATACTAAAAGTGGCGTTATTTATAAATGCCTCTGCGGAAAATCGGATTTTATGTAAAGCTAGATAAAGTCACTAATAACTTATTAGCAAAATGTGTGGAAACAAGATTCATTTAATTAGTCAAGTCATGCAATTTCATTCGGATGCCTACGATATTCGCTACTAAAATAATATTTTTAGATAAATCCATACTACCTAGTAGACGAACGTATGTGATTACGTACCTACTAGCTTTTACTTGCAGCTCCACTCGCGTGAATGTCTTTAATCTATCTCCTTGCCAAATTACATTCAAATCTCAAATCAATTATTCATCACAACAGTTCATCTCGACTCTAAGTCTCATCGGGTGTACAGACCAAATATACAAAATAGACATTGCAAATACTTTATTCTGCATGAAACCAAGCGTATCACATTTTCAGTAGTTACAGTAATATATATTGGAGTTTTGTTGTAGACTTTGGCACTTGAAGGAATTGTTAATTCTTTGAAGTCTGTTATGCGTGAATTCATCCGTCCAAAATTCGTGGAATAATTTAAACGTACATCACGCAACATATTATGCTAATCCCGCTTTGTATCCATAATTTGTCTCTCTTGATACGTGGTTTATGTGAGCAAAGGAGAGATATTATGTAACTTATTAATGATATAGCAGTGCTAGCTTGTTGATTAAGTTTTATATCTTGGTTTCTATCTAAATTTAGTTTAACTCATAGTAAATAGTTTACCCGAATACTTTATAGTTTAATTTGTAGAGTGTAATTAATCTGAATTAAGGGCCTGACATTACCGTTAATGATATTAATTTATGATTATAATATGGTTCCATATAGCTTGAAGGTTATGTTGTGGCCAATGTTTCAATCAATACATACTTATACACTATTCACGCATACAACTACATGATGTCTCGTTGCGTTCATTTTTACCTCCCTTTCTCTCTTTCTTTATATGGTAAAATAAAGCAATGCTACGTTAAGTGCGGGGGGGTGTGTGCGCGGACCCCATAAACCGCCCATCATTTTACATCGAGAACGAGAGCACATAAGTGTTATTTAAATAACCTGTAAATACAATAATATTAAATTGAGTATTGAGTGTGGGAAGTGCTTTAGTAGGATAACAACTGTCGCAGACTTGGTAAGTCCAATTGATCTCCTCCAACGAGACTTTCAATCGCACCACACACCACACTGCTATTCATCAACAAGAAATTAACAATTCCGCAATTAAACAAACATAAATAGTACATTGGTCAAAGCATCGCGCTAACAGGTTACTTGATTTTTTATATCAGTTGGCAGAAAATGAGCAAGTTGGTCATTTGATGTAGTTATCGATCGATTATAAAGCTCGCTCCACATATTGGACGAGATCTCTCCTCGAGACATTGACTCTTCTCTGGTCACATAAATGGCATCCACATGTCCAGTCCAATATTTGGAGCGGATGAAATTGTTATTACTTATTTAATTAAAACTTAGAGATAATGTCCTATCTCCCATTCATGAAAGAATTTCTGAATTCCAAAAAAACCCACAAACTTACAAACTTTACATCTTTATATTTGTGTAGAATGTATGGTAGAAAGACGTAGGCGTCAGATTATCTCAGCCTTTGTCACGCCTTGTGAATATAAGAAGTGAATTCTACAATAATATAATTGAAACCTGAAGCCGTATTCATTAAAACGCTATGCGTAGTAGTCCTAGGAGACGTTAACTCTACTATCATGTGACATGACGGTAATGTTACAAGATTTATTGTGAAGACAACAATGTGCAGTTTTGTCTACAGCATGAATGGGCCGGCTCGTCCGGGTCGACCTCTGTCTCACGGAAAACCAATGTAAAGTAGCAGCTTGCTGCTGCGTTTCGTACGGTGAATGAGATATCCGGAGGCCAAAATCCCCCTCTCCTTCCCAATCCAGTGGCATGCAATAGTTATCCCTTTCCTTTAAGGTCGGCAACGCGCCTATGATCCTTTCGGTATTGTGGACGTACATGGGCGGTGGAGATAACTAACCATTTGGTGATCCACTTGCTCGTTTACCGGCCTATGATAAAAAAAAACTGCGCAATCGACACAAGAGACCGCTACACATGGCGATAGGAACATGTTTACTTTGTATGCAATTGTATATGTACCTACGTTCTGAGTTACAAAGGGCACCGCGACGCGTGACACGAAAATATCCGGTGCCCACCCACTAGCCACCAGAATTACGGGGTGCTATCCATAAAGGAAATAAATAGAGATTGAGAAGGGGAGGAGTAATTTGGGCCTCCGGAAATCTCTCTGTATAAAACGTATAAGCAAGCTGTCTGTGGCCACTTCATATCGAATTTATATTAGTTCCCATTCCATCAGATTTGACAGGCATTTAACTTATTTATTTTAACAGATTTATAAAAAAAAGCTGATTTAAATATTGACACGAAAATCAGCTACCCTATTATCCAATGATTAATGAACAATTGTTATCAGATTTCATGTAACCGAATATCAAAAGTATCAGCGTAATTGTATTCTAAAACCATTAAAAATACTTGAACCATTCATAGTTTTATTAGGTATATCTTTTTATCGGAGCTCATTAAATAACTTTAATGAAACTTTGTGAGATTAGAAAATACTTGTGAAAGTGTAAGGCGAATAAAGTACGAATAACTTTAATTGAATTCTGTAAATGGTAGAGCCGTTGTGATGTCAGCCTCTGCGGTGCAGTGGGTGAGTAGCCGCCGTGAAGCGCAAGGCCGCGGATTCGATTCCCGCACTGAGACAAATGTTTGTGTGACCCACAAATATTTGTTTCGGGTCTGGGTGTGGTGGAACCAAGTCCTTCGTAGTTCCTGATACTCACGATACAGTTTAACCTAGTGTGGGGTCAGAACTATTTATTATGTGACTCCCCGAGGGTATCGTTATTTAGACCGAACCTTTTAGGCTGAAGTTACTTCCATAGTATAGACCAAAGCGAATTTAAACGGATGTAGGACCGATATTAAAGCATCCATTGAAGTAATAACTTTCAAATCGACTTTAGATGGTTGGTTCTTGGGAGTTCTTAACAAGTTCCATAAGTTTTGAAAGGCGTACAGACTAGATCCGTAGCCAGGTACTGTGTCCGGGGGACTGGGGACTACAAAATATTTCAATGGCTATTCAAGTATAAAAACATATTATGTCCATATCATACCATAAGGTCACGTCTGTGTCCTAGGAGGGGTAAGCAGCACTTCTGTCTACCACATTTCAAATATCTTATTTCCATCCCAAGATAAGGTAGCACTTATAAGGCAC
The DNA here is from genome assembly GCA_905332985.1 of Mimas tiliae. Classification (NCBI taxonomy): domain Eukaryota; kingdom Metazoa; phylum Arthropoda; class Insecta; order Lepidoptera; family Sphingidae; genus Mimas; species Mimas tiliae. The sequence continues at coordinate 8,997,991 of HG995256.1, read as the reverse complement.
CATGTCAGGCACAAATTCCGATTTCAAACAACTCATGTGTGAATTTTAAATCGAATACTCAAACATAAATTGTGATTGCCCGAACTGAGATTTGAACCCAGGACATCCGTTTCTAAGCATAAGAATGTTGCCACTAGATCAATGGGGTGATTAAGAAGTATCTAGGTACTTAGCCTCCGAAATGAAGACATTCGCAACTAAAGAAACCAGATGTAGAAGAGTACCATTATGTGACCTCTTTGATCCCAGTAATAACAATGAAAAAAACGTCGGAAGACACGGAAATTCTTCCTCATTTTCATATCTGGATTGTGGTTAAGACTGTTTGTATTAGCACGGTTAAGTATAAAAGTAAAGCATGGCAATGAACGACGATAATACGAATCCTTAATAATCAATCATCATATTAAATTAGGACGTTTGATATCAGCCACAAGAGATAGACTTTTAGCTAGCTTTTATAAGTTTTTTTTAATATAATTTACAAAACTGATGTACAATCTTACATTTTTTTAGCATAGGCCGGCAAACGAGCAAGTGGGTCACCTGATGGTAAGTGATCTCCACCACCCATGTACGCCCATAATACCAAAACAATTATGGGCGCGTTGCCGACGTAAAGGAAAGGGATAATTAAAGGGAATGGGAAGGGGAGGGGATTCGGGCCTCCGGATATCTCACTCACCGTACGAAACGCAGCAGCAAGCTGCTACTTTACGTCGGTTTACTGCGAGACTGTGATAACGACCCGGACGAGCCGGCCCATTCATGCTGTAGACAACAGTTTCTACAGTGTGGCTCTATGCATGCCATAGTAATGCCCATTCATTGTTAAGTATATTATAATTTTAGGCGGCGATTCGTCATCCAATCGAACCTCCTGTATACAGCCCAAGACCGTCCCGAGCAGAGGTTTGTGTGTAGCAAATGTATTCAATAATAGCGTATATCATATCTATAACAACTGTATTCGGAATAATAAAATTTTATGGAGCTATATCGCTTTGTTTATACTTCGAGTGTGGGGTAACATGATATTAAGCGGCTTTTATAAAGAAATTGTAGCATTGAAAATTCAGCATAAGGGTTCGCGCATATTGTGATGGATTGCATCGAATCGGATATAGTTAAATCACTTCTATATATTTTATAAAATTTATGACAGTATACCGAGGCGGGGCGGATCGCATTATTGCGTAGCGGATTTCCATCCGTGCGACTTCGGCTCGTTCCGCTCCGCTACGGGCTACGGCCCTACATAATATACGCTTGTATATTGCTGTTGGTCGAATTGGTTTGAGCTGTATCGCAAAATCCGGTCAAATCACATCCATACAATTTATATGAATTATCGTATACTACGGCAATGTGGAGCGGGTCGCATTATTGCGTGTCGGATTTCATCCGTGCGACTTCGGCCAGATCTAATGTGCGCTCGTATATTGCCACAGGACGTATCGGATCGAACTGCGGTGCAAAAATCCGATCAAATCACTCCTATACAATTTATATGAGCTAGGTATATAATACTATTCCAAGGTGGTGCGGGTCGTATTACTGCGCGGCGGATACAAACCGCTCCACCCCGCTACTGCCGGACATAATGTGCGCTTGCCTTAAAAGCTCAATCTAGTAAATTATTTTCCTAGACTTATCTCTCTGCCTTTTTGCAAAATTGTCAGACGTGTACATCGTCGTTGAACAATGAACACGCAGTAAATATGCACGCATAAAATGTATTCAGATTTTTCATTTTTCTTTGTGTAGGTGTTAGTAGAGATAGTAATGTGTTAGGTACTTTTTACTGTAACATAATAATGCTCCATGGCAAAAATAAGTAAACCTAAATTATGACATCGTTGTAATAGCGCTAATGACCTCATAACCTTACAAAGGGCACAGCCCCCATCCCATTAGGGTCTAACAGACCGAACGAAGTGTAATAAATATGATTTATATTGTGACATTGCGGAAAGAAAATGTCCGCAGATTATACGCACCTGTTGTACAAATGATTTAAAAAATGAAAGTTAGAGTTAGTCACTTAGCAGTTTTTTTTAAAGTAGGTACGTCATAGGTTAATCCTCTGACTGCGAATGGATCTGTATGAGGGCCGACTTCTGCGGTGGCTGCGTACTTACCCCGCGGCCTCTAACATATATTGGAAAGAGTGGAACACTGTCTTGAAGTCAGTAGAACGGTCTAAGCCGGTGATTCTGACATACCTCTGAAGCACATCCTGACTTGGGGAGATCTGTAAATGGATTTATCCGCAATAAAAAAGAAGTGATTTGCGCATGTAGTAAACCTACAATTTTAAATATACAAAATAGGTACGATACTCTTTATTTTAAAAGGGTTTTTTTCATTTTTAAATATTACATTTAATTATAAAAATAAAACATTAAAATATCAAATATACAATTACCTCCGTAGCGCAGCGGGCGAGTAGCCGGTTGCGAAGCGTGAGGCCGTGGGTTCGATTCCCGCACCTTGACAAATGTTTGTCTGATCCACAAATATTTGTCTCGGGTCTGGGTGTTGTGGGACCGCAAGTCCCTCGTAGTTCTTGATACCCACGATACAGGTTTACCTAATGTGGGGTCAGGACTATGTGTGTGACTGTTGGGTGTATTTATTTATATGTATTTATTTAATTATGATTATCGTTAAAGTTTACTTTTTTGAACATAGCTGAAAGTAAGTTATAAAGTAGCTGCTATGAAAAGGAGCGAGTAAAACAATTTAGCTTTATAATGTATGGGCAATAACTATAACTATGTGTATCATATCAATCTTGTTCTGTCCGCCTGGTTCCGGCATGAGCGCTTACTCGCAATATACGTTCACATTCAGTACTCAGCCCATAAAAAGGACGATGATCACTCATAAATTCTCATTAGGAAACACTCAAAACCCTACAGCTTTCGGTTATAATCTCTTTTATGTCGAAAAAACAAAAATGGTGCTATAAATTGTGATTTAAAATCGTAGTATTTTGCCCAATTCAATGCGTTCTCTTTGTCTGAATAATGTCAAAAATACTTAATTTTTTAATAAATGGTATTGTCTGTCGTTGCAATTTTTTCTTATATTCATTTTTGTTGAGTCTTTATGTTTAGATGAGTACATTAACGCGTTGGTTGAAATATACGCAAAATACTCACAAGCTGTATTTAAAGTAAGGTACGTTAAAGTACTATAGTAGTAATATGCAGTGATAGCTCAGGTGGGAGTGGTATGGACTGTCGAGACGAAAGTCACAGGTTCGAATCCAGCCCCAAGAGCATACACCTCTCACTTTTCTGAGTTACATGTATAATAATTGTTAATTATTATTATAATCACTTGCTTTAAGGGTGAAGGAAACATCGTGAGGAAACCTACATACCTGAGAAGTTCTCCATAAGAATTTCGAAGGTATGTGAAGTCTACCAATCCGCATTAGGCCAGCGTGGTGGACTACGGCCTTACCCCTCTCATTCAGTAGAGGAGGCCCGTGCCCAGCAGTGGGACATGTTTATTTTATATACGTTAAAGTAGTAGGGATTTGAACAAAATTCATCGATCTCTGAGTTGTTTTCCTTTTCTCATACGTCCCACGCTTCTTTATTTTTTGACTGAACATCAACAACTGTTTATTTTTAATACTTATGTTTATTTAATAATAAGAATAATAAATACACCCGACAGTCACACATATTTATAGTCCTGACCTTACACTAGGTTTAACCTGTTTTGTGGGTATCAGGAACTATGAGGAACTAGTTTCCAAAAGGAAGATCATAACCATTAAACTAAGAGGGTATACGAAATAAGTGACTTAATAAAAAAAAAACCTGGAAATTTTCTTATTTAGACTAAGGGGATTATACTATTTGACGTATTTCAATAATTCTATATCATTAGCAACATAATATATGCATATACGGAGGCAATATTTTTATGACTGATAAAATACTCTACACATTCACTAGCTTTTACTGCGTAGCCGTAGCTATCGTTCAATGTACAGGATATTTGATTACTTTCAGACTTCAGTTCAATTTCAACTGAGTATTTTTCAATTTTATTGGACTTTGATATGAGCTTGCCCGTATGTTAGTTTTTAACCGAAATAAAAATCCCTTTACAGATACCTTCGAGCTGGCGCGGTATGTAAGACTCAACGATAAAAAACACGGAATACAGAACTTTCTATATAATAATAATAAATACACCCAACAGCCACACACATAGTCCAGACCTCACACTAGGTAAACCCGTATCGTGGGCATCAGGAACCACGAGGGACTTGCGGTCCCACAACACCCAAACCCGGAACAAATTCTTGTGGATCACACAAACATTTGTCTCGGTGCGGGAATCGAATTCCCCTCTCTAGTTTTATCTGGAAGCCCCCGGGTACGCATAGGTATGCATACAACCGCAACCAAACCAAAAATAATCCTAATAAAATAAACCTCCAAATTTCTAAACGAACATGATTAAATGAAATTATGAGATATTTGTCCCAAAAATTAAAACTAAATATTGTTTGAAGTAAATGCTTATTTCGATGCATACACTGCTTAGTGCTTAAAAATTAAACGTAGGCTTTATTAATATTAATAACAGTCAACCCATTTTAATCAAGCTGATAAGCAGACTGTTTAGTCAGTGAAGTCTACATAAAGTTACAATTTAATTTCATATCTCACTGACTTTTGCTCGCGTCTCCGCTCTCGTAAAATTATCATTTGAATCGAAAATAAATCATTTTTTTACATGACCTCTTTTATTAATGGCTTAGCATATCATTGTGGTGTTTAAGTAAGCTCTATCTGTAAAATTTACGTTTATTACTAAAAATGTTACAGACAACTACTTCGGTGGCGCAGTTGTAATGTGTACACGGTCTCTAATTACCCAGATTGGTATTGAGACCTCGGGTTCGATCACCGGGCCGGGTAAAAGTGATATTGGGTTTTCTTGTTATAAAACTCTTAGTACCAGCCCCGAAGTCTGGAATTGTGCCCGGTATGGTGATAGGCTCGCTCACTATTACATTACGGGACGGATATAAGCTCGGCGAAATGTGGGTGTACTGGTTACAACTCTGCATACCCCTTCGGGGATTACAGATCTGAGTGCGTATGTAGGTATGTATATTTTACAGACAAACAGGCAGTGCTACTTTCACATATTTTAATACTTATTAGTATGCATTACGCAGTTTGGTTGTTGAATGTTTGTTGATCCTAAGGAGTTAGGACAAATAACTTTATTCATACATTTGAATATGTCATCACTGGGGATATTAAGTGACAACCCTATGATTACAGGAGGATTCGGAACACGACAACTTTGTCTTGTACAATAACTTCTATCTTTACATAACAATTTAAATATCCTGAATGATTGACTGTCAACGCCCAGATCAAACCGCTGGTCCTAAAAACTTTGACAGTGTATTTATTCCTAACGACATAGGTAGCAACTATGCAAGTTGTATTACATACGCACGTCTGACATCCCCGAAGGGGTAGGCAGAGGTGTAACTAGTACAACCACATTTCGCCGAGCTTATTTCCTTAGTCATACAAAATACAAGAAACATAAAATTAGTCGTTATACAAAACACAACTTTTTCTTTTTTATATCATAGGTCGGTAAACGAGCCAGTTGGTCACCTGATGGTAAGTAATCTCCACCGCCTATATACGCCCACAATACAAAAGAATCATGAGCGCGTTGTCAATCTTTAAGGAACCTGATAATTAAGAGTTTGTGAAGGGGAGGGGGATTTGGGTCTCCGGATATCTCACTCACCGTACTAAAATGCAGCATCAAGCTGGTATTTTACGTCGGTTTTCTGTAAGACCGTGGTAAAGACCCGGTCCAGCCGGCCCCATTCATGCTGTAGAAAAAACTGTCTTCTGTGTAAATCTTTTTGTGCGCCAACCCCACTGCGAGTGGGATAAGTGATAAGTGGAAGAAGATAGAATTAAATCTTTTATATTTCTCAAAAAATATATTACTTGGCTCCCGAAAATTCTAACTAGTAGGTAGTATAAGTAAATTCATATCTTAGATGTGCTCGGCATATCCCTTTAAAATAATTGTTTGTTACGCTTTCACACCTAAATCACTCAACCGATTTTGATGAATTTTGATGTAGAGATTGATGGGACCCTGGAGACGATTAAAGGCTACGTTTTATTTCGGAGAAGTCTGTTCACGCGGGCGGAGCCGCGAGCAAAAGCTAGTAGATTATAAAAATAAAACATATATTATGTAGTCAGATGAATCACAATACGCAATTTCATTCGTGTGACATGTACGATCAGATTAATCTTATCAGGGTTTAACCCGCGGCAATGAACACGACGCGTGATAGCGTAAGCCCAGCCACGGACGAGGCACAGCCTACTTGTATACACTGCGGAATTTGTTTTCAAATTTAAATAGGAGAACCTTTGAGGTATACTCTATCGAATAAAGAAAGAATATCATAATCTGACGCCTCTGAGAAAAGATATTAAGAAAACTAAAATCTTTGTACATCAGTTAAGCATTTACCTCTATTATTATATTTGGGGTGTAGTGGAGTGTTCCATGGTATAAACCTCCACAATCTCTTCTTTAGTGGCTCCAAGAAGCTGTAGTCACAGCGGCCACACCCCGGGCAACCACAACAGTGGGCTAAACCTAAGGAAGGGGACTACATCTACGAACATCTGTAGATTAGTTTAAGGACGATTCCCGTTAACAAAAAGTCTGCATCGATATGAAACATTTCTTTATTACTGTCGCTGCAGCGGGGTATTGCGGAAAGCCCCAAGGGCGTTTGTTAGAATCCATGTAGTAACCTACGGCCTTTCCGCTGCATCCCGACCTCTGCCGATCGTGCCGGCTTGCCGGCCCATTGGGCTACAGGGGTAGGGACGAGTGAAGTGGATCTGCACCTGCGCAACCGCCTATCCACTATAAATAAGTTCAAGCGCAGATGACCCTAGCCATTCTTCCCGGATCTGAGCTTTTTTAAAAGTCCTGCGGCGATGGGGCGTAGGCGGTGGGGCTGAGGTATCGATGTACCAAGGCTTTAGCTGACATCCTGCACGTAGGCGGCCAGGAGAGAGTGGTCGCTCCCGGAGTCGACTGAGGCAGGGCTTTGGGTTCGGCAGCACGACTGGCGACAAAGCAGCCCTATTTAGGAACGCTCTGCTTTCCTCTGCATAGAGGAGGGGTCTAGAAAAGGTGACCCAAACATAGTCTGTCTCACCCATCAACTAGGTGCCTAACCGCGGGCGCTTGGACATCGCCAAACGCGGTCGAAATATACAAAAAATTAAACAAAAGATACATACCAAACAACTTTGCATAGCTACCTGGAATGTGCGAACCTTACTGGACAATGTCCAAAATATATGCCCAGAGAGAAAAACTGCTCTTATAGCTAGAGAGTTGGCTCGATATAAAATCGATATAGCTGCAATTAGCGAGACCCACCTGAATGATTGCGGAGAGCTTTGTGAACAACTTGGTGGCTATACGTACTATTGGAGCGGACGTCCTGCAGGTGAAAGAGCGGGAAATGGTGTAGGCTTTGCTATTCGCAATGGCTTGGCTAGAGATTTAAGCGACCTACCTAAGGGAGTCAATGACCGCCTCATGACTCTGCGCCTACCCGTGGCACATAGTAAATACATCCATTTGATAAGTGCATATGAACCAACTCTACCATCACCAGATGAGGATAAGGAGGCATTTTACCAACAACTTCGCCAAATCCTTGAAGATGTTCCGAAACGTGACAAGATCATTTTATTGGGTGACTTTAATGCTCGTGTCGGCACCGATTGTGACCTCTGGTACGGTGTTCTCGGCAACCATGGCGTTGGGAAATGCAACGACAATGGATCACGTCTCTTGGCGCTGTGTGCCGAATTCGATCTTGGCATCACTAATACATTTTTCCGCCTTGCTGATAAGTATAAGACCTCGTGGATGCACCCTAGATCCAAACACTGGCATCTTCTGGATTACGTCATTATACGCCGTAAAGACCTTCGTGACGTGCTTATAACGAGGGCAATGCGTGGAGCGCTGGGTTGGACTGACCATCGTCTAATCAGAGCGAAGTTTCGTCTAGAGTTTAAGGCTCCTCGACGGGCACCTCACAAAGCTTCATCTAAGCTTGCAATTTCGAGATTTATTACCTCACCAGATATAGGTAATATATTAGATTCGGAATTTGCCGATTGCGCTCCGCAGACTGAGATCACCACCACAATCGATGACGACTGGCGATTCTTTGCAGATCACCTTCATACCTGTGCTTTAAAAATTATTGGTAAACCACAAAAGAAGAACCAAGACTGGTTTGATGCAATGGATTGTGACATAAAAATATTAGTCGAAAATTACAGACAGGAACTGAACTCCAAGTCCACGGATATGCACAGCAAGAAGGAAGCTCAACACAAGCTTAGATGTAAGGTACGCGAACTGAAGGATAAGTGGTGGAAGGAGAAAGCTACTGAGTTACAATTGTACGCCGATACTCACCAAACTGGCAAATTCTTCGAAGGAATCCAAGCGATTTTCGGTCCACGGGTCAGAAAAACAGCTCCAATGTACTCGAAGAACGGACAACACCGAGTTACGGAAAAGAACTCCGTATTAAAGCGATGGGCCGAGCATTTTAATGACGTTTTGAACCCCAATGCCCTTAGTGCTGATCTGCTCTATATCACATCGCTTGTAGAGTTGCCCACCTGTGAACATTTTGACCATCCACCAACTTTTGAAGAGTTCGCAAAAGCAATTCAGCGTCTCAAAAACTCAAAAACACCCGGCATAGATCAAATCCCGGCTGAGGTATACAAATATAGTGGAAAAAATATTATTAGCAGGCTTTACCACCTTGCTTTAAGAGTGTGGGACACTGAGGAAGTGCCGCAGGGCTGGAGAGATGCAGTGATTTGTAAGCTGTACAAAGGGAAGGGAGATGTCTCCGACTGTAGCTCCTATCGAGGCATTTCGCTTCTCTCCAGCGCTGGTAAGATCCTCGCACACATCATCAACAACCGCCTTAGTCAGCTAGCAGAAAAACACCTACCGGAGAGTCAATATGGTTTCCGTCCTAGTAGAGGCACCATTGATGCCATCGCTGTCGTAAGACAACTCCAGGAGAAAAGTCTCGAACATCAACGACCGCTCTTCATGTGCTTTGTTGATTTAGAGAAAGCATTTGATAGAGTTCCACGCGAGGCCCTTTGGCTTGTTCTCCAAAAATATGGTTATCCAAAGAAACTCGTCAATCTTATTCGTCAATTTCATGTTGGCATGAAAGCAAAGGTTATACACGAGAATGAACTCTCCGAGGATATCCAAGTTACTAGTGGAGTAAAGCAGGGATGTGTTATGGCACCTACACTCTTTGCAATATACTTTTCAGCTGTTATGAGAGATGCGTTAAAACGTTGTAGCAACCAAATCCAGCTTAATATCAGGACTGACAAAGGTGTTTTTGATATTTCAAGATTTAGAGCGAAGTCTAGAGTTACAAAGATTTCCGTATTGGAGATTCTCTACGCTGATGACGTGTGCCTTATGTCTGATAGTATGACACAACTTCAAAACTATGTTGACGCTCTGCATCAATCTTGTCAACGTTTTGGCCTGGTTATAAGTACCTCTAAGACCCAACTCCTCAAACAACCAGCAAGAGGAAGCGAATCTGATCCAATGGCGCTGAATATAGATGGAAAACCGCTAGAAGAAGTTCATCACTTTAAATATCTTGGAAGTTTTGTCAGGGGCGACAATACCTTGGCCTCGGAGATAACTTCGCGTATTGCTAACGCTGCTTCCAATTTTGGGCGCCTTAGTGATCGTGTCTGGAAGTCCCATGATCTCAAGCTAGAGACGAAGATTAATGTCTATAAGGCACTAATCATTCCTGTACTTTTATATGGTGCAGAGACGTGGTGCCTCTACAGATCAGACATTAAAAAACTTGACACCTACCACCTAAGATGTCTGAGATCTATTCTAAAGATCAAGTGGCAGGACCGTATACCCAATTCAGAGGTTCTGCGTCGCTCCGGAATGTACGGCATGGAGGCTCTACTTATGCAAAGACAACTCAGATGGTGTGGACATATTCTTCGCATGGATGACCACCGTTTACCTAAAGCTGTCTTCTACTCTGAGATGGTAGAAGGTAAGCGGAAGCACGGCGGTCAGCATCTGCGCTTTAAGGACGTGTTCAAAAGGCACTTGAATTCTTGTGGTATCGACCCTGCGTCTTGGGAGGATCTTGCTGCAGAAAGGTTAACATGGCGATCTGCCATCTGTGATAATATTAAAAAGTTTGAAAAAAACCGCCTTCAAACGCTGGACGAAAAACGCCGAGTACGCAAAGAGAGACCCAAGCCTTCTTACACGTACACTTACAACTCCGCAGGTCAACTCTACTGCCACACGTGTCGTAGGGTTTTTAAAACCAAGTTCGGTCTAGCAAGCCATATAAGGGCTCATAATAGGAACAATCCGTGACCGAGGGTCCTAGGGTCGCCGTCATCGAAATCGATGAGGAGGACTATATATATATATATATATTCTCTTATATAAAAACAAGGTGTCTTAAACAGCGCTTACCTAAAACTGTAAACAAGTTGGCTATTGAGATTAAATTGTTTAATTTTGTTTTATAAAGGGAGCTAATGTTTTCGCGCATCTACTTACATCTATTATTTAGTAGTTGTTAAACTAAAACATAAATACACAAAGCATGAAATAAATCAAATTGTTTATAAAACTTTATTTTAATATTATGGATTTTCTTTCATTACACAAATCTAATAAACTAATCTAAAGTGAGTTCAAGTATCGATATATTTTTTTTATCAGTGTTCTTAGGATTTTCGTCTTGGCTGACTCAGCGTATGATTAATAATTAAATTATTAGAAGGGACTCAAGGCTTTAGCCGCTTATCCTGATACCTCCATACGAGTATGTTATCAAATAAGATAGCGGGTCATTAGGTAATTGAATTGTTTGTTTTCTGCTTCTTTAAACGTTGATTTTATCAAGGTCCTGAAATCCCCGAGATTTCAGAATCATTAGGTAATACGTCACCGGCCTTCGAGGAAATTCTGTTTTTAGTAGTCTATGGGCCATAATAAAACCCATCCAAAAAAGAAACCATTACATAATATATATAATTAATAAACATCTAAGCTCCTCGTTGTCAACTCACAAATTTTATTGCAGAGCGAATACTTATTGTAACTTTATAGCTGCAATAAAATTAAGAAAACTAAATTTTGTTTGTACATACGCACTCACTCACGCCTGTTATCCCCGAAGGGGTAGGCAGAGGTGTAACCGGTACACCCACATTTCGCCGAGCGTACCTATCTCCGTCCCTTATGTGATAGGGGGCGAGCCTATCGCCATACCGCGCACAAATTCCAGACTCCGGGCTGATACTGAGCATTTCGTAATAGAAAAACCCAATACCACTTTACCCGACCCGGGGATCGAACCCGAGACCTCAGCGTTGGCCTCAATCGTAACACGTACGCATTACAACTGCACCACCGAGGCAGTCATACATACACACAATATATTGTAGATACATACGCACAATTTCCATTTAGGCATCAAATCATTTAATCATTTAGGCATCGGAGGAAAGCAGTTTCCAGTTTTTGTGGCTGAACATTTAACACCATCTAATAAATCTCTACACGCTCAAACTAGAATGAAAGCTAAAGAAACCAATTACAAATATGTATGGGTCAGAAATGGTCGTATTTATGTTCGGAAGGACGATAACGCCCAAGCACTGGTTATTCGTTGTCCTGATAGTATAAAGCTCATGAAGTAATTTAATTAATGTTCCTTTTTGCAAGTGTTCTGGCATTATTGTATCAGTCTTCACAATATATTACCAAAACATACGCGGTATGAGGACTAAGACTAATGAAGTTTATACTAATATTCTATTGTGCTCTTATGACATCATAATATTTACTGAAACCTGGCTTAATTCGAATATATCCAATAACGAATTTTTAGATTCGAGATATGTTGTATACCGTAGAGATCGCCCTATTTTTAATATTTCCAATATCACGAAGCCCGGCAAATATTGTGGAGTTTCCAAGTTGGATGGAGGAGGAGTACTAATCGCTGTATCTCGCGATCTTGATTCTTGTAGACTCTCTAACTGGGAAACGGACTGTGAAGATCTGTGGGTGTTGATAAATATAAAGTTAAACAACACATCTACAAGAATAGCCTTATGTGCGGTATATTTGCTTTCTCCACCACGCTTGGAAACTCAAACTATATTCATTAATAATGTAAGTAATATCCTTAATCATTTCAATGATGTAATCGTAATGGATGATTTTAACCTTGGTCGGATTCAGTGGAGATGTGATAGTGATGTTAGAGGAATCGTACCATATAATTTCAGTAGTAAAATCGAATGTGATCTCATTGATTTCATATCTGCTAATGGTCTGCAACAATTTAATCATATAACTAACGGCAACGGTAGAATACTTGACTTGGTATTAAGCACAAAACCTAACAGTAAGGTAACTGAACCATTACACCTCTTGAGTAAGTTAGACAATCATCATCCACATCTTTTATACAGTATAGCAAATTCAAGGACAACTAATCTACGAAACAAATGTGGCGCTAAATACAATTATTTTAAGGCAGACTATGACTCTATTGTGGAGGCATTAAGGAACATCGACTGGCATTTTGAATTTTTATACTGTTATACGGCTGATGATATGGTGTCCAAATTTTATACTATTTTATATGATATTATTGAAAAATATGTACTGAAACATATTGGCAAAAAGGCAAAATTTTCATCATGGTTTACATATCCTTTAATTAGATTACTCGCCGAAAAAAACAAATGTAGATTGCGATACTGCAAATATAACAACCCCCGTGATAAGATAGAATTTGAAATACTCCGTGTTAGATGCCATAAATTATTAAATCAGTGCTACATGAATTACAAAAGCAAGTTGGAACTAGCCATAACTAAAGACCCTAAACTATTTTGGAAATTTGTAAAGAATAAACGTGGCAACGATTCTTCCTACCCTTCTCGTCTACACCTAAATGATGTTTATGCAGAAAATGGATCCGATATTGCTAATTTATTCGCATCTCATTTCTCTTCTGTGTACTCAAGGAAAGGAAACATTGACCCCTCCTGCTTAAATACTGTATGCCCCATTATTAATGAATGTATCCCGTCCATTATAAAATTTAGCACAAATGATGTTTTTCTTAAACTTAAACAGTTAGATGCAAATAAGGGTGCAGGTCCAGATTCAATACCTCCAATCTTTTTCAAGCGTAATGCATCTGTCTTGGCTGGTCCTGTAACGATTATATATAATTATTCACTTGAGAGGGGCACCTTCCCGTCTGAGTAGAAGAAGGCGCGAATTGTTCCAGTGTTTAAGAAGGGCAATCAGGACAACATAAAACATTATAGGCCCATTGCAATCCTATCTTGCCTTTCAAAATTGTTTGAATCACTTTTGCATCCAATCATTTCCCGTTACATAGATAAGCATATATCTCTTCATCAGCATGGTTTTCGACGAGGTCGTTCTATACAGACTAACTTGGCTTGTTTTGTATCTGATGTAGCACAAGAAATAGATAAGGGCAATCAAGTTGACGCCGTTTACACGGATTTCAGTAGTGCGTTTGACAAAGTTAGCCACTTGCATTTGTTAAACAAACTGGCATCTTACGGTATTAATGGATCATTGTTGTCATGGTTTCGATCCTATCTGGATGAACGTCCGATGGTAGTTGTTCTGAGGGGTTTTGAGTCTCGTGAATATCTTGCAATGTCTGGAGTGCCACAGGGCTCTCATTTAGGTCCTCTGCTATTTATAGCCTATATTAATGATATTACATCATACATTTATCATTGTAAATACGCACTTTTTGCCGACGATCTTAAAATTTACAGAACAATTAACACATATAACGATATTAAACTGATTCAGTCAGATTTAGATAACATCAAGTTGTGGTGCGACGCTAATTGTATGGTGTTGAATTCTGGCAAATGTTACTACATTCGCTACACTAGGAAAATCGAACCTTTCTCGTCATCTTATAAAATAAATAACGAAAACCTGTTGGAGGTATCTGAAATGCGTGATCTTGGAGTCGTCATAGATAGAAAATTAAAATTCACTTCTCAAGTATCTAGGGTCGTTAATGTAGCTTCACGGATGTTAGGCTTTGTATAGAGAAATGCGAAAACATTTAGCACTTCGACAAAGGTGTTGTTATTTAAAACCTTAGTCCGTAGCCATCTGGAATTTGCAAGCGTCGTGTGGAATCCAGTTTATTCGGTGCATTCTCAGCGCATAGAATCTGTACAACGTGCCTTTACAAGGCATCTGGCGTTTGCTTCTCAGGGTATCTCACATAGATGCCCTTATGAGCAGCGCCTTGCCTTCTTTAACATAAATACATTGCGGAACCGCCGAAAACAGCATGACCTAGTATTCCTATATAGATGTGTTAACGGGCTCTCACAGTGCGAGCATTTGCTTGAACGTTTCAAATTTTCGGTCCCATATCAACTCCCAAGACAACCAATCAGCAAACTATTTCATCAGCCTTCAAGCAGAACGAATATCGTAAAGCATTCACCTATTTGTAGAATTTCCACCGAATATAATGAAACATGTTCCAAAGTGCCAGAAATAGATGTATTCTTTGATTCCCTCAAGAGTTTTAAGAATAAAATTACCGTTGGACATAAAAATGTGACTAATTAACCAGGTATAACCTCTTTTTATTTTATTTTAAGTATTTTTTAATATGTTTTACCCGACTGCCAAGGAAGGGTTATTGAATGTTGCTGCTATGTGTTGCTAGCAAAGTTTAATTGAAATGTTGTGTTTATCCGTAATTGGCGCATGTATTGGAATTTGGCTTTTGTAGTGGTAATGTATGAGTGTTGTATACATTGTGCTGTGGATATACCTTAAATAAATAAATAAATAAATTTCCAGACTCCGAGCTGATACTAAGCATTTCGTAATAGAAAAACCCAATATCACTTTAACCCGATCCGGGGATCGAACCCGAGACCTCAGTCTCAGTCGTAACACGTACCCATTATAACTGCGCCACCAAGGCAGCAAATACTTATTGTGGTTGTAATTTAATTTTATTAGGTACCAAAATTACTGTTTGAATGCCTTCGGCACACCTGATGAGTTCGCAACCTTTTCTATAAACTGAAAGAAATGGCAAAACACAAATTAGTTTCTTGGAAATCATAATATTTGTTTAGACAATTTCGTATCCGAAGCCTGAATATACGAGATTTTTAATAAAAAGGCTTACACTAAGTGATAAAAATAACAGAATTAAGTACACCTGAATAACTCCGAACAGAGAAAAATATTTTTCTAATGATAAAGAGACTTTTTAAAGCATGTCGCATTTTGGAATAAAATCAAATTTTGAAGAAACAAAGACCCAACAAAGAAGCTAGTGGACCACCTAATGCCAAGTGTTCATGGCCACCGATGAACTCCCACAATAATAGAGTTACTGTGGATGCGTTCTTGACCTTTAAAAAAATAATGGGAATTAGGAAGAAAGCGACGTATTATAGGACCTCCGTCCCATGATGTAATAGGGGGCGAGCCTTTTTTATAGTATAGCCCGGGAAACGAGCAAGTGGGTCACCTGATGGTAAGTGATCTCCATCATGGCCATGTACGCCCACAATACTAAAATAATCATGGGCGCTTTGCCGACCTTAAAGGAAAGCGATAAGTAAGGGATTGGGAAGGAGGGGAATTTGGGCTCCGGATATCTCACTCACCTTATGAAACGCAGCAGCAAGCTGCTACTTTACACCGGTTTTCTGTGAGACAGTGGTAATGAACTGGACGAGTTGGCCCATTCATGCTTTAAACCAAACTGTCTACAGCGTGGCTCTACCACTCAGAACAGCCGTATTCAGCCTATTGCCGTACCGGACATAAATTCCCAGGCAAGTCTTGTCATTTTTCGTATCAAAAACTCAAATTGCGATTGCCCGACGTGGGATAACAGGAAAGTAATGAGCCCACTACCCACGGTTTATCATAGTGATTTCTTATGTTTACGCGAATTTTACACATTGAATTAAATTTAATTTATACGGATTTTTCACGGTTAATCAGTTTAAGTAGTCTGCCATTACACTAATGATTTGTTTTGTCAATATGGTCCAATATTGTTATGAATGTTTTATGATTTTTGATTAGTAGAGCCGCTCTGTTAACAGTTTTGTCTACAGCATGAATGGGCTGGCACGACCAGGTCGTTACCACTGTCTCACAAAGAACGGACGTAAAGTAGCGGCTTGCTGCTGTGTTTCGTACGATGAGTGAGATATCCAGTGGCCCAAATCCCCCTCCCCTTCCAAACTCTTAATTACCCCTTTTTTAAACCGGCAACATGACCGTGATTCTTCTGGTATGGTGGGCGTACATGGGCCGTGAAGATCGCTTACCATCGGATGACCCACTTGCACGTTCGCCGGCCAATGCTATAAAAATGAATTTTAAGGGGGATCGATATGGACCATGGCCATTACCGAAACAAGTGTTATACACGTGATGGTAGTTTTAACCACCATATCTAAAACGACCAGCCTGAGAAGACCCGGCGAAAACAACTCAATGGAGTTACTTTACCATTATTTTTGAATTGAATAAACCACAAGACGAGTAATCATTTTGTCGCGACATAATCAAATAAAAGTCATAGAGATATCAAAGTCAGCTCAGACAGCAGAATTTGTGTACTTACATAATCAAGTAGGGACTTTTCTCATACGCTACACTATTTTGTCGGTTTTATACAGATTATTATTGTACAAAATAACCTTACTGATAAATTATACCTATTTTTTAAATCCTTTTGTTTAGGGTCTAGTTTTTTTTCATTATGTTCCCTTGGTTAAGCTGGCGAGATGAAGATTACTTTCCAGGCATTGTTCTCGTCGACAGTGATATCCAAGACAGGGATATATTATACGCAAACATCGATGAGTCTGTAGAATTCTTGTTTATCAGTAGGTACAGTACAAAGTCGACCACCATCTCACTTCCCACTTATCATCTTACATACGCACTCACGACTGCAATCCCCGAAGGGGTAGGCAGCGGTGTAACTAGTACATGCACCTTTCGCCGAGTTTATCTCCGTCCCATAATGTGATAGGTTATTATCCTGTCCATTTGTTTTTTTTTGTTTCTTCGAGTATCGAGAATTCAATTAGGTATACAGATAGATTGCGGGTAGTAGACCACTGGCCTAGGGTTCAACGTAAACATATAAGCGGAGCTCCGGGCAAAAGCTAGTATATCTAGTGTTATTTACGCCAATCCACATGGCCCAGTAACGATTTAAGCCAAAGTCTGACAGTCTAGATGGTGCCCTTGAGTCAGTTGATATCAATTGTATTTCGTATAGAGCTCTATTATTAAGTATATAAGCATTCTACAACATACCCAGTTAATGTACTAAAGCCCACGGAAGGTAACGTGCTATCAGTGAAATATATTCAAAATACATGTTTTTATAGCACAGACCGGCAATCGAACAAGTGAGTAAGTGATAGTATGACATCTCCACCGCTCATATACGTCCATGATACCAGAAGAAACACGGGCGTGTTGAGGGATAATTAAGGTATTGGGAAGGGTGGAGATTTGGGCCTCCGGATATCTCACTTACCGTACGAAACGCAGCAGCTACATTACAACGGTTTTCTGTGAAACATTGGTAACGACCCAGTCAAGCCCATTCATGCCGTAGACAAAACTGTCTACTGCGTGACTCTACCACTCACATGATGATGTTATTATTTTTTATGTTATTAAACAATAAGTACCTACTCAAATAATCGAACTTTACGAGGGCGAAAAAAATACTAAATTAATTATTAAACTGGTCTTTATTCAACAATTGAATAATACAGACTAACTTAAAATTACAACTTAGATCCTAAAAACAAGTCCGTTTGACAAAACAAGTGCAGGTGGTGTTGACATTGTCCATCTATTACAAGGAATCAAAGGTGCAGGTGGCCTTATTTACTGTGTCAGCATATTAAGTCTGCACCGTTAATACATTAGCATGCATAGGGGGTGAGAGTGACATCATAACTACCTACCGCCGACTCAAAATTGGGAGTGTAAATGGGCCACTAACATCTTAGGGCCAAAGTCAACCTCAATTGCACGTGGTATACTCAGCTCATTAACGGACGAGGCAATCGCTAAACTTGGATCTTGTTACAGGTTGTGGGGTCAGACGGCGGGTCGCCCCATAACCGACAAATCATGATGGGAAGAAGGACTTTGGCATTAATAATAATAATAAAATCATTAATTATAACGCAACTATGGCCCACAGATAAATACCTTACAAACTAACATACATATAAAATAATTACAGAAAATATTTGTAAAATAAAAATTAAAGACTATATAGGGTCTTATTCATAATAAAACGCTTATGGAAGGTATAAACCACTTCACTTTTAGCGTTATTGAACGATTATGAATAACAATTTTAATAACCATCTTATAACGGCCTTATAAAGCTCCGATAACTTATTATGAATAAGACCATATGTTAATAACATTTTGCACTAAGACGGTGTGCGATCGTCTGACACTTGTCCGCGGAAGCGGCGGAACACCACGCCTAGCGGCCAGAAGGTTTCCTCCATGTCGAGGTGCAGGAGACAATATGGTACTCGCAACACAAACGCTTTGAAGTTGACGTTGCGATGCGACTCCAGCACCTGCACCCTTGGCGAGTACTTAGTCTTCTGGTGCCCGCACTCCACGATGTTTTCCGCCTTAATAGTGTAATGCAGGCGTTAAATGTATGTACACCGGAGTGTTCGGAAGTATTATGCTGGGATAACGCCAGACAGAAAGAAGAGTTTATTGAGTCAGTTTTATTTTTGTTAAAAACATGTATTCCGATACGAGTATTTACGAAGAATCGAATTATTTAACGTAACAATGTACTTAAATTCAACGAAATATAAGAATAGTAAACATATATTTAATGAGATACGTACCTAATTTATGTAAAAAAAAACATTGGTTGTATGTACAACAACAAGACCAAAACAACAAAACAGTAATAAATATACATTACAAATTTATTACCTACATAAAGTAAGACCTACCTTATGTACAGAAAAATACGTCAATAAGTCGGGAGTTTTACGGTCGTTTCCTGCTTCACTGATCAATTCAACTTTTTGTGTAACATCAGACGAAGCTTATTTATGCGAGATTTGTATGGACAAATTATCCAGATTAGCCATAAATAGAATTTCTATGGAAAAATACAAGTATTGTCATTGAATTTGGTACTTAACCGAATATAATACATCGCAATGTTTACCCGTTTATTTTATTGAAAAACTAGCTCGCGGCTCCCGCCCACGTGAAAGTCTTTTTCCGGGACAATTATGAAACATTACTGCCCTGCTCCCATGAGTCATACTATCCATATAAATCTTTCGGAATAGATTTTCTATAGTAAAAACCGCATCATAATCTGTGTACGGGTGTTGGTATAACCTCGTACCGTTGATAAAGGAAGGAAACTCAGAAGGACTTGAACTTATTTTTACTTTCTCAGCATACACACGAGCGTTTTAAAATATACAGGTTAGTCCGCTAATACGCATACGCGGCGAGGGAGAGCGTCGGAAGCGGCACAGGCGGTGCGTCTAAAGTGTGTGGCTCGACTGGAGTTCCGATGTCGGTGCGATGTTGTTCAGCGTCTGGGGTCACCACTGTAGAGGAACGGGTGTTAAATGTTCCTCTAGCGCAGGGGAGATCTTCAGTCAGGCGGATATTGTACCTGACCGGCCGCGGCCCCTCCGATGGTTGATGTTCGGAACTTGTTTAAATACTAACCGTCGCGCAAACTTTGCTTGCGCGATTCACGATCGGTTAATATTGTATTGTGCGGTGCGCGCTGTGTACCGCCACATCCGTTTCGTGGTTTAGTAGGATTTAGCGGATAAACAGACGCGGTAAGGGACTTTATTTTATACTATGTATAGATTACGAGGGGTAGGCAGATGTGAAATTACCACAGGCCAAGGTTCCATAAGCTTATTTCCATTCAATACTATGTATCTACAATTCAATACCATATATATAATTTGCGAGTGGTAGAGCCACGCTGTAGACATTTTTGTCTACAGCCGGCCCATTCATGTCTACAGCATGAATGGGCCGGTTTATCTGGGTCATTACCACTGTCTCATAGAAAACCGGCGTAAAGTAGCAGCTTGCTTAGGGTGCTTGCTTTCGTACGGTGAGTGAGATATCCAAAGACCCAAATCTCCACTTACCATCAAGTGACCCACTTGTTCGTTTACCGGCCTATGATATAAAAGAAGCTAGTTTGATCCTTGTCACTAGAAGCAATATGATTTACTGAAAGGCGTCGGGAAACGCTAATACATAATTCAAACACAACTTATTACAAATCTTATTATGATAGGATGTCGTACATTGAATATTTATTTCGATTTCTGCGTAGCGAGGGTTCGCGCGATGCGTACTCAGCAATTTAAAGAAATTCTATTTTTACTATATCGTAATATTGCGACGCATACCGCAGTCTGTTACGCTACCTACCTATTAATAATGTAACTTACTAAAACATTTTAATAAAAATAAAACCATGAAAGTAGTGGGTAAAAGTTATCATGACAGTTTCTTTTGTAAAATAATGTTTTCACTCCATAACTCTGTTCAAAGAAGCTTTAGATTAATAGTAAATATTTTTTCATTTCAAGCAAAATTGGACGTTGTTTTTGCGAAAACATTGTTTAAGTAGTTCTTTTGTGTCGCGTTGAGTGAAATAGGAAAATATACAATATAAAATATTATAATAATTACGATTAACCATCGGTGGCTTGAGCCTCACCATCGAAGGGTGTCATTTTATAGATTTTTAAATGTATTTTTATATGATATACAGCGTGTTACAGAAAGGTGTGGTCATATTTAAAGGTCATTATTTATGACCTAGCTAAGCAATCGGATTTGGTACTAAGGGGGATGAAATACTTACATTGTACTATATACATTGCTTAAATTAGACCACACGTTTCTGTAACACGTTGTATATTTAAAATGTTTTTTTTTTTACAATATAGAGTACTTTGCATCACGTTTAGTAAAGAGTGGTACCGGCTACAGCCACGCTGTATACAGTTTTTTCTTCAGTTCTGTATCTAAATAATAGTACTTAACCCTATTACAGAGCCTACACCGTCTGTCTGTCTATCATACCCTTAAAAGGGTCTATATTTTAAACCGTAATAGGTGTCCAAGCGAAGCTGTTGCCACATCATGAGTGTACGGCGAATATCTTAAGGAAAAACAAGAAGTAAAAATTTGGTACTACAGAACCCTTCGTTTTTTAAATTATTAGCTTGAGTGACGAAACGAGCAGTTCGCTCGCCTGATGGTAATGTCATGTCTGCCCATAAACAGAAGCAACACCACACAGAACTTTGAATTACAAAATAATGCATGTCATTGCACTGCGCTCGTCACCCCGAGACATAAGATGTTAGTTTCATAGCGCCTAGTAATTTCACTGATTTTCATGTTCTTCAAATCGGAACACAACGCGAGTCTGACTCGTTTGAACGGTTTTATATATCCCCATCATTATCGATACTCCGCGTAAGTAAACAACGTATTTTTGGAGGCTGTTATTACTGCTTTGTTAGCTGCCCGTAGAAGGGAAATATACTCTCGGTTGTAACACCAAAAAATGTGTGGTCTAAAATACTACCGTCCCTCGTTTCTTCTGTTTACACTCTTTCACTTAGAAGTGTAAATTGTATCGTCACAATTTTTTTTGTCGAAGCACAAAGAAAGGTGCTATTGGAGTTTTATTCGCTAATGATTAATAGCACTGATTCAAAATCGGTTAATTTTATTTTTAGAGTTATGTTGTTTTTATTAATGGAAATATATTTTACTACTTTTAGTGTAAGAATTATCAAATCTTTTATAAGTCGTCTTGAAGTTTGAATGGGACCGTCATGAAGTTATATAATTTACCCTTCCGATTGAAAAATTCACATCAATATCTCTGTAAAAACTTGCGCCGAAGAGAGAACCTGCTCCGTATTTTTCGTCAGTTAAAAAAGTTAAATCTAATCTTCCTTATTTACTGAAACCAGTAAAGTATGAGGATAAGAATAACAATAATTGTAAAACGCTAATCGTTTGCCATCATACCATACTCTTATTAGTTTTCGATTCTCCAGCATGGCTTTATCGTTCCTATATTTAAAGTTTGAGCAAACCCAAAGCTATTTTTGAACATTTCGCACGATAGCCGTACAATAGGTTCGAAAGCTTTAGACTATTTTCGGCGTCCTTCCCTAAGTAATGAATAAATTATTGTACGACGACAATGTTATTAACTAGTGACATTTTAGTTGAAATATCGCAGTATTTTAACATCTTACTTAATTTTGTTGTTATTTAGTTTATTTTGTGTTATTCTGCTTAGCCCAGTCTTTAGCATCGACGATGTCAAACTATAGTTTTTGGGACCATCAGAGCTCTCAACTCTAGGAATCGAGTATTAATAGTAATGATTGTTAAAATATTAATTATTGAAATACCTGTTCCTATGGTTATGGGCTTTATAATTATAAGTTCAAAGCTTCAAACCAAAACTAGTATCGCGGTACATTGACTGCTTTCCGTGCGTTTCCCATTTTTTCAAATTTGTATGGGAGTACCACAGAGAAACTTTTTCAAATAAAAAATGAACCATCACAGTCAATGTATATATGTCAGATTTATGAAATTAAATAAAATATGTAGGTATATGTAAAAATATGAATTGAGAAACTCCTTTTAGAAGTCAAAATCTAATGATAATAAGGTTCTTGTTACATTATCATTAGAATAATTATTCTAAAGAATTTTAATTTATTAATAATAGATATACTAGGTATTTAAGGTTACCACCTATCATTCTGATAGAACTTACAACTACACTATATATCTAAAAAAACGATATTCTGAATAGTCAAAAGAACTATGAACCATTTTTTCTCAACGTCATTAATCTTTTCTCATCTCCCGACACAACTAAAGGCCTTTCACACACATCCGAAAAAAGAGATCTGACAAGGGCCTTTGAAATTTAATATGGATAAAAGCACGCCAAGTTATATGATGGAACATGAAATCCGTTTTTATCCACGTAATGCCCATTGTTCAATAATATGGGATAAAAATACTGTCATATGTCGATATCAGGCAAAACAAAATAGAAAAGGTGTCAAGTGTTCAACGTAATAACGCCAAACAGCGGTGCGTGAGGAAAATGTATACAGTCGAATCTCAGTTGATCGCCGGCTTGCGCGCCAACCGACGGGCTGTTTCGCCCGTCTTATCCGCCAATATCCCGGACAAACCTCGATCAAAGTTCATAACAATTTGTCTTTTATTTACGACTAGTGTTTTGTGGTTTGAAAAAATAGCGTGGAAGATTGGATGGATTTTTAAAAAAGAGGTGAGCTTTTTTAGATTTTCGCGGAAATATGATGTAAGCATTTCTTCACATCACATCACTTCCTTGTCAATGTATTTTTAATTTTTAATTACATAATTTAAAAATGAGATAAAGCTGGCCGTTTATATATTTATTACTTTTTATTAATTTAAAAAAAGAATATTATTACAGATGTCTGTGATTTGTTGGTAAGTATGTTTAATTAACTAAAACAACATGGTCGATAAACATATTATGTTTAATTTTAGACTTAGCTCAACTAAGCACAAATAAAACAAGACGCTTTTGCTAACTAACTAACATGTCTGAAAATAGTTTCTTGTGCAGGTGCCGGCCATAAATTAAGTAATAAATAAGACCAATTTTATTCGAACTTATAAAAAGGGTACTTAAAAAATATATGTATGTATTCGTATTTTTATTTGCTAAAAATGCTAAAACATCAAGTTGAATATTTTGTTAGGTTTGAAGTAATATTAATAAGTATGTAAAGAAAATATCGTTTTAATTCAAATTCAAATAAATAAGATGTCATTTAGCCAATATAAATCATCATTTTTTTAGTTCAACGAAGACCCCTTCGGTGAAAAGTGAAAGGTGGCTCAGTAACCCCTCTGCCCACTGTTTACAAACCAGTACACCCACTTTTCGCCGAGCGTATCTCCGTCCCTTAATGTGATAGGGGTCGAGTCTATCGCCATACCGGGCACAAATTCCAAACTCCGGGCTGATATTGAGCATTTCGTAATAGAAAAACCCAATATCACTTCTACCCGACCCGGGTATCGCACCCGAGACCTCAGCGTTAGCCTCAGTCGTAACGCGTACGCATTATAACTGCGCCACCGAGGCAGTCTTAATAGTAGTTAAGTATAAATAAATTCTAACTTAACTTACAATACTATGGTTAAAATTATGCGCATCGGCGATGTTCGTTTTACGAAAAACTAATTAGTACGAATATGCAATGAATGCCTACGGGTTCGGTTAGTCACTCAAGAGAAAACTAAGTACATAATAGAATGTAACCAAGGGGCTACGACAACCTTTTACCAGTCATATTTCAAGTAATACTATCGTACCGTGACTTTTCAATAGCAATAATGTTTTATTCCTACTAGCGATGTAAAAGAACGAATGAATTCCGACGATTGTCTATTCCCTGCTAGCGAAGTGTTAAGTTGTCTACAGTAGTGTTTCCAAGTTCGTTACTTTACTACTATTTTTAGGGGTTGAGACTTTTGGATGGCAGGTGAATATTGCGATCTAGTGGATTTTTGTGGGTTTATATTTAGTTAGTGGGAACGCATGACGAAATCCACAACACGAACAAATTGTCAATTCCACTTTATAAGCTTAAGGGTAAATATAATTCTTAAATCTAAATTATACGTTTTCGAAGTCATAGGAATACGAAAATGTGTTGATGACATAAGAAAAAATGTTGTTTTGTTTCGGGGAAAAACGAATTATCGCTACCTCGGGGGGCACGGGGGACGTCTATGTTGAGATCTACCAGGCTTACGACCCAATGTTAAGCTGCCCGGTAGAGATGGACAACATCCGGACGATTCTTGGTCGAGTCTTTAACACTATGTAAACCCTACGCCGACTAAAATCCCCGCAGTGCCGTCTTCGGTGCATTAACAACAGCCCTGGGCTCCCGAGGTTAGAACTGTCCCTGCGCGGTGCCGCTTCAATATATGAGGGGAAGGGGGAGGGATCTGCAAGCCCCACCGCACGGAAGAACAACCTCGGCGTCAACGGCAGCAACGAAGCCAACCACACGTGCTGCCGTCCATCCTGGGGTCGCCGTACGGGAATGTTAAGTACAAAAGGCGCTACTACAGTTCCCTGTTCCTCCGTCGTCGTCCCAAACATGTTTTGGCAGATCACAGTCGCTATTGAAGCAGCACTTTCCCTGCTCAATCTGAATCGCAATAATAATACGCGACCCCGACATAGGACACGCCTACGAGTCCGAAAAACTCCCACAACTGACCGTCGGCACAATGATGTGCAGAGACGGCCCTAAACTAAACTCCCCAGCGATTGCTCAAACTGAGATCTGAGCCTTCTAAAAGGCGCCTCTGTGCTTAATCGCTACTAAGTACATTATACATATTTCTGGCTAGAGCGCCATAAGCGCCGGCTTTATTGTCAGTTGAAGCTGTAAAAGCAATATAAGCTAACAGCACAAATCCATTCGAAAAAAAAGTTCCTTGCTGTTGTGCCCCGTGACCCTCCCCGTGACCCTAATAGTCGCCGTTTACGACAGGCAGGGGATATCCATGGTGGAATTCTTCAGACGCTCCCAATCCATAGAGCGGTACCTAATACAAACTGTTACATGTTTGTATTACATTATAATGATGTACTTATATTTCTCATGTGTAAGTCACCGGACCCGGATGGCACGATATATTTCTGCACTGAAAACAGCTATATAAAACTAACAGAAATAAACACGACTCAAAAAAAGGTAATATGAAATTAACCATATTTGAGTCAGTGCTTTCTACCAATAATTAATCATTTAATTTCATGAGCACCGACTCTAAATCGATTTTAGTTATTTTTGAGTCGGTTCTACTATCGTTAATAACCTCTAGTAATATGTTGCAACGAACGAGGCGGAACCTATTCCTACCGCTTGCCACTCCGAGACTAATGATGTTAAGTCTCATATTTCCCAGTAATTTTGTTGTCGTTCATAACTGGAACACAACAGTACTTACATACTGCTGCTTGGCTACTGTAATAGACAAAGCGATAGTACCTACTGAGTCATACCCAGTGCTTACACAATTGTTTGGCGTAATAAATATCCCTAGAATCAGGAGGCCCAGGCCCTCCCCTTCCCTTCCGAGTGCCTTAAATTATTATTCCTTCGCTTTGAGATTAAATTAATATCCCTTCCTATCGTCAGCAACGTGTCCAAGATTAGTCTGGTATTGTGAGTGTTCATAGGAGGAGGAGATCAATCAGTAGGTGACCCACTTGTTCGTTTGCCGGCCTACGCTATAAAAAATCCATGCAAATAGATTGTCGCATACGAGAAGCCCACTACCTAAAGAAGCGCCTCTCGCTCTACACATGCTAAGCGCGTTGTACGCTGTATTTATGTACGTATGTATGTATTTGGACGCAATTTTTCATGCTAGTATGTTTGTTATAAGGTCACGTCAGGATAAACGTTTTAACGAGATTGCGCATAAACGTTTATTAATTATGCTTCATTGATAAATAAAAACCTACGTCACAGTGTTGTTAGAGTAATGTGAAAATGTACTTTCATTTTTATGTTTGCTTTTGTTGAAAATATTTGGTCCAATGTTGGTTATGCTGGACGTTATATGTATCAATAATGTAATAGTCACACAACTATTATTGGTCTGTATTTGGAATCACCTCAATGGTCTAGTGGCAGCGTCCTAAGGCTGCGAAAGATTGGTTCCTAGGCTCAATTCTGAAGTCAAGCAACTATAATTTGTGTTTGAGTTTTCGATTCGAAAAATTACGCATGAATTGCGAGGGATTGGAATTTCTGCCTCGTGTGTCGATATTCTTGCGGATACGAAATGGGACGGAAATAATCTCAGTGAAACGTGGATGCAGTACTAGTTGCAGTTACTCCTTTGGGGATAAAGGCGAGAACTACACATATCGGAGGGTTCAGACTGACCGACTCTACATTTTGAAAAATATTCTTTCTTGGTTTATAATGTAAATGCTAATGTGAATGATAGACCATTTATACGAGGCCATTTATGGAGACAATTAATTTAAGCTAGGGCACTTAGTTAGTCATATCATACATACGATACATTCATGTTTCATTTATTGGGCTATCTATATTCAGGCAATGTGAATAATGGACTTTAATGAGTGGTAAAGGCACGCTGTAGATAGTTTTGGCTACAACATGAATGAGCCGGCTCGACCGAGTCGTTACTGCTGTGTCACTGAAAACCGGCGTAAAGTATCGGCTTGCTGCTGCGTTTTATACAGTGAGTGAGATATCCGGAAGCCCAATTCCCCCGCGCCTTCCTAATCTTTTAATTATTCCGTTCTTTTAAGGTCGGCAACGCGCCCATAGTTCTTCTGGCATTGTGGACGTACATGCGCGGTACAGATATTTACCATCAGGTGACCCACCTGCTTTTTGCCGACATATGCCATAAAAATGGAGTAACCTCGTGTAAATAGTCCCTAAAGTAAGAACTAGAAACGACATCGTGCACAAATAAATAGCACCGCACCGGTATTTGTAATAGGTCTTGCAGTTTATCTACCAGGATATCGAGTGGTAACAAAATGGCACAATATTAGACAGAATATTTGACGTGTTTAACGATAATGTTGAGTGCTGATTGTGTTTATCAGTTCTAGACTACGCCAGGATTCTAGAACCTTTTATTTCTGGGCTAAGCTCGTTTTATCATCCAGTACATATTTTAAACGACTCAAAAGAGATGTACGTACGTATGTAAAGTGATGTGTAAGAGTCGTTACATATACCTGACAGTGAGTGTGTAGGTATGTGCCGGATCATATAAATCTAGACATTCTAAAATTTCTCGCTAATTTTATTCACTCGTTTATTACGATCGATAAGATAAAGCACATATCTATAAATTAAGTGAAGTTCTTTCTTGAACGAGAATAACAATGCTGGAGTGAGACAAAAGCTCTGTTTATAACATTTTAATGTTATCCAAAGTTGCAAGTCGAATATTGTTAAGTTATTTGATATAAAATGATAATGCTTTATTTATCTTCTAGAAATACAGTCGGATTGGTAACTACGGGGGGTGAAATACTTATATCATACACTACATACATACATACATACATACATACATACATACATAGACTCAGGCCTGTTTCTGTAGGCAGAGACAACGGATTTCCACTTGCTACGATCCTTGCATACCTCTTTGGCCTCATTCACTACATATCATACACTACACGTTGCTTAAATTTGACCATACCTTTCTGTAAATGTATGTTCGTTGAACATACGTTGAGTATGTTCACGCATAATTCCGCCAAATGTTTTTGATGTTTTTGAATAGCAGAGGCCGGCAAACTAGCAAGTGGGTCACTTTGTGGTAAGTGATTTCCGCGGCCTATGAACATTTACACGAAGAATAATGGGCACGTTACCGACCTGTAAGGAAAGGAATAATTAAGGGATTGGGAAGGGAATTTTAACCTCTGGATATTTTACTCACTTTTCAAAACGCAACAGCAAACAGCTGCTGTTACTTGACGTTTAATTTCTGTAAGACAAGAATAAGATCCCGGCCATTCATGCTGTAGACAAAACTGTCTACAGCTTGGCTCAACTACTTAAAATTGTTATTTTAAAACTTATTTTTGTATTCGATAGAGTTGGAGTGTGAGTGGGCCACTAACATCTTAGGCCCAAAGCCAACCAAAGTTTTAAATTATTGGGTGACTCTGGGTGTTTTCTCCCTAGAGGGGTTAATGTCAAGCAACTAACCGATTGTAACTACTACAAACCAAATCTTTCGGTAACATGACGTGTTAAAAAACATGTTGCGCCGACCCCACTGCTAGTGGGATAAGGGCAGGTGGAAGAAGAAGAAGTGAGTGCAATCACAAAATACTACGTAGTGAAAGTGCGGAAAACCTATCTAAACCAATCTAGATTTTCAATGACGTTGATCACAAATGTAGAGCAGTTTCTAAATAAGTCACAGAAATAAAAACTCAGCATATACCAATATTCGGAAGAAAGTAAGAAATCTGAGCTAGCTATATTATTATGGTTGTATCAAACACTGTTAATTCACGACAAATCAAATACTATAATATCACTATCGCTGCAGTAAGGTTTAATGAGGGCTCAAGTCCGTGTCAGCTTATTATGAAAAATAACGGTCGATTTGCTTTTATTTTTGCCATTCTGTTTTAATTCAGAGTAATCCTAATAATCCTGGAACGTACTCAAACAACTCGAATTACATTTAAAAGTCTACAAAATTATGAATTTCATATTTGCGTATTACAACTTACATAGCTTTATCTTCATTAATAACTCAATTTTATTACTATGCCGACAACCAATTATAACAACTAACAGTAAATTAAACTCTCGGTATAGGAATAGTTGGGTTGAATAAAGTTGGTAGAACTAAACGATTGTTACAAATGAATGTTTCTAGTTGTAAATTGTTGTGAATTTATAGGCAAGAATTTACTCTTTGTTTTATTATAGACGGGCTCGTTAATGATCGCGGGAGTAATTGAAGATCTTGTTCCTGGCTGTTCTTGTCTTGAAATAAACAATCTAAAAATAGAATAAGACTTTAGAAAACTTAAGATGTTATTACGCTACTTGGTTGTATACTCTCTACTACCAGTACTTTAACGTACCGGTCCATAATAATGTTATGTAAATGAAATTCATTGTTAAAATATCGCCATATCTACACTAATATTATAAAGAGGAAAGATTTGTATTTTTTAATGTATGTAATAAACTTAAAAACTACTGGACCGATTTTTTAAAAATTGCCGTTAGAAAGCTACATTATCACTGAGTAACTTAAGCTACTTTTTATCCCGGAAAAGGCCGTTCACGCGGGCGGAGCCGCGAGCAAAGGCTAGTTATTATTATTTTTGGAAAATAAACTAATGATGAAGTACTAAAAGTATTACAACAGTAATATCGACACAAAATATCAAGAGTGAACCGTAATTTGAATAGACCGGTGGGTTATTTTTTAAATAAAAATATATACCTACTATCATTATAAATACGAAAGCGTTTGTTGGTTGTCCTTTTATTAAGCAGCAACTGAGCAAATGATCGACATGTCTTTTTGTATAGAGACTGTTTATGGGCCGAGAGTGACGTTGGCTGTCAAGGAAATAAGTCAGACTTCTTTGCAAGCGGATCCGCAAGGAAAAACCAGTGTAATTAATATTTAAGTTAAAAAATAATTTGTTTTCATATCAGATCATGTTTATAAACTTTTGTAACAAATACCCGTGGGTACAAACAATGAATGATATTTTAATTAAAGAACTTTGCAGAAAGTTTATACATACTTCACCATTGTTAGAAATTTTCTTTGTACCTCGTGGTTTATATGTTGTTACGTTTTTTACAAAACATATCTCTTATTTAGCATTATAATATTATTACAAATATAAATAATATAATATATTGTACGTATAACATTTTAGTTTATTCTTACATTCTTCTTCTTCCACCTGCCCTTATCCCACTCGCAGTGGGGTCGGCGCAACATGCTTTTTAACGCATGCTATAGAAAGCTTTGGCTTGTAGTTTTTACGAACTGCCGCGTGCCTGCTCATTTATAAAGGTGTATTTGGTACAATCTATAAACTTGTAAATTCCTGGTGGACCTCATTTATGAGTTAGTTGAACCCACATTTACTCTAGTTTAGAATTTCTCTAAGAGGTGGCTTTCTGGAATATCCTTTACTAATGGGTGGCTATACACTTTAAGTAATCAACTTGTCAAATTCAAAGTTAGTAGACTTTATAGTTTCTGAGACTTTGTGATTAGTGACTGATATTTCGCTAAATAGACAATGATTTCTATTAAGGGTAAGCATAGGTCATATCTGTCTCTCTGTCCGTCTATTATACCTCTAAAAGACTAGCCTATCTTTTGAACTGTAATATACTGTGTTTAAAGCACTGGCCGGCAAACGAGCAAGTGGGCTACCTGATGGTAATTGATCTCCACCGCCCATGTACGGCCACAATACCAGAAGAATCATGGGCGCATTGCCGACCTTAAACGAAAGGGATTGAAAAGGGAAGAAGGATTTGGGCCTCCGAATATCTCACTCACCGTACGAAACGCAACAATAAGTTGCCTCATCACATCGTTTTCTATGTACGTATGCTTTAGACAAAAATGCCTTCATTGTGTTACTTTACGTCGATTTTCTGTGAGGCATCAAAAGTATATAAT
This sequence comes from Mimas tiliae, assembly GCA_905332985.1. Lineage (NCBI taxonomy): Eukaryota > Metazoa > Arthropoda > Insecta > Lepidoptera > Sphingidae > Mimas > Mimas tiliae. Next base: position 8,966,338 of record HG995256.1, on the reverse strand, counting down.
TATATACTTCCCTGTGATAATGAAGGTGGTAATACTATGTGCGAGATATTTTGGACGTGGATGTTTTTGTTGCTCTGAAAAGGGTCAAAGTAACAATGTAAAGATATACAAGTTATGCTTGTAACAGACAAGTTGTTTATAAATAGTTACACTTTAAGGCCTGAGGATACAAATAGTCTATTCTTAGAAACATTGCAGAAAGTTCCTAAGAAACTGTTCTACTTTTAGTTAATTGAGCAGCTTAATAATTTTATTATAATGGTTTACAATATTGAAGGTAGGTGTAGGCAATATGTGCACTTTCACATTTATTTTACATAATAATAACCAGAAATCATAAAGAAAGAGAGAGAGGGACAGAGGTCAAACACCCCTCTATTTGTCGTTAATAGTTTAGACGTTATTCACAAAAAAAAACAAAACTTTACTTAACATAACTAAATCAGTTTATGAAGTAAATATCTGTAGTTTTAAACGAAACTAAAGATTTTTAAGGTTTAGTAATTAATTAAACTGAGGGGCTGAAGCTCACAGCAGTAACATCATTACAAGATTTTTTTAATAGCAAGGGCTGGTAAACGAGCAAATGGGTAAACATATAAGTGCTCTCCTCCATCTACGAATATCTATAATATCAGTACACAGTATTATATTTTACACCCACTATAATGCGAAAACGACTCCACCCTTTAAAAAATAAAACGTATAGCAAGCCGGATGTGGCCGGCATCTACATTGTACGTTGTCGTCACCGTGGATATACTAGTGCACGTACAGCCTTAAAGTGGAGGGAGAGGGCAGATTTGGGCCTCCGGAAATCTCACTCACCGTACGAAACGCAACAATAAGTTGCCTCATCACATCGTTTTCTATGTACGTATGCTTTAGACAAAAATGCCTTCATTGTGGATCAGCCACTTTAACTAAGAAATATTAACAACATACTAACGTGTAATGTGTATCAAACAATACCCTTCTTACTTATGGAGCCTATGCGAGCTGTTATATGTAATATCCTAATGGACTTGTAAATGAGGTTTTTGTGTGCTTTTATTCGGCAAATCGGTCAACATACAAACCCTCTTAATGTGAGTTGCACTAACCGTCAGGTAAAGTTATGGTAACAAGCAATGGTTCGTGTTATATTTTATAATTTGTATCCATCGATCAAATATATAAAAATACAACATGAATGCTAATGGCCGTTCCCTATATTCTATTCAAAGATAGATTTGTTTACTGTCATTTTGACAATTATTCCATAAAAAATAAGCAAATCTGTCGATAGACAGAATATTGGGAACGGCCATTAGAAAGCAGCAGAACAAAACAGTGATTTAACACTGTTTTGTCTTCAGTTGGACGCCGACTGTCCAAGCGTTAAATTTATAAACTCCGTAGAACGCTTGATTTAATTTAAAAAGCGACACGTGCCTAAGGTTAAAGGGTTTATTTAATAAGAATTTGTGATCAATTTTCGTATTTTTTTTATTTTATCTGTCGTCGACGCTTTTTAAAGTAATATTTGCAAGGAACTTTGTATCTTTGTACATTTTATCAAAGGTTGTATAATTTGTTTTCAGTACTATCAAAATGTAAAAATCTGTAGATGTTACCAACCATTGTTTGTTACAATAACTTTAATTGATGATTGGTGCAACCCACATTTAATATAATCACTTCCTTAATTAACAAGGCTGATTTTATAGTCCAGCTGGTAAACAACATTTGTAATTAATGCTTCGGCGTGATCAGGAATATTAGGTGAAGGGAATTTAGAAACTGGAATTTCATCGTATCAGACTTCGTAGAATTAATTTTTTCACTCATTGTAGTGCTGGAGTGTAAGTGGGCTACCGCCATCTTAGGCCCAAAGTCAGCCTCACATGCACGTGGTTACTCTTCTGATTAACAGGCGAGACAATGGCGATACTTAGTTCCCGTTGCGGGTCGTGGGGTCAGACGTCGGGTCGCCCCACATAATACCAAATGAACCGTTAAATCATGATGGGAAGGCGGACCCTGGCATTAAACTGGGATAACGCTAGGCAGAAAGAAATAATACTTACATTAGACAAACGAAAATGAAACGAACAGAGTCGAGAGCAAAAATTAACTACCTACTTAATGCATTAAGTCTGTATTCCAAAAGACATGTTATTTATGATAACAATGCCACTGAAATTACATTTATTGTGTTTATTTAAATTTCTTGTACCGAGTTAATGAGCAGTAATGTTACTGTCATTTTCATAAATTACATTTTTCCTCCATGATACTGAAAAAGAAATAATTATGTTTATAATTTGTTAAATTTCTTTTAGGAGCTCGTATTATTCGGATTTGTACATACATATACATGCTTCCGCCTGTGCCCTCGAAGGGGTAGAAAAAAATGCAACTAGTACACCAAGTTTTCCAAGCTTATTTTTTTTATATCTTATATCTCGTGGTGACGAGCGCAGTCTAAAGCCATGTAGTGCTTTGTACAGTTCTGTGGTTCGTTGCTTCTGTATATGGGTAGGCGCGGCGCTAACTATCAGGCGAGCAACCAGCTCGTCTCGTCATCAAGCTAATAAAAATAAATGATATGAGCCTATCGACAACCGCGGGCAACACATTGATTGATTTTTCGAATCGAAAACACAAACTTTGATAACCCGATTTGGGTCCCTCGTCTCTATCTTTATCGGGAACATATTATTCAGGGAGCACGTTCATCAATCTCAATTAATAAAGGTATATGTAATTAAGTTATTGTATAGAGATATCTCTGCCTACACCTTTGACATGTGACATTATGTGGGCGTTCCCATTTGGGTTCCATTTTCTCACACAATAGCACGTATACGTAATACATAATCTCAACAATATAGGTACGCATATCGTGTATACATGAAAACACGTGCCGAAGTGAGGACAAAACATGAAGCAGATTTTTTAAGGAAATAGCCTCCAGGGAGTTATATCATCACTTACGCGAGGCCAAGGTTCGTTAGTGGTAGCTCGAAGATTGGAAATTAAGTATAAAAAAATAATTATTTGTAGCAGCTGCTGACTAGACCCCAGTGGTTGACGTAATTTCGCCACGCCTGCGTCGCGCCGTCACATAAGATATGCGAAATGACAATTATGGTAGTGATAAAACTATACTATACTTTTAATCAAATTTCAACCGAAAACTCAGGTCTGGGTGTGACTCAGTGGTCTCTATAGTTAATATCTTATTGTATTCTCCATCATATGTTTGTGTGATCAACAAGTAACTTTCGGGTCTGGGTATTTTATCCACAGAGGGGTTGACATCAGGCAGGTGAAAAACACTACGAGCCAAATATTTCTGTAACATGTTTAAAAACATGTTGCGACCCCACGGCGATGATAAGGGCATGTGGAAGAAGATTTACCATTCTAACTATCCAGCAATTACTCAAACCGGGATCCGACTAATGGCGCTTTTGAAATGAATATCGTCTTAAAGCATTATTATTGAACCCGGTCAACTTATTTAGTCATTAGAGACTGAAAAAAGGTAAAAGGACATTGTAATAGAATGTTAAGTTTGATGAACAAAGACTACCGTAATATCGAACTTATTTTTAGCCTATGAAAGATTTATTTAATTAAGAACAGCTTGCTAAGAATTAAAAAATGTCTTATTTCATTTGAAATATATCGTGTCGTCTTTCTCGCAATAACTGATATTGTTTCATTTTAACAGCGATTCATATAAAAAGTAATAAACTGTTAGATTTATGGGATGGGAAATAAAATTATGCGTTCTTTTCCACGAGGTTTGATTAAATTCTGCTGAAATGTTTACGTCTTTGTTCACAATTTTTACTAAATTAACAGATTTGCTCTTTATTTTTGCATTTACCTGACGATGAATTCAATTCTACCTTAGTAAACTTAATTACTAGAAACTCAGATTTAAATAATTCTTTAAGGCCGACTTTGACATAAGTAATTAAGTTTAGTGGTAGGTAAATCTAAATTTAAGATAGTCGTGCAAGTCGACCTAACTAAATTAGTGTACTGTTCCCTTCAATATTATATATATTGAATCCCTTTTTCAGGACCTCCTGATATATCTACCTAGATAACTATGCCAATGAAATGATCTACATATATAGGTACATAATAAGCTCACGCTTGTATTCCCGAAGAGGTAGGAGATTTGCAACTAATATCCCCACATTTCGCAGAGCTTATTCATATCCCTTAATGATATAAATGACCAGCCTATCGCCATATTATCGGACACAAAGTCCGAAATATTTCGAATGTAAAAACTCAAACACTTCACCAGAGACACAACCGAAGTTCTCTGCTTTTAGAGCAATGAGGAGATATGAAATGTATCTAGCATAGATATGAAATACATACATGGGTAGCAAAAGCAATTCCGCGTAGTAGTATTTTGAAAGGTCTGACCCGAAGTCGATTTCATCATTCCAGAGGGACGTATGAGAAAAATATAAACTTCACTCGATAACTAATAAAACTGTCAAAGTAACTTTTTAAAGAAATGGATAAAAAAATACATACATACATACGCACTCACGCCTGTAATCCCCGAAGGGGCAGGCAGAGGTGTAACCAGTACACCCACATTTCGCCGAGCGTATCTCCGTCCCATAAGGTGATAGGGGGCGAGCCTATCGCCATACCGGGCACAAATTCTAGACTCCGGGCTGATACTGAGCATTTCGTAATAAAAAAACCCAATACCATTTTACCCGACCCGGGGATGGAACCCGAGACCTCAGCGTTAGCTTAATCGTAACGCGTACGCATTACAACTGCGCCACAAGGGCGGGAGCAAACAGGATATTAACAGAACGCTCTTTTTCTGGAGTTCAGCTGACATGGAAGGTTTGACCGAAGTTGATCGCGCTATAAGCCTGTGCTGGTTTAAGCGGAATCATAATTTAGCTTTGTATTTACTTTAGTTCTACCTTTGTTTATGTAATGTTAATATATTTGTATTGATAAACAGGGGCAACATTGTCAAATGTGACAAAACCCCCTATAAAAACAATAAAGAGAAAAAAAAAGATTTTTATAGGAATATTCAAATGATGTCATATCGGCGACCGCGACTTTACGATCCAACTCCCAACTGTAATTGAAATATTAGAAACATACGCTCGCAACCGGATTCCGCGAAGTCCAAAGAAACTTATCTATTATCGACTGCACATATCAGAGTACTAATTTTATGTTTTTGTTTGGACAAATACTGCTGCATAGTTCGGTTCTGTTACCAGTCTGTTATTGGTAACGGAACTGAACTTTGCAACGGCAAGTTAATTCCATTAACAATTTATTCTGGACAGAATGTCAAATTGCACTCGCCAGTTCTTTCATTTGCTAATAGAAAGGATTTATGCAATTAGAGAAACGTTTATTTAAATAGAACCGTCTCAAAAATAAAACTAAAAAGCTAAGTGAAATCGACCAATTTTGAGTCGCAGTTTATTGGCCATTGATCCTGATAGTCCGATACACAATTGGTTTATTTTATTTTAGCTTTTTGGTTATTTGTAGGTGGTATTATTTATTGGTGAAACGTTTTTATTTTACTACTTTTAGTGAAAGAATCATCAAAATTGGTGTATAAGTTTTAGCCTTTCAACCAAGAATTCACCTTAATATTATATAATATATTATTAATACATTTTAAGTAGGGTTGTTTTATTCTTGAAAAATTAAATGACACCAACTTTAAACCTTTCGAATAGTTTGGAATGAAAAAGAATGTTCAAAATCAAATTACTTGGTGAAAAGTTATGTGTATAAGAAAAGGTATGTCTATGGTAGTATACATACAAAAAACAAAGCAAGTATTCGCGAAAATCTCCTCCGTTTTTGATTGGTTAATAAGATGTAAGTCGGCCACCTACATCTTACCTTCACGTGGTATACTCTGCTGATTAACGGACAATGGCAATACTTAATTCCCGTTACGGGTTGTGGGGGTTAGACGGCGTGTCGCCCCATATAATACCAAATACCGTCAATATATGGTACAAGGAGGCCGACCCTGGCATTAAGCCGGGTTAGCGCCAGGCAGAAATAAAGAAAAGGTTAAAAAATTATATTTTTATTAGATGCAAAAATTATACCTACAAAATTCAGCATAACTTTCATAATCATTTCGCTTACCTAAAATATTAGCACGGGACCCTGACTATCCCGCTGACACATTTAACCTAAATTCTCAAATATTCCACATGTAAGCGTTTCTATGGTTTATGTACCTATTTTATAAATGAGCTGTTTTTGGTAAGAAAAGGATTCCAGAAATACTTTCGGGGGTTTTATCTTTAATCTCAACCTTTTATAAGACACAACCTTTTACTGAATAAAATAGTAAAGATGATTCAAAAACAATTTTGTATGATGTTATTGCAATTTAATGGACAACGATTGATATCTTAGAGCACTGACTTAAAATCAGTTACCTAATTTTATGTTGAACTTTTTAATTTCTAATAATACTTTTTAAGTTATTACATTGCTTCTTTTTGTAAATGTATCATCATAATCGGCGAATAAATGTCAGATGTTTTAGTCTTTCAGTCGCGATTTCATCCCTTAGGGGTAAATTTCTTCTTGCTATTTGATGGGACCAACTTTAAGGGCCCTATAAAAAAAAGAATAATCAAATTGAATCACAGTATAAAAAAACGTGATTATACATACAAAATAAAACTAGTATTCGAATTGAGGACATTCGTTTTTCCTTAGTTAAAACTATGTGACCTTACATTGATGTAATTTACCCTTGCGAATTGCTAAGCTGTACCAAGAATACTAATAAAATGAATAGTACGAAAGTAGTAATAGAATACGGATTATATTTCAGATTTCTCTTACTTTTTGTCACCGACCCTCATCCCTAGAGACTTCATCCGTAAAATAAAGAACCAAGTCTCAGAAACTTTGTTACGTTAGCGTAAATAGTATATACATTTCTACCGTTAAATCTCATATGCTTTTATATTGACGTGCTTATAACTATGCAATAATATAATATGACCGACATATACATCATTTATCTGATTTATATATCATAATCTCCAGGATTATACGTAAAGGACAAGTCATGAGTTTCCGAATGTATGAAATATATAAATATGAAAAAGGCTAAATACATTGTCAGGATCGTAGCTTGTGGCACCTAATAATTGCTGCCTACCTTCAAATGGTAGATAAACTGACTGCCTTACTGTAGAGACATTTATGTATACCAAGAATGGGCAGACTCAACCGGGTTATTACCACTATCCCAAAAAAAAAACTTGCAGCTCGCTGTTGTGTCAAACGGTGAGTTTACCGGAGGCTCAAATCCCTTTCCTAATCCCTATTCCCTCTTGTAAGGTCAGCATCGCATCCATAATTCTTCTATTATTGAGAGTATTTATGGGCTGTGAAAATCACTTACCATCAGGTGACCTACTTGCTCGTTTTCTGGCTTCTGCTATTAAAAAAACTATGGGATACAGCCATGTGTGTGTAATATGTATGTATCCAGAACTGACTTATCAAGTAAGGTCAAGCCTGTTTGAAAATTGTTCTCGATAGGTACTTGCTTTTAAAACGTTAAAAGATCGGAAAGAAAATGATTTTTTATATATGCACAATACACAGCAGCCATTTGACAGCCTCCGTGGCGCATAGGGCGAGTAGCTGGCTGTGAAGTGGGAGGCCGTGGGTTCGATTCCCGCACCGAAACAAATGTTTGTGAGATCCACGAATGATTGTTTCGGGTCTGGGTGTTGTGGGACCTGTTCCTCGTATTTCCTGGTACCCACCATACAGGTTCACCTAGTGTGGGGTCAGGACTATGTGTATGATTTCTGAGTGTATTTATTTTATTTATTAATTTTCCGTTTTTATTTTATTATATTATTACATGTTTGCAAATTGATTTAACTGTGGAACACTGAAAATTTTAACCTTTGATAAAATATAACCGGTTGATCACTGCAGTGTTCACTATCGTATCGCAATTATTATAATATTCATAAGCTAACAATAAAGCGCTTGATTATACATTCATAACATGTTAATCATACTCTTCGGCTCAATTACGAATTTCAATTATGCATAAATATTTGTTTGTCATATTATAACATATTGCTACGTATTTTAATAAGTAGTAGTACCACGCTTTACAAGGTTAGTTGGAAAAGGTGATCTAAGCCGAAAGGACTTAAAAGTACCTGTAATTCTGAAAAACATTGGTACATGCAACGTTTTCAATAAATTCAATAGTTTTAGAGATATTGCTGTTGAAATATTTTATAACAACTACAAACACAGCTAAATCAGCTATATTTTCATTTGAAGTTATGACGCGATGGTGTGGTTCCTTTGTATTTTACCGCCAAGTTGTTGTTGTACTTAACATTCGGGCTACAGCGTAGTGCGTTTTAAAAATTAAAAATAGTTTGTTTTATAAGATGCGATATTCATAGTTGAAATTCTTATCAGTGATACTTGTAAGTTGGCCACGGTTTAGTACACCCTTTCTGATTAACCTTGTATACATTTTTATCTACAGCATTAATGGGCCGGGTTAGTACCATTGTCTCAGAGAAAACAGACGTGAAATGACAACTTGCTGTTGTGTTTTTTACAGTAAGATTACTGGAGGCTCAAATGTAGTGGACATTTGAGCCCTTACCAATCCCTATACTATTCCTTTAACATCGGCAAAGCATCCATGATTTTTAACCGACTTCAAAAAAGGAGGAGGTTCTCAAATCTGCGTTTTTTGCCTTTTTATGAATGTACTTCGATTTCTCCGCCAATTGTGAACCGATGTTGTTGAGAGATATAAATTAAAATATTCGATAGAGTTTAGTTGCGATGTAGACCCATATAAATTTGGTTAAAATCTAATGACGGAGTACGTTGAAAAAAATGAAACTCCTCAACAGACAACAGTACAGTCGTCGTGATTATGTTATTGTATTGGAATTTACATGCTATTGCTGTAACTACCACTAAAATTGACAAATAAAATAAGTTTTAACAAAACCTAAAAACCGACTTCAAAATAAAACTGAAAAGTCAAAAATTACCATTTTTTATGGGTCTCTTTACAGTCGGTGCAATTTTATTTGACCGGTAGCGATACAGGTTTATTTCTAGTATGGTTGTTGATGAGCGATGTTTATACCCGATGTATATATAGCAAGGATACAGTATATCCAGGGTATCAGGTGTCCCATTTTCTCTTTGATGGCTTTACTGTCTCTCTCTCTCTCTTTACTGTCAGATAAAATCTTATTATGGGTTGGTCGAATTTATAAAATCTTATTCTGGGTCTGGTAAATTATAAAGGCATATTTTGAGGTTTGCGACCGACAAAAGAGACCGTGACGCCAGACGACAACGACAAGTCTGCTTTATATCGTATAGTATAGGTATGTTTTGAGCTACCTGACGTGAGACACAAGCGCCCGTTTCAATAAAATTTCATACAAAGTGGACTTGTCGCTATCACCGGACTCGCGTCACTCATCGCAATCTCCCTGCCCCAGTCACGTACCTGAAAAAAGGCCTTAAGGTTAACACATAAAGCATTTTCCATTAAAATAGAAAATATCCGAAAATAAAGATAAATACCCTTTCTTTTACCGTTCTTAAAATGTATAAGCTTTGCTAAAAAAAACGGTCATAAATTACCACTCCCATTATTTTTATCATCGACGTTTTATGCGGATCCAACAATGTTAAAAACAACCAAGTAGGAACAATAATAAAAATGTTCGTGCTTCATTAAGCTAAGCAAAACACATAACTGAAACAACAAGGGAGAAATATTCCATAATATTTTATATAATGTCAATGATCTCAGTTCTTTGACCGCTGAAAAAATATCCTAACGACACTTGTTTTGTTTCAGGAAACTTAATCCGGAATTATGAGACCCGACACGATTCCTTCGTTCAGACCAAAATGATGGAAGACAATGCTTCAAACATCACGCATACATTGACGAATTTGTTCGAAGAGATGCTTCTGGAAACCGAGGTGGGGAGTGATAACCGGAGCAATGTAGATTTCTCACATTTTCTGGCCGTGCTGAGACAGCAATCTTCGAAGAACAGCAGCCACGAGCCCCTCGACTTCGGAACTCTTGTCAAATTGGTTGATGGGTTGCGTACTAGACTGAACCTGACCAAACCGACGGAGTCTCCTTGCACTTACTGCGATGGAAACTTTCGAGACATCATCCTAGCTTACAACAGCATCCACGGATACATCAGTCTCATTGTAAGAAAGTTTTTCAATATTATAATTCTTTATTTTCCTTATACATACATAGACTCACGCCTGTTTCCCCTAGGGGTAGGCAGAGACAACGGATTTCCACTTGCTATGATCCTTAATTTTCGTTCTCTTTTACTATTATTGTGTTTCGTTTAGAACGAAATACTGCAGTCTCTTGAATATAAACTGAAGAACTGCAGACGTTTTTTTTCACGAATACTGTTACTTAACCAATTTTTATTAATATTCATAACTTTTTAATATTTTTATGAGATATGAATATCTTTTTCCACCTGCCCGAATCCCACTCGCAGTGGGGTCGGCACAACATGCTTTAAGCACATGTTACAGAATGAATTTGCTTGTAGTTTTTACGACGGGCTGATTTCGAACCTGCGAATTTCGTCTCGACAGTCCATACAAATCTCCGCTGAGCTATCGCTTCTATTATGATTATTAACATAACTAATTAATAATGAATAGCATTGATAGTTATTTCTATTGCCAACAATATTCTATTTTCTGAATACTAGAGATGAGAGCGTGGGCCTTATTACATGCCTATTGAAAGCATAAAAACGTGACCCAACTCTCAAGAGCCTACTAGTAGGGTTAATTGAGAAGACTGACCTAAACTTATTCAGAATTCAAAATATTTTGCTAAAACAAAAACGTCTATTGTGAACCACTTTAGATTGTAATGTAATTATATCAAGAAAATATACCATATTATTTAATGATTTTTTGACTTTTATAGTAGTGGTTGAAACTAGACCTATTTTTCGTCAGCTACGAGATTTGACATTCAGACATTGTAGGCGCAAACAATTATTTAAATATTTGTTACAGATATTATATTTAAATAGCTTTCTGCGCTCCTCTTCCCTATAAAAGTTAACTATGCCAAATTTCACACTCCTCCGTGCGCGCGATCCGATGTTTTCTATTCTCGTCTTACTTTATACAAATATTTATTTATTTAAATATTTTTGGTACACATATATACATCTCAGAAGAATAAGATAAAAAATACAATCAATAAACACAATATTTTCATAAATAATAAAGCCATATTCTTGTATTTCAACTTTATATCAATACACGGCACGTAAAATATGCTTCAATATGAATTTCGATTGAGTTCCACAATACTGAGATCAAAGGGGTGTCATCATGTTCTCCTGAAATAAATATATATTATCTCTGTAATAAATATTAAGTCGGAGGAAATTGAAATAGCGACTTTCCTTTTATAGCAGAAGGTCGGCGAACGAGCTAGTGGGTCACTTGATAGTTAGTGATCTTCAGTTTCACCCCCAATAAAGAAAGAAAGAAAATGTGTTTATTACGGTACCCCTCACACTAACACATAGTACGAGTATGTCGAAAATATGTATGATAATCTCGACATACTATGTGTACTAGGGTGTTGCTGAACAAGGAAATAATGGGCCTCCGGAAAACTCAGTCACCATACGAACATTAAGTTTTTTGTACTGCTATTTCACGTCGGTTTTCTGTAACACAATGTACACTCCGACCGATGCGGCCTATTGGTGCTGTACGTAGTTTTGTCTACAGCATGAATGGACTGGCTCGACGGGGTTGTTACCACTGTCTCACAGAAAATCGACGCAAAGTAACGGCTTGCTGCTGTGTTTCGTACGGTGAGTGAGATACGCCAATTTAAATATCAACTTTAAAACAAATATTTTTGTTATCTGCTCACTAAAGTGTAAAATACCTGTACAGAGAGATGGAAAAGGTGTAAGTCTAAATTGTTTCGGAGCAATTTCTATGTCATGTCATTCTTATTTGCAACAACATCTGTGGCGACTCAGGTCAACGCACCAACTTAGATGCTGAGGTAATGAAAGTCATTATAACTCTATATCTTAAACAAGTTAGTTCTTGCTATAATCCATGTAGTTACATTACATTTTCCAAATTATAATCACACAAGGTTTAATAAGAAAAATAACATAAGCTCACTTGAGAGTAAGTAAGAATTATTTATATTATGTTTTTAAGCAGAGGTGCAACTAGTACAACCATGGTCCGCTGAGATTGTTCCGTCCCATGATGTGATGCACATCATCATCGGGGGATAACGATTATTTTATCGTCGATTATTTTATGCAACCATGTTAGTTTCGGTACAAATATATAGATAACCAAATAAAACTGGTTTTATTGTATCAAAATGTTTTTAATGCTTCCAGTACTGCTACATGTTTTATTTAACTGCAGAGGTATAATTTACAAACGTAGAACGAATGAATGACGTCAGCTCAAAAAACGATACAAACAAGTTAGATAAACACTCATAAATAACTACATTCAATAATCGAGATCTGTACAAAAATAAACGTCTATTATAGAATAAAAACTATAACTAACACTGGTAGAGTCACGCTGTAGACACTTATATCCATACCATTAATGGGCTGACTCGAGCTACGCTGTAGACACTCTACTCTGTACTCTGTAGTGTGGCTCTACCACTCAAGAACTGCTTTAAATAATATATAAAGATAGATTCTGAACGCACATATAATCAATTACTATATGTGGTAGGTCCACATATTTTTAGAGACGTCCGTGTCCGGGTTCCGGAACAAGCCAATTGGCTAGTAACTACTACGATAGAGTTTTGACACCTAAAAGTTTATTATCATATTGTTATGACAATAGACTGCCTCGGTGGCGCAGTTGTAATGCGTACGCGTTACGATTGAGGCCAACGCTGAGATCTCGGGTTCGATTCCCAGGTCGGGTAAAGTGGTATTGGGTTTTTCTATTACGAAATGCTCATTACAGCCCGGAGTCTGGAATTTGTGCCCGGTATGGCGATAGGCTCGCCCCCTACCACATAAGAGACGGAGATATGCTCGGCGAGAGGTGGGCGTAGGTACTGGTTACTCTTCTGCCTACCCCTTCGGGGATTACAGGCGTGAGTGCGTATATGTTATGACAAGCAATCAAACGAAAAAAATACAAACCATTAACGAAATTGGCCGTCTTAATTAATAAAAGCATATTCGTCGTTGTTTAACGTTATATCCAATAAAACGGCTATAGAAATAATTTCATTAATTTCATGTATGGTAGTTAATTATTTAACCGTTCAATACTAAAAGCAAAATATAATGTGATAAAAGCTTAAATAATTGAACAATCGAATTACAACTCAAGCCAAATGCAATTTAATATAAATAAAATATTCGTGATTGTCATGGCTATATCAGTTTGACTGACATTGGTAATTTGGCGGAATTCGTATTGTTTTATTTTCGACACCTGAATGGATGTGAAGAATTTAAACTTAGCTTTTTATTGGAGAAATGTAGACAGGTTACCTGGGTGGCGCAGTTGTAATGCGTGCGGGGAATGATTACTGTACGGAGGTTGCGAATTCGATCCCCGGGTCTGTTAAAAAATATTATATCACGAAATGTTTAGTATCGACTGTCTGAATTTTTTTTCTGGCGAATGGCGATAGACTCGCCCCGATCACATCAAGGGATGGAAATAAGCTCAGCAAAATGTGAGTGTACCTACAGGCTACACATCTGCCTACTCCTCGGAGAATACTGGTGTAAGTGTGTATGTATGTAAATTTGGATAGTCAGGACATTCATGTTTGTCGAACACAACAACAATCACGAAATTAAAATAATATACTTTTCATTATTTTGACAAAAAATAATAATGTTCATTTTTACGAAAGATTTACTTCGAAATTCTACGTGTTTTAAAAACTTACATTGATTAAATTATTGGCATTTCATTAGAGACTTACCATAGAGAGAGATACCATAGTTAAAAGTATTACTAAACTAGATTTATTATTTAGTTATTACTAAACTAGATACGTATTTTTTCTTTGCTTTATACCTTTTAACATACATAAATAAAATTACAAAATATGTATAGCACAATATAGAATGCATTGTTTGGACTTTAAACCATCACAGTGTCATTATATTTTCATATAATGATGAGTTTATTTTGGAATTTGTAACATACATTTCGCCAATTATTATATCTACCTTTGTCAATTACCATATAAGATTCGTGAAGATATCAAACCTTATCCATCATACAAATATTACCCAGTTTATACCCAGTAATTTCACTGGATTCAATCTTCTTGAAACCGAAATGAATAAGGTTGGGTTACAATATTTGTGAGATATTATACGTACATTATATTTCAGAGCTAACAATTGTGGACATGTAATGAATAAGTCTGACTTAGCGAATTAAATCCAAAGACTAAGGCCCACTTGCACTACGATCCTAAATCGAGTTTAACCCACTAAACCAGTTTAACAAACGTCAAATCGTATGAAAATTTGAGATAAGTAAATAAATGTTGTGGTAAATATCGGTTTAGGGTCGTCGAACAAGTGCGCTTAAGTGTCGGTTGCACCATTCGTCGCATCGAGTTAAAATTATTGTAGCAAGCAATGGTTCACGTAATTTATATATAATTTGTTCGGTAGGTATAGGTTCGGTAACTATGGGTAATGAATAAATAATAATGGTAATTTGGGTGAATGAGGCCAAAGAGGTATGCAAGGATCGTAGCAAGTGGAAATCCGTTGTCTCTGCCTACCCCTATGGGAAACAGGCGTGAGTCTATGTATGTATGTAGGTACCGAAAAAAAATCAAAATGTCAAAATCTGTAATTGCTTCTTACAGTAACTTAAATACTACCTACCCTATGCCCAGGCATAGGCATTGCTCCAGAGCAATCCATACAAAATCCTGATGATTTTACATTACTTTCTTTTTGCCATGAGTACCTACGGGACATTGTAAGCAAAATGATATTTGATGTACATGAGTTTCTACTAAAGTCTATCGACTGCATTAAGTCGATTAAGGAATCATCCATCACAAGATTAATGACAGTCTAAGCAGATCATGGTTGACAAATTAATCTTGAAAATAAAATACATACGCTATGTATAGTCAGCATATCAGCAGTGTCCATATAGTGCTAAATATTTAAAGTGACCATAATCATCTGTGCAACAAAACTTTTTCGATTTTGGTGAGCACCCAGTGTTTCCATTATAACTGAGCACCTATGTTGTCAAATACTTCGCAGCAAACTGAAAGTCGTTGTTATATAAACAAGCCCACTCAAAAAAATATACTAAACTTTATAAAAATATTCGTAATTAAATATCCTCCCAAATAAAAAGACTAAATAGTAAAAATTATGTTGGGTTACAATTCCTAGAAACTGGCCGAACTAATTGCCGTCCAGAAAATACATGTGTGATATAATTTCGTTACGGAAATTTGGTCAAAGTATGATTTGTTTATGTGCGTTTTTTATAATGTTGCAAATTGCCATATCGATCTAAATGAATCCCTAACCAAAATAATAGTTGTGATAGAATAAAAAAAACGCGGTGGTGTTTTTAGAATGTTCTAAAACGCGCTTTGAACGGTCGCGCAAAACGTCCATTCCGGTAGATTTTTGTATGGCGCAAATCATCAAGGATATTAGCGTAGTGTATAGTTTTAATTTACGATTAAAACTATACACTACTTTGTAGGCCGACATAATGACATACAGGTATGAAAATTTCTCATCCCATCTCTCTCACCATACCATATGTATTAATTTTCTCCAATTAAAATAAAAACATTTGGCTATTGCATTTGTGCTTTACACGTAACCACCCTAGCTATGCTACTACTAATGTGAAAGTTTAGATGTTTGTTAGTCATCACACCTTAACGACTGAACGGTTTTGAATTAAATTTGGCACAAAGGTAGTGCCCGGTGAAATGTGGGTGTACTGGTTACACCTCTGCCTACCCCTTCGGGGATAATAGGCGTGAGTGTGTATGTATATCATCATCATCAGCCACAAGATGTCCACTGCTGAACATAGGCCTCCCCTAATGCCTTCCAGGCCGACCTGTTGGAAGCCGCCTGCATCCATCGGCTTCCTGCAACCCTTGTCAGGTCGTCGGTCCATCTTGTAGGTGGACGTCCTCTGTTGCTTGCGTTTCTCTCTTTGTTTGCGTATGTATATATTAATACATAAATAAAGCTTCATCATATTAAATTGACGAAGCAAATATGCTTTTAAAATCACTGGATGCCAAACGCCCACATCGTCCAATGACATTATCGAGTTCATTAAGGTTAATCTTTGAAACGAAAAAGCCACTTGTTAATTTAGCTTCAATTAATTAATTATATCATGTTACCACTCGATATCTGCAGTATTAATGGCTAAGTGTAAATATTATGGGCTTGAATATCGTATAACAGACGATTAAGGGAATTAATTACGGGACATAATCGTTTTCTGATGAATAAAACTTAAGCAAAGAGCTATTTTTAAATGTTTTGTTTACGTTACGTAATTTTTATATCTGCACGATCACTGTTTATTTTACGAGTTTATAATCCGTGCTAGTTATTACCAGGAATTTATTTAAAGTGTTGATCAATATTGGACGCTTTGAAAATATTTTTCATTCGTCTTGATTAGAGTCGTAGTTACTTGGTTATTTTTAAACCTTATGACGTAGTCCGTTGCCATTAGAGCTATCTATTTTTTTATCTAGTTTTCGAAACATTTCGCGTCGATCTAAATACATTTACTCCAG
The DNA here is from genome assembly GCA_905332985.1 of Mimas tiliae. Taxonomy (NCBI): domain Eukaryota; kingdom Metazoa; phylum Arthropoda; class Insecta; order Lepidoptera; family Sphingidae; genus Mimas; species Mimas tiliae. Next base: position 8,949,399 of record HG995256.1, on the reverse strand, counting down.
TTTGCTTACCTTTACAGAACAATTAGTACAGAAACAATTAAGACGCAATGGTCGTGGGATGAGCTCTGAACTCTTCAACGAAAACCAGCACAAGCGGTAGAGCCACGCTGTAGATAGTTTTACAGCATAAATGGGCCGGCTCGTCCGGGTCGTTACCACTGTCTCACAGAAAACCGGCGTAAAGTAGCATATTGCTGCTGTGTTTCGTAGGGCCCAATTCCCCCTCCTCTTCCCAATCCCTTAATCACGCCTTTCCTTTACGGTCGGCAACGGGCCCATGATTCTTTTGGTATTGTGGGCGTACATGGGCGGTGGAGATCACTTACCATCAGGTGACTCACTTGCTGGTTTGCTAGCCTATGCTATAAAAAAATGTATACATCGCAAGTTTTTTCCGTGTAATAACCGACTTCAAAAAAGGAGGAGGTTCTCAATTCGGCGCGTTTTTTTGCTTTTTTTATGTATGTACATCGATTTCTCCGCCAATTGTGGACTTATGGTCCCATTTTGATGGAAAACAATTCACTCGATAGAGTTTAGCTGCAATGTCGGAGTACGAAGTTAAAAAATAAAACTCCTCGACAGACAACAGTAAATTGAAAAAATTAAATAAAGTTTACTAAAAGTTAGAAACCGACTTCAAATAAAATTGTTATTTTTGATTTTTGAGACTGCCTCGGTGGCGCAGTTGTAATGCGTACGCGTTACGATTGAGGTCAACGCTGAGGTCTCGGGTTCGATCCCCGGGTCGGGTAAAGTGTTATTGGGTTTTTCTATTACGAAATGCTCAGTATCAGCCCGGAGTCTGGAATTTGTGCCCGGTATGGCGATAAGCTCGCCCCCTATCACATAAGGGACGGTAATACGCTCGGCGAAACGTGGGTGTACTGGTTACACCTCTGCCTACCCCTTCAGGGATTACAGGCGTGAGTGCGTATATGTATATTTTTGATTTTTCAGTATTTTTAATTTGAAGCCGGTTTCTAAGTTTTGGTAAATGTTATTTTATTTGTATCAAATAATTACAGTCAGACTAAATATTTCCCTGTTTATTACGTAAGATTATACTTTATTGTTGAAAACGTTTCAAACCTTTCATAATGCTGAAAATAGAAATTCATGAAAGCCAATAAAGTTTGTTATCCTATTTTATTACAACGTAGTAGTTAATATAAATCCTGATGGAGGCAAACCGTGCAAATTATATTTGAAATTATAACTTATCGAAATAGTGCCAAATTTTACCATATTGTGTGTGAGTTTGTTAGTTCGGATATTCGGTGAGTGGTAGAGCCACTGTACGAATGGTAGTGTCATTATATGAGTGGTAGAGTCATTTTGTATGAGTGGTAGAGCCATTTTGTATGAGTGGTTGGAGTCATTGTATAAGTGGCAGAGCCACCTTGTATGAATGGTAGAGCCACACTGTCGACAATGTTGTCTAGAGCATGAATAGGCCGGCTCGACTGGGTCGTTACCACTGTCTTACAGAAAACTAACGTAAAGTAGCGGCTTACTGCTGCGTTTCGTACGGTGAGTGAGATATCCGGAGACCAAATCCTCCATCCCCTCCCCAATCTTTAATAAGCCTTTAAAAATAATTCCAAATACGCTCGTTGCACCTTTGCTTACTCCTTTGGTACAGGCGTGAGTTTATGTCATGTATTGTATTATAGACGTGGGGAGCATGGACAATACTCAACTTTATAACGTGGTAAGTCCCTCGTATACGAGAGGCCGTCTGGGTTGGTACCACCGCTTTGTCTATTTCAGCTGCGAAGCAGCAGTGTGTAAGCACTGTTGAGTTCCGGTTTGAAGGACTTTAAAGCCAGTTAAATTACTGAGCATTATAAGACTTAACATCTTAGGTCTCGGTGTGACGAGCAGAATCCAATACCATGCAGTGCTATATAATTCAAAGTTATATGTGCTGTTGCTTCTGTTTATGGGCAGGCGTGGCGCATACCATAAGGCGAGTGACCTGCTCGTTTCATCACTCAAGCTAATAAAAATAAACATTATTGAGTGTTATAATGTTCCTCATTGGCATAAATTGAGCTGCTCTTTTGTAATTAAAAATTGTATTAATGTAGTCATCGAAATAACGTAGTGCAAATATTGTAAAATATTTTGAAAAGAGCAACGCTAGAGTTTCTTGCCCGTTATTTTCTAGCGAAAAAGTTAAAATTTTACCGAAACTAAAGCTCACTTGTATGACGATCCTAAATCGAGATTAGTCACTAAACTTATTATTATCATAAGATTTGTCATTTTTTAAATATAGTGTTTAAACTCGATTTAGCATTGTCGTGCAAATGGGCCTAAATGATGTGTAACATTTCATGGATTCAATAAATAATATGATTTTAATTTTGATACGTTGTTGCAGGTATGTTTCTTCGGCAGCCTGGCCAATGCCCTAAACGTGGCGGTGCTCACGAGACGGGACTTAGCCGCGGCACCCATCAATCGTCTGCTCAAATGGCTCGCCGTCGCTGACGTGTTTGTTATGCTTGAATACGTGCCATTCGCCGTCTATCGATATTTGGTTAGTTCTTAATACTTTTTTTAAAAATTCGTGATCTGCAAAGCGACTATGCTACACCTGATGGTAAGTGTAGCGCAATCCAAGAATACTGTCGACCAACGACAGACGATGTGTCTATCGTAGGTTGGCAAAATTATGCCGGCTTGCCTAATTGCTTCTTCAAACTCCGTTTAAAGGACCCCATATTATAGGAAGGCGGGAACACGAGTGCCGGCAAACTATTCCACAGCTTGGCGGTCTGGCAGAACTAAGATTTACGCGCTTTTTAGTTCTAGCCGAGATGGAGGAGACCACGAAACTGTTGTTCCGTAAGTAGGTACTTAAGGTCGGCTTTTTTTGACATAATGGTAATAACCCGGTCCAGCCCATTTTTAAAATTGTAATAGTAGATTGACCACTTGCCTAAAGTTATTTGTTGTTGTTCAACAACCCGGATTTGACTAGCGCGATTGACTTTGACGTAAACATCCAGTAGCCCAGAACTTATTATAAAACATGAAATAAATAATTATATTTCCGCGAAGGCCTGTTTTTGTATGCTGAATAAATCCAATAAAATTAATCATGAGACTGGCGACATAACGCAGGCTCATGTCAGCTGTTTCGCGTATAATTTATGATGCAATCACACCCTAAAATATAATCCACGTTTTAGTGTTCATCTTTCTTTCTTTCTGTCTGACGTTATATCAAGTTAATGTCCGCCTTCCTATCATAATTTGAGAGTGGATTTGGTATTAAGTTGGGCGATCCGCTGTCTGACCCCCACAACCCACAACGGGAACCAAGTTTCGCCATTGCCTCGTCTGTCAATCAGCAGAGTAGACTATGTACAGGTGAGATTGGCTTTGGGCTTAAGATGTTGGTGGCCCACTTGAGTGTCCATCATTATTAGACCTGAAATATATTTGTAGCTTTTAATCACTTACTTATCCTAAGTAAGTGGACTTACTAAGAAATGACTAATGTAATTGTAAGTTGCTTACTGCAAATGTCATTAAATTACGTAGAATATAAGTTGGGACCTATATCATGTCGGATCTAGAATTTGGTCTAGGTGTAAACGTATATACTTACGCAAGTCTTACGTAAGCCTATAACTAAAACTTACACAAGTAATTTCTTTGAGGCTTTAACATTATGTTTAATTATGATTCTCAGTTTGTTCGGTGCGAGAACACGTTCTTTGAAATAAAATTAGTTGTAAAGAAATTTCTTAAAATACATTAATACGAATAAACAATAACGAAATAACCTCCACTTTCCTTTAGAATTTTTGTTAATTTTTGTGATGAAACGGACACTTTGTTATATCTTATATCAGTTTACTTACATAATATTTTTATTACATAATATATTTAAAATACAGAATATTCGCTAAGCCGGTGAGATAAATGATTTAATTAACGTTACTAATAATTGTTTAACATTTTCTGCTCACGTATTTTAATTTAATATGACACTTATTTAAATTATGTCTACTTAGGCTAATTAATTACATTTAAAGGCTATTAATAGTTGATGTAATTATTTTAACTTCAATAATATAATAATTATTCACCCGCTAAAGCATGTCTCAATTTGATAAATATTGTATATTTTCCTGGCGTCTGATTATTTTCTTTTCTCATGCCAGATTCTGCCAGGCCAGCGTGAAATGCCGTACAAGTGGGCGGCTTACCTTCTGTTCCACATGCACTTTGCTCAAATATTTCACACAGCATCCATCTGTCTTACGCTCTCACTCGCCGTGTGGAGATATGTTGCCATCAAGTAAGTATGATATTTAATAAGTTATGTCTCGGTGTGACGAGCACAGTCCAATGCCATGCAATGCTTTGTTCTTCAAAGTTCAGTGCGGTGTTGCTTCTGTTTATGGGCAGGCGTGCCATTCAGGTTAATAAAAAAGTATTTTTGTTATCATTAAGTTTTCATAAATTATATCATTAATTAACGTAAAGTTAATATGTCCATCAAAGTTAACATGTTCTATCATCTAAACTACAATATACGTCTCCATTAGCGTTGATATTACTTTTCAAGTTTCCTTCTGAAGTATCAAGTCCATAATTGGCTTCGAGCCAAGTGCAGTATTTGAAATGAGGTTTCTAAGTGAGGATTATTACTTGTGCGGTTAATAATATATATCTTTGAATTCTGAGTAATTAAAGTTGCAAAAGAAAACTTATGAGTCTAGTTATTAAATAAGTTTTTGTTCGAAGAAGTCTTATTGTTTATGAACTACAATTCGTAGAAATAGAAAGGAGTAATATTATTTGATAGATATTTGCTTGCTATCTTCGGGCATGTTCTTTGATGGTTGGTTTAATGACGTAATATATTGGATGGATTTAGGATCATTTTCTCAAAATGTCCTTTTCTCGAAAGTCCTTTTCTCATAATGTCCATTTTCAAAATAATTGATTTAGTACTACGTGCAAACATCATAATGAAGATGTTGCAAGGAAACCTTCAGAAAAAAACTGAAAAAAACATCGATTGTCCTTTTGTTTTTCAAAAAATCTCTTTCATTATAGATTACAAAAAAAAATATTTTGTAAAAGGACACTTAAATCAAATGTAAGGAACAAAAAATATACTAGCCTTGTATTATACACGTCCCACTGCTGGATACAAGCCTCCACTGCTGAATGAGAAGGGTTAGGTCTTAGTACACCACGCGCTAGACTAATGCAGCTTAGCAGATTTCACATAGCTTCCAAATTCTAATAGAGAACTCAGGGATACAGATCCTCACGATGTTTCCTTCATCGTTGAAGCAAGCGATAATTAATAATTAATACACTCGTAACTTAGAAAAGTCAGCTGGTGCTATTGCTCTTGGGGCTGGTTTTGAACATGCGACTTTCGTCTCGACAGCATGTATGTACCAATCCCCACTGAGCTATTGCTGTTATATTATTACTGAAATTATTAATTATTATTATTGTATGTATTTTTAATACATATATACATATGCACTCACGCCTGTAATCCCCGAAGAGGTAGGCAGAGGTGTAACCAGCACACCCACATTTCGCCGAGCGTATCTCCGTCCCACAATGTGATAGGGGGCGAGCCTATCGCCATACCGGACACAAATTCCAGACTCCGGGCTGATACTGAGCATTTCGTAATAGAAAAACCCAATACCACTTTACCCGACCCGGGGATCGAACCCGAGACCTCGGCGTTAGCCTCAATCGTAACGCGTACGCATTACAACTGCGCCACCGAGGCAGTCTTAATATTCGAGTCGAGTCGAGGTATTTTTAATATTAATCTCATAATCATATCATCTCTTAAAAATCTAACAACTAGGAGGAAACCGTTAGTAGTTGTGTATGTAAATAATGACTGAAACATTCATGTGAAACTAATGACATTCAACAACTGGATATAAATTGATATGAAACACAACTGAATCTATATTTGGCACGCCATTTCAAATTAAGCTTCCAGCGTTGATTATCTGAATGTACACTGGAATCCGTTTAATTGGGTTTAGTCTTTACTGAGTTGTTTTGAAACAATCCATAAATTTAGTTTTCCAAATTTTTTAACGAAATTTGATCATAATGGAATAATTGTTTACGAGTGGTAGAGCCACGCTGTAGGCAATTTTGTCTACAGCATGAATGGGCCGGCTCGTCCGGGTCGTTATCACGGTCTCACAGAAAACCGGCGTTAAGTAGGAGCTTGCTGCTGCGTTTCGTACGGTGAGTGAGATATCCGGAGGCCCAAATCCCCCTCCCCTTCCCAATCCCTTATTATCCCTTTCCTTTAAGGTCGGCAACGCGCCCATAATTTTTTTGTATTGTGGGCGTACATGGGCGGCGGAGATCGCTTACCATCAGGTGACCCACTTGCTCGTTTGGCGGCCTATACTATAAAAAAAAGTAGAATATGATTAAAAATATTTTAAAAACTATAATTGTGTCAACTCAGTGGTCAAGTCCTGAAGCTGTTTCTATCGATAATACACGAGCGAATAAGAACCAAATGTGACGAACAGCTCAGTGACAGCCAGTTTGGATTCCGAGCCGGAGTTGGAACAAGAGAGGCTTTGTTCTCAGTACAGGTTTTGGTTCAAAAATGCAGAGACATGCAACAAGAAGTCTACCTTTGTTTCATAGATTATGAAAAGGCGTTTGACAGAGTACAGCACGATCGCTTAATAGAACTGCTCAAAGACATAGGACTAGATGGAAGAGACATTCGCATAATACAAAACCTGTACTGGAACCAACGAGCTGCAGTCAGAATTGATGGCGAAGAATCCAACGAAGTTGAGATTAGAAGAGGAGTCCGACAGGGTTTATTTTATCACCCACGCTTTTTAATATATACTCGGAAGCGATTATGGCAGAAGCTCTGGATAATCTGGACTGCGGCGTCAAGGATAACGGTCGTCTCATTAACAACTTGAGATACGCCGATGATACAGTTCTCATAGCTTCTTCGGAAAGGGAACTACAGAAAATCGTCGATCGAGTAAATGAATGTAGTGAAAGGGCCGGTCTCAAAATGAACGTGCATAAAACCAAAGTAATGGTAATTTCAGGTGAATGTGGTCTCCGGCCACATGTAACAGTATCTGGTCAAAGACTCGAAAGGGTTAAAAAGTACAAATACCTTGGTACCTGGCTTACTGAAGAGTGGGATAGCGACCTTGAAATAAAAACTCGCATCGAAGTTGCTCGCAGTGCCTTCGGTAAGATGAAAAAGGTCCTCTGCAATCGCAGTCTTAAGATCCCACTGCGTATCCGCCTGCTTCACTGTTACATCTGGCCGATACTTCTATACGGATGTGAGGCCTGGACCATCAAACAACATCTCAGGAAACGTATAGAAGCATTCGAGATGTGGACTTATAGACGTGTAATGTCAATATCCTGGACTCAGAAAATTACTAATGAGGAAGTCCTTCGACGGGTAGGTCAAAACCGCAACCTTTTGGACACCATCAAAAAAAGAAAAGTTGCATATTTAGGACATGTACTACGACATGATAGATACGAGCTCCTTCAACTCATAATGATGGGAAAAGTAGCGAGTAAGAGAAAAGATGGTCGAAGGAAAAAGTCATGGCTGCGGAACATCAGAGAGTGGACAGGGATAGCGAGCGCTGCTGAACTATTTCGTCTCGCAAAGGATAAAAGACAGTATGATGAGCTGACTGCCAACCTTCACTAGTTGGAGAGGCACTACAAGAAGAAGAAGAGTGGTCACGAACTAAATTAAACTTACCCCCGTATTCATAATCTTTACTATGAGACCTCATAGTGAACGCGAACGCATAGTGATTTCTCTAAACGTCATTGGTTAGTTTTTGGTTCTTAATCAAAACAGAACAAACATGTACACATAATTGAACACTTGGCAAATAGCTTACTTAAGTGTTGTTTGTGAATACTGGTCTAAGCATCTTGAGTAAATGCTGCTTACCAAATTAAATATGATACGTTCAAATATATACTGGCGGGAAGATGTCTAACTAGATACTTCCAAAAATAAATAATAAATACACCAAACAGTCACACACATAGTCCCAACTCCACACTAGGTTAATCTGTATTGTGGGTATCAGGAACTACGAGGGACTTGCGGTCCCAGACCCGAAACAAATATTTGTGGATCCCACTAACATTTGTCTCGGTGTGGGAATCAAACCCACGGCCTCTCGATTCGCAGCCGGGTAGGATAGTACACACACATTTCGCCGAGCGTATCTCCGTTCCATGATGATGATAGGTGGCGAGCCTATCGCCATACCGGGCACAATTCCAGACTCGAGGCTGAGCATTTCGTAATAGAAAAACCCAATATCACTTACCCAAACCGGGGATCGAACCTACGACCTCAGCGTCTACCTCAGTCGTAACGCGTAAGAATTACAACTGCGCCACCGAGGCAGTCAACTATAATTAACTAACTACTAACTAAAATTTGTATTGTTAAACACGCCGAAGAAAATATTTCATAAAAACACAAATTACGAAGGAAAGCGCCAGGTAACATGTTTGAAACTTTGTTAATTACACGCTCAAGCAAAAAAATAAGTTTATAATGAAAATAGGCATTTATGTTTCTGTGTGAAAAAAATAATTTACAATGTTTAATGTTATAACATAACCTTTGCATAACTTTATCTGATAAAGAATACTATCTTTATATATATAATTCTACAGTACGTGTGTATGTGACTGAACTCCTCCTAAACGGCTGGACCGATTTGAATGATTTCTTTTGTTTGCGTTTGGGTGGCGCCCTGGATGGTTAAGATTCACAATTGGACCCGGTAGGTGGCGCTGCTGTAGTTGCGGGTGAAACTGCGCGGGAAAGCTAGTTAATTATAATTTTACCCACGGTATAGAAGACAGTTTATCGTATTGTTGCCAATAAGAGATAGATGAAGACTCCTACTTTGATTGTTTGAGTTGTTGGACTAATGTTTAGTCATAATATTTTATCGTTGCATCACATTAAACTGCCACTCTAACTGCTGCACTCAAAAACGTCACTAAACAATAATTGTCATAGATATCGATTATTTCTCTGCCTGCCTCTGTGGCGCAGTTGTAATGCATACGCGTTAAGATTAAGCTAACGCTGAGGTCTCGGGTTCGATCCCCGGGTCGGGTATAGTGGTATTGGGTTTTTCTATTACGAAATGCTCAGTATCAGCCCGGAGTCTGGAATTTGTGTCCGGTATGGCGATAGGCTCGCCCTCTATCACATTATGGGACGAAGATACGCTCGGCGAAATGTGGGTGTACTCATTACACCTCTGCCTACCCCTTCGGGGATTACAGGCGTGAGTGCGTATGTATCGATTATTTCTATACTCAGTAACGGAGCATATATAACTTTCTGTATTCAATAACAGAACATAAATAATTAATTGGCTGTGTGTATGGAAATGAAATAGTCGAATTCTAAGAAATTACTTATGACAATTAAAGTTTAGTGACGTCTCCGAGTGCGGCAGTTAGAAACGTCAATTAACTGATGGGTAAAGCCACTTTGTAGACAGTTTTGTCTACAGCATCGATGGGTCGGCTCGATTGGGTCATTACCTCTGTCTCACAGAAAACTGGCGTAAAGTAGCGGGTTGCTACTGCGTTTCGTACGGTGAGTGAGATATCCGGAGGCCCAAATGCCCCTCCCCGTCCTAATCCCTTAATTTATCCCTTTTCTATAAAGTCGGCAACATGCCCATACATTGCTAGGACAAATTATATAATGAACTTTATTTTTATCGAATGAGTAAGATGTCGATATTCGACTTGCAACTTTGGACAACACTAAATGATAAACAGTTGAGCTTTTGTCTCACTCCAGCATTGTTATTCCCGCTCACGCACTTCACTTAGTTTGAAGAGATGTGATCGATCGTATCTAACGTAATAAACGAGTGATTATTAACGAGATTAGCGTAAAATTTTAGGATATCCGGTTTTTGATACGATCCGGTACATAAATACTCACTGACAGGTGTATTTATCGATTCTTAAATATGACTACACTTTTCTGTTGTATAAAAGTGTTAATATTGAAATGATTTTGCAGGTATTCGGACAAAAATCACATATTATGCACAGAAAGGCGATGCAGCACGGCTATATTAAGCAGCTTTATACTACCGCCCATCCTCTGCATCCCTACGTATATGGTAAGATTTGTCTATATTTACCTATACAGTATTTCATCTTTGTCTTGTGGCATAATATAGGAGCTGAGAACTAGAAAGGTCTAGATATAGATATATGTTGACCATCAAGAGATATTGCGTTTCTCGAAGTTTGGTAAAATTATGCCGTTCTGATGTTACTGGAGATAACTAGCTGAACCCGGAATTCGTCTAAACAAGCCACTGTGGCAGGTTTCCTTTTTTTGTACACGGTGGTTCCTATCAAAATTTGACTGTATATAAATTATGTATTAAATTTTATGGATACAATAAATATATATGCATAATTTTGTAATTTGAATGGCGATAATGGACCGATTTGGATAGGGCTTCTAACTTGGCCATAATTTCGAACAACGTCTTGGTGATATCCAAGTTCAACAACTTATCGTTTGAGACACAAAAGATTGTCCTTGAAAATTACCACTGAACGTAGTCTTTATACAGTGTTAGTCAGAATGGATGTACTAAACCGTGGTCAACCTAAAGTATCGCTGATACCGCATATATACCGCATCTCATAAAAAAAATTGCATACAAAAAACAAATATTGTGTTTTAATTCAAAAAACGCACTACCCTGCCGCGCGTTTTTAAGCTCACGACAGCGGCAAAATACAAAGGAACCACACCGATGCACCGCAATGGCCCTAAATGAAAATACAGCTGATCAAGGATTATGTGTGCGTAGTTTCTATACAATCGTAAATAGTAATATCTGAAACTACTGTTATGACAGGTACTTTTTTTCTTTCTGGCTCGGTACACCTTTTCCGAGTAACCTTGTATAATTGGAATCAGAACTTTTAAACTTTGAAACTTCACTTCAGTGACCTCACATCCAACGCAAAGGACCAAAGTCCATTGAGTTAAGTTCGCCCCAAACATTATGCCATAATCAAATACCAACAGTAAGTTACAGGCAATTTAACGTTTTTTACTACCCGCACCCTTCAAGGTTCTACAAACTCTTCCACTTGATTAAGATTCAATCGCACGAAGGTTATCGCCTAAGAATAATATTTTCTATAGTCTGCGTGATATAAAATGTGTCCCGTGAGCGAAAAACCTGACATTTTGCTTTATAGTTTCGACGTTAGTTGCAGATTTATTATCTTTCGACGTTTCGTTCAGCAATATTTCTTGTCTTTTGAAGCCTAACCCAATCAGAATTATATATTTTATGCGAGATTTTGTTTTCTTTATTAACTGACAACTATAATTATAACTGTTATTGGATTTCAGGAGTAGGTACTTTTATAGAAAATAAACACTAGTATAAACACACTAGGCTACTTAAAATGAAGTGTGATTTTAGAATTGCATTGAACCTTTGAAGTTGAACTTTTAGAAAACCCAACAGCTGTAATAAATTTTTGCCTATTGGAGTGGTTTTTGTCTCCTCAGAGGGGTTGACGTCAGGCCGGCGGCCGGTCGTAAAAATTACAAGCTAAATCTTTCTGTAACATGTGTTACAAAGCATGTTGCGCCGACCTCACTAAGAGCAGGTGGAACGAAGGAGTGGTTTTTGTCCACCATAATAACAATCATATTCTGTAAATATTACAACCGGCTACATAGTACAAGTTCAAAAGAGAGGTAGATGATTCGATAGATGGACGGATATACAGACAGAAGTTCCGTTACCACCCTTTGGGCACAAACCTTAAAACCTCCTTCCTTCAAAGTGATTAACACTTTTATATTGATACGTAAAAAGCACATAAATAATGATTAAAGTTACATACATACATACGCACTCACGCCTGTAATCCCCGAAGGGGTAGGCAGAGGTGTAACCAGTACACCCACATTTCACCGAGCGTATCTTCGTCCCATGATGTGATAGGGGGCGAGCCTATCGCCATAACGGGCACAAATTCCAGATTCCGGGCTGATACTGAACTCTTCGTAATAGAAAAACCCAATATCACTTTTACCCGACCCGGGGATCGAACCCGAGACCTCAGCGTCAGCCTCAGTCGTAACGCGTACGCAGTTGTACTGCGCCACCAAGGCAGTCATCATGATTAAAATTATTTTTTCTAAAACCTCCTCAGCGTCTACAAAAGCCCAGTTAACTTATATGAAGTAGTTTAAACATTGTCTGTGACCGGCAACAACCTAATTGTAAAATGATCTAACAAGAAACTCGCTGAGTGGTTAACTGGCTTGTTTTGTAAGCTCAAATATCTCCCAACAATGTATAATGTGGGAGTAAAGTTTGGTGGGCCTGTCTTACTCTGCATGTTTGGAAACCCTTATGAGCGCTCGAGTATTTGTGTGAGGGCTACAACGTGGATTATTTTTAGAGCTTCATACATCGAAATGGAAAACGTAATCCTTAAAAGAGATAATTTTTTGTTCGTCTGTCTGAGATAAAAGTTTATCACCTGAACCATGTCCTTTTGCCATTTTCGTTTTTTTGTCTGTACTGTTTATTTTTAACATAGCTGTTTTAATCTAATGTTTGGCAATAAACAACTTTATTATTATTATTATATCTACAAATAAATATTGTACCTACCTACGATGTAAAATAAAAGAAATATGGACTGGTTTTTAGAGACAGCGGTCTGAGGCAGTCCATAATACCACGACTAGTATTTTAATAAATAACAACATATATAAGTTCACGTTTATATGGAATGGGTAGACAGTTGTGCAATTACCACTGTTCGCCGAGCATGTTTCCGTCACAGCCTATTGTCTGTTTTTAATTCCGGAAAGTATTTTGACATCTATGAAAAATCACTCCTTAGACTTTGGCCAATTTATAAAGATTTAACCTGGCGATAAGTTGGCTAAGGTAATAGCAAAAATAATATTAGCTAGAAAGCCGTACATTTAAATTAGCTTGAAAGACGAGCAGACCGCCTGATGGTAAGCGCTATGCCTGCCCAAAACAAAAGCAACGCCACACAGAACTTTGAATTAAAAAGCAATGCGTGGAGACATAAGATGTTAAGTCTCATAATGCTTAGTCATTTCACTGGCTTCAATGTTCTACAAACCACAGTGTTGACACACTATTGTTTGGCGGCAGAAATAGACTAATCAGAACATTTCATACGCAAAATCTCACTTAAAGATAGTTCCGAATATCGCGACAAGCACAAAAGGCGAGCGTCAGTGTCCTCTGATAATGTCGTCTGTTAACTCAACGTATTTTTTGAGGTGCCCAACCGAGGCTAGAGGCTGCGACGTGCGAAAATTTTATAGATGTGTTTTGACCTCAATAAGTACATAATTATGCGACCTCGCTAAATTATGTGACCGAGACAGTTCACTGCGACGCGCGGCCGTTTCCAAACAATTTCATACAAAGTAGTAAGTGTTGCTACCACCTGACTCGCGACACGCATCGCAATCTCCCTGTCTCGGTCGCGTACTTCAAAACGTGCCTATAGGTATCGTCGAATTTCTGTACATAACACTCGCATAATTATGTAATACAATTTCTGGACATTAAAAGAGGCCATAACCCATGAGTTTGTATCGGCATTTCTTCTCATGGCTAGCCCCGAAATGCCGTCGTAAATGTAATGTGGCATAAAAATGATTGACATGTAAAAGTTGTATTTATTATCCAATTTACAGAATAAATGATATGAATTTTTAATTTGAATTTGAATAGTCTACCATAGATTTATGTAATGAACAGTACAAATGCGTGGATACGACAGCATTGAAGCGTACTCGTATGTCTGTCGCTTAACACGACCGGGACTGTGCCTAAAAAGGATTATAGAAAATAATAATAATATAAAAACCAATTTATTAAGCAAAGTAAATCAGATTTTCCTATTACCTCGCTAATATCCATTCTTTTTATTGCAGAAAAGTACAATGGTACGATTATATGATAAATTATGCGCTTCGGCAATCTTCGGATATTTTTAAATGCGGCCATATAATGATGATGATAATACAAATTTGTTACATTAGATTGTGTAATTAATTTTTCCTGAGTGACTAATCGTAACCGGATGGCCACGCATTTATTGCATTTTCGTGCCAATTTGTAAAACCGAACATTGCCGAAGGGTATAATTTAACTTGTCGTAGTATAAATTTCAGTAACTTGGTGTACCTCAACCACGGATCACGTATAGCTCAACCTACTTTAAAGGGTATCGAAAAGTGGTGTGTCTAGCACTTCTAGCTAAATCGGTTCCATTAGATGCCGAGTAATAATCGATTCTCTTGTTATGATTTTAAGCTACGTAAATGTACAATGTGTTACAGAAAGGTGTGTTCAAATATAAGCAACATATAGTGTACGATATCATTTCCCGTAGTATCAAATCTAATTGCATTGCTTTACGTTTTTTTTATAACAATTAAGTGACTATGACGTTTCTAGCGATCTAAAGATTATTAGGCGAGGCGAGGTGCGAGTGATGCTTAGAGATAGTGTAGATTGAAGAAGTAACAAAAATATAGTGCTGTGATCTCTCTTGTATCGATTTATAAACGAGTGATTAAAATTAGCGTGAAATTTTAGGATGTCTAGATTTTGTTAAGATCAGGTACATAAACACTCATTGGTAGAAGTAATTGGTAGTAACAACCATAAAATATGACCACACGTTTCTGTAAGACATTGTACATGAATAATCTATTGAATCATATGAATAACAGCGAAGTAATTAGAAACAATCTAATCTTCAACTCCTGACGTTACTACCAGCGGTTTAATGAATGCCTATAAAAAAAATATTATAGAAGAAGCCAGCAAACGAGCAGGTGGTCACCTGATGGTCTTCACTGCCCATGGACACACTGATACCAGCAGAATCATTACGGACCTGACGGAAGGAAATGGGGATTGAGAAGGAGGAGAAGATTTGGAACTCTAGAAATCTCACTCATCATACGATTTACGTCGATTTTCTGTGAGACAGTGGTGATCGATGACCTTGTTAAGCCGGCAAAATCTTTAGAATAAAAAGGCAATATTGATGTATATCTTTGCAGGTGTTCGATATTCACACGGCTGTAGTACTAGAACCAACTGGCCCCATGATCCTGTACCACGTCGACTCCGATGAAGAGGGGAATTTGTACCAAATCAACTTCTGGGTACACGCAGTTCTCATAAAGCTGCTTCCGTGCTGCATCCTAACAGTCATCAGTCTATGGCTCATACGAGAAGTGTACAGTGCGAATCAACACCAGAAGAAAATTAGAGTGTACAATGCTTGCCCTACTAATAATAAAGCGGTCAAGCGACAGTGCAAGGCTGATAGAAGAACGAATAGAACAACGAAGATGCTAGTAGCTGTATTACTCCTGTTTCTCGTAACTGAGCTACCACAAGGAATACTTGGGTTGCTAAGCGGTTTGCTAGGTCGCTGCTTCTTCAAGCGCTGCTATGATTTGTTTGGAGAGTTGATGGATGCGCTAGCCTTGCTGAATGGGGCTATAAACTTCGTGCTGTACTGCTCGATGTCCAGACAGTTCCGCATGACGTTTGGACAGATGATGTGGCGCGCGCAACTGCACCGCTGGCCCCCACCACAGGCTTCCCATTCCGACGGACAACACACGTAAGTGATATACGAAGTTTATTAGACAGTTCTGTAAACAGTATCTATTTTGAGATGGTTTGCCAGCAAGAATGCGCAAAAAATACGTAAGAATTAATTTAAAGTTCATTTCGAGTGGATTATTCCAGTATTAAAGAGAATATCTATGTTTTTTTTATATACGTTATAGGCTCGTTATGATTCTATTTTCCAGACGGTTAATTCAGGTCATATGAGCATATGAGGAGAGCTCCTCTAAGCTCAATCCATAGTCGAATAACTTATGTATCAATTATTGTAAAACGTACTAATATATATTTTAGATGGCCCAATGTTCCCGAACCTAGCGATTTTTCAATAAATGTACCGATTTTCCCTGCTATCTACCGAAATGTCACTTTCTACCGATTTGTATATTATGCCTATATAATCTTTCTTTCTGCCCGGCGTTATCCCATATTAAATGCCAGAGAACGCCTTCTCATAATCAGATTTGACGGTGGATTTAGTATTATGTGGGGCGACCCGCAGTCTGACCCCCACAACCCGCAACGGGAACCAAATTCGCTATTGCCTCGTCCGTTTATCAGCAGATGGGGTTGCCTTTAGATGCTTAAGATGTTGGTGGTCCACATACACTCGCCTTATACTTAATAATGAACACTTATAATAATAATAAATACACCCAACAGTCACACACATAGTCCTGACCCCACACTAGGTTTGTGGATCACACAAAAATTTGTCTCGGTGTAGGAATCGAACCCACGGCCTCTCACTTCGCAGCTGACCCATTGCGCCACGGAGGCTGTCAATAATGAAAACATATATTTATTTGAACTATTTTACTCATTGGGAAAAAATCTACTTTAATTTGACTAAATCATATTCTACCCAAAGAATACAATACATGTGATAGAAACGAGCGTGCCTACAATACAAGTCAGGCCGTTTTTAATAAATTAAAATAAAAAGAAATAAATTCAATACTTACACATAGTCCTGACCCCACACCAGGTTAAACAGGGACTTGCGGTACTCCAAAACCGAGACCCAAAAAAATAATTATTATTGGTGATTACACAAACATTTGTCTCGGTGCGGGAATCGAAGCCACGGCTTCTCGCTACACAGCCGGCTACTCGCCCACTCCGAAATCAGTCTATTTTAACTTTTATCTGGTAGCCCGAATCACGCAGCTTTATTGTAAGCAAACCGAAATCTTCCTCGAAACATAATATGATATATATTAATTTTTCCCCGCCGTACATTGAATTACTTTTCATTCAACTTGCGTTTCTTATCTCGTATGCGCAATAAACCATTGTAAATACTGTCTGCTAATTAAAATGTTTTATTTACTTTTCCGAATAGTTTTACCTCGCATTCGCGGTTGTTAGTTCAATTTCAAACTACACACATGTTGACTTGTCTAAAAATATATACAGAAGCGTGCAAAGACCGGTCAGGAAGTTACTCTTAGCGAAACGATTTCAGCTCTGATTTTTTTAATTAAAACTGATGTTAAAACCACACGGATAGTAGTTAAATTAAATTGCTTTTCCGGTATCTCTTAGGAATGGCTACCAACTTAGATAAAAGTTTGTAGGAGATAAAGATAAGATACGATTAGTAAGTCCGCTGTGCACAATTTCATTCACTGTAGAAATTACAAATTTTAATTACATCACAATGTCCGACTTTCCGCCAAGAGCCAATTATAAAGTACAAATTTTAGATACGCATTCATATTTTATTGTATTATATTTTATTAAAAAACAAAATATTTCATAATTTACTTATTTAGTTGGGCATTGTGAAATAAAAGCTTATTGTTTTCAATACATTGCTGTCCCAAAAAGCATATACACCGTCACATCTATTTACTCAAAAAGGTCAGCAGAGGTGCTAAAAATACTATCACATATTCGCATAAACGCTATGTCAAGATAGTTTAATAACGTTACTATCTACATCTTTTAGCACACTACGTATACACTTCAGTTATCCTATTTTTAGTGCATGTGTCTGTTTTTACCTCCGAAAAAAGAGGGGTGTTATAACTTTGACCCTTTGTCTGTGGATTTATATACAACATGTTACAAAAAGGCGTGGTCAAATAGCAACGTCTAGTGTACGATATAAGTATTTCACCCAATCGAACTGTTTATAGAGCATTTGTCTCACTCCAGTATTGTTGTTTTCGCTACCGAACTACACTTAATTTATAAGGATGGGATCGATCTTACCGATCATAATACATAGGTGATTCAAATTAGCGTGAAATTTTAGATTGTCTAGATTTTGATAAGATCCGGTACATAAACAATCACTGTTAGGTATATGTAACGATCCTTAAATGTGACCACTCATTTCCGTAACACGTTGTATATGTGTGCGTGTCTGTCTGTTTCATCTTAGCGCCTAATGGAATAAACCGATTTGATTGCGTTTTTTTGTTTGAAAACTGGTTACAGATGATTTTCTAATCAAAGTCGGGAGATTTTGAAGGTTAGGTTATATAGGTACCATCTTAAATAGATATCGCCAAATTTGTATATTTGAAAGAGATAGCAAAGATGCGTCTAATAATTTCGTTCGATAGGGTGCGAAGATATCGTAATCTCGAACAACTCATGATACATTAAATTTAAAAAATCATAGAATTCCTTGACCTCCAACGTGAACCCAAAAACCTCACTTTCAATAAAAATAATCGATCTCTTAAATTTTCTCAGTAGTAAAGATATAAATAAACTTGTCATTATTCAAATATCAAAGATTTTCACAAAATCAATTCCTCCACTTCACTTGTATATCAATTTGTTACAAACAACGTTGGTAAAATTGATATCTTGTGCAGTATGAATATAAACAGTAAATTCGATATGCATTAAGATTTGAGAGTAACCTTTGTATGGTTGAGGTTTTAGAAAAAATACAGTCCTTATGGAGCTACATCAATATATTTCTTTAAGGGGGGAAAAGTCATTTAAGGTTGCAAAACGATTAGACTAAGCGCCTGTTTCACCACCCCTAAGTAGATACTACTTACCGATTAGAATATGACACGTTCAAACACAATAGACACACTCTGACATATATACTAGAAGATAGATGTATATTGTGTACATTTACAATAAAATAACGCATCGAATTAAGAACCTCCTCCTTTTTTTCGTCAGTTAAAAGTAGCTGTCTTATAAAACCTATTTGAGCGTTGTGAAATATGCCCTAAATACCGTTGTTATACTGTGAATGTCTTTTTTATTAGCTTTAATGACAAAACGAGTAGTTCGCTCGTCTGATGGTAAGTACCACGCCTGCCACATACGAGGGGCATACATAAGCCACTTTTATCCTAGAAAAAGACATTTACGCGGCCGGAGCCGCTTGTACCTGCTAGTTTTGATATACGCTTATAAAGTACCAAATATTCTTTATTTATAATGGACAATAATGATTAATGATAAACATGAAAAAATACGTAATCAAGAAAATAAGGATTAAAAGAAATCAGCGTGAGAACAACTTAGGAAAAGAATACGGTTATAGTTTAATAATGTTAATTAATAATGTGATTTAAATATTTAATACAATAATTGTATTGGATATTTTACTATGCTTGAACATTCTAGAATATTAGAAAATGTACCTTTACGTGTTAGGGTTGTGTTGAATCACATTAATAATTAATTTTCAATGTTACAATAGTTGCTTTGATAAATACGGTTTGTGTATTAAAATTTACTTGATATTTTATATTCATAGCTTTTGCCTATTCAAACAAAATAACATTTTCTAATTTCTCTGTCCAGTTGATTCGACATACTGCCTAATGAAGTACTGTTTAAAAATTAAATAACGGTCTTAAAATGTACGGAGGAACATAAATATTTACCCTGAAAGTCCTATTGATATTTCCTACGGTTTCGCTCGAATGCCGGTTTTATTTATGTTTATGCCATAAAATCAATTAGTTTTACAACCTAAAGATATCTAATAATCATATTAAAATATTAATTGCATTGTAATAAAATAATTTACATTATCAAAAATAGAAGATTTAATGAATACCCTGAAATAATGTATTCTTGGAGTTTGAAACTTATCCGCTTACTCAACTATGGTCGCAAGACTAACAGAAAAAATTATAACCTATAGTATAGGTATAATTACTTACAACGTGTGTCGAAAGGTGTGGTCAAATTAAAGCAACGTATAGTGCACGGCCCAAGTATTTCATCTCCCGTAGTACCAAAGCCGTATAGCAATGCATTTTTTTTAATAGTGATATTATCGATCTTATCGATAATAATAAACGAGTAATTAAAATTAGCGTAAAAATTAAAGATGCCTACATCCAAGATCCAATACAGAAACACTCCCTGTCCCGTGTATATAATAACCTTAAATATGACCACACCTT
This sequence comes from Mimas tiliae, assembly GCA_905332985.1. NCBI lineage: Eukaryota > Metazoa > Arthropoda > Insecta > Lepidoptera > Sphingidae > Mimas > Mimas tiliae. Next base: position 8,929,199 of record HG995256.1, on the reverse strand, counting down.
TCTGAAACACATTGTACTTAGGATAAAAGTAAACATCATCAAAAAGTAGCGATGATATTCCACTTTGTCTTGAATGTTATTTATCTTGCATATAACTATTTTTATGAATATATTTTTCAGTAAAATATATACAAAGTAATACACGAAATCTAGTTAAAATGTAGATCTTTATTAAACACTTTCGTAGGCGACTTTGTTCTACACAATATAAATCAACACCATAGATCACAGATATAAAACTGACATTTGTGAATTGCAACAACTTTTGCGGCTCATAATTTTCATCAATCGTATAAAGCAATAATGGTTTTTTTTATTTCCAGGGCGAAGTCTTCGCTACCTTGAGGAAGGCACGTACAAGAGAAACACGCAACAGTTTTACAACATTTCTTGTAAATAGCAATTGTATGCACTACTACGGCATCCATACAGCCCTCGCTTGATAGGAGCTGATTTAATGATAGTCCAAGATGAAAAATATTGTTATAATACAGAAAATATTAAAATAATTGATAAATAATAATAATATTATAATATGCACGCACGACCTAGGCCGTCAATTGGATGTGGAAATTAATATAAATTGCTAAAGCACTTGTCCCACCGGCGAAGTGCGGCGACGAGTAGCGACGAGCGAGTGTCACTCGGCGAATGTTATTTCCTTGATATACCCCGTTTCAAATAAATTAAATAGCTATGACAAATTCATTTTTCAAACATACAGTAATAACACATAGTGGATAGCCTGATGTTGTGCCTGCATGACTATCATGGCGCGACCGCAAAAATAACTTTGTATTACCAAGCCCTTTTGTGATCGCGTTGCTTTCGCTTTGTATGGTTGGCATGTTTTTGGACCACAAATAACGATATTAATATTAAATTCAATGGAAAAATAGTTTTGCTATCGTTGCAAGAAACTAGTGAGATTTCTCGATGTCAAGTCAGCGATCATTCAGAAAATGATGTCTCTTTTATTTACACGAAATTATACATTATATTGTACGTTTCGTACGTTTTGAGCCAGATAATAGTTAGTAGCCACTTGTTTAGTCGTTGGCGGTGGAACAAGGGCCTAATGGTATCTTAGAGTGCTGACGTTGCAAAGTACTTAATATATTCGTGCTAGCTCGTTGAACCATCTTATGGATAAGTGTAATGATAATGGATCTCTTCGCGTTTTTCGGAAGAAAAACTTTTACTATAAAGTGAAAAGTTACGGAACGTTTTTGCTTTTAGCGACTTGCCAGTTTATTCTTAGTATTATATGTTTTATTTAATCCCAGTGGAATTAAGAAGGATGTATCTATAATGTAGAATACGAATACCGTTGTAATATTTCACGACAAATTCGGAACAGTTGATAAATCCAAGCTTAATATATTTTTTTACAAAGAGGTAGAGAAATGACAATTAGACAATGTAGACAATTTTGTCTATGGCATTAATGGGTCGGCTCAACGGGATTGTTACCACTATCTCACAGAAAACCACAGAAAAATAAAAAAGAAATACGTGTCGAATTGCGACCCCCCATTTTTTGAAGTCGTAAATAGGGAATTAACAAATGTATAAATCGAAACCTTTACCGTAGTTCAGAATTTTATCAGCTAAATACGTTGCTTAATTAAGGAAGTTTGGATTTATCAAAATAAATGCTGTTTAATTTTCATAAGACTGTAAACATGTTGTTTTGTTTTTTATCTGCTGCACGCGACAACATTCATTTCTTAGAATTGAATTATATCCATGCTCGGAGCTTGTTAACACTTTGTCTTTACTGAGTGCAGAAATAATCTAGTTCTACGAAATTGTTAATTGCGACTTAAAGTTATTTGACATCTCTATATGCGGCAGCAGTGGCGGATCCAGGATTTTGGTTTGAGGAGGGCTTGACCCAAAATAATAAATAAAATAATCTGAATATACTATACTTACTAATAGTGGAAAAATAAGGATAAGCGATGAAAATTATATTATAGGTAGTACTAAGAAAGTAGGATAATATCAAGATTCATTTGAGATTTGTCAGTGTACCCAAATGATTTTGGGGCGGGGCTCAAGTCCCTTAGCCCCCTCCCTGGATCCGCTAATGTGCGGCAGTAAATTATGTTCTTACTATTAGATATGATGAAATAAGATATTTTGCATAATAATAATACTAGCTTCGTATTACACACGTCGCATTACTGGGCACCGTCCTCTATTGAATGATAGGAAGGGGTAAGGCCTTAGTCCACCACTCTGGCGTATTGTGAACTTCTCAGGTTTCCTTCACCAAGCGATAATTAACAATAAATACACACACAACTTAGGAAAAGTTAGAGATGTATGCTTTTGGGGCTGTTTTTGAACCTGCAACTTATGTCTAGACAATCCAAACCACTGAGCTATCGCTGCTTTTATATCGCGCTGATATTTTGCGTAAAAATATTATTTTTGCAACAAATAGGTATGATTATTATATATCGACTTAGAATATATTAAATTATTGGAATGTATATTGTACGCTACAGAATATAACGTATTTTTACAAAGAACAATGGTTTATACGTACGCACTCACGCCTGTAATCCCCGAAGGGGTAGGCAGAGGTGTAACCAGTACACCCACATTTCGTCAAGCGTATCTCCGCCCTTATGTGATAGGGGGCGAGCCTATCTCAATGGTTTATAAAACATAAAAAATCCGTGTTGCCTAAGACAATTTCAGTAAATGATATGGTGCTGCTCAGTGAAATTTAATTACACCATGTCTGTCCTACCTTTAAAGGGCTCGATCTGTAAACCGCAATGTGTAGCCATATATTCGTGGTGGATTTTCTTACAAAAAAAACAAACTGCAAGTAAAATAAGGATATGTTGGTACGAACCCCTCGGGGCGCTAGTCCGACCCGTATTTAAATTATATTTTTATTTTCATGTAGGTATATATTTTACACTATACAATATCTTACAAAAAACCTGTTATTATTTTTTAACTACGTTACCAGAATCGTCAATCATAAAGGGATAACTCAATTGAGAAAACTCTACAGTAAAGTATCGAGATAATATTTTCTTACATTTAATAATCGATTTTGATAACGCAGTTGAAACGATCAACAGAGTTTTTGTTACATATTGTATACAGTAAATATTGTATTAGATGTAAAATAATGTTATATTAAATGTGTACTATTAATTACTATCTAATTGTAAAATTTGAAATAGGAAAGACATATTTCAATTAAAATATAACCACCGGTAACTTTATTATCTTTATTTGTTATCTATTTCTGCTGCGAATCAATGTGTGAGCATTGGTATATTCAAATTCGATCCAAATTTAAACAACTGTTTTTTTTTTATTAGCTTGAATGACGAGACGAGTAGGTTGCTCGCCTCATGGTAAGCGTCACGTCTGCCCACAAAAGAAGCAACACAACACAGAACGGTGCATCGAAAGCACTGCATGGCATTCGACTGCGCTCGTTATCCCGAGATATATAATGTTAAGTCTGTATATGGGCAGGCGTGGCGTTTACCATATAGCGAGTGAACTGGTGGTCTCGTTGTTGAGAAGAATAAAAACAACCAATTAACTTTTGCATCCGTTGTGTATCAAGTAAGAGCAAAAGTATATTATTACATATTCTAATTCATATGTGGATCAATACTTTGGCAAAAATCTAAGAAGGATTTGGCCGTAATCAATCACGGCAACTCGAGGTTCGTCAGAGATTAATTGTTTTTATATAGTGATTAGTACATCCATAGACATCAATCTAAATAGACATCGCAAATATACCTACTTCGCGAGCTAAGACTAGAAGATTTTGCGAGCCTGATTTTGTCTGTCCTCGATATTAATGAAATAAAATATTAAGGTCGACTTTCGCAACGATTCTTAAACACATTTAGCCATTAAAAAGCTTACCAACAGGAAATCATATGAAAGGTTTGACATTGGTAATGATTACTGGCATTGACATTGCATTTTTAGAGTCTAAATGCGATTAAGGATCGTTGAGAAAGTCGGTTTTAGTCGAACCATTTTTATTTGTCTATGGTTTATGGTCGAACACATCAAAAAATCGTGTTGTAAAGTATTGTAAAACCTCCTGTAAAATGTTTCAAACGACTATATCACGACTAAATTGCCCTTTTGATATGTGCAGCAGGTACTAAAATGTACCATTTAGTTTTATATATATTGAAGTATTTGCAATGTCTACTTAGACCTATGTCTGTGATGTCTAATAGTATCGAAGAAGATTGGACATAAAACACTGGATTCATTACACCCTCTCCTACCACACGTCTATATATTGTTTTTAAATCTTAGGTCTATACTATACTTAAGTCTACGTGTGTGTTTAAACGGTGCCATATAATGCATTTTGTAGAGTAAAACATATTTAATATTTGTAGAGTTGTACGAAACAAAGTAAGTTTCTCTTGTGCGATGTAATGTAAGTTGTAAGTGTACGCTAGTCATTTCTGCTAAATGTTCTAATCGTTTGCCATCGAGTTATGCTCACGTATACAAAAGTTAATGTAAAGTTGTACATATCGTTTTATAAATAAAGTTTTTATTGTGTATTGTATTTTTTCCGGCAGTTGACAGTTATATGCGACTGAATATAATGCCAATTAAGACCATTAATCAAATGAGGTCTATAATAATACTAGCCCTGTATTATACATGCCCCACTGCTGGGCACGGGCCTCCTCTACTGAATGAGAGGGGTTAGGCCGTAGTCCACCACGCTGGCCTAATTCGGATTGGTAGACTTCACATACCTTCGAAAATTCTTATGGAGAACTTCTTAGGTATGTAGGTTTCCTCACGATGTTTCCTTCACCGTTAAAGCAAGTGATAATTAACAATTAATATACACGTAACTTAGAAAAGTCAGAGGTGTATGCTCTTGGGGCTGGTTTCGAACCTGCGGCTTTCGTCTCGACAGTCCATACGACTCCCACCTGAGCTATCACTGCATTCTGCATACAATGAGGTCTATACATTAAATAAATAAATAACACCTAACAGTCACATATATATTGTGTCATCATCATCGGTATTAGGAACTGAGATTGAGTGGTAGAGCCACTCTGTAGACACTTTTTTCTACAGCATGAATGGACCGGCTCAACTGGGTTGTTACCACTGTTTCACAGGATAGCGACGTAAAGTAGGACCTTGCTGTTGCGTTTCGCACGGTGGGTGAGATATCCGGAGGCCCATATCCACCTGCTTATCCCAAACCCTTATTATCCCTTTACTTTAAGGTCGGCAACGCGCCCATAATTCTTTTGTACTGTGGGCGTGCATGGGCGGTGGAGATCGCTTACCATCAGGTGGTCATGGGACGGAAACAAGTTCGGCGAAATGTGGGTGTACTGATTACACCTCTGCCAACCCCTTCGGCGATTACAAGCATGAGTCTGTATATATGTAACTCTTAATTCTCACATTTACGCATTAAAGAAATTTGGTTCAAATTGAAAAGCTTTAAATAAAATTTACACACAAATACCACAATGCAAGGAATTTAATCGCCAACAAAAGCTTTCCTCATTTAAAATAACCACTTTATTAAAAGAATTTACCTTGAAAACATTACCATCGAAATTTTACATGTGAAAAATATATAAAGGGCTGTAGTCAATTAAAACTCATCATTTTTTGTTCGTGTTGATTCTGCTTAAACCAGCTTGGGCTTTTCAGATTCCGGACCAGCCTTCACATTTTATTTCGTCGAGCATCATTTTAATTCTCTGAATGACCAATAAATATTTTAAACGATGACGTTTTTTAGGATTCCGTAGCCAACTGGCAAAAACAGAACCCTTATAATTTAGTCATGTCTGACTGTCAGTTTTTCCGTCCGTTTTTACTCAAAGATTATTAGTACTATATGAAATTTGGATGGTAGGTGTATTCTATGAACCGCTATACAAAGGTGTAGTGAAGTTAAGAAAAAAAATTAGGGTGGCTCTCTAGATATATATAGCTCCCTCAGTTTTTTGCTCCATTGCCCATATACATATGTGGTATCATTGGATATGTTCTTAAAAGATAATTTGGAGATGTCTAAATGACTTTTTAATTTAAGACATAGTGTGTGAGATATGCGTGTCCAAAGTGGTGAACAATGTGCCCCCCCCCCCCCCTCCCTCTAACTTTGAAATTATGAGATGGAAACTACTGGAAAAAAATCAATATAGTGTAACTTAAAAGGTTTATTTCCATAAGCTAGAATGCATAGCTTTTGAGATATGGGATATTTTCAGTTATACAATATTTTAGTTTAGAGATCGCCAAAAATAACTTTGTTTTTCACAGTGTCTTTGAGAAATATAAACTTATTATTGCCGCAGATGAAATTAGTACTGACTACGGAACTCTTCATTGTGCATAGTCAGGCACTTGACCGGTTTTTAATCTCTGATTTGATTAAATAAGAAAAAAGATAAAAGATCTCCTTTGTTAGCCAGTGTTTTTAGGGCATTTTTTTATATTATCACTTAAGGAAAAATTAATAATCAGTAGATATTATGCTATTATAGCAAAGACAAAAGATTACCTTCTTTTCAACTACGAGAATTTTCTATTAAATATTTTGGACAGACTTCGTCCCTTACGTTTTATCATTAAGATTATGTCTGAAGTAAAGATACTCTCAAGACTAAATACTAAGCCTCAATTTAATGGCTGACAGCACCAAAATTATCTTAATCGTAATTGAGCTTTGTATTTGTACATACTATATAACCTTGATTAGCCTACATACATGTTCAACAACACCACGTAATATAAGACAATCAACTATTAATGCTCTTCTCAAACTCTGACAAAAAATAGGACGTCTAGATTGGCGTTAAGTCTAGGTGGTAGGTGCCTCGTATATGTTGTGTTTCGGTTTGAAGGACATTGAAGCCAATAAAATTACTGGGCGTTATGAGATTTAACAACTTATGTCTCAGGGTGACGAACGCACACCAGTGCCATGCAGTGCTTTATAATTAGAAGTTCTGTGTGGTGTGGCCTCTGTTTATGGGCACGCGTAACGTTTAACATTAAGCGAGAGACCCACACATTTTTACATTCAAGCTAATAAAAAAAGTCAATCAAACCTTCATTTCTTAAATATGAAAATAAAAACACGAAATAAGTTTTTTTTATCTATAATTATTTAGAGGCTTTGAATCAACAAGATTACACCAGCCTCATTGTAACCAAAAAATAATATACACAGAAAGAGAAACATTAGGTAAGTATTCTTTAAATTGCTCACGAATTTGTAAATTAAATAATTGAAAAGAAAAAAACACGAGTGGTGTCTGCTCTATGTCTCATTTAAGAAGTCGACTAAGACACAGTGTCTACACAATTTTCATATCACAAAAAACAAAACAGAGTGCCTCGAGCGACACCTTTGAATTTTGATCAGGTACACGAATGAAATATGAGTAAGTTTAAAATTATGGTCTAGACAACGGAATTGAATGAAAATCGAGAATAAATAGCTGCTACGATCCTTTACCCTTATATACCTATACTTTTTAATGACCCATAGTTCTAATAATAGTAATTGGGGTGTAAGTGGATCACCAACATTTTAGGTCCAAAGCCTAACCCGTCGTTTTGTATTAATAAAGTAATACTCATCTCACGTAACTTCTAACACAGTTAACTACATGAACGATAAGACATAAATGTATTAGTATGAACCATGTTACAGCTATTAAAGCGCCCTCGGGCTACATAGTAGTATACAACTTAAAATTAGTATGAAAGAAAAATAAGACAAATATATTATATCTATTAGTAAATTGGTTCGTCGCGTTTCAGTCTGAGTCTAGACTCTTTTTTTTAACGTCAATATCATCTATGTAATGCTGGTATCAGATATATTTATATACCCAACTGGACAGCAACCACCGTACACTTATGATTGTTCCCAATATTCTGTCTACCGACAGACTTGCTTACTGACAGTAAAATTTTGACACATTTTGTATGGAAGATCTGCCAGAACACTATTGTTAGTAAGCAAATCTATCTTTATATTGAATACTAGCTGTTGCCCGCGGCTCCGCCCGCGTGAATGTCATTTTCCGCGATAAAAAAGTACCTAGCCTATGTGGATACACATTCATACGCACTCACGCCTGTAATCCCCGAAGGGGTAGGCAGAGGTCTGGTTACACCTCTGCCCACATTTCGCCGAGCGTATCTCCGTCCCATGATGTGATAGGCGGCGAGCCAACGCCATACCAGGCAGACTCCGGATTAATACTGAGTAGTTCGTAATAGAAAAACCCAATATCACGTTAACCCGAACCGGGGATCGAACCCGAGACCCCAGCGTCAGCCTCAGTCGTAACGCGTATGCATTACAACTGCGCCACCGAGGCAGAGACTAATAACAATGTATACTTTACATACCATTCTATTTACCTTTACTTACCATTCTATTTACATTTAGTCTAATAATTAATCTTATCAACCATAATTCCTATATGTTCATTAACTGATGAGTTCATAAGTGGTAGAGCCACGCTGTAGACACTTGTCTACAGCATGAATGGGCTGGCTCGTCCGGGTCGTTACCACTGTCTCACAGAAAACCGGTGTTAAAGTAGCAGCTTGCTGCTGCGTTTCGTACGGTGAGTGAGATATCCGGAGGCCCAAACCCCCTCCCCTGTCCAATCCCTTAATTATCTCTTTCCTTTAAGGTCGACAACGCACCCATGATTCTTTTGGTAATGTGGGCGTACATGGGCGGTGGAGATTACTTGCCGTCAGGTGACCCACTTGCTCGTTTGCCGGCCTATGTTATAAAAAAAACTATATATTACTATCGCGTTATTTTATACAGCTCAAGTAAAGATAATGTGTGAATGAAGCGAAAATTTATACTACGAGTATTTTCTTCCGCTTGTCGAAGCCTTTCCTTTTATCACTTGTTGCTTGCGAGATTTCTATCGAGGAAAATCGAGACAAATGATAAAGTTGGTACAGCATTTTACTGGAATATATTTTTATTTCAGTAAAACGCTTTTATATACGAACGAGAGATTTTTGATTCAGTAGAAAGCAGCAGCAGTATTCATCATTGCAGCGTCCATTAAGCGTCCACTTTGCTCACTAATACTAATGCCCGTATTCAAGAATAACACTCAAGTGAGCTCTTTGCTAAGTGTCAAGTTCTATACACGTGATTAGTCTATTTATGGCGCCAAACAAAAACGGACCAATGACGTATACAGAAATCGACATTTAGCAAAGAGCTCACTTAAGTGTTGTTCTTGAATACGGGCTTATCCCCAATATTCATAAACATTACTATTTGGTCTCATAGTGCTCGCGAACGCATATTGGAGATTTCTGTACACGTGTTCAGTTTTTGGCGTTCAAGAGAAATGAATCAATTACGTATACAGAAATCTACACTTAGGAAAGAGCTCACTTGAGTGTTGTTTTTGATTACACACCTAGTCCCCGTATTCTTAAACATTACTATGTGATCTCATATTGTCCATGAACGCACAGTATCGATTTCTTTACACGTAATTGGTCTATTTTTGGAGCTAAACATTTTTTTTTATTAGTTTGACTGACGAGACGAGCTGGTCGCTCGCCTGATCACCCCGAAACATAAGTTGTTAAGTCACATAATGCCCAGTAATTTCACTGGCTTCAATGTCCTTCAAACCGGAACACAACAGAGGTTACACACTGTTGCTTGGCGGCAGAAATAGACAAAGCGGTGGTACCAACCCATCCGGCCTCTCGCATACGAGGGACCTACCACCTTGTGAAACATAAATTGACCAATCAGAAATTCTATTCATATACAGAAATCGACACATCAAAGATCTCACTTGAGTGTTGTTCCTGAATACGGGCGTTAGTCATCTTGACTAGTAAAATACCTTTGTGCTTCTAATGCCATTTTTGGCCAAATACAGTGGAACTGAAGACCTATTTGTTTAAGTCTGTTTTATATAACACATCGTTTATAGAAACCAATTTATGTACAAAACCTTGCACCAATTCATACAAACAATCCCGTCATGCTACCAATGTAATAAACGGCTCATAGACGGGCGTTGTTCGCTCAAAAGCACCCTAATATTTCGAAACGGGCAATAAATGAGGCTAACTTGCGTATTTATTCCCGAAAAGTTATGGACCATGATAAACAGCGTAGCAATTTTATTACCGAATCAATATAAGCTTTGGACCAATTGTGAACATAAGTTTACAAAACACGGGCGACGTTAATTTATGAGCTAATAGGGGATGCTTTGCGACTATTTTTATCCTTGTGACGTTAAGAACCCCGTAATGTTTGAGGGCGTGTGATTTACTACCTATTGTAGTTGGTGCAAAAATGGTGTGGATTGAGCTTTATTATTTCAGTGGCAGAGTACCATAGCTGTCATAGCATTGGGTAATGGATTTCCAAAAAAGTTTGAGAGATTTTGTGATCTGTGATAGCATTGGGATTTCCAAGAGAAGTAGCGAGATTTACGGTTAGAAAAAAATATTAATGCTTTTTTATATACGTGTTACAGAAAATAAAAATTCCACGTTAATTTTAATCACTCGTTTATTACGATCGATAAGATCGATCACATATCTATAAATTTAGTGAAGTGCGTCAGCGAGAATAACAATGTGAGTGAGACAAAAGCACATCTGTTTATCATTTAGTGTTGTCCAAAGTTGCAAGTATTATATCCACATGTTACTCATTTGATCTCTAATCAGATATCAAAATATCAGATACTCAAAATAAGAAATTCTTTATTTTATATACAGACGACTGACTCGGTGGTGCAGTTGTAATGCGTACCTACGCGTTACAATTGAGGCTAACGCTGAGGTATCGGGTTCGATACCCGGGTCGGGTAAAGTGGTATTGGGTTTTTCTATTACGAAATTCTCAGTATCAGCCCGGAGTCTGGAATTTGTGCCCGGTATGGCGATAGGCTCGCCCCTTATCACATCGTGGGACGGAGATACGCTCGGCGAAATGTGGGTGTACTAGTTACACCTCTGCCTGGGATTACAGGCTTGAGTGCGTATGTATGTATATACAGACGAATTGTGACCTTTCTATTTTTTGAAGTCGGTAAAAACATCACGAAACACCAATTTTAATGGGTAATATACGACGAGCGTGTTATTAGAGGACCAAAAAGAAAATAAAGAAAGAATCTCTTTGTCAAAGGGACGTCATTATTAATTTACATTTTTTGAACCAAAATAAAAAGTTAACAAACATATTTAATAAGTAAACAATAATGCTATATTGAAAACTTAATTTAGGAGCAATACTTTTACGATTGAAATTTTCCCCATATTTCGTTAATAAATTTTGTTTACTAAATACCCTGCCATGGCAACTCATCTTTTGTTGGATTTTTTCATATTATTAATCATAAATAATATAAAGGTTTTTCTTACAGCAGTAACAAACAACCTCTATATTACCTACAAGTTTTTTTGTGACAGCCGCTGTGGTGCAGTGGGCGTGTAGCCGGCTGCGAAGCGAGAGGCCGTAGGTTCGATTCCCACACCGAGACAAATGTTTGTGTGATCCACAAATATTGGTCTCGGGTCTGGGTGTTGTGGGAGTCGCTCATAGTTCCTGATACCCACGATACAGGTTAACGTAGCGTGGGCTCAGGACTATATGTGTGACTGTTGGGTGTATTTATTATTTGACGACGATGATTCCAAAAGCATTATTCCAAATTAATTCTAAGAAACTGTAAAGATATTGAATAACTTTGTTTTCCAATTATGCGATTTGGGAAAGGCGCGTGTCGAGCAGTTAATGAATACAGGCTGATGGATAGATGGGTCACTCTTGAAATTGGTCACTTTACGGTCTGTTTTATGGTACGTGACTGAGACAGGGAGACTGCGACAAGTAACGCGAGTTAAACGATAGCGATACTTCCGCTCTGTGTAAAATTATCTGAAAACGGTTGCTCCTGTCTCGGTCGCATCGCAAAACGTACTTATACAATCGCATACAAAGCAAATTGAGTGGTAGAGCCACGCTGTAGACACTTTTGTCTACAGCATGAACGGACTAGCTCGTCCGGGTTGTTACCACTGTCTCACAGAAAACCGACGTAAAGTAGCAGTTTGCTGCTGCTGTGTTTCGTACGGTGAGTGGAATATCCGGAGGCCCAAATCACCCTCCCCTTCCCAATCCCGTAATTATCCCTTTCCTTTAAGGTCGGCAACGCGCCCATGATTCTTTAGGTATTGTGGGCGTACATAGGCGGTGGAGATTACTTACCATCAGGTGACCCACGTGATCGATTCCGACGTCTGCCACAAAAAAAATTTGCGTTGCTGTCGTCAAGCGTCGCGGTCTCTTGTCTCGATCGCGCACATAAAAGAAGAGTTGATATAGACATAGAATATTCATACCTACATATTTTTATATCTATATGTATGTATCTAATTATGTTTACCTAGTGTTAATAATAAACAAATCCTAAACAGTAAAACAGTTTTGTTAAAATACTTAGATATTTTAAGCGCCGACGCACGTGCTCTTATTATATTATATAACTCAATAACAAACAAAAGCGTTTGTAGCTTCACTGAATTCTTTTCCATGAATGAATAAGTACAAAAATAATATAAAAAGAAATATTCCCGTTCGTCTAGAGTCTAGACTGTTCGATTTACACCTATTTTGCAACCTACTACAAGTTATGTTTAAACCCATAGAAATCGTATTACTTATAGCACATGAAATTTAAAAATCCGTGTGCATCTTTATGAGTAAGGGCGAGGCCCAGTTGACAGCGGGTGCGGGCTGCAAACGCTTGATATTCATAAAAAATTGCAAAAACACGCGGGTCTATCCTAATCGAGAGCAGATGCTGAACGGCAAGTCCAATGGGCGCCAAACGGGCAGCGGTTCACTATCCAATCCCGCTGACTATCCAATCCCGTAAATGTTTCAATTTTGAATATTGCCACAAATATAGCATGACTCAGAAAACGCAAGCTTTTAGTGGGTCCACATTTGTGACATTTCATCATTACACGATATAACTCCATAACCCTGACAGTAACGCATGTTAGTATCCGTCATATCAGTATTTTTTTTTCGTCTGATGGCAAGCGTCACACCTGCATATAAACAGAAACAATACCACAATTATAAAACAACTCTGAATTACAAAGCACTGCATGGCACTGGACTGCATTCACTCCGAGACATAAGTTGTTAAGTCTCATAATGCCCAGTAATTTCACTGGCTTCAATGTCCTTCAAACCAAAACAACCGTGCTGACACAGTGCTGCTTGGCGGCAGAAATATGCTATCCATGCTATCGTCATCCCATTATCCAGCGGCAAGTTGCGCCGGACCGCTGCCCGCTCGTCGCCTATGCCGCTCGGTACCCGCTGTCAATTGGGACACATCTCTACGTCTTATTTGAATTTTCTCATTTGTATCAAGTGTTTGTTCTACACGTCGCGCCATGCGCCCTGCTGCCCGTACCCGCTCTCAGCTTTGCCCCAGCCTCAGTGTGTGTATAAAAGCACGTTTTGAGGTACGCGATCAAAATAGGACTGCTCACTCGCCGACAGCGACGTGCCAGCTTTGTATGCAATTGTGTAGGTACGTGCGAGACAGAAGAGCGTGACGTGCGACGGCTTCCATACAATATCATACAAAGTGGACTTGTCGCAGTCTCCGTCTCGGTCGCGTACCTCAAAACAGATCTTTATACGTGACCCATTGTTGATGTGAATTTTTCAGCTTTCTCCTGTATCTGTATTATAAACAAACATTGGAATGTGTATGCACTGTTTTATTTCGATCTGAAAGACGTTGAAGCTAGTGAAATTACTGGATATTATAAGACTTAACATCTTATGCCTTGGGGTGACGAATGCAGTCCAGTACAATGGTTTGTAATTCAAAGTTGTGTGGCGATTACCGACTAGAGGTCGTTGAGAGACCTGCTCGTTTCGTCATTTAAACAATTAAAAAAAGAACACTGGACTTAGGCATAATAATACAAGCATTTAATTAATAATCTGCCACGTAATAATGTTTAAATAGCATGAATGAGCTTGATCGACCGGGATAGTACTACTGTTCCATAGATAATCTACACACGTTATGAAAATTTGCTGTTGCTTACTTACAGAAATTTGACGTAAAGTAGCATTTGTACGGTGAGTGAAATATCTATCTGGATGGCCAAATCTCCTCCCTTTCCCAATCCCTTAATTATTATTTTCTCTTAAGGTCGGCAACGCGTCCATGATTCCTCTGGTATTGTGAGTGTTCATGGACGGTGGAGATCACTCACCATCACGTGACCCAGTTGGTCGCTTTCCGTCCCATGTTATAAAAATAAACAAAAGATGGAAAGTTATAATACGCATTATCGACTTTCTAGAAGATTTCACACTGGATTATCAACGTCTTTCACACTTGTTAATAAATTTTCAGTTTCTTATGTAGTATACATCGAATCTCATAAAACGGAGATCAATAAGAAATTCCAGAGGGTGTACACTAAATTGAAGAAAATGTAAATTGATCCGTGCCGCGCTTACAAATACGTTTCGTGATACGAATGTTGTCACTGTCTCGCTACCAATGAACCGAAAGCGTTAAAAAATCATTATACGCTATTGTTCTCGCATTTTTAATTACATAATTACATTTCATAACAAAACCATGTTCCAAACATCAAAGTGTCTTTGATGTCCGTATAGATGTTTAAAACCGAGTAAATATAATGAACTATCGAGCATAGACATAGTCGACTAATGGCTGTTCCCAATATTCTGTTTACCGATAGATTTACTTACTGGCAGTTAATTTTTGACATATTTTGTATGGAAGATCTGTCAAAACTGGATTAATAGTAAGTAAATCTATCTGTAAATAGACTATAAGGAACGGCTGTAAAATGGCCACGATTCACGTGTGGTGCGATGTCGGTAACAAGACCATTTTTAACGTTGGGAAAATCTCTACCGCCACCTCCCACCGCGTGTCCGGCCGGCCGGCGCGGTTAAATTCCACTCTCACGGACTTTTTTTATTGCATCTAGGCCAACAAACGCGCAAGTGGGTCACCTAATGGGTAGTGTTCTTCACCGCCCATGAACACTCATAATTCCAGAAAAATCATGGATGCGTTGCCAACCTTAAAGGAAAGTGATAACTAAAGAATTCGCTTTCCTTTAAGGTGGGCGATTTGGTCCGGCGGATATCTCACTCACCGAATGAAACGCAGCAGCAAGCTGCTACTTTACGTCGGTTTTCTGTGAGACAGTGGTAACAATCTAGTCAAGCCGTCTCATTTATCCTATAGACAAGACTGTTTACAGCGTGGCTATAAGACTTTAGGACTAAAACCTAACAGTGTTCATCGGGTGCGCTTTGTTTGGTCAGGGCTGCATGTACTCTTTTATACTCTTTCTTGGCCGCGACGCCGACTACTCTTGTAGAGGACCTCTCCATTAATAAATAGGTGGGTGATGGTGTAGTTATCCACCCTCTTATTTACTCTCAGTAACAGGACCTAACCTTTGTTTAAGTGTGTTGTAAATAAGGTTTAAAAATAAACATTCGTATATTTTTCTTCGTAGAAAGATCAAACTCCGGCGTCTCGTTTTTCAGCCCACTATTCGCCCACTGCGCCGCGTCTCGCCTCCATTGAAAGGAAAATTATTAAATTTGCTTTTATATTCATCTTAGTAATTTCGTAATTATTTTGCCGACTTGGTTTATTTTCCTTACGCCTTAATGTGTATCCTATGAATATTTTATACATAAAATATTATTAATATCGTGATTAAATACAATCATATTTTCTTCGAAAACATCAATTATGTTCATTTTTATCCGTTTGTATTTTCGTATTATAGGTTCGGCTAATAGATCGTAAAATTATTATTGTCATTATGGATCATATAGGTAATAATATTATATAACGTAAAAAGAGATTAACCGAGATTAATCTAAATACTACCAATATATATACGATTTAGATATACTGCGGACTGCCTCACAGTTGCAGCGTGTGTAAACCTCTTGTAATCCTACTACTATTAATAAATGTGAAAGTTTGGATGTTTGAGAGTTTGTGAGTTTGTGAATTTGGCAGTTCACGCCGTAACGGCAGAACGGTTTTGAATGAATTAAGGCACACAGATAGACCATGACCAGGATTAGGACATAAGCTACTTTTTGTCCCGAAAAAGGGCGTTCACGTATGCGGAGCCGCGAGCATAAGCTAGTATACATTGATACTACCTACCTATTCTATATAGTTTTTTTTTATCCTCGGCAAAGTAGTCACACGCTACACCTGATGGTAGCGCAATCCATGAATACTGTCGACCAACGATATATCGCAGATCGGCAGAATTATGCCGGCCTGCTTACTTGCTTCTTCACTTCTTCTTCTACTAATGGTCGAAGGTCGACTGGTTTAACGACTGCTATCAGCTGAACAGCTGAAACTGACTTTTTACGTATCTGTATCTGTGTTTGTTGTATGTATCTTTTGGCACCTACTTCGTTGATCTCTGCATCACCGAAAGGAGAATGCCTCTGGCATTATGTTGACCTTTATACTAAATCGTATAGAAGTGCAAATCAAATCAAATCAAATCATTTATTCAGTAATTAGGCACTTTTACACGTCGAGTTTGAAATCTACCGGTGCTTTGCAAATGCCCACTGGTCTGAGAAGAAGCACCAAGAAACTCAGCCGTAGGTCTTTTGAACGTTTGTTTTTTTTTTTTATATTTGTTATTACAAAACTTAAATAATTTACGTTATAACTAATACGTTCATAGACAAACAGTGTCAATTTGGGATTAATACAATAAAAATACTTACAAAGTATTTTCGAGAATTCATGGTAAGATAAAACCTTAACTGGCTCCACTGCCACCTTTATAGCCGGCTATCTGTGCCCGCCACGCTTTTCGATTCCCTATTTATTGCAACAACGACAAATTCAATACGATATTTTGCCCTAAATATACCTGCATTCGAATATAGTAGTACAATGTAAGTATCATTCTTTATTTAAATAAATATTTTTACATTTTCATTTACTTTTACCTGGCATTATCTCGGCCTAATGCTACGGTTGGTCTTCTCGTATTTGACGGTATTTAGTACCTATTATATGGGACGACCCGCCGTCTGACCTCCACAAACAGCAAAGGGAACCAAGTTTCGCCATGGTCTCGTCTGTTAATCAGCAAATGTACCACGTGCAGGTGAGGTTGGATTTGGGCCTAAGATATGGTAGCCCACTTACATTCCAAGTAAGAACAATGAAAGTATAATAAATATCCACAATTTAATTATAATTATAAATCTATACATAATTATAAATCTATACATTTGTAACGGTATATGGTATTTATATATTATTATAAATAGACAAAAAGTATTTTCATGTTCTTTTAAGGGTTAAATGAAAAACATGGTGCTTTAATCACACTTTAAATAATTGTCTACAGCGTGGCTGTACCACTCTAAAAGTGACTCTATTTAAAAGCCGGTGTATTCGAGATTAATTTAATCTATTTCTTAAAAAAAACAACTATGTAGTAATCTTACTATACTACTTCCTACTACTATTATTATAAATGTGAGAGTTTGGATGTTTGTAACTTTGTGAATTTGCATGTTTGTCACGCCTTAATCGCTAAACGGATTTCGACGAAATTGGATACACAGGTAGATTATGACCAGGATTAGAATATAGGCTACTTTTTATGCCTGGAAAAGTCATATACGCGGGTTGGGCCGCGAGCAAATGCTATTGCCTAAAAAGTTAAATACTTAAACTTAATTGATCCCGGAAAAGGCAGTTCAAGCGATAGTTATAGATATTTTTATAATTTCTGATATCATGAGTTGTAACGATTAAGTTATTGCTTTCTGTAAATAACAACGTACATCCATTCGTGTATCAAAATTCAATACTCGCTGAAGTGCCTTTACGTTAATTAAATTATAGAATAGGGCGTGTGGTTGACAGCATCTTCGTATATACTGCGAGTGACAGCTGGTTATATACTTTGTGCTATTAACATTTATTGACTAGTTATTGTGAGACAGTGATAGGTAGCTACTATAGGTTTCTGTAAGATATAGAGCCTACTCTCTAATGAATAAGTTAATTAAGTTAGTTTTATGAAAACTATGGTTTTTTTATTTAATTTTTGCCCTAGATAGACAGACGAGCAGACGGCCCACCTGATGGTAAGTGGTTACTGCCGCCCATGGACCTCAGCAATGCCAGAGCACAGCCAGGCCGGTGCCTACCTTTAATGTATACTTGATTTGGTGAATAAATAAGTTGAGTAAAATTATACATGACAATTTAAAGACTAAAACGGCTTTTGTATCTCAACTCAATTTTTAAAATACATATACATACGCAATCACGCCTCTAATCCCCGAAGGGGTAGGCAGAGGTGTAACCAGTACCTACGCCCACCTCTCGCCGAGCATATCTCCGTCCCTTATGTGATAGGGGGCGAGCCTATCGCCATACCGGGCACAAATTCCAGACTCCGGGCTGATAAGAGGATTTCGTATTAGAAAAAGCCAATACCACTTTACCCGACCTGGGGATCGAACCCGAGACCTCAGTGTTTGGCCTCAAGCGTAACGCGTACGCATTACAACTGCGCCACCGAGGCATTCATTTTTAAAATAGTGTTTGTATAAACTGAGAGCGAGATTTCACAACTAAGAAATAGGCATTGTGTTTTCATTTTCATTAAGTGATGGCTTAAAATGTAAATAAGCAAATACTTATTTTTAACAGAGTTGAAGAAAAAGAAGGAAGTTCTTAACTAATTTATTATATTATGTGTACACTCAAACTAATTACTAATTTTTTATTTGAAAAATCACACATGAATTGCCTAGGATTGGAATTTGTACCATATACTCGTATGGCGGGAGAGTCGCTACCTATCAGTTTCACCTAACAGTGGAGGATATAGGACCTAACACGTACCCCGTAATCTCTTCACGGACTACTATTTCCCACTGATTAAATGCGAATAATATATAATGGTGCCGCCATTTTGTGGCTTCGTCCATAAATCAACTTTTACGTCATCTGTGGGAACTCCTATTGTTGAAAGTGCCAGAACTTAATCCATTAATTCAACAAAGTGCAGTTGACTACCGGCGCGGTGTTACCTACATATTTAACCGACTTCAATAAAGGAGGATGTTCTCAATTCTCAATTATTTCTTTCAACAATAGGTACAGTGTGTTTGCTGAACAGCCTATGGCGCAGTGGGCCAGTAGCCGACTGTGAAGCGAGAGGCCGCGGGTTCGATTCCCGAACCGAGACAAATGTTTCTGTGATCTACAAATATTTATTTCGGGTCTGGATGTTTTGTCCCAAGTGTTGACGTCAGACGGTCGGTCGTAAAAACTAAAAGTCATCATCTAAACATGTGTTAATAGCATATTGCGCCCACCCCACTGCAAGTGGGATAAGGGCAGGTGAAAGAAGAATAGGTACGGTGTGTGAGTATTTTTTTTACATTTTTCCAACACGACGAATGCTACATGATTAAAATCCATGTTAGTAGTCTTTTACTACGTAGCAGGTCCCTCGTATGCGATAGGCCGCCTGGTTTGGTACAACCACTTTGTCTATTTCTGCCGCTAAACAACAATGTGTAAGCACTGTTGTGCTCTGGCTTGAAGGCCATTGAAGCCAGTGACATTACTGGGCATTACGAGACTTAACAACTTATGTCTCGGGTTGGCGAAGGCAATCCAGTGCCATACAGTGCTTTGTAATTCAAAGTTCTGTGTTGCGTTACTTCTATTTATGGGCAGGCTTGGTGCTTGACGTCAGGCGAGCGACCCGCTCGTGCCGTCATTAAAGCTTATAAAAAAATATATAACGGGATAGCGCAACGTGCGACAGTATCCATACAATTTCATACAAAGCTGTTATGTCGCTATAACCTGACATACATCACGCGTTGCGGTCGCTATGTCCGGACCGCGTACCACAAAATGGGCCTTTAGATGTACCCCTTTTTATTAGGTAGGATTTAATTAAGTGAAAAGATGACCTTTCGTATTGAAGAGGGTAAGCTATCGGTAAAACAAGACCATGGTTTTTTTTGTTGTTTTTTATTTATTTCATAGGCCGGCAAACGAGGCAGTGGGTCACCTGATAAGTAATGTATGTCCACCGCCCATGTACGTCCACAAAAGTAGAAAAATCATGGGCGCGTTGCCGACCTTATAGGAAAGGGATTTAGGGATTGGAAAAGGGAGGGGGATTTGGGCCTTCGGATATCTCACTTACTGAAACGCAGCAGCAAGCTGCTACTTAATGCCAGTTTTACTTGTAACATAACAAACAATACTTAGACACAGCTGCTTGGAGGCAGAAATAGACAAAGTAGTGGTACCAACCCAGCCGGCCTCTCGAATATAAGGGACCTATTAAACTTCGGTTCACTTACCATCAGGTGTAGCGTAGTCATTTTGCCGAGCCAGGATAAAAAAAAAAGGCTCGATATATCACGCGTCGTTTCAGCCTCCGTGGCGCAGCGGGCGATTAGCCGGCTGCGAAACGAGAGGCTGTGGGTTCGATTTCCCCATCGAGACAAATGTTTGTGTGATCCACAATATTTGTTTCGGGCCTTGGTGCTGTGGGACCAGAAGGCGCTAGTAGTTCCTGATACCCACGATATAGGTTAACCTAGTGTGGTGTCAGGACTATGTGTGTGACTGTTGGGTGTAGGTATTTATTTATATATTATTTATTTAACTGTGTGGCTTGCACACACAGGTCTTGTGTAAATATCTAACAACTCGATAGCAAAGCTAAAATAAATAAACTGGCAATGTAACTACAGCGCATATTAATATTTATCCTAGACTCCGTATTCACTCAACTGTATTCTAGTGGTGGTTTTTACAAATGGAACTACATTTTTAGTATGACCCTTTTATCCAGATATTTTTTCCTGTTATTGCCAGTACAGGGTATGCTCTAGCTCGGATGAAGTGCTCGAAGGCGGACCCTCGCATTAAGCCAGGTTAATGCAGACAGAAAAGTTTTTCCTGCTAACGTAAGTCGATTTTTATACCATCGCTATTTCTATTTTGCCACCAAGCAGTAGTGTGTAAGGACTATCATGTTGTGGCCTGAAGGACAGGAAAGCCAGTGAAATTACTGGGTATTATGAGATTTTATACCTTGGGCCCACAAGCACAGTGCGTTGCCAAGTATTACCTGCCTATGTACATTGTAATTCAAAGCTTTGGATGGTGTTTTACTGTTTAGAGAGCAAGTATACTCGTCTCGTCAATCTGTAAATAAAAAAAAATTGTGTGGTTTTATGAAAAAAAGTTTCACTTTTACCATGGGTAAAAGTGAAACTTTTTTTCTCATTATAGACATTTAACTAAAAAAATTTGGAATAATATTACATTAAACACTAACAAAAACAAACAAACAAAATAGCGTACTATAGACGCCGCCATTCTGGCGAGCGCCTTTCACTTTATCCCTTCTCCGCGGCCGACCGTAACGCGACATGCAACACACAGGCCAAAAATTTTGAGACGATCTAATAAAAGTTTCACTTTAAAATATTCGTAAACGTATCTTTAACGGCTGTTTTTGTACTAATACTAGCTGGTGAGTCCGTCTCATATGCGAGAGGCCGTCTAGGTAAGTACCACCGCTGTGTCCATTTCTACCACCAAGCAGCACTGTTGCGTTTCGGTTTGAAGAACAGCAGGAAGCATTAAAGCTAGGTAAGTTATAAGGCATTATGAGACTTAACATCTTATGTCTCGGGATGACTTTTCAGTGTGCTTCTGAAATTCAAAGTTATGTGTTGTAATGCTTCTGTTTATGGGCAGTCATGACATTTACCATCAGGCGAGCGAACTGCTTGTCTCCTCATTCATGCTAATAAAAAAAGCACATTTTAATATGGCCCTTATCCGATTCCGATTTTCCTGTTAGAGTAAGATGGTCTTCATAACTTGAGTGGACATATTGGTGAATTATAATAAGTTATGGCCAATTGACCGTAACTTAGTGGCGCAATCTCTATATACCGCGCAGCCGCTCTAGTACATAGAAGTCTATATATTAAAGTCATTGCTTAAAGCCGATAAGAGTCATACCTCCTTATTTATAAAAATAATTATATATACTTTTGTTAAATTTATTACCTTGATGTTACTTGATTGTTACATTTCATACCCGAACCAAAGCCGACTACTTGGCCCAAATTTCCCGAATTAAAAGTAGGTCGAATCGGAATCTCAATCAATTATCATGAACGTGTAAGTTTATGTCATGTTTTGTTACCCTTGTTTGTGTCATTTTTGTTAGTTAAAATTCGATTATAATTAAAATGCACTTCTTTATAATACTTTGATTTTTATCTGATTGCCGCTATTTAGTGAGCCAGTCAAGTAGGTTCCTTCTTCCTTACAATTTCACACGTATAAACTTATTAAATTAAACGAATTCTTTTTTATGTAATACTAATTTTGCTCGCGGCTTCACCCGCGTGAATGACTTTTCACAAATCTAATATACTCTATATTTGTCCCCAGGATAAAACCTATCTCCTTACCAAATCCCCCTCCCATTCCCAATCCCTTATTACCCCTTTCCTTTAAGGTCGGCAACGCGCCCATAAATCTTTTGTATTGTGGGCGTACATGGGCGGTGGAGATCGCTTACCATCCGGTGACCCACTTGCTCGTTTGCCGGCCTATGCTATAAAAAAGAAAAACCAAATAGATTTAAAATCTGTTGAACCGTGAACACGTAACATTTTTAATATTAGTATGGATTATAACAATTTTACAGGATTCACGCTACTCTTCATCATACTGCATAGTCATGTACATCATCAGGTTAATGTAAGCGTAACTCAACAATATAAAGAAGCCTGAGAATAAAAATGTAGTTACGTTACAAATTATAGTTTATTTCTACTTTGGAGTGATAAAACTACTTTTATGATCTGGCAATCTGTTGAAGGCTACAATAAAACACTTCATTGAAATATAACGTGACTTTTTGGGTCAAACTATGAAAATTGAGGATTGTTCAATTAAATATAATAATATCCCAACATATCCCCGAGGAGGTAAGCAGAGGTTTGACTGCATCCACGAAGCGCTGAGTTTATTCCATCCCATAATGTGATAGTCAGTCAGTCGCCATGTCAGGCACCCGAGGCAACTAAAATTTAATTTTGAATCGAAAACTCAAACACATATTACGATTTCGCCAAGCAACAGTGTGTAAGCATTGTTGTGTTCCGGTGTGAAGGACATTGAAACCAGTGTAATTACTGGGCATTATGAGACTTGACACCTTATGTCTCGGGGTGACGAGCGCAGTCCAGTGTCATGCAGTGCTTTGTTATTTAAAGTTCTGTGTGGCGTTGCTTCTGTTTATGAGCAGGCGTGGCAATTGGTGAATCAAAAAGTTCTAAATCAAAAATAGATTGAAATAAAAAGCGTTTAAACGTAGCGTAATGGGTCAGTAGCTGGCGGTGAAGCGAGAGGCCGTAGGTTCCTATAATCCCCGAAGGGGTAGGCAGAGGTGTAACTAGTACACCCACATTTCGCCGAGCGTATCTTCGTCTCACGATGTGATAGGGAGGGAGCCTATCGCCATGCCGGGCACAAATTCAAGACTCCCGGCTGATACTGAGCATTTCGTAATAGAAAAGCCCAATATTACCACTTTACCCGACCCGGGGATCGAACCCGAGACCTCAGCATTAGCTTAATCGTAACGCGTACGCATTACAACTGCGCCACCGAGGCAGTCAATATTTGTGTGATCCACAAATATTTGTTTCGGGTCTGAGTGTTGTGGGACCGCAAGTCCCTCGTAGTTTCTGATACCCACGATACAGTTTAACATAGTGTAGGGTCAGGACTATGTGTGTGACTGTGTTCACCTATGTGTGTGACTGTGTTGTATTTATTATTTTATTTATAAATACAGTATACGTGTAAACTTGTATACTAACTAGGTGGTATGCCTGATAATCAACATCTCGTGTGACGAGCGCAGTCTAGTGACATGCGGTGATTTGTAATTCAAAGTTCTGTGTGATGTTGCTTCTGTTTATGGGCAGGCGTGGAGTTTACTTACAGACGAGCGACCTGCTATACTCGTCATTTAAGCTAATAATTCTTCTACCACATGCCCTTATCCCACTCGCAGTAGGGTTGGCGCAACATGCTTTTTAATATACGTAACAAAAAGATTTGATTTGTAATTTTTACGACCGACCAGGCCGCTTGATTGAGTTCAACCCCTCTAGGGAGATTCACGCTGTATTGTTCTAAAATGCTTGCTCTGTTTCAGGCTTTGGAACCAACAAATGATCTGTCAGCTCAACGATTGTCGGTTTAAGTGCGATACATTCAACGGCGTAAGTTGTTGGATGATGAAATACTTGAGCATAGCGTGCAGATTTAATAATTATTATCAATATAAATAAAAATGAATGGCTAAATTTGTCGCTAAGGGCAAAACTCGAGAAGGGCTGGCCCAATTTTGATGTCTTTTTTTTCTGTGGGTTGGAGTGGGTCCCTGGATGGTTTATATTCACAATTAGACCCGGTAGATGGCGCTGCAATTGGGTTCTAACTATCAATTATATTATATGTTGCGGGTAAATCCGCGCGGGACAGCTACTTATTTATAATTGTGTATTTTGCCAACTTATAAATACATTTACTTGGAGATGGAAAAAATAGAAGCTTTTGTATGACATAAAAGTCCTGAGGAGTAGAGCAATGCTGTAGACAGTTTTGTCTACAGCATGAATGGGCCGGCTCGTCCGGGTTGTTACCACTGTCTCACATAAAACTGGCGTAAAGGAAAAGCTTGCTGCTGCGTTTCGAACGGTGAGTGAGATATCCGGAGGCCCAAATCCCCTTCCCTATCCCTTAATTATCCCTTTCCTTTAATTTCGGCAACACACCTATGATAGCGATAATTTGAAAGTTATGTAGGTAGTTCGATAAATACTTACAATAATAAGAAACTGATTAGACCTATGTGAATAAAATTGATTGCGGTATAAATTATGATTATTTTTATAGCTAATTAATTTATAAGAGATTTGTAAAACCAACAATTGTTTCTTTAGTTGCCTGTTAACAGTGCGGACATAATACTTCCGGAACTTGTTTACATTCTTCTATAAAACGCCGAGTGGGTTGAAATGTCGTTTAGTATTACTTTGACTATCATAGAGTGAACAACTCCGTGTTAATAAAGTGAGTCTACCCTACAAGTGAGTTTCACTTAAATAATGAATCCTCTAACATCAGAAGACGGGATGCCTGAAAACGCCCAACAAATGACGTCGAGATATTTTGAGGACAATAACGGTGATCATAATATTCAACAAAACTCGTCGACACCCTCGCCGGTTTTGCAGCAACCAGATGACCATAGAAATGATCAGAAAGAACGTGAAGATAAAGAGCTAGTACTGCTTCGACGTCATGTTGAACTTTTGGAACATATGGTGTTTCGACAAAATAAAAACTCGGCTATACAAAACTGTCGACTTAGTGAAATTTACCTCGCCGAATTTGATCCTGATACTCATCAACTTACAATAGAAGAATGGTGCAAGCAAGTGGACTCTCTTATAAATCTCCGAGGATACTCACAACAAGTAGCCATGATGAAGGCCTTATCTTGTCTCAAAGGACGATCAAAAGCCTGGGCTGATGCCAGTGCCCATGAATTACCTGATTGGAAGGTGTTAAAAACCAAACTTCTGTGTCAGTTTGGTGCGGAAACTAGGCACATTTACTTTGTGACGAAATTTCGAGAATACACTTCAAACGATGCCAAAAATTACGCAGAATATGTCACAGAAGCATGGAGACTATTCTCAAGAATTTCACCAAACGCAACGAATAGTCTCATGGTCGAAGCTGTAATATCCGGAATACGCCCAAAGTTTTATCAAGCAGAGTTACTTAGAGCAATGCCACAGTCACAAGCGGAATTAATAGCAACACTCACTAATTACCGGAAAAGATCTGCATTCCCCGACTCCTTTTCAAGCGATGTAATAGAACGAAAACGTCCGCGGTTTGAACAAACTGAAGCCCATCAAACACAGCTTTTATGCAAGCAATGCGGCCGGAGTGGACATAAGATTCAAGACTGTAAAACTCCTATTTGTAACACATGTAAGAAGCCAGGACATCTGAGCAATAGCTGCTGGTCTAAATTGCATAATACTGCCCATTCAAGCAAGGAAAGTCAACCTGGAGTCAACGTAATACAAAGGACCTGCCCTAGTTGTACATCTCTTCAAATTGGTAATGTATCTTTATCTTGTTTAATAGATACCGGCGCCGAGTGTGCTCTTATAAAAAAGAAATCGGCCAGCTCTGTACCTGGTAGACGTAAAATTGAAATTTTGCAATTACGTAGTTTTAACGGCGAATCAGTAATTTCAAACGAAGTTATTAACACTGTCGCTACGATTAACGGAGTGACGTTAGATACTAATTTGCATGTGGTAGATAATTTATCATACGATGTCATCTTAAGAACAGACTCTTTGCAAATACCGGGTATCAAGATTGAGGTTACTGATAAAGAAGTATCACTTACAAGGAGTTGTCTAATTGGTTCAGTTCAAGTCGATCATTTACCACCAATCATCACAGATTTGACTGACACAACTAAATTAGAGCTTGTCCTTATAAAACATGCCGGAGCTTTTGGCATTACATCACCTATAAAGAAAGTCATGACTGGTAGTCTTAGCATCCGTCTTAAAGATCCACTCCGTATCGTTCAACGACGACCTTATCGCCTTTCACCTATAGAAAGGGAAAAGGTAAAATACATTATTGATGACTTAAAGACAAAAGGTATCGTAAGAGATAGCCACTCACCGTTTGCCAGCCCAATTCTTTTAGTGAAGAAAAAAAATGGCGATGATCGATTATGTGTAGACTTTAGAGAGCTGAACTCTAATACAGTACGTGACCACTATCCATTACCATTAATACAAGACCAAATTGATAAGTTAGGTTCCTCTAAATACTTTACCACACTTGATATGGAATCAGGTTTTCACCAGATACCAATAGATGAGGAGTCCATCGAAAAGACTTCATTTGTTACGCCTGATGGACAGTTCGAATATGTCACAATGCCTTTTGGTTTATGCAATGCTCCATCTGTGTATCAGCGGGCTATAAATAAAGCTCTCGGCGATTACAAAGACGGCATAGCGCTTGTCTATATTGATGATGTACTTATTCCATCCGAAACCGAGGAGGAAGGCCTTTTACGTCTGGACTTGGTACTAAAACGGTTGTCAATGGCTGGGTTTTCATTGAATATGTCTAAATGTAAATTCTTGAAAAAATCTGTAGAATATCTAGGTAATATTATTGAGAATGGTCAGGTGAAGCCTAGTATCCGAAAAATAGAAGCACTTAAAAACTCTAATCCCCCTAACTGTGTAAAACAAGTGCGTCAATTCAATGGATTAGCTAGTTATTTCCGTAGGTTCATTCCAAATTTTTCCCGCGTAATGTCACCATTATACAATTTAACTAAAAAGGATTCCAAATTTGAATGGTCCGATAAACATGAAGATATAAGGCAAAAAAATATTTCTTACCTCACTTCGAAACCCGTGAT
Organism: Mimas tiliae; assembly: GCA_905332985.1. Taxonomy (NCBI): domain Eukaryota; kingdom Metazoa; phylum Arthropoda; class Insecta; order Lepidoptera; family Sphingidae; genus Mimas; species Mimas tiliae. The sequence continues at coordinate 8,901,434 of HG995256.1, read as the reverse complement.
TACTATATTCAATCCTGATTTACCTACTGAACTACATACCGATGCAAGCTCATTAGGGTATGGGGCAATATTGATTCAAAAAGAAGGTGAAAGACGTAAAGTTATTAGCTATTTTAGTATGCGAACTACTGATGCGGAATCCAGGTACCATTCATATGAGCTAGAAACGTTAGCTGTAGTAAGGGCTCTTAAACATTTTCGGCATTTTCTTTACGGACGACGTTTCACTGTTATTACAGACTGTAATGCACTTAAAGCTAGTCGAACAAAAAGAGATCTTACTCCTAGGGTTCATAGATGGTGGGCATACCTTCAAAATTTTGAATTCGACATACAATATCGTAAAGGAGAACTAATTCCCCATGTAGACTTTTTAAGCAGAAATCCCTTAATTAACATAATAACAAAAGATCCTTCTTGGATAATTGTCGAACAAGAACGTGACACTGATCTAAAAAAAATTCGTAATGCTATAAGTAACAAAGAGACCTATGACAAAAAATACACGTTAAACGATAATATTCTAATGATTTCTATCCAAAATAACAGCGGTAAAACTATTACTCGAACAGTCGTGCCTAACTCTTTAGTTTGTAATTTGATAAAACGGTATCATGAAACACTTATTCACGCAGGTTGGGAGCGTACTTTAGAAAAACTTAAAGAACAATTTTGGTTTCATAAAATGTCTAAAAAAGTACGGTCTTTTTGCAACAATTGCCTTAATTGTAAAAGTCGGAAAAGGGCTCTCAGGGAAGCAACAAATAAATCTTCACCCCATAGAAAAAAATCCTATCCCTTTCCATACAGTTCATATCGACTTGATGGGTAATTTAACAGGATGTGACAAAAGGGCTTATGCATTTGTAGCCATCGATGCTTTTACTAAATTTGTAATCATTCATCGTTTACGTGATAAAAGTACGAATGCTATCCTTAAGAGTTTACAAGAAATGATAAACCTATTTGGCACACCCACTAGAATAATTTCAGATAGGGAACCAGCAATCATGTCAAAAGACGTACAATTGTTTTTTCAATCGGGTAACATTGAACACCATGCTATTGCACGTGGTGTACCAAGAGCTAACGGACAGATCGAAAGACTAATGCGTACTCTTCGAGATCATTTAAGCGTAGCGTCTCAAAATCAAAGTAAGCCATGGGTCACCAAGTTAGGCGAATTACAACTATGCATTAATACCACTAAATCAAAGGCGACTGGCTATTCTCCTCTTGAGATACTCATTGGAAATAAACGTTCAGCACCTGCACTCCAACAACTAGCTCTAATCCATGATGATACTAACAGACATGAGATACGACAAGATGCAATTAACAGAATGACCGAACAAGCAATCAAAAGTAAAGAAAAATTCGATTCCAAAACCGCACGCATTATACCGTTTAAAGTCAATGACTTCGTTTTGTGTAAAGATACTCAATGGTCTAACAATAAATTGGGTCCGAAATTTTTAGGACCTTATAAAATCCATAGGATCTTAAAAAATGATAGATATGAAGTGAAGTCTTTAAAACGAAATTCAAAAAAGATTATAGTAGTGGCCCGTGAACACGTCCGGCCTATTCCTACGCCAAATTTAATTGAGCTTTCTTCGTATGATGACCATGATAGCGATGATTAAAAAGAGCACAATATTAGTGCCAAACAAAAGAGCACGACATTAGTGCCAAACAAAAGAGCACAATGTTTGCCAAAAAAAAAGAGCACAATGTTTGCAAAAAAAAAAAAGGAGCACATTGTTTGCCAAAAAGCGTGGCTTACAAAAGTACTAGTTATAATTATTCATGAATTCTTCATTTTAGATTAAGAGTGAGATCTACGCTCAGAGCACGAGCGTTATTGCAGAACGGCCGTGATAGCGATAATTTGAAAGTTATGTAGGTAGTTCGATAAATACTTACAATAATAAGAAACTGATTAGACCTATGTGAATAAAATTGATTGCGGTATAAATTATGATTATTTTTATAGCTAATTAATTTATAAGAGATTTGTAAAAAGCCGAGTGGGTTGAAATGTCGTTTAGTATTACTTTGACTATCATAGAGTGAACAACTCCGTGTTAATAAAGTGAGTCTACACTACAAGTGAGTTTCACTTAAATAATGAATCCTCTAACACCTATGATTCTTTTGGTATTGGGAGCGTACATGGGTGGTGGAGATCACTTACTATCAGATGACCAACTGGCTCGTTTGCCGGCCTATGTTATAAAAAACATAACAGACAAATGAAAGAAAATTATCATTCACGAAGCCGCTTCATACGATTCTTTTATGAAACGCATAATGCCGCGCCGTATCGTACACAATAGTTTTTCGTTAAGTTCTCGGCTGTCATGCAAACAAAGACTCCCATCTAAATGGAGCTTTAAAGATCAACGTGAGTAAAATGTGTTAGTTATTGTTTAATATCGTATTATTTAGATATTTTTTAAAGGAAAGATATAAATGCTCGGCTGTAATATAAAAAAAATGTACCCACTCTCGCCTTTAATGTCGTCGGTGTAACGATCATTAAGATTATCGATATATACAAATAATATAACTGCCTTGGTAGCGCAGTTGTAATGCGTACGCGTTACGATTGAGGCCAACACTGAGGTCTCGGATTCGATCCCCGGGTCGGGTAAAGTGGTATTGGGTTTTCTATTACGAAATGCTCAGTATCAGCCCGGATTCTGGAATTTGTGCCCGGTATTGCGATAAGCTCGCCCCCTATCACATAAGGGACGGAGATACGCTCGGCGAAATGTGGGTGTACTGGTTACTCCTCTGCCTACCCCTTCAGGGATTACAGGCGTGAGTGCGTATTTTTAAAGGGAAGATATAAATGCTCGGCGTTCGTTACGGGGTTCTTTGTAATATATAAAAAAATGTACCCACTCTCGCCTTTAGTGTCGTCGGTGTGACTTTAATTAAGATTATCAATATACACAAATAATATAACTGCCTTGGTAGCGCAGCTGTAATACGTACGCGTTACGACTGAGGCTGACACTGAGGTCTCGGGTTCGATCCCCGGGTCGGGTAAAAGTGATATTTGGTTTTTCTATTATGAAAGTCTACTATCAGTATCGGGCCGGAGTTTGGAATTGTGCCCGGTATGGCGATAGGCTCGCGCCCTATCACATTATGGGACGGAGATACGCTCGGCGAAATATGGGTGTACTGGTTATACCTCTGCAGGGACCTCCTACCTCTACCAGGGATTACAAGTGTGAGTGCTTATGAGTGCGTATTAAATTTAAAGAAAGAGAGAGATATTTGACCCATGCTTTACACAGACGTTTTATAAAATAGAAAAAAGGTTACACGTAAAGATTCAAAAGTAGAGATGTGCTTAGGTCATCGTTTAATAACACTGTCAGTTATTAAGCGATTTATCGTTAAATTTAGAATTAAATTCACTATGAATGTCAAGGGGTGACCCAAATTTGTTTGGCATTCACCTCACAACCGAGTACACTTAAGAATCCATTTGACAAAACTGCAAAAATACACGTCCTTTTCCTGCTTATGTATTTCAGTTCCACGTACATTCTCAATTTATCAAAAAGTATCAAGTTGAGTGTGCATTAGAGTTTTTCCGGGCTTCCCTTCCCGGGAAAATTACCGTGTCTGTTAATGGTGGATTTGGTATTATGTGGGCGACCCGCCGTCAAACCTGTACCCCGCAATAGGAACCAAGTTTCACCATCGCCTCGTCTGTTAATCAGCAGAGTGTACCACGAGCAGGTGAGGTTAACTTTGGGCTTAAGATGTTGAGTCCTATGAATCAATATCTCTTCATCAAGCAGATGTAAAAATCATTGGCCTTGTACCAATACCAGTCGTTGACTCTTCATACCGGATATTTCATAGACTTATAATTAGTATTTCAATCATAAACATACTCGTAAGAAATAAGCTACAAGTATAAGACTTAAGACGTCAGCAATCTAAGTTACTAGATTATTAAATATAAACACACATCTTTGCTCGTCTTGTTGTAGGTTCGTGAGCTTGTAAATACATACAGTAGGTACTACGAATAAAATTATGCTCTTTAGAATATATTTATACGAATTATATTTGTCTGGATTAGTAGGTACGAATAATTAATCACAAGTACTAATACTGTATTATACACGTCCCACTGCTGGGCACGGGTTCCTCCACGAATGACAGTGGATAGGCCATAGACCACCACGCTAGCTTAATCCGGATTAGCAGACTTCACATATCTCCGATATAGTTATAGTTTTCTCAACCTAGTGGAATTATCCCTCGATTTGGTGGGTTTGGGATGTCTAGGTTTTCCGATCATGGGTATACAATGTCACTGTTCATAAATATCCAGACGACTTTTGTTTAAAGAAATGACGATGCTGACGTTGGCGATATTATCTTTAAAATTAACAGTTTGATAATTTCTGGAACCTGGCTGCAAGTAAAAGAACTACCTACCTAGTCTGAAATATGCTTATATCATCTATACATTTCTCTTCAATTCTGTAATATCAGAATAGAATTTAGTACTGTCATATTGTATTTAAAATATAATCAGATACAACAACAGAATAGCATAGTCCAAATATATTGTGGGGTCGCAACCAAACTTAGTCACATATTATACTTACACGCATCGAAATAAGATACCTAGAACGATAACTCCCTTATGAATCTGCCAAAAAATACGGCTCCACTTACTTACACATGCAAAGGTAAAATCACACGTAATACTCATACACGCAACAAAAATAAATGAACGTTCAAAATCTACTTTATTTCATAAAAGTTAATGTCTGAATATTAACGTTCTAGATCGAGATACGATGTTCTGCACCGCGCAAAAAATTAGACATATCAAGTGTCAACTAGAGATTATAATGCACAGACTTTTATAGCCCCACCCCCTTGCATTTTTTTGCTGAGTTACGTTTCTTGTCATCTTATTTCGATGCTTACACGATATACTAATACTTACTCATAATCACAGTTACCAATTTATCATTACCATATGCTCAGTTTCAGTCCACAAATGTTTCAATTACAAGTAGACCTAAGCATTTTCTACACTCTAAACGAAAATTAGAACATTTTAGAGATAGTTGACAGCTCCGTGGCGCAGCGGGCGAGTAGACGGCTGCGAAGCGAGAGGCCGTGGGTTCGATTCCCACACCGGGACAAATGTTTGTGTGAACCACAAATATTGGTCTCGGGTCTGGGTGTTGTGGGACCGCAAGTCCCTCGTAATTCCTGATACCCGCGATACAGGTTTACCTAGTGTGGGGTCAGGACTATGTGTGTGACTGTTGGGTGTATTTATTTATTATTATTTAGTTTAATTAAGTGAGGTGTACAACATAATTGGTAACATTGAGACAATCAATTGAATTATCTATAATATAAAAAAACAATAGTTTTGATAATGATATAATGCAAGGAGGAATTTACATTTTCTCATCGCCCATATAAAGATTAATTATCATGAAACACAATTAATTATATTTAATATATATTTATTATTCATTTATTGTACTTATGTAATTTACGAATATATTAATGAACAAAAAAATATGCATATTTATTTAATGCTCTTGAATAGCGCAGAAAATAATAGCCTCCGTGGCGCAATGGGCGAATAGCCTGCGAAGCAGGAGGCCGTGGGTTCGATTCCTGCACATAGACAAATGTTTGTGCGATGGACAAATATTTATTTTTAATCTGGGTGCTATGGGACCGCAAGTCCTGTTGTTCCTGATACCCACAATACAGGTGAACCTAGTGTGGGGTCAAGACTTTGTGTGTGACTGTTTGGTGTATTTTTTTATAATTTAGAACTAACTTTTGCTTGCAGTTTCGCTTCCATGATTAGGAACACCCTGTGTACCCAAGTATGATACCCAAGGGGATTGTGTCCAATAAATAATAAGTATATCTAGCATTTACCTCCATATAAATATTGTCCTCAGCGCCAGAATTGAACCCCTTACTGGGATAAAAGTACCCTATATGTCTGTCAGCGACAGTCGCAGCGGGGTATGTGGGGCCTTTATACATTTTCTTGATGTGACATCAAAAAGGAGAGCATGAAAAAAGCTTGTGCTGCCCATGACATCAAAAGGTGTCCTTATTGTTAGAAGCTCCTGAGTCCCCTAAGAGACAGGCAGCGAAGCGGCAAAGCGCAGGGGTGGCAATCTAAAGCACACTCAGGATGCCCGGGAATATCCCACTTGCACCGAAGAAAAACACCGCATTTTTAGTAGGTATAGCATAGGGATTTGTAGGACCCGACCCAGCGGTCGTTCAGACAACTGGTTCGGAAGGCTGATGGTCCGGCATAACCATACCTACTCCCCCGGGGCTTGGAAGATATTCGCATTGGGGATTTACCGGGATCCTCCGGTACTGACACACTGACACCCAAGGAGGACGTCGCAGGGCCTTTGCCGGCATAGGGAAATCTAACAGTCACTCGGTGGACCAGCATAAACATCTTTCACCCGCGGGGAAAGGTTCCCGTAGAGTGAATTTTCCCCAACATAACTAATCTATCTCTTTCTATCTTATACATCACTGAAAACCGCATCTAAATTTGTTCAGTAATTGTGGGGATTAACGTGTACAAATGAAATCTCTTTACGAATTTATGTTAATATAAATGTCATAAAAAGAAACAATATACTGATTAGCTTATAATATAATGTATAAAATTACATAAATAATGAATCATATGCAGGTCTGCATTAAAAATGCAATGAGTTTTTATCCAATAAAAATATCCGATTTTGGCCTTGTACTTATCATGACTACTTAAAATACATTATACCTAATAGTATAAAAACTTTAAATTAGATAGGTATGTCTACGTTAGTTATTAATTTAAATAAACAATTTCTTTGTTCTAATTTGTGTTGTTTTTGTTCGATGTAATTAATAGATCAGTATCTTTTATGGAGTGATAGAGCATTGCTGTATACAGTTGTGACTAGAACAGGAATGCACCGACTCAACGTTGTTACCGCTGTATTACAAAAAACGAACGTGAAGTAGCAGTTTACCGGCGGTTCAAATCCCGCCATCCTTTCCAAAACCCTTTAATTGTCCTTGGTTTTCAAAGTTGGCAATGCGTCTATGATTTTTCTAGTACTATGGGTGTTCATGGGCGATGGTGATCACTTACCATCAAGTGGCTCACTTGCTCGATTGTTGACGTCTATTATAAAAAAACAACCATACATACGCACTCACGCCTGTAATAGCCCGAAGTGGTAGGCAGAGGTGTAACCAGTACTTACACATATCGCCGAGCTTATTTCCGTCCCATGATGTGATAGGGGACGAGCCTGTCGCCATACCGGCTACAATTCCAGACTTCAGGCTGATACTGAGAATTACGAAATAGGAAAACCCAATATCACTTTTATCCGACCCGGGGATCGAACCCGAGACCTCTTCACAGCAGTCGTACGGCGTACGCATTATAATTCTCAATTATAATTAATTGACTTCTTTGACCGCTGGCCAAAAATGTGCAAGGATCATAGCAAGTGGAAATCCGTTTCTCTGCATATCCTTACGAGAAACAGGCGAGTGTCTATATATGTATGTAATAAATCAAAAGTTACATCCACTTAGAAATAACGTCGGGTTATACTTTCGTTTTAATGAATATTCCGAATATTAAGTACAATAAAGCATAATGTTATAAACCCAACTATTCAGTTTTTAGAACGTATAAGTAGCATGTAAATTGTTTCCGAGAACTATAAAGTTGTACGTCAGCACATGTTTTGTTACATGTATAACATACATAGAAAAATACATAGTTTATTGTCTTCTTATAAAACTTAGAAACTATGTAAGTATAAAACCCACTTCTTTTAGAGTAAACTCTTTTAAAAACAAAACAAAATGAACACAAAGAGCAATTCTAAATGTTACTAGCTGGTAGGTCGCTCGTATGCGAGAGGGCCCTCTGGGTAGGTTATAATAATTTACATTTTGCTTATGTAACATGTTTTCATTTGAAACTAACTAAGTATACCTTACCTAGTTGATACCTTAAGTTTTTGTTTATCAATGTTTAGGATGAGAAGCACGTTTCCAGACGTTCTGCACTGAGTTTCTTTTTAATATGCAGCCACTATTCCCTCAACGACTTTGGTGATTTACTACAGCAATATTCTTAAGTAAACCTCGCATTATAAATTTGATTTTGCCTCAATGGCGCAATTGTAATGCGTACGAGTTACAACTTAGGCTGACGTTGATGTCTCGGGTTCGATCCGCGGGTCGAGTAAAAGTGAGATTGGGTTTTTCAATTACGAAATGCTCAATTTTACGAAAGGCTCCTCCACTGTCATATCATGTGTATGTACTCGTATGAGTGCGTATATTTCTATTTATGAAAACATACACACGCACTCACGCCTGTAATCCCCGAAGGGGTAGGCAGAGGTGTAACTAGTACACCCACATTTCGCCGAGCGTATCTCCGTCCCTTATGTGATAGGGGGCGAGCCTATCGCCATACCGGGCACAAATTCAAATATAAATATAAATTTGTTTTTAGTGGTAGAGCCACACTGTAGATAGTTGTGTCTACAGCTTGAATCGAATGGCTCAACCGGGGTTAGTACCTGTCTAGAAGAAAACCGAAGTGTAGTGGCAGCTTACTATTAAGTTTCGTATGGTGAGATTTCCAGAAACCAAAGGCCCCAAAACACCATCCACCATCATCATTATTCTGGTACCAGAAGGTATTGTCAATGTTTATGGGCGTTGTTGATCACTTACTATCAGTTGACACTTTACTCGTTTGCCGATCTGCTCTAAAAGCCTGCCAAGTGCGTCCGACACGCACAGTCAAGAGTTCCGTAGTCAGGATAAACGTTCATAATTTAGAACAAGGTGGTAAGTCCCTAGTATCCGAGAGGCCGTCTGGGTCGGTACCACTGCTTTGTCTCTTTCTGCCGCCAACCTGCAGTGTGTAAGCACTGTTATGTTCCGGTTTGAAGGAAATTGAAGCTATTGAAATTAATGTGCATTATGCGACTTAATGTCTTACGTCTCGGGGTGACGAGGGCAATGTCATGTAGCGCTTTGTAATTCAAAGTTATGTATGGTGTTGCTTCTGTTTATGGGCAGGCGTGACGCTTACCATCAGGCGAGTGACCTGCTCTTTTCGTCACTCAAGCTAATAAAAGAAAACAAGTACAAGATACCTAAAATATAAAACAATCGCAAAAAAAATGTAATCCTAAAATAAGGGCCTTTAAAAACATGATGTTTGTAAACATCTAGACGTAGATGAGGTAAGCATAAAATATCATCCAACAAAGTCTTATCTTTACACATAATGGGAACTTTTTTACGGCGGAAGATACGCTGAGTTTGTGTCACCACACGACAACAAGTCATCAAAATACGGACATCTCGCTTGTATGTGAATTAATTAAGGGCCTTGTCAAACACATAGCGAAGGTTGAATGAATCTGGATGAAGTTTGGGCACGCAGGTAGATCATGACCTGGATGAACATTATGTTAAAGTACTCAATCTAGAGCGTGGCTCAAAGGCCACCAAGATTTTAGGCAAAAAGCCAACCTCATATGCGCCGTTGCGGGTTGTATAGGTCAGACCACGGGTCGCCCCACATTTGAATTACAAAGCACTGCATCACACTGGACTGCGTTCGTCACACCGAGAAGTAGTTAAGTTATAGATATTATAGATAATATAGATTATAAATAAGTTATTAAGTCTCATAATACCCAGTAATTACACTGTCAATGTCCTTCAAACCGAAACACAAAGGTGCTTACACAATGCTGCTGGCGGCAGGCATAGACAAAGCGGTGGTACCAACCCTGGTGGTCTTGCATACGAGAACCTACTATCAAGTGCAAATTGGTGCTACTAACCCAGTTGGCCTCTCACAGACGAGGGACAATCTATCACCGAGTACAAATCGGTGGTACCAACTTAGACAGCCTCTCGCATACCAGGGACCTACGAGTACCACCTGCATACATACCCTCTCACCAACAGTGTTGAAACAGCTGGAAACATCAGCGTCGCCATTCATCAAGGGAAAGACTGTGACCACTGGAAATACTTTGATATTAAAGTCGTAGTTGATGATTGATAGAGTCAGGATCTCCAACAATTAGGCTGTGATAAAGGAGGATGTATGACTCAAAATAAAATCTGAAAGTATATTTTTATATGGGATGGTTAGTAGCCAACCTAGTGTCAAAGTTTTTCAAGTCGAAGGCCTCCGACTTGGCTTAACGATTGGTATTAGCTGACAACAACCGAAACCGACTTTTTTACGTGCCCTCTGAAGCATGGAGACGCTCTGAAGACCAATTCTCGTAATTTTAAATGTTCAAAATATAATTCCGATCTAATCTCAGTCTCAAATGTGAACATAGGTCGTAATGAGATAAAATGTAGAATAAAGGTTGACAAAACGGTATAATGCTACTGCTAATGCTAGGTGCATTTGACGTTGATTATTGGTTTAAGAGAATGCCATTTGCAACTTTCTTGACGCTGAGACTAGATCGGAATGATATTTTGAACATTTAAAATTACGAGAATTGGCCTCCAGTTGAAATACCACTAAGCGGTCACTCATCCATAGACTGACCGCGCCAGAGGTTTCATAGCACGCTAATTGTTTACCGATCAATGAGTGCACTTTACAAACGCGTTCGATGCGGGCGAGAATTAAACATAACTGTACACGTGTTCTCTACAAGAGATACATCATGCAAACGAACATTGTCTGTTTCCGACATCTAGCTTGTTAGTTAGCCACAAATAGGGTTGCCAACCCGTATTAAAATTATCGTTCTTTAACACTACTACTAACTAAGTTAAGTTTTATTTACTAATATTTTTTGTAATTATTTTAAGACACAGCCTCCGTGGCGCAGTGGGCTGTGAAGCAAGAGGCCGCGGGTTCAATTCCCGCACCGAGATAAAATGTTTGTGTGATCTACAAATATTTGTTGTGATCCACAAATATCCACAAAAAAAATATGCTTTATATTTTTGATTTATTACTGTAGTTTTTATTATGTCATATTTATTTTTAGCGAAGTAAGAACCGTTATGGTAACTTTACATTTAAACCATTCATCCAGACGTTCCCTTAATGCTGAGGATCTTAACCGCAGCACGGTAAGATTATAAGAACCGTCAATCTGGTTAAATCATCGGTGAAATTCCATCGTGCAGCTTAAATGCCAGGCGTTTTCCCTAAATTTCCCAGTAATTAATTATGATAACCAGTGAATTCAAACATGGAAATTATGCAAATGTATTGCAATATATACACCTGCCTATACAATTATAATATTTATTGCAACACCTGATGTTACTAAATAAAATGAATCGCAAGGCCGAAAGTAGTGGCAACTGGCAACCCTATTCAACAAATAGAGCACAATATTCCACATAAACAGTCTATTGTTTTCTGGGAGTATGTAAAGCTAATGAGTTTATAATATCGTATTACACATTGTCGGGGAGCCAGGGGCCCGAGGATATTTATCCTTACCCAATTCCCGGTCCTCGAACGCACTACAATAATCACTCGATGCTTGTCACTAAGTGCCGATTTCAATGAACGATCTTAGTTTGATTCTCCTAATAGCATTTAAATTATTCGCCCAGAAGTCCAATTCTCGTATTTAACTGACACTGCGACTGAATTTTAACTGAGATTAGATTGTGGTTTGACAAAAAATTATATTCTTAAGTTCAGTGCGGTGTCAATATGATCTCATCTCGATCTCATTGCAATCTCAATTCAGTCACAACTTGATGACGTTTATAATGTCATGTGTCATTTAAAATTGTAAGCAGAATACCGTTTTGGCTTCAGTCAACTTTTATTCTATTTTCGATCTCATTATGATCAATGTACACATTTGACGTTGATTATTGTTTTATGAAAATACTATTTGCAACTTTCTTGACACTAAGACTAGAGCGGAATGATATTGTGAACATTGTAATTACGAGCAATTGGCCTTCAGAATACAGTTTGAAAGTCACACGTACAAATTACTTAGTTTGATTGGTTGTTTTCCGGTGTCTATCCGGATAATCAAATTAGACCGTTTGTTCAAATTGACCATTACCTCAGTTGTTATATACCGACAGTAATTGTTAAATGTTTCATAAAAACTAAATGTTCGCGAAATTAACAAATTTTGACGTACTGTTACATTTTTACTTTCTGCCTGGCGTTATCCCGGCTTAATGCCAAGGTCCACTTTCTTCTAAGACGGTTCTAATTCTCCCGATCTTGAGCATCCTCTGTAGTAAGGCCATTAGCACTAATGTCTCCCTCCCTACGTTAAGTTATCGCTTTTTGTGCAGTCCGCGGCTTAGGCATTTGCAACAGACATATACCTGTGATTTCCTTAAAACGTAACCAAACCACCTTAGGCGACATGCCTGAAGTTTATAAGTGTATCCGCTTCACTGAATCTTTATGATAGGACGGCAAACAGTGAACGTCACAAATGTCGGCGGACATATTATCGCGATAACACGAATCATTGGCCGGAACTCGTTAGTGCAGCCGGCATAAGTCCATGAAAATAATCTTAGAAACAATAATTATATTATTATTATCGTACGATGTATTAATAGGAAGTAACTAATTAAAACCTTTAGGGACGAGTTTTGTAACTGGTGGACGGTGGTGGTTTCAATCATTATCAAAATCAATTGATTGTGTTTTGAAATCCATAAATCATTATAAAAATATTCAATGAAATATTTATTTAAAACAGATAGATACTTCAACTACCTTCAAAACGTAATTCAGTATAAATACAAATGCTTGTTTGACATTCCCTTTGCCTTTCGAGTAATTAAATTTTGAGTACAATTATTTTGAATTTCGCTTCCATTTCTATATTCTTGCTGTCTATAGAATGAATACATTTCCATCCAGTAAAATGAATGTATGAATCATTTATTTGTGTTTCAAATGTTTCATATTTGCAAAAGTTTAGCGAGCGATTTTGTGAGTTTATGAAGCAATTATAAAATACCATTAACAAGGCTAACAGAGCGCTTGGTTTCATTCTGAAATTCGCAGCAGATTTTAATGATGTGAAAACATTTTAAATCCTTTACTGCGCTTTTGTCCGTAGCCACCTAGAATATGCGTCTCAGGTGTGGAACCTGAATTGTAGCGTATTAATTGATATAGAATTGAGTGCAGAAAAGCTATTTTAGAGATGTTTTCAATTCTAAACGCGCAAGTACACATCAATCTATATTGTAAGGTGTAAAATATTTCACTTTTTGCATTTATGTGAGCGTAGACGCATTGCAGACTTAACATCCTCCTCTTTCTTCCACCTACCCTAATCTCCTACTCACAGTGGAGTCGGCGCAACATGAATTTTAACACATGTTACCGAAAGATTTGGCTTGTAGTTTTTACGACAAGGCCGCCTGCCTGACGTCAACCTCTTCTGGGAAGAAAACACTCAGACTCAAAACAAATATTTGTGGCTCATTCGCTCATTTTAAACATTTGTCTCGGTGCGGGAATTGAACCCACGGCACACAGCCTACTACTCGGCCAATGCGCCACGGAGGCTATATGTATTGCTTTATTATCTTTTAAAAATAGCAAAGGGCTGTATCAACTGCCCTGAACTCATAAATAACATACGGCTTATAATACGTACCTGCACAACGTTGCTTAAATCTACGTTGCACTGCATATTCCTTGTGCCAACACTACGTATAGACAACGTAGATTTCTTATACGAGTGAGCAAACTATTCATTGATCTCTTACGTGAGTCAGACTTTGATATGTTATGATATGTTTATAATGTTTTGTTTCTCAACAAAAAATTCAACTTGTAAACAAGTTTTTTACTAATTAATATACCTATCTTACATAATTATCTGATGCATTCTATGTGTGAAAACTTTTGGCCTTTTTATATTCATATTTTTGTAACAGTGCATGTATGCTAGCTGAAGTTTTCCGATTACACTAAAATAAAATAAAAGTCAGTTTTCTGATACTTGCACTACTGGACCATAACTTTTCGTTATCGACTTCTTCACATTTTCTTACATAGATTCAGCGTATTTACTTCTTTTTACATTAAAAACCTAATCGTATGGAAACTTCTCAGCATCTGTAATTACAATAATCACAAGAATCTGGTTTAATCAATTGCTTGGTAAATAGGAACAGTCACGCGAAACGCTTAAACTTGAACTCCTTCGTCAATTAAACCCTCCTTCGAGGACCCTTGTGTCCTATTACTGACGAAGGTCCTTAGGAAGATCACGACTAATGCCTTTACTGCTTAATGTCAAGGCTCTTTGATTACATCGTAATGCGGCTGTTTTGTTTGGGGTTTATGTTGTTAGAATAAAAGAAGATAAGTGTTTGGGATACCAAATTTCCTGCACAAGGAAGAATCCAAAATATCTAAAAAACAATATATTTATGTAGAGATAAACTAAGATAACATGGCGCGCCCCTCCCAAGTCCAAAACGTTAGAATGTATTTGTGAAAGTAATTACAAACCACCACCATGACTAACAACGCATGTGTGCGTGCTGAAACGGCCGTCGGAGAAAAATTAATCCAAAGATTCGTACGATATGACTACACACACTGAAACAATGGATTGGAGGGGACCGCCATGTTATCGTAGTTTATCTCTACCAAACAATTCAAGTTTTAAACTCATTTGGCGTTTGATATTAATTCAGACATCATTTAAGATTTTTTATCAGAAGTTTTATTAGAAAGAAAGAAACATTTAAATCAGCACACATACATGACGCATATAAAAATACTATTAGTACAAAATATCCACCTACCCTTATCCAACTCTTAGTGGGGTGGGCGCAATATGCTGTAACACATGTTACAGAAAGATTTGGCTTGTAATTTTTACGGCCGGCTGCCTGCCTAACACCAACCCCTCTGGGAAGAAAACAGCCAGACCAGACAATTTATCGATGTCCTTCTTGAAGAAATCGGCTGGACGAGAGGCAACAAACTCTTCAAAGGTATTTTCTATTGCCTCTCAGGTACAATTTTTTTTCCCGCCAAAACAGTTTTCTAAATTATAGAAAAAGCAGAAGTCTATAGACGGAAGGTATGCTGACCTATTATTATTATTAAACTTAAATGTTTTATACAATAAACTTCAATTTATAACCAAATCCGTTTATAATCTCAGCATTATGCTAAAGCTTAGACTATGAGCTTGAATATTTGTAGCAGTAGTGTGTATGCTATGTAAATTCAGTACTAAGCTATAAGGCTCTTACCGAAGTAATAACATCCTATTAGAATTTCTATCATCTAGCCTCCTTTTACATGCACATAGTGTTGCATATACACCAATATACATGTTTTATATATCTTTGGTCCATGGGTATTGCATTTTTAAATGTTAAATAAGTATAAAAATAATTTTGTGCCCGGTATGGCGATAGGTTCGCCCCCTATCACATTGTGGGACGGAGATACGCTCGGCGAAATGTGGGTGTACTGGTTACACATCTGCCTACCCCTTCGGGGATTACAGACGGGAGTGCGTATGTATAAAAATAATATTTGGAATTGTATAATATGCGGAAGTTTTCATTATGAAATGTCTTATATATTATATTTATTTTACATCATTACTCTGTGTTTTTCTCGGCAGAGAGGTTGACGTCAGGCAGTCGGCCGGTCGTAATAACTACAAGCCAAATCTTACTGTAACATGTGTTAAAAAGCATATTGCGCCGACCCCACTGCGAGTAGGATAAGGGCAGTTGGAAGAAGATTTATTCACAAAAAACCGATGTAAAGTACTTACAAGTTTACTGCTACGTATGGTGAGTGAGATATCCAAAAGCCCAAATCCCCTTCTCCTTCCCAATCCCTTAATCATTTCTTTCTTCTAAGGTCGGTAATGCTACCATGATTCTTCAATAATTGTGGATGTTCATGGGTGGTGGAGGTCACTTATTTATCAGGTCATGCAGTAGGTACCCACTTGCTCATCTGCCTGCCTGTGCTAAATATATATATATATATATATATATATATATATATTTTCAACTTGAAAAAATCCATAAGAATGAAAAAAAATCTAAGATCCACAAACAAACTAACAATCATATATGAATAAATATGTAATAACATTATTGTTCTCTAGCTTCGGAATAAATTTCACATGGCCTCTAACATTTTCCTTGAAACAAGAAAAACAATAGGAAGATATTTTTACGTATTTTTATGTTGGTTTCTATATTACTCAGAAGCTGTGAATGCGGTAAATAAATAAAACCTATTAACAAAAAGTAAAAAATCTAAATAAACAATTTGAGTAGATGGAACCGTAGCTTAAAATTACCTATATGCTTATAGTTATCTTCTCCAATCCAATCCAATTTTATATTGTGGCTCCATCGGGGTACGATGATTTTGCCAATGACGAGGTAGGAAAAGACACTGTGACACAGTAGGTAAATATTTTGCTGTCTGAGACTACTGAGCAGTGCAATTATATTCATTTGTCTTGGAGTTCTATTCTCTTTTTTTACGCTCACACTACCAAGTCAAACATATAATCTGTCACGCAGCTGAAGTAACAGAAGAAAATTCTATAAAGTATATGATTACATAGGTCGCATTTCGACCACTACGGGATCATTAGTAAGTATTGAATCCCTACTAGGATAACCTGTATCGTGAGTATCAGGAACCATGAAACGTATCGCACAAGACCCAGACACGAAACAAATATTTATGAATCACACAAACATTATGTCTCGACGCAGGAATCGAACCCGCGGCCTCTCGCTTCACAGCCACAGAGTCATGGAGGTTATCAACCACACACTAAACCACATAATAAACATATTTGCTTAACATAGAAAATTACTGTTATTTTGAAACTATTGTGCGAATATATGACTGCAAACGTTACTTTCCATTATTAGTGAAGGTTTACCATGCGGTAGCAAGCATTCCAACCACATACCAGTCCATTAAATTTGCTACGCCGACCCGTGCTGCACCGCAAATCTCCGCTAAATCGGATATGCAGCTACCGTATTTAGAATTATGCTAAGGTAGACTTTGTGGGATGTGTTCTATTAATATTATTTTTGTTTATACAACGTGTTACAGGAAGGTGTGGTCATATTAGATATTAGATTAGACATCCTGAAATTTCACGCTAATTTTAATCACTCGTTTATTACGATCGATAATATCGAATACACCCCTATAAATTAAGCGAAATGCGTAGAATAACAATGCTGGACTAAGAAGGCTCTGCTATTTATAATTTATTGTTGTCTAAAGTTGCAAGTTGCCTAAGTACATGATACTCATTCGATAATAAAGAAAATTATTACATTATTATAAACTTAGTTATGTCCTAGAAATGCAATCGGATTTGGTATGTACTACGGCCGGTGAAATACTTACCTATATCGTACACTATGCCCTACTTAAATTAAATGACACCTTTCTGTAACCCGTTGTATATTGAGCTATCTAAGCTTAATTTGAAATTTAATTTAATTATTTATTATTTAGTTTCAATGTTCTTCATACCGAAACACAACAGTGCTTACCTACTGCTGCTTGACGACACAAACAGACAAAGCGGTGGTAACAACAAAGATGACCTCTCGCATAAGAGGGACATACCACCTAGAAAAATAAAATCAGTTTTCGAGAACGCACAAATTGGAAGGTTTATGAAAATATTTTCCATTTTACAGCATACGTGTTGCGTATTTCAATATAATCTGTACTGGCGTTGCAGTAACGCAAATTGCTATTCGAGAATTCCGTGAATGGGGGAGCTATTCAACGGATTTAATGCGACTTGTGAATTGGCCCTAGTTGCGGTTTTATGGTTGGAAAAAAAGGAATTGCACAAAGTATTCAGGTGTACGACGACCTTCTTTTCGATTGATAGTTCGAGTTCGAGTTACACTTATGGTAGTTATAGGTATGGTAGACTTATAGTAGCGGTACCCTCAAATTAAAAATGTTTATTTATGAGATCGGGTACATACATTGGTCTTAGATTACAGTAGTAAGTTTCGCGGAAATCTGCTTCTGAAGCAATAACCAAATGCGTGCCGACTTTAAGGTAAAGAAATAGGAATAAAGAAGGGGAGATAGAAAAAGTGCCTTTAGAGTGGCGCTCCACTTGAAAATAATAGGGTAGGTAGAGGTGCAATTAGTGCTACCATGGTTCGCCGAGCTAATTTTCACCCTACAAACGTGAACGGTAGAAACATGAGAAACGTCCAAACAAATTGGTATTGCTAAACCGATTCGATCAAACCTAGAGTTCATTCATATCAGCTTTAGCCTCCATGGCGCACAACCGGATACTCACCCATATCCGGTTGTGAAGCGTGAGCCCGAGGGTTCGATTCCCGCACCAAGACAAATGTTTGTGTGACTCACAAATTGTTTCGGGTCTGGGTGTCGTGGGACTGCAAGTCCCTCGTAGTTCCCGATACCCACGATACTGGTTAACCTAGTGTGGGGTCAGAAGGCCAATACTCGTAATTTTAAATGTTCAAAATATCATTCCGATCTAGTCTCAGCGTCAAGAAAGTTGCAAATGGCATTCTCTTAAAGCAATAATCAACGTCAAATGCATTCGTCTCTCGTATGGTTCAGTGCATGGAGGCACGTCCTGTATAAAATAATGTTAGTTACCGCTGCGCCTAAAAATTATTATGTTGATTATCGGTTTAAGAGAATGCCATTTGCAACTTTCTTGACGATGAGATTAGATCGGAATGATATTTTGAACATTTAAAATTACGAGAATTGGCCTGCAGGCCTATGTGTGTGACTGTTGGGTGTATTTATTTATTTATCGACTGTTTATAATTTAGTATTATCCAAAGTTTTAAGTCGAATATCGACATGTTATCATTCGATAATAAAATCTTTATTTGTGTCCTAACAACACAATCGGATTGAGTACTACGGGGGTGAAATATTTACATCGTACTGTATACGTTGCTTAAATTTGACCACACCTTTCTTTAACAAGTTGTATATAGGCGTGAGCATATATGAATTGGTATGTTATGCTAATAAAGTGTAATTATTCATATCCACTCTAACGCGAAATAGAGAGGTGAACGCCCTTAAAAATTATTGCCTGTTGTTTTATGACCACCTATTACGTTTATGTATATATAATTGCGGCCATTATAACTGTTTCTTGCGATTGGTTAGTTTGATGTATTATTTAGATACATACATAAGCTAACGCCTTTATCTGCGAAAGGGTAGGTAGACGGTAAGTTGCGCACTCATGTATTTTAGTGTCAGTCTCCGTGTCGTAGTCGAGGAGTAGCGGCTGCGAAGCGAGAGGCCGTGGGTTCGATTCCCACACCGAGGCAATGTTTGTGTGATCCTCAAATATTTGTTTCAGGTCTGGGTGCTGTGGGACCGCAAGTCCCTCGTAGTTCCTGATACCCACGATACAGGTTAACCTAGTATGGGGTCAGGACTATGTGTGTGACTGTTGGGTTTTTCATTTTTCATTTCATAGGTTGGCTATCGATCGCGTGGGTCACCAGATGGTAAGT
Organism: Mimas tiliae; assembly: GCA_905332985.1. Lineage (NCBI taxonomy): Eukaryota > Metazoa > Arthropoda > Insecta > Lepidoptera > Sphingidae > Mimas > Mimas tiliae. The sequence continues at coordinate 8,881,775 of HG995256.1, read as the reverse complement.
GATCTCCGCCGTCCATGTACGCCCACAATCCCAGAAGAATCATGGGCGCGTTCCCGACCTTAAAGGAAAGGGGTAAATAAGGGTTTGGGAAAGGGAGGGGGATTTGTGCCTCCGGATATCTCACTCACCGTACGAAACGCAGCAACAAGTTGCTACTTTACATTTTACTTTACGGTTTTCTGTGAGTCAGTGGCAACCAAATCAGACAGTGGTTATCCCTTGATGGATTACATTTTCCATTCTACTCCGTCATTATAGGCTTCATATGGGGCCATACTAGAGTAAAGCCTATCGTATCCAAAAAAAACATAATCAATGTATATAATGTCAGAGCTATGCGTGAATATACATAACAAATGTATATAAGTAAGTACGTACTTATTCGTCTGTAAGTACAGACGAATTTAGAACTTTCCTTCGTTTTTATAGTCAGTAAAAAAAATACACTTCAAAATCTCCGCGTGTTCAACAAGCACTTCTAAGCGTTAGGTACATAATACATAGTTATATATGAATTTATAGTTATAAATTGTTTATTAACAAGGATTTATATTCAAGTCAAACACGATAGTTAGTGCCGGCCGCTGACCCTAGGCAAGTCGCAATTATTAAACTTGATTGATATCGTACGTCATCCCAGACCAAAACTATCCGCCATAAAAAGTTGGAAATATACTTTTTATTAGCTTGAAAGACAGGACGAGCTTGTCACTTGCTTTTTTTTTTTTTTTTTAAATAAATGCTTGATCGTAAGCGCCAAATACGCTGCCACGAGACCAATGAGATGAGTTAGAATTCTGTCAAATATATATCTTTTTTAAAACTAATCACTCTGCGATAAGTTATGCGTGGTTATACAGTTAAAATGCAGAAAAAATGGTATCGAATTGAGAACATCCTCCTCTTTTTGCGTCTGTTAAAAAAGATAGGATAAATAAAAGTTCGTTGGGCAATAATTAAATATAATAATATGTATTTTTATTAATTCGACATTTACAATATGAAAGAACCGATCAAGTGGATTTCGGACTCGTACACCGTGGGTTCAACCGCACCCTTACTTTTTCCTTTTGGTTCTTTTATTATTCTTCTTCTTCCACCTGCGCTTATCCCACTCGCAGTGGAGTCGGCGCAATATGCTTTAAACACATGTTACAGAAAAAATTGGCTTGTAATTTTTTAATTTTACAACCGGTCGTATGCCTGACGTCAACCCGTCTGGGGAGATTTTTATTCTTTTACTAAGTCGCAAGAATTATACGCCACAATCCTACTACAATTTTAAATGTGAAGGACGGGTTTGACATTTATTCGTTTGTGAATTTAGATGTTTGAAAGTCAATCATGACTTAACGGCTGAATGGTTTTGGATGAAATTTTACACAAAGGAAGATCATGACCTGGTTTAGGCCATAGGCTTTTTATCCCGGAAAATGCCGTCCACGCGAGCAAACGCCAGTAACACATATTCTGTTAAAATTTCAGCCAGCTACATATTAAGGTTCAAAATATAGAGACCTTTTTAATGTCAGGACGGACAGACAGACTTAATAATAGGGTTCCGATAGCTCTTTGGGTACTGAACTGTAAAAAGTAATATTTTGTTCTAGATAATCCACATCCGCATGACGCTGAGGTCTTGGGTTCGATCCCTGGGTCGGGTAAAAGTGATATTGCGTTTGATATTCCGAAATGCTCAGTATCAGCCCGGAGTCTGGAATTATGCCCGGTATGGCGATAGGCTCGCCCCCTATCACATCATGGGACAGAGATACGCTCGGCGAAATGTGGGTGTACTGGTTACACCACTGCCTACCCCTTCGGGAATTACAGGCGTGAGTGCGTGCGTATGTATGTACGTACAAATAGATAGATAGATAGAATACTCTTTATTGCACACCAAATAAAGTACGTAGAATATAAAAGGATAATTCAATAAGGGTGATACAATGGGTGGTCTAGTAAATGGCTATTTCTTTCATACAACCTTAACATTCGTACAAACATTTGTCTCGGTGTGGAAATCAAACCCACGGCCTCTCGCTTCGCAGCTACTCGCCGACTGCGCCACGGGGGTTGTCTGAATTATAAAATCCGAAATGAATATGTTAATTCAATTTATATAATTACTAGAACATCTACACAGAAAAAAAATTATTACGTTAGTAAAATAACAACAAAAAACACAATTAAACACCACCTCAAATAATTAAACAACCGACTTTTTTTGTTATTTTATATTCATACTAGCATATTATTATATTACAAGGCGCCCATCAAGGATTGTATCAATTTTCGTGGCTATATAAGAGGAGCACAAAATTAATTGGACATTAGAGACAGTGAACATACGGTGAGTACCACGTTGTCTATGGCGGAATAGTCGTGAAAAAATAAAGTTTGAAATTTAATAAGAATTTTGTATTTTCTCAATAGATATCCAATCGATTTTTCTGTATTCTTGGATTTTTATTTTCGAATTTGATCTACGAGATGTGTGTTTATATATATTTCACTAAATTTTTAATCAAAACCAGTGTTGTATCAGTGAGGTAATATTTCTTGTCGTTCCCGAAGCTAAATATTGATTTTTAATATCTTATACTTTTTGATTACTACTACTTAAAAATATTAAATGCACGTAGTTAATTTCAAGAAATGAATTGAACTTTTAAGCTACTAAACTAAATTAAAAATTAATTTTAATATTCACAGATTTAAATCTGTTATATAAATAAGAAATATTTCGAAGCTTAACAAAATAGATAATTAAAACCGAAATCTCCTATTGGATTTATTATTAATCCAAATAAAATATTTTCTTGCAACAGCTCGCTAATATGAAGAATATTATCGCTCTCGCTCTGCTGGCCGTGGTTGCTGCGCGTCCTGAAGAATATTACAGCGACAAATATGACAATTTTGATATCGATGAAGTGATTGGCAGCATCAGGCTCCTAAAAAATTATGTGCTTTGTTTCCTCGACGAAGGCAAATGCACGGCTGAAGGCGTGGATATTAAGAGTAAGTTTTTTCATAGATGCCATTTCCATAGTATAAAATTCTGAAGTGTAAGATAGATAGTGATAGTAGTAGATAGATAGTTAGATCTGATAGATTTGATAGTGTAGATCTAAAAGCGGCGATTGTCTAGCGGGTAATGGAATGTACTACCATGACAAAGGTCACGAGTTTGAACCGAACACCCACAAAGCATACATCTAAGTTTTCGAAGTAACTTGTGTATATTATAATGCTAATTTTCGTTCGCTTCGACGGTGAAAGAAAAAGTCGTGAAGTAACCTGCATACATGAGAATTCTCCATAATAATTTCGAAGGTACCAACACGCATTAGGCCGCAATGATCGATCCCTAACCATAATTCCTATGCTGTTATACCGGCTAAAATGCTCGCGGCGACCTCTTTCAGCGTAATTGAGACGGTCCCAAGGGTTCCTGAGTGTTCTCTGGATTGCTATAGGAACTGTCTCTGCGCTACCACATTGCGGCCCGCCTTCTAATGACTCAGAAACCCTTCGGTTTTCCAGCAGCACGATGTTTTCACGCTGCTGTCCATCTCGGGGTATCCGATGTTTTACTTTCAAAACTATTGGCGTGACTACATAAATAAATACACCCAACAGTCAAACACATAGTCCTTACCCCACACTAGGTTAACCTGTATTGTGGGTATCAGAAACTACTAAGGACTAGCTGTCCTACTACACACAAACATTTGTCTCGGTGCGGGAATCGAACCCACGGCCTCTCGCTTCACAGCCGGGTACTCGCCCGCTGCGCCGCGGTGGCCGTCAAATTGTTTGGCCATTCAATTCCTGCAATCATAAAACTATATACTAATTACTTAGTTGACTATAAACCACAGGAAATCTGGCAACAAACATTGTCCATAAAAAGCTAATGATCACAATCAGAATGTGTATATTTCCACGGATACTAAAGCTACTACAATACCTCATTATGCTGTTTCCATCTCGTTAAACATACACAAAAAGTACATGAATAAATTATATATTCTTTTTGATCATTCCAAATAATGTTTCGTACATACATACATACATACATACATACACTCTCACGCCTATGTCCCATGGGGGTAGGCAGAGACTATTGAGTACCACAACCCTACCTACCACAGTAGTCTAACTTAAGCTTATTTTCTTGCTAGCTGAAGGTTCTTCTGGGTCCGTGGGTCTGTCTGTCTGTGGCGTCGTAGCACCTTATAAGAAATTGACCGATATTAATGTGTTATTTTTTTGTTTGAATGCTGGTTAATTCTAGATGGTTCTTAGCTAAGTTTGAAGAAAAGCCTTTAAAAACAGTTAAAATCAATATTTTTTTTCTAATAAACGTCGGGATATTTTGTGACGGTTAGTTGTAGAACTTACATTTAAAATCGAAACTTGAAGTTTGAATACAATATTTTGTACATACGCATTCACGTCTGTAATCCCCGAAGGGGGTACTCGGAGGTGTAACCAGTACACCCACTTTTCACCGAGCGTCCCTTGATGTGATAGGGGGAGAGCCTATCACCATACCGGGCACAAATTCAAGACTCCGGGCTGTCACTGAGCATTCCGTAATAGAAAAACCCAAAATCACTTTTACCCGACCCGGGGATCGAACCCGAGACCTCAGTTATACAATATGTTGTATTTGTTATTATGCTATAACATATCGAGTTTCATACCCTGCATTGCAATTTATCTTTGGCTAAGCAGCAGCACATGGTGAAAACCCGCTATAGAGTCTCGTCCCGGGGTCAGCCGGTGTAAATTCAGGCCGTCATAATTCTGAACACTTACGAGGGATGCAATGTCTCTCATCGTTCGACATTTTATTTAATACTAGTTTTTGCTCGCGGCTCCGCCCACGTGAACGGCCTATTCCGGGAAAAAAGTCTTATATAGCCTTTCTCAATAAATGGGCTATCTAATACTGAAATAATTTTTCAAATCGGTCCTGTAGTTCCTGAGATTAGCGCGTTCAAAAAAACAAACTCTTCAGCTTTATAATATTAGTATAGATTTGTGGATCACAAAAACATATTTGTCTCGGTGTAGGAATCGGACGGTATTGATTTGTAGATCAAAAAAACATATTTTGTCTCGGTGTAGCAATCGAAAGCCACGGTCTCTCGCTTCGCAACCGGCTACTGCGCCACGGAGGCTGTCTAGAAATATTTATTTAATAATAATTGGCATATTTCGATATTCTAGAATGGATCCCTGAGGCTACAACATCGTCGTGCCAAAAATGTACCGACAAACAAAAACCTTTAGTAGCCAAGTTCATCGTAGCTCTGCAGGAAAAGTTGCCTGAAGAATGGCAAAGATTGAACCTGAAAATTGACCCTGAACAGAAGTACCAGGACAAACTCCACGAGTTCCTCGAGAAGTACGCACCTAAGTAATTGATGTAAAATTAAGAAAATACGATAGAAAAGTTTACAATTGGACGGTTCCTTTTGCGTATTAAAATAGCTTACCATAGAAATGTGATACAATGAACAAACAACAGGTTATTTGAAAATTACTATTGGTTTCAACACGGAATTTAAATATACAATCCTAAATCTAGATCTTAGACATACTATATTACCCATTTTGAACTATTTATAGGATTTTAAATAAAATATTTTTATATACTATGGATGAATTTATTTATTCTTCTTCTTCCACCTGACCTTATAACACTCGCAGTGGGATCGGCGCAATGGGCTTTTTAACACACGCTACAGAAATATTTGGCTTGTAGTGTCGCCTGCCTGACGTCATCGCCCCTGGGGAGAAAACACCCAGACCCAAAACATATATTTGTGGATCACACAAACATTTGTCTCTGTGTACGTCAACAGTCAGACTGTTAGTTCTGCACGAGTTACTTAGACGCTAGACGCTTCTAACTTAGCTACTCAGATATTTGTTCATCTGAACATACCCAATGTACAGGCCAAACAGATTTCTGCAAAAAATCTGACGCTTGCTACAAGGCCGTCAAAATATAATACAAAAAAATCCGTGCAAGATACACCGCAGCGAAAACAATTGAGAGGATTCCCACAAATTATATGTAGTTAGAAGGTGGTATGCGCAGCTTTCGTACGCGCGAAGTACACGTAATGTACATTTTAAGGCATATGCACATGCCATGCAGGTCGCGCCGCAATGCGAAACAAAAATCCTCCTACTTTAAAGGAAAAAGTGCGGTGCGACCCTGTTTTGGTATGCGATGTTTCATATAAATTATACAAAAGCGATTCTTTGTTTTTGATACGTTGCGGAGCGGCACGTCTGTCCGGCATTCGGCTCTTCTACCCCGAGGTTGAGGAGGGATCCGTAAATAAATACACCCAACACACCCAGACCCGAAACAAATGCTTGTGGATTAGACAAACATTTGTCTTTGTGTGGGAATCGAACCATCTCGCTTCGCAGCCGACCACTCGCCCACTGCGTCACGGAGGCTGTCAGAAATGGGACAAATAATGGGGAAAATAAGGTAGAAGGTATCTTATATGTGGTACTGGATACAATTAATAACACCTTCACCAAACCCTCGTCAAACGACAGTCTCTATAAAATAATCGACAAAGAATTTCAGCTTCGACACTAAAATACTTAAAATTTGGCAATGACGGAAATGTTAACTTTTTAATTGCATTGTGAACTGGGACTTCAAGTTCAATGAAATAATTTCGCTAGATGTAAGATTTTCCTTTTATCTCTAATAATATTTCCTACTGTCAAAATATTCAATTTAAAATTAATATCATTATAATTTCCGTCCGTACTTTGTTTTGATATCGCATTGTAGTAATTGGCCTATAATAGATTTTATATCATATGGTTTAAAAAAGAATCGTATGACATGGCCTCGTAAACAATGACTTCAATGTATATTAATACTAGACCAACTGCGCAGTACATCGAAATTGCGCCACTTAGTTACGGTCAATTCGCCGCAACTCAATATTACCATCTTGCTTACTCTTCACTAGATACTCGTACCCTCTCCCACTCCTTGTCTGTCAGCTGTCAAATTCCCGCGATATGTGGCGCAATTTTACTTCTAAAGTCGTAGTAGTATACATTTCAGTATTAGCTAGTAATGACGGATTTCTGTTGTATTCTCTCATGTGTCGTACAGTCGTACGAGAAATCGATAAATATATATGAGGTAGCAAACCAAGCATTACAACTAAAAACTGTGCCTATTGTACCAACATACAACATACACATTGTCATTTTTTTATGTTTTCCTTTAAGAACAGTTGCCGCATATTTTACACTACCCTTTACCATTATATTTTCGTTTTTTAAGTTTTAGGAACATTTATCATGACTGTAATCCAATTGCCAATCTTATTTCCATCCCATGATTTGTTTGGGGGCAAGCCTAACAGGACACAAATTCCAATCCCGGGCAATTCATGTGTGAGTTTTCGATTCGAAAACTCAAACATATATTGTGATTCCCCGACCTGAGAATTGAACCCAGGACCTTACGATTTTGAGCCTTAATACGCCTATGACCGATTGTAGAACTGCAATGAATGAAATGAAATGAAATAATTTAATAAAATCATGTAGTCAATTAAAATAGCGCTTATGACAAGTCAGTACAAAATAAAGAAACTTATGAATTGAAATCATATCAACTAATGTTTACATAACATAGATAGCATCGTCAAAATACACTAGGCAATTACACTAAATTATTTATTTTTCGTCTTTTCATTTTTCATTAGTAACAATATTTGTACTATGGAAACGTCCAGAATTATTAAATATTTTGAGTCAATATGGACCACAGAAATATTGATCAATGTATAACAATGATTTATTTTGAATGGTGCATTTGCCACAAAAGCTTTGGAAAGCAACGAGTGCTTTGCGAGCTTGCGGCAAGCAGCGTTTATTTTCCGTCTCAATGAACTGAGTTAAAAATCGCTACATTGCAAAGGCACTAAAAGGCAACGGATTTGAACTACATAAATGTATGTATACCATCGAAATAAGATAACTAGAATTATAACTCTCATATGAATCTGCCAAAAATACCGCTCCATTTACTAAGACTTGCAAAGGTAATCACGCGTAACACTCAACACGCAACAAAAATTAATGAATGTTCAAATCAACTTATTTCCATAACAGTTAATGTAATTTCTAAATCGTGATACGACGACGTTCTGCACCGCGCAATAAATTTGACCTATTAAGTGTCAACTAGATATCATGAATCAATTTTTAAGAAGTGATGAATGAACGAGCTGCACAGACTTTTATAGCCCCGCCCCCTTGCACAGAGTTTTAGTGGGGTGATTTTTTTGCTTGAGTTACGTTTCTTGTCATCTTATTTCGATGATGTATACGAATAAAGTAGCACGAATAAGTAGTAGAAATGTTTCAAAGTGTGCGATCGAGACAAGATACCGCGACGAGCGACGACATACAGCGATACGTTCGCTTAGTATGCTATTGTATACTATTTAGGTGGTAGATCCCTCTTATTCAAGAGACCGAAAGTACTAAATGTACGAAAGTATATTATATCTTACAAGGTGGTAGGCAGGTCTCTCGTATGCAAAAACCATCTGGATTGGTACCACCGTTTTGTCTATATCTGCCGCCAAGCAGCAGTGTGTAAGCACTGTTGTCTTTCGGTTTCAAAGACATTGAAGCCAGTGAAATTACTGGGCATTATGAGACTTAATGACTTATGTCTCGGTGTGACGAGCGCATTTTAGTGTCATGCTGTGCTTTGTAATCTGTTATAGGCAGGTGTTTACCATGAGGCGAGAAACCTGCTTGTCTCATCATTGATTTTAGAAAAAAAAAATCTATGATATTCTAGAAGTACGTACAAAGTTATTTTAAAGTGCGCTTATTATACGCTTTCTTTCTTTCTGCCTGGCATTATGGCGGATTCATGCCTGAATCCGCCTTCTCATACCATAGATTTGTGGGTATTTGATATTATATGGAACAACCCGCTGTTTTTGATTGTGGGGGTCCACAACTAGAAACGGAAACCATGTTTCGCCATTGCTTCGTCCGATAATCAGCAGAATGTACCACGCGCAGGTAAGGTTGGCTTTGGGTCTAAGATGTTGGTGGCCAACTTACACTCCAAGTCTCACTTTGTGCGACAATAATTAAATATTTACCACTATCATTACACACCTTATACATGTGATAGTCTCTAAGCTAGATTGTATAAAATGTTAACGATATTTCATACATTGAATTCTCCGCAAAGGGTTCTATAAAATATTATTAAAACGGAATATTGTACTCAATAAATGTTTTCACTTATTAAGACGACCACGACAGTCAAATCCTCTTATGAATTTAAAAGAAATTGAATTTACAACCAAGACTTTTTACAGTGCATATTAAAATAGATGTTGTTATATTCTAAATTCATAATTTCAACTTATTTGTTATTCTGGCTTCACTGACATGCATCATGAAATGTTTCATTATTCGTAATTCGTTCGTATTGTCGTCCTTCAAATTGACTGACTCGCATCAATACGTGTTCCAAAATTGAAATGTTTTTTCTATCACTGTATTGTAGAAATACTCAATAAAAACTGTTTAACAAAGAATAAAACCGACTCAAAAAAACTAAAAAGCTAAAAATAAAACGAAACATTTCTGAGTTTATTAGTCAGTTATTGATACCACCAACTCAAGAGATTTTTAGTTATTAGGTTGGTTTAGTTAAAAACTGTTTTACTATTGTATATTGAAAGAATTATCAACATCGGTGCAAATGTCGAAGTTTTAGTTTTTCATCTCCGACTTAGTAAAACTGCCCTTAGGCTTGGAATTATTTTATTTTATTTAAAAGGGACTACCAATGCAGTAAATGTATCGACTACAAAAATAGTCATCCAAATCGGCCGATTTTTTTTATAGCATAGGCAAATGGCTCACCTCATGGTTAGTGTTCTCCACTGCCCATGTACCAAAAGAATTACGGGCGCGTTGCCGAGCTTAAACGGAAGGGATAATTAAGGGGTTGGGATGGGGATTTGGACGTCCGGATATCTCATTCACTGTACGAAGCAGCTAGCCGCTACTTTACGTCGGTTTTTTGTGAGACGGTGGTAACGACCCGGTCGAGGCTGTCCATTCACGTTGTAGATAAAACTGTCTACAGTATTAAATAATTTAGCGGAGTCATTCGTGAACATAAATAAAAAATATACAGATCATTTGAAAACCTTTTTGTTTTTGCGTTTCAGTTAAAAATAGCTTTTATTGGATGACAAAGCCGGTGGTTGGCCGTGGTAGATAAATTTTATCGCGCAGTACGAAGAGCACAATATTGGCACGGGGAATTGATGCATACATACGTTCGACCGGATGCGATAAGCACGCGCATAACAGGGAGTTTCATATCCAGAATCCAATTAATAAACTTGGAACATTATAAATTTTGTGGACCTGATGACATGGTAACATTTACATGGTAAGACAGCTAGACTACAAAGTTCCAACCCCCACCCCCTCTCCATTTTACGAGTGGAGTTTTACAGAAAAGCGAAACACGTGTCTCATTATTTTTAATAAGTATTTGTAGTCAGTACTCAATTTTACAGTCGTATTCCATTCCATAAAATTATACAAAGTTCAACCATCCCTTTTTCCCTCTTAAAATGTAAATTTCTAATAAAATCCATTCTTAGCGGCCCCTTAATTTTACAAACTATTAGATGACCAAATTTTATTATCCTAGCTTTAGTAGTTTTTAGGATTTCGTGATTAATTAGTGAGTGAGTGGTAATTCGCTCTAATATGTACGATTTTAGATCTAAGATTAATCATGTTTTTTATTGTCCAGATAGACAGACGAGCTTGCGGCCAATTAAAACAAAGAAAAACAGACAAAGATAAGCAAAGGGCACATTTTAATCGAAGTTATGTACACACGCTAAAGACTGTCATTCATAACATAATACTTAAAATTTCTTATATTATGTGTGAACCGTAAACAAATCTGAAGCCACAACAAAACAAAAAAAACGAAAACATATGTCCTACACTAACTAATATTAGGTACATTCTCTAAATATTCAATTTGATATTTGTTTGTAGATTTACCATCATCATCATCTTCATCAGCCACAAGACGTCCACTACTGAACATAGGCCTCCCCTAATGCCTTCCAGACCGACCTGTTGGAAGCGGCCTGCATGATTTACCATAGACTGGAATATTAATTGATTACCTGGGTTTTCCGTGAGAAAAGTTTGTGATTATTCAGATACTTTTAGTTGGGTCTAATTTTCAATATCCGAATAAATGTTATCTGCCAGATAACGCATTAAATAGCCAATTTGATATACGAGTATATGTTTTTCCGTTTAGATTAACAACTTGATAATTTTATACTTTGAAGTCTTGTATTTTAGCTGATAAATACCTAACGTTCACTTGGAAATCGAATAGCAGATGAAGTCACAAATAAGTCAATAATAATTCGTCAAATCAAAACCATCAATTTTTAAGTAAGATGTCCATCCACTCAGATGAATATTGGATCTAAATCTAATCCGAAGATTTTAAAATGAATTATTAATATCCAGTAAATTCATTCAGGCGGCCATCCTCTCGCTTAATTGATTAGAGATTGTGATAAATTCAATCAAAAACACTTAATAGAATGTGCTTTTATTACTTTGAAAATATTGGTTCAACCACCAGACGCATGGTAAGTAGAAAGGGAAGAAAATGTTCAAACCTAGACTGATTTATGAACATAAAATTAAATGAAAGCATAGACTATTCCGAAAACAAGGAATAGAAGAAAACATTTCAACATTCGAGCTTTTATGCTGTTTTGTACGTGCTCGGAAAAGTTAAGAAAGTGATTTGCAAAATTTTTGCGCTATCTAATGATTCCTTTGCAATTATTTTAAGTGTTATTGCGTTAGGGAATAATTTACGACATTGCACTTAATATTAATTCGTATAGTTGAATAGAAAAACAGTTCTTATAGACGTCTCACCGCGCAATTTAAACGATTTCTTTCATTCTTCCTAATGTATGGAAACACAATAAATTGTAACCCGAAGAACATACATTATTCCGCAGAGGAAATGTATTATACTTATTATTTATGTATCCAAAGTCGCTTGATGATAATACCACTAAAAAATGCTAATTAAATTTCGTTGGTATAGGGAAGATGAAAATAATCAACTATTTTTAGATAAGTTCAGTCAAAAATATGTGATTAAAGATAGAAAGCACCGACCCAAAATGGGTTAATTTATTTTTTCCTTTTAAGTAGATTGCGTCGGTTTAAAAGAAAATTGCGCCAACCCCACTGCGAGTGGAATAAGGGCAGGTGGAAAAAATGTAAGAAGTTTTTTGAGTCAGTTTTATAAAAGGATTTTCTGTTATTTCTCGCCATATCGTATGAGAAACTCTCTCTACACACAAACGGTATGGCGAAGCTATATCCAGCAATCGAAACTCGGTCTAATCATGTATTGAAAAACTCTCACAAAGAAATCACTGACCTAGAATTTTTAAACGTTAGTTTCATTTGATTTTATTTCTCGATTACTCTTTACAAATTCTTCAAACTGTGAATCTTTTCATTATTCGAACATTGGTCATAATATTGTGACTTGTGAAGGAAAGATTTGGCATTTGGATTTCACACTAGGGCAACCTGTATCTGGATATCTAAGAAGAGACTTAGGGTCCCACAATACTCAGCCCCAAAACAAATATTTGCCGATCACATTTATCACATTGATCACATTTGTCGCTATTGCCTGACTCACGTCTGGCGTCGCGGTCTCCCCATCTCAATCGCTTACCTCAAAACGTGCTTTTATATTAAAATATAACCCTAGTCTAAGCTCAATATTATTATTAGTTTCATATATTCCACAGCGTGAAACTGTTATTAATTATGAAACTCGTTATTACATTCTCAAATTAATAATGTCTGTTCCCTTTTGTGTGTATAAAACTTGTAGAAGTAAGTAGAAAAATATCAAATTACTGGAGTTTATTTTCTATGTAGTGTAAGGTTTGTTCGACCGCAACAAAAGAGCTTAACTTACGAGTGCATTGTGTAATAAAGTTAGTGTTAATTTTCAACTTATCAAGACCATATAGGTATTTAAAAATATTTTTTTTTGATATGTAATTTTTTAGATTAGTAAATCCTATTACCATTATAAATGTGAAAGTTTGGATGTTTGTGAGTTTGTGAATTTAGTTGCTTGTTAATTTATCACGCCGTAACGTCTGAATAATTTTGGATGAAATTTGGCACAGGGGTAGACCATGACCTGGGTTAGGACATAGGCTACTTCTAATCCCGGAAAAGAAGAAAAAGCTAGTATAAATATCTGGTAATAGGGTTAAGAGCGTAATATTTAACTACGTACCTGAATCATACATACTCTAGAGCATTAGTTGCATTACTACTAGGCGGTATGCTTAAACACCTGTATCCGTTAAAAATAGTTTTATACGTGGTAGTCACGCTGAAGACACATTTGTCTACAGCATGAATGGGCCGGCTTGACCGAGTTATTACAACTGTCTCACAGAAAATCGTTGTGACGTGACAATTTAATTACCGGAAGCATTTGGGTTTCCGGTAATCTCACTGCTGCCGGCTTCCTTCTGACCTCCCTAATCCTCATTGTTTTCTATTAAGGTCGGCAACGCATCCATGATTCTCCCCAGAGGAGTTGACGTCAGACAAGTGACCGGGTTGTAAAAACTAAAAGTCAAATATTTCTGTAACATGTGTTTAAAAAGCTGTGCCGACCCCACAGCGAGTGGGATAAGGGCAGGTGGAAGAAGAAGAACGCATCCATGATTCTGTAGTTCACGAGCGGTGGAGATCGCTTACCATCATGTGACCCACTTGCTAATTTGCCAGCCTATGTTATAAAAAAACTATAGGCACTCAAAGTCAGCACTCACTAATCGTTTACCGATTACTGAGTGCAAGTGGCTATGAGTGCATCTGGGTCCTTCGTATGCGAGAGGCTGTCTGTATTGGTACCACCACTTTATCTATTTCTGCCGCCAAGCAGCAGTGTGTAGCACCGTTTTGTATCGGTTTGAAGAACATTGAATACAGTGAAATAATTGGGTTTTATGTCTCAGGGTGACGAGCGCAGTGCTTTGTAATTCAAACGTTGGTTTTCTGTGAGACAGTGGTAACGATCCGATCGAGCCGGCCTATTCGTGTTCTAGATAAAACTGTCTACAGCGTGGCTCTACCACTCAATTAATTTGTTTTCTGTAACGCGTCTACTTAATATATATAAATCCCTTAAATTTTGGCTAGCAAACTACTTGAGAAACATGAGTATAACGTAAATAATGTTCTCAGTGCACTATGAATACTAATAAGCTCTTCTGCAGAAGCTTCTCTAAAACTATTGATTTATTGCTAAACTGGGTCATATGAAAATAAGTTAGTTAATACCGAGTCATTACCATCGACAACCAATTCTTTTTATATTAAAACTAGCTTTGCGTACTGCTCCGCCCGCGTGAACAGCCTTTTCCGGGATAAAAAGTAGTTAATATATAAATAAAATATAAATACACCCAACAGTCACACACATAGTCCTGACCCCACACTAGGTAAACCTGTATCGTGGGTATCAAGAACTACGAGGGACTTGCGGTCCCACAACACCCAGACTCAAGACAAATATTTGTGAATCAGACAAACATTTGTCTAAGTGCGGGAATCGAACCCACGGCCTCGCGCTTCGCAACCGGCTACTCGTCCGCTGCGCCACGGAGGCTGTCAAGTTTATGTAGTACTTTTGGTCATGTTCTACCTGTGTAGATAGGAGAAGTAGATCGTCCGTAGTGGAAGTAGATTAGTAGATAATAGTATTGGACAGTAGATAGTAGAAGTAGAAGTAGATAACAGCTTAGTAGAAATATACATCTGCATTTCTATTCACCCCGTTTTACGGTGCCTATCGAGTTTGTAAAACGTTCTTACAAAATTACACTACAGAGCACGTTTAAAACATAATTGTGCATTTTGCTGCCGAACTGCAGCTTAATGACAAACACATCAGAAGGCCAATTCTCGTAATTTTAAATGTTCAAAATATCATACCGATCTAATCTCAACCTCAAGAAAGTTGAAAAAGGCATTCTCTTAAACCAATAATCAACGCCAAATGCACCTAGCATTAGCAGTAGCATTATACCGTTTTGGCTTCAGTCAACTTTTATTATACATTCAATCTCATTACGATCTATGTTCACATTAGACGTTGATTATTGGTTTAAGAGAATGCCATTTGCAACTTTCTTGACGCTGAGACTAGATCGGAATGATATTTTGAAAATTTAAAATTACGAGAATTGGCCTGCTGGAATCAAAAGGTTAGGTAGTTAAACTGTGAAACAGTGTTCCGGTACACATGCTTCCCTTTACTCCCGTTCTATTCAGTAAGCTCATTTGACCAAACGTCGAGATTGCACTCTCTTGTGAATTCACGATTGTGCTGTTGTCTGTGGATAAAAACTTTAACAAAAAATAAGATCGACTTAAAAAAATAAGAAATTAAAAATGAAACTGAAATGATTGATACCATCGACTTGGTAAGTAAATAAAAATAAAGTTTTAATAAGCTTTTTAATTTCTTGAATAGATTTTATTTTTGTTCATAAGTTATTATTTTACTATTTTTTGTAAAAGAATCATCACGATTGGTATATAAATTAGTGCATAAAGTTGTTTAGCCTCATCCTCGATTTTACCCCGTAAGAAATGGAATTATTTTTCAAATTTAAACAGGACCACCATCACAGTAAAACCTATCGGACACAAAAAAACATCCACATCGAGCCACATTTGGCGCAGTTGTGCGTTATACATACATAAAAAATATACAGATAAATTGAGAACCTTTTTTTATCGGTTAAAAACATTGATGACCATAGTTTTCCATTAAATAGGAAACAATTGAAATTGACGCGACTCTAGGGTATTGGAAAATTACAATTGCTCATTTGTAAGTGGGTCACCAACAACTGACCAGAGGGGCTAGCACGAACAACTTGCGAAAACGTATTCGCATTTAAATGTCAAAAATTTGTTTGAAAATTCATAAAAATGCTAGCGTTCTCGATTCGAACACTTATTTCGTGAGTTGTTCGTGCTCGCCCCTCTGCACGTTGACTCTGCTGAAGATCTTTCTGAAAAACTGCTTGCGAATAGTTGTTAATTAATGTTTGTTACACAAGACCCTATTTCCAAACTTTTCCGAGAAATATACAAAAAAATCGTGTCCTAATAAACTAATACGAATACTTAATATTTATCACTTACATCTTTGAACATTTAAGTAATAATGGAATACCCAGAAAGCAAATATTTATACTTGGGAGACGTCAGGTTTATAATCATTTCACGACTTTATTTGGATGATTCTACTACATGAATATTTACGAAAGTTGTTTTACTGTAAAAAGGCGGATGGGTTGGAGATAAAAACACAAAGGAAAAATACTACCCCATAAAATTAACATAGTTACGTAAGCTCGTATTCGCCTCCCGTGAATTATAGCACCGGCATAAACAAAATTATACTAATTGTAAAGAACCTACCAGCGGCGAAGGCTCTGTACAACATATTCCTGCCGGCTTCCCTTTAGAAACTTGTCAAAAGTAACTCCTACAAAATACCTTATTCCATAGTTTTACGTGTAACTATCAGCCAAGTGTAGCAAGCGGCCGCGGTTTCGCTTCCCGCACCGCAAATATTTGTTTCTGGTCTGGGTGTTTTCTCCCCAGAGGGTTTGACGTCAGGTAGGCAGCCGGTCGTAGCAACTACAAGCCAAATCTTTCTACTGTGTTAAAAGCATGTTGTACCGACCCCACTGCGAGTGGGATTTAGGCAGGTGGGAGAAGAAAAATAACATAATTAAACGAAAAATATTGATCTTAATTGATAATATTGATACCAGTCTGTAGCAAAAAATATAAAAAGATATGTAAGACTGTAAACAACTAACGTCGCGTCAGCTTCCTCTTTTATAATTTTTACCTGGAACTTACGCGAGTTTTAAATGTTAATTAAGTTATATGTACTCAAACTACATAGCGAAGCGGGCATTTGCGAAGCATTGGTAAATTCCAAACTCGACGTGTAAAAGTGCCCTTGGCGGCCTAATTACTGAATAAATGATTTGATTTGATTTTGATTTGACATATTAGGTAGGTACTCTTAAATATGTTTATCACAAACGTGTCTAGTTTACGAGAAATATGAATATGTGATGTCCCTGGAGGATCCAAAAGGTTTTACTTATGTTTAATATACATATAGCATTTGCTCGGGGCTCTCTCTCTGCCTGTTTGATCTTTCTATATTTATATATATTTGATTTAATTTAATGATTAATGCTCTATGGTACTCAGGGATAATGTAACTTTCTATTATATTGTTTTTTTCTGAACGATGAAACGAGCCAATTGCTTACATGGTCATAAGCCACGCCTGCCCATAAACAAAATGAAATAGAAGGAATAAACAGAAGGAACACCACTCAGAAACTTGAATTTCAAAGGACTGTATAACACTGTAGTGCGCTCGTCACCCTGAGCCATAAAATGTTACGTCTCATAAATCATAATGCCCAATAATGTCACTGGTTTCAATTGAAATTATAACCAGAATGCTACAGTGTTTACAAAGGGGCTAGCACAAATAACTTGCGAGAACCTATTCGTATCGAAATGTCAAATAATTATTTGAAACTTCATACAACAGCTAGTTCTCGATTCGAATACTTATTCGTCCTCCGTCGACGTCCCAAACATGTTTTGACAGATCCCAACGACTCCATCACAGTCGCTATCGAAGCAGCACTTTCCTTGCCCAACCCGAATCGCAAAAATAATACGCGCCCCGACATAGGACACGCCTGCGAGTCCGAAGAGCTCCTACAACTGGCCCTCGGCATAATGATGTGCAGAGACGGCCTTAAACTATACTCCCCAGCGATTGCTCAAGCTGAGGTCTAAGCCTTCTAAAAGGCGCCTCTGGGCTTAATCGCTACTAAATACACTATACATATTTCTGGCTAGAGCGCCATAAGCGCCGGCATTATTTTCAGGTGAAGCTGTAAAAGCAATATAAGCTAACAGTACAAATCCATTCGAAAAAAAAAACTTATTCGTAAGTAACAACTTGACGTTGATTATTGGTTTAAGAGAATGCCATTTGCAACTTTCTTGACGCTGAGACTAGATCGGAATGATATTTTGAACATTTAAAATTACGAGAATTAGCCTACAGATTGGCGGCGGAACACTCATTACTAGTTGGCAGCGGAAACAGACAATGCGGTCGTACCGATTTATGAGAGACATTTTACTAGTAAACTATTGAGAACTAATTACTATGAAGCGGTTTCATTGTGGAAATAGGATGCTGAACAATTTCTCAGATAATTCGCCGCTATGCAGGCACTAGAACATTCTAAGCCAGCCAATTGTATCGTACATTTAGGTCTAAGCTCTTAGTATGTTTCATTGCATGCATTTCACTATGCCTTCAGTACGTAGCTGCAATCCATCCATTTATAATCCTTTAAGGATGCTATACATACGTACATACATACGCACTCACGCCTGTAATCCCCCGAAGGGTAGGGCAGAGGTGTAACCAGTACACCTACATTTCGCCGAACTTATTTCCGTCAAGTCGTCGCAGTCGTCGTTCAGGAACAAAATATTTATGAGATCCACAAATATATATCTCCAGTCTGATAAATAGACAAAATGGTGGTACCAACCCAGACGGCCTTTCGCATACGGGGTCCTACCACCTTGTATTAGGGTTGATGGAAGTCAAACGGCCGGTCGTAAAAACTACAAGCGAAATCTTTCTGTAACATGTGGTAAAAAAACATGTTGCGCCGACCCCACTGCGAGTGGGATAAGGACAGTTGGAAGAAAGATAAGATTCCTAAAGATAATGTTATAAATAATAATATTTACATAAGCTCACGCCTGTAGCCCCAAAAGGGAAGGCAGAGATGTAGTTAGAGCACCCACAGTTCGCCGAGCTTATTTCCATCCCATGATAGGTGGCGGGCAACGCCATTTTAAGGTCTAATTATACTTAATACTTATAGGTTCACTGATGTAAACAAAAGGATTTATAATAAAGTATTTATTATTTCAAAAAACATTTAATCACTTAAATTCTATTATGAATATAATTTTTGGTTATGTATTACATTAAAAATGATGATGAGTTTCTTGTTCCTAAAATTTGGTAATTTCACAAACCCTGTGATAGGTTTAATTACAATGTGAGTTACACTACGATCGGTTAAAGTTTTAGAGTTATTGTAACATGCAATGGTTCACGATACTTAAAGGCTTTATCATTTGTATTCAAACATACGCACTCATGCCTGTAATCCCCGAAGTGCAACCAGTACACCCAATGAGCCTATCGCCATACCGGGCACATTCCAGATTCTGGGCTGATACTAAGCGTTGCGTGATAGAAAAACCCAACGTCACTTTTACCCGGGGATCGAACCCAAGACCTCAGCATAGCAGTCGTAACATGTACGCATTATAACTGCGCCACCGAGGTAGTCTGCATTTTAGCAGCAGAGACAGTAGATATATATACTTTATATACTTTGTTTGTTACTTTGTAATTTCCTTCTTAAAAATTTCAAAAGTTTGTATAGTAACGAATGCACCTGTCTCAGTTTTTGGAAGCCTTTCCCTTACACCTAGTACTTCAAAATATGTAGACGTCGTCAACCATAGCTTGTTACAATAACATTAACAACAATATCAACGTGCCAACGCGTCATCTACTTCCTTAATATGGGGGTCCTTTAAACGGAGTGTGAAGAAGCAATTAGACAGGCCGCCATAATTTTCCCAACCTACGATAGACACATCGTCTGTCGTCGGTCTACAGTATTCTTGGATTGCGCTACACTTACCATCAGGTGTAGCGTAGTCAATTTGACGAGCCAGGATAAAAGACAGATGTGTACCGCAATGACAAAGTCAGTCTACGCAGTACAATTTGACACGCGTGGTTTTCACACAGATTTTAGTATTTACGTCATCTATTATTATCCATGATCTTTAATGCTAATCCTAAATACTTGACACTTCAATATAAAAGACTTGCTTGTTTCGTTCAAGCATACAAAATTACTTACTTATTCATACTTATCGGTGAGATCTCAAGCAAATGAAACTATACGACAATAAATCTTATGTACAAATTATCAGATAATATAACACAAGTATAATTGAGAAGTGATTACAGATTGTATACGAGCATAAATCTTTGTAATTCGATTGATCTTGGAAGCCAATTGAGTATGTAAATGACTCTGCATGCAACAAAAATAAAATTTACTCAAAAAAAAAAGATAAAAAGTAAACAATTTTGAGACGGTAGTACTAATCATTGACCATTACACCATTAGTACCAACACAAAATTGTTTATTTTGATATGTTTTTTGAGTCGGTTTTATTTTTTATTCTGAAATTTTTATTTAACTATTTTTAATGTAAGAATCATCTAAATCCGTGTATAAATGACGAAGTTTTAGTCGGTCATCCCCAGTTTCACTCCCTTGCGAAGTGATTTCTTCTTGAAATTGAAATGTGACCAACTTTGGGCCCTTTCAATGAAAAAAGATTTATCAGTACCGGATCACTCTGTGAACAGTTATACGTGGTTATAATTGTATAACCACGTATAACATAGCGGGCTATTACATAACAATATTCGCATGCTCTGATCAATAATCATGTACGTAAATGTACCAAAAAAACAAATTAGCTAGTAAGATTAATAGAACTGTACATTATGTATACATTATAAATATTGACTTAATAATAATTGAGTTATGTAATTTCAGTACTTATATCTAGGATTATATTATTGAGGCAAGCTTACGATGGTCGGGTCAAACGTCAAAGCGAGAGTCAGTGAGGTCATCGTCTGTTAACACCATACTGAAGGCAGCAGTGACGTTCGTTAACGACGCTTCCGTCAAAAAGTCTCTCGTAGTTTTACTTAAGCATAGTGCAAAGGCGCTGATTCGGCTGCATCACTGATATACGCGTCTGACGCTTGACGCAACTATCGAAAGTCTACCTTTAGTATATTTCTATGATGATAAGTGTCTTTTCAGATCTATTGTACCTAGATTCTACTCTCCATAAAAACCGTCGATGTATTGGAATATTCCTGTCTACGGGGAACAAAAAGGATTAAAAAGTTCGATCTGTCCCCTAGGGGGGAAGGATAGATTAGGTATATAAAAATAATAGTTGAAATCCCTCAAACATATTGTAATATTTTTTAAACTCTGTAATGTATCATACATTTTAATATTATACTTATAATTCAATGACTGTGTGGGAACTAGGATCCCATTAACAAAATCTTGGAAGACCAAACAAAGTTACAAATGTAGAGATGTAGGTTCTTAATTTATGTCAAGGTTTCTGCTGTTGCAAATTGTACCTTCACCTAGGTGAGAAAGAAGAAAGAATGTTCACAATGGACAGTATATAACAAAACATAAAAATCGCTACCACTGCACCGAGCACCGACTCCAAAAAAAACCTATAGAAAATGTTATTTTTGACTTTTCAGTATTATTTTGGAAGTCGGTTATTAAGTTTTGTTAAAACTTTTTTTTATATATATGTTTAGTGGTTGGTACTGCTATGGTATGTAAATTCCAATACAATAACACAATCGCGATGACTATGCTGTTATCCGTTGAGGAGCTTCATTTTTTACTATGCTACTCCGTCATCAGATCTTAACCACATTTATATGGGACTACATCGCAGCTAAACTCTATGAAATTTTAGCCGCCAAAATCGGTCCACAATCAGCGGAGAAATCGATTTACATACATACAAAAAACGGAGAAAAATAATCGCCGAATTAAGAACCTCCTCCTTTTTTGAAGTCAGTTAAAAACCCCGAGACATACACGAATTAAAGGCTAAAATCGTTGACTTACATTAGTTCGTTACAAATATATGTATATTCACATACACACTGTACGACGACATCGATTATTGACTTCGACAATGTTCGTTTTTACGAATTAATTATTTCACTGGCTTCAATGTCCTTCAAACCGGAACACAACAGTGCTTACACACTGTTACTCGGCGGCAGAAATAGACAAAGTGATGGTACCAACCCGGCCGGCCTCTCGCATACGCATACCTACCACCACAAATCTAAAGTTTTAATGGGTCGTTACTAGTTCCCTCACATGTGAGAGGCCATTTCTGCCGCCAAGCAGCAGTGTGTAGACACTTTTATGTTTCCGTTTGAAGGACATTGAAGCCAGTCAAATTACTGGGTATTATGGGACTTACTAGAGAAAACGTGCCCGGTCTAGTGTCATGCAGTGTTTTGTAAATCAAAGTGCTGTATGGTGTTGTTTGTATTTACGGACAGTCATAGCGCTTATCATCAGTCGAGTGACCTGCTCATCTCGTCATAAAATAAAAAAATAAGGTCTATATTTGACCATTATCATCACACGTTCGTATTTCTGCAGATGAAGATTGCCGAAGCTATAATCGAAGTACTATACACATATTTTCGAATTAAGCACTTTGTTATATTTTATTATTGTTTTAAATATTCATAAATCTTTCTCATATCTTTAAAAAACAAATAACGAGTCCATAGTAAGTTCACAGTAGATTGTGTACAACGTCTCACGTCGTGTCACGAGTCACTTCAACTGATTACAGGAAATGTTCGCAAATGGCCGGAGCATTCCCATGTTTGATCCGCCCTCAAGGTACAGACGTTTTTGCACTGCAACAAAGCAAAACATATATATTATTAAATCTATATAGCAACTATATATATGTATAGTAACTATATATAGTATCTATTATACTAGGTGGCAACTTGAATGCCTCAGTGGCGCAGTTGTAATACGTACGCAGTAAGACTGCTGTGCTGAGGTCTCGGGTTTGATCCCCGGGTCGAGTAAAAGTGATATTGGGATTTTCTATTACGAAATGCTCAGTATCAGCCCGGAGTCTGGAATGGTACCCGGTAACACATAGGCGTAATAAGCCCATGATGTGATAGGCTCGCCCCTATCACATCATGGGTTGGAAATAAGTTGGTCGAAATGTGGGTGTACTGATTACACATCTGCCTACCCCTTTGGAGATTAAAGGCGTGAGTGCGTATGTATGTTTTATGAAAATTAAAGTTTTACTTTATTAAGACTTGTTTTAGGTATTTAGTTATTTTTAATTTGCAACACATAATGGCTTTTGGGCAACGCCAATTCCTTTAATTATAGTAATCGCACTAATCAATAAAATAATTAAGCATTTTTTACGTAAATAAGCACTTAAATAAGGCTTATATTTTTGGCTAACTTTGAAAGTCCAATTAGTAGACTTTACTCAAACGCTTAGTGCAAAATCAACATTGCAACAACATGCTCATTAAATTAAGGCTAACTGGTATGATTAAGTCAAAATTGAAACTATAATAATTAATTAATGAATATATAATTCTGAATAATAATAATAATTCTGAATTCTGTTAACATTCCTAGCAACTGGCATATACTTAACTAGTTGTCACTTAGAGTAACTACTTATAGAAACTAAAAACACGCACGAAATTTAAGCCGTTTCATTGGAGCCATATATGGCTCCAAACTATGATCACCATACTAATAACTACTCACCATATTATGTTTATGATCCTTACGTATAAATCAATATATGAAACACATTATGCCGATCTACAAATTACCAAATTTTTAGGTTAGATTGACATCTACCTTCTATAAGTAGTTATTCTAAGCATTTTCAGTTTATTTTATTTTATTTAATGTAGGTATTTGTTACAGATATTATGTATAAATTGCTTTCTACACTTCTCCTCCATATAAACTTTAACTTTTTGGGTCACCTGATGGTAAGTGATCTCAAACGCCCATGTACGTCCACAATACCAAAAGAATTATGGGTGCGTTACCGACCTTAAAGGAAAGGGATAGTTAAGGGATCGGGTAGGGGAGGGGGTTCGGTCCTCCGGATATCTCACTCACCGTACGAAACGCAGCAGCAAAAGGTAGACAGTGGTAACGAGCCGGCCCATTCGTGCTATAGATAGTAGGTATAGGTAGTAGTACAGCGTGGCTCTACCACTCAAAAAAAACATTAACTATGTCACATCTCACCCTCCGCCGTGAGCGCAATCTGCTAAAAGGAGTCTTTAATAATAAATACACCCAATATATCTATCGTTGGTATCAGGAACTACGAGGGACTTGCGGTCCCACAACATCCAGATCCGAGACAAATATTTGTGTATCAGACAAACATTAGTCTAGGTGCGGGAATCGAACCCACGACCTTACGCTTCGTAATCGGCTACTCGGCCACTGCGCCACGGAGGCTGCAATAGAAACTGTTTTAAAAGCTAAATCCTTATGTTCCGCACAGCTAGCTACTATTGTAGTAAACTGGCTTTCTCATAAACTGTTATGAGCTAAATCGAATAGTTTACGAGTAATAACTTCGAAGACGCCCATCTAACAATAAATGCTATTGAAGCAGCTAAACTCAAGTAACTTCTATTTTCAGTGCAAATTTTTAGGATGGTTAAGGATTTCTCGAATTCTCTAAAGTCATAAACAATGTCAAACCAATCCATTAAAACGGCTGCGCTGAAATGCTTTATTATACAGTTTGACACTTTAATTGACAAATTGATACAACATGTTCGTTTTATACACGTTAGCTCTTGTTTAAAGCGCCTGCAGCCAATAAACGTAACAGCTGATTTGCCAAAAATGAAATTCAGCCGGATTAAAAACGTGTATCATTTTGCTGATTTGAATACCGATGTAGTCCAAATTGGTTTTCTCTGATAAAATTCCAATTGCCTATTGGAATAATAAATACACCCAACAGTCACACCGATGATCCTGATCCCGCACTAGGTGAAACTGTATTGTGGATATCTGGAACTACGAGGGATTATCGGTCCCACAACAGTCAGACGCGAAAAAATTATTTTTGTATTACACAAACATTGGTCTCGGTGTGAGAATGGAACCCATGACCTCACGCTTCGTGGCTGGCTACTCACCCACTGCGCCATGGAGGCTGTCAAATAGCGAGTTGAATATGATGATATTACTAAATAAATGATCGTGAGTCGACCCGCGAAATTGTTACTATAGGCTACTCAGCTAATTTTGGACCTACAAAAGGTCTGTCCGGGCAATAAAATCTTTATGGCGCGGACACCGTTGTACATTAAACATTGAACCATTAACAATCCCGTACAACGAGCCATGTGAAGCTATAAATGTGATCGCTTTAATCTCTATGCATAAGGCGCTTGTCTCGCCGGCGGCGAGTAACGAGGAGCTATTAGGGGGTGTCGCACGGCGAGGTAATTATTAACTAACTTCAAAAAAGGAGGAGGTTCTCAATTCAGCTTTGTATTTGACAGTTTATCAGGACTGAGGCAGGCCGCGAGGAACTCTCCGAGCTCAAGTTCTCGCCGGTGGTGTGAACAGTTAGCGATCAGCTATCATATATGTATATCTTTTATTTACACGAAATCATATATTTATTGTATGTTTCTTGAGCAATAAAATAGTAGTTTTTAAAGTGGTAGAGCCACGCTGTAGACATATTTATCTACACTCTACAGCATAAATGGGTAGACCGGGCTGTTACCACTGTCTCACAGAAAAGCGACGTAAAGTAGCTTACTGCTGCGTTTCGTATGGTGAGTAAAATATCCGGAGACCCAAGTCCCCCACCCCTTTCTAATTCTTGAATTATCCCTTTTCTTTAAGGTCGCCCACGCATCCATGATTCTTCTGGTATTGTGGGCGTTCATGGGCGGTGGAGATCAATTACTATCAGGTGACCCACTTGCTTGTTTGCCGGCATATACTATAAAAATAGCAACTCGTTTACTCGTTAGTGGTGGGACAAATGCTGGATACACATTTTTTTGAGATATTTTATTGACTATTTCCTCGAAATTTCCGTCTCTAATAAAAACCTATGAATGAAGCTAACAATTTATTAAGAAACAACAATAATAGCGATACTTTAACGTCAAAGCATACATATAATTGCCATAATGTAATTAAAATGTTCTACCAAGCAAGCATACATTAATAATGTCGCAATGTACACACAAAGCCTAATAAATTGACAAACAATATAGTGTAGAAGAAACAAGCACAGACTCTCATATTCTGCGAACAGGCAATAAAATCAGCTAGATATTTCTAAAGCTGTGACCTTTGCGTTTATAATAAAAAGACATGTCTTCTTTATTGTTTTCTAAATAGGTATATCTTGATATAGGAATCCGTAGAATATTGAATGATTTTTTTATAGAATGTAGAGTTCAACAAATATGTAAAATAAACTACTTGGCGCCTATTTCATGTTCTCTGGGTTTTTTACTGTCCAATAAATTTACACATTTTTCTTCTTCTTTCATCTGTCGTTATTCCACTTGCAGTGGTGTAGGCTCAAAGAACTTTTTAACACGTCATGTTACATAAAGATTTGACTAGTAGTTTTTACGACCGGCCGCCTCCTAACGTCAACCCCTCTGAGACATTAAAGATACACATTGTTACATTTGGAAAATTGTACGAGTATTTGTTATCTTGTTAGTACATATTGACAATAAATTTTTTTCGTGAAATTCTGTATATGAAAATGTATATAAAAATCAATTGACGTGCGTTAGTCACATAAGAACTCCTAAACGGCTGGACCGATGATGATATATTTTGTGTGTATTTGATTGGGTCCCTGAATGGTTTAGATTTAAAATTAGAGTCGGTAGGTAGCGCTGCAATGGATTCTCGGTGTTGTTTCTTATTTTTTAAAGTTTTATCGCATATCACCCACATCCCTTACCTCAGTATTTGAACCCTAACTATCAATGATATGTTACGGGTGAAACCTCTTGGGACAGCTAGTTATAGATATAGATATATTTTATACACAAGGTACTATTGTACGTGTATCTCAAATATATAGACAGTGGCGCAACGAGTGCACCCACACCGCGCCTTAAATTTACCCGTCCTGATGTTACAGGACACGGGTCCTTCGACACAGAAATTTTGAAACATGCATTAAGGTATGATTCCGAATACAACTGAATCGGTAAACCGTAGGTCTGAATTGCATAAGGTTTTGGATGTATGACCGCAAATGACAGGGCTGCCATTTTTTTTTCATATAAATTCACTAGATGTCGCTCGCGGTTTCATCAAGGTGCACGTTACTATTCCGCTCCTGGGACCCGTAGCGTGATGTTACATAACCTAAACAAAAATATATCGTGCGAATATGAATTCAATCGGTAAAGTCGATCAGAAGTTAAACAATGACACGCAGACGCACTGATTTTAAAAATATTTATAAAGATAAAGGCCAGTCAGTAGTATTTAGAGATGTATGTAAACTGTAAAGAAGGATACTTCTTTAAAGGAGTTTTTCTCCAACGGTAGGCTACAATCTGTATTTACAGTTTTCCGCTATTTGTTCGGAATCATACCTTATTATTTCGCAGGATGATAATGAACGAGTTCTTTATTTTAAAATGAATGTTAGAAATGAAATAGCTACGTTACTCACATTTCCATATTTATATTGAAGCTCGGGCGTAGTTACCTTTTTATCTTTTCCGTGCACCTGTAGGGAGGAAAACAATTTCATGGCTCAGGATCAAAGGAGAAGCTACATTTTGTTTCCAGTTTGAAAACTACATGCAATTACAATCATGCGACTAACAAATGCATTATTTGTTACGTTTAAATCTTTTAGGTACACAACGGGAAGTCGAAGATTATTGACAGAGAAAGCATATACATAGTTTCTAAAAGATAACTCACGTGTTCTGGTTGTGCGAATCGGAGTGCGAGACGGTTGGTGGCATAAATCTCGCCAGGGGCGGTTGCAGGACCATTTGACGGAACGTCTGCCGAAACTGCCGCGACATCGTGCAATACAGTATGAAGTTTATCGCCCCATTCAATAATGCCAGGAAGTCCATCAACTCTCCGAACAAATCGTAACACCTCTTGAAGAAGCACCAGCCCAGTAAACCACTCATCAGTCCCAAAATTCCTTGTGGCAACTCAGTGACCAGGAACAAAAGAAGGACTGCTAGAAGCATTTTGGTTGTTCTATCCGTTCGTTTGTCAGCCTTGTTCTGCCGTTTAACCATTTTCTCAGCAGCGGGACAAGCGCTGTAGTTCCTCAAATTCTTCTGGTGCTGATTCGCATTGTATAAGGCTCGTATCAACCAAATGCTGATCACCGTAAGGATCGAGCATGGAAGCAGTTTGATCACAACAGCGTGAACCCAAAAGTTCGCTTGGTATAACCTTCCCTGGTAGTCAGAGTCGACGTGGTAAGCAATGTCAGGATTTCCGTATGCATCCGTAACGTTCTTTGTGTGAATATCAAATACCTGCGGAACAAAAACGAATTTGCATACATTGCATGATAATTAACATTGTATGGAAAACGGGTGCATGTTATGTGCACAGTGTATTTGAAAGCAAACAATAAAGAAGTCAGAAAGTATTCAATAAAATTGGCAACTTACCATAAACGTGGGCGTGCATAGAATAGGCGGTAATATAAAACTTGTTAATATTGCAATGCTACACCGCCGCTCCGTACACAGAATGTGACTCCTGTCAGAATATCTGAAAATAAATATATTTTACAATAAACAAAATCAATAAACGTGTTTTATCGTACCTAAAGCCTACCTTCAAATATTCCCAAGACCATCGGCGTTCGCAATTTGTCTTTCATTGAAACCTGGGGCTATGCGAGTCATGACCTCCTTAAAGTTACAACGCGTATTTGTTTTTTGGAAAGTAAAGATGTGCATTGTAAACTATCGCGGAAAACAGTGCCAATGATGTACCATAGAATTAATTACAAAATTATTTTCTTTGCGTTCTAAATCTGGAATTGTCTAGAATTAATGAAGGCCGAAAAACGTCAAGCCATTTCTCATCTTAAATTATAATTTCCAAGAAAATAAACGATAACGAGGTTCTTGATCACATTCTTATATCAACATTAGTCTTATTAATTGTTAGTCTTAGATCTTCTACGACAGCAATTCCTAAAGTGGGTTTCGTGGAAAAGTCACTAGAATTCCGCGAATTAGTTACATATGTCACTGACTTGCGACAAATGTTTGAACAAATTCGCATAATATCCGACCACTTTGAAGATAAACTCATACACGGATTAAGTGATTCTGATATGTTTACTCATTTCATGTAAGCTAATGATCGTTTAATGTAGGGTTCCATTAAATGAAAGGCAATTCCGTAGCTTTAAAAGTTTGGTAACCGTTGTTCTAGATGATTGATGACTGATTTAATGTTGGTTTAAAGAAGTAGGAAACAACTTTCCGTCCTATGAAGACATCTAACATGTAGAAGAAATAAACTGATCATGCAAAAGTTTTTACTT
The DNA here is from genome assembly GCA_905332985.1 of Mimas tiliae. Taxonomy (NCBI): domain Eukaryota; kingdom Metazoa; phylum Arthropoda; class Insecta; order Lepidoptera; family Sphingidae; genus Mimas; species Mimas tiliae. The sequence goes on along the minus strand of HG995256.1, from coordinate 8,852,149 downwards.
TTTGTATTTTTAATATTTGTTAGGATATCCGCCAATAATACATACTACGAAAACACTTAGCTACCTATTATGGTTCAGAAGATAGAGCCTTTTAAAGGTAGGACAGACAGACAAACAGACAGATTGCGTAGGCTCTGTAATAGGGTTATGTTGGTACCCCTTGGATACGGAACCCTAAAAAGCTTGATCACGTGATCTTTTCTGACTGTGAAGACGTAACAGACATCAGTAGAGTCGGTCGTAAAACATCAATATTCAAGAAAAAAAGTGAGTAACCCAATAGTAAGTGATCTCTACCACCCATTAATGCAACAATATGAATAATAATGAAGAAGCAAGGGCGCCGACTGGACATAAATAGGTATTGGGGAGATGGGGAAATTACGTCTCCCCTAATGTCACTCACCGTACGAAACCACCATGAACAGTTCAATATAATAAAAATTAAACCAACTCAAAAAACTAACAAACAAAATCAAATTAAATAATTTTGAGTCGGTGTTATGGCAGTTAACAAGACACATCATATTATTAGTACCCGTATTTGATGTTCCAACAGAAATATACATCTTAAAGAAAGGTAGTATTTAAGAGACGTTGCTTTCAGGGAGTGCTTATGGTGAGATCTTATCAAATCTGGATATCTTCAAATTGCACGCTAATGAAATCACTTGTTTATTAATCGATTACATCACTTTATCAGCAAAAGCTTTATTTATATCCTGGCAATACAATCGAATTTGGTTACATGGGGGGTGAAATACTTCTATCGTACACTATACTTTGCTTAAATTTGACCACATCTTTCTGTAGCACATTGAATATCAACTTTATTTTACCTAAGTTAACCTTCCCCCGCTCCCTCTTGACGATCGATGTCCTTTATTACAATTTTACTTATCTTCGTAATCTCTAGTACTTACTTTATCGCAATATATCTCCAAATAGCTAATGAAAGTGTCAAACATATTGATGCAGTGTGTAATATTTGTGCGAAGTGCATATGGAACAATAGATACATCGCCCATGAGTACGGGAAGTCCAATTTTTCAGGCAAAACCTGAAACAAAATAAAAATAGCTTAGTACTTCTAATACACCTATGGATAGGAGTATATATTATGGCATATACCTGCATTTAATGCCTGCCATACTCAGAGTCATCAGTCATTTGTTAATTCGACTATCTCCACACTCAGAAAAAGTTAATGCTTTATGCTCCGTTACTGGATACAGAAATAATTTTAATTGACGTCTCTGAAGACTAATCGAATTCTAAGAAATTACTGACATCTCTGAGTGTGGCAGTAAGTTCCATATGTACAGTAATTTAGATAATAAGATTAGTGATGATGAAAGTACCATCTGTGTCAAAACCGCACGTGCCACGTTTTGGTACCTATTATTTGCGCGGAGAAAATCCACTTCCCAGCCCAGCCAGGGTGGAGGGATGGTTATGCAGGACTTACCAGCCGTCTGACCTTCAGTAATCACTTCGAGTGACTCCACCATCAAATCATGATGGAAAGGAGGACCCTGGCATTAAGCCGTCATAACGCCAGGTAGAAAGAATGATTAATATCAAAGATATTTTGAACACTGTATCGGTGTGTACAACTTTCCTGACGAAAACTTCAAATATTGTATGTAAATACGGACCTTTTCCGGAATCGAGTCTGATTCCCTAGAGATAGTTTTCAATTTAGAATTGGAGGAACTTGCGGAAAAATCTTTTGCAAGCCAACCTATTATACATTTCGTATCGATTCAGTGCATTCTTCGGTCGGGAAAATTTTATTCCTTTACGGACGTCTATTTTAAATGACACCCGAACCTAGCATAGCATCGCTCGCATCTATAGTTAGTTACTAAATAGTTAAAATAAAATATAACATATAAACAAATTAAGCCCAAACCTGTATCTTCGACGGGGTAGACAGAGAGAGATACCACTAGTGAAGTAGTGGTGCACCCTCAGATCGCCGAGCTTATTTCCATCCATGATGTGATAGGGGCGAGAGCCTATCGTCATACCGAGCACAATTTTTAATCCCGGGAAACTCATGTGCGATTTTTGGAATTAACAACTAAAACACAAATTGTGCTCGCCCGACCTAGCTTTGAACGAAACTGTCACTAGGTCAATGAAGCGATAAAATAAAATGTCTGATATATCAAGTACAATTTTACTATAACAAACTAAACTATAAAATAAGTAAATTAATAATACTAGCCATGTATTATATATGTCCCACTGCTGGGCACGGGCCTCCTCTACTGAATAAGAGGGGTAAGGCCTTAGTCCACCACGCTTGCCTAATGCGGGTTGGCAGACTTCACATACCTTCGAAATTGTTTTAGAGAATATCTCAGGTATGTTGGTTTCCCCAAAATGTTTCATTTACCGTTAAAGCAAGTGATAATTAACAATTAATACAGAGGTGTATGCTCTTGGGGCTGGTTTCGAACCTGCGACTTTCATATCGACAGTCCATACCACTTCCCGCTGAACTATCACTACTTAAATAGTAAAAAGAAGCAAATCCAATTTATTTAAACAAAGCTTACTATTGAAAGGACGTCGTGTATATTACGATAAATATGAAAGTACTACCTATAAAGCCACACAATACACAAAAGGAGCGAAACTACCTATACCTACTCTCTTATTATCCAATTCACTCAGTTAAAGGATCCTATTCAATGTGGGTTATGTAATCTTTGTAAATCACTGCCGGTTAGTATGCCAGGATAAAGGCGAATCGCTGGAAATCTCTAAAGTAGAGGGATACGAATATGAGATATTCATAAATAAAATCTTTATTCCGCTGGAAAATCATTTTATACTTTCATAAATAAAATAAAAGTTCTATTACAATATTTTTTTAATTAAGCTGTCACCGGTGATGTTGGTTTAGTATGACGTCACTCACTATATCGGTTTTTACTCGTCAAATACTTTAATATGAATATCCATATCACATCCATCAAAGGAGTTGTAAAGAAAGGTAGGTATAATAATATACTTACTGGTTGCTTGCTTTACTTTGCTGGTCGGAGGGTACATGATTTCTTTGTGTCCGGCTGGATAGCGACCATCATACACATGGTGATAAAATCGCCGGTCAGAAAGTGTATATCGAATAACGTGAAGGGCCCTTGAATTATGTTTCTGATGTCATGATAAATTTTCATTGTTTAATGTTTAGTCAGTTTTATATTTTGAGATTGTAACTATTGAAATTATTTTACGCTGAAAATCTGGAACTTTGTTGTTTCACATCTTCTATTTTGAATAGAGTAAGTACCCTACTCTATACACGTAACACGCGTGTTTTACATTAACTTCGTAAAATCAGGGACCTTTTTCCCTATGACCGTGTAAACGCGTAACACGGCCGCGTTACACCAAATACGCGAATCAGCACCGAATGGCATTCTTTATGCCAATGTCATATGTTAATATGTCATAACAAGCACATAACGCGCCGCGTTAATCAAATTCGACATTGGCTTAGAAAGCATCACTTATACCCGAATATTGAAACGCCACTCAATTGTCGTGACAGCTAACGGTTACTTATTTTCATACAATTTTGACAGCTAAGAGGGCGTCAACATTTTTACGATATTAAATGCTTGAATAGCGTTTCAGTATTCGAGCGATTCGGGCGTATTGAATGACGATTTCATGAAGTTAACGCAACACGCTCGCATTACTGTAACGCGGGCGCTTTACGTGTACTTACACAGTCATAAAGAATAAGGCCTCTGGCCGGCAGAATTCTTGCAACCATCGCAAGATGCAATATCTTTCAGCGGTCCCTATTATATTTGGACAATATACATATTACATACCATCAGGTCCAGACTCCAGTGTAGTAATTTTGTCGTACAAGGATAAAAGAAATCGCCTAATGAGTACGTCGGCTGTTTTGAAAAAATACTAACTGACTAGATTGTATTGTTACCAGCACCAAAAATATATACAAAATTTTAGCTCAGTCGCATACTACACCATAGCAGCATTCCATATTAGTAAGTGCAGTTAAGATATTAAATAAAAAGTTATATAAATAAATTTTGCAGCGATGGTCAGACCCAGGACTCAAGCGGTGAATGGAAAAGGAGGGTGGGGTTCTAATATAATTTAGAGCCTAGTATTGGGTTTAGCAGTAATTGAAATCATAAACTATGTTATCGCAATCAGAAAAAAATTATGCCAACATTTATTTCGATAAACGAAAGCAATTTCATTATAATAAGGTTTCCCAGCCATCGCTCCATTTAATTATGAATGCATCAGTCATGCAAAATATTCTGTAAAACCAGCATGTAAAATATTCTGAATGTCTGATAATTTCGTATTCTGCATATTTAATTGTTTCATTTGCATTTATTTGGCTTCTTTATGATATAAAATATTTACTGAGCGGTCGTAGCCAAACGATATGCGTTTCCGTATCCCAAGTTTATTTGGGACGGATCCAAAAGTCGTCCTTACATAATAGTAAGTTAATAAGCCAACACATTAATTTTTTCAATTAAAATTATAATATTATTATTTTTTTTACCTACACGTCATGTTTTTGGCTAGTTTTATGGAACTATAGTTTCTAGGATAAAAAGTAATTTTCGCGTATACCACCCCATTTCTCCGCCTATGGCTTTAATTAAAAAAATGCTGTTATTCGTTATTTGTGTTGAAGAGTATTGATTGATACCACATTTCAAGTAAAGGCCAAAAAAATATTGTTTCCCATAAAAACTTTCCCTCGCATCGCCATATACATAGTGGCAGCGTACAGTTGAGAGCCGAGGGGTCCTGGATTCAATTCCCAAGTCGGGTAATCACAAATTAAAACATGTATATTATAATACTTATTTGTTTTACTTAGTCGGTGATTCTTTTTATTTTTTCTTCTTTAACCGACCACGGTTCAAAGAATTCCACCAATTGACCTCCGAACTTCAAGTTTAAGGTGGAATGATGCTGATAAACTGGACGTGAAGTTTATTTAATACACAACCTAAACTTTTTATTGAGTTACACGTAGACAGCTGTATAAAATATTTAAGAAAGCGGCTGACATTGGCAAAAATCATAACAAAGAACTTTCGAGAATTAAAATTCTTCGAAACTTGGTCCAAGTAAAACTTTATTACAATAACTTAGAAAATACCGATTGTATGAAGACCCAATACAATCTACGAAGAAATTTGATATTTAAAACATGCAGCCTTTCGCGAAATAACTTTGTATTTTAAATTCGTGAGGCCTACGTGATAATTCCATAGGTCAACATCAGCTTTTAGTCGCGGCTTCGGTTGCTAACCGTAACTAAGGCAAAAATCTTATCGTTGCAGTGGCAAGTTACATACGCTGAGAATGGATATAGGCTCTTTTTTGTTTTCGCGCCCCATACCATTTAGTAGGGTGAAAATGAGCTCGACGGAGCGTGGGTTTACTGATTGCACCTCTATCTATGTTTTCGGGGATTCAGGCATGAGCTTATGTCTGTCTGTAAACTAGTTTTCCCACATAAGCTTCCCACTCCTCCTCTTAGCGGTTGAATTTTGAATAATGCTAATATAGGTATGTGTTTCATTAATCATGTTGATACAAACTTTCCCACGCCTTTTTGTGAATTAGCACGTTATGGTAAGTGGTCTCCACCGCCCATGAACATCCACAATACCAGAAGAATCATTAATTAGTTAAAATAAATTGTTTACTACGTGGTAGGTCTCTCGTACACGAGAGGCCGTCCGGGTTGGTATATACCACTATGTATGACACACTTTGTCTATTTCTGCCCAAACATCAATGTATAAGCATTGTTGTATTTGAAGGATATTAAAGCCAGTAAAATTACTGGGCGTTATGGAACTTCACAACTTAAGTCTCGGGGTGACGAACGTAGTCCAGTGCCATGGTGTGCTTTGTAATTCAAAGTTCTATGTGGTGGTATATCTGTTTATGAGTAGGCATGGCAGTTACCACCAGGCGAGAAACCTGCTCGTTTCGTCATTCAGGTTAATAAAAATGGGGAAGGAACCTTTTCACCTACCAGTATGAAAGTATTTGTGTAATTTATATACATATATAAATTACTCTGTCTCTCTGTATCTATATGTATAGATAACCATTAATAAAGTTTTTTTTCATATTTCATACTGGTAGGTGAAAAGTTCCCATAATTTCAGTTTTTTAGCTTTAGCGTTTTAGTCTGGACGTTGATGAATCAACTAACGTCAGGACGAGTAATTTTATATGTTTAGATTAATAAGAAAAAACATATTGCATAATTCCACGTACCTATAACAAATGACGTGTAAGCAATATCTATTCCATTATTATCTTGTGTAAACTACCAAAGATCAATATTCGATAACAATGAAATCGCGTAACACAAATTCGTGGACCCTATGTGAGCACGTCTGTCTATACGTGTTCTTGTGAATATGTTCAGTAAGTACCACAGTTAAATTATGTCCATACATACATACATAAGATAACGCCTTTATCCGTGAAGGGGAGGCAGAGGTGCAACTAATACTGTACCCATGTTTCAACGAGCTTATTTCTATCCCATGATGTGATCAGGGCCAAGCTTATCGCCATACCAGATACAAATTCCAATTCCGGGCAGTTTATGTTTTGTTCTTGAATCTAAAATTCAAACACAAATTGTTATTACCTAACCTAGGAACAGGACCTCGCGGTTCTCAGCCTTAGTACGCTGCCACTAGACCAATGATTCGATTGATAAACATAATTCCAATAATAGTTTAACTTAAACTGTACCCATGGATGAAAGATATTCTCCGCTATATTTATTTTTATCCCATTAATTTTATATTAAAGCATTGTTAATTATTAATATATTTGCAGAAGCTTTCAATTACCAACTGTTTTTCATTTAAATCTGTTATTTATTCTATGTCATTAGTCTGTAAGGTTTCTGTAAAATTAATTAAATTAATGAATTAAACAATTCATATTGTATAAAATGGATACAGGTTCCTTTTATTGTATATTAGCTAGTTTTCTTCATTCAAGGTGCTTGTGTGAATTTTTATTATTTATTTATCTTTTTTTTCACTTGTCCTTATCCCACTCGCAGTGGGGTCGGCGTAACATGGTCTTGTAGTTTTTACGACCGGGCGCCAGCCTGACTCTGGAAAGAAAACAATCAAACCCGAAAGAAATATTTGTGGATCACACAAACATTTAACTCGGTGCGGGAATCTAACCAACGGCCCCTCGCTTCACAACCAGCTATTCGCCCACTGCGCCACGGAGGCAGTCAATTATTTATATATTTCATTAAAATATTTATAAACGAACCTCATGAATATAAAAATTAACTTTAAATACTTACTGAGATAAACACCAGTACGGATTATAGATATCAAAGAGAAAAGGTTTTCCCAAACATTACCCGAACAGATAAAACAGTACGGCAACCTTGCCCTATGTTATCTATATGCCAATAAAAAAGTCGGATTATGAAATGTGTTTTTTAACTTCGGCGTATTCCCGACATCCAAATACTTTTCCTTCATAGGACGACGATAGGCTAAAAAGAGCTTACTCTTGGTAGCCAATATACTTATTTCAAATTCTAACCACTTAATAATCTGATTCAAAAAACTAAAAATCCGTTTTAAGTCTGTGCTATTGTTTAGTTTATTAATCAATGGTTGATGTGCTATCAACAGCCGGTTTAAAATTGGTTCGTTATATTTTATTATTTTTGAGTAATTTAATTTTAATTTACTAACTCAATTTAAATAATAAATACGGTATGGTTAATCCAAATAAATAAATTTTTTTGCAGTTAATTAGAATTAAATAGATACTACAAAATGTAATCCCTATATAAGTAAGCAGAGAATCCGCATTTGTCCATTCAATTTCCGTTCCATGATTATCGGGTAGAAATCGGATACAAAATATCATGGTTATCGAATCCAATTATTTACTCATTGCCAACAATATCGGAACAGAGAATCCAATGTATCAAAAAAAATATATAAAACGATATATAATTAATCTCTAAATTAATACGTGAAGGGAAGAGACTTCATAAGCATATTACGCGCTCGGAGGAGTGTAAAATTATGGAGAAGTGCAGAAAGCTATTTATAGCTTTATTATTAGCTTTATATATATCTGTAACAATTATACATTTCTATTCTATTCTATTCTATTTTTAGATCATGGCCCCATCGATTTTCGATGATTTCTCCAATGTCGAGTATTAAAATAGCAATAACTAACAATAAATATCAAAACGTAGACATCTTTAAAACAAAAGTCCTACATTAAATTTAATTAAATAAAACATTAATTGTTTACGTTTAGACTGTCGATGTCTAAATATTAAATATCGCAGCTGACGTTATAGAACAAAAAATCTATGATTATAGAGTTCGAATTTCGATTAATACCACCATTACTAATGATTATTGCATCATATCTAGTGTCAGAGTACTTAGGCTGAGAAACATGTGAAGTCCTGGGTTCAATTCCCAGGTCCGGCTATCAAAATTTGTGTTTGAATTTTTTATTTGGAAAATCACTTGCACAGGATTTTGTTTGTGCCCGATATGGCGATATGCCTTTTTTACCGTTGGGAATCCCTTTATGGGTACCTCCCCAGCGCATGGTCAGTCGGAGCGGTTATGTCCGACTCCCATGGACTAAAACCCAACGGTGTTCCTTTGGGTACGCTTGTTCAGTCGGGGCTGCAGGGACGCTATCTTACTCTTCCGCGGCCCCGACGACCACCTGTGACATCATGCTGCGGAACAACCTCGGCGAACCACATCTGCACTACGTAGTTGCACCTCTTCCTACCTCTTCGGGAATACAGGCGTGAGCCAATGTTAGATATAATAGCAATAGTCTTACCAAATGTCTGTATATCACGAAGGGCACGTACTCAACCATGACGAAGACGTCTGCTACGGCCAACCATTTGAGGAGTCTGTTGATAGGCGCCGCTGCCATGTCTCGCCTCGTCAATACTGCTATGTTCATTGTGTTCGCCAAAACACCTATTGTGCATACCTAAAACAAGTTAAAAGACTTTTAAAATGATTCCTGTAGGTCTAAAGCGAGTTGCAAATACGTTAGTTTTCGAAAACGTATAATAGGTTACTATTGATAAAATGTCAAAATAGTGGTTGGTGCTATATATAAAGCAAAGAATCATTTAAATACTAATTTGGTATTAGATTATTACATACGCACTCACGCCATAATCCCCAATGGGGTAGGGAGAGGTTTAACTAGTGCACCAACATTTCGTCGAACTTAACCTTATTAAACTAATATAAAAGGTTAAATATGTACACTATCTATGTAAGTATTTCGAAGACTTAAGGCGGGTTTTACACAAATCTTATCCTCAATATTACGTGGCGTGGTGGTGAAAAGTACAAAAACTTCGTTCTAATACTATATTCTTTTGATATAAAGAAAACCCCGAATAAGCAGGAAATTAAATCATTTTCGTTTATATGTTTCACAAACCAACTTCTTCTTCTTCCACCTGCCCCTATCCCACTCGCAGTGGGGTCGGTGCAACATGGTTTTAACACATGTTACACAAAGATTTGGTGTGTAATTTTTACGACCGGCCGCCTGCCTGACCTCAACCCCATGGGGAGAAAACACCCAGACCCGAAACATGTTTATCATGATATTTGTGGACCACACAAATATTTATCTCGGTGCGGGAATCGAACCCGCGGCCTCTCGCTTCACAGCAGACGACTCGTCTACTACGCCACGAAGGCTGTCACAAACCAACTTCATTCACATCTGTCCAAGTCCACACGCCTACATACTGTCTCATAAATATTCCGTTCTGACGAAGCCGAGTGGAAGGCCTGTTTGAATAATTAAACATAATGACGTGTGGATAGAATTGTATTTGAAACACCTCGTTAGTTACTTACAAAGTCTTGTATCTAATAAATTAGTGTAACTGTGTGTCTAATGTCATCCAAATCTGTTTAGCCGTTAAGGCGTGATTAACAAACATCCAAATTGACAAACTTACAAACGTTCAAACTTTCACATTAATTAATATGTTGTTGCGGGGATAATATAAGTAGCATAGTCTCTTTGGATTGAAGTTTAGACGAGCACTAGGAGTATGCGGTAAGCGGTGTACACACATATGTACTTGTTACGCTAATGTGAACGGGTATCGTAAAGGTCCATCCACACTTCTGTGACATTTCGCCGCACCAAGAGGCGTAAACGTCACACGTTCTTGTTACGCTAATGTAGTTGGAATGTTATATAATGCATGAATAACACGCATTACATAATTTTGCCGTGACTTAAAACAAAAAATGACAGACCCTTAAATGACATGTCCCGGCGAAATAATAAGGGATCTCAGAACGGATTGCTGACATTAGGTCGTAACATTTGACAACCACACTTGAGAGTTTATCACGCGTGTTTCTTATAGTCACTGCTCCCGGTGTGGTGAAATGCCACAAGTGTAAACCAACTTGCACTTAATTAAAATTAAACCGCGATAAAATCCGTATAAACTAGTTTTATTTCAATGAGATATAATTCGTTTAATATTCTATTGTATTATTGTTTAATGTAACATTTATACAAAATATTATCAATTCCTTATACCCAACTAGCTGTCCCTCGCGGTTTCACCGCAGGCATGTTACTGCCCTGCTCCCATGGGTCGTATAGCATAGCGTGATATACATATAATCCTTCCAGAATAAATTCTCTAAATGATAATGAAAACGGCATCTAAATCCGTTCCATAGTTTAGAAGAAATAAGCGGACAAATAGACAGACGCAGATAGCGGCTTTCATGTTGTCCAAAATTGCAAGTCGAATATTGATATGTTACTCAATCGATAAAAAAGAAAATGTTTTATTTATGTCCTAGCAATGTAATATGATTTGGTACTACGGGGGATAAAATACTTATATGATACACTATACGTTGCTTAAATTGGTTCACACCTTTCTATAACACGTTGTATATGACATCAATCTAAAAATATTAAAATAGGCTTAGGCTTTAAGCCATAAAATCTAAGAATTGGACGCAGTATTTATAATAGCAATGAAAAGTATTAAGTAACCTTCAATATAGTAGAGCCCCAAATTTAATTGTGAAGTTTGTTAAGACCACCGAAAAGTTTATCTATTTATTAAGACCTGTGGAATTATGCTCTAAAAGTGACATTCAATGTGACTTATGTAAATTGTTCACAAATTCTGTTTGTGAAGGATTTCAATTTATTTCACCAGTTATTGAGTCGTATCTCGTGCAGCCCAGTGCCTTGCAGTGCTTTGTAATTCAAAGTTCAGGTATTGCTTTTGTTTACGCGCAGGCATTGTGCTTAGCATCAAGCGAGCAACCTGCTCGTTTCGTCATGAGCTTGCTACCGATCCAAATTCCAATCAAGTGTCATATCGGTTCTTTGATACAAAACAAAGAAAACTTTAGAAACATCAGAACAATGTATTTGCAAACAAATAGTATGAAAAATATTTTTATTTTTAATCCGTGAACCCCAGTTCCATTTCCATTGCTTTGTGCTGGCAATAATAATTGTGTTTCAGCTAACGAGATTATTTTTTTATAAAACGACTGGCAAAAAGGGATATTTGTTTTCAAGGTTCACGTACGAACAATACGCGCAAAATTAACTAGACCAACCTAAAGTAAATCACAACTGCGCGGCGTCTCGACTATTCGCTATCTTAATTGCCACGACTACTGCGCGACATGAATATCGGCTCAAAAACACGGTATGCCGTGTGCAGAACAGAGGTATTCTTCTTCCACCTGCCCTTGCTCTGCGAGTGGGTCGCAGTAGGGTCGGCGCAATATGCTTTTTAACACATATTACAGAAAGATTTCGCTTTTAACTTTTACAACCGGCCGCCAGCCTGACGTTAACCCCCTAGGTATTAATGAATAAAATCTGAAGTCATTAATTACTGTTCCCATAAAATAAATAAATGTACCGAATAGGCACACACTTAATCCCGACCCTACACTAGCTTATCGATTCTACGCTGTATTTTGGGTTTCAGGAATTCCTGATATAAAACTTTCTACTTCGTAGCTGTACCGCACAAATTATGTAAATTGATTATTTACACTATTTTAACCGTCTATTGATTATTACTTTAATATACTAGGCGCACATAGCCAAGTCACTAATCGATAAACGATTAGCGAGTTAAGCAAATCTTGGCACGGTCAGTGTATGGATGGGTCGCCGCTTATGGCTGTTCCCTTTAATCTACATTAATATAGATTTTACTATCAATAGTGTTTTGACAAATCTTCCATACAAAATGTGTCAAAATTTTACTACCAGTAAGCAAATCTGTCAATAGACAGAATATGGAGAACGACAATTATTATGGTTCAACTGAGGACGGCAGTCTCCGTTCTTTAGAGGGCAAGTAAAAAGTCGGTTCCTAACCATTCAATATAGAATAAAACAGACTCTAATCCACTCATGTTTCGTAACATACCTACTTTCTTCTTTCAAGCCAGCGTTTACTGTTATTTTCTTTCCTGTTTCCTTTGTTGTTGTTCTCGTAGCATTCGAATACTTATCGGAATCTATTAAATGAAGTGTTATGGAACACATACCATTTGCAATTATGACGATATGTTGTCGTTAGTCGTATTGCTTAAGTGGTCACCTATGTCGACTGGGAATTATATGATTTTTTTGTGTATTTTTGAATTTTAATTATCCGTATCATGAGCTTTTTTTATGCTCCTAAAAATAAGCAGGTCGCTTATCTGCCCATAAACAAACACGACATCACACAACTTTGAATTACAAAGCACAGCATGGCACTGGACTGGGCTCGTCACCCCGAGACATAAGTTGTTAATCTTATAATGCCCAGTAATTTTAATGGCTTTAATTTCCTTTAAACCGGAACACAACAGTGCTTACATGGCACAGTGAGTGATGAATTTGTTTATGTTTTTGTTGAGAGAAGTTTATACATATTATTAACACTAGTCTGTAAGAACATTGTTACTAACAAAATGGACACCTTGGTCTGGAATAAAGTCTTTATTATTATTATTATTACACACTGCTGCTTGACGGCAGAAATAGACAAAGCGATGGCACCTACCTTACGCTCGATGATCCTAAATCTAGTTAAACCCACTAAACCTGTTTAAGAAACGTCAAATCGTATAATATTTTTACATAAATAAATAAGTTTAATGATAAATCTCGATTTAGAATCGTCGTGCAAGTCGGACTTCGGACAAGTGGGACCTGCTCGTCGCGTCATTCAAGCTAACAATAAAAAGATTGGTTCGCTACAAGCAGTGGTCGTGAATTATGGATGAAACTGAATTATTATATTATGCTGCGTAAGAATTAATAAAATAAAAACTAATAGCAAAATAAGAACATTAGGGTTAAAAACTAGTTTCATCAAAGGGATTCCTATCTCCCACATAAAACTTTTACATGAACTAAGTTTTATAAGCCACAGTGCTTTAAGTAAAGTTTTAAACAATTCAATGAACTGTAAAAATTCTTAGACCACTGTTGCTTTTTTTTATAGCATGGGATGGCAAACGCGCTAGTGGGCATAGTAAGCATCACGCCTTCCCATAAACCATCGACTTCATAACCCGGTAAACACTAGCAATACCGCTCAAGACTTAAAATTACTGAGTACAATATTATTACCACTGTCTCACAAAAAAACCGACGTAAAGTAGTAGTGGCTTCTTTCAGCGTATGGCGAGTGAAGCCGGAGGCCCAAATGGAAGGATTGAGAGGGGTCCCCGTCCCAATACCTCAATTATACCTGGTATTGTGGGCGTTCATGGACGATGGAGATCACTACTTACCATCAGTTAACACACTTACTCGTTGTCGCCCATTTTATATTTTTGTTAAAATGTTTTTAGCTTACTTCATTGAAATAATCATTAAAATTGGTACATAGGTTAAAGTTGATTCATTTTTAGTCTTTAATCACCACCTAAGAGTTAAAGAATGGGAACACTCAAAATATATGCGAACAAACATACAAAGTTTTTTTTTTTTTTTGTTCGAATGGATTTGTGCTGTTAGCCTATATTGCTTTTACAGCTTCACCTGAAAATAAAGTCGGCGCTTATGGCGCTCTAGCCAGAAATATGTATAGTGTATTTAGTAGCGATTAAGCACAGAGGCGCCTTTTAGAAGGCTTAGACCTCAGCTTGAGCAATCGCTGGGGAGTATAGTTTAGGGCCGTCTCTGCACATCATTATGCCGAGGGCCAGTTGTAGGAGCTCTTCGGACTCGCAGGCGTGTCCTATGTCGGGGTCGCGTATTATTGTTGCGATTCGGGTTGGGCAAGGAAAGTGCTGCTTCGATAGCGACTGTGATGGAGTCGTTGGGATGTGCCAAAACATATTTGGGACGTAGACGGAGGAATACAAAGAAAATAAATAATGGTAATATACGTTGAATTGAGACCTTCCACCGTTTATTAAAAAAGAAATCTTACACACATTTTTGTAGAGATTACTGATACAAATTACACTTATAACACTGCATTATTTATTAATACGCAAACTCTTTAACACTAACATAATATTACGGTATTAATTAGTCTTAGGACTGAATAATTTGTTTGATAATTATATAGTTTTATTAATTTCATCCTTACGCAAAGTTTATTAACAGCAACATAGAATCAATTTAATCGAAATATACTTGATGTACTTAATTACACCTAACCACATTACCGAAATTGATGTTTACACGAATTGTGTAGTATTTTGTGTACAATCTGAGTAATCGTATTAGTTGTATTCAATGTTTGTATTCCCAAATCTATAGAAGTAGGTACCAAAATAGAAATGGGCGCGTTGCCGACCTTAGAGGTAAGGGATAATTAAGGGGGTTGGAAGGGGGGGGGGGGGGGATTTGAGCCTCTGGATATCTCACTCACTGTACGAAACGCAGCAGCAAACTGCTACTTTACGTCGGTTGTCTGTGAGACAGTGGTAAAGACCTGGACGAGCCAGTCCATTCATGCTGTGGACAAAATTGTCTACAGCCGTGGCTCTACCACTCGTACCATGTGGTAACATTATTCAAATTATTTTTTTATAAGCCTAAATGACGAGACGATCATGTCATTCGCCTGATGGTGAGCATCACGCCTATCTATTACCAGCAACTCCACTCAGAAGTTTGAATTACAAAATACTGCATGGCCAGGGTCATGTGCAGGCACTGACGGAGACAAGATGTTAAGTCTCATACTACCTAGTAGTTTCATTAGCTTCAAAATTCTTAAAAATGAAACACAACAGTGCTTACACGCTATTGCTTAGCGACAGAAATAGACTATCCTACCTATCCAGACGGACTATCGCATAGTAGAGACTTACCAGCTAAAAACTGACGTCATTCATCCTACTATTAGGTACCTATTATAAAAGTGAAAGGCTAGATGTTTGTATGTAAATTTGGATGTTAGAATGACTATTTGCTTTTTAATGCGGAAATTATACATAAACGGATCATCATGCTTCTTCGGATTTGCTATATTTATATCCACAACAACCTATTTTTTGGGGGACTGCATAGTACATAAAATAATATTTTCCGTGTAACCAAGCGGGCGGAGCTGCGGGCAAAAGCTAGTCTTTAATACTGTGTACATGTTAAAACTACAAACACTAGTTCCGATATAAATCTGCCAATTTTTATCTACTCCAGAACTAAAGTCCGAGCTGTTCGACGAATTTATATTTCACACCTGGCGTATTCTTGTTACGTCATAATGTTTCCTACCACGTGAAATGCGAAGTATAAACCACATGCGGTTAGCTCATACGTTATAAATGAGTCATTTTTTTTATACCGTAGCTAAATGGTAAGTAGAAATTGTTCTACAGTGTTAGAAACTCGCTGTGCAGCCCTAGCACTGTCAGCGAAATGATTCACTATACATATATAACATAATTTATATTTCGTTATTTCATTCGAAGATATATTGTTAACTTGGTAGTCCTTTAAACCTACAAGGCAGCTCGCACTATTTAAAGACTCTAATCGATTGCTTTGTCGATCGATTTCTTTTGATGTTTAATCTGTCATAGCGTTTCCCTAGCACTCCGCGTCACTATGCAGATCATTCTTTTTTCGTGCGAGGCAGCGATCGCACGCGCACAGTTAAGTTTTCTCTTTCAGTATGCCAAAAAGGGATAAAAACGATAAAATACGTCGTTATAAACGCAAATTACAACGACTGGAAGAGAAAGAAAATAAAAAACGCCGTCGAATTATTATAGATTCATCCGACTCTGAAAAAGATGAAGGTAAGTCGTTTTTCCTTATCTAAGTGGTCAAAATGATTCGCAGTGATAATATAATACGCTCATCTGCGTAGATTATAAGCGCCATTATGCCAGGAGGTTAACCGTGGGTTGACACGACGGCAATCAATGATTAATAAACACATTATTTGTTGAAAATCGCTTTATTTGACTAGAGGTGGACCGTGGGTCCACACAAGTCACGAATAAACCTGGAGGTTAACCGTGGGTTAACACAAAGGTGATTCATACTAAATTAATGCTTCGCCACAATTTTCGAACTACCCACAAAAAAAAAAAAAAAAAAAGTCTGATAATGCAACTGTTTCTGACTTCAGATCCAGAGCTACCCCCCATCGAGCCTAATTTTCCCTTGGAGGAAATAGCCCCCGAAAATCCGGGGGATATAGTCCTAATGCCTTCAGAACAAGTTCAACCCGAAGAAGATCGTGATGTATTATTGGACCCTGATATTTTATGTGCCTTAGGCGAAACTATGGAGGAATCCCCAAAGCTAGGTGAGAAAATTCACGACAATTTGGCACGTCTATGGACGCCGATATTAAGAAAAGGCCTGTCCAAAGAATCTAAGGATAAAGTAATGAAACAATTCTTGATCCCGGAAAATTGCTCCCTATTACAGGCGCCTAAACTCAATCCAGAGATTTTGGCTGCCTCTTCGGAAATTTCTCGATCCAAAGACAAACGCGTTGAATCGGTCCAACAACAGCTGGGCATTGGAATTACAGCCGTGAACAGAGCACTAGTACTGCTCCTTGATGGCGACAACAAAAGATTAGAGGCAATTAAGCTGTTAAGTGATAGTTGCCGCATACTATGCGACCTCCATCACATTGAAACTGAGGCTAGGAAAAAGTTTATAACCCCCGGCCTAGACAAATGTTTCCTAAATGTAGTACAAGATGTAGATAGAGATGAATTGTTGTTCGGCAGTAAGCTCTCAGAAAAAATTAAAGCTTCCAGGGTAATAGAGAAACAAGGACTCCAAATTAAAAAACCAGCACCTACCACAAGACCCTCATCGTCATTTACACCACAGCCATCGACGAGTCGCCCACGATCCCAGGTAAACTGGACGGGCCCTCCTCGCTATCTACCAACCAGGGGGGGGCGAGGGGGGTCCAGAAGGATCAACCCCGCGGGAGCCAGCCATCGCAAAGCAACCCCAGCAAACCATACGAAAACATCGAACAAAGCTCCACGCGCACCTCAGCAGCATTAAAGGTACACGCAGGGCGAATACAATATTTTTATGATTCCTGGCTAAACGTTACCAAAAATTCTCTAATCCTTGAATGGATTCGGGATGGATATTCCATACCATTCAGTAACGTAGCTAGGCAAATAGTCATTCCGCAAAACATTCTGCGGACGAAAACTGAGGTTGCCGATATGTCTTCGGCCATTAAGAAACTTCTAGACTTAGGTGCTATATCTATATGTGATCAGAGCGATAATAATTTCATATCAAGTATCTTTCTAGCTCCCAAACCCAATGGAGATAAAAGATTTATACTTAATTTAAAACTTCTTAATAAGTTTATACCTAATAATCACTTTAAGATGGAAGACCATAGGACTGCGGCCAAACTAATACCAGAAAAGGGTTTTATGGCCACTATTGACCTTAAAGAAGCGTACTTTTTAATCCCAATCGCTATAAATAGCCGCAGATATTTGTGTTTTAATTTTCAGGACAATGAAAATAATAATTGTAACACTTATCATTTTAACGCTATGCCATATGGACTATCTGTCGCTCCCCGTGTTTTTACAAAAATAATGAGAGAGGTTATGAATTACCTAAGGTCCCAGGGTCATAAATCTGTAATATACCTGGATGACATTTTGTGCATTGGATATACCTACGACGAGTGTTATAAGAATGTTAAAGAAACCTTAAATTTACTGAAACGTCTGGGCTTCGTTATTAATTGGAACAAAAGTAATTTACAACCTCAACAAACATGTAAATTCCTGGGATTTATGTTCAATACGGTTGATATGTCATTAGGGTTGCCTCAAATTAAGAGATCTAATATTTTAAAATTGTTAAGTAATTTTTTATTATTACCTACATGTACCATTAGGGAGTTCTCACAACTTATTGGGATACTTATTGCAGCATGTCCAGCTATTAAATATGGCTGGCTATACACGAGAAGCCTCGAAAGAGCAAAATTCTTAGCTTTACAACAGAACAGTAGTTATTCAAGAAAAATTTGTCTCCCTAAGTACATTTTACCTGATTTGCAATGGTGGGCAAATAAAATATCATCCTCTAAAAACTCTTTAAGACCACAGGACGAATTTAGGCTAGAAATATTTACCGACGCTTCTAGAACCGGTTGGGGTTCCTTTTGTGACGGTAAACGCGTAAATGGGGGATGGAAAGAGATTGAACATTCTTTTCATATAAACCATTTGGAACTGTTAGCAGCATTTATGGGACTTAAGTGTTTTGCTCGGGACCTCTCAGATTGTACAATTTTATTACGAGTGGATAATTCTACTGCGATATGTTACATAAACCGAATGGGTGGGATTCGGTTCCCGCACCTGAATGATGTAGCCAAGTCTATTTGGCAGTGGTGCGAGAGGCGGAATATCTGGTTGTTTGCATCATATATAAATACTCTTGATAATGTTGAAGCGGATCAAGAGTCTAGAAAAGTTAATGTTGATATAGAATGGGAGCTTTCCAAGTGGGCCTTCGACAGCATAAAAAGGAACTTAGGTCAACCAGATATTGATTTGTTCGCCTCCCGTGTGAATACTAAATGTCAGCGATACATATCGTGGAAGAAAGATCCTGATGCAGAAACTATAGATGCTTTTACAGTAAACTGGCGTCAATATTTTTTTTATGCTTTCCCTCCGTTCGCATTAATATTAAAATGTTTAAATAAAATTATCAGAGAAAAAGCCACAGGCATATTAGTATTTCCTTACTGGCCAGGTCAACCATGGTTCCCCCTACTCAAAACCATGTTAGTCTCAGAAATAATATTTTTCAAACCTAATAGAGACCTTCTTCAATCTCGTTTCAGATCATTTCACCCATTACACAAGACTCTTACCCTGGGAGCCGCGAAGCTCTCCGGCTAGCATTTGGACACCGGAATGTCCCTGCGATAGCATTAGATCTAATGATTTCCTCTGTAGCAATCAACACATTGAAACAATATAGTGTAACATTTAAACTTTGGTGGTCATTTTGCCAGCAGAATAGCCTAGACGTATTTGATACTTCAGTGATACCTTTAATGACATTTCTTAGTAATGAGTTCCATAAGGGAAGTTCTTACGGAACTATTAACACACATCGTTCAGCACTATCGTTACTTTTAGGTAACGATGTAGGCTCGGACGAAAGGATAAAGAGACTGTTAAAAGGAATTTATAAAACAAAACCCTGTCGTCCTAAATACGCTACTACGTGGGATCCCCAGGTTGTATTAGATCACATATGACAATGGTTCCCAAATAGAACCCTAAGCTTAGAAAAACTAACTAAAAAGTTGACTGTCCTCCTGGCATTGTGCACCGCACATAGAGTCCAAACTTTATCTCTAATTAGGATCGAAAACGTCAAAAGATGTACTGACGGAATAAAAATACATATCACTGATGTAATTAAAACTTCCGCAGCTGGTAGAGACCAGCCTGTTTTGTATTTGCCTTATTTCAAAGAAAACACAAATATTTGTCCAGCTACAGCTTTGATTGATTATCTTTACGTTACCCATAGCCTAAGACCTTGTGATAGTGCAAATCTCCTTATTACGTATAAAAAACCTTATAAAAAAGCTTCTTCCCAATCTATTAGTAGATGGATAAGACCGACTTTAGCGGAGAGTGGCGTGGATGTGGGTGTGTTCAGCGCGCATAGCACGCGGCACGCAGCTACGTCGGCAGCGGCCTCCGCTGGGGTCAGTATTGACGTAATAAGAAGAACTGCTGGCTGGTCAAGTACATCAGAGACATTTGCCAAATTCTATAACCGTCCTGTGTCCGACCCTTTATCGGAAACAGGTAGGCTATTTGCTGAATCAGTGTGTCAAGTAGCTTCAAAATAGAAAGACTGATTATTATATTTAATCTTAAAACTAAGTTAAATTATATAAGTTGTTTGTAAGTTGACCTTTAATAAAAAAAAAAAAAAAAAAAAAAAAAAAAATTAAATAAACTTCTTTCTGATGAGACGGTTTTTTGTTTATAGTTCAAAACCTTATTGATGCTCTAAACATCTACCAAGTTAACAATATATCTTCGAATGAAATAACGAAATATAATATATGATCAAATGAACTTCGAGAAGCGAAGTTCGATCATTATTATGTGAGTTATTTCATTCGAAGATATACACACCCAACCCACCCTCACCCTGATAATATAAAGGTACACAAATAAGATTTATTTAATTTTCTACTCTCTAAAAAGAATGATCTGCATAGTGACGCGGAGTGCTAGGGAAACGCTATGACAGATTAAACATCAAAAGAAATCGATCGACAAAGCAATCGATTAGAGTCTTTAAATAGTGCGAGCTGCCTTGTAGGTTTAAAGGACTACCAAGTTAACAATATATCTTCGAATGAAATAACTCACATAATAATGATCGAACTTCGCTTCTCGAAGTTCATTTGATCATATAATATATAGCACTCTATTCGAAGCACGACCCCGACAGTCTGCTTCAGAACTTAATTCGCGAAAGTTTGACTTCGGACATCTTTATTTTTGTAAGTTATATAAATAAATGATTATATTTAAAACTATTACGATGAAGTTTTCGTAAACTGAGCCCTTTTACGAAGCTTACGCCTGATTATGGTTTTATACGTGGTAGACGCTGTAGACAGTTTTGTCTATAGCATAAATCAACCGGCTCGACTGGGTTGTGACCACTGTCTTACAGAAAATCATCGTGAAGCTTGCTATTGCGTTACGCACGGTGAGGCGCAAATTCTCTTGCCCTTCTCAATTTTAATTATACCTTTCCTTTAAGGTCGGAAACGAATCCATTTTCTTCAAGTATGTAGGCGTTCATGAGCGGTGGAGATCACTTACTATCAGGTGACTCACTTGTTAGTTAGCCAGCGTCTGTCTCTCTATCTGTGTTACATTTGAACTTTATCTTTGGATCACAATACGTAGCCGGATGTTTTCATTGAATGTGTGTTAATACATAGAATATCTAACAAACAACAAAAAACACTAAATTTAAAATTTTAGTGGTGTGTTACGGAATCTTAGGTCTCCGAGTCTGACTCGAACTTGACCAATTGTTTTTCATAGCAGAGGCCAGCAACCGAGGAAATGGGTCACCTGTTGATAAGTGATATATATCTATAATAACAGAAGAGTCACGGATGCGTTGCCGACCTCAAGGTAGGGAAGGGAAGTGTAGGGGGATTTCAGCCTCCGATAATTCTCTCAATACGATTGTAAATAATTGTACCCAACGACCGACACCCAAATTGCCTAAGATCAATTGAAGTACGATTGTGTGAATTTCCTTTGTAACAATTTCAATAGACTGAACAAAAGACTTTGAACATTCGCTAACACGACGACCACGCGTTTAAATTTGATTACGATTGATGAGAATTTACTGTTATTTAATTTAAAATTATATGATTATGCATTTATAGCAAAAGCCTATTAGAAAAATAGTTTGATAAATTCCGGCATTACAGCACTTTTAAAATACGTATTCCTTTGGACTAGACTAGAATACTGTAGGTACTAACTACAATTTAATCATTTTTAACTCCGATAAAAAAGGGACTGCCTCGGTGGCGCAGTTGTAATGAGTACGCATTACGACTAAAGCTGAAGCTGAGGTTCGATCCCTGGGTCGGGTAGAAGTGATATTGAGTTTTTCTTTTACGAAATGCTCAGTATCAGCCTGGAGTCTGGAATTGTGCCCGGTATGGCGATAGGCTCGCCTCCTATCGCATCATGGGACCGAAATAAGTTCGCCAACCATGTGTACTCTAAGCAACTCTGTCTAATCATTTCTTGTATAAACGTGGGCATAATAAGCGAACTGTCTAAAACATATTACGTACAACAAAAAATTTTATAGTAATAACTTGAAAAAATACGTTATAGGCATTTTATTGGTCTTTAAAAGGAAATAGGATAGCAGTGATAACTCAGCGGGGACTGGTATGGACTGTCGAGACGAAAGTCGCAGGTTCAAAACCAGCCCCAAGAGCATACACCTCTAACTTTTCTAAATTAGGTGTGTATTAATTGTTAATTATCACTTGTTTAACGGTAAGGAAACATCGAGAGGAACCCTGCATATCTGAGAAGTTCTTCATAATAATTTCGAAGGTATGTGTAGTCTTCCAACCCGCATAAGGCCAGCGTGGTGGACTAAGGCCTAATCCCTCTCATTCAGTAGAGGAGGCCCGTGCCCAGCAGTGGGAAGTATATAATACAGGGCTAGTATTATTATTATTATTTATTAAAAGGAAAAGACACTAAAAATTTCAACGCAGCAAATGTAGGTCGAAACTGGGAACGAAAAAGTCGACCTTAATTTTAAAACAGTGGACTTTGTTAACTAATTGAGATTTAGGCACGGACGCCCCGAGACTTTATTAATTCGTTTATAGAACATGGATTTACAAAGCTGGTCGAGGTCGGAGAGTGGTCCCACTTTTAACTTTGGTTGCGGCTTAATTTGTAATGTAATTTCCTACTTTGTTCTTAGTATATTTCGGAGCATAACTTTTAAGACAAAAGTCCATAATACTTTCGTCATCAATAGAATATAAAACACAAATCTAATTATTTTTGAGTGGTAGAGCCACGCTGTGGATAGTTTTTGCTACATCATAAATGGGCCAGCTCGACCGGGTTGATATCTCACAGAATACCAACGTAAATTAGCAGCTTACTGCATTTCATACGGATAGTAAGATATTGGAAGGTCCAAATACTAGCCCCCTTCCTTTCTCAATCCTTTTTCCAATTATCTTTTTCCAGTAAGGTCGGCAACGCGTCCATAATTCTTATTAATATTGTGGGTGTTCATTAACGGTACAGATGACTTACAATCAGGTGACCCACTCACTCGTTTGCCAAACTATACTTTATAATTACTTCATATTTCATTATGGATAAAATAACATAAATTTGTAAATTACGCTAACACGTTTTTCGCCTTCTGACTCCCGACGATGGATGTAATTTTAATATATACACGATCAAACTCGAATCCTATTGAAATGGATGTGAAAAATTACAAATTCGATATGAGAATCGATTTTGTAATTTTCCACCTTCAATAATGCCAGCAACGGCTGACGTTTAGCCAATACGATGATGATGTGACACACTAATTTACACTTTATTGTTGGTCACAAAACCGTTTCAATAACTCTACTCAGAGTTTGAAGAATTTGGAAAGAACAATATTAACCTCACTTTTCCATACATACACACGCACTCACGCCTGTAATCTCCAAAGGGATAGGCAGAGGTATAACCAGTGCATCCACATTTCACCGAGCCTTCCCATGATGTGATAGGGCTAGCCTACCGCTATATCGGGCACAATTCCAGAATCCGGGCTTTTATTAGGCATTTCGTAATAGAACCATATAAAACCAATATAACTTTACCCGACCTGGGATCGAACCCGAGACCTCAACACAGCAGTCGTACCTCGAACGCATTACAACTACGCCACCGAGGCAGTCTATTCTAGTTTGTTTATCCTCGTATATGAAAACTCTGTTAAAAATAAAAATCACTCCACTTTTTTAACCCACGAGAAAAAAGTAGGGTTATAAGTTTCACTCCTTAGTCCATCCGTGTATGGGTGTATGTGGTTGTGACATCTTAGCGCTAAAACGAATGAAAAGATTTGAATACTTTGTTTTTTGTTTGAAAGCTATTATAATGGAGGTGGTTCTTACTGGTACGTTCCGCCACAGGCATTTGTGACCGACGTAATCTTGTAGTTTCCTAACTAAAAGTACCAATAGAACTTGTACCATCTGTAAGAAGATAATCAAAATAGTGTCACTGGTTAACGATACCTATTCCAAAAGCTGCATCGCCTAGGATATGATTCGGAACAACTGCCACAAGACATAAAAATTACAAGATAATACGTGGAGTGACGGGTTGGTTGCAGGAATCAGATTTTACCACGGAGACAGTTTTAACGGTGGTGGGTGCCTCGTATGCGAGAGGCCGTCTGGGTTATTACCACCGCTTTGTCTATTTCTGCCGCCAAGCAGCGGTGTGTAAGGATTGTTGTGTTTCGGTTTGAAGGACATTGAAGCCAGTGAAATTACTGGGTATTATGAGACTTATCACCTATTGTCTCAGTATGGTAATCAGGTTTTACCACGGAGACAGTTTACTGAGCGACAGAGGCAAGAATATCACCTTCCACCTACCCTCATCCTACTCGCAGCGGGGTCGGCGCAATATGATTTTTAGCACATATTACAGAAAGATGTGGCTTGTAGTTTTTACGACTGGCCGCCTACGCCGACTATTATATTTGTGGATATTTATGGATCACACAAACATATGTCTCAGTGCGGGAATCGCACCCGTGGCTTCAAAAATCACTGCACTCGCTCACTACGCCACGGTGGCTGTCGGACAGAGGCGAGAATATAGGTAATAGAAAACTCTGTGCAAGAGGGCGGGACTATAAAAGTCTGTTCATAATAATATCTAGTTGACACTTGATACGTCCATTTTTTGCGTAATGTATAACGTCATATCCCGATCTAGAAATTAAGTTGATTTTGAACGTTCATTAATATTTTTTGTTGCATGTATCAGCATGTATCAGTGTTACGCGTCATTACCTTCGCATGTGTAAGTGTAGACGTATTTTTAGGCAGATTCATATGAGAGTTATCGTTCTAGTTATCTTATTTCGATGCTTCTAATGAAATTATAACACAACCTACTTTAAAAATAGGCATTTAGTAAACCAAAAATAAAATATTGGATGAAATATAAAGTAATACGTGAGCGTTTCTAATTAGCATTTGTCAAGTATTTGTTAAACGTGATGGAAACAACCTTGCTGCTTGGCTGCACAACTGAGAAATGGTGGAGTTGACACGTGACGTCATACCAACTATTTCGATCAAGTTCAACGACACGTTAAAATATCACATGTAATGTCCACTGTCCGACTGGCATGGATGTTAAGATCCACTGATATCTTTCTCAGATTTCTGGGAGTGGATTGAGTATCAAATATTTTTTCTTAGAATGCTACTAAAAGCTACTTGGATAGGTCGTTTCGGTCAAGGTGTTGCAGACTACTACTGTTACAGCTCGTTCACACATGTGCTCTAAATTGACTATTCCGTTTTAATGTTCAGAATATTCTGTCTTCCATTCTAAACTGCTGAGTAGTCTTCCACCAAACCGAACCAAAAATAACGTCACGTGTCGTATGTGATGGCACCCATACGAGTTCACGTACGGTCTCTTTAACCGA
Source organism: Mimas tiliae (assembly GCA_905332985.1). Lineage (NCBI taxonomy): Eukaryota > Metazoa > Arthropoda > Insecta > Lepidoptera > Sphingidae > Mimas > Mimas tiliae. The sequence continues at coordinate 8,826,247 of HG995256.1, read as the reverse complement.
CCTTAATAAGGAGGTTACGTTTTCGACTCGTACTTGTGTATAAAAATGAAAAATATATTCGATAGGGTTATATACTTCAAAGGTAGTTTCATTTAATTTTATGGAATAATCGCACCTAAAAGGGGGATATTAAATTGTAAAAAAGAAATCGTCACCATAGTCAGTCATCAATTGTAAATGATCAGTCATTAGTCGCGTCTAAGACCAACTATCTTAAATCGAGATTTATCACTACATTTATCTTATATATAAAATTCTCGTGTCACAATGTTCGTTCCCATACTCCTCCGAAACGGCTGGACCGATTTGTATGAAATGTTGTGTGCATATCGGGTAGGTCTGAGAATCGGCCAACATCTATTTTTCATCCCCCTAAATGTTAAGGGTGGTCCACACCAAAATTTTTATTTTTAGAGAAAAAAATTGTTTTTATTTTTTTATGATACGGCATTAAAAAATACATACAACCCTCTACGATCAATAATGATTTATCTATTAAATATTTTTTAATAGCGACATTAGTATTTTTGTCAAGCGCGTTTCTCACCGGGGGCGCCCACTAGGCTACTTTAATCCTGGAAATAGACATTCACGCGTGCCTCCGCCCGCTAGTTTACTTATGTAAAATTTTCATACGATTTGGCGTTTCTTAAACAGGTTTAGTGAGTTAAACTCGATTTAGGATCGTCGTGCACGTGAGCCTAAGAGTTCAATACGTATTGCACGATTCACTTCTAGTCCGGTCTTAGTTATTATTAATTAGAGAGCGGTTTCGATCAAAAATAATCCTAATTTTTTTTAATTTCCTGTTCTGGAAAGCAGTGACATTGTAAAAATGATAATAATCCGTGCCTTGAATTGATAACCGTCGTTTGTGTTGTATTAAAAAATACTCGTCCCATGTAGCTTCTAACAAGAGATAATAAACAGAAACAAATTGCTTTCGTTAAAAATTTAACTATTTAGTCCCTAAAGAACTGAAGGGAAAAAGGCTCGCTAAAATATTCCGCAAAGATTGTATGCTGTGAAACCATTTTGTTATTTTCTTTTGTACTTTACTCTCCCATTATTCTCATGGGAAAATACTGCATAAAATAATTTTCATTCAGAACCGAGAGTGGTATTGCTCAAATTTTAATAAAAATACGCCCTTACCTTATAAGCACTGATTAGTTAAAACACTGTTTTCGTCTGGTTCTAGGCACTTTATAAAGCACGTATCTATTATATATTATTCTGCAATTAGAAAGAAATCAAGAAGGTGAAGTGTACGTAATATGCTATTTCTTGAATTTCTTTTAATTTTACTTTAAATAATTTCTCCTATTTTAGATACCTTATCCTTTCAATTAATAAAGCACTTGTCACTGTTGTGCAGAAGCTATATACGTTGGGTATAAAACATCATAATAACAATATACCCCATACAACATACAGCGAGCATATTGAAGTTCCTATTTTAACCTCTATTTATATTCTTATTAAGCAACTTATGCAAATACTTACCAATAAGCTGACGTACCCATGGATGCCATTGTACGCATGAATAACATCTCTGAAGTCCCCTTCGCAATACCCACATGTATCAGGTTTGAGCGACAAATTCAGTCTGCTCCGCGCATCCTTCATCATTTTAACAATAAGAGATTCGAAGTCTTCGCCAGCCCCAGTCTTCGTCGCCTGCTCCCGCAGAACCGATACGATTTGAGTTTCATTGATGCTATCTGATGAATTTCCTGACGCAGCTAAGATCTCTTGGAATATATTCAATAAAGTTTGCGTTCTGTTAGACATTCTGTTATTTTAATATGGGGTTAAGTTATTCGGTCATTGCTCACACAAGTTCACAGCACCTGAAACAATACATAAATCTTCGTAACATCATAAACTCTAAAAGTTTCATTGGAAATCGTGCACTAGGTGTATACTAGGGACCACTGTAAACAAAAAAATATTTATACATTGTAAATAAAAAGACACAAAATTAGCGTGTTTGGGAAATAAAATTCTGAGCAGCTAAGTTAGGTACTCAGCATGACGGTCTAAACGACTTATACGGTACAGTTAGTTTATCTATTGTCATTATTTATTTATTAATTGTGTATAAACCATGAATAATACTAAATTCATAAATAATACTGAATAATAATATGCAAGACAAGGTGTCCTATTCGAAAACTACGGTAGATATTCTGCAAGTCTAACTTAGACTACCCAATTTTTATTTCGCCCAAACGCGCCCACAAAATTTGTGTAATGAAGTCACTTTTTTGATAATTATAAAATTAGTGCAACTTAACAAAAGTTCACAACATCAATTCGACTACAAACTCAAGTTATATTGTTTGAACAAGACTTGTCATTATATCATACGAGCTACACTGCAAAACGTACTTGATAACAGCCAATACAATTATTATAATGACATACGAGTTTAATTTTGACACACTGTACACCTATCAAATTTCAGTATTTAGCTATCGTTTCTGCGCCTACTAGAGACTGTTTTCTTTCTTCTTCTTTATTTAAATCAATGACTACATATTCGTGTGAAAAAAGTTATGAATAATCTAAGTTAAACTGTCAAAAAATCATACAGCATTTTCAGTCGCGGCATCTTATTTTGCATAGTATCATGTGTATTTGTATAATATTCAACCAATAAACAACTAATGTCAACAGTCAAATTGGCAGCACTATACGAATCGCTTAGACTTTATGTTAGATGTCTAAATTAACTACTCAGAACTATGTTCATCCGAACACGCTGATTGATCATATAATTATCCAGTATGTAAAAAGAACCCTGTTGGCCCTTTCTTGGTGAAGATAGATATATAAACAGCTTAATAAAAATAGTTAACAAAAAAAGTAATAAACAGAAGCGAGATATTATCCTTACACAGGTAACTTAGAAAAATGAACATATTTAAAAAATTATATTTTCATCTGAAAAGAGATGAAGAGTTGACTGATGTGGCGGATAAGGAAGCAGGGCGCGCACGCGGCGCGGCGAGTTTGATACACGTAGACCCTGCAACTTGCTGTCAAGCTCTGGCTCCGAGTCATTGCTCTTGTAGAGGTAATACATCGAAATACGGTTTACAAACAATAAAAAATAATTAAAGTATAAAAATAAATATGATTATTTTTATAGTCTCCTTTTCGTATGCGAGTTATTTCATTACGTTTGAATATCGATTCTGATATCGTAGTTAAAACGCCCAACAGGGTTTTTGTTACATGTTGTATAAACGTCTTTAAATTATTTGAGCAGCTTTTTAACACGCGGTAAAAGCTTTAAATGCTTTTATTGTACAAATATTAAAAAAGTAATCCACAATCATAGTGAGCACATACAATCGTTATTAAAGCTCGTAGAGGACATCTCTTAATAGCTATAACGAAAGTAAATATTATTTTCATGATTTCTTCCTCTCTGGCAGTATTCCAGAGCTCTGCAAACGCTAAGATAACGATCTGAAACTCAGCATTTTTATTAATAAACTTTTTTTAGTTCGTGCACTTTTGTACTGTATTTCTATGTAGTAGATTTCTGATAGCTTTTGTGGATAGTACCAGTTCTATCGATTATAACTTTCGAATGATTAAATTGACAGCCTCTGTGGCGCACTGAGCGAGTAGCCGGTTGTGAAACGTGAGGCCGTGGATTTGATTCCCGCACCTAGACAAATGTTTGTAAGATCTACAAATATTTGTTTCGGATCTAGGTGTTGCGGGACTGCAAATCCCTCGTAGTTCCTGATACCCACGATACAGTTTAACCTAATGTGGGGTCAGGACTATGTGTGTGACTGTTGGGTGTATATATTTTACACACCTGTAATCCCCGAAGGTGTAGGCAGAGGTGTAACCAGTGCACCCACATTTCGCACAGCGTATTTCCGTCCCGTACCACATACGGGGCGAGCCTATCGACATACCGGGCACAATTCCAGACTCCGGGCTGATACTGAGATTTTCGTTATAGAAAAACCCAATATCACTTTTACCCGACCCGGGGATCGAACCCGAGACGTCAGCGTCAGCCTCAGTCGTAACACGTACGCATTACAACTGTGCCGGCAGTATTTGTTTATGCGTCAAAAATTAAAACACTAAAAAGTCCAAAGATACCTATAGAAATTGTTATTTTTGACTTTTCAGTCTTTTTATTTTGATGTCGGTTTCTAGTTTTGTTAAAACCATTTTTTTCAATTTTTAGTTGTAATTACGGTAATAGCATGTAAATTCCGATACAATAACCAATCGCCACGAGTGTACTGTTGTCCGTTGAGGAGACTTGATTCTTTTACTCCGTACTTCGTCATCAGATCCTAACCAAATTTATATGGGACCACATCGCAGCTAAACTCTATCGAATGAAATTTTTTCCAACAAAATCGGTCCACAGATGGCGGAAAAATCGAAGTTCATACATAAAAAAGCAACAAAAAAACGCGCCGAATTGAGAACCTCCTTTTTTGAAGTCGGTTAAAAATGGTTTACAGTGTGAACTCAACATGAGAGTTCGTTCTTATAAGATAAACCGCTTAGTTGGGGACTTGGCGCCAACCTGTCTGAATGTAACAGGTGGTTTCTCACTAAAACTGTTAATACTATCCGCCTTGACATTTTCGCAATTTTTAATATTTTACCACGTGTTCCTAGATTCTATTTAACCCCCCGGTAAAAAAAGAGGGATGTTATGAGTTTGATCCCTTTGTGTGTGTGTGTGTCTGCTTAATTGTGGCGCCTAAGCAAATAGATAGAGATATTTAAATGCGGTATTTTTCGGGTGAAAAATTGTGTAATTGAAATGGTGAAGAAAATCTTTTTTTTATAACATGGCCTTGCCGGCCTAGCAAGTGAGTTACTTGATGGTAAGTAATCTCTACCGTCCATGTACGCCTACAATACTAGAAGAGTCATGGGCGTGTTGCCGATCTAAAGAAAAGGGATTGTTAAGGGCTGAGAAGGGGAGGAGGATTTGGGCCTCCGAATATATCACTCACCGTACGAAACAGAGCAGACCGTTTTCTGTGGGACAGTGGTAACGACCCGGTTGAGCCGCTCTATTCATGCTGAGTACAAAACTTTCTACAGGGTGGGTCTAACACTCATCTGTTCGGCAATTTAAAAATTACAGGTTTTCTTCTAATAGATATAGGGCCGTTTAACAGTTAGATTATGGATTTGTTTTATTTAAAGACACTTGAAAGAGGAGCTCGAAATATTGTTTTAATTTTGCGTATTTGTATCCGTATATGTATTTTTTTTTATAAAACATTAAAACTAAGTTAAGAGTTAAATACGACAAAAAAATAATATTTGTGAAGATTTTTTATAAAACCAACCAAATGCTAGTCGTATTTGCGCACTTTATTATTATTTTTTATTGTGATATACCACTACAACACAATTCTATGAATATTTCAGCCTCCGACTTATTGCGGTTTAAAATATAGAGCCCTGAAAGCTGGACAGACAGACGGTATAGGTATATTTTTCTATTACATTTCCGCCTATGTCGTACAAAAAACTCTCTCCGTATAAACGACAATTAAAAGGCAAAACTGTAATTTACGAAGTGGTGAATTATTTTTCATATCGCGTCCGCGTCGTGGTATTAAATGACAGTTTTCTGTCATATTTTCGTCTTTAATGCGATAAACTCCCTCCTAAATAGGGCTTAACTCTACAAAACAGTTCCTTTTTTCCACGTGAATAACGTTGCTGGCATTTACCAGTTTTATGTGTATTCATAAAAATTAGTAAATCTGCGCTTTATAGCTTAATAACAAAATTTATTATCTGAATAGCATATAACGTTGCTTTATTATTTATGTAGTACTTAGTATTTTAGCAAACACACACATTTATATGTATTTTTTTATCGAAATAAATAAATAAACAAAGTGTGTTTATTTTATAAAACGCGCTGCATCAATCGCAGTTTATAGTTTCGTAACATTTAACAGATCCTCCTTTGTTAGCAAATGCTGGTAAACGAGCTAATGGGTCACCTGAAGTGATCTCCGCCACCACAACATCCAATACCAGAAGACACATAAATGTGTTATCGACCGGATTGGTATTGAGAGGGGGAGGGCATTTTGGTGTCCGGAAATCTCATGAACACCGTACAAAACGCGGCTGTAAACTGCTAATTCACGTCGGTTTTCCGTGTTAGTATTTCCAACCTGGTCAAGATTGCCATCCATGTGGTGGACAAAATGGTCTACAGCATATCTAAAATCCACTTTAGAATTAAATATTATTTTCATTGTATTAGGATTGATATCAAAATTGACAGTGACAGCATCTGTGGCGCAGTGTGCAAGTAGCCGGATGTCAAGCGATAAGCCATGGATTCGATTCCTGCACCGAGATATGCTGCACCAATATATGTTTTGGGGTCTGCGTGTTTTCTCCGCAGAGGAGTTAATCAGACAGGCGGCCGGTTTAATAATAAATAAATCTATTCCATCAAAAGAGCAAACTTATGTATTTGTTTCATTACAAATCGAATATTGGCAAATATTTTGATGAAATATGGGTATTAATAATATCAAGTTGATAAACATTGCACGATACATATAACAAAAAATTCATTGTAAAAATAGTTTTTAATACTTTTTTTATTTATATTACACGATAATGTCAAACAGAAAAATACGCAGAGATATTTTACTCATACATATTTAAGCGATACTGTTTCCAAGAGAGTAATGAACTTTGTTTATTTGATTTGCGCACAAGTTTCTTTCATGCTAAGTTACCAGCCTCTACTATAATAAACGTTAAGAAAACTCCGACCTCAGAAAAAAATGTGCTACTTTTAAAGGGCTACGCTGCTTTACTTATTTTTTTATAATGTAAGCACGACATTTAAATGGTGTTTCTAATAAATTAAAATAAAATAAACTAAACATAAGATCCATCCCGATTACACCAGTTTTTTTAAACCGACAAACCGCATTCAAATCGGTCCATTCATTTAGAGTTAGTTAGTTCCCTACGACACACTCCCACAAACAGACAAAAGGGTCATCACACCTCTTTTTTGTCAAAGGTAGGCACAAATACAACAAATGTATATTATTCACCGAGGTTACTTCAATCAAATGTAATAAAAACAAAAAAATATTAAATGAAATATAATATTTAGTTTTTTGATATATCATATTAATAATCTGAAAGAATTAATATGATATATCAAAAAACTAAATATTATCTAATAACAAATAACCTTTCCGCTATTTAATCTACTTTAAACATTCGGCTCTGTGCATATAATACGCGTATTAATATGGATAGAAAGCGCCTGTCAAACAATACGGGAAGGTCGCTACTGTAGGGATTAATATCCCTCGATCATAAACTTTACCTCGTCTACGACGGTGTGGGTCGTAACTCGAAAGGACATTAGTATTTGTCTATTTGCAGAAAACGAATCGTAAATGTATATTTCAATTACAAAAATAGCGTAGCTTAACGCAACTTTAATTTACTAGCTTTTGCTCGCGGCTCCGCCCGCGTGAATAGACTTTTCTGACATAAAACGTAGCCTATAACCGTCTCCAGGGTCCCATCTATGTCTACATCAAAATTCATCAAAATCGGTTCATTAATAATTATTAATTAGGCGTGAAAGCGATTTGTTACGCTTTTAACTTAAAATAGTTTTTTTTTTCGTAAAAGGTATCCTATGTTACTTCTTATACCTCCAAGAATATGTGTACAAAGTTTCATGATGATCGGTCAAGTGGTTTTCGCGTGACAGCGTAACAAATAAACTTACATTCACTTTATAATATTAGTATGATTAATGTTTGATGACAACCTATATTATTTTCAACCGACTTGAACAAAGAAGATCCGTACAATTTTTTAAGCATATTTTTTTATCTTGAATGACGATACTAGCAGGTCGTTCGCCTGATGGTAAATACCACGTCTGCCCATAAGCAGAAGCAACACCACGCAGAACTTTGAATGGCACTGGAATGCGCTCGTCAGAAGATGTTAAGTCTCAGTAATTTCAATGGCTTCAATTACAATTTGTCTATTTCTGCTGACAAGTATGTAAGCGCTATTGTGTTTTGGTCTAAAGGACATTGAAGCTATACTGGGCATATTGTAACAAAGACGGGATGGGATTAAAAACTAAGTTAATGTATATAATAATAATAAATAAGAACAAATACACTCAACAATGAATCGTGAATCACACAAACATTTGTCTCGGTACGGGAATCGAACCCACGGCCTCTCGATTCGTAACCGGATACTCGCCCGCTGCGCCACGGAGGCTGTCATGACTTTAAGCATCTTTATAATAACGTATTATGTGTCATTTCATTAATAAAGAACGTATACACCGAATTTTTCCGCACTTTACAATCTCGAGTTCACACAGTAGAGGATATCTTTATTATAAAAGTGGTTATGAGCGAAATATAATAAATAAATATCGATTATCGAGGTGCTGCTAAACGATTCTAAAGAAGCTTCTCTCTGAGAAGATGCGGTACATTTACGCGGATTTACAATTTACGAGACGTTTTAAAAATAAGGAATTCATTATCCTGACCATACACTAATAAAGAAAAAGATAGTGGGACGATAAACGAGCTATTGGGTCATCTAATGCAAGTAATCTCCATCGCCTATGTATATCCACAATACCTGAAGAATAATGGACGCGGTAAGGGATGATTAAGGGATGGGAATGGAAAGGGGATTTGGGATTTCGGATATCTTCGGATATACTAACCGTAACAAACGCAACAGCAAGCGGTTATTTCACGTTAGTTCTGTAAGATAGTGGTACAGCCCGGGCAAACTGTAGACAAAACTGGCTACAGCGAGGCTCTACCTCTTATAATAGTATTCGGATATCGGAATTAAATTTGGTCGATTAAACTAATACACCTAAGGATGGACAGCACAGACAACAGAAAAAATGTTTTATTTTTATTTCAAAAGCTTGTTCTATCACTCCCTCACATCAATGGTCAGAAATAAGCTGGACAAACAGTGGATGGACCTCGTGGTTTCACCTCTCCCTACCCTCTAGAGATACAGGTGTGAAGTTCTAGCTGATGGAAAATTTGCGTCAGAGAATAAGCCTCACACAGAACGCTGAGTAATGCAAACATGTGTTGCAGACCAGACCGGAACACTCTATAGTAAGAATATTTATTATAAATATATAATATTTTGATCTATATAATATTCCAGTATCAGTGTCGATGGTGCCATACATCAGGATTCCCTCGAACTATCCTTTTATAAATCGCAAAAAGTAAGAAATTACTCAAAATTACTATGTACTAAAATGTTATGCGTACTAAAATAAATAATCAAACATAGTAATCCGTGACAATTTGTACAGTGACGTAGTACAGTTCGTGACAGTAAAACGTTTTATTTTTATCCTGGCTCTGCAAAGTGACTACGTTGCACCTGATGGTAAGTATAGCGCAATCCATGAATACTGTCGACCAACGATAGACACTAAATCTATCGCAGATCGGCAGAATTATGACGGCCTGCTTAGTTGCTTCTTCACACTCCGTTTGCGAACTCTTGGTCCGAGCCGAGATAGAAGAGACCACGAAGCTATGGTTTCGCAAGCCAGCACGCGTGGTTCTGTTATAGAAAGGTGAGGAAGGAATAAGGTCAAACAATTCTTCAGAGCATTCACCGTGATACAGACGATAAAACGACGACGATTGGGTTTCCCTTTTGTCTTTTTTCCTTCGCCACTGACCAATATCGAAATCTAATATGTTAAGTTCAATATTTCACACTCCGTTATTATTAACTGTTGTTATCCACGATATTGTTACCAACCCCGAAAAATAATTATCTGTTACAATAGCAACGAAGTACAATCCAAATGCAATATGTGACAAAAGACAACGGTCGATGTGGCAGATGGCCAACCCATTCAGTTTCCTGTTATTGGCTCAGATTTCAGCAAGAAACTCTTATCTACCTGAAACTGCTGAACGGATATTATCCAACTCAATCAGCCGTGCTAACTAATCTACTTTTGCTTTTTAAAGTTAAAATTGCCTTTGCTACGTTTTCTTTTAACATATATTTCTGATAAAAGAAAATATTTTTATCCATTTAAAAAAATCAGTAAGGTCAATATAAAAAATATAATCGAAGCTAACAAATATAATTTCATCTAGTCTTAAAAAAACAGAGAACAATATAAAAATATTTTAACGAAACTAAATATACTATAAAATAATAACTGAAGGGAACAAGACCTACACCTACAACAATAATACCGTAATGGGTAATCCTATCCTACTACTATTATAAATGTGAAACTTTGTTTTTTTTATTTGCTTGAATGACGAGACGAGCAGGTCGCTCGCCTGATGTTAAACGTCACGCCTGCCCATAAACATAACAGTCACACAGAACTCTAGATTACAGAACACTGCATGGCACTGAACTGCGTTTGTCATCCCGAGACATAAGATGTTAAGTCTCATAATGCCCAGTAATTTCACTGGCTTCAATGTCCTTCAAACCGAAACGCAACACTGCTTACACACTGTTGCTTGGCGGCAGAAATAGACAAAGCGGTGGTACCCACCCAGACGGCCTCTCGCATACCAGGGGCCTACCACCTTGTAGATGAGTGAGTGAATGTTTGTCAGTTTGTGAATTTGGATGTTTGTTAGTCAATCGGCTGAATAATTTTGGATTAAATTTAGCACACAGGTAGACCATGACCTGGATTAGGATATAGGTTACTTTTTATCCCGGAAGAGGCCATTCCTGCGGGTGGAGCCGCAAGCAAAAGCTAGTACAAAGTTAATTGTCGGCCATTACTCGTTAGCCTGGCGTTAGTGGCCATAAATAAGACTGCTTTACTTAAGGCTCAAGTTAAAGGCAAACTAAGTTAACGTTCCAGCCCCCGAGGCAGAATGTGTAATCAAATTTTCACCTCATTGCGCTGGAATAATTTTATTTTGTTACGTCTGCCGTAAAGATATCGCGGCGGAGATTTTCATAACGCTGACCTTCACGGTTCGGCTAGTTTAGTACGTTCAGTTGCTAAGCTTGGGATAAAATGTAATAAGGGAGTAGGTACTCAAATTTGATAATTAAACATATGCAAACAAATCTCATTAGATTTCGACAGTGACCGCTACTGCTTATACATAGCTTTGCACATAGCTTTGCAATAACAAATCACTGGCGTAATTCCTTTCTTCTTCTTTTTAAATTAAATTGAATAATGAAACAAGCAGGTCGTTCGCCTGATGGTAAGCGCACAACGCCTGCCCATAAACAGAAGCAACACCACACAGAACTTTGTGTTACAAAGCACTGGTATCCAGTAGTAATCCCGGTCATGTTCTACCTGTGTGCGAAATTTTACCCAAAATCGCTCACGTGTTAAGGCGTAATTGACTACCAAACTTCAAAATTCACAAAGTCACAAACATCCAAACTTTCACATTTATAATAGTAGTAGGAGGGATGACTCAGAGATAGTTTTATTTTGTGATGTATCCCGTATAAACACTATCCCGTTCACACACCCGCCATCGTAACTACTGTAAGCCAGGATCGACATCGCATGCACATTTCCATACCAACCAATGAAGTTTGGCAAGACTGGGAATGTGAAACGGTCTTTATCTGGCAAAGAAATTAATCAATCTAAAAGATAGGGATATCTTGAAATGACGTAGGTATCCGACAGCAAGCCTATTTGGATATAATATTTGAAATGGTTGTAGCCTTTCATCCATATCTTTTTTAGCCTTTTTATATTATGCTACTTTTATATTTAACGCTCTTTTTGTGTTATATCACTATTTGCGCCGCGTAATGGATGTATTATATAATTTTCTCCCTAACTTTTCTGAAACTGGTGTTATGTTCAAACTTCCTGTTTCTTTTGAATAATGTCCGACATTGTTTATGAAATTTATTAATTCAAGCAACAAAAAGTCGGCTGCTACCATCGATCACCCGTAATGTGCTGGACCCATATATACGAGAACTAACATTTTTTTCTTCTTAACTTATTATAGTGACCGTTGTCGTGTTCATAGTAAATGTTGAGGAATATCTTAACTTTGAGGATTGTTGGTAAAGCATACAGGAGCATCTAGCTGCTTTGATTTACCATTACTTTTAATATGGAACTTCACTAATCATACGCACTAACTAATAACAGTTTAATATGTGTAATATAATAAAAATTGTGCTTACATATTATAAAAAAAGACCAGAAACATCATGATTTGCCGGGCTTAATTGAATTTTGAATTCATAAGTAAAGAACACTCAGATAAAGAATATAAAGAATAAAACATATATACGCAATCACGCCTGTAATACCCAAAGGGGTAGGCAGAGGTGTAACAGATACACCCACATTTCGCCGAGCGTATCTCCGTCCCATGATGTAATAGGGGCGAGTCTATCGCCAAACCGGGCACAATTCCAGACTCCGGGTTGATACTGAGCATTTCGTAATAGAAAAACCCAATATCATTCTTCCCGATCCGGGGATCGAACCCGAGACAGACCTCAGCGTCCGCCTCAGTTGTAACGAGGCTAGCAAAATTCAAGATAGTATAACTTAAAAGGTACTTTCAATATCAATTGGTTTCAATAAGCTACATTGTCTAGTTTTTGGGATATGGCACATTTTCGGTTACACAATATTCATTCATCCTGACTACGGAACTCTTTACTGTGCGTGGTCCGATACGCACAGTGGTGGAATTTGGCCGTTGGTATTAAAGCAAACAGCTCCTCGGAACACTCCCCATGATAGATACGATAGAATATGCTAAAAGACGCAACGTCTCTTCGCAGTGCCAGTGAGTCAAGCCGTTCAGATAAAACTTGGTCATCGACGATTCGAGCCCCTCGTCGTTGGATGCGGTCAAATGGAAGCAGCTGGTACTGGAGTGCACCTGCCCAGAGATGAGAACAGTATTCCATATGGGGCCGGACCTGTGCCTTATAAAGTTGAAAGCGATGGGTCGGTGTGAAATACTGTCTCGCTCTGCCGAGCACACCCAGCTTTTTGGAAGCCAGTTTGGCTTTGCCTTCCAGATGACTGCTAAATTGGACGTCACGCGATATGTCGACACCAAGGATCCCGATACTAGGCGAGGCATCAAGGGGAGTGTTGCCGAAACAAGGAGATACGACAAAGGGAGTCTTTTTAGCGGTAAACGCGCAAACTTGTGTCTTTTTGGGGTTGAAGTCGACTAAATTTAGTCGGCCCCAATCCAAGACTCGAGACAGTGAAGTCTCTACTTCAGACACAAGTTTGTTCCGGCACTCGATGACGTGTTCCCGAGAAAGATTTGCGCGGCCGGTATAAACAGCATCCCCAGTGCTGTCATCTGCATAGCAATGAATGTTCAGTAAGTAACATGTCATTGATATGCAGAAGAAAGAGTGTAGGGGATAGCACACAACCTTGTGGGACACCAGCATTCACAGGCTTGGAGTCTGAGCATGAGCCGTCAACTACGACCTTGATGCTCCGCTCTGTAAGAAAACTGGTGACCAAGTTACAAAGTTTCCCGGGAAACCCGAAGGAAGACAGCTTTGAAAGAAGCGCTTTGTGCCAGACCCGATCGAAGGCCTTCGCTATAAGCCAACCGCTAAGGCCTCCCCCTTGCTCTCAACCGACTCTGCCCATCGTTGAGATAGGTACACTAGAAGATCACCAGCTGATCGACCCCGACGGAAGCCGTATTGGCGGTCACTAAACAGCTGGTGATCCTCTAGATACCTCAGAAGCTGGCAGTTGATTATGGACTCCATTGTCCTGCTGAACAAGGAGGTTATAGCCATGGGTAGGATGCGAAGAACGTTCGCATGCCATCCCAGTCCGTAGACCTGCAGTGCCAAACACGTCGACCGCCTGAAGAACGCGGTTGTGATGAGCGCATGTGAGGCACCACACTCCGGACCAGACAGTGATCTGAAGACCCAAGAGGTGCTTCGACAGTCACTTGGTATTTGTCCGGATGAGAGGTCAGCAGAAGGTCCAACAGGGAAGGCATATGATCCTCCACATCTGGCACCCGCGTAGGCGAAGTGACCAATTGTGTTAGACCATAGGCTAGGGCAAAATCGTGAACAGATCTCCCCGCGTGGTCAGTTGTACGTGACCCAAGCCATTCAGCATGATGTGCGTTGAAGTCGCCAATAATGACAACCTCCGCGGACGGGATCTGTTGTAGTACGGAATCTGTCGCCATTTGGATATGCTCAATGAGTCGGTCAGTTTCGGCATTACCGCTATGGGACCTATAGAGGCATGCATAGATGCGAGGATGGTCGTTGCAATCTACACGTAGCCAAAGGATGGACAGGTCCCGACCTTCAAGGCTGCCAAGGCGACGGAAGCATAAATCCTCCCTGACAAATACGCATACACCGGCACGTGCCACAAAAGAGTGTTCAATGTTGTAGCTCACTCACGCCTGTAATCCCCGAAGGGGTAGGCAGAGGTGTAACCAGTACACCCACATTTCGTCGAGCGTCCCATTATGTGATAGTAGGCGAGGCTATCGCCATACCGGGCACAAATTCCAGACTTCGAGCTGATACTGAGCATTTCGTAATAGAAAATCCCAATACCACTACCCGACCCGGGGATCCAACCCGAGACCTCAGCGTTGGCCTCAATCGTAACGCGTACCTACACATTACAACTGCGCCACCGAGGCAGCCACATTATAATTTATAATATTCTTGTAAGTAATGGGACTTTAACTAGCATTGCGCCCGTTTACACAGAAAGAGATTATCTTGCGAGATATGCGATAATATAGCAAAAAACTGTCTGAGCTGGCGTAACACTACTATCAGACGAACGACCTGCTCGTCTCGTCATTAACTCTAATAAAAAAATACTTCAGGCGGAATTTTTATTCAGTGTTAAACCCAATGAGGAAGCAACATATTTCACCAAATCCTTCTTCTTTTCGTTATTCCGGCCTAAAGCCAGGGTCCGCCTTCTCGTACCATAGATTTGACGATATTTGACATTATATGAGGCGACCCTCGGTCTGACCCATACAGGCCGCAACGGGAACCAAGTTGCGCCATTGCCTCGTCCGTTCATCAGCATAGTGTACCACGTACAGTTGATGTTAGCTTTGAACCTAAGATATTGGTGGCCCGTTTACGCAAGTATAGTTTAAGTTTTTATTTTGTTTAATTATTTTATTATATTGCAGCTGTAATAGTTTTATTTTGTAATCCATTAATATATAATTACAATTCACACTAAATAATACAATGTACCTTGTTATTAAGTATGTTGTGCCTACATGTAAAAGGTTATAGACATGGCACTATCTTATTGTTTAGCTTTGTAATAGAATATTGTTGTCTGAATCCAGTTTTGTAGACCGAAAAAGAAAAAGTATTAGGTTTTACACAGATTTTAGCACACCGTAAATAATAACGGCGGTCGGCTAGTAGATAAATGTGTATTACCTATCAGATGATATTTTAAGAAATGTATACTGAAAAATAATATTGTTAAGTGGTAGTATACCCGCTATCTATCGATAAACAATATCTTAAGGTAGTAATGGACGTTACGGTGACCTAGTAAAAAATTATATCTCACATCGTATAAGTTTAGGGAACTAAACGTATTATAAAGGCAACACAATATGCGCCTATTTCTGCGGCCTGGCATTTTGTGGTCATGGTTGCGCCATTCCGCCAACTATTTGGTATTATGCAAATTGAATTCCATCAGTGAATGGTCTATACGTCTTCATGGAAAGCAAGTTTCATTATGTGAGGAAGTTTGGAGAGCGTTGTAAGTTTGTAGAGTACACCTGCACACCAGCCTAGTATGATAAGTGTTTGTAAAGGGATTCAAATATCCTACTTTGGATCATCAAGTAGTTATAGCATAAGATTATTTATTTGTTTTCTCTTGAATGTCTTTTCCAAGTTGTATATTAAGTACTATATATTGCTCGTTTTAGTAGTGAATGAAACGTGAAGAACTAAGAATACTAAAACTAAAAATAAAGGTATGAGAATCTTAGTCAACCAGCCAGCAGAGTGGACTAAATCGTTTTCATTAGTAGAGAAATACTGTGCCTATCAGTTGAAGAATATATAATAAAGATGTTATGATAATGCAAACACCATTAGTGATTTTTTTTACCACTCTGTACTGTATGTACTTTTAGCCGTCAATACCAAATCAATGAATCCCCGCTAATTAAATGTAATCTCCAATATTGTTTAATTAATGATCTAATATCCTTACTGATCTAATGTGAGTAGGTGGTGAACTGAGCACCTGAGACGGACTAACTCAGCTACTGACAAATTGCAAGCGGAGCCTGTGCTTACATCGCCCGCTGAGCTCGGAAATATAAGCCGTTCGCTGGAATTTGCCCCTAACACTCTGTTAATGTATATTGAGTAAATTAAGCGAAGTGGTTGTTGTATTAGATGGATACTCCATTCTGTACACTTTCTCTTTGGCATAGTTTTTAACCGACTTGAAAAAGGAGGACGTATTTAGAAAAGAAAGAAAAACTATTTATTAACACTTCGAATATACTAATACAATTTAAACATAATTTGCAATTAAAAGGAATTACAATGTTGGACATAAATGTTTACTATCTTTTGTTTCTTTCTTGAAACGCGACCAAACAAATTGATAAACTAGTAAAATAAAATATATTAACACTTATATCGAAATAGTTTACTGCTACTACAAAAAAATGTCTAGACATATTACAAATATAATATTTAAAAAACGAATTTCTATAAATATACCTAACATAAATCATACTAATATACAGAGTTATAATTTAAGAAAACGTGACTTTTACGTTTAAGAATATTCAAACGAAAAGATATTTTTTCATAAACCGTTGAATCTTGACTTTGTATAAAATGCACACGTATAAATTTATGAAACTGTAAATTCTGATCACGTTTAATATGTAAAAATCTCTGGAAACGCTAAATTAGATTATACGCAACCCTTCCGAAGCAAATTAATTATGATTATATTTCTAACCCTCCCACAATTCAGGAAGTGCTTTATATAAAAACTTTTTAACTGATTTCTTTACCTTTCAATTAATCTTTCTGCGATTTACCTTGATAACTATTTTTGTTATAGAAATAGACTTTTATTGTAATCAGCTTACGTTACCGGGAGTGTAAGTAGGCCACCAACATCTTAGGCCCAAAGTCAACCTGCACGTGGTACATTCTACTGAACGAACGAGACAATGGCGAAACATGGTTCCCGTTGCAAGCTGTGGGAGTCAGGCGGCGGGTTTCCGATATAATACCAAATACCGTCAAATCTATAGTACGAGAAGGCAGACCCTGGCATTAAGCCGGGATTACACCAGACAGAAAGACAGAATCACTGAATTTAACATGTGGTAAGTGTCTCCTATGCGATAGTGCGTCTGGTTAGGTACCACAGCAAAGTCTATTTCTGCCTCAAGCTGTAGTGTGTACGCACTACAGTATTGTGACTTGAAAGACATGGTATTTCACTGTGCTCGAAACTCTGACATATAAGATTGTATTATTATTATTTGGATTCAATTAATTTAATTTAAATTTGTGTATTGTTTTAAGTATTTGTGTATTATTTATTTGTCTTGTACACGCGTATGTTAAGTATGTCGTTGTGTGTGACAAATAAATTGGTTTTCTTTCTTCTTTCTTTCTTTCATAAGATTTGAAAATAATGCTCGGGTGATTTCACTTCACTTAAATGTCCTTCAAACCGAAATAAAACAGAGCTGTTTATCGACAGAAAAAGCGGTGGTACCAATCCAGATAGCCTCCCACATGCGAAGGACCTTGCACCTAGAAAATTCATAGCTCTATGGTTGAGAAACTCTGTTCTGTCGTTCAAAGTTATAGATATTTTTCTGACTGACAACGGTAGTTTTAACAGTTAGGTTATACTAAATACATTAACTTGGTAACTAAGACCTGATGATGGATCTTGAGGCTAGATAGTGGTATACTTCAATGGTTAATAATAATAAGTTCTGACCAAAAAATGTACTGATATCTATAAAAACCTCAAAGATTAATATAATGGTAGACACAAAACGTAGAAATAAATATAAACCCTGTTTTTAATTAATTAGCCATTACCGTTTATTTGCGGTCCATTAACGCGCCATACATAGATCGGGAAAACAACGCAACATCAATAATCTAACCGCTAGAAATCCCCCGACATCACGTATGTGTGGGTTGCATCATTAGTCGCTTACAAAAGTTATTATATCAAGCAATGGTTCACGTTATTTCAAGGCTGTACCTATAATTTGTTTTTAGTAGGTACTATCAAAATGACAAAATCTGTAGATGGCGTTAGCCATTGCTTGACTAAAAATTGTAATTTAATACATTTTATATTATTTAATAAATCATCTGTTAATAGTCCTAAAAATATATATACATTTGATTTACCCAACGAAACACATAATTTCACTCCTGCAAAAACATAGCAGCCGGTTGAAACATATCAAATCATATCCAAAGAATGATGCATGAATTAGGAAAAAAGTATCACATTTTGAAAACCTAACTTTTTTTAAAATGCCTTGAAACGAATACTGAAAAACAAAATATTATTTTTGGGGCATAATAATATACATACAAAAATCACAAAAAATCAAGTGTATTACACAACCAAAACAACACTATTTTAAATATAATAAAAGCAATGTAATAGCTAGATACGATATAAAAGATAATACTTAATTTGTTAGATGTAAATCGAAAATAAATTATTTTTATGTAAAAATCGAAAATATACTCTAGAATGTTGCAAAGGAGTTGAAATAAATTCAATTCGAACCGTTTATTTTATCTTACTCATTGCATTTTAAAGTCCAGCGCAAAAATCTATAATATAAAAATGAATCGCTGAATGTGTTGGTAAGCGCAAATCTCGAGAGTAGCTAAACCGATTTCGCTTATTCTTTTTTTAGAATATTCCTTGAAGTACGAGGATGGTTCTTACAGTGAGAAAAATTAAAAAAATTGCCTTAAAAAGTCTAAAAACAACACTTTTCTATATTCCCATTCAATCGATTCGTAATAATACTTAAAAGTCAATTTGAACTTTAATACCATACCATAAAGTTTAAGTGTTAGTGGAGAGGTTCCGGGAAGGCAAAACAATTGAGTGACGTTAGTATGGTATAAATATTAGTATGTAAATGTTAGTATGGTGCGGGTGAAACCGCGCGGGACAGCTAGTATATAATAAATGTCATGTTTTCTGCATTTCACCCAGATACGTGACACATACACATACCCACAGAATGATAAAGGGGTGCAACTTATAATACTCCCCTCTTTTGTCGGAGGCTAAAATTGGCTTGGTAATTTGGTGATACAAAATTTAAAAAATAGACCACTTATTACGATTCACGGCGGATAGGTAAAGACTACGTTCAGCAGACTTGAGCAACGTTCACAATCCTAGGAGAAATTGCCAGCTGCCTACACATACAAAAAAGCGGCACAGCACGGCGCCGCACCACAACGTAACGTTTTTATGTGTGTCGGGTCTTAGGTATATCTAATTTTATATAAACAAAGTATGTTTTTTTTCTTTTTTATTGTATAGGCCGACAAACGAGCAAGTGGGTCACCTGATGGTAAGTGAACACCACCGCCCATGTACGCCCACAATACCAAAAGAATCATGGGCGTGTTGCCGACCTTAAAGGAAAGGGATAATTAAGGAATTGGGAAGGGGAGGGGATTTGGGCCTCCGGATATCTCACTCACCGTACAAAATGCAGCAGCAAGCTGCTACTTTACGTCGGTTTTCTGTGAGACAGTGATAACGACCCGGACGAGCCGGCCCATTGATGCTGTAGATAAAATTGTTCTAAAATGTTTCTTGTCTGTTTTATCAAGATGAAGATAAAACCAATAAATGACAGGAAAGATGATATTTTTTTGTACGTTACATATTCTGTTGCAACTTGCAAGATTGTATGTAAAATATTTACTCTTTTCATTCCACGAATGTTTGTATACGAAAATACAAATTCGGCTACCAAATTTGCTTAAAAAATATACGGCGTAGAAAACTCCAGCTGGAATCAGTATGCCGGGGAAAGTGTCGACGAATTTAATCCAGTATTTTCAAGTGAAAGAGGATAACTGACAAAATCTAAAACTTGGCATTTTGGCTCCTATCCAATAACCTATACCTAGTACCCGAGAGCTAAAAAATTCCAACCATGATTTTTTAAAATTTGTTCCTATACCGTTATTTTTTCTGTCAGGTATGTTGGCCATTTCCAAGAATTTTCTAATGGTACAGTTAAACTACGTGTGATAGATATTTTATAACTAAAGTATTAGTGAACTATTATTATAAAATTATAATGGTTAGTCTGGCAACATTTCTATGTTTGTGGGATTTTTGATATTTGGTATATCCACAAAGTATAAAAGAGACGGAAAAACGCGATCCTGGTTCATTCGATAATTTTATAACTATTCATTCATACAAATATATACTTATTGTATATAAGTTTTAAAAAGAGCAATGTTAGAGTTTCTTGCCCGTTCTTCTTTAACGAAACAGCATTCCGAAGAGTAGAGTAAAAAAGTAGAGTTAACATTTTACTAAATCTAAATGATGTATAACATATTATGGATTCAATAAATATTTTTTAAAACAGCGTTAGTTCATCAGGGACTGTTAGACGCAAGTCGCAGGTTCGAAATCAGCCCCAAAAGCATGCGCCTTTTATAAAGTTATATTAATTAGTTAATTATCGCCTGCTTTAACGGTGAAGGAAACATCGTGAGAAAACCTGAATCCCTGAGAAGTTCTCCATAAGAATCTCGAAGGTATGTGAATGGATGTTTTTTTCACGATAAAAAATAAAAATAGGTATGACTACATTTTGCTGCTTAAACAATATATAATCTATTGATAACAATTAACACGTTCTAATCATAATTCAGCTAACAAAACAAAAATTCTACAAACAATTGATTCCGTCGCGTGTCGCGGTCCGAGCCGGCTGTCGCTAGTGCACTCCGCTACCTGTTGTTCACGTGTGTGTGTAGACTACGACGCGTCATATTGCATCGACGAAGCGTTGGCCGACCGAGCGCATAGTACGTACCCGGTACAGAGTAATCACAGTTACAGAGCCGCTGTCCACTGATTTAAAATGAGTAAAGTTAAAAACGTGAATGAATTACCATCGAATGTCACCGTTCGTGCTGGATTGTCGAAGACAAAGACAAGTGAAACTGAAACTGATTTGCGGACTGAATTCCTAGCATTTCAGGACAAGATGTTTAACATGATGGAATCCTGGTTTTCAAAGCAAGATGAAAAATTTTCTAAACTAGCAAATAACTTCGAAGATATAAAAGCCTCACTACAATTTCTAAGCGGCAAATATGATGAGCTAAATAAGAAATCCCATGAACTCGACAATCGCCTCCTATCGTTCGAGAAAAATATTGAAAAAGTTGGACATTTTAAATCACACCTAGTTGAACTTGAAGCCAAACTTGAGAATATGGAGCAGAAATCACGAGGATATAATGTTGAAATCAGCAACTTACCTGAGAAACGAGGAGAAAACTTGGTCAGGATACTTGAAACTGTAGCCAAAGTAATAAATCATCCATTAACGAGCAATGACATTGTCGCTCTGCATCGGGTCCCACAGAGGAATCCTAAAAGCACTCAACCCAAAAATATTATAGTTCGTTTCTCGAGTCTAATGAACCGTGATAACTTTTTGTCTTCTGCGCGCCTCACAAGAAACATAACATCCGACCAGCTACAAATTCAAGGCACAGTACAAAAAATATATATAAATGAACATCTAACATTGTCGAACAAAATTTTGTTTCGAAAAACACGAGAAGCGGCGAAGCAGCATGGATACCGATATACATGGGTCAAACATGGAAGCATACTGGTCCGAGCGAATGACACATCAGCTACCTTCGCTATACGAAATGATAGCGACTTATCTAAAATTAGGCCTCTTAGTGTTAAGTCCTAATTTTTATTTTTATTTGTACCAAAATAAAATTCTTTTAATAATTGTTTTTTTCAGAGAAAATATCTACATGATAAGATGTGCATTGGCTTCTGCTTGGTGGTGTTATGAAAAATCCATGTTTCGTAATCTCTCACTCACTAAGTACTCTGTGCGTTTAACAGGTGACTTGATTGAATTACTTTTTCTTACTACCTCACGTTTGAGAATATCACACGTTCGTTTTAAAATTATTGATTGTATTTTGTGTTTATTGACTCGAACCGGTTATTTTTGTAGACTTATTACAAGGAAACACAGTTATAATATGATAAAACTTTATTTAGTTGAGATCGCATCGAATTACGTAAGATTTTGTGAATGTAATTACTGTAACTATATTAAACTACTGATATTCCAATTTATGGACATGCACTTGCTCTGGAAATTGCGTGACATTATTATTTATCTAATTTTTATGTTTACATACCTATATATGACAATATAATTCAATAATCTGAGTAGTGTATCGATATATTATCAGAATTGCAGAGGGTTAAGAACCAAATTAAATACATTATTCAATAACACTTTACTTGACTCGTATGACATTATTATTTTGACGGAAACTTGGCTTGTACCACATATCGGTGACTGCGAATTGTTTGATTCTCGTTATAAAGTGTATCGTTGTGACCGGGATAGGGAGGCCTGCGGTAAGTCGGATGGCGGCGGCGTGTTGGTCGCAGTCCGTCGCCAGTTGGACGTTACGCGCTGTATATTTAGTTCACCGCAGACTCGCGATCACTGTTATTACAATATACCGCCAAATATAGACTATGTGTTTTTGAAGTTCAAAACGAATAATGCTGCCGATTATAATGTGGTATGCGGTGTTTATATACCACCTAACCAACATTTAAATGCCTATGAATTGTTTTTCAACGCACTTCAAAGTGAACTAACATCTCCGATGGTTAGTAAATTATTTATTGTTGGAGATTTTAATCTACCATCTACTGAGTGGCAGGATTGCGGGTCAGCGGCATTAATTCCATGCATTACACATGCTTCTACAAGTACAGTAGTGCTGTTGTCTAATTTTATATCCATTATTGGATCAAAACAGTATAACAAGATCAAAAATTCCATAGACCGGATACTAGATCTCTTTATTAGTAATAATGACTCATGTACCTGTAATGACCCTATTAACCCTTTAGTACCAGTGGATAACTTTCATCCCCCTCTTCTCTTCAGTGTCTTATTTGATTCATCGTTCACACCTATGCCTCGCAATTCAGCACCCATGTACAGATTCGTAGAGGGTGATTATGTTGAAATTAATAGCGACATTAGAGGAATAGACTGGGAACACACTTTTAACAACTTATCTGCGGAGCAAGCTACATCCAAATTTTATGATATTATTTACAAAATTATAAAAAAACGTGTGCCATTGCGACTAGCTAAGTCAAATGAATTTCCAGTTTGGTTCTCTCGTCCCCTTAGGCATATATTTAGAAATAAAGAAAGAGCATGGCAAAAGTGGAAAAGATACAACAATAAATGCGACTACGAAGAATTTACAGTGTTCCGCAAAAGGTTTCATAAATTATGCCATGACTGTTTTTGTTCATATATAAACACAGTTGAATCTGGTTTACAGGTCGATATTAAAAAAATTTGGTCTTTCGTTAAGAGTCGCAAAGACAAAACAGGTATTCCGAATAATGTAACATATAACAATATAACTTCAAGTACTCCAGAAGAGATCTGTGGACTATTTTCTGAGTTCTTCAGGTCTGTCTACGAGAAGAAGGATTCCGACAATTTACATTTAAATTTACTTCCATCTTCGCCAAATAATGTAATTTTATCAGATATTTCTTTAAATAACACAGACATTATTAAACAACTTAAATCTTTGGATGTGAATAAGGGATCTGGTCCGGACAATATACCGCCATTTTTCCTCAAACATACAGCGGAGACCATAAGTGTTCCACTATGTTATATATATAACCTTAGCCTACACGAAGGTCACATACCTCAAATTTGGAAAACTGCAAACATTACGCCGGTATTTAAAAGTGGTGCGAAAACAGAAGTAATTAATTATCGTCCCATTTCTTTACTGTCCACTTTATCCAAGGTCTTGGAACGTTTAGTACACAACGCCATTTACCCCGCACTACATAACATTATTATCCCGCAACAGCACGGTTTTGTTAAAAAGCGTTCGACAGTTAGTAATCTTTTATTATATACCAATTTTTTGTTTGAAAACATCGATAATAGATTTCAGACAGACTCAGTTTACACAGATTTCTGCAAGGCTTTTGATAAGGTGGATCACAAGATACTTCTTCAAAAAATAGCTTACAATGGGATTCGTGGGAACTTATTACGATGGTTCTCCTCGTATGTCACAAACCGAACACAACGTGTCGTCACGCACGGTTACTCCTCCAATGGCATCAGTGTGTCGTCCGGCGTACCGCAGGGTTCCATACTAGGTCCACTTCTTTTCATCCTATTTATTAATGACATAAACGAGTGTTTCAAAAATACATCTTTCTTGCTTTACGCAGATGATCTCAAAATTTATCGGACTATAAACAGTATGGAAGATTGTGACAAATTTCAACAGGATCTAGACCGTCTTTCCGTTTACTGCCAGATAAATAAGTTACAGTTAAGTATCTCAAAGTGTAAATCTATAACATTTTCTAAAAAAAAACACGACATTAAATTTACTTACCGCCTCTGCAATTCTCCTTTAGATTCAGTTTCCGTTATTAAAGATCTCGGCATTACTTTCGATTGTAAACTTCATTTCGATGTGCATGTTACCAATATCATAAATAAAGCATTTCAACTGTATGGCTTTGTCATGCGAACGTGTAAAGATTTTAAGAAAGTTAATTCTTATTTAACTCTTTTTAAAACACTTATAAGATCTCAAGTGGAATATGCGACGCAGATTTGGAGCCCTTTTTACCAAAAATACAAGGACCAAATTGAGTCTGTTCAGAAAAAGTACCTTCGTTCTGTTAATTATAAATGTTCTCGCTCCCGATCTTCGTATCATAACCTTCTTCTGAAGTATTCTTTACCCAATTTAGATAATAGACGCATAATGCTGGATGTAATATTCCTTTTCAAAATCTGTAAAAACTACATTGATTGCAATCAATTAACTAATCAAATATATTTACGTATTCCTAGTAGTTCAAAACGTATTCGTGATGCGTACGTACACCGAACATTTGCCCCCAAACCATGCAGAACCAATGCTGGGGAACGTGCCCCCTTGCACCGTATGATGAAATCATATAACGAGTGTTTCTCTGATATTGATCCTTTTGTTATGTCGTTGTATAAATTTAAGAAAGCTGTACTACGTAAATTATCGTAATTAATGAAATATGTGATGTGATTAATTAGTCCTAAATATTATTATTGTTGCTTGTAGCTAGTTTTTGCTCTGTACTGCACTACAAAACTTACTTTGTGGATAATGATGCTGGTTATGTAATTAGTTAAGATGTCTAGATAAGTATTAATATGTAAATCATTTGTTATTGCATAATCGTTTTTTGTCCTGAATAAAATAAAATAAAATAAAACAATAAGCAATTTAGAAATAAACAGTGTCAATTACGAGTAATTCATACGTGATGATACAGTGAAAATGTATTCGGTAACCAAACTTTATCGTCTGAAATACATTACGCATCATAAATAAATTCGTAGAATCCTGATAAATACAATATAACAGGGTAAATTAAATTAGTAGGTACAATAGAAATGAATTTATACATTATGAAAATTAGACTACCATACGTAACAAAAGAACAAAAGATTATTCTAAAATAGCTCAAATGAGAATGGAGAAACATGTCCAATGAAATAGACATTGTGGGTAGAACAAAAGGACGTCTTCAAACCCGAAACAGTAACAGAAAATAATAAAGAACTAGTAGAATTATCCAAATTCATGGACAGTATTCATGGATTGCCCTATACTTACCATCAGGTGTTCAGTTGGCCGAATCAAATAGAACAAGACATAACGATTGACACTGGAGGACACCAAAAATAGATGATCTGGAGAACCAATTTGACTAGGTACCTTAGATAGACCCATCGAGTCGTGTAAATTCATAGAATTTTATATATACAACGATTTACAGAAATGAATGAATGATTTACAGAAATGAAACATGACCAATATTTTAAGGTCCCTTACATACACCTAACAGTGCCGTATCTTATCAAATGACATCCTAAAATGTCACGTTAATTTTAATCACTTGTTTATTTAAGATAGATAACTCATTCGATAAAAAAGAAAATTATATTATGTCCTATTTATGTCCTAGCAATATAATCGGATTTGGTATTATCGGGGTTGAAATACTTATGTCGTACACTATACATTGCTGAAATTTACCCACACCTTTCTATAACACATTGTATGAGTATAATAGTTCGGAGGAAATCTTTTCAATGAACTGGACTCAACCGTACATAAAAGATTGTAAACAAGTTTATTTTTTACAACATAACCCCAGGGCGCGAACTAAGCCCATTGTGGGCCCCGCGCGGGAAGTCTTATAGAGGCCATCTATTTGGGGCCCCTGGTGACATTTTTTGTACATTGGCTTAACATTCGGATTTCGAGATTTGGGGTCCCCTAAAACCAGGGGCCCGGAACGAACCGCATGGCAGTCCGCTCCTGCACAACCCAATTAAAATTGTGAAAAATATACCTTGTAGACACAAAGTGCCTTTTGAGTTTTATTATAGTATATAGATACAAATAATAATATATTAATAAATGAAAAGTATATAAAATATACATAAATGAAAAGTAGTACGGCATTGATAAAGAATTAAATGCTAATCGATTAACTATTAAATGTTAATCGATTATCTATTAGATGTTAATCAATTATCTATGTCGCACTGTTTTTCATTTATGTATATTTCAAATCAGTTCAAATAATTTATTTGCAAGAATGTAGGTGTACATAGTATGTATGGTCTTAAATATAATCTAAATGGCCCTGATACATTGTACCATATTTATAAGGTGTGCAAATATTAGTTACATAATCACATTTATCATTAAATATACTAAGGTACATAGTACCATACACAAGGTACATACTATTAAGGTACATATTAAATGTCAATTATTAAAAATAATTATCACTTTACTTACTTAATAAAATCTTTTAGTTTGTAAAAACAATTCAATTTGTATCTATGCTGTTCCAGTGTCCATAACCGAACCTAAACAACCTAAACCCGCTAACCGTCATTACCTAATTTCTAAACGACATTATTCATTTGGATTCCGCCAAGCAGCAGTGTATAAGCACTGTTGTATTATGGTTTGAAGGACATTGTAGCCAGTGACATTTCTGGGCATTATGATACTTAACCTCTTATATCTCGGGGTGACGAACGCAGTCAACCTACAGGTTTCGTCAATCAAACTAATAAAAAAAATCATGGACTAGGATTTACTAAACTGCCTATTTTTCCTCGAGCCAAAAAGCAGCCTTACTCCGCCGAGCGGGAAAAATTTCATCAGCACGTGATGTCCCGCGAAACTCATAAAAAGGGACAAAATAGCAAAGCTTACTTTGAGAAAATAAGGCTAGATACCTACAAATAGAAAAGGGTAAATAAAATATCGCATAAGTTTCTCCATATTGGACGTATGATAGTATTCCAAACAGAAAATTTTGTTTATTCTACATTCATATGTACTCACGTTCGTCATCCCCGAAGGGGTGGACAAGGTAACCAGTACACCCACATTTCACCGAGCTTATTTCTGCCCCATTATGTAGGGGCGAGCCTATCGCCATACCGGGCACGATTCTAGACTCAGAGGACTAAGCATTTTGTGATGGAAATTTACCCAAAGATAAACATTTACCCGTCTCGGGGATCGAACTCAATTCCTTAACGCAGCAGTCTTACTGCGTACGCATTACAACTGTGCCACCGAGGCAGTCTATTCTAGTTTGTTTATTATGGTTAAAAAAACAACTGTGTTAAAAATAACAATATACATACAGCCTCCGTGGCGCAGTAGGCAAGTAGCCGGCTGCGAAACGAGATGCCGTGGGTTCGATTCCTGCACCGACGTAAATGTTTGTGTGATCCACAAATATTTGTTTCGGGGTTGGCTATTGTCTCCCCAGTGGGGTTGACGTCAGGCAGGAGGCTGGTCGTAAAAACTACAAGCCAATAATATTTTAACATATGTTAAAAACTATGTTGCGCTGACCTCACTGCGAGTGGGATAAGGGGAGGTAGACGAAGAAGAAGACATAATTATGGGACTGAACCATCGAAATAAGATAACTAGATAAGATAAGATAACATTTTACTATTACCCCACGGAGGCTACTCGCCCACTACGCCACGGAGGCTGTCAGTCCCATAGTCAGGGTGCAGGTGCTGGAGTCGCATCGTAATGTTAACTTCAAGGCGTTTGTGGTGCGAGTACCAAATTGTCTCCTGCACCTCGTCATGGAGGAAACCTTCTGGCCGCAGGGCGTGGTGTTCCGCCGCTTCCGCGGACAAGTGCCACACGATCGCACACCATCTTAGTGCAGTGATATAATTATTTTATATGTATGTTAGTTTGTAAGGTATTCATCTATGGGCCATAGTTGCCTGATAATAAATGATTTTATTATATTATTATTATTATAATTATGTATTATCAGAAAATATGGTTTTTCGAAAGAAAGACCTCGTACTTGTTATAAGGCATTAGCTGACCTGAGAATTTATATTAGATTGTTACAACTCTCAATAGACCTTCGCTAGCACCACGTAGTCGACGCAGAAGTAATTTTATCTGTACACAGCAATACGTATTTCTTGTTACAAGGAACTAAGTGACGAGTTGAAATCCAATTACGGTTTTACCTTTTCTTTAGAAAATACCTGGCAGATGAAGACGGTGTAAATATTTAATTATACAATAGAAAGGTTGGACTTGTTCTGTAGGAGTTTGTTTAGGTCTATTGTGATTACCCATCAAATTACATTACCCTTCCCGCAGTGAGTTATATTGACATAGAGCGAACTTCCGGGAAGAATCATTTTAGTTTGTTTGATTACAGTATTAATTAACTTATTGAATAATTAAATTATTATTAATTTAATTATTATTATTTTTGCATTTTTTAATAATTATTAAAGTTTTGCAATATGGATCAATATCAAACAAAAATTGCATCTACTTTCGTCACCGTAAACGCTGTGAAATGTAAAGAATAGTTCAGAACTTAACATCCATGCAGAATTATATACAGTACCTATTTAAATTCGCCAAATGACATTTAGCAACTTGTTCTGTTTTAAAATTTTAAAATGTGTTCAATTCTCGTATTATAAACAAAAGTAAGAAGTTATTTAAAATGAACAAAGTTTCAGAACTGAAACAAGAGCAAGCCATAAAAGTGGGACGTTTTGTCGGGCGCCCGTACGAAAACATTATTAAAACTGTAGGATCCTTTACACTTCACAGCATAGCATTAGGGTGGGTATATATTGTCAAATGGGTGTTTTTAAACTGTACAATTCAAGGATATACGTGCTCACAAAAACACGCAGACCCGAATGTTACGGTTGAGATGGGTGATGGAATTCCAGGAATATGCTCTAAGGCTCTGCAAAAAATCTCGCATGTGCGGAGCATTTTCTAATGTGTGCCCACCCTAACGATAGGGTAGAATAGACAAAACTGGTAATCATGGAAGTGGGTCACCTGGTGGTAAGTGACGTCCCGTACCCATTATCACCCACAATACCAGAACAATGGAAGCGTTGCCGACCTTGAAAGAAAAGGGATTGTGAAGAAGGGGAGGGGTGATTTGGGTCTTCTTCTGCCTATTACTGTAACATACATTTTAGTTTGACCCCTTTTGAGCGTCAGGCCTGCCCATAAGCAGAAGCAACATCACACAGAACTCTAGATTACAGAGCACTGCATGGCAATGAACTGCGCTCGTCATCCCGAGACATAAGATTTTAAGTCTCATAATGCCCAGTAGTTTCACTGGCTTCAATATCCTTCAAACCGAAACACAACAGTGCTTACACACTGCTACTTGGCAGCAGAAATAGACAAAGCGGTGATAACAATCCAGACGGCCTCTCGCATACGAGGGACCTACTAACTAGTAAAAGACTAACAGTAAAATACCTAGACCCGAAACAAATGTTTGTGGATCAAACAGATATTTGTCTCTGTACGGAAATCGCACCCACGGCATCTCGTTTCACAACCGGCTACTGCTGCGACCCGGAGGCTGCTATCACACGCAAATTAAAATCTTAATTATTATGAATACATGTCAAGATTTTAGGTCAACGTTATCATTTATAACGAAGACAAATAAGATACAGGTGTTTGGCGACATTTAAGATATAAAGTAATTATGCAGTAGTGATTACATAGCAGCTATAGCTCAGCAGAGAGTGGTTCGTGCTGTTGAGACGAAAATCGCAGGTTCGAAACCAGCCCCAAGAGCACCTCTGACTTTTCTAAGTGGCGTGTGTATTAATTGTTAATTATCGCATACTTTTTTTATAGTATAGGCCAGCAAACGAGCATGTGGGTCACCTGATGGTAAGTGATCTCAACTGCCCATGTACGCCCACAATACTAAAATAATCATGGGTGCGTTGCCGACCTTAAAGGAAAGGGATAAATAAGGGATTGGGAAAGGGAGGGGAATTTGGGCCTCCGGATATCTCACTCACCGTACGAAACGCAGCAGCAAGCTGCTACTTTACGCCGGTTTTCTTTTTTTTAAAGTCGGCAATCTGGCCTTGATTCTTCTAGTATTGTGGGCGTTCATGGACAGCGGAGATCACTTACCATCAAGTGACCCACTTGCTCGTGTGCTTGCCTATGATATAAAAAACTTATTTAGTCGAGACGACGCGCGACAGATTTTTCTTTTTTTTATACTTTTCTTTCATGACAGAATTAAACCGAGTTATTAAAGTATATCCGGATAGTTTGCGGAAACATAAACTGAGTGAGAAAACAACGTTTAATCGCTTTGGTGCGAGTGTTCCAGAGACATGCATTTACCTAATAAGTTTACCTATATCTAGATTAGATGGTTGGGAAACGACTTCCCTTATTGAGATGATCGTAAATATTTGTTTCAGTAGTCGGAGTTTTTTTATATACAACTCAATGACGAGACGAGTAGGTCACTTGTCTGATGGTAAGCGCCGCACCTACCCGTAAACAACAATCAAAACTTTAAATAACAAAACAATACATGGCACTGCACTGCACTCTTCATCCCAAGACATACATTTGACACGACAGACGGCTTCTCGCATAAGAGAGACCTACGACCTAGTAAGTTGTGAGTTGTATTTCTAAAGTCCTACAATGTTACTTATTTGTTTCAAGTATGTGGAACCGTCCCACGTAGTTCATGATACCCAGAATACCTGTAATCCTAGTAAGGGACAGAGCTATGTGTGTTACTGTGGGGAATATTACTTAGGTAATATGTGGATTTTAGAAAATTTCAATCAGTTTGGTTATCAAAATAATTTGTTTGAGTGCTACCACTCAGTGCTTCCACTCGTGGCTCTGTGAGCTATGCTGAAGACAGAAATAACAGGGACCCGAATACCCCTCCCCTTCTCAATCCCTTACTTATTCCTTTCCTTTAAGATTGACATCGCGCCCATCATTCTTCTGGTATTGTGGGCAAACAGGGGCGGTTGAGATCACTTACTATCAGGTGACGCACTTGCTCGTTTGCCGGTCAATTAAAACAAAAATATACCTACCATCCATATTTCATTTATGTAGTGCTCATAGTCTTCAAGTAAAATGGCTGTGACAGACGGACATGCCGAAATTGTAAATAAATCAATACACCCAACAGTCATACACATAGTCCTGACCCCACACTAATTTAACCTGTATCGTGGGTATCAGGAACTACGAGGGACTTGCGGTCCCACAATAAAGGTTTCGTTTTTGCTATTTTACTAACCCGGAACCGGAACCCTAAAATCTAGCTGTCTCCCAACGTTATGTCAGAGTTAAATAAACAGCACACTGTAAATCCAATACTTGGTGCAAGGTGTGTTTTTATTTTGAAAACACAGTAGTGTCTGTAAACATTATTCGAGCTGTTTCGAATATCATTGCTTTGAGATCTTGGATAAAATAAAAATATACCTTTCTTTTGTCTTTCTGCCTGGATGGTATTATCTCGGCTTACCCTCTGACGCTCGAAAGTTGAAACACAACTCGACATTCAAAAATGTGGGACATAAGTTAAAATCCTCTTATCAGTCAAAAGTGTATGAGAAATGTAGCTGTTTGACAATCATGTTTGTGTGATTCACAAATATTTGTTTCGGGTCTGGGTGGGTCAGGGGTTGACGTCAGGCAGGCAGCCGGTCGTAGAAACAACAGGCCAAACCTTTCTGTAACATGTGATAAAAAAATCATATTACTCCGACCCCACTGCTAGTGGGATAAGTACAGGTGAAAGAAGAAGATATTATGTTGTAGTAAAACAAGAAAAACAGACAATATGAGAATATCCAATATTACTTTGTGACAATATCTTGTGCACAAATACAAAAGACTAACGTAAACACTGAAAGTTTTGAACTTTCACCATCTCGAGTTCATAGAAATTGATCTCAGTGGAATCAGTTTTATCAACTTATCGCTTTATTCCATTTTCATACTACTTATTTGTTTTACTTGTTAAAAAGCAAAGTCTTTGGCGCCAAATCTATTGTACATCTCACTAATTTAAACAATCTTTATCTAGTTTTACGTAGTTTAGAGATTTGGACTATGAAAATCTGTTGTCAACGTTGTATTTTGACTACAATACGACAGCACCAAATTGGATTCTAATATTACTAAATTGAATTGATACAGTGCTAACAGTACTTGAATTATATAAAAATAAAGAAATATATATATAGCGACAACCAACTAAACACATAAGCACTCACGCCTGTAATCCCCAAAAGGGGAGGCAAAGTTGTAAACTGTACACCCAATATCGCCGAGCTTAATTCCTCCCCATTATGTGGGGGTGAGCCCATCGCCATATCGGGCACAATTCTAGACTTCAGGCTGATACTGAGCATTTCCAAATTGAAAACCCCAATATCACTTTTACCCGACCTGGTGAACGAATCAGAGACCTCGGCACAGCAGTGTATATAAACAGTATAGGGCTATAACCATAGAATTAATAGCATATAGTCCATTATCTATAGAGAGGTCCTATATTCCTTACCATGCAACAGTACTAATTCGTAGAATACCAAATTACTCCACCAACCCGGTGATTATATACTTTCGTGAGCTTTAAAATTTGTAAAAGCTCGTTTTACTAATTTGAAGTAGCGATATAATATTTATAGTGAACATTATTCGGTATTATACATAATTTCCTTTATCAAAATAATCAAAAAATCTTTAAATAGATTACCGTTAATGCGGTACTTAAACAAAAAAATGTATATATAGTACACGAACGGCTTTATCACCCCACGCTAATGAGCAAGTGTATTAGTCCAGACGTTTTATCTAGTTATATTCAAATTGCTTTTAAGCAGAGTCCTCTGCTACTATCACTTAAACCAAGGGACCATTCATATGGAACAGTTAGAAGAGCTATCAAGATGAACATTTAGTTGACAAGGTATTGAAAAATACCATTTTCATTTTATTGTTGCTATGGTCGCGCATTAAAAAGCTTTTGGCTATTTTTATATGTTGTGTCCGCGACTTCAAGGATGCGTAGCGATTCGTAGGGTTTTTATATATCTGTCATAAATGTATAATAAAATCGAAGAAGAAAATCGATTTTGATAATTCTTTCAGTATAAGTTTTTATAATAAAAACATTATAACAAAAATCACACCGAGTGTAAAACTAAAAGTTTAAAAATGAAATTAACTAGGTAACCTGATTTTGCACCGATTTTATACATATATATCGTCCAATAAACTACAATACCAAGGACTTAAAATCGGTTTATTTAAATTTTAGCTTTTTAATTTCTTAAATCTTTTATGGTGTGGTCATAAACCGAAACACGGGTCTTCTTTCACTAAAATTAAAGAAAGATAAGTAAAATTTGCTCTTATACAGTCATGCGCTCCACATAGCGTATAACACAATAACATTTGTGTAATTATATTAATTAGTTAACATTTGTGTATTATTCTATTTTTTTTTTGCTTCTATCTAGAAGAAAATTAATTACTTAACCAATGCTATCTGCAATTTTTTATGTGAGCTATATACTTTGTGAACTTTTAAGAATATAATTATAATGTATAACCTAACGGTCAAAAAAAATAAACCGTTAAAGTAGAAAAACATCCGTAGCTTTTCAACCACTAATCATCTTGAATAAATCAGCTTTCAAACAAAAAAAAACAGTCTGTATAGATGTACCAAGTTAACTGTGAAATGGCAGAAAATTTAACTATATAAAGTGTACCCAACTTAGTGGAATTATACCTAGATTTGGTGGGTTGTGGGATGTGTAAATGTTGTTATCTAGTGGCACTAGCCACTAGATTACAAAATTTGAGCAAAAAACATCCACTAGGATGTTTTAGTGTTTAAGAATAGTTTAGAAAACTACTCAGTGAAAAGATTCAGTAAACAAACAACTTAACATGTGTAGGTTTTCGGATCATGCGTATACAATTTCACTGTTCATAGATATCCAGCGGATTTTTTTTAAAGTAACGTCGATGCTGTATTTAAATATACCTATATTGTATTTGGTATTCTGAAAGTCGATTTTATAATATCTCGAATTTCGCTGAAAATAAACGAATTACCTAATGTGAAATATGTGTGTCATAATACCTAAAATATCTCTCTTAATTAATGATTATTCGTAAAATGGTAACATTGCAGTGAACAGAGCGACGCTCTTTATTTCACAGTTAGCTTGGTACATCTTTACATTCGTTGACGCTTAGGCCCAACGTCGCGTCGCGTAATCACAAACAGATACTCACACTCACTTACTTACACACACATACACACAAACATACACACCGACACCGACAGACAGACAAAGGGGTCAAAATTACAACAAAGATTAAAAGCCACTAAAACGATGTTTAGAAAAGAGTCGGAGTACAACAATTAAACTGCTATGATATGAAATCATAAATGTAATACAATGGCGTTTTGATGAGTATAAAAACTTTCTGCTATTATTAACTGAATACGCATTCGGTCTATCTAACCATTAATATTGTTATCAAAAAGAGAAGAAAATGCAATCCCACGTGCAAAGAATTAATCAACTGTAATGAATAAAAAAAACAAGAATCCAATCCACTATTCCAGATTAAAACTAAACTCTTAGTATTCTCCTTAGCTTCATAAACAACTTGTTTTCTTACTTAATTTACCTAGAAAGGTTTACCTATAATATTTTTTCCTACTTTCTGTGAAACACAATATTTTTAATGAACCACCATATTTCAACTATTTTGGTGTCTGTAAGTAATAAATATTCAGGCTAGCGACCAACTCCTCTCGTCTTTTCGGCAAAAACAAAAAACAATATATTCTTATTTTCTTGCCGGAGGGATACTTGGAGGCCAAATCTCGTAATTTAAAATGTTCAAAATATAATTCCGATCTAGTCTGTGTCAAGAAAGTTGCAAATGCTATTCTCTTAAACAATAATCAACGTCAAATGTGAACATTGATCGTAATGAGAGGGAAAATAGAATAAAAGTTGATTGAAGCCAAAACGGTATTCGGTTAACATTTTTATATTACACATGGCCTTATATAAACGTCATGATTGTGACTGAATTGAGGTTTTAATGACATCGAGATGAGATTATATTGAATCCGGAATGTCAGTTAAATACGAGTATTGGCCTTCTGATCATTTTGTACCCTAATAGGATAGCGACCGCCGTACACATAGTGAAAAACCCGTCATAGTGGCTCGTTGAGATGAGTGTAATCTAGAAACTTCATTTCAACTTCAACTTCGACATAATTCTGCCGACAGTCGCGTCGAGAGACGCAATGTCTCTTGATGGTCGGCGTTATATTTGACTGCACTGCAACTGTGCGTACATCATGTCTAGTGTAGTCACTTTGCCGTACCAAAATAAAAAATAATATTTATGGTCTATAAACAATTTTAAAGACAACAATAAAAAAACTTTAGAAAAACCTTCTGCTATTATTAGCTGAATGCGCATTCGGTCTACCTAGCCATTAAGATCGTCATCTAAAAGAGAAGAAAATGCAATCCAACGTGCAAAGAATTAATCACCTGTAATAAACAGAAAAACAAGAACCCAATTTACCCCAGAGGGGTTGACGTCAGACAGGCAGCCGATCTTAAAAACTACAAGCCAAATCTTTCTGTAACATGTGTTAAAAACATTATTGCGCCGACCCTACTACGAGTAGGATAAGGAGGAAGAAGAAGAATAAATAATTTTAAACGCATAATTTGCTGTGTACGCACACGCTCTTTATTTTCGTACGTATTTCACAGCAAAAAATATCGTCTGAGCATTGTGCATCGATAGTGAACCATGACCTCACGGATTCAATCCTAAATTAGTCAGTCGATTGTGTAAGATTTATTTGTTTATAAAGAATGATTCGCCCTCGTAGTCATAAAACCATTTTCATTTATCTGTTATATATTTCACTGCGTGGATGTCTCAAATGCTAAAAAATATCTATAACTCTATGAAAGTCTTCACCTATTTCTTTTAAAGTGTTCAAGCATAGCGGATTGCATCACCGTAACAGAAATACTATTTTCAAGCACAAAATTTAATAAAAAAGCGAATGTTCGCATCATTTTTATCCCTAGTTTCGACGCCTTTTGACGCACGAAGAGTATGCTGTCTCATGTACGCTTAATAAGGACGTTGAGTGGAATTGTAAAATGACACAGTAATGAAATGAAATGTTTGTGAGGTGTCTCTGTGATCGGTCGTTTCGTGACATGAAGTCGTAATATTAGACGGTCTCTTCTACATATGAGTCTTGGTACATCGTAATGTCACAAATGTAATATTTTTGTTAAAATCTACTGCGTTGTTTATACAGTAATAATGCATATACGCGGTACGACTGCCGTGCTGAGGTCTCGTCTGAGGTTTACGTCGGTTTTCTGTGATATAGTGGAAACGACCCTGTTGAGCCGGCCCATTCATGCTGTAGACAAAACTGTCTACAACGTGGCTCTACCACTACTCACAAAACCTTCGTTTTTATTCGGGGCCTTAGTGACTTTGTGATTATGCCAGCCGTATGATTCTTAACTGCTTACTTAATCTACCTAGTTAATTACAACACAGTTTATCATTTCATACAGAGTCGCAAAAATGCCCTGGAGTACTCCCATATCTATAGGGTTAATCTCATACTTAACTTTTATGAGTTTTCGCATACACTCACTCTGCACACACTCATCACAATATTATCATATAGAAAAGATTCCATTTTGAAAATACAGAAAAGTACCGTTGCATGTCAGGCTCAAAAATATATTCAATGTTCAACATAAAAATACACATTCTTCTTCTTCCACCTGCCCTTATTCACTCGCAGTAGGGTCGGTGCAAAATGCTTTTTAACACTTGTTACAGAAAGATTTGGTTGTAGTTTTTACGGCCGGCCTGACGTCAACCCTTCTGTGCTGAGAAACTGAGAGATCCTGAGTTAAAATCTCAAGTTGATCCAACATAATGTATTTTTTTTTATTGCCCTGATAGACAGATGAGCTAGCGGCCTGCCTGATGTTAAGCGGTCACCGCCGATCATGTACGTCCGGAATGCCAAAAAATTAAAATGTATTCGTAAAATCATATATGATATGCCCAGGATTGGAATTCGTGATCTGTATATCGATAGGCTAACCTCCTACCACGTCATGGTATAGAAACAAGGGCGCCGAACCGTAGCTGCACTAGTATTATTGTTGCCTAATCTTTTATATGGTAGTGAGCTTAGATTATGTATTTATGTAAATGTATCCATAATATATTCTCGCCAGACTGCCGCAGTAGCACGCAATAAATTCAGTACAAATTCATGACAAATCGTCGGAAGAATACGACACTATCTAGACTAAGCGAGAGTTATGGATCCGTTTGCATAAACTAGAAATCATGTTTCCATTTGTAACCGATTTAGCTTCGCAAAAAGCGGTTACATACTTATAATAAGCGTGTGAAGGTCACAATATAAATTAAAATCATTAAATTATAATATAAAGAAATGTATAGCATAGAAATAATAATATAGAATGAACAATAATGGTTGTAAGTACAACCAGAACTTTCTAATACCTAGGTGATTATAACTTTATAAGACACATTACGCAAGTGTCTCACTTTACTGACATCCACCTTTTTGTTATTTCGCTGAATGACGTAATGAGCACGTCTCTCGCCTGACGGTAAACGCCCCGCCTACTCATAAACAGATACAACACCACAGACCTTTGAATTACAAAAAACTACATGGCGCTGGACTGCGTTCATCACCCGAGACATAATTATTAAGTCTCATAAAGCAAATCACGCCTAAATCACCTATCACCTAAACCACAACAATATTTGTAATTATAATATCAGTGTATTTTTTCTCAATGCAATATCCCGTTTGTACCTTTCTTACCACTACCACAATCAGGATGAGAAAAATAAATAGCGGAATGTCTATTTTTGCTCGGATAAAATACTTGTTAACATAAAACATATTTCCTTGCAAGGTATACTTTCCGCGAAGGTTCCCTTATGAATATGCTAGCGGCCCGCCCTGTTCTAACATGGCCTACACCCAATATTCTATTAGATGAAATCTATTCATTGTCTCAAAGTTTCTCAACACGACAAATTTATAATGATAGAGTTAACTTTTAACTCTATTTAGTTTAAGAAAATGTTACTTATGGCCGTTCCCAATATTCTGTCTATCGATAGATTTGCTTACTGCCAGTAAAATTTTGACACATTATGTATGGAAGATCCGTCTAAACACTATTGATAGTAAGCAAATCTGTCGATAGATAGAATATAGGGAACGACCATTAGTCTGCAGGATACTAGAGCGCCAACTTTAATATATGGAACTGAAAGTTGGGTGTGTCAGAAGAATAATGAAATTAGAATTAATGCAATAAAAATGAGAGCATTCAGAAGTATGTGTAGTATGGCTTTAGAGACAGAATAAAAAATAGTGAGCTAAGAGAGAGGTGGTGTAAAAGAAGATGTAGTGACAAAGATCGAGAAAGGAATACTGAGATGGTTTGGGCATGTAGACAGGATGGATGAAAGAAGATTGACGAAACAAATATAACGGAAGATCAAGTTGGGATATTCTCGAGAAAGGCCTGGTCTGGAAGAATGTAACGAAAACGAAGGAGGCCAAAGTGGTGTGCAAGGATCGTAACAAGTATAAATCCGTTCTCTGTCTGCCTCTATGGGAAACGAGCGTGAGTCTAGTGTATAGTTACTGAATACTTAATATTCTCTACATTATGCTCTGTTCATTTCCAACCTCGTACAAAATACATAAATCATGCAACGTTATTGCAAATATTTAATATGTTGTGACGTATTTTTGTGGCATGTGCAATATAATATTGTGGCGTTTGCCTTACCTCGCACACCTCCCGCCCGCAATCAATCAAACACGAGTACACAATGTTATTTAATATATTTCATGTGACAAGAGAGTAGAAATACAGACAGATAGAACTGACTGAGCCATATTTATTTAGAACTTCTAATTCAAATTTGAGTGGTATAGCCACACTGTAGACAGTTTTGTCTATATCATGAATGGGCCAGCTCGACCGGGTTACCATTGTCTCACGAAAAACCGATATAAAAATAGCAGCTTGCTATTAAGTTTTGTATCGTGAGAAATATCCGGAGGCCTAAATCTCCTTCCCCTTCCCAACCTTTTACTGATCCCTTTCCCGTAGGGTTCAACGCGTTCATGATTTTCTGGTATTGTTTTTATGAGCAGTAGAGATCAATTACCATAAAGTGACCCACTTGCTCGTTTGCCAGACTGTACTAAAAAATAAAATACTACGATTCTAGTTACCCTTTTCGGCAATCTTCGTTTTATACGAACATGCAATCAATATTTAGCCATCTAAAATGGTCACTTAACCAAAAAATATATGTATTTGCTTATGCAGTTATGCTTTAGATTATTCTAGTGTTGTAACAGGTTCGTACTTTGTATTAGACCATCAGTATCCGCGTTCGTATTTCTTAAATATACGAAAACTGACCAAACGCATAATTTTAATCGTACTAAATTGGAAGCGGGCAGTGGCAACTTTACAACAACAACAACACTCAACGATAAACGACTAAGCTTTTGTCTCACTCCAGCAAAGTGATTCTCGCTCACGCACTTCTCTTAAATTAAAGGTCGATCTTATCGATCGTAATAAACGAGTGATTAAAAATTATCGCAACATTTTAGTATGTTTAGATCCGGTACATAAACACTCATTGTGTTTATGTACCGGATGTACCGGACCGTATGTTTCTGTAACACCTTTCTGTAACACATTTTATATTCAACATTTAATTACATCCGCCTCATACCCGATATTTTTTTCTAACTGAGTGTCTAATAAACAATATAATTATGAAAATATCGATAAGTAACATAACTATATTAGTGTACTTAGTAGGTACTAAGGTACCTACTTCGTTTTGCCCATGTGTTACCCTTGTGGCCAAGACAATTGAATAGTGAAATAGTGTGTAAATAATCAGAAGCAACACCAGACAGAATTTTGGATTACAAAGCACTGCATGGCATTGAATTGCGTTCATTATCCCGAGATATAAGTTGTCAAGTCTCATAATCTCCAGTAATTTCACAGGCTTCAAACCGAAACCCAACAGTGATTACACACTGCATATACAACAGGACAACTAGTATGGCAAAATCTAATCTCCATTGCAATGGAAAGTGTTTATCGCATGGCATAGGCATGACAGAAAACTCTTAAATAAAAAGGCGTATCATACAATTTCGGAAAAAATTGTATGATATGTATGTCGCGACCTCTTTAACGACAGTTTTTTGTGATATTCTCGCCTGTTACGTACGAGAGGAGGTCACGATATACATGGCTATAGTATGGACATGAAAAGGTTCCTCTACCCTGAGTCGGCGCGTAAATCGGCCGTCCTGTTTGCCCTACGGTAGGCTCTGTGTGACCAACGCATGAACTGACTTGTAGATCAAACATGTCACCTGTGTTACGTATGGGGCACGGGCGAAGATATGTACAGAAGGTACTTTATTGGATAATCATAACACGCAAGGAATCAGAACTGGTATTTTTAACCGACATCAATAAAGGAGGAGGTTCTCAATTCAGCGAGTTTTTTACTTTTTTATGAATGTACGTCGATTTCTCCGCAAATTGTGAACCGATTTTGTTGGAAAAAAAATTAATCGACAGAAGTTAGCTGTGATGTGGTCCCATATAAATT
Organism: Mimas tiliae; assembly: GCA_905332985.1. Lineage (NCBI taxonomy): Eukaryota > Metazoa > Arthropoda > Insecta > Lepidoptera > Sphingidae > Mimas > Mimas tiliae. Next base: position 8,784,553 of record HG995256.1, on the reverse strand, counting down.
TGGTTAAGATCTGATGACTGAGTACGGAGTAAAAAAAAAATACTCCTCAACGAATAACAGCACAGTCATCGCGATTGTGTTATTGTATTGAATTTACATTCCATAGCTGTGTAATAAAAATAATAAATTGTAGCGCCCATGACCACACTAATTACAAAATACATCAAGAAATGGCGCCACTGCCATAGTGCGATGCAAAACGTATGGCACATCTACATCGCGATGGCAAGATTCTCCGGCAAAACATTACTTCCGAACACAAGATTGTAAATGGTGAAAAAGTTAGGGATAACCTAGTTACCTATTATGTGGTAAATGAAAGACTTCCACCTTGATGGGATCTTTCGTTGAAAGCAGAATATGTACTTTTAAAGTAATTTGTGAAGCGAATGACTTCCACCCTTGTTGGGATCATTCATTGTTTGTTTTAGTCACAAATATACTCTTCCCCGTACCCTACGTTTTTTCTGCAACGCTCCAGTCCGCCCGTCCGCTACAAAATAAAATTAAAATAAGATTTACCAAAATTTAAAAACCGACTTCAAAAATAACACTGAAATGTCAAAATAACAATTTCTATAGGTCTCTTCGGAGTCAATGCCTGTGCAGCTGCAGTCAAATGAAATTGTACCGACTCCAAAGATACCTATAGAAATTGATATTTTTTAGTTTTAAACTTATTTTATTTATAGCAGGTGTCAGTAAAAGAGCAAATAGGAAGTGATCACTCGATGGTAAATGATCTACACAGCCCATGTACTCTAGTTTAATAGTCAATGATTGATACCACCAACTCAAAATTGTTTAGTTTTATTTTTTGCTTTTAGTTTTGTGAGTCGGCGTTTTTATAATTAAGTATCAAGATTTAAATTAAGAAATATTTTTTTTAATACGTAATAAACTAGCTTTAATTAATTTGCCCCCCTATTCATAAACGTTACTATGAGACCTCATAGTGAGCGCCAACGCATAGTGGCGATTTCTGTATATGTCATTGATTTGTTTTTGATACTAAATAAATACAGACCAATCATGTACACAGAAATCTACACTTGGCAAAGGGCTTACTTAAGTGTTGTTTGTGAATGCGGGCCTTAGTCTTTCATCCCCGATTTCACCCCCTTAGGGGTAGAATCTCTATCAAATACAAAAAGAATCATCCAAATCGGTCTATATTTGTCGGACTTATACATGAACTAACATATAAACATATACAGCCTAGATGCCTTGTTTTTTTGGGTGGTTAAAAATTGTAACGTATTTCGTTTTTGATATAACGACACGTTGATATAAAGACACGGGTCATAATAGATTCAATTTGAACCGTGTTGCAAATTATCATAACCATACTATTTTTGTATGCGACAAATGTGACGCAAAAAGAGATGTTTAACAGTGTTTGGGGAAATATTTATCGGTTTTTATTAGATTTTTTAAACTTATTTTACGTAAGGTAGGTTTATTAAGTGGTATGTCCCTCGTATGTGAGAGGCCATCTGGGTTGGTATTACTGCCACCAAGCAGCAGTGTGTAAGCACTGTTGTGTTTCAGTTTTGAGATTAAAGCCAGTGAAATTACTGGATATTATGACCTAACATCTTATGTGTTAGGGTGTCGACCAGTGTCAGTCCAGTGCCATGCAGTGTTTTACAATTCAAAGTTGCTTCTGTTTATAGGCAGGCGTGGCGCTTACTATCAGGCGAGCGAATCTAATAAAAATAGAAAGAGGCTGCTGAATAAAGATATGACATTTATTATTGTTGTTGTAGTGAAATTCTGATTTATTACTTCAATAAATTCTTCTTTTAGAAGTCGGTTAAAAATTAAACCAACTTATCTATTTCTTGTGAATCTTTATTAATCAACTAGTCAGGTTTTAAACAAAATATTTTCCAATAATGAAGATAGTCAATAAGTCTCAATATAAAATGTTGTATATGCATACTATTTCGACACAATTTCTTATAATAATAGCTATAATAATATCATGAATCTAGTGATCGTTGATACATATATCCATATTGTAAGCTTTCTTTTTCTCTCTGCCTGGCTTGATCCCGGCTTAATGCCAAGGTCTGCCTTCTTGTACCATAGATTTGACGGTATTTGGTATCATATATATGGAGGACCCGCCTTCTGACCCCCACAACTCGCAACGGGAACCAAATTTCGCCATTGCCTCGTCCGTGAACCAGCAGAGTGTACCACGTGCAAGTGCAGAGGTTGGCTTTGGGCCTTAGATGTTGCTAGCCCACTTACTGTTCATAGATTTATTTATTATTTATTTATTTATTTATTACAGAAGGCTTACGGACTAATATTACAAAAATAGGGAAATTAAATGTAGGTTACATAAACATGTTGCCATTTACAAGCCTCCACATATAAAAATTATAAATATCAACCTAATACAGTGCACTAACAAAATATCAAATTAACACGTTTTACAGAAATAAAAAGAATAAAAAACAACTTTAAAACAAATTTATCTACTGAGCGTAAACCCACTAAAACATTTTAAGAATTAAAATATATGTTATTTAACAAACGCTTCACCGCGCTAGTGCCCGTGCAGAATAAGTCAATGTTTAGGTCAAGAGGTAGATCGTTAAAACTAGCTATGCTACGTGTGATAAATGCGTTACGTCTATAATTTCTAGTAGAATTCTGACAATCCAATAACGGACGCTGACGCAGACTCAATTGATTAGTACGAAGATAGATTTTAGACAGTAGTTGAGAGCTGTCAATTTTACCATTAGCTATATTCATAAGGAAACATAGATCACTTATGCGACGTCTCGTGATTAACGGTAGAAAGTGATACCTTTTACATCTATGTTCATAGTCAACTGAATATTGCTGCGCCCTGTAGTCTAAGTATCTTAAAAATTTCTTCTGAACCCCTTCAATACGAGCTCTATAAATTTCGTACTGAGGGTCCAACAACTTACAAATAATAATTATAAAAACTGCGTGACTTTAATAAATTTGTTAAAAACTGACTTCTAAATCAGCGTCGCGTAACATTTGCTGTTATTTGTCAAGGAGTAATCCATTTTCGTTAAACTCAGTCAGACGATGTATACCAAATTACATGGAACCATCCTTGGGATGAACCCTATAGATTTTTTATAGCAGAGGCTGGCAAATGGGCAAGTAGATGTAAATGATCTCCACCGTCCCATGAACATTAAGATTGTCGGGAATAAATCACCGTTTGCGTTAAAACCGCCCATTGAATCACCCTGAAGCTGATACTTTACGTCGGTTTTCTTCTATGAAGCAATGGTAACAACCCGGTTGAACCGGCCTAAAATGACAAAACTGTCTACAGTGTAGCTCTACCACTTAAGAGATACATAAAAATCAGTCCACATTTGGTGGAGATATCGCGAAACATATTACGTAGAAATAGAAAAAACAAAATACAAACGAATTTAAAAGCTCCATTTTGAAGTCGATTGATAAATGATTTTTCTACTTAGACCACCTATCTCTCTAATGATTAAGAACCATGCTGCCAAATAAAAATCATTTTTACGACCGTCCAAAAATAATGAAAACGGCTCAATGACTATCAATCGCGTCTTATAGCTATTAAACTTGATATAGTGCGCCTCCCAATAAAATATTAGCGTTACCATTGCCAAAATGTTCATAGGATACATAAATATACTGTAACATATTATGAGAACTAATTGCCCACGCTAAAATATTTGTTAAGAAAATGATCTATGTCGATTTACACTTTTTAATTTAATTATTTCGTCTTACGACAATTCTAATGTACAGGAAATATTTTTTTCTTCTATAAAATCTGATTTTTCAACCTCCAAGTAAACATACAAAATAAACGCCGCGCTGTCTAAATCTACGGAGAAACATATTATGTGAAATTGGTAATTACTGAATTAGCTATTTAATACGTTAATTGGCAGAGAAAATTTAATCGGACATTGAGAAATCAGCGTAAATCAAATAAAATGTAATAGAAACCAAAAGCAAGTTATATACCCGTTACTACTATTTTAATTAAGTTTAAGTTCGCCATGCATGTATATACAACAATAACTAAAAAAAAAGTTTCCTAAATTACCAAAAACATACTCACGATAAGCATTACGAAGTGAGCACAAAAGCATTATTCACTACACTCGTAAAACTGTGATTTTATAGAATGTTCCGTAAGTTCTGCGACCGTCGAGTACGCAACCAGTGCGTCTCCCCTGCGTTTACGGGCCCGACTGAAAATAGAGGCGAAGAGCGTTAACTCGGTAGTCTGTTATCAAACGCAGGTGAAATTAGTATAATATGTACAATGTGTTAGTCAAGTTCAAAGCCCTGTGTGATCATTGTATTCTTAGTTTGTAATTTATTTGATATGGTAAGTACCTACAGTACTACCATTTAAATTATGCTTTAGCAATCTTCGTTGATTTTGGGAAACACGAAGTGATGTTGATAATCCAATATAGAGCAAACAAGTACGTATAATATACATTATATTATAATATTAATTATAATATACGTAATATATGTTAATTGAATATACTTATTTTTGTCTGAGTGACTGATGAGGGCTGGAAATTCAGACATTGTTTAGATATCCTACAACTATTATAAATGTGAAAGTTTGGATGTTTGTTAGTCAACCACGCCTTTACAGCTGAACGGTTTTGGATGAAATATGGCACACAGGTAGACCATGGCCTGCATTAGGCCAAAGGCTACTTTTTATCCGGGAAAAAGCCGTTCACGCAGGCGAGCCCGCTGGCAAAAGCTAGTTCGTACTGAATTGCAAAAACCGGTCAAGTGCGAGCGGAACTCGCGCGCGGGGTTCCGTACCACACTTGAACCTTCACATTTCGGTTTTTTATTTTATTTATTTTTATTTTTATCCTGGCTCGGCAAAGTGACTACGCTACACCTGATGGTAAGTATAGCGCAATCCATGAATAATTTTTTTATTACTTGGTAGGATATTCGCCATATTAAGACATATTTTGTGAACATTTCAGCCATACCTATTACGGTTCAAAAGATAGAGCTTTTTAAATACAGGGCACACAGACATACAGACAGATGACACGACGCGGTATAGGCTTTGTAGTAGAGTTCCGTCGGTACTTTTTAGGTATGGAACTCTAAAAATGAATGTATAAGTTGTATTATGAATAAGTGGCTTTCGCGATGATGTCTGTTAGTTATTTGTTAGTTAGTTTAGTTATTAGTTTACTTGTTCCTTAAACGATGTAGGAAGTTTTGTTCGTGGTACAAAAGTGTTGTTAGAAATTACCAATATTGATTATAGTCCAGTGTCACGTAGAAAGTTTGAAAATAGTAGACTGAGGCGAATTTTGTATCAATGTATCATGATTTTTGTAGTCAACGTTGGGAAAATCACAAAAGAATAAACAGACGCTGAAACTTTATCCAGAGATTTGTAATCGAATTGTGTATCACTCAATATATAAGCCAACTGTTTAAACTTTTTAACGTAAATAAAACCTACTCAAAAAAACTAAAAAGCAAAAAAAAAATAACCAATACACAAATCTTTACCATATAATGTAAAATTGTAATTAGCTATGATGGGGTTGGCATTTCCATACTGGATAAAAATCCCTAAATAAAAACAGATAAGAAAAAGAGGCTTTACCATTGCAACGTAATGGTACAATAATAGATAGAAAGCATCATCCTCCCATCCTCCTCCTCAACCATCATTCCTATGTCCCCCAGTCGAGGTAGAAGGCAGACACATTAGTTATCTATCGCGTTTTGTCGTTGGCTACATGCTTCACTTCACTCCAGGTGACACCAATTCTCTGCGCCTCCGATACAACTGAACACTGTCAGATACAAAGCACTGACTTGAAATGAGTTATTTTTATGTAGCTTAGGTTCTTTACTCGGATTTATTTTTGATAGAATAATCAAAATCAGGGCATTAATGACTAAGTTTTTGTCTGTCCCCGGATTCAGATTCTTACGGGTTAAATTTCTTCTTGAAATTTAGAATCCCTTCTAAATTTCAAGAAGAAATTTAGGTATACTCTTTTGAATGCATGGAATAAATAGTAGATGGTAATAATTTAATGTAAGTTTTAAATAATTTATTACTACATGTTTCGATAACTACCATGATCTTTAAGCATCCGAAGACCAAGATACAAAGTCATGCAGCTTGTACTCACACCGTAGGGTTGTACAAAAAGCCAATACTAGGTAATACAATTATTTTCTGTTATCAGCAACACCATCACAAAATATGATGCAAATAACAATGTCAAACTTATCAACTCATAAATATTGTTAAGTGTTTTTAGAGTTCCGTGAAACAATTCCATTCATTTCTGCTATTAAAATCAATTATTTTAATACACAACAATTTCATAAGTGATTAATAAAAGTTTTATGTAGTACTCATTGTACATCAAGTATTTCGCTTAAACTTGATTAATTCGGAAATTGCATAAGCAACGATTGGCCTCCTTTTTTATAGCATATGCCGGCAAACGAGTAAGTGGGTCACTTGATGGTAAGTAATCTCCACCGGCCATGTATGCCCACAATACCAGAAGAATCATGAAGGCGTTGCTGGCCATAAAGGAAAGGCATAATTAAGGGATTATGCTCAGTATCAGTATGGAATTGTGCCCGGTATGGCGATAGGCTCGCCCCCTATGACATCTTAGGACGCAGATACGTCCGGCGAAATGTGCGTGTACTGATTACACCTCTACTTACCCCTTCGGTGATTATAGGCGTAGTGCGTATGTATATGTATGTAAATATAGGTAATTTTAGAATATTGGAATGGCAGTTACGGCTAATGCTTTGTTTCTAGACACTGTTAGGATATAATACTTAATAGTCTCTAAACAAATGATTGCTCCACTAGACACTAGACAGTCAAACTATAACTGTTGTTAATAAACATGTAGTTCTGAAACAAACTATTACATTTACATACAGAACCACGTAGGAATTTTCACCTTTCTAATTCATGGTATTTTTCCACAAGGTAAAGCACCTAGATCAAAAGATATTGACAAAGTTATTAGATATGCAATGCGTAAAACCTATTTTAGTGTAAATATGTAGTGTAATGCTTTTTATTAAAATATTTATCTTTTTTTTATAAGCTTGAGTGACGGAATGAGCAGGTCGCTCGCCTGATGTTAAGCGCCACGCCTGCCCATAAACAGAAACAACACCATACAGAACTTTGAATTACAATGCACTGCATGGCTTTGGACTGCGCTCGCTATCCTGATACATAAGATGTTACGTCTCATAATACCCAGTAATTTCAATGTCCTTCAAACCGAAACACAACAGTGCTTACACACTGTTGTTTGGCGGCAGAAATAAACAAAGCAGTGATACCAAACCAGTCAGACGGCCTCTCGCATACGAGGGACCTAGTAATGTAGTCAAATGCCGTGACGTTATGAAGGATACATAAATTATGCTATAATCAATTTTTACCAATCGCACATTGAATAGAATGGCACTATCCAATAAATAAATTACACACAATAGCTCTTGGTTCGATGTCGTTTATTTCTCTTAATTTCTATTAAAGTAAAATTAGAAACTTAAACCTAGGCTCTTTCGAAATTTAAACAATAGTTAAAATATAACACGTTGTTTTTAGAGCGACTGTAGGCTGGCAATTTTGAAGTGTCGCCCTTTTATTCAATGTGCGGTATGTTTAATATGATTAAAATGTAAAGATAACATTTCGGCGGCTTTTACAATTAGCATAAAACTATAAATATCCAAAATGGCGAAGCTTCATGAGAGAGAAATAATTCGGGCAAACAGTGGGTGTCCACGCCTACCTCTTTGGGGATACAAGCACGTGGACTTTTAATTTGCCGTGTTAATCAGATTCATACATACATACGCACCCACTCCTGTAATCCCCGAAGGGGTAGGCATACACCTCTGCCTACCAGTACACCTACATTTCGCCGAGCTTATTTCCGTCCAATGATGAGAAAGGAGACGAGCCTACAGCGATAGGAAATAGCGATACCGGACATAATGCCAGACTCCGGGCTGATACTTCTTTTACCCGATACTATTACTTGAACCCGATATTACTTTTACCTGATCCGGGGATCGAACCCGATACCTCAGCACAGCAGTCGTACCGCGTGCGCCTTACAACTGCGGCACTATGGCAGTCATGTTAATATAATTATGAAACTGTGTTTTCCTTGTCTGTTCTTGTTCTGTTCTTCATTTACACGTTAGCGATGGAACAGAAAATAAGCGATCGTCCTTATCCACTGAGTGCTTTGTTTTAAAAGGATTATTATACAAGAAGAATTTTTAGATTTAAATATAATATTACAAAAGATATTTAGCTACATATTACCAACGGTATACAATTTATGAGAAATAACACGGCTTCAGCTCTTTATAAGGATAATTAATAGTATCGTTTCTCCTATATTAATGATTTCTATGTATGGTTTTAATAGCAGTGATAGCTCAGCGGGGAGTGGTATGGACTGTCGAGACGAAAGTCGCAGGTTCGAAACCAGCCCCAAGTGCATACACGTCTGACTTTTCTAAGTTACGTGTGTATTAATTGTTAATTATCACTTGCTTTAACGGTAAAGGAAACATCGTGAGGAAACCTGCATACCTGAGAAGTTTTTCATAAGAATTTCGAGGGTATGTGAAGCCTGTCAACCCGCATTAGGCCAGCGTGGTAGACTAAGGCCTAACCCCTCTCATTCAGTAGAGGAGGCCCATGCCCAGCAGTGGGACGTATATGTATAATACAGGGCTAGTATTATTATTATGTATGGTTTTATAAATGAATGAACACATTCATAGTGATTAATCTATTGACATCGTATTACTTACATTATTAATATGAGGCTATATTTTGTTTTTTATCCTACGCATAAACAGCGAATATTCTCAATTCCACGCATATAATATATGTGTTTTTAATGTATAGCCACGCAGAACTCCGTCAAATTTGGACTGATTTGGCTGATTCTTTTTTCATGCCAAAAGATGGTATGGATGGCTCAAATTTGGTATCATGTTAATTTCAATACAAAAATTAGAATGTGAAATCGGGCATGAAATCGTCATTTATGCACCGATTTTGATGATTCTTTCATTAACAAAAATATTGAAACAAAAACTTTTTAAAAAAATAAAACCTATTAATTTACTAACCAATTTAACTAATTTAATAACCAATAATAGGTAGAAAGCACCGACTCAAAATTGGTAATTTCTTGCTGTTTAGTTTTCTTATTTGTCGTATTATTTTTAACAAATCGTAGGTGAATTTACTTGTAGATTGATTAAACTTGTTTTTGTTCTTTTTATTAAAATCTCATGACGTAGACAGACTGTTGTACCAAATTCATAAATAACAAACATGAATTTTCATATATTTTCTTTAAAACAATTTACCTACATTTTAAAGTACCTATAAGTATATGTGCTTTTAGGCTTGCGCCATACACTACGACGGACTAGACACTGGCCGCTGACGATGTTTCCATTTCCAAATTTTAGTAGATAAAATTAAAAAAATAAATAAGCACAATAATCCTCTAATACGTAGTAATGTAGAGAGAGCCTTACACGTTGCGGGAAAAAATTGGATCATAACTTACGACAGGACGTCTGACTAATATTAATCATGGTAGCCATTCATTAACGCTCTTTTTGTTAAAGAAACATTTTAGTCTATTTTTAACAAAAATATGTTCTTTAGGGAAAAGCTTGCCCGTTAACGTTAAAAGATTTTATCAAACAACGGGGAAAACAATTTTCTATTACGTACAAATAATTGACTAAATAAAGAAACATTTTAATTCATGAAAGACCTCTTAATAAGAAACTTAAAAGATAAACTTAACAAAGATTTGTCACGAAATTTATAAAGTCAACAAATGCTGGCAAAAGATAAGACATTACGGTTCTAGTTGGAACTCTCGGCAACAACAAATGCAAATCTTTTTATCCTTTGGGTAATGGTTTGTAACAAATCAGTTCGTCTAATTCCCAAATGAAGGGTTGTTGCACATATCCTTTGGATAATCTTGAGCTCTTAAGGCTTTGTTCCACGGGTAAACTGACGACATCACAGTAGCAATAGCCTCAGGCAACATCTCATTGAATCCGAACACCGTTTGATCTATATCGACTGATTAATCTTCGTACTGGAGCACTGATTGCTGTCCAGGCTTTGTTTCAAAAGGAAATGTTAGGTACATTAACAAAATTACATTTGTTCTGGATTAAGTGGTAGGCTGGGTTTTTTTTTTTTTTATTGTAGGCCGGCAAACGAGCAAGTGGGTCACCTGATGGTAAGCGATCTCCAACGCCCATGTACGCCCACAACACAAAAGAATTATGGGCGCGTTGCCGACCTTAAAGGAAAGGGATAATAAGGGATTGGGAAGGGGAGGGGGATTTGGGCCTCCGGATATCTCACTCACCGTACGAAACGCAGCAGCAAGCTGCTACTTTACGCCGGTTTTCTGTGAGACAGTCGTAACGACCCGGACGAGCCGGCCCATTCATGCTGTAGACAAAATTGTCTACAGCGTGGCTCTAGCACTCAGAAAAACTATTTTTAACCGACATAAATAAAGGTCTCAATTCGTATTTTATTTTTCCATGTATGTTCACGCATAACTCCGCCAAATCTGTACTAATTTGAATGATTATTTTGGTATTCGATAGAGTTTAATTCGGTGATAGTCCTATTTAAATTTGAAAAATCTATTCGATCCTATCGATTATTGGGGGTAAAATCGGCGATGAAAAGCTAAACCACCTATATGTACTGACTCTTGCACCGATTCCGATAATTTTTTTACTAAAAATAGTACAATAAAAACGTTATAACCAAAAATAAAACCGACTCGAAAAAGCTAAAAATAAAAGTAAACAATTTTAAGTCGGTGGTATCAATCATTCTCTATAAAACTACAGTACCAACGACTCAAAATTGATTAGATTTAGTTCTTTGATCCGGTTTTTATTTAGTTTCTATTACTAACTCATTTTGTTTACTATGTGTTTCCTCAGTTCTTTTAGCTTACACTTTTTTCGTAACATGCTGTATGTAGCCTTTTATGTGTGGGTTGATTTAAACGTCAGTAATCGTAACAGCATTCAGTCATAGCAAAGGAGGTTGCTTCAATTGTTTTCAGTAACAATGGGTTTCCTCTACTGAATAAGAGAATTTAAGCTTTAGTCAGTCACAGGTATCCAAGTTTCCATTGGTTGTTTGATGTATAATTGCAACATGAGTAACAAATATTACAAAGATAATTACCCTTATTTGTCATAAACGTTAAATATATAAACATAATTGATAATAACAAAATCTGTATCGGTGGCGCAGTTGTAATGCGTACGCGTTACGACTGAGGTCTCGGGTTCGATCCCGTTTCGGGTAAAAGTCATATTGGGTTTTTCTATTACGAATTTCTCAGTATCAACCCGGATTTTGAAATTGTGTCCGGTATGGCGATAGGCTCGCCCCTATCACATCATGGGACGGAGATACGCTTGGCGAAATGTTGGTATACTGGTTACACCTCTCCCTACCCCTTCGGGGATTACAGGCGTGAGTGCGTATGTATACATGTATGATGTCAAAAAATAATGTTACCTGTCATAATTCCAAAATCTTTTATGTATTTTGAGTATACGAAGTAAATGAAACCATGTTAAGGATATCTAATTTGTGTTGACACATTACAATAAATTGCGTGGTATCTACCCCAACACTCATTATTATCTTTATTTGTTTCCAAACGCTTTCTTTTGTAATACTAAAAGCCATTAAAAGTTACTTTCTAAAACTTCCACGATAACGCTACTTCTAAAGAAATGGAACTGTTTGAGTTTTGTTTTAAATTACTTATTCATTCATTCATTTCAATCATATTTCTAGCTAAATAAAAAATCAATTTGTTTAACTGTTTTTTTCAAACATCCTTAATTAAACTTTAGTTGTGGTATGAACAACTGGCTTTTTAAACTTTTAAACTTTATTAATTTTACACATGGGTAATTTAATACAGTAATAAAAGGCATCTTATTAATATATCATTTGGCAACTAAACAGCCTCATATCCTTTCTCTGGTTTGTTATTGCCCACTTAAATATATCCATCTATACCTATAATTTCAATTATCGTAAGGGATCAAACGCCCGAATGCCTTTACGTTAATTGAAATTACGGGTACCGATGAGATTTTAACTTTTTTTAGCACGGATGAACTTTTTAAGGCTTTCAGTAACGGTTCAGGTGTTCGTAGCATGCAAGGGCTCACATTATCATGTTATAGTCTCCGTGGCGCAGTGGGTGAGTAGGTGATTGTGAAGCGAGAGTTCGTGGGTTCGAGATAAACAGTGTGATCCACAAATGTTCTTTTCGGGCCTGGGTGTTGTGGGACGAAGTTCCTCATAGTCCCTGATACCCACGATTCAGGTTAACCTAGTGTGAAATCAGGACTATGTGTGTGACTGTTGGGTATATTTATTTAATATGTACTTAGAGGTTAATTTATTTTAAGTACTAACATTACGTCAAAATATATTGATTTTCTGAAACATTGCTTCTTATGAAAAACAACGCACCCTTGGGGAGAGACGGTCATCGCTGAACAAAGAAGGAACACATCAATTTGCAATTATGCAGTTATACCGCAGGGTGTTTCTACTAGCTGTTAACTTTTACCTGAACTTTATTTTACTGTAACTTTTCGACTGTGCAGAAGTTTCGATCCCGTGTTACTTTTTGTTTTATAACCAGCTTCCTGATGCTTAAAAAAAACCACAACCTAGTTTTTTGTACAATGAATAATACTAATATGAACACTTTATTAAAATATTCCGAACGAATTACTTCTAACTTATGAAATTTCACTTTTGGATTTACTCGAACATAATTTTTCATATTTCTTATGTACGAACTGTAATAAATAAATATATTGCATAAATAAATACTATAATATTTTGTAGAGTGGTAGAGCCACGCTATAGACAGTTTTGTCTACAGCATTGATGGGTCGGCTCGAGCACTGCCTCACAGAAAACTGACGTAAAGTAGCGACTTGCTGCTGCGTCTGATGATGAGTGAGATATCTGGAGGCCCAAATTCCCCTTCTCTTGCCAAGGTTGGCATCTCGCCCATGATTCTTCTGGTATTATGGGCGTACATTATCGGTGGAGATCACTGACTATCAGGTGATCCACTTGCTAATTTGCCGACCTGTGATACAAAAAAATTACACCCAACAGTCACAACTCACACACATTTGCCCCCCTTCTTTAAACACTAAGTAGAACTAAGTTACAGAGACGCCAATCACTTAAGTTTTCAATTAAACATTCTTTATAATTCAATTAGTTTCCCACTCGGAACCAATTAATACTTTTTCCTCCGTTACTAAGTACAGAAATAATCTAATAGTGAAATGGCTAGTTAACGACTAACGTTAATTCACGTGTGTGAGAAATAAACGATTTCTAATAAATGACTAATTCACGTCTTGAGTTCCTTAACGTCTCGAATTCATGTCATCGTTAGAAGATAAGGTCTTCTTACATTTTGAAAAAGTAAGTAAATGGAATTAATCATTATTGGTAGAGCCATGCTGAAGACAATTTTGTCCACACTATGAATAAACCAGCTCGACTGGGTTGTTACCACTACCTCACAGAAAAACGACGTAAAGTAATAGCGGACTGTTTAATTTCATACGGTGAGTGAGATATCAGAAGGTCCAAATTCCTCCTTCCTCTTTTTAATCCTTTAACCCTTTTTCTTTTAGGCTGGCAACGCGTCCATGATTATTTTGGTACCTATTGTGGGCGTTCATGGGCGGTGAATGTCGCTTACATTAAGTAATCCACAAGCACGTTTGCCGCCCTCTGCCATAAAAATAAAATAAAATGGCGATTCACACTCCGCAGACCTGTTTTCTTCACCTTTCTATAAATCTCCTATATTTGCTAGTTAGCTAGGTTAGAAACAAATTAATTCAGTTTATTATGAGAAATTCCTGTCTAAAATGAATTTAAAGTTTTATAAATTGTACTATTTATTGTTAAATTACAATACCTATTTATATTGATATTTGATCTTATGTTAAAAGTGTTTAATAATTTATAAGAAGAGTGATGAGTGAAGAGATTCTTTATACTGTTAAGTGTTATGTATTTATTACATCATTGTGTTTATAAAGTAGACATTATTTTGATCGATTGGCACTATCTTAGATTAGTTTACACATGACGTATTTTTTCCCCGTCAACTGTTAATACTAATCATAAAATTATTAAATTGGGTACCTTTTAGATTTTAACACCACATAGATTTTTTAATTATACAACACTGCATGGCACTGCACTGCGTTCGTCACACCGACACATAAGATACAATGCAAATTCTTGTCATTTCTTTGAAATATCACGCGGTTGGCGAATTCATTCTGAATGTATTTTATGAATAAAATATATTTGCATTTGGTACGTGTTTTATAACATAAAATATCACAAGTTATTTCTTCGTAGACTATAACCAAATATTATCTTGTTCTCTGAACAGTTTTTCAGTTCACACATTTCATTTTTTTTCTATAGCATAGCCCATACGAGCAAATGGGTCACCTGATGGTAAGTGATCTCCACCGCCCATGTACGCCCACAATGCTAAAAGAATTGTGTGCGTTGCCGACCTTAAAAGAAAGGTATAATTAAGGGATTGGGAAGGGGAGGGAGTTTAGGCCTCCGGATAACTCACTCACCGTACGAAACGCAGCAACAAGCTGCTACTTTACGCCAGTTTTCTGTGAGATAGTGGTAACGACCCGGACGAGCCGGCCCATTCGTGCTCTACCACTCAAGAAATAATTTATATGTAAATAGTTAAAACTAATAAATAATATTAGTTTTCTACATTCTCGCTACTCCACTTTTCAGTAATAGATTTGAAGATATGAAATTAATTTTAAATTATGGATAGATCGGTTGATGATTCAGCACATGTTGCTACTTGAGAACTTAATATAAATATGTAATGCTTATTACCTATGTAGTTTTGATTTGTGTAACAATGAAGTGTTATTGTGTCTATACAAACCGTTGACTGTAGTATTCATAGTCAACGACACAAACACAAATATTTGCAAGAATATCTTAAATTATCAATACAATTATTTGAATAAGAAAAGCAATGTACGTAAATAACCTATAAGTTATGAAACAAAAACCAACCAATCCTTGCTGCAGTAATGACAATATCTAGATCAATCTAGGCTTAGGAGTTAGGACTCAACCCTTTGTCTAATTTAAAATAATATATTTGTAAAATACGGTCTCAGATAGATAGGTGATAAAAGGTGATGCAATCGAAATTTAACGTTACTTAACTGATCAAGATAACCACAAAATGATGAACAGGCGTTATGTATTAATTTCATCTTATAACTACTGGTTTTAGTTTATTAGCTTGAGTGACGAAACGTGCAGGTCGCTCGCTTGATAGTAAGCGCCAGGCCTGCCAATAAATCAAGAAACACCACCACAGAGCTTTGAATAACAATGTACTACATGGTATTGGCCTGCGCTCGTCACTCCGAGATATAAGATGTTAAGTCTCATAATGCCAAGTAATTGCACTAGCTTAAATGTTCTTCACGAAACACAACAGTGCTTACACACTGTTGCTTGGCGGTAGAAATAGACAAAGCGTTGGTATCATTTTTTTTCGAAGATGAATTTTAATTTATTGCCTGGTGTTATCTTGGCCTAATGCTAGTGGCCGCCTTCCCATCAGATTTTGATGGTAGATATGGTATTATGTCGGGCGACTCGCCGTCTGACCCCCACAAACCGCCATGGGAACCAAGTTTCGCCATTGCCTCGTCCGTTAATCAGCAGAGTGGTCCACGTGCAAGTAAGGTTGGCTTTGGGCCTAAGATATTGCTGGCACACTTATTGAGCGAGCACATAATTTTTGTATCAATACTTTTCCCAATCTTACTTAGAATAGGTGCATAATAATTGTGTTCAGATTGCAGAAAGCTTTGTTCCAGATTTTTCTTACGACTGAGCGCGTGACGACATCCAGTCTACAATGAAGATAATAATATATTCAATCCGAGATCAATTCTGAAAACTCTCAAAAAAGTTAATTAACCTGCCTTGCGGGCGAAACCTAGGTATCTCGTTTCATAGCCCATTTTCTCTACCGACTTTAGAACAACGAGTAAATAATCCAAAATATCCATATATTAATACGTGAAGAGATAACTTCGGATCCCTTTTAAGCATATTGGACGTACAGAGGATTGTGAGCTTTGGCATTGTTAAAGTTTATGTGGTGGAGGAGTGCAAAATGCTGTTTATAAATAATATCTGTAACAAATACATTAAAGTAAATTATATAAAACATTCATTGTTGACCTTTATACTGTCAATGTCTGACTGTCAAATCTCGCAGCTGACATGTTGATTATAGATGTCGAATTTCGACCACTACCGGACCACTAATTATAATAAAATAGTAGAGTATCTGTTCTCTGTCTGTTAATTCGAATCCGCATATCGTTGAAACTACTGAACGGATTTGGACGCAGGTTTAAATATGAAGATAAGCGAAACCACAGTAAACATTTAAGTTAGACTACAAGTTATCCCAGAAAAAAACCTTCACGGAGGCGGAGCCGCAAGCAAAAGCTAGGAATAAATAAAGAATTTATAATTTTTTAATTAGAGTTTAACTTTAAAGATTTATTCACTGGTTTACTTCACAAATGTACATATTACGTGAAGATATTAAATTAAGATTTAAAGGGTATTTAGTAGATAATAGTGTACATCTTAACGTGCACATATAAATCAAATATAAAATATTTATGAAACTAAATTCTATATTTTCAGAACTTATTAAATATATTATTTAGTAGGGGAACGTATCCAGGGCCTAGGCCTGTACGAAGTCAAAAAACTAATCTCTACTTTAGAATATAATGGTATACATAGTATGTAATAACAAAAAAATCGTGTAATCGTGTTGCTAATAATTACATACATACGACTGAAATCCCCGAAGGTATAGGCAAAGGTGTAATTAGTTCAGCCACATTTCGCCGAGCTTGTTTCCGTCCCATGATGTTATAGGGAGTGAGCCTATCGTCATGCCAGGCACAATTCCAGACTCCAGGCTAAGCAGATACTAAGCATTACATGATAGTAAATTCCGATAACTCTAAATCCGACCCGGGGATCGAACCCCAGGAAAGAGCACAGAAGTCCTAGCGCGTTCGCATTACAACTGCGCCACCAAGACAAGAGATTAATATTGTTTTCAAAATAAACTATTTTCCACTCGTATATTAAGTTTTAACAAATTTACATTAATTTGTATTAACAAAGTATACTGTTAACAATATAGAAGTTTTCATACTTAGGATTTTAATCTATAGTAATTTCCATGTTCCAATATCTAGTTTAAAGTTCAAACCATACCTATATACATCGTTGCTTGAGAGCAACGCATCTGGCGAGTCATTTTATACTGTTCTTCGTGTTATTATACCAAAAGCGTGTTCGTAAAGAGCACATTCTATAGATGAGTATTGGAGTATCTGTTGAAAAACCATCTGCCTTGGGGTGGACCTGCTTTGACACATCATATAAGATTACTGCTTCACGTACTCTAAAATCAAGAAATCCATTAAACACAGAGTCTTTGCATCAAGACGCAAAATAATTTGTTCGAGTGTTAAAATACCTACATAAAATGACTGCAAACTTCTGCGGTAGGTAATGTCGTATCAAGTTTAATTAAAATTTACAGTCGCGCGTCATCCAAAACCATTATTTCATTGTTATTTGGTTTTATTATTCACTAAAATATCTTCTGACTTGCAACTGTTACCCTCATATTAGTAAAAAAAAACTTAATCGTGCTTAGAACTCTTTCGTGGTAACGCTGCCCGAGTGTGATTAGGATTGTGAATAATCATAGCAAGTGTAATAAATTGTGAACAGTACCTAATATAATATTGCATTTAATGTAAATAGACTATTAAACTTTTTGAACATCCTGACGAAGTTATTTATCTTTACTGCACAAAAGTGATAATGAGTTTACACAACTTCGAACAAAATGTATACGGACATCGTTTTGATTATATTTTTAGAAATATGAATATTCCTGTTTAAATTTGTACAATGATGTGCAATGTTTTTAGATATTTAGTGACTAAAAGTTATTTTCCAATAGAGTAAAAAACTTACATTATTACAAAGCATTACAAAGCATTATCACACCGGCTTCTTAAGTCAGTTGCTTTTTTTTAAATCTTAGAAGAGATTCATATTTGTACAGTTGTATGTACATTCGTAATAACTAATCCAAAATTTTACAAGGAAGTAATACCGACCCAACATAGTACAACAATGGCAGATATAATCAAATGCAGTTGTAAACAATACTGAAATACTGCTACTTTGTGTACTCTATGTCACACACTATAGTACTTGTAATACTGACTTACTAGTTACATGATCAGTGTAACAGCAACAGCTGTGTTATCTTCCTTTTTCTTCCACCTGCCCTTATCCCACTCACAGTGGGGTCGGCGCAACATGCTTTTTTAAATACATGTTATAGACAGCCTCCATGGCGCAGTGTGCGAGAAGCCGGCTGTGAAGCGAGAGGCCGTGCGCGTGGGTTCGTTTCCTGCAACGAGACAAATGTTGGTGTGAACCACAAATATATGTATCGGGTCTGGGTTTTTCTCCTCAGTGGGGTTGGCATCAGGAAGGCGGCCGGTCGTAAAAACTACAAGCCAAATCTTTCTGTAACATGTGTTAAAGCATGTTGCGCCGACCCCACTGTGAGTGGGATAAGGGCAGGTGAAAGATTATTATAGTTCTATAACCTACCTTATAGATCGTAAGTGGGCCACCAACATCTTAGGCTCAAAGCTAACCTCACCTGCACGTCCTTCATACAATACCAAATACACTATTAAATCATGATTGGTAGGCGGACCATGGCATTAAACTGGAACGCCAGGTAGAAAGAAAAATAGCCTTAAGGTAATAATGATCTTTTTCGGGCAATGCCGTTTCATTTCATTTTTGAACTTATCAACTACCGCTATGGAATTCTGCAAACTGTCGATAAGAACTGCATTACTGATCTATGACCAGGATCGCCAAATAAATTAGGTGGCAAAACTGAGAAATGTTATCATACGAGAATAAAAAGTTATTGAAGATGTTTTTTTTTCCTTAGGTCGGAAACGAGCAAGTGGGTCAGCTGATGGTAAGTGATCTCCACCAACAATGTCCATAATACCAGAAAAATAATGGGCGAGTTGCCAACTTGAGGAAGAGGAAGGGAATTTAGACCTCCGAATATCTCACTCATCATACGAAACACAGCAGCAAGCTGTTACATTACGTAGGTTTTCTGTGAGATAGTGCTAATGATCCGGACAAGCCGGCTCAATCATGGAGGACAAAGCCGGACAAAACTGTCTACAGCTTAGCTCTACCAACACACTACACAATTCTGGGCACTTTTTAAAATAAATTTCAACTATATTTAACCAACGTAATAAAATTTTGTTTCATAGTTTTAGCGGGTACCTAAGTATATTTTTAAAAGGTATTTATATAAAAATGCTATCCTTTATCAGAAATATTTTGAAGCGCTCTCTATTCCTGGAATACGGGATCGGTCTCATATTCACGCAAATATTGATTCTATCAATAAGATAAATATATATTCATGGACCTAGTGCATTATTTTATGAACGTCTCCTATGTATGATATTTAAAGCTCCATTCACGCCGCAGAGCATTTTCACGCACAGCCGTTGAATTTCGCCAACACTAGTGCAAATAATAAATAAACTTGCGAATCAAAGAGATATGCTTTTATAACACGTAATTAACAAGTATCTCATTTCAAACCAACGTATTTTAACTATAGTTTAATGTAGTAAGGCCGAATCAAAGTATAAGAAAAAATTCATACAAAAACTGAGGAGAAGCTTTCATAAAATATCACTTTCGATTTTTACATAACATTTTTCAGTCACATAATTTAGCTGAATCTAAATTAAACTGTCTACAAGCGAGACCGATTTTCCCGATTGCGCCCCCCGTGGCGTTTTCCGAACGTGACTTAAATGCCATACAACATTTTTTCAATCAAGACGTTCTCCCTGACGTGACTGAGATATCCATCAGCTCATTGTGACACTGAATGTTCATATACAATGTATTTTTCATTCAATTCATAAGATTGGCTGGTTTAATTACCTTAAGGTTTCTGGCTCAACTAACCATATTGGGTCTTACTTATAAACATTACTTAAGCATTGATTAGTCAAACATTCTTTTGTATGTCTCTGTCAACGCGATTTATAAAGTGGCTAGAAAGTTAGAAACAGACGAAAACAGTATTTTAAATAATCAGTGCTTAAAAAGTTTATAAGTAAGGCTCTTAATGTCCCACAGTTTAAAATTTATCTGTGGCATAGAGAGACTTAACATTCTAGCCAATAAACATAATCCGTAACCATGCATTGCACCAACGAGCACTAGAATTGATTTTTTGGTTGTAATGTAAGCTATAGGCGCTCCTAATTATATTATAAAATATAATACACTGAAAATAATTTAGCTGGGCTCGCCGCGCCGAAGTTAGTTATGGAAAGCGTCACGGGTATTGCTTTCTCAGACTAAAAGGTGACGAGAGGTGTAGAAGACGGCCGAAGTCACTAACTTCAGTCTGACCAAGTTATTTGCGCGGATTGTACAAGCAGTTTGCATGTTTTGAGGTACGCGACCGCGATGCGTGACGCTAGTCAGGCGATAGCGACACGTCCGCTTTGTATGAAATTGTATGGAAACAATCACTCCGGTCGCGGTCGCATGTACCTCAAAATAAATATACGTATACTATTGCTTATAAAGAGGACGTGTCGCTGTCGTCGCGCATGGTGCATTCTAAGGTGCGGTCCATACACACAGGTACACACGTATAGAATAGAAAAGTCAGAGGTGCATGCTCGGCTGGTATCTAACCTGCGAATTCCATCATGACAGTACGTACCACTCTCCGCTGAACTATCACTACTATGCAATACTACTGTATTTTCTTACTTTACAGTTTTTTTTTGTTTTTATAAACCTAAGGTCGTTACTGAACATGATCGCCTTTATTTAATGTGCGTCAAAAATACAAACCATAAACCAAAAACTTATTAGTAACGCTTTTAGAGGATATTTCTTCATTCTATGGAAACGGCGCGGCGCTTTCGAGCCACGTCGCGGCGCGGCGTCTCGGTTCTATCGAAGAGTGACGCTTGACGCATATTGATTAGGTTAACTGAAGCTTGCATTAGTGTTTCTAACACTGATCCTCGATTTAAGGCACGTGGTATTTAATACTTTCGTGAATTTAAAAAGCGGTAAATGATTTCATGAGGACAGTGATAAATAACCATCTCAATTTTGTGGATGATGGTTTTTTTTCAAGGAAACTTATCCACGTGAAAATGGTACTAGCCCCGTCAAGGCCGCCCATTCATGTTGGAACCCATATACAACGTGGCTCGACGACTTAGGTATAGTATTTACATCATTTACCACTTAGAAAAAATAAGTAGTAAGCTTACTTTTTAATGGATAATTATCTCCAGTTAGGCATTTTCGTACATATATTTTTGTATTTTATATTATATATTGATATATCTGGCCCACAACGCCCAGACACGAAACAAGTATTTATGGATCACACAAACATTTGCGCACCATAGAGGCGTATGAGTATGAAAAAATAAACATCCTGATCTTTTCCTAACAACAAATTGTTCTGTAGTATGTTCTTAATAGGTTTATATATTCGCGAAGTTGCGATAATAAGAAACATTTTAACTAATCCACCATAACTTGATATGTATACTGGAATTTTTTAATGTAGTACTGTTATTAGTTTCCTATAAAATTACCTAAAACTTGAACAAAACGAAATGCCTTCACGAACTTAATTCTCGTAAATTTTCGTTCATTTTTTATATGTACTTCATTAGAATTTAAATAGTGCTAAAATTGAACAATTATATCCAATAAAAAATTCAATGCATATATGTAGTGGATGGATAAATAAAACCCCAATTTTCACTTTTGCAACGGCAGGAGGGAGATACGTGATCAGCGCAGAGAAATTTTCTAACCAATTGTTATATATTTTGTCATAATTCAAACAGAAAAATAAATATATAAAAATCAATTGCTGTTCGTTGGTCTTGCTAAAAGTTAAAAACGGTTGGACCAATTTTGATCAAACTTTTTGTGGGTGTTTGAGTAGGATCCTGGATGGTTTATGTTAACAATTGGACGCGGTCGGTGGCGTTGCAAGCGGTAGATGTTGCGGGTGAAACCGCGGGGGACAACTAGTATTAAATAAAAAAGGAATAAATGCCGTAGCACGATCGCTCGCCGCAGTCTTTATTGTAGTATTTTAAAGTAGAAATATACATTAAAAATAAACACAAATCTTAAAATACCTATAATTTTTAACCTAGAGCCAAACATAGCGTGTGTTACACAATATTTAAAAGCGTCGCCTACAATTTCTAATATGTATGTTGATGCATGTGTAAACCCAAAACAAATGAAAAACATTCGCTGGAAAGGCTTAATATATCTAATCTAAGGCTAATAATGATAAACCTGTCAGGGCGTTTTATTACTTATTAATTAATTAGAAAATTATTGAGGTATGTTTTTTAAGAATAAAAACTTCTTAACGAAAAATTAAACCGACTCAAAAAATTAAAAAGCTACAAAAAAACAAATAATTTTGAGTCGGTGGTATCAAACATTGACCAAAATTCGTTAAAATCTAAACAGCATAGACTCAAATTTGAGTAAGTTTATTTTTAACTTTTTAGTTTTTTGGCGAATTTGTTTTTTGGTAAAAGGTTTTTTAACCTTTCAGTTATAATATTTGAAAAATAACTTAAAACAAACTAGATTAGCGGAATTCTGGTAATAATCTTCCTTCTCAATTTAATCCACGGTATTTGATGAGCGTATCTAATGGTAAGTGAGCATTACCGCCCATGAACCTATACTAACAGTCCGAGAAGAATGTTTAGTTCGTTGCCTATGTTTAAAGAAAGTTTTGAAGAAATGCTTATTTCACTCCCCAAAATTGTGACTGTGGTGCAATAATTATTCAACTTACAACTGGCCCTTTGTGTGTTAGATAATTTCTGCACAAAACAGTTAAATTAACCCCTTCATTACTACGTACTAATAGGGTTCTGTGAGAGACATTCTCCCTGCGAGTATGTTGGATAGAGAACGCTAAAAATACCTGTTTTATTACTTATACTTATAGCAACTAAGAGAAGAAGCAATAGGGGAACCCAAGGAATTAAAAATGGGACCAGGCACAATATCTTATTTGTAAACTTTAATTAGGCAATTTAAAAGTAAGGTGGAATACGACCAGACTTCCGAAGAATTAGAATAATAAAACCAACATTTAAACGGATTTCAAATGTTCACCCAACATATATAAAAAAAAAAAATCCACTGCTACTTTTCTTATTTACTCACCCTCTCAATGATTCCTAAACGACAAGCTGAGTGAATGAAATATAATTTCCTTGCGCGTTCCCACGTTGGCATCGGCGACCATCGATCAATTGGTGTCAGTACACATCAGTACAGTGAGAAGTCGTGTCGACGTTGATTACGATGCAACGTGACATGAGCTGGTCCGCCAATGCATCACGTCACTGCACCGGACGGCTGACGCCCATAAATACTCCCCTGGGCACCAACTCATAACTTTTCTTTAATGTAGAATTTTTGGTACATTATTTTTAATTTACTTGATTGGTACATGATGCGAGTAAATAAACACTCTTCCGTCTATTAGTTATAATTTCAAAAAGCTGTGAGAGAATAGCGGAAGCACCGGATTACCAAGGCAGAGGTTGCAGATTCGAAATTAGCATATTATTACATTATAATTCCTACGGCTCGGCAATCTTCATCGATTTTCGAAAATGAACGTGTAATGATGACCATCTAATATTAGACACCTGTTTCATACAACAGTAGATTATGTACCTACTTATTTTTCTCTTCAGGATCCTGATGGCCGAGGATTTATTGCAAACTCGTATCTACTACTTAGTTAATAAAAAACAAAGATTGCGGAAATGCATAATTTATATCGTAGTTGGTACCTACTGTACCTAAATAATGTTGACCTCCACAACACAACAGGCATCATATTTCGTAGCGCGGCGTTAAAATAAAGAAGAGTATATTCTACTTAATACCTGATCCTAAAAAATTGCTATTTAATATATTAAGATTACCAACATTATACCTACTTATTTGCGCTCCAAACTCGTCTCGCATCCAGAAGTTTTAATAATACTACGGTAAATTCAGTTTAAAACTTCAGAAGTTGGTTATGGCACTGAAGTGTTGCATCTGGGATCACATATTACGCTTAAATAAACTTGACTACTTAGAATTTTGTGATATAGGTAAATATAGGTAAAAACTAACACTAATTTCGAGGAGTTGCAGGCTGCAGCTCTGAGCTCCATTGATCGTAAAACAAATTAATGGTATTTACCTAGGCGCTTGTTTCTCAATACCCCAGGAAAAGGTATTTTTTTATTAGCTGGAATGATGAAATGAGCGCCACATCTACCCATAAACAGACAAACACCACTAAGAACTTTGAATTACAAATCACTGCATGGAATTCGACTGCGTTCGACACCCTGAGACATATGTTGTTAAGCCTCATTATGCCCAGTAATTTCACTGACTGCAAATGATCTTCAAACCGACACACAATACAGCTTAGATGCACATTGTTGCTTGGCGGTAGAAACAGACAACTTAACAGACTCATTTGTAGTGTCATTGTAAACTAGTCGTGAACAGACTTCGTTTTCCCTACCAAGTTTAAAATCCATTTTTCATCGATACACGTAGTCGCCCGTTAGTCATTTTTAGCTCATTACTCACTCCGTACCGCTCAACTATTTCCGCTCGCGGTCGAGCACCAACATGTTGAGAGGCGTAGAAGACAGATAAAGAGATTATGTAAGTAACTCGGCACCAGTAGTAAAGATTGACGAGACCTCTAATAGAAACACGTTTCGTAATTCGTTCAGTATAATATTACAAGGCCCCAAAGGATTATAATAAAAATACCACATCACATACCGATAATAATTTATTTTAAAATTTCATGGCAAATAACATCGACATGGCGTTATTTCGAACAATGCAAAACATAACGTCTTACAAGTTAACATTTAGGCATCTTATGATTTTCGTTGTACGTTAACAGTTCTACATCGATATAAAATATTGTCTATAAACATTACCAACAATCTTGCACACAGGACGAAAATATTCTTTTGAATATGCACCACAATAACTGCCTATAAATCTATTTTTTATTGACCCGACATTGCTTTATGGGTCATCAGTCAATAAAGTAATTACACAAATGTCCAAACGGCCTAAAAATAAATCAACAGTACCTAGGTACTGAACAATCGTAACGGAGAAAAATTTCATTGCATCATAATTTACACTGTTCGAAAACGATGAGACCAGTAGTAAAATATGTATTTAAAATTCACTTACATTTTACAATGTAACTTATATTAACAGCAACATTCCAAGCAAACGACCTAGTTTAAGATTCGGCGCAATAATCTCTTACGACAGATTATAGTTTACGATCTTGAAGTAAATCTACTTTACTTTAGTTCGAGTTTAACGTTCATCTCAGGAACTTACCAAAATTGATTCCAAACATCCATCTGACTACGCTACTGTTTGACTATAAATTTATTAAAATTTAGACATAAAATTAAACATAATACCATTGTCTATTACAAATGTTGGATTGCCACTGTACACGTTAAATTACACACAAGATTTCGAATTGACTGTACAATAAAATAGACCACAAACGGTACTCATAAAATATCTAGTAGGAAAGCCGTCGAGGTATTTTAGTGAACTTATATAAATATACAATGTGAAGAACATTTAAAATTGTGCAATCATTACACTAACAATATCTAAATGATATTTATTTTACATATATCAAATTAATTGTAAATATTATCGGATACTGACTGCCTCGGTGGCGCAGTTGTAATGCGTACGCGTTAAGATTAAGCTAACGCCGAGGTCTCGGGTTCGATCCCCGGGTCGGGTAAAGTGGTATTGGGTTTTTCTATTACGAAATGCTCAGTATCAGCCCGGAGTCTGGAATTTGTACCCGGTATGGCGATAGGCTCTCCCCCTATCACATTATGGGACGGAGATACGCTCGGCGAAATGTGGGTGTACTGGTTACATCTCTGCCTACCCCTTCGGGGATTACAGGCGTGAGTGCGTATGTATGTATTATCGGATACACACATTACTTTCAAGCTAAATTTTCATAAAACGTGGCAATCTTGAAAAAAAAACACTTATTGCGGACGCTACCTTTTTTGAACATACAAAAGTTTTGGTAGATGTTATTTCATAATATTGAAACGAAGGTTAATCAACAATTATACAAAAGTTTACCCTGAAATAAATGGGGCATACTTTTGATAGAAACTATACGACTTTAATACACGTGGAATTGTTTTATGTATGGTTGCTCATAGAAGAACGTAAACATTAAATTATTTAACAAAGTTACAACTATATCCAAATGTAGAAAATATAAATTTAAATTAAAACTTTATGGGGAGTCCTTATTATAGGTAGGTACGTCTCGACTACTCCCGCGACGTCTAAACTACGAAATATCCTTATAAATGCGATAAAAATTCTTCAACAGTAGGCAAGTGACAAATGTTTTGTACATTTTCAAACAATCGTCTGGTGCGTGATGTTCTCATTTACATAGACACACTACACTAAAAGATTAAATTCGTTGCTGCGTCATTTCATCCCATCAGTTCCAGTACTTATTGTCGTTTATGTCGCTCTTAAACTAATATTTCGTTGCATTGGTTACAATTCTTCAAATCTGTTTTGAGGTACGCGACCAAAGGAGACAGCGACACGTGTCGCCAGTCAGGTGATAGCAAGGCGTCCGGTTAATATGAAATTAGCCTTTGCTTGACTCCGCCGCGGGAATCTCTTTTTCCAGGACATTAATTACCCTATGACCTTACCCCAGGATAACCCTCCTTACCAAAATGCATTAAAATCCGTTCAGTCGTTTAGGCATCAAAACGTACCAGACAGACAGACAGAGTTACTTTCGCATTTATAATATTAGTACGGACTGTATGGAAACGGTCGCTCCTGTCTTGACCAGACCTCAAAACAGGTCTTTAGATGAATATCTTAGCAATAGTTATAGATTATTTGATAAGATAGTACATATAGATAGTTGCAAATCAACTCATTCTTGCACGTCTTGCTATATATGCGTGATGTATACATAGCATAGTTTTTTTTTCACCCAGCAGTCACACACTTAGTCTCGACCCCACACTAGGTTAACCTGTGTTGTGGGTATCAGGAACTACGAGGGACTTGCGGTCCTACAACACCCAGACCCGATACAAATATTTGTGGATCAGACAAACATTTGTATCGATGCGGGAGTCGAACCCAAGGCCTCTCGCTTCCCAGCCGGCTACTCGCCCGCTGCTCCACGGAGGCTGACAAATAGAGGTGTGTCTGTCACTATTTACTCAAATGTACAGGAGATGCCTGACGCGTCCCTCTAACATGAATCAAAACTACGTTACACACATAGTTTTCAAGCTCTCGCAATCACAGCAAGACGTGACGATCTATCTGTACTACATAATTATATCAAGCCTTTGGACGCTGTTTACCTATGTTACGATTATTACGAAAAGAAAATATTTGAGCTGTGCCTATTACTTTAAAAACTACACTGAATGCAAATTATTACATTAAAAGGTCTTTCTTCACTAAAATACAGATGATTCCCTTAAGACAAGGTAATTAGGTACGTAAGTAAATATAAAAACTCATTTTAATTCAACCGATAAAAAATATCAGTCGACTTTATATTAGTGTTGAGTGACCTAATTGAAAAACAAAATTAAATAACGATAGCAATGAGATAAAAAATGAATTCAGTCAAATGAAATAACAAAAAAATTGTGTAGATACGTTCTACAACGTGTTACAGAAATGTGCGGGTTATATTTAAGGGTCGTTCGTTAAAGGAACGCTACTTGAAAGGAACTGTGTATCTTTGTATACTTATCCAAGGTCGTTAAAATTCACCGGGCAGTGAGTATTTATATCTTATCAAAATCTAGACATACTTCATACTAATTTAAATGACTCGTTTATCAATATCGATAAAATCGATCACATCAATATTCATTGCATTACCATCGCGCGCCTAGTAACGGCTTCATTCGTATCAGCTGTTTGTCATTTAGTGTTGTCCAAAGTTGAAAGTCGAATATCGACATGTTCCTCGTTCGAAAAAAAAGAAAACTCGTTATTTATGATATAGCAATGTAATCAGATTTGGTAATACGGGGTGTAAAATACTTATATCGTACACTATACGTTGCTTAAATTTGACAACTTTCTGTAACACGTTGTATAAATGAATAAATGACATAGTAAAAAGGAATAAAATAAATGTAAGCACCTGACTTGCTATCTTACCTTGCCCTGCCACACTACGAGAGAATGGAACAAAACACCCGTCACCGGTCTTCCATTTTCAAATTATTGTATGGGTTTTAAAAAAATGGGACAACAGTGATGTCTGTTCCGTTCCATTTCGTCTTACTATTGGACCCCGAGGATTGCGCCATACAACGTCGTATTAAATGCAGACGGTATACCATTTTGAAAAATAATAATAATGGTAGAACTGAATTAAAATTGATAATGGAACATCGTCAACGTCTGATACGCCGTAGTGTGGCATCGTACAAACATACTTAATTTATTATGTAAAAGTGAAAAGGGCAAATCTCAAATCGCCACAATGTTCTATGTACTATACAATCTCAACACAATATAATAAAATTTGTATAAGGCCAACTCTCCCCTAGCACCGCTAAATCTCGAATCTCGATAACTCAGTCTCTGTGATCACATTGCCTAAACTTACCTGCTATATCAATAATTGAGATGTTGCCAATCATAAACATTCATTTCTTTAAAACAAATTATATAAAATATTTTTAGAAATATCATTTATATAAACAATTAACTATAGAATTAAATCGATTCATTATTTAGCATTAAAACATAATTTTATGTATCTAAACTATTTGTCACAACAGTAAATTGCAAAAAAATCTTACAAACTACGTAAATTAATAAAATGTACATAAAATAAAATTCTTATAATAAACATGTTTTTCGGATATTATAATAACATTTAATATCATCTTTGGTTTTGTAGCCAAACAATGCGAGTAACCATTCCGAGGGCGCACGAACTAAAAATTTAACAATATAGCTTTTCTAAACTTTTGAATCACGCTTTACAACTTACTACAAAATTTATAAAAAATAATTTGTATATACTTCTTATAGTTCATCTGGCTGGCTAAAGGTGGAAAAAATGGATAACATCGATTGGTTCGACTGAAATGTATGGCTCTTTCAGGAGGCATCGACAAAAATAAAAACACATTAAAAGTAAACGAATACTATGGGACGAAATAGTCAAAACAAATATCATCTACCCTAAAATGAATTCAATGCTTAAGTAAAAACTTCTTAGGAAAAATAAACCCAACTCTAAAAACCAACTTTTAGTTTAACATTTTACAAAACCGGCCCATATATGCTGGGTAGTTAACTAGTTAGTTTAGTCTTCCATCCTCGATTTCACCCTGTTAGCCAAGCTGTCTTCAAATTTAAATGGGACCAACTTTAAACCCCAACCAAAAAAAAAACGAAATTAGATCACAATGTGAAAATATATGCGTGGTCACACATTAAAGATACAAAAAGGGCGAAAAAAAACAACTAAAGCGTCGAACTGAGAACATTATAAATGGGAAGGAATAGAGAAAGCAAGAACCAAAGGAACGTGCACGGCATGACTCGGATGTGCCGCGGAACCACTCGTTGGTACTATCTAACTAAGCGTGCGGAAAAAATATATCCAGAACACACCGAATTTTGCTGCGGCGCTATGTTTGGACAGGCCCTAAAATACACGAAGGAACTGAATGTATTTATACAGTATGAGAAGAATGACTGTGCTACTTAATCGATATAATGATATGAAAATGGTCATCGTCTGCAGTAAATGCACTACAACCTAATAAAAAAGAACTAAATACAAACTATGTTATCTTCTTATATATAAAATTCTCGTGTTTACACAATTTTCGTTCCCATACTCCTCCGAAACGGCTGGACCGATTTGTATGAAATTTTGTGTGCACATCGGGTAGGTCTGACAATCAGTCAACATCTATTTTTCATCCCCCTAAATGTTAAGGGTGGTCCATCCCTAATTTTTATTTTTTATTTTTTAGACAATTTTTTTTGCTTTTGTTTTTTTATGATACAGCATTAAAAAATACATAAGTACAACCCTAAATTTTCAACCCTCTTCGATCAACCCCTATTTTTTAATAGCGATATTAGTATTTTTGTTAATCGCGTTTCTCACCGGGGGCGCTCACTAGGCTACTTTAATCCTGGAAATAGGCATTCATGCGGGCGGAGCCGCGGGCAACAGCTAGTACCTTATAAACCAATTGTATCGCTTTATTCAATTATTTTTATGTATCATAATATTTTTCCCCTTTTTTCCCTGCCCAGATGGATTGATGTAAGGAAGGTGACCGGTCGTAAAAAGTATAAGCCAAATCATTCTGTAACATGTTTTGAAAAGCATGTTGCACCGACCCCACTGCAAGTGTGATAAGGGCAAATGGAAGAAGAGGTAATAATATTTTTTCATTTAATACATACCGACGATGACCACCTGCATATTTACTAAATTTACATATTATATTCGTAAACTTGACACTTAGTGACGTTACAATGTACTTTAAAGAAAGTATAGTGTCGTATCTGCCCAGAATGGTTAGACTAGCATAATTTATACACTCACAAAATATAAAATACATCTAAAATAGACTTTCAAATTAGTCGCATTTAAAATATACTCGGCAAGTATTTATCGTCATTATAAAAAACATAGCTAAAACTTAAAATAAATCGATAAAATCCACATACACGGTACACGTCCATTGCACAAATGTTTAAACATAATCAGATTCCACAGGATTCAGATGCATGATTGTTGCTTGACATAGACTATAGTAAAATATATTTACAAAACAAAAACTTACAATAGACAACTAAGGCAAATGCTTCGAGGAACCACAAATACAATTACAAAATATTGTAGCTACAATTTCAAATAATCATTTGTGCATTATCAAAAATTTATTTGTCAAAACGTCGCTTCTAAATATACATAATAAAATCTTAACAATATATAGATTCGGATGGTACAGTATCGAATTTGATCGCAAGTTTTTTGATAACCTACTCATACATTATTATTACAAATCAAAGAATTGATTGTGTGTATTTATTTAATAACAATACCACTGATTAATAATATAATAGATATCGTATATTATAATACCGCATCGCGTGCCGACATGAGTGTCGGTGTAACGCGCCGTTTTGTCGCACACTACGAGTATTATAAAAATCTATGCGGACAACGATTACAACGTATGCTTACGTTGTGCAGCTTTAGTCCTTACGGCCATTTTCAATAATCTACCTTAGTTTGATTCACCAAATAGATCATAAATTAACCAATTAGAATACAGTTTGAAGGTCACGTGTAAAAATATCTTAGTTTGATTGATTGATTTCCGAGATCTATCTGGGTAATCAATCTGAGATCGCTTATTGAAAATTTCTATACAGATTGTGGTACTTACGTCATCTATTATATTATCCGTGGTCTGTGAATAAAACATTTCTAACAACAGCCTGTTCTCATCTCCATTTTAAGAGAAAATCTATCCACTTTGATACGTTCCAGACAACACTACAGCTGTTTTATTACATATTCGACAATATACTACGATCGCTATAAAATCCCGAAACTCGAAAAATTCAAAACTTTAACATCGATTCGAATAGCAAAAACTATACTATTAAACTTCCCTGTCACAATTTATTTACATGGTATACATTAAAAACAAAAGTAGCATTATCAAAATTACCAGTTCCGAGTTACAGCGATTTCTGTAATTTGCGGGCTATTTTATAACTAAATTTTGATATAGCAATAGGCATGTTTTGAGCGCACAAAGTTCTGAGTAACTTAAGCTAAGCACTAAAGTAAGGTCTAAGCAACTGAGTGTATCGCTTTTAGACTTACACAGGCTTGCTGGCTAGATAGCCATACTCGATTACGTTTACGTAACGGTACTGTCAGTTTGACTACTGACATTAGTTCTTAGCTGAACATATTTACGAAGACCAATGATGAACCACGGACGTTACAGTATTGTATAAGTTGCTGAATATTTGCAAGGTGTCCTGGAAGAAAACGAGGTTAGATAATCTGCCTAACATAGCTTATTTAGAACTTTGATCACCCGAACACGCCCAATTTGAACAATTGTTTGACATATCATAAATTACATTAAAATTAATTAGTATCATTTTTAATTATTCCTTCATATATCTTTATAATCTATATATTCTTCATATAATCTAGGGCTTCAATAATTTATTATCAGATGCCATAATACTGACAAAATATTGACTAAAAAGTATTCGTAAACTGATAGTGCCACTTTTGTTTTAAATGTGTGAATATATAAAAAAGAGACAAACAGCCATTAATAAAGCTACACAATATTTAAACCTGTATTCGATAGCAATTACAATTTTTATAACACTTACATTTTATTTTCTATTACATTTTTTGCAGACCACACTATTCCATAGATCAACAACATTCTGAGGTATTTCGACTTCAACTTACCCCTTTTTGCTAAGGTCATGTACATGATAGATATAAATTTCACATACCTGTTTGTCTCTCAAAAATGAGTATATCAATGCGTCACATGAAACAAAGTTACTTATACTCCGCCATGAATCTTTTGCACGTGTGTATGAGGTCTATGAACTTGGGCCGCAGGTTCGGATCCAGATTCCAACAGTCTTTCATCAAGTGTCTGAATATTTCCGACGGACAGCCGTCCGGTATTTGAAAACTGCAACAGATATAAAAATATCTTGTATGGAGAGTTCGGCTCATATATTAATTGCCTTGCAAAAGTAAACCCAAACCAAATCGACATTTTTAATTTAGTTTGGTTTAAATTAAAAATCAACTTTTGTGCATTACAACTAAATTAAATAAACAAATCAATAATAAAAAGTAATAGCATTGTTGGTGGAATATACCTTCAAATATTACCCGATTAAGATTTGTTTTACATGTTATAGTACCTACTAGCTTAGGCTCGCGGCTCCGCTCGTGTAGATTTCTGGTTTCCGTCCAAAAGTAACCGTAAAAACGTGACAGGCAGACAGACAGACAGATACACAGACAGACAGAGAGAGTTACTATTAATAGGTATTGTTAGGCAACATTTATTAGATCGTAACACCAGGCTTGTTGGGGACTACCTATTTATCATTTATCGATTGATAATGGTGTCCGAGAATGTATTGCCGGGTAGATTGAAATAATAGCCGTGCAAGTAGTAAACAAGTTGTACGCCTGGTGGAGTGACAGTTGCTTTATAAGAGAGCGCTCCGTCATTGGGAGCACAGTTCTCTAGGTTCTGTGTGTTCTTGGTTCTCGGTAATCAGTCACCAGTCTCGAATACATTACTACGTGGGTACGTTGGCTCAGTTGAACTTATTGTTGCATAGAAGCATTCAGTTCATTCAGAGTGGTCATGGGTAATAGTTGTAACAGTATTATATATATATATGTATGTTTCTCACCAGGAGGCTCGTTCCCTGGGTCGCTCGACGTCGAACTTGGGCACCTCGTGTGCGGCGCGCGTGAATATCTCCCATGACGTCACGCCGAACGACCACACGTCACTCTTCGTAGAGAAATGCCACGGCTCCACCGCCGACTCCGGCGCGTACCTATACACACATACTACAACTGACATATACTGACACATATATGCTGGTCATTACGGACATGATACCATTAAATAAGTCACGAAATATTCCCCTCTAAGCTATTTTCTTTTTATTGTTCACGCAGCACATGTCAGGATAGATAAATACAATTATTATAGTACAAACACCAAAGGAGCCTATATCCCAATCCAGGTCATGGACTACCTTTGTGCCAAATTTCATCCAAAAATGTGATTAATTAACAAAAATACAACTTCATAAACTCACACATATCCCAACTTTCACATGTATGAATTATTACTAAGAAGTAAGATAAGCTATCTCCAATTATATCCAATCTACTTTAATGTAATCGACACATTAAATTAGAAAAAATGCTTTGTACCAGAAGTCTCGTCAAACCAAATCGGATTTCAATACACCTATAAAACAGTTCAAAATTACTTCTGCATAGTAATATGAAGATCATTAAATATCGATCTAATTTCTCAAAAATATTAAGTATAAAAATGCGATTCCATTAAATTATAGTATTTAAAATGCTTACCAGTTAATAGGCAACAATCTCTCAGTCTTCAGTCTATAAGCGTTCTCCTCTTTGGGTATTATCCTGGCAAGTCCAAAATCTGATATTTTCACGTGATATTTATTGACTACGAGAATGTTTCTCGTTGCAAGATCTCGATGCACCATATTTTTTGCGGACACGTGATCCATGCCCTAAAAATGAGGTTCCCTTATTACAATATTTATAAATGGCAAAGCTGTCCGTAGACAGTTCTGTCTACAGCATGAATGAGCCGACTTGACCGGGTTACCACTGTCTCACAAAAAACCGACGTGAAACAGCAGCTTGCGTTTCGTACGATGAGTGAGATAATTTTTGGGAAGGCCAAATTCCCTTCCCTTTCCATTAAGTTCGACAAAGCGTTCTTGGTTCTTCAGGTATTGTGGATGTTCATGGGCGATGGACATAACTAACTATCAGATGACCGACTTGTTCGTTTGCTAACACCTATTATTAAAACATGCAAAAACTTTACCGTACTGAAGTAAGTCACTTCGCTCGCCCCTTAATCTCACGTCACCGTTTACTGTCTGAAAACAGCCGCGACGCTAATAGTAACTAGCTTCCGGCCAAGTCATATTACGAGTATCGTAAATAGTAGTAATGGCTCTTTATTTTTAATTTTATTATCTCATATTTTCATGCATATTTTCGAAACATACAGGGTAAACGAGCATGTTGGTCACCTGATGGTAAGTGATTACCAGCGCCCATAACTATGACGACCTTCTCATGACAAAATAGATATCGTTTTTGATATAAAATCCATACGAGTAAAAAAATATCGATACACCGAATCTCCATAAAATATTGATGTATCGAAAAAAAAAATCGTAAATAAAAATAAATATTTTTCAAGCATGCGCTCTTCGAGGAACTATGGGGAAAATTGTAGAGTATCATGGGACCTATTATCATATTTTAAGCTCGACAAAATGTGGGGGTACTGGGTACACCTCTACCTACCGCTTGGGGGATTACAGGCGTGAGTATGTATGTATGTATGTTTAATCAGAAAATATATCCCAAATATCTTTTTTTCGTAAATTGTATTAGATTTCTAAGTCTACGTTAGATTGATAAATAATACAAACCGTCGCGATATCCTTGCAGTATTTTAGTAAGTGTGAGATTCGAAGCTTGTCTCCTTGAAACTTGAGGTAATAGTTGAGCGAGCCTTCCTCTAAATACTCCATTACAATAAGCACATCGGAACTGTGGTCCCACGAATAACCGAGGATTTCCACTATGTTTATATGTTGTAGCGACTGTAAATAAACCAAAATAATATTACTAATGCCACATCAAACACATAACATTTTATTGTAACATTTTTTATCACCTAGGATTTTTTTAGTGTATGTCACTCATGAACGATTCCGTCATTTGACCAATCCCAATTAGCACTGCGAATAATGAACGACCGAAAACGAGAGAGCCGGAACGGATATCACTGATATCGACTGACCGAGTACTCAATCAAATGATAGAACGAAATCGAAATGACCGGAATCGTTACACAAACTAATACTTCAACGAACGGATCACTAAGAATAAATGATTGACACAAGACTATTTTAGTGACTATCGATACATTATGTACATTTTACCTTCATAATCTCTAATTCGTTTTTAAAGTCCTCATACAATGTGCCATTCTTCTCGGCAGCTTGTCGCGTTAGCTTTTTAACAGCTACTTCTTTCCTCTGAGATTCTTGATTATCACGCTCCATCCAGCCCTTAAATACGTGACCGTAGTTACCCTGTAAAAAAATATTTATAAAATACTTTTTACCGTCGAATTTAATAGAAAGAAAAGTGGTTAAAAACAGTATAATAAAACCAATTACAATGGGCATGATCGGTTTAACGAAGTTCTGAGTAGCTAAGTTAGACACCTCGGTATAAAATCCAAAATGACTTGTACCGAACACGGGAGAGGGAAGAGGAGGCGCTATTTAAATCTGAATAAATAATTTCAATTCGAAGTGGGTGAAAACAGGAATGAAAACCAACTTCCATATTTATGGATCTTTCCCAAAAAAAATGGTAAATAAAAGCTTTGTAACAAAAAAAATCAACTTGAAAACTCTATGGTAATGTAGTTTGATTAGTATATGATTGATACCACCAACTCTAAGAGTCGAGTACAAATAAGTTAATACTGACGCTGCCGATCTTCTTGGTGATGGTGACGAGGTAGGTCTTGCCCTGTGAGACGATGGACTCCATGAGCCTGGGCGCGGTCCAGGCGTCGTGTTCATCCCCCGCCAGCCCCGCCAGCCCCGCCATCCCCGCCAGTGCCGCGCCCGTCCCCGCCAGGCTGCTGCTGCGACCTGACGACATCTCGTTTTGCAGCGCGTATGCCAACGCGTTCATATTTTCCAGAGAGTTCGAGCTTTTGTTGTCCGCGAACTGCGATTTGATAAAAACAGTCTCAGTTAGTTTTTACACACTGCGTCCGACCCGCGTTTAAGGTAACGTCCCAAACTAAAGATTATCGACTTCGGAATATAGGTCTATAAGTTCAGTCCTACAACACCCAGACCCAAAAATAAAAAAAAAACACATACTATATTGTGTATATAATAGTTTTCTATGCCATTATTTTTTCTAAACGTTTGTGCACATGGATCACTCATACAAAAATAAGACTCATTGGTTATATTGTTCGAATCTAAAATATACGCTATGTTTGTATTTACATATAATATGTATTTGTATGTATGTAAATATAAACATAATGTACTTATAAACATAATGTTCGACTAAAATAATATCTCAAAATGTAATTAACATATAACTGAATTATAAATCTATGCATATGGTTATCCTGCAATGTAGACTGCGATTCCTTAGTCCATAAATACTGAAAAAAATGCAATTTTACATACTCACAGGATTATCATACTGATCTGACATTGTGCCGTTCATAGATAACACGCTGTTGTCCGATATTAGAGATTTGTTGCTTCCGGCATCGCTAAGTTCACTTGGTATGAATCTGTCGCCTAAAAAAATATCGATATTCGTTTCAATTCTCTTGTCATAAGATATAGTGTACTCCTAGCAAATATGTGTGATAACTAAATTAACAGGGTTTTACCTACTTTTACAAAACTGACATACACTACAGACTGAATTTGAACTAAAACTGAACAAAATAAATCAAAAATCCTAAATTGCCTTTTGTTTAGTCGGGTAGTAACTGAATGCTTTATTAACCGAAATTGAAAAACTATAAGTAATCAATTGACAAGACTGATTCAAATACCTTTTTAAAATGTATTGGAACCGCTGGAAATCTGAACTCATTTACCGAAATATAAAATTCAAGTTAATTACAAAATTCATATTACTTACTCGAAACAGTTTCTGGGTGTCCAACGTAATCGAGCGCTATTTTTGGCTCTTCGTAGTGGTGAATAGGGACGTATTCTGAAAAATAATATTATCATTATAATGTGTTGCGCAATTCTTCCACCTGCCCTTATCCCACTTGGAGTGGGGTCGGCGCAACATGCTTTTTAAAACATATTACAGAAAGAATTGGTTTGTAGTTTTTACGACTCGCTGCCTGCTTGACGTCAACTCCTCTGGGAAGAAAACACGCAGGCCCGAAACAAATATTTGTGATCACAGAAATTTTGTCTCGGTGAGGAAATCCATCCCGCGGCCTCTCGCTTCACAGCCGGCTACTCAATCATTGCATCATGGGAGCTGACTATAATGTAACACTTGAGGAAGAAACTTTGAGATAGTTGGCTTTAGATTTAAAATCTATTAAAATAACTGGTGTAATTTACTTGATGATAATGTACGATAGAGTACTTCTTGGTGACCTACACAATATTAAAATTTTATTCGAAAGGAGGTCTTGTGGCATAAGTGAAGGAAAACTCTGAAAATAATTATTATAAATTACAAATAATTATAATAGAAAATGTAGTGGTGATGGGATTGAAGGAGTGCATGATCACTGTTCGATGATGTTAGACGAGAAGGTAATAGTGTGGGTGAGGGGTGTACCTCTGTGCAGCATGTGGTTCATGTCCCGCATGATCTCCTGCGGGCGCAGCGGGTCGGGCTGCCAGCACTGCGTCACGAGCGCCCACACCTCGCTCGGACAACGCGCCGGCGACAGCAGCCGCGCGCCCATCTCGTAACTCTGATCGACACCACATACATACATACATACATACGAACTCATGCACTCATGCACTCACGCCTGTAATCACCGAATGGGTAGGCAGAGGTGTAACCACTATACCCACATTTCACCGAACGTACCTCCATCCCATAATGTGATAGGGGGCGAGCCTATCACCATATCGGGCACAATTCCAGACTCCGGGCTGATACTGAGTTTTTCATAATACCCAATAACCCAATATCCCTATATTATTATTAGACTTTTTTTATTTTTATTATTAGCTTTAAATAATGAATCTGGCAAGTCGCTCGCCTGATGGTAAGCGTCACCCCTGCCCATAGACAAAAGCAACACCCTCAGAACTTCGAATTATGAAGCACTGCATGACATCGAACTACGCTCGTCACCCGGAGACACAAGGTGTTAAGTCTCACAATGCCCAGTAATTTCACTGGCTTCAATTTCCTTCGAATCGGAACGCAACAGTGTTTACATACCGCTTCTTGACGGCAGACATACTTACCATATGTGGTAGCCGGTAGGTCCCTCATATGTGAGAGGCCGTATGGGTTGGTACCATCGATTTGAATTTGATAGTAGGTTCTCTTATGCGAGGTTGTTAGGGTTAGTATCGCCGCTTTGTCTATTTCTGCCGCCAATCAGTACTGTGTAAGTACTGTTGCGTTTTGGTTTTAAGGACATTGGTGCCAGTAAAACTACTGGGGTTATGAGAACTCGCAGTGGGGTCGACGCAACATACTTTCGTTATGAAAAACCATCAGAACGAATTCTTTACTTTTTGTGAAAATCGCGAGCAAATTTACATACATAAATATATACGGGTCGAATACAGGACCTTCGATTTTTAAGTATGTTAAGAATCAGTTTCAATGAAAGCTTACCCTGGCAGTTAGAACTGGATTCGTCTGAGTAGGTGACTGTCCATAGGAGAAAACTTCCCAAAGCGTAGTCGCGAACGCCCAGATATCACCTATTACGGACCTTTTCGCTAAATTCATATCGGAGAAAAACTCTACAGGCATCCAATGTACACTGTAACAAAATTTTCAATTACTATATGAATATTGCATCTCAATTAAATTTCACTTAAAGTTCCAGCAGCGGATGTTTTTTTGAGTGGCAGAGCCACGCTGTAGACACTTTTGTCTACAGTATGAATGGGTCGGCTCGTCCGGGTCGTTACCACTGTCTCTCAGAAAACCGACTTAAAGTAGCAGCGCTCTGCTGCGTTTCGTACGGTGAGATATCCGGAGGCCCAAATTACCTCCCCTTCCCAATCCCTTAATTATCCTTAACCTTTAAGGTCGGCAACGCGCCCGTAATACTTTTGGTATTGTGGGCGTACATGGGCGGTGGAGATCACTTACCATCAGGTGACCCACTTGCTCGTTAGCCGGCCTATGCTATAAAAAAAAATGACAATACTCACTCAGTGTGCGTGTACTGTCGCAGCGTGGGTCCGGTCAGCTTGACCTGTATGCGGTCTGCATCGATGGAGGCCAGCAGCAGGCGTCGGCAGCGGATGCATCCGTGCACGACGCCCGCCTCCGACAGGTCCCACAGCGCACGCGCCAGACCCGCCGCGACCTTCTTCAGGTGTAACGGATTTATTTTCTCGCCGTTCTCTCTATAGTAAAATATATAAGGTGTTACAGAAAGGTGTGGTCATATTTCATTTTAAGGATAGTTACATATACCTATCTTTTTTTTATTTATTTGTGTTTTACACCTGCCATTATTAATTATGTGGCAACATTGCGAACTTACGTCCTAATTAATCTATTATTATTTTTTTCCTTTACTATCAAACCTATTTCTTCATTTATTAAAGGTTTTTCCTATTTTTTTATTATTATTATTTAATGATAACAATAATAGTAAGAAATGATAAATAACATATACCTGTCAGTGAATGTTTATGTACCGGATCTTGTCAAAATCTAATTAATTAACTATTTTCCTCGCGGCTCGACCTATGTGAAAGTCGTTTTCTGGTATAGAAATTGCCGATGTCCTAATCCAGGTATCCTATCTATATAATAATAATACACCCAACAGTCACACACATAGTCCTGACCCCACACTAGGTAAACCTGTGTCGTGGGTATCAGGAACTACGAGGGACTTGCGGTCCCACAACACCCAGACCCGAGACCAATATATTTTTTTTTTTTATGAAAGAGGTGGCAACGGAGCAAGCGGGTCACCTGATAGTAAGTGATCACCGCCGCCCATGGACACCGTCAATAAACCAATATTTGTGGTTCACACAAACATTTGTCTCGGTGTGGGAATCGAACCCACGGCCTCTCGTTTCGCAGCCGACTACTCGCCCGCTGCGCCACGGAGCTGTCTATGTGCAAAATTTCATGGAAATCCGTTAAGCCGTTATGGCGTGATTGATTAAGAAGCATCAAAATTCACAACATCCAATTATATACATTTATAGTATTAGTAGGAAGTAGAATTATATTCACCTGAGGTAGTCATCAAAAGGTCCGTATGGCAAGTATTCTAAAACCATCGCTGTGGGCGAGCTGAGCGTCACACCGTACAGTCGAACTATTGAACTAGACTG
Source organism: Mimas tiliae (assembly GCA_905332985.1). NCBI lineage: Eukaryota > Metazoa > Arthropoda > Insecta > Lepidoptera > Sphingidae > Mimas > Mimas tiliae. The sequence goes on along the minus strand of HG995256.1, from coordinate 8,742,996 downwards.
TATACACGCCCACTTGCTTGCCAAATCAACAAAGTCCTGCAATAGAGAATAAAACTTAATACACCACCTATTTAATTCTTGTAATTATTACACCAATTATAATTATCAAATAAATCATTATTATTTTTGTCGTACCATAATCTCAGGACTACAGAGTCGCGGACCTTTGGAAGGCATGCGTGGGGCCGACGCCAACACTTAAGAGGCCCGTTAGACAATTTTAATTTAATATTGTGATGTGACACCACCCGACGGCTATCTCTATTTACATTATAGAAATGTAGGACTATTTATTTATTTATTAGATACACCATCGATTGTATCATTTAAAAATTACAATAGGCAACATACCTTAACTACTATCTTAAGACAAAATTAACAATCCTTATAGGTGCATACAACATTCAAGTCTGCGATATTACAATATTATCAATAAATATACAATTAAAATTATATCAGGTTGATTATGTAACATAAAAAAAATGGACATCAAATCCCGGCAGGTTGTTAAGAGAAAAATATGTGCGTCATCTAATGTTATAACTAAATACTCTCTATATTGAATCATCAAATTTGCTCTTGGTATTTCCCAAGACCAACGGAGATTGCGGAAGTGCAAATAATGTACCTATATATACGAAACGGTACTATGACACTGTTCAACAAACATACTTGACTAGGCAAAAAAACTCGATAACAATATCCGTGAATATCTAAAAATATTTAAATCTAGAATGTACAATAAAGTTTTTGTAAACATTACCTTCAAATAGTCGTTCGCTTTATCTCTTTGCAAGGTTTTGAATGCAACCAACAACTTCTTGGTTTCATCAAGCCTCCACAGCGCTTTGTATGTCGCCGATATATTTTCTGAACCAACTTTCTCAGAACCTTAGAAGACGGAGATCACCATAAATAATAATTCAAAATTAAATTAGGCTTTTATTTTTTTTTATTAAAATAATACCTGTATACAGCAATATATCTTTATTCGGTAAACATCTAGGACTCTTATTGTCTTTGAGTATTTCTTGCAACTCCGCCTGATCGATACGGACACCCCTTTTCATCGGCTCTCCGCACAATAATAGCTGAGATTTGTCTGTAAAAAACGTATAAAGTTTTGCAGAACAAGAATATGAGGATTAAGAAGGTTGGTATAGTTCGAGTAGTCAGACGCTGACTAACATTCCGACAGCCACGGTGGCTGAGGGGTTGTCTGCCTGACAACTACAACGGGCAACCGGTCGAAAACTACAAGCCAAATCTTTCTGTAACCCGTGTTAAAGCATGTTGCGCCGATCCCACTGCGAGTGGGATAAGGGCAGGTAGAAGAAGAGAAAGATAATATACTAGCTGTCCGTGCCCTATATACCGCTCCGCTCCCGTGGGTCGTAGTGTAATGTTATATAACTATGAACCATCGTCTCGACAAAAGAAATTAATGGTCTAGTTATTTAGGTTTTCACATTTTAGAATTAAAACATATTTGTTGTAAAAACTAAATCCCACTAAAACATTTTATCGTATTTTGTTTTCGTTATCTATAATTACAACAAAATTAATTAAATTACAAAACCCAATAAATATTCTTATCGCCTTCGACATTCTTGTGACTAATGAAAGGGAAATCCATAATAAAATCTTACTATATTATAGTATAAATCAAAGTCTCGTTTATGTCCAGGTCTACCACCCGTGCTGCCGTCATTCTCGGGGTCATATTATGTTAAAGTTATGTATAAAATGGCAATCCGCTCTGCATTAACCCCTATGTGGACGGCCCGTAGAAACAAAGGGACTAGATATTCAAGTGACACGAGGGATTGGCACTTTGGCGCACGCAATCGTAGCCGATGTTCCATAAAATTAGGTCCATAACTAATACATAAATCCATCCATAACTAATATATACATAAATAATTTCCTGTTCTAAAAAGGTCAGTTTCTATCCTTATAACTTTATTTAGAGCTTTAAAAACGCAATTAAACTTTCAAAGTTGAATTTCTCAAACGTCACTTTTTGTTACTTGTTGGGTTTTAGTAATCAACCCTCGAAATATATGAATACGCCCTCAATCGTTCAAATCGTCCAAAAGTTATACGGTCACACACAAACGCACCAACTATTTTATAATATAAAGATAATTTTAACGTTCTTCATATTATATATCTTTCTATCTGTCTGGCGATATTTCGGCTTAAGGCATATGGTCCGCCTTTCTGCTTAAACGCTTCCACCTCGCCTGATCTTGATCATCCTTTGTAGTGAGACCATTGGCCCTCATGTCTCCCTCTAGGGCACAGGCCCGGAGCTAGCGGGGGCAAACCGGGACACCCGCCCCGGGCAGTCTGGTTCGCTCACCGTCGACTTGTAAGAAAAAGGCGCCACAAAAAGTGAAAAGTACAAATTTATTAATTCTTGAAATGTCGAGTGCACGCACGGTTGTGCATAAGCGCAAAGTGCCCCAAATGCCAAATTAAAGGGTGCTTATTGTCCGATACACGAAATATGCTAACCATTATATTATATTTTTGAGATTTTTAAAGTAATTATCTTAAACACTGGAGCAAGGGGCGCCTCTATAAAGTTTCTGCCCCGGTGCGAAAAATCCTAGATCCTGGGCTGCTTGAACATCTTACTCATACTTAGGTTCAAACCACGACAGAAATCTTCGATCATCAAATAACCTTCTTCTTGAGTGTCCCTCTCACAGAACTGACTTCGTTCACTCTTCTTTTCCGGTTCAATCTATACTCTTATGGAATTCGCTCCCTCTTGAAATCAGGACGTCCACCAACCGTTTTACATTCAAGTTCAAAGTTCGGGCATTACTGACCAGACAAGTGGCAGATTCTCTTCACTAGTTTTTATTGTATTTATACATACATACACACTCACGCCTATGTCCCATAGGGGTAGGCAGAGACTATTGAGTACCACAAGCTACGATCCTGACACACCTCTTTCGCCTCTTCCACATTCATACATCTTCTTGTATTATTATTATATTATTTATTATTCTTCTTATTGTATTTATATATTAATATTTATTTATAATATGTATTCTATAATGTATATATTACTCTATATTCGGTTTTCTTTTATTTTAAGTCTGTTATATACACCTACTTTGTTTCTTCTCTGCATCACCCATGGTCGACTGGTAGAGAATGCCTTTGGCATTAAGTCCGCCTTTATACATTTGTATATAAAGTTAATAAATAAAAAAACATCGTCACGTCAGAGCTTTTAGGGTCGTCCGCGGGATCGTACCCCCGATACGATCTGGATCTGTTCTACTTATTATTATGTTTTAACCAAATCATACTCACCATATTCGGACGGAGGTATGCACTCATTAAGAAATATCCTGCCTTCAGGATTAAGATGACACTCGATTAGTCTTCCAATACTGGAGTATTCTTCTGAATTGAATATGTAACAATGACCTTTAAACTCTATCCTATATGTTTCCGCTATACTGTAACAAAACTCATTTATTATATATTGTATATATTTTTTTTATAGCAGAGGCTGGCAAACGAGCAAATGGATCACCTAATGTTAAGTAATCTCCATCGTTCATGCACACCCACATTACCAAAAGAATCATAGGCGCGTTGCCAACCTTAAAGGAAAGGTATAATTAAGGGATTGAAAAGGGGAGGATTTGGTCCTCCGGATATCTCACACACCGTACGAAACGCAGCAGCAGTAACCGCTACTTTACGTCGGTTTTCTGTGAGACAGTGGTAACGACCTATTTGGTATTGTGGGCGTTCCTAATGCTTTTGGTATTGTGGACGTACATGGGTGGTGGAGATCACTTACCATCAGGTGATCCACTTGCTCGTTTGCCGGCCTATGATAAAAAAAGATAATATTCGTATATTTGGATAATACAAACGCCTGATGATGAACTAAAGCATACCTATTACATTAGGTTGTGTAAATTCATTATTCTCATGGAGTGACTTACCGGACCCGGATGGTCACGCATTCATTACATATTCGTACTAATTCGTAAAAAAATGCCGATATGCATAATTTAAATCATAATACTGAGCACATTTTTTTTTTGTATGGCGAACAAATACATAGTCATGCAAAAAAATACCTATTCTTGGAGCAAACATCCAAATAATATACATTATATTCGTCCTGACACTGCCTCAATATGTAACAACCGTGTTTTTTGCCACGTTTTTCATCAAGTTTTCTGTATGAAAATGCGCCCCTGCGAACAATACCAATAAATATTTAATAAGACCGTCATGAAGTACAGATCGAACACATAAAATTTGTTTCACATACCCAACAGGACCGTGACATTTTATCCGCTGCAAATCTTTCAAAGATGGGGTCTCGTCGTCTTTTGAAAGATTAAAAGTCCATTTTACCATTAACCTACAATTTGAATTTACCAAATTATTATGTTAGTTTTTTTACAATAATTAAGTAGGTCTATAACAACTAACTATATACCTATAATATCCGTCACAAACAGAAATAAACGATGATATCTGCTCCTCTGTTCTAAACTTAAGAAATATCGGTGTACCTCTTCGAGATAACTCTAAAGAGTTGTCGCCGTTCCTTGTTAGGTAAATTAATTCTTCTATTGTGCACGCATGAAACCACTGAAATTAACAACACATATACATACGCACTCACGTCTGTAATCCCCGAAGGGGTATGCAGAGATATAACTACTACACCCAGGTTTCGCCGAGCTTATTTCCGTCCCATGATGTGATAGGGAGCGAGCCTATCGCCATGCCGTTTTAGTGGACTTTGCCATGCATTAGGACAATTATGGCTAATGTATCGTATCATTATGAGCCAGCGTTAATTCACTGTTGGACTTAGGCTTCTCGTAAAGCACGTCATTGAGCCCGATTCTCGAGTCTAATCATCCACAAATCCGGAGGCCCAAATCCCCCTCACCTTCTCAATCCCTTTCCGTTTAAAGTCGGTAACGCGCCCATAATTCTTCTGGTATTGTAGGCGGTGGAGATCACTTACCATCAGTTGACTCACTTGCTCGAATGAGCAAGTTTTTTTGAAAAAACCTGCTACCATCCACTCGACGTATGTCGTCGCTCCACCAAGCTATAGGGCGTTCTATATCTTCCGGAGACGTGGTCTCCACTTAAGAACACGTCACCTCCGACAATTGTCGGTTCTAAGGCTAGTATGACCAGCCCAGTGTCACTTCAGACCGACAATAAAAGATTTTATCCCCAGAAAAGGATGAGTATGGGGCTGACGTAGTAATTGCACGACTAAAAGTCCCTAAAAACTGCAATTTTATAAAAAAGGATGAATAGGAATAAATGAGAGGAGTTAATACAAGTCATGACAGAATTTCTCACCTCTCTTTTTAACGTGTTATACAGTCTTATGCCAGGTTGATGAGGATGGAAAGGTGCTACCATCACTATTACAGGTATTACATCGCCGCCATTTTGCCATAGAACATTCTCGTACTCTTCCGCCAAATAATTTGGCGCCAAAGCGTACAGTTGCTGCAGATATAGATTCTTCACATAGCTGTAATCATTTCCGTATGGTTTGTGTGCAAAAGTCAATTATTCATTAGTTCGCATGTGTATCTGATATTACTAAAACCCACGGATATAAAATTCCAAGAATATTATCTTAGGAGGTTACAAAAGTGAACAAACACATATTCCAATAATAAAAATATTATAATTTAGCCCGAAACCTATCTCGCGCGGATTTTCCAGTGCTCAAACTGTATTATGTAATGTTATGATAGCTATTTTGTTGTCACTATTAAGTTATATTTAGCTCAGTCTTGATTTAGTTCAAAATCATAATTATTAACAGCGGCAGCGTAACACGCGTCACCACGTGACGGTATAACATTATCTGTGTGTTATCCGCAGATGACCTGAACCCACAGATTAATGATTTTTCGCATAGTCAGTGGCATAGGTCCCACAATCCCGATTAAAAACACCTTATATTATTTCTGTTAAGTGTGTGTAAACGGAAATAATTTATCTGTAAATTGATTAAATATTTTAACAATTTATTTATATATTATTCCTATGAAAATTGTATTCTGACTTACTTGACACTGTGTCCAACAGCACATAGTTGCGGCAAACAATCATGGGCGCGTTTCTTCGGGAACGGCCCGTGCTTTCTTACAATCTCTTTGGGAACATATTTTTTATAATTTCTCAGGACGTCATTGAGAGGCAATCTTTCTTCAGCTATTGCACGTGTCCTGAAAATAAACAGAATGATGAAATAATTTATTTTGATAATCTTTGCATAGTAATAACGAAAAGTTCCCCAGATGGGTTGACGTCAGGCAGGCGGCCGGTCGTAAAAACTACAAACCAAATATTTCTGTAACATAAGCATGCTGCACCGACCCCACTGCGAGTGGGATAAGGGCAAGTGGAAGAAGTAATAACGAAACTGTTGAAATATAGTAGAATACAAACTCCATATTCATACATAGACAACACAATTGGTCTATGTGTCAGGCTTTTATATTTCGAATAATATGTGTTAGCTGACGGTTGTACTCGGTATTTATTAAATGTTTTATTCCTCCAAAACAAAACATTCGTTTTAACATTTATTCCCACAGAAACGATCAATATAGTTTAGTTTAGTTATCGATTTCTTACTTTTAAACAAGGATCGGAAACTCTTACTTACGCCGGAATTACATTGGTAAGTTTTACTTATTGTATGTAGTTTACATAGATATACATTTAAAACCTGGACAACATTTTTGTTTTGACTTGTTTTTCTCAACCTTAACGTATGTTATTACTCTAAGCTTTAACATAGCCTTACGTAATTTACTTAACTTTACAATAAGCAATGTTAAATTACAATGTTTTTTTAGCATCCATGTGAGGTCTGCTTGCACTAATAAGTGGCTGATCCAGATGAAGGAGCAGGAAAAGGAGGAGGTTCTCAATTCGGCCAGTTTTTCTTTTTTTGCTTATTTATGTATGTACGTCGATTTCTCTGCCAACTGTGGACCGATTTTGTTAGAAAATAAAAATCATTTGATAGAGTTTAGCTGCGATCTGATGACGAAGTACGGAGTAAAAAAAAGAAACTCCTCAAGGAATAATAGTACACTCGTCGCAATTGTGTTATTGTCTTGGAATTTCCATGCTATTGATGTAACTAGAACTAAAAAAAAAAATTACCGGCAGGGACACTGGAACCGAATCTAAAGATACCTATAGAAATTGTTATTTTTGATTTTCAGTGTTTTTATTTTGAAGTCGGTTTCTAGGTTTTCTTAAAACTTTTTTTTGACGAATGTTGTTTTTAGTCGCTATGACTGTGAGTCGTGGATAGTCTGTGGCAGAATTTCCACCAATGGAAAAGTGGCCTTGAGGTTGTAACGTAACACGGTTGCCATCACTAAAAATAGATAGGTACCAGATTATTTCCTATGAACATGACACAAAAGACCAAATACGTGATGTACCAACCCTTTTTACAAATGTTTAAGGGAAATAAATTATTTTTATTAAAAAAAAGTTGTCATATAAGTATGTAATTGTATTTTTCCTGAACCCGCCAATTTTTTTCCTGGTATTCGATACGTAGAACTGACCTAAAATAAAATAACTTCTTTACGTTTTTTCCTTAATTTTGCTATAATAATATTAATAATTTAAGTGTCGCATTCAAGCAATCGCTACAGAACTACTTCTTCGTACCTAAGTCATGGGATTCAACTAGGTACTTAAAAAAGTTTTTTTATGTGACACGGCATTCACTACACTATATATGATGTTGCTGATGCAGAACAGTAGTCGAGTACTTTATTATTAAAAGCTCTGGGTGGTGAGCTAGTGAAGCTACTGTGCAGGCGTGGCGCTTACCATCAGGCGAGGGACCTGCTCGTCTCGTCAGCCAAATAAAAAAACATAACTCTCGTGAATATAACTATCTCTCACTATAACGGGTTTTTCGCCATGTGTATGTGACAATGATATTATAATATGCAAATTGAATCGCTATAAAAGTGAAGTAACTCATATGAGACCAGTATCAAGTATTATTAATTTAATTATAAAATTTATAGTTATGCGGTTCGGCAAGCTCATCTATTTTTGAAGACGAATGCGTGATGATGATGACCCAATTAACATACTCATATAATACAGACTTGTTACAACATTAAGTTATGTATTTATTTATCTAATGAATGACTGACCAGATTTTAATGTAAATTTCATACTATTCCTAAAAATATTTATGCCGAAGTGAATAAATCCATAACTTTAATCATAATAGCCAGTCGGTCGACTTGATAGAACATATTAGAAGAGGTAGGTATTATTGTAGCATTTATATTTTGTGGTTGACTGCCTCGGTGGAGCAGTTGTAATGCGTACGCGTTACGATTGAGGCCCAAGTTGAGGTCTCGGGTTCGATCCCCGGGTCGGGTAAAGTGGTATTGGGTTTTACTATCACGAAATGCGCAGTATCAGCCCGGAGTCTGGAATTTTGTGCCCGGTATGGCGATAGGCTCGCCCCCTATCACAACGTGGGAAGGAAATACGCTCGGCGAAATGTGGGTGTACTGGTTACACCTCTGCCTACCCCTTCGGGATTACAGGCATGAGTGCGTATGTATGTATGTTGACTTCAAACAAAAAAAAAAACCATAATCGATGCATATTTGTCAGTTACCTATGTAAATAAATAAAGGAAGCCTCCTCATTTATAGTCTGTTAAAACTGTGATGAAACGCTTGTCTTTAAAGTTCTTAGAAAAAATTGAGAGACATTTTCAAAGAACCAATTTTTTTAATAACGAAGAGTCTAAGCTATATTATCGTTATTACCAAAGATTTTAATGTATATGTATACTACGAGACGGACTGTTTAGAAGTAAAATTGCGTCATATATCGCGAGAGTTTGACAGCTCACACACAGGGAGCGCGATAGGGGTTCTACTTGAGAATAAACGAGATGCTAATATTGAATTACGGTCAATTGACCGCAACTTAGTGGTAAAATTTCTATGTACCGCGCAGCTTGTCTAGTAGTATACATTAGGTCTATTAGTATACAAGTCTTTGGTTATTACCGAGATATCACATGTTAATTGATCTGTTAATAACCATCAGTTATTGTTTTCCTGTTACAACGCTATTATTTTTTTATGGTCCTTTGTTATGCACCAAAGGTGGTAGGTACAGACGTAATGATTTATTATCCACAGTTGGCATATCCTCTTAGACCTATGCATTTTATTAATATTAATGGTTACTGGAAATCTACAACGAACAGTGGTCGCTAGCGAGTTCTATCGTGCCACATTATTAAATGCCGCACCGACGTAACAAATATAAAGTATTTTTTTAACACGTTTTAACGTAAACTATCACTGTGCATAATATAATTAAAATCTAACAGTAGTTTTGCGTAACGAATCGGAAACGATATTTTGTTATACGCATATTATAAATGCAAAGGTGTGCTGGTCGATGCTGGAGCGATAGCGACGGCCGCATAGCTGACAGAGGAATTGTGCGCCAAGTGCCTACTTCCAGGTGATGTCAGAGGAAGTGCAGCGCTTTGGTGGCGCTGTTCACGATTTTGAAATAATAACTATCGTGAGCGACAAGTTCGTCTGCTATATTTTTCAATGGTCACGGTTGTCCTTGTCCAAGTCAAAAATGTTAGGGTCTATTTCAAATAATGTTAAATGTCGGTAACATTGGTCCCCCAACCGGCCGTTAAGCATACGCAATTTATGCAGTCTCGGAGACGTAATGGTAAGATGTTTGCATACTCCATAATTCCATACTCTTTTACTAAATTTTCTGAACATCGTGGATGCCTAGCCGATACGACTGTTGATCTCGGCATCAAGTGAGAGATTGTTTTGAGGCAGTAGAACCAACGTAGCAGAAACTGTCAAAACTGTCAGAGGTGAATTATCTAGCAAAATCTCTCTGATTAACACCTTGCACCATCATTACAGTTTTCTTTGTATTTATTGATATGGAGAACAATTTGCAAGCATTATTAAATTTTGTCGCCATTAGTTAAGGTTCCTCTGCGTCATCAGCAAACAGTAGCTATCTACAAAGAGATCCTGGCGGAGTCTTCTGAATTTCAAGAGTATTGTTAAACAGCTTAAGCTTAAGCTGGTGCGAATGTCTATACCTTACGGTAAAAGAATAGAGGTGGTGCTAGAACACAGCCCTAGCAAACACCTCTATTTATTCCAAATGGATTCGTAGTATTTCCATTATAACAAACGGACCCCTTCATGTTATACTATATTATTAAATATAAATTAATACAATTTCTCCCTAGAGATAAAAATGGCACACGCGCAAAACCGCACACAACAATAATTTACTTATAAAGTACGCACCTGACGACGACTCGATTAAAATATCGTTTAGGGTTAGTTTTAAGGAGAGGCGAACTACTAACGTAATATTTTACCAAGAAAAATAAACGGATGAGGATATCAATTCGACGCGTAGATTTCTTCTCTTTTGTATAACCCACGCTTGGTATAACCACACAACATTTTTCGAATGATCTGATTTTAAAGATTATTTCTTTATTAGATAGGATATATCAATAGCTTAAGTATGGTCCCATTTAAATTCACAGTCTAATAAAATTCAACCCTTCTGGGATTTGAAACGGGTATGAAAATATAAAACTTAGAATTTATGCACATCTATTGATGATTCTTTCATTAAAAATATTAAAATTATACTGGTTAATAAAAACAGTGTAGTTTTCGACAGCACTGCAGCTGGTATCAATGTGGTTACTGAACCACCATATAGGGTTTATGGTACACTGGTAAACCCTATATGGTTTACATTTTTTTTTTGCACCATGGCAGATCTATATTCTACATTACTTTTAAATGATAGAATCATGGTGTACTCGACCGGGTTGTTACCACTGTCTCACAGAAAACCAGTATAAACTAGCAGTTTGCTGTTGGTGAGTGTGATATCAGGAGGTTCAAATCCCCTTCCCCTTTTCTCAATCATCCCATTCTTTTAAGGTCAGCAATGCATCCATGATTCTTCAGGTATTGTGTGTTTATGGGTGGTGGAGATCACTTACCATCAGGTGACTCACTTGCTTGTATGTCGCCTTATGCTATTAATAAAAGACATTGCAAGTACTTCAATCTATGTGAAACCGAGCAAGTGTGTCACATTTTTATTACCTGCTGAAATGTTAAACATTAGAGAAGTTTTGACTAGTAAAACTTTTAACATACTTCACTTTCTTAAACTCCATTTATATTGTAAAATAATAAATGTTCAATTCAATTCAATGTTTCAAAATAAATAAAATTATCAACTTATTATTATTATATACAATACTCTTTATTTTAAGTTTTCTTTACATTTTTAAATATTAAATTACTTAAAAAATTAAACATTTAAAAATATAAAAAGTATCACCCTCCAATGGCGAGGCCTTGGACCCAAGCCATCGGTGGTTAGGACCCCAGAGTGAGGAACCTCCTCACAATGCGTGCCGTGTCCAATAACACTGCTTTCTGAATCTGGCTCTTGACCCAATGACCAATTGAGAGCCTCTGGAGGTGTTGATCGAGGCTCTTTGGTATCAACCCATTAACAGAAATGACTATCGGGACAATCATTGTTGAGTCCACATCCCACATATCAGTAACCTCGTGTGCCAGATCTAAATATTTGGATAAATATTTAGACAATATAATATAATAATAATATATATATATATAATAATAATAATAATAATAATATATAATATACAACGTGTTACAGATAGGTGTGGTCATATTTTAGGGTCATTACACACTCCTTATAGTAACTACCTATGTACCGGATCATTTCAAACCAAGACATCCTAAAATTTCACGTTTATTTTAATCATTCGTTGATTAAGATCGATAAGATTGATGACATCACTATTAATTATTATGACACTCACTTTTTTTTCGGGCATACGTACGTAACTTGTAATTTATAATAAAAACACCTGAAAGAGATTGTTTGCTGAAGACGATATAGGTACCATCCTCTGAAGTATTTTAAAGATTTCTTTGTCGGGTCTTCCATCTATGAATTTGGCTTAATACAGCTATTATCAGTTGCACCAACACAAAATACTAATACATAATACTTGTTTTTAGTCAAATACAACATATTATTGATAAGATTGATTACATTATGAACGACACTCACTTTTTAATAAACTTGAATAAAATGTACGTAATTCTACGAACATACGTACGTAACTTGTAACTTAAACACATATGAAGACCTGAAAGACATTGTGTGCTGAAGACAATATAGGTACCATCCTTATGCAGCATCAAAGAAGCATTTTAAAGACTTCATTCTTGGGTCTTGCATCTATGAATTTGGCTTAATACAGTCGACGATCCTCTTAAAAGCTGTTATCAGTTACACCAACACAAAGTACCAATACTGAATACATAATACTGGTTTTTAGTCAAATACAACATATTTTTTGAACTCGTAATCATAATCATCATACTTTATTAAATCAGAACTTGCCGAACTGACTGCGTCAAATCAATATTGACATTTGACAACTGTTTAATGTTTTTTTAATTATAAAATCAATAAATGAAAGGAGGTCTATAGTATCATTGTTTATCTTGTAGTGTTGTCCAAAGTTGAAAGTCGATATCGACATGTTACTAATTCGATAAAAAAGAAAATTCTATAATTATTGTACTAGCAATGCAATCGGATTTGGTACTATGGGAGATAAAATACCTATACCCTTCACTATACATTGCTTAAATTTACCCGCCCCTTTCTATAACACGTAATAAATATTATATATATATAATATTTATTATTATTATTATTATTATTATTATATAAAAATTACCGATACTGCTAATATCATAGTGACCATACAGTTTTGAAGTCTTAATTATTTTGGTAACCACTGACTAGTATACTAGTCCTATATGCCTACATACTTGACTATCAAATTCAAATTAATAAGAACACATAAAATACTTACATATCGGTGATCCCAAGGCCAAAAAGTTCCTGTTTACGTTCAGGATATTTGATTTCTGGTATTTTGCTTTCATTAACATCATTCCTGGCTTGTTGGAAATAGTAATCATATGTTGTCTCATCTAAAGTTATAAGCAATCCCAATCTTGGTACCTGTGAATAACAACAATAATCGTATTTAAACCAGAAAATAGTTCATGAATATATTAATACTATATTATTTGATATTGAGTATGGAAGAGTTTTAATTTATTCATTGTGGCCCAATAATCTTAAAAACATGATCTAACCTTGAAGCGAATCCTCAATTCATAATCCCTTGAGCTGCAGAGGACTTTATAGTTATCTTTGAGGAAGTAATCTGTGCCTCTAACTCGTAACGCAAACAATGTCCGCGTAAGGGGAGGTATATTGTACTTTTTACATAAAATTGTACACAACTCTTCAGCTGTGAATGTACTAGAACATCTTATTACATTCGGCGTGCGGTCAATCACCACCGACACTTTAACTGTCTCTTCGACTGTTGCCATCGTGAACTTGAACCATAAAAAACAAGAGGACGCCAACAGAGATAAGGACTCAAGCCCACTTTGTTAAATGCGAAGATAAAACACTGATCTTAAACATAATGATCATCTTCGATCACTGTAGCAGTTTCTTCAATATCTCCCTTAACATTTAACACAAAAACCTAAATATGTTTATTTTTATCATTGAACCAAATTCTACGTGCGTCGTAGTATTTTTTAGGAATATTTTTGATCGCTATGATCGCAATTCTCACGTTAAGTCTTGAGGACATATGACAGTTATGACACGACTTGTCACTTCATCTTGAAGAAGCAAAGAGCATCAATTCTAAAAAAAGTTAAAACCATAGCGTAAGGCCTACGGGAAAATAAAGTTTAAAGATATACCAAGTTAGAAATAAACAACAGAGAATTAAAAGGCGACGCGCACAGACTACTTAGAAAGAACTGACGTTCAGACCGCCATCTGGGGTACATTGTCTGTGAAGTGTGAACCGTTTGCAAGAATTGAATATGAGTTGCAGTATCATTTTATACGGGCTGTTTTTTTTGTTCCTACATTACCTCGCCTCTGTTTGCTCCAGCATTGGCATTTTACTTAGATTATGCATTTTACGAATAATCATTCAATAATTTCAGGTGTTTATAACACAAATATTTCACATTAGGTAATTCGTTTATTTTCAGTCATATTCCAATAACTGTAGAAGTGAATACCAAACAAAATATATCTTTATCATCAGCATCGTCATTTCTACAAAATGAGGCTGGATATTTAGGAACAGTGAAATACAGAAATGTGGGACAACCCATGATCCGAAAACCTAGACATGTTAAATTGTTTTCTATATGGGATGAAGATTTTCCTTAGGGAAGATAGATAAAGATTTAACTTAAGGACGACATAGAAGTTAATGGAGCTTCTGTTAATTGAGCGTGTATAATATGTTAGTGTTATACCATAGTAGACATCGAAATAAGATAACTTGAACGTTAACTCTCTTATGAATCTGAATGAATATGAATTAAATTTTACAGCCCCGCCCTCTTGCACAGAGTTTTGGTGGGGTAATTTTTTTACGTTTCTTGTCATCTTATTTCGATGTAGGCAGAGGTGTAACCAGTACACCCACATTTCGCCGAGCGTATCTCCGTCCTGATAGGCGACGAGCCTATCGCCATACCGAGCACAAATTTCAGACTCCGGGCAGTTACTGATCATTTCGTAATAGAAAAACCCAATACCACTTTACCCGACCCGGGGATCGAACCCGAGACATCAGCGTTAACCTCAATCGTAACACGTACGCATTACAACTGTAGTACTACGACTTACGAGGCAGTCATGCAAAGGTAATCACACGTAACACTAATACAATTCGCTGGTTTAAAGCCAGCTGGCTGAACGGAAGGCAACAAACTCTTCAAATGCATTTTGTACTGCCTCTCGGTATTGATTATTACCCGCCAAAAAGTACTTCATGAAAAACAAAATCTTGAGATTGAAAAAATATGGGGAAATAAAGTTGCAATCCGTAGGATCTTGTTGAAATCATAGATAAGAACATGGGAAAAGTCTGAAATTGAATCTAGCAACCCTGTGTGGCGCACCGCACCGGCGCGGCGTTGCCAGTGCGATACTTTTGATACATTTTGCGTTACTTTTAGACCTGGTGACACCCTCGTGTTACACAACTCAAAATGCTACTTTTGCATTACTTTTCGTAATGGCATGATATTACAAAAAAAACCGGATTATTTATTTCGTCATTAGGCAAACCGCCTTAATATATTTTATGAAATTGGCAAACTAAACAAGATTTTCAGTTAACTCATCTCTCGAAACACGCTCTCTCATTCATGCACTTATAATGAAGATACATTTATTTGCAAAATAAATACCGACGTAAAAATTACAATGCGAAAACGCTTTTATTCATTTCAGTATCTTACTGACATATGAAGTGAAGTCTCGTTGTGTTTATAAAAGTTAAATCTATGTCGAATATGTTAATGCTTAAAAAATAACACAGTGTATTGTGGCGAATTCTTGAAAGTTTTAATAACTCTAGATCACTTTTAGTTAATGTTTTGTATTCTAGAGGTAATGTGAGCCGTTCTACTTAATTTACTACTACGTAATCCAGAGGACTTGGCAGCGATATCAAAATACTCGTACAGGTAATAGAAAATGGAAAAAACCACGCAATGATGAATGACCGTTTTTTGGTGAGTCAGGCACTGAGAAATCCCAAATATTCATCTTATGTCGACCTCAAGAAGAACCTGCCCTATCCTAAATTATTAAACTTACATCCACACCTAACACTGATTTGTGAATAAACTTGTTTCATAATCGTATGAAGTTAACATTATCGCTAAAAAAATTATTTATTTTTTATACATTGAATACATAATAATAAAAAAACAAGACTGATCCGACTAAGCGGATCACGTAACGATTGAGATATTATAATATCAAGATATAATCGATAAATATCAAGTTATTTAATTAAGTGCTCATTTGACATTCAAAATAATTATAAAATTACATATTTTTTATAAGTTAAGAGATTGCTTTTGTGATCAAAATTATACTTTTCCGAGCACTTTCTTTTGTAACTTTTGACTATCGCGTATTGGCAACACTACACTGCGCAGCGCTGAGCGCAGCCGCCATCCGCCATTGTTCAGATTCGTTGTCTTTGTTCAAATTTTTGGCATATTTTTTGCTAAATCAAGAAACTAAGAGAAGCCCAATTTAATATCACTCACTGGTAAGTTTTGTGCTGTTAACAAAGCCATTACCGTACACGTATAAATGTGAAAAAACCTCTATTTTGCTGCACGTGCAAAAATGTAACCGTTGCCAAAAGCCGGCATAGTTTTGTTTTCATTATTTTTTGTGTCTAAATATTACTCATAATATTAATATTGTGGTCTCTGTAACACAAAACATCGCATTGCTATTGCGATTGCGATGCGAATTTTAATTCATCTATATAAATGAAATTGGTAGGTAGCCAACTTTAACAACTTTTTAATTCAAATGAAGTACTACCTACTTAAAAAAACCGATTATACCTTAGTGTTTAAAAAGATTTTAAGACGAGTAACTGTTACCTACCCAGTTGAATATCTAAGTACATTGCTGAATTGAAATGTATACCATATACGCTTAATCATTACAATTAATATATTTTTAGAGGGTAATCCTATATTGTTCACGAATACATGACTATGCAGTTTATAATCCACCTCTGTTCTATGCGCTTGGAAACAATCTGTTATAGATGTTTATAAGAGAATTCAGTATCTAAATACATACCTAATATATTGTGTTCACTGGCAAGGTTGCATAAATTTATTATATTGTATGGTTGGCATGTTACGAACTGTTCAAATTGTCTACTAGCCCCAGCTCCAACCGCAGAAATAGATAAAGCCTAGCTATTAAGCTTATATAGCAATAGCTGAGTAGGGAGGAGTGGTGGCAACTGCTGAGACAAAAGTTGCAGGTTCAAAACCAAACTAAATATTTTCCATTCTGACTTTTAAGGGTACTCATTGTTAATTATTGCTTGCTTTAATAGTGAAGGAAACATTGTGAGGAAACCTGCACGCCTGAGAAGATTTCCATATGAATTTCGAAGGTACATGAATTGTGCCAACCTTCATTAGGCTAGCGAACACGCTAGAAGCTGTTAGACTAAGCCCTGACACCTGTCATTCAGTAAAGGGAGTCCCGTGCGCAACAGTGGGCCGTATATAATTATTTTTATATGGCTACTAAGCTTGCCAGCCTTATTATGATAATTATTGCCTACTATATTTCAGGCCTGCATACTTAAGCTGGGCACATAACGTGAACTTGCAACTAAGGCCCATATTCAAGAACAACACTCAAGTGAGCTCTTTGCTAAGTGTCGGTTTTTGTACACATGATTGGTCCGTTTTTGTTTGGCACTAAAAATAAACCAATCACATATATAGCAATCGACACTTAGCAAAGATTGATTGTTGTTCTTGACTACAGGCCGTAGTCTAGTGAGTTTGACTTACAATGATAGCAGTTTTAAGTTAGTTTAAGCAGTTTAAGTTATTAGTTTATGTTACATCTCTTGTACAAATTAATGTTAACTGTTTTTACTATTAAATAAATTAAAAAAAAAGTAATATTTTCAACTAACTTATAAAAAGGTTCTGTATTCAACCTGTATGTATATGTAAGCTATTTTACGATTTTATAAAAATGTAATACACCAATTTTGATCATTATTTCAATATATTCAAGAAGGTATTACTGTATAATTAATATATTGTTCTCATGTAGAAAGTTATATATATAATATAGGTCGTCAATATTTTAATTTAACAGATATTGTGGATTGTTTTATGGTAATATTTTTTCTATACCTAGTTTAAATACTATATTATTGTCTTTTTAAATGCTTGAATGATAGGACGAGCAGGTGGCTTACCTGATGGGTAGCGATACACCTGCCAATAAACAGTAGCAAAACCACACAGAGTTTTGAATTACAAATTACCTTCTGCATGGCACTGCAGTGACCCCACAACACTATGTTGAGTCATAGATGCCAGCAATTTCATTGGCTTCTATGTCCTTCATAGAACATAGTGTTCGCACACTGCTGCTTGGTAACAGAAATAGACAACGCGATGGTAGTTTTTCATGCCCAATTTCACCACCTTGGAAGTGTAAATTTTCCCTTGATTTATAATAATTACAATCAACCTTGAGGTACAATATTATTTCATTCCCAAACTGCCTTTGTATTTAGATGCCAGTAATTATTTCTGATTTCAGAAAATGGATGATGATTGGGATGATTCTCCTGATGTGAGTATTTTTTCTGATTTAATACACACAGATCATTGATAACATAAGAAATAGCGATATGATAAATTTACAATAATTTGCGGGAGCAAATCAACCCCTCTGGGCACATAGGGGTTGACGTCAGGCAGGCGGCCGGTCGTAAAAACTACAAGCCAAATCTTTCTGTAACATGTGCTAAGAAGCATGTTCCATGATCCCACTGCGAGTGGGATAAGGGCAGGTGGAAGAAGATACAATAATTTGTACTAAAATGTAAAAGTGCTCCAAAATTTAAAATCCGACACTACAATCAACTCAAAATGATAGCGTAGTGGAGATCTTCAAGATACAGGCACATCAGTTGTACAAACTGCCTGCCTGATTACAACATAATAATATTTTGTGAAATATTTCAACGCTCACTATGTAATCTGCGATCACAATGTCAATCTTATTGGCATACTTAATCTTATTTCCATACAGATTGTAATACTTACCTACATGATTTAGAACCTGTGTCACCATCATAGTAACACGTTGTATACGCACTGTAGTACCCGAAGGGGTAGGCAGAGGTGTAACAAAAACATCCACATATCGCCGAGCTTATTTCCCTCCCATGACGTGATAGGGGGGAGCCTATCGCCATACCGAGCACTATTCCAGACTCAGGGCTAATATTGAGCATTTCTTAATAGAAAAAAAACAATATCACTTTTACCCATCCCGGGGATCGAAAACAAAACATCAAAACAACAGTCGTGCCACCGAGGCTTATCTGTGTCCATGACTATTAATGTTTTCCCTTTATCGCAGGTGGTAGCACCGCCTCCACCATCAATTAACAACAAATACGATCATGTGGACGAGGGACACAGTTTGTCCAGGGGCAGAGGATTCCCATCATTTAATGATGACGGTAAGTCATAATTAATAATAATAAAATAATAGTATTTATTTATTATTTTATTAATAAATACACCCAAGAGTCACACACATAGTCCTGACCCCACACTAGGTAAACCTGTATCGTGGGTATCAAGAACTACGAGGGACTTGCGGTCCCACAACACCCAGACCCGAGACAAATATCGCCTCGCCTCGCCTGTTGCGCCACGGAGGCTGTCAACTGGAACTTAGTTATGCGGAAAAGATCCACACCACATTAAAGTATTTACGCGTAAAGGATCCAATTGGGTTTCAATGGGGGTGAATATGCTTTCCGTGTAACTACTCAATGAGAGTTGAATTGTTTCCACATAAGCTGGAACTTTTATTTTGATCATGTATCTTATCCATTTTGGATTAAATAAGTAATTGTGTTGTAAGTTATTGAAATATGCATTTTTTACTTACATAGTATGTAAGTATTCCTTAATATTTTGTAGGACAAGTTTAGAAATATCAGGTAGCCATATTTTTTGTAGTTTTTATTAATTAGTAGGTATTTGGACTTATTATGATCGATATAATATTTCTACTACAATAAATTGAATTAGAAAAATAAACAACTTTGAATTATTCTTCTAATGACAGCCTCCGTGGCGCAGCGGGCGAGTAGCCGGCTGCGAAGTGAGAGGCCGTGGGTTCGATTCCCGCACTGAGATAAATGTTTGTGTGATCAACCAAAATTTGTTTCGACTCTGGGTGTTGTGGGACCGCAATCCCTCGTAGTTCCTAGAGGTTCATAGAGGTTTACCTAGTGTGAGGTCAGAACTATGTGTGTGACTTGTGGTGTATTTATTATTTGCATAGCAATTTTATAGTGTATTCAATAACATTATATAAATGAAACTGCAAACAAATAACAATGTCGTAGACATAAACACCTTGATAACAACTTGCCAAAACAGATTTTAAAATACAGTTCAAGTTCTGATTAGTTGAAACACTTTTTGTCTTTCTCTGTCAATGCCATTTATACAGTTGCTAGAAGGAGACAAAGCCATGTTTAATTAATCAGCCCTTGAACAACATTTTTAAGGTCCATGATTATTAGTTAGATTATGAGACAAAAGCGTTATTTTATCTTTGCAACCGTCAAACAGCAATAAATAATAATACTAGCCCTGTATTATATACGTTCCACTGCTGGACACGGGCCTCCTCTACTGAATGAGAGGGGTTAGGCCTTAGTCCACCACGCTGGCCTAATGCGGGTTGACAGACATCACATACCTTCGAAATTCTTATAAAGAACTTCTCAGGTTGCAGGTTTACTCACGATGTTTCCTTCACCGTTAAAGCAAGTGATAATTAACAAGTAATACATCTATTACAAAGGATATATTAAATCTATAAAAAAAAAACGATAAAATATAAGTAATTTATGACCGCTATTTAAAGAATACTGAACAATTTTTGATAATAATAATGTTCTTTTAGATTTGGACAAAGGAAGCAATGGTTTTGGTGATAGAAGAGGCCGGGGCGGTCGTGGCGGTGGACGCGGCGGGCGGGGAGGCCGCGGGGGACGCGGCGGCTCCAGGGAACCACGCGGGGATTATGAAACTAATGGTGACTAACATTCTATGCTATAATATTGCACAGCTAGAGCGCGCGCGAGAAAGACAACAAATATCTCGGATACAAGTGTCGAACATTCGATAAAATTACGACTTCATTACAGGATTCGTAGATAAAATACTACATAGAGGCTGAAAGTAGTATTTTCTCTACTTTTGACATAACGAGTTGAATATTCTATGCAACCATGTTAGCTTCGATAGAGATAACCAGATAAAACTGTTTTTTCACAACAAAACGAGTTGACAAATTATCTTATTATTATTATGCTAAGCCCCTGGATACGCAAACGAGCCAGCGGCCCATCTGATAGTAAGCACCTCTCATGGACAGTGGCAATAATACCAAAAGCGCAGCCAACATGCCTATTCTGTGAACATTTTAGTCGGCTACTTATAACGATCCACATGATAGATCTCTTTAAATGTTGTACAGAGGCAGACTAGACCAGTGTAGACTTGATAATAGAGTCCCGTTGACACCCTTTGGGTATGGACCCTTAAAACTATGTTTCAATCGAAAGGGTTGACACCTCGCATCTTCAGGCAAAACAGGTGCAGGACAAAGTGAGGGGTTTAAAAGGGGCAAACATGCAACTACGTAATTTATGAAAAGAACAAAGAAAAAAAGTTAATTGCCGTCATGAGACGCGCAACATACATAATACATTAAACTTAAAATAAAGATTATTGATGATAACCTCCTCCTTTTTTAAGTCGGTTAAAAATATACAGTTGCATGCGTTCACGGTGACAATATGAGACTAGCTCAGCATAATACTGTGGTTTATGGGTGAGCCACAACACAACACTAATTTTCGTGGCCAGCCTTTTTCTGACATTTTGTGCAATGAAATATGACGTAAACTAAAATCTTTTGTATTCCAATATAATAAAAGGAAGGAAAACGAAATAAAAATCTCGCAAGTAACTAACTAAAATGTCAAGTGTCTAACTAAGCTGTTTCTTGTATTTTAAGGCGTCTTTACTCCACTTGAGTTCTAATATGGCTCAGTTTCATTAGAAAAAAGTCTTCTAAATAATACTCTTCAACTAAAGGTTCGAAACATTCCCATTCAGTGTCGAATTACTACTTATAAAACGTGTTAAGTGTTCACTTTCTGCAGTCCTTATAGTTTGTTAAGGCACGGTCGACTCTCAAATAAAAAAAAGACCATCTGTGGCACAACGAAAGACCTTTTCTAAAAATACAGCGTAAAAAAAACACGGGCAAAAAATATCGCATAGAATTTTTAAAAGTACTTTACTATTCCATTAAAAAAACAAATTACCCTTCAACATCGAAATAAGATGACAAGAAACGTAACTCAAGCAAAAAAAATGACCCCATCCAAAACCTTTGCATGTGTAAGTAAGTGGAGCCGTATTTTTGGCAGATGTATATGAGAGTTATCGTTCTATAATCTTATTTCGATAACCTTCAATCTTCTTATCGAATGGTTAATGGCCAACCTAGTGTCAGAGTTTTCCAAGCCACCCGCAGGCCTCCGACTTGGCTTAACGACTGCTATCAGTTGATAAAAGCCAGGACCGACATTTTACGTGCCCTCCGAAGCACGGAGACGCTCTGTTGAAATACCACTAAGCGGTCACCCATCCATAGACTGACCGCAACCAAGGGTTGCTTAACTCGCTTATCGTTTACAGATTAGTAAGTGCAACTAGCTATGAGCGCCTCAATGATTTACTTTGACGTTGAAATTGTATATATTTTGCGCGATAACAACATATTCCTTGTTAGAATTAGGTAGACATGGTACCTGTTTAAAAAAAACACCGGGTGTGTATTTTTTTGTCGTCTATTTACATCTACATACGCTCTCATATTTGTACTCCCAGAAGGGGTAGGCAGAGGTGTAACTAGTACACCTCCATTCCACCATTTTTTTTGTCTATTTCTGCCGTCAACGAGCAGTGTGTGTAAGCACGGTTGTTTCGGTTTGAAGGACATTGATGCCAGTAAAATTATTGGACATAATTTGACTTAAAGTCTTATGTCTCGGAGTGACGAGCCCAGTCCAATGCCATGCAGTGCTTTGTCTCATAATGCCCAGTAATTTCACTGACTTCAATGTCCTGCAAATCGGAACACAGCAGTGCTTTCACACTATTGTTTGGCGGCAGAAATAGACAAAGCGGTGGTTCCAACTCAGAAGGCCTCGCCTAAAATATAATATATTTCATATACTAACCATGTTAGTATTTCCCAAGGTGATTACCACGACGAGAGAGATCGTGGTGACCGTGGAGACCGCGGTGATCGCGGCGACAGGAATGAGAGGGGACGCGGCAGAGGACGGGGCGGCAGGGGCGGAGGCGGGGGCGGCGGGGGGAGGGGAGGTGGCGCAGGCGCGGGAGGGGGGGACGGCGACAATGAAAACATGGGAGAAGAAGGAGAGAAGAAACCACCAGTCACCTATGTGCCGCCAGAACCCACTGAAAATGAACAAGAAATATTCAGCAGCTCCATCAGCTCAGGAATCAACTTTGACAAGTTCGATCATATTGCTGTTAAAGTAAGCAGCTATAACATGTTTTGCATATTTATTGGAAATTAACTGACAGTACTCTCAGTACTGATGCTGTTTTTGACTAGAAAACTACTGTGTGGTTTACTAGCAGTGCTGTCGTTGCTTATAAAAATCGAAGTCAGCAAAACCGAAGCACCACCAATCAATGGTCAACATAGCGGTGATCCTTTTTAATATCTCCAGCCATACTGGTACACTGGTGGTAAAAGTATTTTAGAACGAAAATCCAGTACTGACAAAAATGACACATTTGCTCTGTTAACTGACAGCACTGTCAGTAAATTTTCGAAGACGCCCATATTTACACTTCACATTTGTGAATATGTTTATAATTTTTTTTAGGTAAGCGGAGAAAATCCCCCTGCACCAATAGATAGTTTTGAATCGGCCAATCTGCGAAAATATGTGCTCGATAACATACTTAAGTCTGGCTATAAGAAACCAACACCTATTCAAAAATACGCAATGCCTGTCATAATGGCGGGGCGCGACTTGATGGGGTGCGCACAAACTGGATCAGGAAAAACTGTAAGAATATTTATATTATAACTCATTCGTTTTAATCACATTATATATTCTCCGCGACAGCCTCCGTGGCGCAGCGGGCGAGTAGCCGGCTGCGAAGCGAGAGGCCGTGGGTTCGATTCCCGCACTGAGACAAATGTTTGTGTGATCCACAAAAATTTGTTTCGGGTCTGGGTGTTGTGGGACCGCAAGTCCCTCGTAGTTCCTGATACCCACGATACAGGTTTACCTAGTGTGGGGTCAGGACTATGTGTGTGACTGTTGGGTGTATTTATTTATTTATTTATTTATTTATTCTAATCTGTGTATAAAATTTCATGCATTAATTCTTTTTTTTTTTAAACTCCTTTTTTTATCTAGAATGACGAAACGAGCCGGTCGCTCGCGTGATGGCAACGCCTGCCCATAAACAGAAAAAACACCACACAGAATTTGAATAACAGAGCACTGCATGGCACTGGACTGCACTCGTCACCCCGACACAAGATATTGAGGGGACAATGTGTTATTACTGCGTATTTGAAAAACGCAAATGATATTCTAATTTCTTTTAGATTCATTTAAAATAGGCATAATAGTTTGTACAACATAATTTACTGTGATTTTTATTCCTCAGGCGGCTTTCTTACTACCCATAATAAACATGCTCTTACAAGATGTGAGAGAGCTAATCGTTTCATCCAATGGTTGTGCCCAGCCACAAGTAAGTGCTTTTTTCAATATAGAATAATTTACGCGCGTAAATTAATTTTCTCATAGAAGGCCCATGAGCTATTGTAATACTTATGTATGTATGTACTTACTTAAAATTTTATTTAATACCTACTTGCGTATTATGTAAAAGTGTTATTTGTAACCTTTCCAAAATCATAAATTTATGTACTAAGAAAATGTAACATTTGCTCTGCCGTTTGCATGAGTTAGTTGTTTTAATCGTATTCGAAAAATGAGTACAATTTTTCCTTTTTTTTCTCAAAAATAAAGTTATTTTTTATACTATGTATTTTCAGGTTATAATAGTTTCGCCTACTCGTGAGCTTACATTGCAAATATTCAACGAGGCAAGAAAGTTCTCTTATGGTTCCATTTTGAAAATCGCTGTAGCGTACGGAGGCACGGCAGTTCGCCACCAAGGCGACAATATTTCTGTAAGTACTTGAACATAAAGTAAGCGTCACCCCAATAACTAATTTATAATAATTTTATGATATGCAATCTTCTTTATATATATATATATATAATTCTACTGTACGTGTGTGTGCCTGAACTCCTCCTAAACGGCTGGACCGAATTGAATGATTTTTTTGTATGCTTTTGGGTGGCGCCCTGGATGGTTTAGATTCACAATTGGACCCGGTAGGTAGCGCTGTTGTAGTTGCGGGTGAAACCGCGCGGGACAGCTAGTTACATATAAAATTAGCCAAAACAGCACCTAATGAGTTTGTATGTTTGCAGAGAGGATGTCACATACTAGTGGCGACTCCTGGTCGGCTGCACGACTTCGTGGATCGCAACCGCGTGTCGTTCGACAGCATTCGCTTCGTCGTACTGGACGAGGCCGACCGCATGCTCGACATGGGCTTCATGCCCAGTGTCGAGAAAATGATGGAACATTCCACCATGGTGCCTAGTGTAAGTTACTTATTCTGTTTTGTGTTTTTTTATAGGTTGGAAAATGGGCGAGTGAGTTACTTGATAGTATGTAATCTCCAGTGCTCATGTTTATCCATAATATCTGAAGAATACGGATGCGTTACCATCCTAAAAGAAAATAAATTATTAAGGTAATGAGGAAGGGATTTGGGTCTCCAGGTATCTCATTCATCATACGAAACGCAACAGCAAGCTGCTACTTCACGTCGGTGTTCTGTAAAACAGTATTAATAACCCAGTTGAGCCAGCTCATTCATGCTGTAGACAAAACTGGCTCTACCACTTATCCATTAGAACGGTGTGTGAAACAAAATGAACGAATTAGTAGGACTATCTCGCTATCTTCCTGATTCTTCGCTCGCGTGCACTGCGTTATAGAGTATCGTATAGTTTGACGTCATCATATAAGTCGTGCACTTTTTTTATTGTCTCTAAAATCATGCCCTCCACCAGTTTTTTTTTTAATTTATTTATTTGTCTTTTACACCTGCCATTATTAATTATGTGGCAACATTGAAAACTTACGTGCTAAATAATCTATTACATTTTTTTACCTCCACCAGATTTAAATAGTCTCTAACTTTAATTATTTTTGAGGACATTAATAAAATTCTTTCTATTATGAATTATGGTCAATGTAAGCTATTGATTTTAAAATCGTTAAAGAATACATGTATCAAACCTATTGCTTTTGCCAGTCTGAAGTTGGTTGCAAAAGGCGTCAGAGTTATTGTTTTGTGAAATTAAGTGTTACCGGGTAAGGGTAGGTGTGAAGACTAATGTACTTCAGATTGGCCTTGTTATGGAAACCTACGATTTTATTTGGTTTTATTTGTGGTATTTATTTAAAAATAAAATGATGTCCTAATAACACACACCTATGCAAATATGTCTTCTTTTGGACGAGTTTTGCTTATTTACATACATATTTCATGTATTTGCATATTGTATTTAATGTTTTAAAGGTAACTAACCTGTTTTTAAGCCGCTCAAAATGACGTAATAGCTAAATTTACAAAAAAATATTACAAAAATAATAAACCAGAAATAAAAAATAGCCAAGGTATTATTAAAATAATCATACAATAATTCTATCACATCATATTGTTTCATTGCCCTAGTGGCAGCATACTTAGGATGAGAAACCGTGAGGTCCTAGGTTGAAATCCCAGGTTGTACAAACAGAATTTGTGTTTTGGATACGAAAAATCTACGTGTGATTTGCATGGTATTGTAATTTGTGCCCGCTATGGCGATAAGCTTTTTTCCGTCGCCTATCATGTGATTGGGAACTATGCCCATCAAACCATTGATGTCCTAGTTATAATTATATAAAACTAGCCTTTACTCGCGGATCCGCCCTCGTGAACGGCTTTTTCCGGGATAAAAAGTAGCCTATGTTACTTAGTGATAATGTAGCTCTCTAACGGCTAAAGATTTTTTGAAATTGGTCCTGTAGTTTTTAAGTTTATTTGTTACATACAAAAATACAAATCTTTCCTCTTTATAATATTAGTGTAGATGTACGAGTATGTTAAATTTAACGTCAGTTATAAATCCCCACAGGGCGAACGTCAAACCCTAATGTTCTCTGCAACATTCCCTGAGGACATTCAGCACTTGGCTGGCAGGTTTTTGAACAACTATTTGTTCGTCGCTGTCGGTATCGTCGGTGGTGCTAGTACCGACGTTGAACAAATATTTCATGAAGTTACCAAGTATGAGAAGCAGACATCACTCAAGAAACTTATTGAAGAAAATGGTAAAAATTATTTTACCTTCTTACTTAAACGCTTTTATTTCGCTAATCTTGAGCATCCTCTTAGTGAGGTCACTGGCTCTCATTACATTTTCTAATACTAACCTTCTAAATATAAGTGGTACGACAAAAGAGGCTAATTAAAAAATATTGCAAAACTTTATTGCAGATGGCAAACGCATACTAGTGTTTGTGGAGACGAAGCGAAACGCTGACTTCATAGCAGCCATGTTGTCTGAACAACAAATGCTCACTTCATCTATACATGGAGACAGAATGCAGCGGGAAAGAGAGGAGGCGCTACACAATTTCAAGAGCGGCAAACACTATATATTGGTCGCAACCGCCGTCGCTGCTAGGGGATTAGGTAATTTGTTAATAAATAATAATACTAGCCCTGTATTACACATGTCCCACTGCTGGGCCCAGGCCTTCTCCACTGAATGAGAGGGGCTAGGCCTTAATCCACCATGCTGGCCTAGTGGGGGTTGGCAGCTTTACATACCTTTGAAATTCTTTTGGAGAAGTCAGTTTAATAAATGTACATATTTTTACATGTCGAGTATCATAATAATAATATTACACTAATACTTATTTTTTGTTCCAGATATAAAGAATGTAGATATTGTAGTTAACTATGATCTTCCAAAAAGTATTGACGAATACGTACACAGAATCGGCAGGACCGGTCGTGTAGGTAATAGAGGAAAGGCCGTCTCTTTCTATGATACTGACCAAGTGAGTTATTAATTATTGAATTATTACTGTGGATGGGAAAAGATTTTTGAGTTTTTTCACCATAAAAAGCACTTGCGGCCATATATTTGTTTGACTACCGTTACACATCCAATATGATAACCGCATCGGGCGTCTCAAGTCGGAAACAGTGTTG
Source organism: Mimas tiliae (assembly GCA_905332985.1). NCBI lineage: Eukaryota > Metazoa > Arthropoda > Insecta > Lepidoptera > Sphingidae > Mimas > Mimas tiliae. The sequence continues at coordinate 8,714,652 of HG995256.1, read as the reverse complement.
GCATAGCATACCAGCTGACCAGGAATCCAAATCCAAAATCCAATGGTCTGATCTGACAGTTCATAACAAAATCGATCGTATATTCCCAGTTGTAACATTACTAACATAGACATCATAGTTATCTTCAAAACTATGTTTGTATAATCAACGTGGCATTTTTCAACATTGATAATTTTGTATGTGATGCTAATTGATTCTGTATATCTGTATTTTTTCCTGGCATGGTAAAGTGACTACATTGGTCCAGCCCAAATATAATTTAGACCGTTGAAGACATTGTGTCGGCAAAATTATACCGGCCTATATTTCATTACTTATGTTTTTTTTGTAAAATATCAATGTATATGATGGTTTTCCCACAGGATGGGGCACTAGTAGCGGATTTAGCCAAGATCCTGCGGCAAGCTGATCAATCTGTACCAGACTTCTTGCAAGGAGGCGGCACGGCCACATACAAGGGCAACAAATATGGTGGCAGTGATATAAGAGTAAGAATATATTTTTACAATATTCTTAGTACTAGTCTCAGGCCCGTATTACAGAACGATACTTAAGTGAGCTCTTTGCCAAATGTCGGATTTCTGTACACGTGATTGGTCCGTTTTTGTTTCGCGCAAAAATAGACCAATCCACGTGTACAGAAATCGACACTTAGCAAGGAGCTCATTTGAGTATCGTTCTGTAATATGGGCCTCAGACTCAAAATGTCCACCGCTGTTAAAACTTGACCTTTCTGGACGGATGTATTTAACGAAACTGCTTCAATAATTCATGCAAACTAAGATGTTTTGTTAGTTGTAAAAAAATGTTATTTAGCAGCTTTTAGTCCTATCTGATCAGTTCTGATACATGCAGATCAGTGCCTTGAAGTATGCTATTCGCACTCGTCAATGCCGGTGCCGACGCCTTCTGTTTTCTAGTTAGTTTAGACACTTGTAGTATTGTAGTTATGTGTTTGAAGATGGCAGGCATGCAATTTTTTTATTTGGTGTCCGTGTCTGGTAAATACACTCTAGAAGACTCTACTCTACGTTGGAGTACTGATAGCGTCAGAACGACACTCACGAGTACGAATGAATTTTCACTAATCGGTACGTAACTGATCTACACGTGTCGGAACTGACATGTGCGGATATATTTGTCTTATTAATAATTGTACACTGAATATTTATTTCCACATGCTTCGTAAAGAGGTCGGAGTATGAGGTAACAGTCATTTAAAAATGTTTTTTTTTTTTTTATTAGCGTAAAGACGATATGAGCGAGTCGTTCGCCTGATGTTAAGCGTCACGCCTGCCTATAAACAAAAGCTACACCAATCAGAACTTCGTATAAACAAAAGCTACACCAATCAGAACTTCGAATTATGAAGTACTTACTGCCATGGCATTGAACTACGTTTCACACCCAGAGACAATAGATTCACATAATTAAATATTAAAATCATCTTTCACCACTTAGTAGGTACTGGTAAATGTTATGGGTCGGATTAACACACAAATGAACAAAATAAAAGGCCACCATGCGGTTTATTTACATGGTGAAACAATTATGTCAAATAGTACTTTCTAAATTGGCTGTCTAATGGTGTCTAATCTGGCAGTTCAATAGGGAAGTTTACTATATTTTGATTGTGTATATTACTTTATATACAACAGAAAGAAACTGTTTACGAAAATAGAATTAAAGTTGTATAAATAATTTATTTAGTTATGTATTAGTATGGGCAAAGGTGGGCGCGTAGGGGGAAAATCTCCCGCACGTGAGCATAGTAATGGCTGACATCTTGTAACGTCAAAAGATTCGTCGTGCATTATTTTCCGCTATTTAACAATTACCCCTTCTACAAGAATTAAATTGCTTCATACTTATTTATTTTTGACCTCATTTATAAAATTATTTCGTATACTTTTGTATAATTGACCTCATCGATTAAAATAATAGTAATATCCAGTTAAATTCCATAATTAAATGTTAGTTGTGAAATAGACTGTAATTACGTTTGGTGTTTTAATTTTCAGCAAATTTTTGTGCAGTTTTCACAAAAAGGTTTTTTCATTGTATTTGTTGTTGCTTGTAAAATTATGCAGAATTTCAATTCAATTATTATTTTTAAATCTAAGCTAAAAGAATAAGTAAATAATTAAATATGATTGATAGTAATAACATGTATATTAATCGAAATAAATAGCTACAAGTAATTATTTTATTGCACCATTAACACCTGAATGATATTATGTTAAAGTTGACATGTGTTTTTGTTAACTTCTCGAAAGTTCACTATACTAGTTGATTTTGTTCCGTAATTATCGATTTGATATAACTTTAAAAAAAATCTCGAATATTCCAGTATGTTGCGTAATTCCTACAGATATAAAATGAATACTTGTCCGTTTCAGAACTTTAACACAGCAACTACGACAACAGTGGAACAAGGGCAGGAACCTGAAGAGGAGTGGTAAAACACCAAGCTTTACTTGACATTACAACGAGTGGACTCTGTTAACAGTGAATAGTATACTGTGCATCCATACAAGTGTTCAACCTTCTATGTGACTTGTGTGAACTGAGATAGTTTTTGTTATTTTGATTGGAGTCAGTCGCAGGTTGAGGTTAGTCAGGTTGTGGTATTGCATGGATGCACAGCGATGATTGTGCAGCTGGAGTGCATGTTTATGTGTATCATTGGTGCTTATGCCGCGAGTCGTTCTAAACTGACTCTGGTTGAGCCAACGTGTTGAACCGAATTTGTTCCTATTTAGGAATAACATCTCACCTTTATTTTTAGACCACTTCACTACAAGACTGCGTTTAGTTCGACAAGTATTTTAGAATAATTTAAGTGTTAATTTTAAGATTCTGATGTCTGTACATGATTATTCGTTACCGGGTGCATAAGAACCATTGATTTTAACGCATATTAACATCGTTCTGGTGTACTTATGTTATTGTTTATTTAGATTTAGCCCTCGAAAGGTTTTTTTTATTTTGTATTTGTTTCTCATTTTATTGTCTTTTTGAATGTTTATTATGTCGAGCTACATAAATGAATGCTTAAAATTGTTCATCTATCTATCAGATAACTCTTGGAAGAGTTAAAAATTCTGTGATGTTTAATAAAAAAAAAAAAATAGTTGCTCAGTTTAAATTTTAACATAGTTGCATATGGCTAGTTTTATCATTTAAGATTTAACTCTTCTGTACGATAAGGTTCGCTGCACATGGGCCACCCTCGACAGCCACAAAAGAAGTTCCAGTTTACATTTTGTATGAACTCATTTTTAAATAAATAAAAATAAATCGAGTGATCTGCTCGTTTCGTTGTACGAGCTTATGTGGTTGTCGCGCAATTTCCGCTACTTAGTAGCCGCTTATGTACAGTGGTGGCGTTTTATAACTACTGAGTGGGTCGCGTGTGGCGAAGCTAATAATATTTGCCTTTATTAAGTTTTCATATCAATTCTATGCCTTAGTGTCATGTTAGACTTACAAATATTTAGAATCTCTAAGTCTTTTATTAATAAATGTCTGCATGCTAATTTCGTTAAACAAAGCGGCGTGCAAGGCAACTGCGCAATCGTTTAATTTTCTGTACAAAAGTTGAGAGCATAAGATATTATAGTTTATAATCTGTGATGATTACTGTAAGTAGTTGTAACGTCATCAACATTATGCCATAGATAAAATGTAGTTCAAATGTCTATGATTTAGTTGATCTAAAAGACAGCAATGCGGGAGAGCACGAATTTATATTATCCGTACAAACAGTATAATATTTTTTCAAATCCTATTTTTGTGACCTCTAGAATACGGTTGTTGTACTCATTAAAATAATAATTTTGTAAGATGTTACTTTTGAAATAAGAACTTAAAATATATAGATGTAGTTTTATTTTCTCCATTGTTATTACTGTTCGAAATGTGGCATTATTTGTTTAAAAAATTTGGTTTGACGTAATATAGGGTCAAACAATAATCTTCACTAGGTTATAAAATGGGCACAAAGTAAATTGGCCGGCGCTCTCTACGCCTTCAGCCGTGACTTCAGCTTCACAAAGATATTATATCTAGGTATAGCTCTGCCTACTTGCATGGTTTTTCTTTTGCTTACTATACACGACATATGTATTTAATATTGTAGTATAAAGCAATAGGCTACGCACGTCTTGGTGAAATACACAAATTAAAAAAGTTCAGCACGCGGTCTTCTAACAATTTGATACTGTGACGACGTCGCATTTCGACGGCCCCTGCGTATAGGTCGACCGCCAGAATAGACGGTCATCTCGTATTCCTCTGAAATAGTTTTAAAAATTATACTTGCTACCTAAGTACTTTACCACTTTTCAAGGTGACCCGCCACCCTGACATAAAAATAGGTCATCGCTTACCTAATGTACATAAACTACACGAAATTCTCGAAATGTTCTTTGATCGATACCTACCTACTGTGAAGCCTTTGTGATGCCTGCTAAACTAAAACAGCAAATGCGTATTTTTTGACATAGGTAGGTCATAATTGTCCGTTTTTATAAAGTACTTTGTTATCATATGATAACAATTATGTACAGAGCACACTACTTGATGGAAAATAGCACCTCGGTGCTCTTCGTCCACCTGCCCTTTCCCACTCGTAGAGGGGTCGGCGCAACAAGTTTTTTTAACAAATGTCACAGAAGAATTAGACGAAAGATTTAGCTTGTAGATTTTACGACCGGCCGACTGCCTAACGCCAGCCCCTCTGGGGATAAAGCACTCGGGCACGAAACAAATATTTACGGATCACAAACATTTGTCTCGGTGCGGAAATCGAACCCTCGGCCTCGCTTCACAGCAAGCTACTTGCCTACTGCGCCACGCTGACTGCACAGTCGGGTAGTTCCCCACTGAGCCACGGAGGCTTAATAATAATAAAATAAGGCTCAGAAAGAAATCTTTCAACGCTTTATTATGTTATAGGCCATAACACTAAGTATAGATACATCTAATGTGTCTATGCACTAAGCTGTGACAAATTCAGCCGGCTACCTGTTATGGTTCAAATCAAAAGATAGAGCCCTTTAGTTTTACGACCGACGGTGTAGACTTTGTAATAGGATTCCGTTGATTTCCTTTGGACCAAAAGTATCGTGTGCTGTGTATAATAATTTTAAATAAAAGGCATTCACTGGGTTTATGTTCTTAATTTGTATATTGTAGAAAAGCTTAAAATAAGTACAAAGTGTTATAATAATACCCGCCCTGTCCACCAATCAGAGCCCGTCATGCTTCAAACGGAACACTATTTATTATCACTGGATATGATAACAAGGAGCGAAATCAAAAGTTGACCACATAAATAGGTATTGAGTACAATGTAAATTTTGAACTCTGATAATGCACACGTATAGACGGCTCTAACCCAGGGTCGGTGCCTCTACTTTCTCAGTTTTACAGGGACTAGGATCGACCCTGACCGTATCTCATAATTAATTATTGAAAAAAACTAAAGCGAATTGGTACTTTATATCACTGGTCGATAATTGGTTACCTGTCTGACATCAGGTAAACTTTAACTTCCCTGTAATAATGAACACATTTATCACCTTACAAATATAGTATAAAATTGCACAAAGGAACACGGGCATTTTGCACCAAGTCTTTAACAGTAATGAAACCTCTGTCGTACCTACGAAAGATTTTGATGTGTAAATTATTGCATCCTATTGCTAGGTTCGGATCAAGCGCAATAGTTTTCATCACTGAGGAGAATGACTTGGTATTGAGTCCATACAAATTGCCCATTGTTCTTTCTCAACAAAAATACTATTTACTTAATTTTAATTGTGACCTACAGATAAAAACAGTGATATAATATCATACTTCATTAAAAATTTGCATGTAAAACCTTTTACAAAACATCTTATGTTGTAAAACATCTTTTAATTTCAACTTTTGATGATTGCTATCTCTAGGCACTTCGTGATAATCCATGAATAGCAATACACAAGCCCGCGGGTGGAAAACTATTCACAACTACAATACTGGTACAAAGTACTGACTTCTGTCAAAAATATAAAATATGTTTCTAGTAACTTCACTGGAATATCTCTCCCGCAGAAGCATAATACTACCATAAATCCCGGCATAATAAGTGCCTACTAAGTACTATTAGAACCCCGTTATACATGCTAGTAGCTCGCAAGTCGGACTTGCCAGTTACTTGCCGTTCTCTGGTATGCTTCTGAGAGCTGCAGCCATGTGTATCACAGGCAATATAATATTTTAATCCTATGGATTTACCTACCTGTATATGAGTATAATAATTATGTATCTATTCATATAAAATTAAGTGTTTACTCAAAACCGGCACTTCCTTAATTAATAAGACCAATATTTATAGACTACTTTAAATTAATTCCTACATAAGTATTCCACCCATATTTTTTTTTTTTTTGCTAATATCACAATTTAAATGACTTACATTACGTCGAAAATATATTTTATTAACAAAAACGAGAGGTAAAAAACGAACAACTCTCAATCGATATGCATATATGTACGAATTTTGCCTTCGTTTTAAGACTTAGTTACACGTGTCGAAGACACCTGAATTTTTCTGCGGTGGCGCAGTGAGCACGTAGTCGGTTGTGAAACGAGAGACCGCGGGACCGGATTCCCATATCATTTGTTCGAGTTCCATTGTTTCGAGTCTGGGTGTTCTGGGGCCGTAAGTCCCTCCCTGTTTCTGATACCCACGATTCAGGTTAACCTAGTGTGGGGTCGGGACTATATGTGTGACTGTTGGGTGTAGGTATTTATTTCAAAAATACCGCATCAAACTGATTTCTTGTGGACATGTAAATGACATTATGAAGATTGAACTTTGACAGTATTTAACTTATAATAATAATAAATACACCCAACAGTCACACACATAGTCCCGATCCCACACTAGGCTAACCTGTATCATGGGTATCGGAAACTACGAGGGATTTGCGGTCCCACAACACCCAGACCCGAAACAAAATTTGTGGATTACACAATCATTTTTCTCGGTGTGGGAATCGAACCCACGGCCTCACGCTTCGCAGACGGCTACTCGCCTACTGCGCCACGGAGGCTGTCAGTAGTACATAGTTAACCACTAAAAAAAAATATTTTTTGATTGGATCGGGAAGTACCTATGGGTAATTATTTTTGTGTTCCAAACTTGGTATTAAAATTTTACGGTCGTAACGAAAATATTTCTATTCAGCGTCTTTCAATTTTGAATCGATTAGGCGACAGAGCGCCGCAGAGGGGCGGGGATGCTACATGGCTTTTTATCCCAGAAGGCTCACACCGGTGAAGCCGTGACCAAACGCCGCGCTGGTTTGAAATATATATTTCGTCCATTGAGATAGATGTCGAACCCGCGGCCTTACGATACATAGATAAAGAGGCTTCTCGCCCACTGAACTTCGCCACGCAAACTATCATTATCTCGTTTTTTACCTAGGTAGGTAGGTGTAACTACTTGGCAGTCCCCTGTAACGTACTAAGTACGTACCTTACAAGCTACAACAGTGTACTTATCACACAAAATATAGACCTATATCACATAATTTAACGGAAGAGTTAAAGATAACTTTCCGCAACGCTTATTTTTAAATGACTAAAAATACTTTTATGTTGTCCCTCCGCTTTCCAAGCGTTGATACTGTGCACAATTCCATCGAAAGTATTGCACAATTCTGAAACAAAAGCAACAATGTTATTAAAGCGACTGATATAAATACGAAATAAACTATAGACGCTTTATTTCCTATCCCAACGACTTAGCGGGAAGGTGATGAGTAATTTATCCTGGATAAACCTAGGATTTCCTAACTTAATAAATTCTGAATCCCGGGAATATAAAAACTAAAACATCCAAAAATAGCCTAAAATTTTCTTTTAAATATAAAAGAACGATGACAGATGTAAATATCGTACTCCAAAAGTAATTTACTTTTGCTACGTACTTATCTACTAAAATAAAACTCACGCCAACTTGCACTTTGCGTCAGCAGTAGATACCTACGCAATACCACAGAATACTAATATGAACAGTTCTAAAAATACGTGATTAATACATAATACGATATAGGAAGTATGACGTGGCGCTACATAAGAATAATAATTTAAACATATATATACATCACGCCTGTAATCCCTGAAGGGGTAGGCAGAGGTGTAACCAGCACACCCACATTTCGCCGAACGTATTTCTGTCCCATGATGTGATAGGGGGCGAGCCTATCGCCAGAAAAAATGCAGACTCCGGGCTGATACTGAGCAGTTCGTAACAGAAAAACCTAATATCACTTTGACCCGACCCGGGTATCGAACCCGAGACCTCAGCCACAGACTCAGCCGTAATGCGTACGCATTACAAATGCGCCACCGAGGCAGTATTAATTTAAAGTTTATACATAATAGATCAGATCGCCATTTAGTTTTATCTGTGCCAATGCTAATAGTGCGCTCGGCTACATAACATTATCATATTGATGGCACAGTTTCTCACTGTAAATGTTTAAAACTTGATAACATGCAATATATCTGCAAAATTTTATAAATCAACGAATTCAAATTAGAACTGACTAAGTACATAAATAATAATCTGACTAAATCAACAATGCCCACTTCATGCAACATGGTATAAAATGCTACTCGTTAAAAGTATTTTCGTAAAAGATGTGCATGGCCATATAGACCTCCTGCTCAAAAATAAGTTAAAAATTCGAATCACGGTGCATTGCTTTTATCCGTTGAGTTTACCATTTCCCTCGTCTTCTGATATTAACCTTTATATGGGACCATCCTTGGGATGAATTGTTAAATACAAAAATAATTGAAAGGCTAGTGAACAAATATTTTAACAACACCTTTGTCCCTTTCTGCCCGTGGCCACGCTGTAAACATGTCTTTATATATATATAGCATAGGCCGGCAAACGAGCAAGTGGGTCACGTGATGGTAAGTGATCTCCACCGCCCATGTACGCCCAAAATACCAAAGAATTATGGGCGCGTTGTAGACCTTAAAGGAAATGGATAAGGGATTAAGGGATTGGGAAGGGGAGGAGGATTTGAGCCTCCGGATATCCCACTCACCGTACGAAATGCAGCAGCAAGCTGCTACTTTACGTCGGTTTTCTGTGAGACAGTGGTCACGACCCGGGCGAGCCGGCTCATTCATGCTGTAGACAAGTGTCTACAGCGTGGCTCTACCACTCAAAGATCATCATGTCTTGCTGCTGCGTTTCGTACGGTGAGTGAGATATCAGGGCGCTGAAAGCCTCCCCTTCATAATCCCTTAATTATCTCTTTCCTTTAAGATCTACTACGCGCCCATGATTCTATTGGTATTATGGACGAACATGGGCGGTGGATATCACTCAACACCAAGTGACCGACTTGCTCGTTTGCCGCAAAAACAAGCAAATAGTTCAAATATAGCAATGAGCATTTTAAACCATTGTAAACTATAGGTACTGAACTGTTTTAGTGTACCTAATCAAACAATGCATTAAACGAGATAAACTAAAAAAGGGATGATAATAATTTTAAAAGGTAATTTTTGCACGTTTTAGTAAGTTCAAACTTCCATTTTACCAGTTAACACGTTTGTCCACTTAACCCTTCTTAATATAAAAAATCGGTCCTCATTTAGCGGAGATATCGTGTAACATAACATATAAAAACAAAAGCAAAATGTATTGGCTCAAATCTTTTTTAAAGATCATTGATACTATTAATAAATGCATATTAAATATGACTTTAAATAAGTGGTCTTTTTGTCGAGATGTTTTAGATTTTATTATGGTTTACTTTTCAGTCTTGTAGGTTTTGTTATAATTACAAAACTACAATTCGTACAAGTACTATATTAATTGGTTTCTTCTTCTTATACATTTAAAAGATTTGATATTTAAAACAGAGGCCGATAAACGAGCCATGAACACTGAAGTGATCTGCAAGAGGTTTTACAAGGTGGTAGGTCCCTCGTATGCGAGAGGCCGGCTGGGTTGGTACCACCGGATTGTCTATTTCTGCCGCCAAGCAACAGTGTGTAAGCATTGCTGTGTTCCGGTTTGAAGGATATTGAAGCCAGTGAAATTGTTGGCATTATGAGACTTAACACCTTATGTCTCGGGGTGACGAGCGCAGTGCAGTGTCATACAGTGCTTTGTTATTTAAAGATCTGTGTACCGTTGCTTCTGTTTATGAGCAGGCGTGGCGTACCATTAGGCGAGCGACCTGCTCGTCTCGTCATTCAAGCTAAAAAAAACTGCACCGCCCATGTACACCCGCCCACAAAACCTTATGAATTATAGATACGTTGTGTCAATGTAAAAGGGAGGGTGGACTTGGCCCAAAATCTCACTCTCCATACGAAACGCAACAACAATCAGTAAGTTTCACATCGGTTCTGAGACAGTACTACCTCGGTCGAGCCAGCCCATTTCTATCACAAAAAATAATCAAGCCTGTAAATATTAGACTGCTTTTTGGATTTGGATGCGGATGCCCGATGCGCGTTGAGGGAGTTTGGTCCGTATTTCATTGGTTTTTTCAGTGACTCATTTTTGAGGGTTTATTGTTTCAAAGCAAACAAAGACCAAGCATTTGTATTGGCTAATGTTTAAATATAGACATTGTTTGACGTAATAGTAAGTATAATTATATTTGTCGTAGTTTGAAATGATATATGAATAGTATTGTTATATGAGCTTTCATCGAAAACGCTGCATAATGCCTTTGAGATATAATAAAACAATGCATGATGGATTATTCCTCTTTTCAAATAATTTCAAGCGCGTTCCTCACACTGCACCGATAACTGGACTCGCTTGATGATTGACCGCTGTTTCTACTTTATAAATAATAAAATTCCACATAGACTACTTTTATCCTGGAAAAAGGCTTTACGCGGGCGTAGTCGCGGGCAAAAGCTAGTATATTATAATAATAATTCACGTTTGCAATAAGGTCAATATGCCTTATTTCCAAACAAACAATGCAATAAACTCACGCGAATGCATTTTTACTGACTTGTCACGCAAGTTCTGGCCATGCTCTAGACGTTCTAACTTCTAGCCCCCTTGACCGCAGGCAGATGTCAGTTTAATGTTGTCTATTTATCAAACAATTATTATTGTTATGCAAATTATAATTAGCAATACTTAATAATTTCGTACAAAGTAAATATATCTAATATCAAATATATTTAAACTTTGTTTATGTTTTGTTTATACCGACCTACATAAGGACAACTTAAGTAGGTACATGACTAATGTCGCGGTCTACCACGGTTTGTCTACATAATGTTTAGATTAGTTGGGCCGGAGTAGTAGCCTACTACTAGTAGGTACCTTATAAATAATAAACGGCCCGCGACGATTTACTGCGGTGTGCTGTTTTAACCTTTCACATAAAGGGGTATTTTAAGTTCGACCCCTTTGTCTGGGGGTGTGCCTGTATCTGTATGTGGCCTAAGCCCTAAACGAATGAACCGATTTGGATGTGGTTTTTTGATTTGAAAGGTAATTTAGTCGAGAGCGTTCTTAGCTATATAATATTGACTTAATACTGCAACTAAGCTGTCTGCGGCTTTCAACTCCTCAATAATTAAAAGCAGATAGGTGTATTGTGTTTGGGCTCATTAAATAGGTTTCTATGAGTAGTTAACTTCTTGATGGTGATCAGAGTCTGATAATGACAATAATGAAGTAGGGAGGTGGTAACTGAAACTCGGCTTTATTAGGCGCAGGCCTACCTAGTTTGGACTCGTTGCATTAATCTTAATGAAAAGGTTTTTTTAACTAATTAGATTGAAAAAGAAAACAAAATTAGCAAAGAAAAGGGCTACTTTTTTTAGAGATTGATGATGCGTAGTTGTTTGCAAGCGGAGATAACTTCACTGAATGACGTGAGCTCTTAGGACTATAGAGACAATTGAATTGGCGTGGAGTGCGGATCATCGGCCGCTCCACGGTCGCAATATACGGCACGACGAAGCGCCATTTTTAATCGCATATTAAATTTGAAACGGGGCATAGGTACCTATCCACCCGTGAGTCTGGACTCCGAAATAAAATGAGAAAGTCCGTAGTAAATGAAAATACGTTAACGCGTACCCTATACCATGGGGGCTTAGCATATTATGCAACCCGAGATAATTTTGTCGTGAAAAACCAGTTTCTGGTTATCTCTTTTTGTCTATCGAAGCTAAAATGTTTGCATATTTTACTAATACTCGACTTTTCCCGCTATTAGGTATGTATTACGAGAATTCCATAAGACCTGTCCGCACATGTCAGTTCCGACACACGCCGATCAGTTCCGTAACGTAGGTCGAAGTATATACTGCCAGACAAAGACTCCAAATTCAAAAATAATTCATCAACACATGACTACGATACTACAAGTGTCTGAACTGACATGAAAACAGAACGCGTCGGCGGTGGCGCTGACAGGTGCGAATAGTACTTCAAACCGCTGATCGGTACGTAGGTATCGGAACTGGAAATAACGTCAGACGTGTCTGTAAAGATACGCCTCAACTCTCAGGCCTCAGCCGATACTACAACTCGCCTTCATTTTCTTTAGTTACTCTCCTTTTATCTATCCTTTCCGTGTGGCCAAATCATCGAGCGCAGCGTTCCTCTATTAAATCTTGGTCTACAATTACAACTTCTATATTTAGCAACATTGATACATGAAAAACATACTCACCCCACGAATACTATACAGATGGACGCTACGCCGCAACTTAGCAAATATATCGCAGCTGGAAATGTCGAAATTGTGTATTCATATAAACCACTGTATACAAGAGGCGATATAATAGGGAAAATACCCTCTATGGCGGACATCAAGGCAAAAACCTTTGCTATATCTTCAAGAGGTAGTATTTTTGTTAATAGAGATCTTAATAAAGGCGATGACAGACCTTTGAATAAAGATATACCGGCACCTGAAACCAATTATGTTTTGAATTATTATATTATACAGGTTTAATTAAATAATTAAACAAATAAATTAAATAATTAAAAATAGCAACAGTCACACGCGAAGCCCTGGCCAAGTACGAGAGACTTTCGGACTCACAACACTCAGATATACAATACTAGTTTTTACTGGATCCACCCGCGTGAATGTATTTATCCGGAACAACCCCCGCCGCCCTTTTAAGGCATTTGGCATATCGCGAAATACGTATTTGCTTAGTTTGTTTCGAGTCGAAATGTCTATTAAATTTGTTTTCTCCATACAAACTTACAAGGGGAATTTACCCCTTTAGGGGATATATCCCTTCTTACGCTTAACGCGTACGCATTACAACTGCGCCACCGAAGCAGTGGAAGGTTAAATTTGTTTAAACGCCAAACAAAAGATAAACAATAAGTTGAGTCGTCACCATCTATAATATAGGGTATTCGATAATAACATTACTCACCGAAATACATGTGCCATGTGGTTACTGCCAGCGCTTTGATAATATACTCTGCTAGCGCTGACAAAAAGGCTATATTCGCGAACATTAAATCACTCAAACGAAATATCTTTTGTATTACAATAACGCCCAGAAAACCCCCGAAAAATGATATTGTTGTATTTACACTCGAGTATATTGTGTACTCTTTTAAAGCCCAGTGAAGTTTTTGTCTCGCGTACATGTATTCCAAACCCATTATGCCATACATTATGAATACTGTAAAACTGTTGGCAAAAGTCAACAGAAGAATTTGCGCTCTGCCGTAATTAGGTCGTCGTTTAAAGCACTCTCTTATCATTTCTTTTACTAGCAAAAAGTCTAGTACTGAGCCCAAGCCACCCTGAAAAAGAAAAAGCCATTTACATTATGCACATTGTAAATACCTTGTGAACAGTTTTTTTTACCTCCCGACAAAAATCCCTCCCGAGGGATGTTGTATGTACTACATCTGTTTGTGACATCGGAGCTATGCAATGTGTAACAAAAAGCCTGTTGGGCGTTTTAACTGTGATATCAGAATCGATATTCAAACGTAATGAATAAACTTGCATACGAAAATTGGAAAATTGGACTATAAAAGAAATCATATTTAAAATTTAATTAATCTATTGTTTGTTAACCATATTTCGATTGATTAACTCTGCAAGAGCGATCACTTGGAGCCAGAGCGAGATAGCAAGTTGCGGTGTACGCGACGTCAATACAGACACAAAAATTCAGATGTAAATAACATTTTTTAAATATGTTAATTTTCTAAGGTACCTGTGTAAGGATAATATCTCTCTTCTGTTTATATTTTTTTTAATTTAACTATTTTTATTAAGCTATATGTCTATTTTCACGACCCGCAAAAGGCAAACAGGGTTTTTGTTACATACTGTATATTAGATTTAAATAAGTTTTTTTGCTTGAAAACTGGTTTAATCGAGACAATTTATAACTAAGTATGTAAAATCGTTCTATGTTCTCGTATGTAAAATTATTTCTCTCATTGACGTCGAGAGTTTTTAACGGTTATCAAGGTTATTGTGGGGATAAAAAACCCCAATGAAATCGTTTCATTTTTTCAAGCGCTCTGATGCCACAAAGAGATGCCGACACCGGAAAATTGTATAGAAAGAAGGGACTGTCCCGCTCAAAACGAGACGTATGTGCACACATATTAAGATAATAAACTTTATTCCCAAAATAGAACATGTCTGGCAGGAAATAGTAACATATAATATACTTATAACCATAATTGAAATAACATACATATATATGCATTCGTGCCTTTAATCCCCGGAGGGGTGTAACCGTCCCATGATGTGATAGGGGGCGAGCCTGTCGCCATGCCGGGCACAAATTCCATTGCCGAGCAATTCATGTGTGATGTTTTGAGTTGAATAAACCAAACACAAATTGTGATTGCCCTATCTGGGAATTAAACCCAGGACGTCACAGTTCTCAGCCTTAATACGCCGCCACCAGCCCTATGAGGCGATATTATGACCTACCTAACTACGAATATATCAGTCATATACATAACATGAGTCAATAATTATCTGATATTCGATAAAAAGAACATCATATAGATAGGTAAGAAATCATTATGTTCTGTGTAGGTAATATTCACTCAATTACAGTACTACGATATAAATTGTGCGATACGACAATCGTCGTTTTTCACGAATTAGCAGTAATATTATAATGCATTCGGGTCCGGCTAGTCAGTAAAGGGAAAATAAATGCAATATATTGTCACAGGCCTTCCCCCCTTTGTCTGTATGTGTGTGTGTGTTTGTGTTTATCTCTTTATGTCACTGCACCATAGCGTCTAAAGTTCTAAACGAATGGGCTTAGATACGATTTTTTTTGTTTGAAAGCTAGCTTATTTAGGATAGTTCTTAGATATGTTTCGTCGAAGGCTTATATCTTATTACCATCTAATGCTACGTTGATTTTGTTGATATCAAACAAATATTCGAAAGATTACATAATCAAGATGTGAATAAACCAATTTATAATAATCCGAAAAATCTAATGATTCTAATAATATTTCACTTTTAAATAGGTTAGTTTAAATAATATAAATTACGTATCTATCTACAAAAAATTAACGACCCGTAATAATATGCCTTGATACCATCTGAACATCGTGGTATTGGACATTCAAGGGTTTTCAAAGTCACAAAAATAAAACAAAATAATTACTTAGGTACCTGCAAGGATACCAACCTTATCGATTATTTTTACAAGTTACGATCAAGATACGATAGGATACTTCAACTCCATTCAGATTAATCGCCCTCGGGCGGCATTAATTCAATCAAATTCAATATCAATCGGTTTTAATGAAGTTCATGTGACGTCATAAATCGATGTTCATAGTTTTGGCCATTAGACGGTCGATCGGCGGTACGACAGAATCATTGGCTCTCTAATAGAACATCGATTTACATAAATCCGAAGTTCGGCGAATTAACCGGTACCGCCCCTGATTACATTTTGAAATTGAAGTCCCTATTTTTTGTTTTCGCAGGTAACAACTCGTCATCGCTACCGCCCATCACCGGGGCGAATCAGGACGGTTTCTTTCGAATCACCGGTCTTACGACTTAAGAGTATTCTTCGGGAAAGAACGAAGAAAAATCCGGATGATCGCTGGTGAACAAAAATATTTAACGTACCTGGACAGCTCCTGTTAAGGACTCCTCCAAGAATATATTTGCAAACCCATACGCCAATACATTTAGAGCAGACGCTATAAACAGTAGATACACATTCCCAACAGCTCTGATGATGTACGAGCTTAGCACATATCCAAAAACGGCACCAGCAGACACTGCCGCTTGTAAAATTGTCATTCTAAAAAGGAATAGTGGTAAATTGAAAGAAAATAAATTAAAAGAATAGATGGGGCGATATCTGAACTAAGATCGGTCTTGGTGGACAAACGTATGCAGTGACATCACTACGAAACTTGGACCGAAATAATCTAGTTTCTCGGTAGCGGTGGACAAAGGAACGTACATACGAGTATAAAAACGATAATACCTATTTATTGAATCCATAAAATGTTATACATCATTTAGATTCAGTAAAATGTAGAGTCTTCCAGTTCGGAATGCTGTTTCGTTAAAAAAGAACGGACAAAAAACTCTAACGTTGCTCTTTTCAAAATTCATTTACAATATTTGCACTACGATACAATTAATTTTGAATAGAGTTAGATATCAACTTATGCCAATGAGGTACATTATAAAGTAAAATAATGAAATTATAATGATTATTACACATGATCCTCATGAGTACGATGAATAAATAAATTTTCAAGAGCAACACTTAAGTGAGCTCTTTGTGATGCGTAGATTTATATCATCGACTATTTAAACAATGATTGGGCCGTTTCTATTTGGCGCCAAAATAGATCACTTGTACAGAAATCGCCATTATACATTCGCGCTCACTATAAAACATGATAGAAAGATTTTTAGAGTGTTTGTGCACTATATCTGATCGCAATACAAGATTATGATCCGAACTGGAGATGTTCTCATCTTCAGGAAATGGAATTCAGATCTATTAGTCGCATGACGTTTCATCGCCTCCGTGGCGGGCGTGGGCGCAGCGGGCGAGTAGAAGGTTCGATGCGGATCGAGATAAATATTTGTGTGACCTACAAATATTTGTTTCGGGCCTGGGTTTTGTGAGACCGAAAGTATCTCGTAGTTCCTGATATCCACAATACAATTGTGTCAGACTCGTATATTAGTGTGATGTCAGGAGTAACTGTAGGGCTTATTTATGTATTAGTTTTATAGTGCGCAACCCCTCATACAAAGAATATTACAGCTACTTCGGGCCGAGATGTCTCGGATTAGGGACGGATGCAGTGCGTTAACACTCTTAGACTCGACACTTTTGAGTGGTAGAGCCACGCTTTAGACACTTTTGTCTACAACATCAATGAGCCGGCTCGCCCGGGTCGTTACCACTGTCTCACAGAAAACCGACGTAAATTAGCATCTTGCTGATGCGTTTCGTACGGTGAGTATGATATCCGGAGGCCCAAATCCCCCTCCCCTTCCCAATCCCTTAATTATCCCATTCGTTAATAAAATTGCTCGTTTTCCGGCCTATGATATAAAAAGAACACTAGAATATATCATACATAAGCCGTGGATTGATAGTTTATTCCCACTTATCAGGAACTACGACGAAGTTTCAATCCGACATATGGGATCGGATATTACAAACATTTTGTCCGTCGCGTTGCGAGGGTTGACCTCGCGAGCTCTCGTCAACAAGACTTCCTTGTGTCCTACGAATTTGTCATAATAAAACTTTGTTATTCTTGTGTATAATTTTACAGAATAGAGACTGGGAATACACGTCCGGTATTTTCTTCGATTTCAGATTATAGGAAACCACTCGTGCCATACGATTCTTTGAGTGTCCATCACATCCGATATAATAGTTGGATCGGGTCTACGAGTTAAAAAAACGTAAAGTCTATTCTCGACCTTAAGTTATGTACTTAATTAACGAAACAATATTTCTTAAATTAGTATTTTTACAATATGAGCAATTGAACTTGATTGGCCGGTGCGGCGCCGCGTTATTCACGATTGGCGTCGCAGTTACTCGTATTGTATTCAGAGATTAAGGCTGAGATTTAACTTCGGCTTAAAGCGAGTTCACACAGTTCGATTTTTGTTGATCAACTGACTTGAATCAACATACGATGTTGTTATCGACACAAAAAGAAATTTTCTCAATTAGTCTATATATTCTTACGCATAACTCCGCCAAATGTGGACCGGTTTGGATGATTATTTTTGTATTCGATAGGTTTTACTTCGATGATAGTGCCATTTAAATATGAAGAAAAAATTCCACCTTAAGGGGATGATTTTAGTGGTATCAATTGACTATTAAACTACAGTACCACCGACTCAAAAATCTGTTTAAACAGTTAAGACGCATGCGATTTAGTAGTTGATCTACTAAAATCGGACCGCGAGCGCGCTATTAGTCTAAATCTAAGGTCTGAAACAAAACGGCGTGTCGGATCCATGGGTCCAACTTACGATGATACCAGTTAATAATATTTTAATTTGTAAGATATTAAAATTATAATTATTCACCTTATGGATCGTTTTTCCGTAGATGAGACGTCACTAATATAGCAAAATGCTCCGGTGAATAAAATCGTCATGCCCCCAGTTATGGAATATGGTATTAATGTCAGTAAATACATCCATGGTCCCAGATTATCCATCATGCTGTAGACTACCACCAACATTGACGTCATTGTTATCCCTAATAATAAAACAATGGAATAAGTACTTTTAACATAAAATATAAGTAAGTAGTAAAGATGCGCTGTAGCAAATTTTGCAAAACCATAAAAGTGCCCGGTTCGGGGTGATACCACTCACCGACCTAATGAGGCAGTTTTGCGGTTGGATTACGTGCGGTCAGTGTTATTATAAAAAAAAAACAAAATCCCGCCCGAGGTAAAATAAAAACAAAATCCATATTTATTTAGGCCGGCGAAGTTGCCAGAAGGCATTGTTAATGTTTATAGGTGGTGGAAATTGTTTTCTATTATGTAACCCACTTGTTGATTTGCTGATCCTGTCCTTACACTCAGGGCATTTTTGAGCCCCTAGGAAGGTACTTTTAGCTTTTAGAGAGTATTCATTGTCAATTATCGCTACATACGAGTATAAGGCGAAGGAAAACATTGTGACGAAAGCTATTTTTTTGTTTTCGCAGAGGGAATCGGTTTAATGCTACCACCTCACCCTGGGCAGTTGGGATGGTTATGTTGGACTCACCGATCCTGCGGCCCAGCGTTAAGCCGCCCGTGACAGATTGAAAACTTCCAGACGACCGCTGGGCCAAGGCCCTAACACTATGTATACCCTACACCAGTAAAACTAACCGCAGTGGATCTCTTCAGTGCATAGAAATAGCCTCGGATTCCCGAGACGAGAATCGGCCCAGCTTCTGCCGAAACCGTCCCTGCATCCATCCCCATATTTATTAAATCCCCCCGCACCCAAAAGGACGCCATTCCATAAGAATTTGGATGGTACTTATGTGCAGTCTAGCACCAGACACTAGGCCAGCGTGATGGACGAAAGTACTGTCTCTCTAATCCCCTTTTATACGTAGAGGATGCCCATAATAGCCGTAGATGCCCGGAAATTATTATACAGGTCTGATATCACTTTTATACTGTAATATTAAAAATAAGGTTTATATTAATCAAATCTCACCAAATAGAGGCCAAACGATTAATGGTTTTCTTCCATATGTATCGGACCAGACACCAAGGAAGAGAGACAATACTGCCGGAGCTAAGGATTCTATAACACTTTTGACGGTTGTAACAAATGTTGCGTATGCCTGTACCTCTGTTTCCAAGCGCTGGGTTTCGTTGCTTTTGTCCAGCGAAAGGAACACTTTACATTCGTCTCTCGTATGGTTCAGTCCATGGAGGCACGTCCTGTATAAAATAATGTTACTTACCGCTGCGCCTAAAAATAATAACCGTATATTATTTCTTTCCTATAATACCCATTTGATAGAAGAACGAACGAATGAATGGTGGGTGTATTTATTTATTTCGCCCCGCTCTCATTTACATTTCAAAAGATAGAGCCCTTTACAGGTAGGACAGGCAAACAGACAGACAAACGGCGCGAAACGGATTTGTTATAGGGTTCCGTTGGCAACCTTTTGGTACGGAACTCTAGAAACGGGTCATTATTTTCATAATCTTCCGCTGAAGTCACCCACGCACTTAGGGTGTAATTAGCGAATGCGACATATTACCTATACATGTAAGTAATTCCGAGCTACACCGTACGCGCATGCACACACGGAATTAAACTACGTCATAAAGTAGCGAATATTTTAAACCTGCAGTTTAAATTGAACCCAATCAACAATAATCACTCATCTTATCATTATGAAATTGTTTAAGTTTTTGTCATCGCTTTTTATGTCTCTTGAGGTCCTTGAAAATCAATTATATTGACGCATTCTACATAAAGTAGGTATTGTACATTATGTTGAGATGTACGAAAAGGGTGAGGTCAAATTTAAGCAACGTGCAGTGTACGATATAAGTATACGTATCAAACTAGCTGTCCCACGCTGTTTCACCCGCAACATCTATTGATTATATCGCCTCTTGCCAGGTTCAATTGTTAAGACCATGCAGTCAAAAATATTCCCAGCCGTTAGCTCCGCCCACCCACCCCGCTACCCGCTCAATTTATACGTCGCGCGGCGTCTCAGCGCTCTTGAAGTTGTAATAGTGAACATAAAAACATGGAGACTTATGCGACTATTTTTTCTTAATAATATATTTTGCTTTTAAAGATAAATATTTTGTCGATAATATAAAAAAAATAGTATT
The DNA here is from genome assembly GCA_905332985.1 of Mimas tiliae. Taxonomy (NCBI): domain Eukaryota; kingdom Metazoa; phylum Arthropoda; class Insecta; order Lepidoptera; family Sphingidae; genus Mimas; species Mimas tiliae. The sequence continues at coordinate 8,693,729 of HG995256.1, read as the reverse complement.
CGAGCCGTATTTGAGATATTTAAAAAGTAATGATAAATCAGTCTCCAGAGGGGTTGATGTCAGGCAGGCGGACGGTCGTAAATACCACAATCAAAATCTTTCTGTAACATGTATTAATAAAAAGCATGTTGCGCCGACCCCACTGCGAGTGGGATAAGGGCAGGTGGAAGTAGAATGATAAAGATTGACTATGTATTCGATACTGATTACAATTTTTTATTATTTGGTCTATATGTTTGTGCGTATATTATACAAAACCCACTGAATGGATTTGGGCAGGACTTTCGCAGTTTCTTACCATATTTCTAAACTTAGAGTATTTGATTTTATTTTCACATAATTTTTTACCGATGGTAATCAATCGTCTGTGAATTATGTATATATTTTTTTAGTATGTTCACGCACAACTCCGCCGACTTGGATAAATATTTTGAAGACTTTCTTTATAATATTATGAAGAAAGAAACTTATGAAATCGAGGGATACAACACTAAACCGTCGACATTTATACACCGGTTCGGATGATTCTTTCACTAAAAATAGTGAAAAACTTTTTAGCAAAAATATTAAACACTCATAAAAAATCCCATATAATTTGAGTTTAGCTATGATGAAAGCCTTTTTTTCTTTCTGTCGCGTTATCCCGGCATAACACCAGGGTGCACCTTCAGCAGAAGGGTGGTTAAATTTGACGTTATTTGGTATTATATGGGGCGACTCGCCATCTGACCCCCACAAACCGCAACGGGAACCAAGTTTCGCCATTGCCTCGTCCGTTAATCAGCAGAACGTGCAGGTGAGGTTGACTTTAGACTTTGACTTACACTTGAAAGAGTACGAGTAAAAGTTGGCAATCTCCTAGAAAAGTGGGTCAGCCTAAAATGTTAATAAGTTTTAGACTTCTAAAATTTAAACTTACAATCACAAATAACACGAATTTCTTTCTTTCAGAATACTAGAGTAGCCCAGTCATCATGAATTCAGTTCAATTTAGTTTTATCAGCACCGGCGATTACAAAAATATAGTTTCATTAAAGAAATTAATGTTAATTGCGACTTTTGAATGTTAACGTTTCTGTAGCGCATCGGGTATGTTTGCCGAGGCCAGAGTGGACAATTTCTATTCCACTATGCGCAAATGGTGTGCATCTCTGGTGCGCAGGATTAGGGCGAGTATGATCGGGAATGACCATTCTGGGAATGATCGCGGGTAGATTTTACTGTCTATACACGAGCCTCAAGTCCACTCAAGATCATCATAATTTTCATCCTTATCCATTTATTTATAACATAGGCAGACAACCGAGCAAGTGAATCACCTGATGGTAAGTGATCTCCACTGCTTATAAAACCCACGATAAATAATGAACAGTGATGTGATCAATCTTATCGATCTTAATAAACGGGTGATTAAAATTAACATGAAATTTTAAGATGTCTCGGTTTTGAAAAGAGCCAGTACATACTTACTGTAAGTTTTATGTAATGCCCTTAAAATATTACCACACCTTTCTGTAATACGTTGTATATGAAATTTGTATTCTCTTTCCACCTGCCCTTACCCCACCCGCAGTGGGGTCGGCACAACATGCTTTTTAACCCATGTTACAGAAAGATTTGGCTTGTAGTTATTACGACCGACCGCCTGCCTGACGTAAACCTCTAAGGGGAGTTAACACCTAGACCAGAAACAAATATTTATGGATCACACAAACATTTTATCTCGGTGCGGGAATCGAACCCGTGGCCTCTCCCTTCAAAGCCGGCTACACGCCCACTGCGCCACGGAAGCAGTCCGCCTATCCGCTATCACATTAGTAGCAACTAAATCAAATAATTGCGGAGGCGACTCCACTGGCTTTCTTTGTTCCGAAATCATAACGATTTGTCATTAACAATTTAACTAAAAAAAACGGTAAACAAGTCATTATTATGATCGTATTAACAATAAGTGCTCATAATGTAAATAATTTAATTCTATTTTAGATATAATGTAACTATTTTGTATAATAATTAATAACAATCGGGCAGAGCGTACGGCATACAATAAAACACGTGTTCTCTCCTTGGCGCACGGGGCGGTACTGAGATAGCCGCTAGCGAGCACTGCTATAACACACTAATGGCCGTTCCCTATATTCTGTCTGTCTCTAGTTTTGCTATACCGGCGATAGAAAATGTTATCTATTTTCCGTTTTACCGTCTCAATAAACTTACTAATGATGGGTAATCCTATTCTTCATTGCTGTCTACCGATGAGAGGACTGATAGCTGACTACAGATATACAACACTATGAAAATGACAGTTCAAGCGTCCCAATATTTTTTATGTGCTATCTGTCGATAAAGTTATTTAGTTATTCCTTTATCGGTAGATTTTGACCGATAAACAGATATCCTCGGCTGTAAAAAAACGAAATAAATAACTCATTTTGAAGAAATAGCCATGAGTATACAAGGCTTACATGGCACTTGCACTGCAATACAAAAAACTAAATAAATTATGTAAAAATCTAAAAGAAAATATTTAAAAAATCTAAATTTCCCATAAATAAAAATAATGCACCGTTTTGATAATTAAATTAAGTGCAAGAGACATATAAATATTTGTTAATGCGAACAAAATAATTCCCCACTTCAGTAAAATACCCCAAATTCGCTTGGGATTTTCGTTCAAAGGACTTGTATTCAGAGCCGTAATGTATTGACAGTAAAACGTTTCGTTATTACATTGTGTTTTGCAACATAATAAGTATTTCTCGTTATTATTATTTCATTTACAGTGGTAAAAAATAAGAATTATAGATAAATGTTAAATTAAAACTTATATTTCTAATCTAAATCATATCTTCATATTTTCTAACATAAATTAAACAATAGTTCCTCTTTCTCAGCTTGTATGAACATAACGCACAAGAGGGCCCAGATAGACTGCCTATCTATTGCTATCATAGTATCCGACGTGCATATCTAAAAAATAGGGACGATTCCAAGCAGTAGATAGAACAATACGGATGTTTGACGATAGCTATCTATCGTGAAATTGAAGATTAATATTGGGAACGGCCATAAGAGTAAAAACATTAGGTTGAATATTGCGCGCACCGTTGAACCTTAACTATGCACAGAAGTAAATGACGTAAGTCGCAAATCTATTTTAATTTATATTATGAGTTTTAATTGATCTAGGTAAATTTTGGCTTGATGGCAAATAATAAACTGTATTTACTATAATTGAGTATTTTTTTTAAAATACAAAACTCAAGCCGTTTATTAGAAAAATGTCAAATTCTCCCGAAAAGACATCGTTTTCGAAATAAAAATGTATCGAGGAAAAATAATCCAATTGCGTAACTGGCTTGAAAACCGATAGAATAAGGCCTGAAAAAACATATATCAAAATTTGACATTGATTGGATATATACTTAATGCAGTATATTTATCCAAAGTCACGTAAAATTTTGGGAGCCTCCTCTTAATCTAAACTATCCAGGGGCCTACTCAAATATACAAAAAAATCATCATAAACGGTCAAGCCGATTTTAAGTTTACGCGAGACTAGCAAACAGCAAATGATTTATATATATGAAAAAGATTTCAAGTAGTAAGTACCAAATCCGATAGAATTGCTAGGACATAAATAAAGCATTGTCTTTTTTATTGAATAACATGTCGATACACAACTTGCAACTTCAGACATTACTAAATAATAAAAACTAAGTTTTTGTCTCACTTTAACATTGTTATTATCGCTCATGCACTTCACTTAATTATTAAATAGATCTAAGCAAATAAGACATATTGTGATCGATCTTATCAATCGTAATAAACAAGTGCCTCGGTGGTGTAGTTGTAATGCGTACGCGATACGAATGCTTTGCTGTGGTTTCGGGTTCGATCCCGGGGTCGAGTAAAAGGGATATTGGGTTTTCCATCATGAAATGCTCAGTATCAGCCTGGAATTGTGCGCAGTTTGGCAATAGACTCGCCCCCTATCACATCATGGGACGGAAATAAGCTCGGCGAAATGTGGGTGTACTGGTTACATCTCTGCTTACCCCTTCGGAGAATACTGGCGTGAGTGCGTATGTATGTATGTAATAACGAGTGATTAAAATTAGCGTGACATTTTAGGATGTCTAGATTTTGATAAGATCTGTTACATCGACACTTAATATGACCATTTTCTGTAACACGTTGTACATGTTCATTTTAGGGTTCAACCTTTTGAAAATGTAAATACTATGGAACTACTATATTACGGTTACAAGAAAAAATAGGTGAATAAACGGATAACTTAGCCGTTGAAAAACCTCAGACTTCAATTAGAAAAACACCTGTATCTTTATGAGTAAATGGCTAAGCAGATTTTCTTGAAACAACAAAAATCATCTCTCTTAAAGCAACTTTTAATCAAAAACCACCGCATTCATATTACCTACATTCATTAGGGCGATACGATGCTATAACACACCAAGAAGTAAGAACAGACTAAGAGTCCAACTTATAGCACTCCTCTTTTTTGTCGGGGGTTAAAACCGGAATATTTCGAAACGAAACCTTTTCCACGCGAATTCGACTCGCACTAGACCGGAAGTAGGATTATTTGTGACTAGTTTGTCATCTATATTATCTACGTAGGTACATAAACAACTTTTCTTTTAATTAAGTAGCAATTAGTATTGCTTAATGTACCAATGTACCCTAGGCAGCGCCGCGCCGGTCCTGTAGAGCGAGCGGTGCGGTCGCTCTACGCGTCGGGTGAGAAAGGGCGCCAAAATGGTCATACAAGTAATGTGAAAGCATCAACTAAAGTGCGCAGAAAGAAAATCTCGCTCTACCTTGATCAAGGGCAAGGGCCGGCGCCGACTCTAAGCTATGTTACGTAGGTATTGTAATTTCATATTTTAATTACCTACAACAACATAAAGTATATTTATTTAGAATAAACAGTAAATAAGATTAATAAAATCCCGATTCTTCTGAAAATTTCGCACCTTTAGAATTAAAGAGACTATTTTGTAATTTAGTAAGTAGATCTAATTCCCAAAGTTTTAAAAACTCAAAATCGGTTTGGTTAAGATATAAACAAATAGATTTAAATAGTTACCTGAAAGAGATAGACTCAACAAAGTTAAGAATAAAGGTATTTCCAATAAAAGATTAAACTTCTTGCCCGGTAATTCATTAATAATGAGAATATTTGACTCATTTTCTGTAAGCCGTTCTTCACTTTCAGTCATTTTAAAATCTGAAATTTAATAAATTAATATTATACTAACACTTACAATTTATTAAATTAAATCAAATTACATAGTGCTACCTTTCGCTATAAATACTTGTTTTAAAGATTTCTTTGCGTAATGTATAAACGCAAAGAAATCTTTTAAAACAAGTATTTATAGCGAATTAAAGTTAGATAATAATGATGAAATATTATTATGTAGACATATCTCCGGTATTTGTTTCGACAATAATCTGCATTTCACAGTCCACAACTGATAAGTGATAACTGATATTCACACTATTAAGTATTACGTACCAAGGAATATGACAGATGTACAACTATGTATAATCAATGTTAGCTGAATACAGATGGTAATGGATGGTAACAGAATAATGAAGTTTAAAGTTTATAGTTGTAGAATTCCAAATACAATTTGGAATTGTTGGCAACACTGATAAAGGGTATCCACAAACGTTCAATCACTATATATATTGGACTGCACCTACATTCACATCAAATCAAAACGTAATTTTTATAGAATGTGTGGCTGTTGCAGACCGCAGGTAGTAGAGAAAAGTATGTGTCAAAAGTTGTTTGTCTTGTCTATGGTAAGTCGGGACGAACGAGGAGGCGATTTTTTTGGACGAAAATCTAACGTATTTAATAATTTGCTCAAATAAATATATGCAGAATTGAAGAAAACTATAGTCTCATAAGGTTTAAATCGCAGGTAAGCATAGTTGGATTTAATATAATCACCTATAAGTTGAATCATTCGTCATGCGGTAAGACTGATTTTGATGAGTCGTCTAGACTCGTCCCCTGTCATATCACCACATCCGCTACCCAGAACGTTTACTGTTATATATTTTTTACAATAACTTTAATTGTAATGCGTTACAGATCGTAGAAGTAAGTGTATTATTTAGTAAACGTTACTCTAATAATTTTACGTGGCTTCTGGTATCTACGGATACACCACGACCGACCTATTTTTAGATCGGCTTTCTTTTTCCGAGGCGCAATGCTGTCGATGGTAGCGGGCCTTATAATATTCCTTACGAACTTAAATGCCGGTGTTTCGTTTTAGACAAAAACTGATCAGACAAGATGGCAGTGAATGTGTATTCAACGAACGTAACGTCGGAGAATCTGTCGCGGCATGACATGCTTGCGTGGGTGAACGACTGCCTGCAGTCTAATTTCGCCAAGATCGAGGAGTTGTGCACAGGAGCCGCGTACTGTCAGTTCATGGACATGTTGTTCCCTGGTAGTGTGCCCATAAAGAGAATCAAGTTCAAGACAAATCTCGAACATGAATACATACAAAATTTTAAAATATTGCAAGCTGGATTTAAAAAAATGGGAGTGGATAAGGTATGCTATTCATTATTATCTAAAATAGATAAGTAAATTTCAATCAAAAAGTCAAAAGTCGTCAATGAAATCATATTTTAATAGTAAATGCAAACATTCTGAAAAGTTATTACTTACTCAGAAATTATAGGTGGATGATATAGATAATTGAAACTTATGAGTCATTACATCAATGGTGACTGATATATTAAATACATGTAATTTTATAGGTAATACCAGTGGATAAGCTGATAAAAGGCCGGTTTCAAGATAATTTTGAGTTTTTACAATGGTTTAAAAAGTTTTTTGATGCTAACTATGATGGGCGGGAGTATGACGCTTTCGAGGCGCGCGGCGGTATCACTATTGGGTCTGGGGCTTGCGAGTCTGGTGTTCCGTTGTGTGGCAGTGGTATAGGCCAGGTGCCAACGCGCGCGCGAAGACCAGTGCCCATCCATCAATCTGGCAGTATGCATCTGATAAATACTGTAATTTACACAACTCACATGCCACACTCAGAAATCCCATCAACATTGCATTGTTAGCCATCACAGTTACATCTATACCTTTGACATTTTGTATACCATCATTTCTAAGTGTGGTAAAAGTCAATCTTTAGACATAAGACTCCCGTGAAGGTAGCCAGCACCTTTAGTAGACATTGTTTATACTTTTTGTTCATCTTTTCACTTTTTTCTTTTGTAGATAGTACCCATTGACAAACTGGTGAAGGGTCGTTTCCAAGATAACTTTGAGTTTTTGCAATGGTTCAAGAAATTCTTTGACGCCAACTATGGAGGCACAGAATATGACGCGGTGGCGCAACGCGAGGGTCTGCCTATGGGGCACGGGGGCGCGTCTGCCCCGCGGGCCGCCGCAGCCGTTAAGAAACCAACAGCACCCATTGCTAAAGTTGCCGCTAGACCCCAAACCAGTACTGTTTTGTTTTCTTTACATTTGATTGTATTAAAACAGTATTATATGTTGCTTTTATAATTATTTTGCTTATGAGGAAAACATAAGCTGTAGGAAGTGATAAAGTATTTATTTTATATTAGAACCATTGCACTTTAATTATTAGTTATAGTATTTTATATGATCCTCAGTCAAATTTAAGTAATTAGGCATATATGTGAAATGTATATAAAGTATAGTTTATGATGTACATATAAGTAAAATTGTATTGTACATAATAATTTATGTAGGTAATTGTGTTGCACCTGTTCGTAATAGTATTTACACTGCATGTCACTATTCCATAGTTGTTTTCTGTTTTATTATTTCCAGCACATATATATTGTGATGTTAATTTCGTAGAACATATTAATATTTAAAATATATATTTGTGTATCATATTTACCATTATAGAATATTACTAAATTACTCACACAATATCAAATTATATTTTTATTACAATATGCATTTCAATAATATATAATTTTATTTTACTAGTTGGAAAAGCTAACAGCACAGTCCGATCTCCTCCAGTCAACTTATCAAGATTAAATCAAAGTGCGAAAGGAGACTCTAAAGTTATTGACGAACTGAATCTTCAGGTAAATAGTATTTTTATAATATTGGAAATCAGCAGTTAAAAGATAAATAACAAAAGTTGTCAAATTATTTGAATAAAATTATTTGTATCTATTTAGTTAAATGAATTAAAAGCAACAGTAGATGGCCTTGAGAAAGAAAGGGATTTCTATTTTGGAAAACTCCGGGACATAGAAGTGATCTGTCAGGAAATGGAGGAACAACAAAACGCTCCAATTGTTCAGAAGATCCTTGATATTTTATATGCAACTGAGGTATGTATTATTTTACTATTTATATCTGCTGAAACATTTGTATATTAACTGGGATGGCTATTTTAAAAGTCTTCTGCTATTTTCCTGAAAATTCCTGTTTAGTTGAAATGTACTTTGTCCCCATTCAAGGACAAAGCTGTGGTGGGGCAAGGTGGGGCGCTTGCCCTACCCTGAATACCGTTGTGGTTAGTATTTCACTGTTTTGTTACAAATACCTAAATCTAAAAACCGGTGCATGGTCCGATACAACTTTGTTTCTGCTCTGTGACTGGCTTATCTTTTTATTTAAAGATAAGCCAGGAACTTACCTAGAACCTTTAGAACTGTGGAGAGAGGAACTGTTTAAGTTGGTACCATCATCACTCCACCCGACACTGCAGTAGAGTTCACCCATATTACCTGGAAACGATCCCGTCAAGCACGGTATGTTTCCAGCGTTAATTTCTACCACGCACACGCAAGGTTTTGAATGAACTCCCTGCATCAGTGTTTCCCGAGCGTTAGACCTGTCTTTCTTTAAGCGAGGCTTAAAAAGAGTTTTCCTTCAACGGTAGGCAGCGGCTTGGCTGTGCTATTGCTGAGCTCGATGGACGAAGGTAACCACTCACCATCAGGTGGGCTGCCTACTCATCTGTCTATCTGGACAATAAAAAATAAATACTTTCCCTGGCTTTGTCCCCCATAAAGCAAATCTCGCTCCACTCTGGCCTAATGCGGATTGAAAGGCTTCAAAAACCTTCGAAATTCTTATGGAGAACTTCTCATGCATGTATGCAGGTTTCCTCGCGATGTTTCCTTCACTGTTAAACCAAGCGATAATAATTTCAACAATTCAAGGTGGATTGGTAGAGAATGCCTCTGGCATTAAGTCCGCCTGTACATATATTATGTATAAAGTGTATAAAATAAATAATACACATGTAACTTATAAAAGTCAGAACATGCCCTTGGGTCTGGTTTCGAACCTGCGACTTTCGTCGCTACGGTCCGTATCACTCGCCGCTGAGCTATCGTTGTTTACTCAATTACCCCAGTAAATGTCGAATGGTAGCAAAATCCATGTGAACACCATTCGTCAATCTTATTTACCTATTCCATAGATACCTGCATGACGACAAGGAAAAACAGTAGCTGGAACAACAAATGGTAATTGGTACCTATTATAACCAACCAAGTGTAAAATTAGGTCTGGCGAACTGTTCATTGAAGGCATTTTGTTTACCGCCATTTTTTTGTGCCAGTATTAAAAATCAACCAATGATTTTTTCTATTATGTTGGTCATGCTTGTAGCAATATTATTCATGTCGAATTTTAGACCAAATACTGAAACGCTACTCAACCGGCCGACTTTCTAACGGCTATTTATTTGGTAAAGTGCTGTACGATTTTGATTATTAAGAAAGTTACAAAATTGTTCAAATCCTACTACTATTATTGTGAAAGTTTAGATATTTGTTAATCACGCCTTAACGACTGCACGGTTTTGAATAAAATTTGGCACATATGTAGACCATGACCTGGATTAGGCTAGTTCTTATCCCGGAAAAGGCCACTCACACAACTAACCGCGGCAACTAGTTAATTCTAAATGTTTCGCGTTTTAGTAATCGACTGTTAGTTTTGTAAGATCGTTGATGCATGTCGTAAAATATTTTTACTAAAAGAAATCTCAATAAATTCAAACAATGGCACCTTGATATAATCTTTTGGAAAATTTATTACATTGTTGAAATACGGTTTTGAATGAAAAATTTAGGTTACCTACAAAAACTCACCTAAATTGTTGTTAGGCCAAAAATGTAAACAAATTAGCACGGTATTTGCTAACAAAGACTTACATTTTCTCGTCCATTGTTAAAATTACCGAAACGGTGTCTAAGGCCCGTGTTACACTCAAGGGAGCTCTTTGCCAAGTGTCGATTTCTATACACGCGATTGGTCTATTTTTGGCGCCAAACGGAACAACACTCACTTGAGTGTTGTTCTATAATACAGACCTCTTACACGTGTCGCTCAACTTTATCCTACTATTGTGAAAGTTAGGATGTTTATGAGGATGGGAATTTGGATGTTTGTTAATTAATCACGCCTTAACGGCTGAAGGGATTTTGATGAAATTTGGCACACAGGTAGACCATGACCTAGATTAGAACTTAGACTATTTATTATACCGGAAAAGGACATTCAACGCAGACGATGCCAAGAGAAAAAGCTAGTTATCACATAATCTTATGCTCACGCCTGTAAATCCGAAAGCACGTAGAGCCAACTGGTGTATCCACTGTTCGAAGATCTTATTTCCGTTACGATTTGATAGAGGGCAAGCCACAGGATCACGGATAATATATACTGAGATATGACATATACGTCGATCTGTATAGAAACCAAGTGTGCCACTTTGTATTATTTAAACTGACGTTGCCATCCGGTGGGAAAATTTTATAGTACGCGTTGGCGCGTTGCACTGAATGTAGCGCTTAATCGTGGCACCCTAATTGAGTACACATGCGAAATCTGTATATTATCCGCGGTCCGTGGGCAAGCCTATCGTTATGCCGGGCAATTCATATGTGTTTTTTGGAATTGAAATCCCTCTGCCTTGGTTTTGAACCTAAAACCTTACGGTTTCTCAGAGTTACAACGCTGCCACTAGACGAATGAGGCGATTTATTTATTTATACTTTATTTGGACAACAAAACAGATTACAATCGAGAGTAACATAAAATAAATATTCTCTACATACATAGTACACAGTTTTATAGTAGATTGCAATCCTAATTATGATTTGAACTTATATTTCTAAAACTTGGTTACAGGATGGATTCGCGCCCCCAGAAGAGATCGACGGCGACAACCCACACCCGCCCGAAGAAGACGAGTATTGAACCACCATACTGTTACAACAACGCGTATCATAGTGCTCTTTGTATATTATATCAAATCGAAATTATCTCGCTTAACAATCATTGACGTATCGAGTGCTTAGTATTTCACAGCCAATGAGTCGTATACGTAGGTTAGTGAATATAGACACAGTGGCCCTTAAATGGCTCCATTACCTAATAATTGTTAATTCATCGTATCATCTTCATCGGTTCGAAGATTAATCGCTAACTATTAAACTAGTCCGGCGACTACGTGCCACGTTTATTAGTTATTGGGTTTTGTTTCGCTCTATATCATGCTTCGTAATGTGTTGTCACTTGACCACGCTATTATTGCTGCAGATAGTTTTTTTTATTGTAGTATTGCCACCTTAGTACATGGCTGTGTCATATCTAAGTACATTCCTGTATAACATTGGGAGCGTGATTTCTTGACTGAGTTTCTTTCTAATTCCGTGTATTCTGGATGGAATATTCCATTCCTTAAGTATTGAATAAATGTATCGAGAATGGTGAGGTTGTGTATTGTGCAATGTAACAGCAATGAACATTATTTTATTCTCTCGAACATAATTTTTGGGCCACTGACGCCTAAATACATGCATTTAATAATAATTGTTAAATGATTGGAAGATATTTAGTGTTACTTGTTTAATTCTGTTAAATGTTTCGCAGTTGGCTAAAAATAAGATTTTTGGTTCTAAATTGTATTAACGAGCGAATTATAAGTAGATCTGATTGTTAATTCAAAATTATATGAATGTATTGTCGGAAAGTCGATGAACGTATCTTGCACCGTGATCAATGTACATGACTATGATTTAGGTTAATCAAAATACAAGACTTGACGATTTACTGCACTATATTATATGAGTAACTAACTATAGGAAGTGTACTAATACATTATATTGGAATATTTTTAATTATTAGAACATCCTAGACGTCGCAGGGGATAACTAACGACTTGTTGGCGAGAAAAGATGTTATTCGCTGGTTAAGATAAATATAGATAATTTATTTACTTTAGCGTTCATAAATTGCCTTAAACAGCAGATATTAATTGCCTCTGGTTTTCAGATTGTGAATGTCTTATCGAATAAAATAATAACTTTATTAAATTTGTGTTTGTTTCAAATACGTCGTCAATGAAGTGTGTTTAATAAATTATAGTCTGCGCGCAAGTTTTGCTAGTCACTTCTTGCGGTATCTTCGGGAAGGAGTGTTGCGGTATGTAAGCAGTAAGGGGGAGAGTACTCCTTACGATCGCGCTGCGGCAGGTGACTACCACTTGCGCATCAACTATACTTAATGCTCAAGTTTGGCTTTAGCTTGGATAATAACCTGTAATAAGAGTTTTGACAAGCTAGTGGGAGGATAGGTACCCGAAACAATTTTGTACCAGACAGGATAGCGATCACCATAAACATGGTGAAAAGCCCGTCCGGGATCAGCCGGTTTATATCCAGTACCTTCAGGCCGGCATAATTTTGCCGACCGTCGAAGGACCAAATGACTTTCGACATTGTATTTTACAACACTGTAATTACCATCAAGGCAGTGTAGTCACTTCACCGTGCCAGGAATAAACATAAAAAAAATCATGTACCACCAAATTTAAAAGTCTATAGAATGATTATACAGTTGTGGACATGTCAGTGGTACTAGTTGCATCCCTGTTTACCTCTTCTGTGATATAAACGTGATAATATAAGAGAAATACACGGACTGTCCCTCCTTTTGGGTAAGTAATTCAAATATATATCGAATAAGTTAGCAACTGGAAATAGCACAATCAGTATTTCCACCTCCAAATTGAACTATAATAGTCACATAAATTTTGTTATGCGTAGGTGTAGTGGCACACCACAAATGATCACAACTTACGATTTAGGAATGATTTAAAACTTAATATTTTCTTATAGGTAGGTACGTATATAGGTAAATAATGTATAATAATGAAATCTTTGATGATTTTTTTCTGATAATGATAAAACGAGGTCACTCGTCTGATGGCAAACAAACACTACACAGAACTTTGAATTACAAAGCATTGTATGGCATCAGACTGCTTTCGTCACCTCAAGACGCAAGTTGTTCTCTCAAAACGCTCAGTAATTTCACTGGCTATAATTTCTTTCAATCCGAATCGCAATAGCGCTCGTCACTGCTTGGTGCCTACATAGAGAATTCTAGGCATTGTTAGTAGTTGCCAATTTTAGAAGATTTTACTATTGTGCATATTGTCGTTCATAAATTTTACCTAGGTATTCATAAACAATTCCGCCGCTCCTAAAGCGCAGGCCACACGGCGGGCTAAGCTAAGTGAAGCCGATGAGGTGCTAGCCTAGAGCGCTGTCGACATTTAATCCGCCTCTGGTAAATAAATACACCCAACAGTCACATAATCCTGGTCCCCTACTAGGTAAACCTGTATCGTGGGTATCAGGAACTACGAGGGACTTGCGGTCCCTCCCACATCCACATCCCCAGACCCGAAAACAAAAATTGTGGATCACAAACATTTGTCTCGGTGCGTAAATCGAACCCGTGGCCTCTAGTTTCACAGCTGGCAACTCGCCCATTGCGCTACGAAGGCTGTCGATACATTCCATACATTCCTTTAGGAGCTCCCGGGTAACTTTAATAGTAATACAGCAGTGTTCATCATACTAATATTATAAATGTGAATGTAAGTTTGTTTGTTCCGCTTTCACGCGAAAACTACTTAACCGATCATCATGAAACTTTGTTCACATATTCTTGGAGGTATAAGAAGTAACATAAGATACTTTTTATGAAAAAAATATCTATTTGTTTGTTACGCTTTCACGCCTAAATCACTGAATTTTGATGAATTTTTATGTAGAGATAGATCCTTATTAGAGACCCTGGACTCTGGAGACGGTTATAGGCTACGTTTTATTTCGGAAAAGTCTATTCACGCGGGCGGAGCCGCGAGCAAAAGCTAGTAGGATATAAAAAATAATGAATGAGTTCATTGTTGACTTTTGTTTTATTCGCAATATATTATATTTACAATTATTACTTTTTAAAACCATACAAAATTACTGTCACAGTAACATAAGTAACATCGTAAAAAATTACGTTGGGTTCCAAGATTTTCCTAGTCTTTATTATGTTATAAATTTCACATATTATATTTATTAAAATGGCACATGGCAATACAATAACTTGAAAGGGCTGACCGCGAAAATCTTGCAACCCCACGTATTTTTACTATTTAACCTGTGTTACAGCTTTAGGATCCGTAATAAAACATTATTTTAAAAACCATCTTCAACATATTTGCTAATGCCGTAGAGAAATTGTCAAAGTTCATTAACATAACAGCTGTAAACTTGAATGTCAATAAATACATACATACTACTGTAAAATAAAATATAATATGTAAAAGTATAAAAAATAGTATCGATATTGATGACACACAAATAATTTTACTTAGTGGCGAATTTATATTGGATAAAGATGGATTACGTCTAGATCCATTTGGCGCCTTTGATTTTGCCATAGCCCAAAGATATCATTAAAATTATAGACATCGCAAATGAACATAGGTACTTTGCGTTCTGCGATCATGCGCATGCGTTATCTAGTTTAATCCAAATTCTGAGGAGCTGCAGTAAGGCGTCAGATGAACACACAAAAATGGCATTTTATGCCGGTAAAGTATTGTAAACTTCTCTAAAGTATTTCCCAAGATGTATCTTATCATCATTAAATTGCTCTTGTAACGTCAGCAGCTATTAAAAATTTGGCACGCTAAGTTTCATACAGATTGCAGTACTTGCGGCGTCTGTTATATATCTTTAGTCTATGTTCAATGTTAACATACACGATTTATATTGTCATGCCGATAAAACTAAAATTATTTCATTCTTAATTCTTTTAAATTACAGTATAGCTGTTGTAAAGTGAAGGGTTTAAGCTACCTACAATTGACAGATCATTAGTAATAAATCATATTAACTTTAATTATTTAATTGTAAAAACTGTACTTAGTAGTAGTATTATTTTAAGCTTTCATAAATAATAATAAATACACCCAACAGTCACACCATAGTCCTGATCCCACACTAGGTTAACCTGTATCGTGGGTATCAGGAACTACGCGGGACTTGCGGTCCCACAACACCCAGACCCGAAACAAATATTTGTGGATTAGACAAACATTTGTCTCGGTGTGGGAATCGAACCCACGGCCTCACGCTTCGCAGCCGGCTACTCGCCCACTGCGCCACGGAGGCTGTCAAAATTTCATATAAATACATATCACGATTCAGCTAATTCTTAAGCATCAAAAGCTTTTCTAATATACTTAGTGCTTGTTTCACAATATGTTAAATTTACTTGACAACACAATTTATAGTCTAGGAAAATAACAAATTCCTTTGTCAGTAGCGTTACCATCACTTTACAACAAGGTATATGCAAAAATTTGCGTTAAATTACATGTCATGATTCGATATTTAATTGGCATCATTAGAAACATTAGAAATTATACATAAAAAATATAGGTTGAAATTTTAACTCCCTAAGCCAAGACCTTGCTGACAGTACCTCACTCAGCCACTCTTAGTTTTAGAGAGTATGCGGTCGCATGTCTCGAGTTTCCTTAGATGATCATAACCATCTACCGTTATTAGGTGACTTGTCTGATTGTTCAATACATACGAAAAAACACATTTTTAAACTATACTCAACATTATAGAAATGCTTTAGTTTAAAAAATTAAGTAATTACATGAGCATAGCCTGAAGCCATGGTGGGGTAGGGGAATGCCCTTACCCACCCTGCATGTCGTTATGAGTAACCTAATTTTAATATCCTTTATGCATTACGCGCCTAAAAATTAGAAATAGCCACGCATGGCGCGTTAGGGCGTAGAACTTTATTTCTACTTTTGTTTCCTTTCATCCCTTACCTAAAGCAAATCCTGACAACATCTTTGTTAAGAGAACTTCGTTTTTATATTTGCTACCTCTTTCGTATCGATTTGGTTTTATTACTTTTTGAATCATGTACAATATTAATAACACCATTTTTCCCATCACTCTTAACCGGTATATGTTTATTATAGTTATTGTTGACTTCTGAATTATTCCTTTTACCTTTTTGTTTTTCGTTACTTAATATAGCAGCTCTACTTCTGGTTAAAGGTGAATCTGATGTTATTGAAAATGATATATTGCTTTGTCTTGGCTTCCGTTCTCGGCTATTGTTTGCAGATTCGGTTTTTTTTATAGCAACTTTCTTAGTTTTTACAGTTTTCAAATCTGACTTTAAAGAAAAAGACACATCACTATTTCTCGAATTTACAGCAGGCTTAGTCTTTTCTGTTTGTTTATTAGTACTATGATTAGATTGTTTGCTGTTGTTAGTCTGTTTCTTAGATTTACATTTTGTAGGAGCTTTACCATCCAAGGTACGTGATAAATCACCTTTCCTTGATCTTAAACTTCTATTGGCTTCTGTTTTATCGTTTTCATCTGTTGTCTTCCTAAGGTTTTGCTTTGGAGTACGACATGAACGTATAGCGCGACCATTTTTGCTCTTATCCTCGGGAATGACCTTTGCTGCATTATTGATTTTAACATTGTTTACGAACGCAGTGTACGATAGACAGGACAAGTCCTTTGATTTTTTATTTTGAGTCTTATATAAGGAAGAATTTGATTGGTCAAGTTCCTCGCAGCATTTCTTTTTCTTGGGAACTCTGTGTGATCTGATACTGATGCTAGTGTTGTTAAATTTATTGACAGTGGCTGTTGTATTGTTAAGTAAGGAAATGTCCGCTGAGACTGCTGCAGTTGGGTTTGGTTCAGATTTTTTTGCTTGCTGGGCAACAACTCTGGAATTTTTACCTGCAACATAATAAACATAAACCATGTAAGCATGATTTTTGGGGTACCATCAAAGTGATATAAAAAATATTAATAGATGAACATGTAGGTATATTACATGTTACATTTAAGAAAATAGTTGAGGATGAGTTATACATATTACAATATAAATAAAAATATTTTACTTTTTACTTGAGGTTCATGAGGTTTGTTGATATTTCTGTGTGTTTCCTGGCATTCAAAATCACTTTCTAAATCAGTGTCCCAAAATGACTTGGCACATGTCTTTATCTCATTTTTATTAACATCTGTAACAATTTATATTATGGTTATTTTTAATGTTAAAAATAATACCCAAATACCATACTATTTAGTCAAATACTTACTGGCAGCATTTGAAGGTACTTTTAGTGTGTGATTATTTCGTATTATATTTTTTTGTGGCAGTTCATTAAGAGGTAGTCTGTCAAGTAGTATTTTACAGTTTTGCTTATTTTTAGCCACAGCAGTGTTGTTTGCAGATTTATTGTCTTTCTTATTTTCAGGATTATTATTATCTTGGAATATATCTTCATCTGTGTAAGTATCACTTACATTATCATTATTGCATATTGATATAACAGAAGTAGCATCCCACTTATCATCAACATCTTTACTTTTTCTTTGAATGTCACTTTTGTTGGGTTGGCTGGTGCTGTTCATTTGATTTGGTGGCACAATTTTGTGAATTAAATCCAAATAATTGTCATCCTGGAGTACATCTCTACTTAAACATGACTGATTTGTAACTAATTTTCTAGCCTTATTCTTTTCTTTCTGAATTCCACTATAAACAGTTTTTGGACTGTTTTCATTGTCTGAGCTTAATATTTTATTCTCTGCAACATCCAATTTTTGAGTGAAAAGCTTTCTTTTTATAAAACTTGGTCTCATAGAGACATCGGTGTTCGAGTGTTTAGTTGTGTCAAGTTCTTTGCTTTGATTATTTACCTTTTCTTGAATTATCATAGTATGTTGTACAGTCGGTATATGATTTTGTTGTTGTGTGTTTCTTTTTTCAAAAATATTATTTACATTAGGTGACTTTGCAAGTAGTTTCTCTTTTATTTTTAAATTAGCTATTTTTTTTATTGGAAATGAAGGCTTGGCAAAAACAAAGTCATCTTTATTATTGACACTTTGGTCAGTATTTCTATTTTTATTACCTATTTTATCATCTGAAATTTTCTTAATTGGGGATAATTTATTTTTCTTATTGTGGGGAATTTGGGTTTCCTCATCTTTTTCTAAGCTTCTTTTTCGCTGTGGTTCGTTATTCAGTTGTTTTTGTCTAATAGGAGCCTCAGCAAATATTTCATCATTTTCACTGTCTGTTGTTGACATAAAATTCTTTGATCTCTTATCTCCACTGCAAACATTTTCTTTTGTAGATTTTTGGTATATATTTCTATGCTGTTTCTCCATGTTTTCTGGTATGGTTGATGCAGCAACAGATTTGTTAAATCTTTGTGACGGTAATAGGAAACCAGATTTAAATCTATCTTTCTGTAACGAGACATTTTGTGATTTATTATATATATTAGGGTTCAAACTTCCAGAGTCAATAGAGAACATATTTTGGAAGGATTTTTGTTTAAAGTTAGCTGAACAATCATTGTACATATTACTTTCTTGCATTGTCCTCCTGATTTTGGTCAGGTCTGTTCTTGTTGATCTACTTGACATGTTTCCTTTGAATATTGAGGTGCTGGTGGACCTACAGTCATCATCGCTTATTGAAGAATCACTTCCTTGTTCCCCAGATTCCCCACCAGACCTATGTCTTGCTCCTTTCAAATACATTCTGAGTTTTCGTCTCTTTTCAAATTTCTTTCTGATTTTGAACTTCTCATATTTCTTGTATGCATCAGATATTAACTTCCACTCATGTTTATTAAATTGGGCATTTTTCAGAGCCTGAGCAATGTCAACAGCACTGACACTTGATGTGGAAGCTGGAAAATAAAAAAAAAATAGTTAAAGGATTTGTTGTTCTTGCATTGTTTTTATAGCAAAGGCTGGCAAACGATCAAGTGGGTCCCCCAATAAGTCATGAAAGCTAAAAATATCAGAATTGTGTCAGACTCCACCAATGTTAAAGGAAAGGGGTAATTAAGAGATTGGGAAGGAAAGTACTTTCCGCTGGTTTTCTGTAAGACAGTGGTCACAACCTGGTCGAGCCAGTCTCTTCATGCTGTAGACAACACTGTGTACAGCATGAAATTGTCTACTGCTCTCAACCTAGCCATATAGGATTGTCTATGAAAACATAATTAAAAAAAATGCTTTAAAATAGTATTACCGATACTCATAGACATTGGACTTCTACTTCTTCCATTTGTCACAGACCTCTGAGAGCTCATGCCTCGAGGATAGTGTGACATGTTAAAATTTCTTGGCTGAAATTCGTAAGCACTCCGCACTGACATGGGGGATATATCCCTCCTACTGCGAACACTACTTTGGTCATATAGCGAACTGGCATATCTAGATGGTTGCATATTACGAGGCATATGCATGCTCGATGTCGGAATCTGGTTACGGAAGCTTAAACTGGTCATATTTGGACCTTTTGCACAGACTGTCTGAAAAACAAATTATTATGTATTTATTTAATCTGTTACTACCAGTTGCATACTTAATTTTTTTTATTATTACAGGTGCATTTTATAAACACTGTTACATTAATTACGTGTGGTATGTAGATATGTGATGTCACTGCAAGGATTTAAAAAGAATAATGTTTTAATAAAATATGATTTATTTAAATTGAACTAGTCTAAATGGTAATGGTAAAAAGGGCATGCGAACTGGTTGATGATCAATTGTGAATTGATTGGTGAAATTAAAACCAGAGATTATAAGAATTTAAAAAATATTTTATGTACACCCAATTCCTCGTTGTGCAGTCAAGCTCACACATTGCCGCAATTATATATACACTTTTACCAGGCCCAGATCTAGAGGGCAATCCAGGACATCCGTCCCAATTTCAGAGGACACCAAAATCATAATATGATTGCAAATAAAAAACTTTCTCCACAGAGTGCCTAGCATGCGGAAGCCTGGTTGGCTAACCGTCAACTTCCAACAAAAAAGGCACCACACAGGCCCTTTAAGCATCATTCTTTGCTTATCCTTTAGTTTTTTTAAGTCATTTATCTCAAGAGGAGGGGAGAGCCACTATCAAGTTTCTGCCCTAGTTCAAAAAAAAACATAGATCCAGGGCTGGCTTTTATCTTAGCCGTAGTAAATAATCTTAAAAATATTATGATTTTGATGAATATTTTATTAAATCTACAATACACTAAGACCGCGTTTTCGAACGTCACTTCGTTTCGTAAAACGAAATAGCTACCGCTCCACCGCTGGTCCCTTGAGATGAAAATAATAAGTACATATTCTAAGGTTGTACAGGTTTGTATACATTAAAATATTCCGTTAATAATAACGAATGTAAATAAATAAACAATAATAAATTAATAACAATATAATAAGCGAAGATTGCCGACGCACTTTATTATGTGCTCTAACTTGCAATCAACATTGGAAAACCAACCGTATTTATATTCTGACCAGTAAAAACGTTGTTTGTAAGTATGTCGTTATCACTATCACTATCCATTGTACTGATATTCATATTGATAGTAATTTATCGTCACAATTTATCTTGATTTTAATCGAAATCATGCGTATTTAGAACTTTTCTGTTTATTTTTTCAAAACTAAAAGTTGCAACGGATGTCATTTCATTGACATAGTAAAGACGCCACCATTTACCAATGTTGCTATCTTACAATTACTAACTTCCGTATTTATAAAATACTCTTTGCACTGGTAAAACTTGTCACGCCTCTCGGAGCGGCGAGTACAGTCTAACGGTCAAGCCGACATGACAGAAGTTTGTAGTAGTACGTATTGAGTCGTTTGGATATTTAAACCTATTTGCTCGATAAATTAAAATAAATCAGCCTGTTGTTTGTTTTTCCTGCGGTTTGAAATCTGTGATATGTTGGTAAACAGCAATGGTTTTAAATTTTGATTTATTTATATTATGAAAAAACTGTGACTAATGATTATATAAACTACTTTTTAAATGTTTTTATTTTTTAAGTTGGTATCAGTTTTCTAATCAGTCAATGCATGACGCATTGTTTGCTTGAAAAAGCAAAGAATAGAAACTGAAAAGAAAATAAAATACATAATTTGTAGTTTATGGATTATCAAAAATAACCATTAAAATAACAGATGGGTTCAAAAGACAACTATCCAGTGCCATAAAATAATTTATTTAATTTTAAAAAATACTGACTATAGTCAATACTAGAGATTAAACCGATTACAAATTTGAGAACCGGTTTTAACCGAATACTTTGGAGAAAAACGAGAGAATTTATAGAAGGGTTTTATAGGTTTTAAAATTTACTCAATTTTTTTTTTTTTATCAAACATTCCTCCACTTGTACTGCAATCTTTGGATGGGTCCCTTTTAAATGAGCTAATATTAGAAGTTTCTCCTTTATTTTTTTACATATCTTGCACTTGGAAGCTTCATCATATTTACTCTTTTTCGAAATGTTTACGTGTGATACCTTTTACTTCCGGCATCATGTAATGTAAATGCAGCTCGTATATACAATTAATTGAAAACAACATAAAGAAACAGAAAATATTTTCTATTTAACTTCATATTAATTAAATAATTACCTTTCAATGATTTACGTTCTAAGTCCTCTCAATTACTCAGTTTACCACCTTAACAATTTATAGTAACTGAATAAAACATTTATTGAAAAATAAATCCTAGACACCTGTAATGATGGAGCCGAAAATAGCTAAGAGAAGTTACTTGTGGTTCTTTAATTTCTGAAATATCAAAACTGTCGACTAAAGATAATACTGGTCTGAACCAGTACCCGAGTATACGAAATACAAGTGCGTTCGGAATAAAAATTTGGTATGGTTCTATACTACATTAGGATACAGGTTACGTTCGGATACTTATTTTTGACATGGACTATTTAATTTGAGCATTTTGGGAGTTTTGGCGGGAATTCTTACAGTGCGGTGGCTCTCTTGTTTTAATTATTTCCTAAACTGGTTTAAAGTTGTGTGCTTTTGTGCAATAATCATTAACGATGATGAATAGTGTATGGAAACATTGAAATAAGTGGATTTAGGTGATTTTTGATCAAGGGTATTGTCAACCTTGTGCTTTCGATTCGCTTGAAGAAAGTCGTCTAAGAAGCATTGAACTGAAAGGAATTATCACCAAAACTCCAGCAAGACCTTGAAATCGGCCACACCCCTGTTTCATCGTTCTTGGAATATAAGAAAAGATATAACTAATGACTTGGCAGCATGGTCTCTGATCTTAGCCGGTTCCTTATGGAACACACAAACAAAGAAAAAAATGAGCATTTTGTAATATATTGAAAAGTTATCGGTTTTGCTAAATAAAAACCGGTTTACATCCCTAGTCAATACTGTTTTTAGGTTTAACTTTAAGGTTTTTAGGTTATGAACTGAGTCGGGAGATGAATTTATTTTGTGATTAGATCTACATATATTTTGTAGTATAGGAATATACTGGAATGTTATGTAGGTTCTTCAAATACTATGCTCCACAATAGTATAAAAATGTCTTTGTCACTCAGGCAATTACTGCCCGCAACAAAATTATTTTGGGTTAATTATAAAAATCCTTTATTGCGTGCTAGTGTTCAGTACAGTAAAAGTAACGTTATCGATTCTGAAAATGTCCTTAATAATTTAACAAACTGGGAAACGCTGAGTGAAAAGAAGAAAATCAGTAAGGCAATGAAGGCTTATTTGGAAAGAGCCAGGGATCATGACGAATTCATGAAACAACAACAAGTAGAGTATAATATTGGTAAGCGACATCTTGCGAACATGATGGGCGAGGACCCAGAGACATTTACCCAAAAAGATGTGGACCGCGCGATTGAATATTTATTTCCTAGTGGTATTTATGACCCGGCCGCCCGACCACTAATGAAACCTCCAGAAGAAGTATTTCCAGCTCGGAAAGCGGCTGAATTCGACGAAGCTGGCAGGCCCCACCATTTCTTATTCTATACAGGAAAACCAAACTTTTTCAAACTTCTACATGATGCTGCTGAATATATACAACAGCTGTATGCTTTTCAAGACAAGGTAATTAGAAAAAAAGCAACGCCTGATCCTAATGGCAAACTAGAATTAGGCAGCAGCCTGTGGTTAACAAAAGATCAGCTGGAGCAAGTCCTTGTTGAAAGTATTTCAGATCTTGAATATGATAATTTTAAAGTAGTTATGGAGCGATTGGTTTCATTACCTTATTCATACAGATATAAAGATTTCATCGAAAAGTATAGAAAACCACTAGTATCTCAGAGATTTGCTTTAGAAATTCCTAAGCCTGGTTATGATGATGAAGGCAGAGCATTCATCACAACTTATGAATGCCTAAGGAAAAAAGCAAGAGGAGATGTCACTATTCGTTCCCCAGGCACTGGAAAAATAACAATAAATGGCAAAGACTTAACATACTTTGAAGATGTACAATCAAGGGAACAAGTTCTGTTTCCATTAATTTTCACTGGGATGCATGATCGAGTTGATATAGAATGTAATATTGAGGGAGGTGGCCCATCTGGTCAATCGGGAGCTATAAGATGGGGCATTGCATGGGGTTTACGTAGTTTTGTTGATAAAGAAATGTTGGAAAAAATGCAAGTTGCTGGTATATTAACCAGAGATCACAGAAGACGTGAACGTATGAAGCCTGGTCAACCTGGTGCCAGGAAGAAACCCACATGGAAAAAGAGATAATTTGGATTGTATTTACAATAGAAAATAAATATACTAGATATGAAAAAAAATGTTTTATTATATAAAAAAAAAAAAATTGTGTAATTAATGGCTTTTTAACTATGTTTAGCTTTAATTTTATTGTAACTTTTTTTCATAGATTTCTTTCTTCCACCTATTTTCTTTTGGAACATTTGATTCTTCCTTTCTTTGTTGTATATTCGTTTTTTCATTAATGATTTCAATTCCCTTCTTTCCTTCGGTAATTCTTTTTCAATAGGCTTATTGAAGAACATTAATGCTTCTGAAATAACACAAAACTATTTTAATTAGATTTGTTTAGCTTATTTAATTCACAAAGTTTTATTTGTGATATTAGTAGTGTGTGCAAATATTGAATGCATATTGTTACATTAAACTAATCATAAAACCTTTTAGTCTGGTATCATCCTTGGAGAAGAATAAGTTTTCCTTCCATACAGCTTTGGTTTCTGTCTGAGAAGGTGTTGTGGGTTTAATAGTTTCTACTTCTTCCTCAGCTTCTGAGTCTGATGAGTCATACACAAATGGATTCTTCTCACCCGGATCTAGAGGATTCTTCACTTTAGGTTTGCTAGATTTTTCCAGAGGTATATATTCCATTTCTTGTTCTTGATGAGCTAAATGTGTTTAAAAATCTCTATTAATATTTTTTTCACATAAAGATGAACTAAATGTATGTTAAGGAGAAACAAAAAGGTTTTATAGGTATTGAAGGTTTTCATATGTATATTTTAGTACCAATAGTACCCATATTGTTTGTTTATTGCCCCACTTGATGGAGATGATTATGTAAGAAAGAATTTAAAATTGTAAGTAAAAAGAAATAACATATTGCAAATGTACCATTGTCTTCATTGTCATTGTTTGTGAATAAACTTCTTAAACTAAATGATGTTGGTTGTGCTATAGCTTCTTTTAGAGTCTCGCTAACTTTATAAAATTGTTCTTTTGATACTTCAACTTTCTCTTCCAATGTATTTTGAATCTGTTCTCTTTCAACTTCTTCTTTTTTGTCTTTATTTTTCTTTTTACTCTTTTTACTTTCTTGTTTTTTCTCTTCAACAGGCATTAAATATTTGATATGCTCTGGATGCAGAGGATCAAACCGCAACATTCCTGGTTTGGATCTAAAATTAAACGTTTTTAATTATTGCAAGCCTTATGTTATGTATTATTTACAACAATACAAACACTGATTAGTGTGTATTGTTTGGGAGTAATGTTTAAATGTAATCCTTACTTTTTATTGTTTTGTTCACTCGTTTTTGCTTTTATTGTAACACCCAGAACATTTTGTAGTATACTGAGCTGTTTTGTCTTTTCATCTGTCTGTTCTAATTCAATTTCTTCACCATTTGCTTCTTCTTTTTGCTCTTCAGTCTCTGATTGGTCGCCATCAACGAATCTGTCATCTAAGACGAAACGTTTATCAGATTTATATCTTGATTGCAAATCTAAAACCTAATATTCATATTACATATTATATCACGAATATTTGAAGTATTTAAATCAGTCAAGCATTACATTTTTGTTACCTTTTGCCCCTTTTTGCCTTCAAATTGTTCCTTAATTTCAAAATTAACTTCATCCCCACTCTCTTCATTATCATCAAATAATGTATTTTTAGCACTTTGTTTTTGAGGCTTTTGACCATTGCCATTAATAGCTGGTGTAATGTGATCTTCATTATCTGAATCTGAGAATAGCACTTTTTTGTTCGGTGTCTTGTCCTGTGATATAAAATCATATTCTGTTTCAAATGTAATATAAAGTAACAATTATAACAGTACTTCCACAGTATATTCTGTTAGTTTTACTAACTAAAATGAAATTAGTCCTGTTTATTAAGATGACTTTTCTTGTTATTTTAATGCTAATACTATTGTGGAGTATTGAAACAAATGAAGGTTATCATTCAGCCCCACCTAAAATGTTCACTGCTAATCAACTGAGTGCTTACTGCTAACAGATACAACCTCATATTAGAGTCCACTAGAGACCTCCTCCATCATCCATCAAGCAGTGAGGTGCTCTTTTAAAAACCAGCTGTCATTCTAATCACCTTATAGTGAGTGTAGTTAGACTGAGACACCAGTGAGGACACAGGTCCAAATACGAGAGAGGCCAGTCATAATTTGTATTTAAATTTTTTGGTTCATAATTTTATATGATTTACCTAGGGCAGGAATTTGTGCCTGATATGGCAATAAGTTCACCACCACATCACGGGATGGAAATAAAATCAGTGACCAGTTTTTTATAGAAGTCAGTGCGTGAAATCAAATCAAGTTGGTCACCTGATGGTAATTAGTGGTTGCAACAAGATTGGGAAAGTGTGATTTGACCTCATATGCATCTCAACCTACCCTTTCAGGGGTATAGCCATGAGCTTATATTATGTTTGTCTGTAATTCTAACTGGTTTAACTACTAGGTAGTACTATCCAGACATTATTTCAATGTATATCATCAACAAAGGAAAACAAATAGGAAATACACTACAATTTGATTAATTATTATTGCAAAAACAATGGCTCTTTTGGGTAGTTAATAGTTATTCCTTTACTTACAACACTAGTAAGACCAGTTTTGATAATCATTTTCTTCTCCTTAAATTCTTGTCTTTTCTTTTTCATTGACTCCAATCTTTTCTTATCAGAATCCTTTTTTTTCTTGTCTCCTTCAGGCAGTGCTTCATTACCAGTCTCAAATACATTATGAAAATCGGTATTAACATTTGTTGGTTTATGAAATGGCTTATTAAATTTAGAAGTGTGGATTGTCTCAGGTTGATTGATGTCTGATTTTCTTTTCCGAGGATTTAGTTTGTCACTTAATTTTATTACAGGATGTTGCTTAGGCAATTCATTATGTTGCTTTTCCTGCAATTTTTTAAGATTCTTTTACAAAAAATCTTATAATGGCAATTGCATTTCAAATAATTATTAATGATAAGTATGTGATTGTAAGAGATGTTTCTCTCTGGTAGTAAAATTCAAGGGTTTTAGACAGTTTAAGGCTTAGAAGGTGTCCATTCTGTTGTAATCAATTAATCTAAACTTAACTGAAATAATGTGAAAAAATAAAATTATCTAAGTATTTGAGTTGAATATACCAGTTGCATGTTAATCAGTAGTTTGTGTATTTATATGTAAATAAATTTTCTATACTGGGAAGCTGTATGACTAACAGACAAGAAGTTATGTGTAAAAAGGTTAGAACTAGACAGCAGCCAAAAGTATTTACTTACCTTTTCTTCTTCCTTTTTTTGGGTTTCTTGTCTCTCCCTTTGCAATCGTTCCAAGAAACTTTCACGTGCCCGCGTTACGTACAGCCTCGCGCCTTTGAAATCTTCGTTTGAAAAATGCTTTATACCTGAGAGTCAATAAATCCTTATTGATATTTAAACTTTAATAATTATCCATCAATGTTAATGATAACGCACTTACATGATTCTATATCGATGTTTGTAGATGAAATAGTCACAAAAGCAAACTTTTTCTGTTCTTCTGTAGACCCAGATTTATTTTTTAAGTCTACACTTGTTATTTCACCATAACTAGAAAAGGCACTCTGTAATTCATTTTCGAGTATATTTTCTGGGAGATTGCCCACAAACAGGCGCGTTCCAGAATACATTCTTTCCGTAAAATTGTTCTGTGTTATTTAATGTCCTGTGAATTTCTAGCAAAATATATTTACAAATATTGAACTGACATGCCCCTAAAAAAGTGAGGTTATAAAACTAGTGTTGAGTGTTGCCACCGTTGCTACTTGCCAGTATAAATAAATTCCATAATGCCGGTGCCAGACATAGTTTTAAATGATCGAAATTTTTTGAAGACCTATATGCACACATTTGAACACATGCTTGTCGCAAACAAGTGTCTGCCAGATATTCTTTGCAGGCGGTTGTATTTTGTTACCGCAAAACCGTTCAACGTACATGCATTACGGTTAAAAATCACCCTCATTTTCGTTAGTTGGTTGTGTTGTTGCCCTATTCTAATAACCCTAGTGGGGCCTTACACTTTTTTTTTTGTTTGTATGTTCCATAAGGAACCGGCTAAGATCAGAGACCATGCTGCCAAGTCATTAGTTATATCTTTTCTTATATTCCAAGAACGATGAAACAGGGGTGTGGCCGATTTCAAGGTCTTGCTGGAGTTTTGGTGATAATTCCTTTCAGTTCAATGCTTCTTAGACGACTTTCTTCAAGCGAATCGAAAGCACAAGGTCGACAATACCCTTGATCAAAAATCACGTAAATCCACTTATTTCAATGTTTCCATACACTATTCATCATCGTTAATGATTATTGCACAAAACCACACCACTTTTATACAACAAACACAACTTTAAACACGTTTAGGAAATAATTAAAACAAGAGAGCCACCGCACTGTAAGAATTCCCGCCAAAACTCCCGCGGCCTTACACTTACATTTTACGAACAGATGCAATCTTTTTAAAATTATTTTACGGCTTTGGATACTTGTCTTTTGAGTCCGTCTTAGACATTTGATTAAGCACAACTGTGCACAGACAGGCGTCAGGAATCAGGATTAAGAAGCCAAATAAAATGCGTTTAATCGACCTTTACAGTCTTACTATTTTGTACCTATGCTATAATTGGAACACAACTACTAGGTATCTACAAAATGATCAATAAGTCTATTAAACTAATTGACCGATCACTTTTCATGCAAACTCACGCTCTTTTAATAGATTGATGAGCCATGCTAAAAGCACAGCATAGGAATCCGTCAACAACAAGCTGCATATTCCACCTTTCTGTGTAGATCAGGCTTGCACTACCCGCGTCTCACCCCGCACCCCTTGCACGATTGCTCTGTCGAAACGTTGTTGGACGACTTTATGTATTTCTAGGCTGTGCTAAAAGTATCGAATTTCCTTGAGTACTAGCAGTATACTAGACTCAGACTTTTAGTAGGTGTCGTACACAATTACTACTAAACGATGCAATTCTTTTGTGATTTTTTATGCTTACACACTGCTGCTTGGCGGCAGAAATAGACAAAGCGGTAGTACCAACCCAGACTGTCTCTCGCATAGAAGGGACCTACCACCTAGTAAAACTACATACATATTATATAGACTGTTACACACAACTTACTTAGTCTTCTTTTGCTTCATCATATAAAATATGGATAAAATAAAAACATCAAGTAGCATATTGTCTTTTATTCTGTTTAAACTGAATTAGGTCATTTCAGTTAATTGTAGCATAACTTGGCAAATTAAAATATTTTTTCTTCCCAATCCGGCGGCATAAAATATAAATTTAATATAAAATTAACTTAAGTATATACAATATTCCACATGTTATATAATATTAATATAATAAACGATAACGCATAACACTTTAAACACAACAATCCATTTTTTACACATTGCACTCAAACACAAGTAAATAAATAAAATTAACGGTTCTGGAATGATTGTTACTTAATGGTTAACATGCATAATATTTTAATAATTAAATGCAATATTCATATTAGACTAGGAGTAATGCGTTGATACATAAAACTGAAGGTGCATGATGGTGCAAAACACACAATGCAAAATACTATAACGCGTGTACTGTTCTACAACAGGATTGACAATGGCGAGATATTCATAATTTCAGTCGAGTACAAACCAAATGCGTTTAATCTGATGTTATAAACTCATTTTTATGATTGTATCATTGTTTAATTAAGTTTTTATAACATTTGAATAATATCAACTGAAAGATGAATGAAAATGCCATTATCACTCCTTTTTTTTACTGAATATTATAGGTATTTATTTTATATTTGTCACAAGTAGTTAGGTACTTACAAATTTTACTACAACTTACAACAAAGTATACTTATTTCAATCTGTCAAGTAATAAATAGGTAACATAAGGAGAAATTTAACCCCATAAGTATGCATCCATAGACAAATGTTGAGTATCACAACTATCTGAAGTAATTTTACTATCTGAAAAAACATAAGTTTAAAAAATCTTTTTCTTTATTTGTCTCGGTGACCTATAGAAGGCTGAAAGATAGAAGATCACCATTACGTAATATATTTGTATTAGTAGTCTCCAGGAGGCTTAGTATACTTATCTTTACTTAGACATGACTATTCGATTAGAATAAGCAACCATGTTAGCTTCGATAGATATAGAGAGATAACCAGATAAAACTGGTTTTTCACGACAAAACGAGTCGACAAAATCTCGTGTGGCATATGCTAAGCTCACTGGAGGTAAGTTATCTCACATGACGTATGTACGTACATATTAGTTATATTTAAACTAGCTTCGTTAATATTCTGTATAAAGTTGTACATGCACAGTTAATTGCATTTCATGTATTGTGATACCTAATAGAAGAGTATTTTTGTAAGAAACGAAATGGTTAAGGTATTCGTATATACCTAGTATTCGATTGCAACATTTGAAGCAAAACGGCTCTGTAAATAAATTATTCGATCTTAGCAGGAACTAAGACCTATTAGAGGTTTCTGAAAGACTAACTGTTTACTCGAAACTGAATTTATTTTTATAGGACTTCAGCTGTAAAAAATAAGTTGCTTAAATATTAAAATAAGAACAATATCTTGAATGTCCATCATACAATGTTGCCAGCTTTAAAATAACAGGCGCGGATATAGAATTGCATGAATTCGTGCCTGTTTATTTAGTCTATGCCTACAAGCATTATTAATTTGTAAAAAAAATATCAATAACGTTTATAGATAAAATAGATATTCTCAGACTTCCACGCGGACGGGGAAAAGTAAGGTACGTGAGAGAATCCAACGCCCATAATGGTAATATTAATATTATGTATATTATGATGATATTGTTTACTGCAGTTATACACGAGGAAAAAATATAGGTAAGTACATATTAGTATAAATGTATATTTTGCAAGACACTTGTCTAAAGAATTGCAGAAAATGGACCGTCAACACTTGATTATTAATAAAATACAGCTTTCAGTATGTCGTATTCCGTCTTAAAAAGACAGGGAGGAAGGAACACATTGATTTTAGTTTAGTCATATTAGTATAGATTTTACAAACATTAATAACAGTAATTTCGTAAGGTTCAAGATTAAATATGTCCCATATTATTCCAATTTGACTTGATTTTTTAAATTATTTTAATCAACAAAATTAAGTTATCTAGAATTATTATCGAAATAATTTTATAAATGACGGCAAAAATAAGTAAGTTAGACTAGCAAAAATACAGTAGGTCGTATTTGATACTTTTCGAAATACGTTATATAAACCAAAAACAGTTTAGACAAAAACTGATTTTTAAGACATTCGATTTTTATGCTTATTATCATTTCGATTAAATAAAGTTAAAAGATTATTAAATAATAATATAATATAAAGGTTGTCTGGTAGAGATAAGACCGACTATTGTTACACTTATTAATTGTTGTTTTTTTACTGTAATATTCTGCATGGTGTACAATAAAGTGTTATCTATCAGTACAGGTCCAGCTGTTTATTACATTTACAACATTATGTGATTGCTTTTTTGTTCTCTTATTTGATTTCATTCGTACAAAATTATCACACCAGGCAAAATATGGAATTTTAAATTCGACCTATTGTAATTTCGCTACTTTAAAAGGCATTTGAATCTGTGCATTGAAATCTGATAATTGGGACAGTTGTCAAATTACCGTAAAATGACACACATGTTTCGTGACGTCACAAGACATGTCACGCAATTACGGCGCTATGTGAGAGGGAGATAGCCATACAAAGTAAAGATATATGCACTTTAATTTTTTTACCGACATACAATACCCCAATTTCGTTAATAGTACCAATAAGAGTTCGCATACTAATTGGAGACATTTGATATGAGATTAATGAAGTCAATTTTCTAAATATTAATAACACAGATCTACCGTGTAAAAATTTCATTATATTTGTGATCAGGGCCTCTATGCTATAGATCCACAACGAAGCAACGAAGTTCGCAACATCCATAGAGTAAAGTAGGTACAGAACAGCCATTACAATAATAATATTTTTTATACAACGTGTTATAGAAAGGGGCGGGCAAATTTAAGCAATGTATAGTTTAGGGTATAAGTATTTATCTCCCATAGTACCAAATCCGATTGCATTGCTAGTACAATAATTATAGAATTTTCTTTTTTATCGAATGAGTAACATGTCGATATCGACTTTCAACTTTGGACAACACTAAATGATAAACAATGATACTATAGACCTCCTTTCATTTAATTATTTTATAATTAAAAAAACATTAAACAGTTGTCAAATGTCAATATTTATTTGACGCAGTCAGTTCGGCAAGTTCTGATTTTATGAAGTATGATTACGAGTTAAAAAATATGTTGTAATTGACTAAAAACAAGAATTATGTATTGGTGTAACTGATAAAAAGTTTTTAAGAGGATCGTAGACTGTAATAAGCCAAATTCATAGATGGAAGACCCGTGAATGAAGTCTATAACATGCTTCTAAAGGATGGTACCTATTTGTCTTCAATACACAATCTCTTTCAGGTCTTAATTTGTGTTTAAATTACAAGTTACGTACGTATGTCCGTAGAATTACGTGCATCTTATTCAAGTTTATTAAAAAGTGAGTATCGTTCATAATAATTAAATAGTGATGTCATCAATCTGATCTATCTTAATAAACGAGTGTTTAAATTTTACGTGAAATTTTCGGATGTCTTGGTTTTGAAAAGATCCGGTACATAAGTACTAATTGTACGGTGTATGTAAGGACCCTAAAATATGACCATACCTTTCTGTAACACGTTGTATAAATTACTACCACTAAAATCATTTTGTAAAAACGTATATGATAAATAACCGATTTTTCCTATTTATAATCCTAAATAGAATGTTTTTTGTTTAAGTGATAAAAAAACCAATTAAAAATACATATAAATTCCAACTTAACACGTAGCAATAATAAAAAAAAATCCCTTTTCTAAAAATGCTTTTACCAACATTTTTATTTTAGTTTTAGTATTTTATATTCTAATATAAAATAGTATTGTAATGGATATTCTATATATTACATTAGGTCTACGTTATCGAACTTCGTCGCTTCATATTGTTTTATAGCATAGGGGCTCAGAACCGTAGTTAGGACAGTTGGGGGTCAGGAATGCGATCACCAATCCCCAGCAAAACATGTATCGTCGCTTAACTAATAATATAGCACAATTAATAATTTTTGGTAGGATCTCAAAAGAGACACAAACAAAGACATACATACATACATACATATATACGCACTCAAGCCTGTGATTCCCGAAGGGGTAGGCAGAGGTGTACACCCACATTTCGCTGAGAGTAGTGATAAAGGGCGAGCCTATCGTCACACCGGGCACAATTCCATACTCTGGGCTGATAATGAGCACTTCGTAATAGAAAAACCCAATATCAATTTTACCCGACCCGGGGATCGAACCCGAGACCTCAGCGTCAGCCTTAGTCGTAACGCGTACGCATTACAACTGCGCCACTGAGGCAGTCAATATGTTTGATATAAATCGCGAATTAAATGACGTAAGCGTTAAAGCGCGCGCATCTGAACGTAAAGAATCTTACATAAGTAAATAACCGATATTTGTTCAGTAATTTCAGCATACGCTAGATAACAGGTTTACGACACCCTAAATAAACAGTTTGCATGTCTCCTGAGATTTTCGCTAATATTAATTGTCCTGTATTACCTAAGCGACGATATTTAGCTTTACATTAGCCATTATTCACAAATATATATTTCCCTCATAAATATATCCTAGCTACGGCCTTGTTGTGCCATAACCTACTTAGACTACGCTAACAGCCAGAACAATTTGGGTGTAAGACGAGTGGAGGTCAGACTCGAAGCGGTTTCTCTGTCAGAAAAAGCGCTGCAAGTTATGCTACGTCGGCTCGTCGGATGACATCAGCGCTTCCGATTGCTCGTCCAAGTCGGGAATGTTTCTTAACGCTCTGTGGATATGGGTGGCGATGTTAGACGATGGGTGGACAGGGCCGTCTTAGGTCAGGGATTTCAGTTTGGGGCCCTTTTAGAAAATACTTTCCATGTTCATGTTACTGCAATTACTGGCAAGTTGTAGTAAGTGAATATAATTTTAATAATAAGACATATTTTTAGGTACTCGGTTTTGGCATTTGGGGCCTTCGTCACGCCAGGGGCTCTGAATCTGCTCAGGATGCCCATAGGTTAAAAATACAGCCCCGGATCTAGGGGGGCAAACTGGGGCACCCGCCCCGCGTGACAGTTTCAGGGGGCACCAAAATCTTATTTCTGAGTTTTTTAAAGTAATTTATCTCAAACGTTGGAGAGAGGAGCGCCGTTATCAACTATCTGCCACAGTTGGGAAAAATCGTAGATCCTGGGCTGTAAAGATAAAATTGGCAATGGGCATGTTCAGATGTACAAAATTCTGATTGGCTAAGTTATACACTCAGGTATTGATAAGTTATAAGTGTGTATAGTTACGAGAATCCGTCAGCGGCTCGCAGTCGTTCGGTGAGAGCGGCCAGCGGCGTGAGATGTGTCGGCAGACGCAGGCACGCCGCCGCGCCGCCCGCCGCCGCCAGCGCCGCCGCCGCCAGCGTGCCCGCGCACCGCCACGTGCTCACACCGCCAGCACTCACCGCGCCGCGCCACACCTCCGCCGCCGCAGCCAGCGGAGCCGCCGCGCACAGCATGCCGGTCGCCGTGCGCCATGACGTCAGCGAACGACCCCTGCAACCACAACCGTATCCAATCTTATAACTTGTGTTGTGTGCGTAACTATGTTACATTAAATAAATAAATACACCCAACAGTCACACACATAGACCTGACCCCACACTAGGTAAACCTGTATCGTGGGTATCAGGAACTACGAGGGACATGCGGTCCCACAACACCCAGACCCGAGACAAATATTTGTGAATCAGACAAACATTTGTCTAGGTGCGGGAATCGAACCCACGGCCTCATGCTTCGCAACCGGCTACTCGCCCGCTGCGCCACGGAGGCTGTCTATTGACTAGACGGTAAGTCCCCTCGAATATGAGAGGCCGTCTGAGTTAGTAATATCGCGCCGTCTATTTCTACCACTAAGCACCAGTGTGTGAGCCCTGTTGTGTTTCGGTTTGAAGGACATTGAGGCCAGTGAGATTATGAGACGTAACATTTTATGTCTCGGGGTGACGAGCGCAGTCTAGTGCCATG
Organism: Mimas tiliae; assembly: GCA_905332985.1. Classification (NCBI taxonomy): domain Eukaryota; kingdom Metazoa; phylum Arthropoda; class Insecta; order Lepidoptera; family Sphingidae; genus Mimas; species Mimas tiliae. Next base: position 8,658,451 of record HG995256.1, on the reverse strand, counting down.
CAGTGTTTTGTAATTCAAAGGTCTGTTTGGTGCTGTTTCTGTTTATGGCGTTGAGCTAACCATCAGGCGAGCAACCGGCTTGTATCATCATTCAAGCTAATAAAAAAAATACAGTCCTTAGGAACACTACACAACAAAGGGAATCGCGTAAGTAACATGCGGGCAGGTGTTACAACCCGCTACCTGAATGCGGCGCGCTCCACCAGACCACAAGCACATGTAAGTGTAGTATAAATATACCAGAGCCAGAGCGAGTCGAAGAGCAGCGGTCCTAGCGCGGCATCAAGCAGTAGCCACGGCCACAGACGCTGCGACGGCAGTGCGGCGCGCTCTACCCCTGCCCCCGCCAGCACCGCGCCCCCCGCCCACCACATGCATCCGCACACGCACCCCACCACGCCTGGAAACATTTTTTGTAAGTACACTATGTCCCATGGCAGGCAGAAACCCCGCTTCCCTCCTCTAATTATAAGGGTTCAGAAAAAGGGAATTTGGTGCAAGAATAGAATATTTATGTAATTATTATTTTTTTATATTTAATCAAAAACAATATATGTTTGCCATTGCCTATTATCGTAAAAATATATACAACGTGCTATTGAAAAGTATATGGTCTTTAAGTATACAATATAAGTAATCACCCCATTTAGTACTAAATCCGTTGCATTGCAAGAACATAAATAAAGAATTTTCTTTTTTATCGAATAATGACATGTCGATATTCAACTTGTAACTTAAAACAAAACACAATTATAAACAGCTGATACGAATGAACTCTAGGGTTTAACTCGAATCGGTTTACCAGATATTCCAATTAGTGTGGACATGTCTTATGTTTCTAACTTTCACGTTCGTATTTTATTGGTGGTTCGTATTTTTTTGGTTCGTATATTGGGTAATTCGTAACATAAATTTTTGTTTAACTTGTACGTCATTCACGTTTATTGAAAAGCGAGTGCCGTGAATATGTGACAATTCAACTACCTATGTGCTGAAGTGATAATAACTACTGACGCGGCAATAGTTTGAAGTGATCTTTTTGGCGGTCGGTGTCACTAGGAATTGTAATTGTACTAATAACACAACGCAGCTCAGAGGTAAGCTATGACGTACTGTATATTTTTGTCGCGATTTAAACAACTGGTTACTAGGCAAATAATCGATCGATTAATGTCGAGTTAATCGAGTGATCGATCTTATCGATCGTAATAAATGAGTGATCAAAATTAGCATGAAATTTAAGAATGTCTTGATTCTGATAAGATCCGGTACATACATACTTACTGTCAGGAGTATATTATCATAACGCCCCTTAAATATGACCTCACCTTTCTGTTACACGTTATATGAAACCGCTCAAAAATTAATAAGTTATAATTCTATAAATTTGGTGGGAAAATAGGCTAGTTTGTATAAATAACTGAAGGTATTTATACTTACCGACTAGTAAAGGTGAATTTATGCCATCTCCCTTCCTCAGCTCTCTGCGGAATAACAACAGATGTATGGCATAAAATAATGCTGATCCGAGCGCCGCCAAAACCGCCGTCCAATTGCTCTGGTGGCTTTCCGACACACCCAGTACTACCTGTAAAAAACAAACAAATATGAGGTTTAGGTAAGGCAACGAGTACTAAGTTAAGTGAGAATTTTTAATAGCTTTTTGTCAATAAAAATATTGTATTTTTAATTATACATACATACGCACTCACGCCTGTAATCCCCGAAGGGGTAGGCAGAAGTGTAACCAATACACCTACATTTCGCCGAGCGTATCTCCGTCTCACGATGTGATAGGGGGCGAGTTTATCGCCATACCGGCCATAAATTCCAGACTCCGGGCCGATACTGAGCATTTCGTAATAGAAAAACCCAATACCACTTTTTACCCGACTCGGGGATCGAACCCGAGACCTCAGCGTTAGCCTCAGTCGTAACGCGTAGGTAATACAACTCCGCCACCGAGGCAGTATTTTTAATCATTAGGTTATTTATAGTAGAGGCCGGCAAACAAGTAAGTGAGTTACATAATGGTAAATCATCCAACGCCCATGAACTTACTATTAAAAGAATGGGAAGATGAAGGGGGTTTCAGCCTCTGGATGTTGATTTTCATTAAATAATAATACTCACCAGGCCAGCAGCAGTGAGCAGCACAGCCACACATTTAGAGAATGTGAATCGATCGTTCGGCACTTGCGCGAACACAGCGCCGAGCGACAGAGCGAACGCGCCCGCCGTCGATGTGTAGATCGTAGCTGAGCTAGTGCTCGTGTACAGTAAACTCAGCCGGTAAAGGTAGTTTGATACGAACCACTGTAATTAAATACGGGTCCAATACAAAACTCCTATTAAAGTCGGTTAAAAAAGCGTAGAGAACTCATCAATTTTTATGGCCGGTCCGAAGTTAGTCGCTTCACCCGCCTTCTACGCATCCCATCACACTTTATTCTCTTGCAAATAGACATGTGTAACACTGCGCTGCGCCGTGCAATAGCGCCAACTCATTTCACTGCGCCGGATGTGTTGACTCACTTCTTTGAAATGGGAGAAAAATTGCTACTAAGTCGTTAGTGACTAACTTTAGAGCGGCCATAAATACTGACTAGACCTCTAAAATAAATAATAAAGTTATGGTAATAGTCTCTGATAGTATATTCGCAATCCGTTTTGTAAGGCGTTGTGAAGGTATACCATATACTCGTATACATACAATATAATAATATACCTACCATTTACTTAATCATCTGTTGGGTTTAACAACATTTTCATTATCAATAATGCAGGTTCGTGATTGTTTTATGAATTTCGATTATAATGAAAAAATTTTGACTGTAGGTATATTTATACACTATACAAAACTTAGGTAATTCACCATTCATAAATCAGATCACTTTGAATAACTTCACCTGCAAGTTCTATTGAAAAATATTCTATAGTGTAATCATTTTGTCCGCTACCGTCTTTCCGGGTGATAGATATTCGCGGGGATGAGGTTTTCTAGATGTTAGGCGAGGGCGGGTATTACATTATTCACTTTGGCCTGTTTGTCCATTTAGTTCTACTAAACTATACACCAGATGTTGATGCGGTTTTCAGTATAATTTAAAAAAATCTCCAGGAAGATTTATATTATGTATGTACTAATCGGTAAACGATTAGTGAGTTAAGCAGCCTTTGGCGCGGCCAGTCATTGATGGTTGACTTATGACCATTCCCAATATTCTGTCTATCAACAGATTTGCTTACCGGCAGTAAAATTTTGACACATTTTGTATGGAAGATTTGTCAAAACACTATCGATAGTACCCAAATCTGCCAATAGACAGAATATAGGGAATGGCCATTAATGGTATTTTAACTAAGCGTCTCCATGCTTTGTAGAGCAAATATAACGTCGGTTCCGGCTGTTATCAAATGACAGCAGTTGTTAAGCCAAATCCCTTGGGACGGAGGTCTTTGGGCGGATATTTGGGCTATCGAGTTGAATATGCTATTTAAGATGTGTGTACTCACTGGAACAGAGAAGAGCACCGCGAGGCGGAGGTGCCGTCGTGTGGCGGCGGCGGCGGCGCGGCGCTGCGCGTGCTCTGACGCGCGAACAGAAGCCGCCCACGATAAACGCGCTAAAAGGGCCTCACTGGCCATAGCTGGCGACATTACCCGCACCTAACGAACACCCATGGAATAAGGTAGAGTCCGACAATTATAAGTCAGCGGTGGCAATTTTTAGAATTAATTAGCATATACTTAAGTCTACGAAATCGACGACTTATCAAAAACTTAAGAGTGTAAACCAAATAAAAATAGTGGTCTAAAATGTAGTTCTGCATCGTAACTTTTTCACGACTTTAAATTTGGTCATTTATTGAGTGTTATCGCGTTGTAAAGGATTTCCATAAAATTTGGGAACCTCGGAATTCATTTATTTACACACATTTTTTAGGGAATTTTAATTCTAGTTCAAAGGCCAACCGATACCTTTAAATGGCAAAAAAAAAAAGAGAAATACACACAGATGTCAATAGTCAAAACAATGCGAAGAGTTTCTTTGCACAATACTAATGTCCTAATCATTAATTAAAACAAATATGTTTAAGAAAGATGTACACCGATTAAAACTGTTGAACATTAGTAATATGTATTAAACTTTTTTCAAAGAAAAATCAAGAAGGTTATGCATGAAGTTAAATGACGGATAGCACTTGAGCTCAGCGGTAGTCTCAACGTTAAATAGCTATAAATATTCAATCCAAGTTTGTGCTAAGAATATACTCAGCAAAGTTTAGCGTAAGATTAGTCTAAGCGAAATCAAAGTGCGCTCTATAGATTTCAGCCTAATCTTTAATAGAAAATGAGTAGAGTAAAATTTATTAGTAAAAGGTATTACAAAGGGAAACAATTTAAAATAAGTCAAATAATACTTCAAAATAATTAGTATGTAACCTACTATTACGTGTAAGATATATTTCAAATTATGCGCGGATTTCGAGACTTTGATAAATTATTTTGTGTATATTACAGTTTATAGTTTTTTTTTAGCAGCAAGATTACTACTATAAACTGTAATATAATATAATAATTATATTACAATTAATATATTATATTATATTACAGTTTATAGTAGTAATCTTGCTGCTAAAAAATTAGTGTAATTTTATAACATCAAAACTTGCAATTCAAAATACCTACAATTTCAACCCATTCAAGTAGGATTTAGAAGTAGACAGTTGACCTTTAGAAGTAAATGTCAATATGCTTGAAAAGGGCAATTGTTTTGTTCTATGTTTATAGACTATTCTCCACCACATTTTTTTAGGTCGACAGTAAAAATCCAAATAACCATATCACAATTTAATAAATTACAAACAAGTCAATAAAGGAAACAAGTCCTGACGTCATCACCATTATAGTGCAGGCGTGCGAGGGAGATACAGAGATGATTTTCGATATACCAATATTTAAAATGTTACATACGTTTTTTTATTTAGATTTAGTTTCAACAAAAAAAAAAAAAAAATGTCTTTACAGAAAAAAAAATGCGTTTGTGTATTGTTATAAAAATTAGGTAAATCAATAGAATGTACCCTACTCATTTTTTATTTCTACCAAACTAATAGTAACAGTTTATATATTGCTTACCTCTGCCACTTTATTAAATCGAACAGCTCTGGGTGCCGCATCGTCACTATCTGTGGTCTCTCCTGCTCGGACTGGCACAAATGTGGAGTCACCCTACAATATAAACATTGTTTCAAATTCTATGATCGCGTGACAGGATCATTTATGCATTTATATGAAACCAACTCAAGAGAAAAATAAGTACATAATTAAGCAAAATAAAGCAAAAGTAAAACAATAATCTAATGTTGTAATAGGTTTATATAATGTAATAGTTGCCTTAATTAACACCACACGTTATTTTCCGAATATTGCTATAACACATAATTTTTATCATAGGACTCTACATGGTTGAGTTTAAAAACATAATGATTCATTTTAATATGTATTTTGTTAATCTGGCACGACAAAGTCTAGTTACTTTACGTTAGTTAGTTACGTTACTTACAAAGTAACTAGACTTGATAGTAAGTCTAAGTACAGTGCAGTCCAAATATAATAGCAACCGTCGAGAGGCAATGCACCACTCGACGGTCGATAGAATTACGCCGGCCTGAAATTACTGGATATAGACTAGCTGACCCTGAAACGAGCCACTATAGCTACATGGTTCAGTCAGGCACAATATATCAGGTACACTCATATATACTTTTCAGGATATGTGTACCTATAACAGATTATACAGGGGTTTTATAGTACTAATATAATATTATTATTTACTTAGATGGTCATATGCTGGAATACTGAAACACTACTTAGTGGCTGACTGTCAAACGGTATTTGAGTGCAAGCATAGTCCAACAAATCTGAAATCATTCTACACATTTACAGGATAAAGTAGGTAATCTAACAAAATTAAGACTTACCAGGCTGGTATTGCTTGATTCATTGAAATAATTCTCATCATCTGTTTCTGCTGTTGGTTCTAATAATTGCTGAAAATAATAAATATACTGTATAAAGCTGTGCCATATAGAGTAATATTTTTTTACATTGAAATGATATAACAAGTTAGTGTTGTTCTTAGTTCTTGAGATGATTATTTTCAGAGGTATAAACTATTCTGGGACATAACTGAGGATAATATACAGATCCAAATAACAATGATCATTTGACTGAATATTCCAAGGTAGAGCTTTAACGCATACGCACTCACGCTTATAATCAGCGTAGGCAGAGGTGTAACCAGTACACCCATATTTCGTTGAGGATATTTTCATTCCATGATGTGATAGGTGGTGAACCTATCGCCAAACTGGTCACAATTTCAGACTCCGGGCTGATACTGACCATTTTTTAATAGAAAAATCCAATATCACTTTACCCGAACGGGGGACCAAACCCGAGATCTCCACACAGCAGTCGTGCCGCATACGCATTACAACTGCGCCACTGAGGCAACCGCTTTTTTATACATATGTGTCTTTATTCTTACAATTATAATGATTTTAAGTGTGCTGTCATCAATATATTTTTCTAGATCAAAGCGTGCTCTATTGAAATACAATGTTGCACTGTAATACAATTGCGAATATTGAGGAATAAGTGTCTGAGACTTCTTTATAACCTCCATTAGGCCAGTGGTGTACTTAGGTCTAACCCCCTAGCATTATTACCCAAGGAGGCCTGTGTTCACAGCAGTGGCACAATTTATACAGTATTATTATATATTTTTATAAACATACTTACAGTATAATCAGCTGGTCGACAAGGATCCCGAGTTGGTGGCGAAAAACATAAAAATATCAAATATACGAACAGCAATGAACTTCTCACATATGTCACGAGAAAAGGTCTCTCCAGATTTTTTTCTATGTACAGATACTGAAAATAAAAAGTTTTAAGAATTATGAAAACCATATTGATAGTAATATACTGCACAATATCATCTTGGTGGTGGGATATGGTGTTGTTTTTAAAGGATTTGATATATATTTTTTTAATGTATATTGTATAAAATTGCCATAATTATATCCTTTCATTTTCAATAAAATATTCTATGCAAGTATTGATCAGTATTAGCAACATAATCCTTTGGCGTAATAAAACAGGGGATGTCAGTTATAAAAAAATGAATCGTTTCAGATTTGGCCATATAATCTCATCTTAAAAATCCATCCTGTAGGTTTGGTTAAGATACTTAATTAATGATTAAATGTTGATACAGTATAGCATAAAATAGCATTGTTTCCCTAGGAATTTAGTCACTAGTAAGGTATTGTATAATAATTAGGGGAAGCTTAATAGTTGATAGATATTCCAATAAATTTTGATTGATAAATAGCAGTTACCATGATAAGTGAGATAATTAAAATAGCAATTGATATCTGATATGATATGAATCATAATTGATAACAAATAATTAGCATGAATGATGTTGGTAATATAATTATATGGCACTTTCTTTTCAACTTTCATATGCAGTGACATTTTTAAGGATTTATTTCCATTTTGCTTATTTTATTATGGGAATGCGGTTCTGTTATTAACATCTTCATCCATTGATATATTAATTAATTGTTTGGGTCAACAACAACTTTGTTTTTATTCAAATAATAATTTCAATTATATTATGATTCCTAATAAAATCGATACAAGCAAGCAATTCATAAAAGATAAGATAAGTTGGAAATAATTCTTTTTGGACATTCAGTACTATTAAGTGTAAGTTTAGTCTACAAATTATAATACCAATAGAGGAAATAATGATTATCACATTCATACATGTAACTTAAAAATTACAAGGAAAACAACTCCTGAAATGTGGTATACAATTATTAAATTTTCCAATAATACAACTATTGCACCCTGTTCACCTTGGTTAACATATAATTTACATAATTAGATGAGAATGTTTTGAGATACAAGAGTTCCGACAAGTTTGAATAGCGATTAGATACTTACTTTCGTCATCTCAGATGAAACCACCCACAAGACAACAGCCAATAACAAAATAAAGACACCAAAAGCATATTTCCTTTTATTAAAGTGTTGCACGTCATCTTTATTATTTTGGTTATTAGGATAAACACGAAAATAATTGTGACAAAGAATCAACATGAAGACAGATGTACTAAATACAGAAAATGAAATTTAAATGTATAGGAATTGCTTCAGTTCATATTTTCACTTATCATATCAATTGTCGAAGTACGTTACGTTATGATTAGTGTCATGTTTTCTGAGAGCGGCCGGCAACTACGAGTTATAATATAATAAATTAATGTAAAGTTATCTGCGATATATTCCAATTTTTTCGACAAATTACCTATACTAGTAAACCATTTAGCACTCGTTTGACAACAGTTTTGTTAAATGTCATTGTCACACAGACTACTTAGAAAGAACTGCATTGTCAAAACAAATCGAGCAACATTAGCCTTATCCCTAAGGTTCAAGCAACAGGCTCTAGGTCAAGCCACTTCAATATCATTGTAAAATAAAATATCCAACTGAAACTGAAAGAGTTAAGTCAAGACTCTAGCATAACTATTGCAATTTGCATGGGGATGTTACTTAAAATTTACCACTCACATGTTTCATCGTTCTTGGAAAATAGCAAATATATCTAAGAGAGCCTCAAAGGACAAGTATCCAGAGCCGTAAAATAATGGTAAAAAATTGACCTAGTGTCTACGTACGTAAGCGTAAAAAGGGGTTTTTTGGCGGGAATTCTTACAGTGCGGTGGCTCTCTTGTTTTAATTATTTCCTAAACTGGTTTAAAGTTGTGTTTGTTGTATAAAAGTGGTGTGGTTTTGTGCAATAATCATTAATGATGATGAATAGTGTATGGAAACATTGAAATAAGTGGATTTACGTGATTTTTGATCAAGGGTATTGTCGACCTTGTGCTTTCGATTCGCTTGAAGAAAGTCGTCTAAGAAGCATTGAACTGAAAGGAATTATCACCAAAACTCCAGCAAGACCTTGAAATCGGCCACACCCCTGTTTCATCGTTCTTGGAATATAAGAAAACATATAACTAATGACTTGGCAGCATGGTCTCTGATCTTAGCCGGTTCCTTATGGAACAAACAAACAAAAAAAAAAAAAAAGTAAGCGTAAAAAAATCTAAAATTCAAATTTTATATTTTTCTAGGTTAAATAATTATAAAACAACTCGTATTTGTTCCAAAACGAAGTGAAAATTTATAACAGCTACAATGAGCGCATGCAGTGTGGATGTAGTAAAATTGGTTGGTAAATATTTCGGTGTTCCTGTGGGGACAGTCTGTTACAATACCGACAAGGTAGAAATAAATACTTTTGTTCTTTTTCTTATGAAATAAAACCAAATCGTATTTGTAATTATTTTTTAAATACAGGTTCTAACGACTGTTTTGGACAAGCAAAATGTTGAAGGTTTTGCAACTATCATTTTACGGTTATCTGAAAAAAGTGGAGCAAACATGAGCCAGGAACAGAGGCTGCTGAGTTACCAGTGGCTCGAACATATTGCTATGTACGCTAATCAAGCAGCTAGTAATCCGGTTTTCGCTAGAAATTTCTTACAGGTACTTTATTTTAATAATGTGATTAACCGACAACAAAACGAACCTACCAAAACTTTTAACTAAGACTAGAACTAGACTTAGGTCCGTATTACAGACCGATACTCAAGTGAGCTCTTTGCTAAGTGTCGATTTCTGTACACGTAATTGGTCCGTTTTTGTTTGGCGCCAAAAATAGACCAATCATGTGTACAGTCAAATCAACACTTACCAAAGAGCTCACTTGAGTGTTGTTTTGTAATATGGGGGCCTTAGATTGAAATTAAATGCATACCACTGGTTTACAGCAGTTCTAGTGGTGGGTGTATAGGTGAGATAGCCTCTGGTGTAGTATTTTTTAGTTAAGCATCTAAGCAGTACATACAACAAGGTGGTAGGTCCCTCTTATGCGAGAGGCTGGCTGGGTTGGTACCACCGTTTTGTCTATTTCTGCCGCCAAGCAACAGTGTGTAAGCACTCTTGTGTTCCAGTTTGAAGGACATTGGAGCCAGTGAAATTACTGGACATTATGAGATGTAACACCTTATGTCTCAGGGTGACAAGTGCAGTCCAGTGTCCTGCAGTACTTTGTTATTTAAAGTTCTGTGTGGTGTTGCTTCTGTTTAAGAGCAGGTGTGGTGCTTACCATCAGGCAAACAAACTTGCTCGTTGTCATTCAAGCTAATAAAAAATACTACAATCCTTCCACTTGCCTTTATTCCACTCGCAGTGGGATCGGCGCAACATGCTTTTTACAACATAGTTTTTACGATAGGCTGACTGCCTGGCGTCAATCCCTCTGGGGAGAAAACATCCAGACCCAAAACAAATATTTGTGACTCACACAAACATTTGCCTCAGTGCAGGAACCCACAGCCTCTCGCTTCACAGCCGACTACTTGCCAACTGTAACACGGAGGAGTACATACTAAAATAATATTAATGATTTTATTATTTGATTTTTATTAGCCTAGTTAGTGTTTGTATATTTCTTTATATAAAGTATGTGTTCAAAGACCACATACATGTACAGATATGTACTACAATCTATAGGAGAACCAAGAGTGCCTATTTAAGTAAGGCAAGTAAGAAAACATACCTAATATTTTGACACAATATTTTCATTTTCCTTGCAGGATATCAACAAAGCCCTAGAAAAAATGACATACTTGACGGGGCAGTTTTTGACAGTCACTGACATAGCTGCGTATTATGTGCTGTATACAATTATAGTAAGTAGTAACAATAATGGATTTAATATTAATGTAACATGAAATTTTGACAGCCCCTATGATGCAGTAGGCGAGTAGCCGACTTTGAAGCGAGGGTTCGATTGTTATCAAGTGACAGCAGTTATTAAGAATAGATGAATTTTATTCTAAACTTGTCTACGTTTTGATATTTATTTTAGTTAATGCTAATTAATACACGTCACACGACATTGGCGAAATCATTGAAAGATAGATAGATCAGAAAAAAATAGAAGCCAAGTTGGAAGGCCTTCGGGCAGCTTGAAAACTTTAACATTTGGTTGGCCATTTACGATTTGGTAAGAAGAAGAAGGCCCACATCTCTGAAAGATAAATGTGTGTATTGTTGGTAATTATAGCTTGCTTTAGTGAAGAAGGAAAACACTGCTTAATTCAAAATTCATAAAAGAAACAAGCAGTTGGGGTAGGTACTACCACTTTGTCCTATTTCTGCTGTCCAGCAGAAGTGTGTAAGCAGTAATTATTATTATTATTATGTTGTAATCAGGCAGGCAGTTTGTGTAACTGATGTGCCTGTATCCTGAAGATATTGTTATTTATATCATTGTTCCGGTTTGAGATATTAAAGCCAGTTGTATTACTCTCACCATCAGGCAAGATACTTGATTGTATTGTCATTAACTCTAGTAAAAAATATTAAGAAGTGTTTTTTCCTTACAGGAACGCCTCACTGTAAGTGAGCGAGAATCATTTATGCATGTATGCCGGTGGTTAAAACACATACAGGCTCAGCCAAAAGTGTGTAAAACTAAACCACCTCTACCTTTGAACACCATTGCCCTCACAGTTCTTGCACCAGCTGTTCATTGACTTATTTTTACTAGTATTTATGTACTGAGAACACAACTTAAAATGTTTTTTTTTATGAATGTGTAGTAAAACAAAACCCTGTAGGGCGTTTTAATTGCGACATTAGAATCAATATTCAAACGTAATGAGCAAATGAAAATTGGTCTATAAAAATAATATTATCATATTTATTTTTTAAACTTGAATTAATTTATTATTTGTAAACCGTATTTCGATTGATTACCTGTGCCAGAACGATGACTTGGAACCAGAGCGAGATAGCATGTTGCGGTGCGGTGTCAACATACAATCAAATTGGCCGGGCCCCCGTCTTCGTTAATACACACAGAAATTCTGATGTAAATAACATGTTTTAAATATGTTCATTTTCTAAGTTATCTGTGTAAGGATAATATCTCGCTTCTGTTTATATTTTCTTTTATTTAACTATTTTTATTAAGCTGTTTATATGTCTATCTTCACGACCCAAAATGGTCCAACAGGGTTTTTGTTACATACTGTACATGTTGCAGAAAGGAGTGAAATATTGATATCATAAATTATACATTGCTTTAAACCACACCTTTCTGGAACATGTTGCATAAGCCATTAAAAACATTGTATCATAAATAAATTATGGCAACAGTGTTATCAAACGCAGTTTTATGTATAAAAACAATTACTGGCTTATCAGTATTATTCAATGTAATAAAAATATTTATATTTCAAACTGTTGTAGATTTTGTAATTGTATATTTGCTCAATGTGTAATTTGAAATGCCTGTGTTTAACAATGACATATTTATTGACTGGTGTAATAAAAAATTATATAATAATATGTTTTAACTGCATTGGATAATGTGAATATAAGAATAGAATGATCCATTTGACATAATAATTATGCTTCTCTGTATTTATACATTACATATTATATTAACAGTGTACTGATTTTGTGTTTTTTATAGTAGAGACCGGCAAACGCGCAAGTGAGTCACCTGATGGTAAGTGAACTCCATCATCCATGAAAATCCACTATACATGAGGAATCAAGGATGTGTTGCCGGCGTTTAAGGATAGGGAAAATTCAAGAATTGAGAAGAGGAGGGGGATTTAGGCCTAGGATATTTCACTCACCGTACGAAACGCAACAGCAAACTGCAATTTTTTTTATTTTTATAGTATAGGCTGGCAAACGAGCAAGTGGATCACCTGATGGTAAGCGATCTCCACCGCCCATGTACGCCCACATAACAAAAGAATTATGGGCGCGTTGCCGACCTTAAAGGAAAGGGATAATAAGGGATTGGGAAGGGGAGGGGGATTTGGGCCTCCGGATATCTCACTCACCGTACGAAACGCAGCAGCAAGCTGCTACTTTACGCCAGTTTTCTGTGAGACAGTGGTAACGACCCGGACGAGCCGGCCCATTCATGCTGTAGACAAAATTGTCTACAGCGTGGCTCTACCACTTTTCTGACTTATATTTTATGTAATAAATGCGTACTTGAGATTTAAAAATAGGTCTTCTTTTATTTGGATGGCGAGGAGCACAATATTCGGCTATTTCTCCAGTGTCACGTGGAGTAAAAATAGGTCTATTATTTGGCATGTGACGATGCACAGCATCTGTGAGAGTGCGTCATACTTCCCTTGTAGCATTTCCGGTCAATTTCTAATGTTTCCGCTCCGTTTCAGCCAATCAGCGTTAAGTAAAATGTCACGTGGTCACAGGGGATCGCTTGCGGTGCGCTTGCACCATCTTGCTTCATAGCGTAATTTTTCTTGAAAGAAGCAACATCGATTGCGAAATAATATTTTTTTGATAATTATTAAATAAATTATCATAATTATATTTAAATTTTTAATTATAATGGTAAATTTTTTGCTTAAAAATAAAGTTACTACATTTTTTAGTATCAATAAATAGTGATATCGGCAGTGGAAAAAGCAGTGTTTCGGTGGGTAGTGTTAACTAATGTTTAGTTATGAGTAATCACAAGTATGGTGATTCCGGGCGCACGATTGACGACGGCGCCAACCTGCCGGCGGATGACCGCACCGCCGCGCCGCTGCTGCTGCCGTTAATAGCTATTGGAGCGCCAGGATAGGTCTGGGACTCTGCGCGAGCGACTATCTTCGACGTTGAGCGTCTCCAGCGATTCAAGCTTCGCAGATATCTGAATATTTTCAGACTCAGGTAAATCGAAATCGACGTGGTAGGTAAGTCACAAATTGAATATTTAGCTTATAAAGTGAGCTTTATTGTTGCATAAATACGGTTCGGTGTCCACGGCGGATCGTAACACGTCTCGCGGGTACCCGCGACTGACGCATCTATGCTATTGCCCTACACTAGTATGCAACGTTTTTTATATTTAATCGGCTTGCCGCAGTTATCGCTAATTATCCGGTTGATGCACTGCAGTTAAATTTGGGCTTATTTAATATGATCGTGTAAAGTAACTCATAAGTCCTCCAACAAATTGGCAATTCGGTTTGGAGAAATGTGCTGTACTCAGACGCCCTAAAATCTTATAATGCATCGCCGGGGTTCGTCATTGCGACACATTGTTACGGGTTCTTACCCCTAACAATTTTTAATCTTTTACATGGTTAATTCAGAGAGGATCGTGAAGGCACTAATCAAAGCCCTACTTGCACAGCGTGAATTCCTAAATTATAATTTACAACAAATAGTCGGTTGGGCAGCTGCTTCGAACACAGTTTTTATCACCCTCGACCGTGTTTGACAAAATATCTAGGTTATTCTAACCTGATTTAAAAATGTAATAAGTAAGAAGTGGTGTAGCTTGTTTGCGGAAAACGAGCAGAGTAGATAGAAAATCATCGGGAGCGTATGCTGAACGAGTTGTCTAATAAGAACTTGCGAGACACATGCTGTGCATTGTCTCTGCTTAATGATAAAAGTTTTATTGGTACGTAAAACTTGTACTATTTCACGTTAAAGAGTGTGAACAAGTTAACTCGAGTGGCTTATGTTAAGCTCCCTGGATACAGCATAGCTTCTAGCATTCTCTAAGCGTTGCTGTCAAACCAAGCTCCAGATATATTTTAATCAGTCTTAGCTACAAATATATGTATTCAAAACAAGTGGCACCGATAAGTGAATTGGACCTTGGTACAACCGAGAGACGACCGCGCATGAGCGGATTTTACGGAGGCTTCCTGTGAGCGTATCGCAGGGAGTGGCCTGGCGCTTTGGGCTCCGTAGGCCCTTCTCGAATCGATAACGAGAACGCACCTGCCATTTACCTCCAAAAACTGTTGGTCTACCCATCACGGAGAATACTATGCCGCGCCGGTCGGATACCAATCAGTCAACCGGCATGTCGCAATGAATTGAGGTAGTTATGGAATACCATCAATGTGTGCTCGGGATGTCTGTCGTCAATGCTTCTGCAGAATGTCATCAGCGATCTCTGAGACTGGTGTCTCCAGATGATGAGTGCGGACTGTGATGCGCACCAAAGAGTTTTTCATAGCTGACGAACTAAGGAATGTGGATAATCGTATACTTGGACGAATTGCTGATAGTGGGACAGTTGGTAAATCTGCTGCAGTCGTAGGTAAATATACCCTTGGAAACTCGAGACACTGGGGCGAACCATCAACTCAACAGCCGTCACCTACAACGGTTCCCCAGAAAACTTTCCAGACTGCGAGGCGCCGTCTGGTTTGGTACCGCTTAGTCAATTTCTGCCACCAAACAGCGGTGGGTAATCACTGATGCATCCTACTACGGGTGGGGAGCACAATTAGACTACCTCACAACGTCGGGCACTGCAATAAGGAATTGTTTGCAATCCTGGATGCATTGAAGCATATCAGTAGGCGAAGTACAAGTTTTAATAGTTTTCTAAAACCTATTAAAACATATTTCTTTTCTATTGTTGTATACTCTAAAAGGCGACTCACATAGAATAATAAGTACCTACTGTGAATTTAAATTATAGTATAAGTGCATAGTGATAAGCCAGAGGTGTATCTTATTTCAATAAATAAATAAATAATCCATATGTGGTAGCTTGTAATTGGCATATATCTACTTATGTTTCAAACTAATTTGTAAAATTAGCCATAAGCTTCCCAAATAAAATAAAATAAATAAATAAAACGATGAGAGTTTTCGTCTGCCCTCCATACGTCAAGTATCAATAGATACTAGTGGGAACTATTATGTATTAAAATTAATAATATGGTTATTTTTATTTCATATTAGTCGAATAGGAAATTAGTTTTCAAGCGATTCAACGACTACTTCGACGGGTCGCCATGTAACGCTACGGCTGGACATCGCACAGTCGTTTCGTTTGTACAGAAAGATGGTGGGACGCGATCCATGGTTATACTCGGGATGACTTACCAGCGCTTGACACTGTTGGATAAATGGTGTATTTCAATTTCTGCTGAGTACGTTCTAGACAAATTCAACAATATTGCGGATAGACTGTCTGAAAAGGAAGTACAGGTCCGATTGACGAATTCTTCAACTAGCTCTTACACAAATATTCCATCAGGTCGGTATTCCTCAGATAGACCTAATCGCGATGGTATTAAGAAAATACGTGACGGACTCTGCGGAAGGGGTGTTAGTAAGTAGGTAACGTCAATGAGGAAGAAAGTTTTTCGGTTACTAGATCTACATCGTCGGTCACGCGGCACATCGATAAAAATCCAAAAGTGGGATCAGGTATTTAAATATAGATCAGACCATCGATTTACCGTCCTCTCAAGTGTAGGACTGTTAGCTTTTTAAACTCTTGAAAATTGGAGTTGTAATAATGTCACCAAGGAGTGGTCTGAAACCGGAATATCTTTACTTGGATTTTGTTGAGGAGGATGTTCGTCACAAATATACCCAGTATTGTATCGATGAATCAGGTGATGTGGCACGAATCATTTTGCCTATAAACATCAGAGTAGTGTAAGTTTATTTAAATTTTTGGGCCATCTATTTCTTGTAGAAATGTTACTAGCTTATCCTACTATTTTGTAGCACAAATCAGTTGTTTTAAGTTCTGAAGGAGCTAGTAATTATTAAAATTTAAACTAGAATTTCTTGGATTACAGTAATATTGAAAGCTATTTCACTTCGAAGGCCTAAAGTAGAGAACATTTAATTCGAAGCGGCTTAATTGACTAGTTGCCGGCGAACTGGCCAAATTAGCATGTGCTCCTCCTAGCGTCAGGAAGGCTTGCACATGAGCTCACACATAAAAATCTCTTGAATATGGTGAGAAGAGAAATTACTGTACATTATACCCATCGTTTGGTTCAATGGCTATATGTTTGTACAGGCAATGATCGGGTTGGATATTAGATATAGTAAATAATAGTAATGTATACCCTAATTATTGGATTCATGAAGTAACCAAATTGGGGACCGAAGAACGTATTACGAAATGCAATAATGCCATAGTTATTTCAATACGAGGCCCTAATCAGGGTGTCTCGCAAACAAATTATAGGAAATTGGGTAAAGTCCTTGCTCGGGGTAACGGGCAAAGACAAAATACCTTTGCGAAGTTTTATCAAAAGCAAATTAGTAGTAAGTGGCTCTTAGCCATCAGAATCAGACCTTTGCTAAACTTTGAACCAATTCCATATATTGATTAATTATAAATTGATATTCATATCTCTGTTCACGAATACTTAAAGCATTCTAAACGTTTATAGCGCATATTTATAGTGTTAGGTGTTAATCATCATTAATGATTTATAAGGAAAGCACAATATTATTTCTTATATCTTTCAGTTGCAGATATGTTTTTATTTTAATCTGAATCTTCATCCATGAAGCAAGATGGTGCAAGCGCACCGCAAGCGATCCCCTGTGACCACGTGACATTTTACTTAACGCTGATTGGCTGAAACGGAGCGGAAACATTAGAAATTGACCGGAAATGCTACAAGGGAAGTATGACGCACTCTCACAGATGCTGTGCATCGTCCCTGCATAATAATACAAGTTTTATTGTTATGTAAAACTTGAACTATTGTGGGTTCCACTATTGCAGCATCCGTCAGTTGAGGTTGTAGTTGAAAACTAGCAAAGGTTCACATTATTTAAAAGGTTGTATCATTTGTCTTCAGTACTATCAAAATATCAAATCTTTAGATGTCAATCATTGCTTGTTACAACAATTTTGCATTATAAGGTGCAACCCACACATAGCACCTGTTTTTCCACCTCTGAGTAAATTCTACTTACCAATATGACGAAGTTCAAATACAAAGTCACATTGAAATATTTATTGAGAAAAATGTAAAGCTATTTTTAAAAATAGCCAATCAGAATACAGTGTTATGGTTAGACGTTTAAATACAGTTTGATTGGTTGATCTCTGATTCTATCTGGATAGTCAAACTAAGATAGTTTATTGAAAATTACCGTAAATTGGCTGTCTGATGTGTAATTTGTCTTTTAAAAATTTTGAAATAGTCCTTTAGTGAAATGCTAAAATTAAAGTAGTTACCTATGTGTTTGATACAAGTTAAAATTTTCAGACGCTAATTTTGCCAGCGAATATTCTACCGCTGCCTAAGCAATTATTACCGTATGAACTGAATAACGTTACCTTGGATAAACCAGTGGTATTTCATCCTCAACCTTTTGCATTCCCCGGTTATCCCGTAATATTATATTTGTGATGGTGTTTGATAAAAAATAAATAAAAAATTCCATACTGCATGCAAAGTTTATTAATTTGACAATACAATCATGGGCATAGTAAGGTAGGGGCAAGTGTGGGCACTATACCCACGTTAAGAGCTTCATTGCCACCCCTCAGGAAAATTCCTAGCTCCGCCAATGAATATAATCCTATGTTTCATGTAGCCGAGTGCGCGCCGAGGTCTTTAATTTTTTACAGACAATGAATGTCACTATATAGTAATGCCCCATTTTGATAGTATTTAGTGACCTGCGCGATCGGCATGACAGGCGAGAATACAACAGAAAACTTTTTTTATACGTGGCCGCGTCATACAGTTTGAAATCATTTTCGTATGGCGCGACCTTTTATTCATATACCGTCAACCGTCATCGGTTTCTTTTCTTTGTTTCTATTATATGCTCGCCTATGTCATACGAAAAACTACATCTAAAGCTTTAATAAGTACCTTTATCAATACCAGTACCCTTAACACGAATCAAAAAAAAAAACCGGATGTAATATATGCTTAAATATTTCTTTAAGATTTCGCTGTGGTCGCTGGTCAAAAGAAATCTATTGTTGCACCTTTTTCTCGTTATTGCCACCGTTGATGTTTCGATCAGCGAATCTGAGCATCAAACATCTTTCTAACTTGTTGGAGTATGAGCAGCGGTTGTCTTCCGCTTCTGTTGATGCCAATTTATAAATGAATACACAATTATAAGCAGTGGCGGGCTAATTAGAAGCCCGGGAAATCTCATTAGGGCTCGGGCGAGCTTTTTTTGCAGTCGGTAATTCGAGTATGCATAGGCTTGACATTGTATGAGATTTCGTGGCCCTCTAAGACTGGGAGCATGGGGAGGACTTCACCCCCGTCCTCCTTGAATCCGCTAATGATGTATATATACCTATTAGTATCAGTATATTAAGGACAGCTACTTGAGCAAAATAATGAATCAGGGAGGTATCAACTTCAGGTATAAGAACTTGTTTAGTACCTGATTGTAACTCCTGGAAACACGCTCTGATTTGATCGTGTAAAGCAGCTCGAGATTGTTGTGATGTCACCGAGGATTGCACGAGGTTCCAGAGCTCAGTTTCTCGGGGAATTCCTCTGGAGTCTACCTAATAAACAAATAATGATTAATATATTATTATTTGCACACATTAGTATGTTTAGGTTCTTTATGTAAATTATTGTATACATACCACTTGTAAATTAGCGAACACACACTGGCTAAGGCACTGAAAATGACAAAAAATATGGTCAATGAACTTTGCCTTAGCGTACAACCTTAGGTACCTACTACTTAGGTACGTAATATATATTTTAAATACATGTTACAAAAAGATTTGGCTTTTAGTTTTTACGACCGGCCGCCTGCCTGACGTCAACCCCTCTGGGGAGAATTATTTTTTGTAGGTATTGTATTAAACTAATAAAATTATATTAAAGATTTGAGCACTTGATAACTATTTTACTGGTACTTAATACCTGATTATAGTCTGGCTTATCGAAAAGCGGTTCACTTCGTTTCTTTCGTGTCGAATTTGTGTTGGTATCGTAATTACCGACAATCTCTGTTTTTGCTGAATCTAAAGCTGTATCAACAAAGTTTCCTGCAGTAAATTCTTCGTAATCATAACTGGTACTATTCGGTATCCCTATTTCTTCACGTGGATCAGTTGCATTGCGTCTTTCATGATCATGGGTATATTCGTTGACTTCCTGCATTGCGTAACAATCAGTAGGTGTTTTATTGAAGTTACTGGATCTTCGTTGACGATTGCCACCGTTGTTTTTGGTACTGTTATTGTTGTTGCCATTGGAACAAGCTTTCAGAGCGATCGCGACCTCGTCTTGTAACAAACGAATGTTACCTTCCCCAGAACACGACACCAGAATTGGCAGAAACATAAAAAATACTACAGCACCAATCATTGCAACGAAAGTGACTGAGTGTATCAGTTTTCTGCATTTAAATTGCATTTTTACAGGAAGCTGGGTGATTACATATGACAGAATAATGACCCAGTGTGATGTACACGGACTCTTGTATTCATTGAAAACTAGTGACATGATAAGTTGACTTTGAATGTATGCTCTCCTATTTTATCATTGTTAGCTAAGTACTCTACGATACTTAGAAATTCTAAAGCTAATGCAATGCTAAACATAAGCTCTCGCCTGTATCCCCGAAGCGGAAAGCAGAGAAGCAACTAGTAAACCGACACGGTTCGTCGAGCTTCTTTCCGTCAAATTATTCCTGTGTTCTGTTAGTGCATCACGGTTCCTCAAGCTTATTTCCGTCAAATGATGTAAAATTGGAAACTCAAACATAGATTGTGGTTGCCAGATTTGTAATTTAAACCAATGACAAAATAATATGATACAAATTGTGTAGTTTTTAATACTCGCATTTCAATGTATACCTATTAGTTAAAATTTGTCTTTGTTTAGTCACTTGCCTGAAAATAGGTAAACACCACGCCTACCCATAAATAAAAGTAACACCACACAGAAACCTGAATTACAAGTACTGCATCACCCCGAGACACAAGATGTCAAGTCTCATAATGCCCTGTAATTTAATTGGCTTTAATGTCCTTCAAACCGAAACAACAGTGCTTACACATTGCTGCTTAGTGGCAGAAATAGACAAAGCGGTGGTACCCACACAGACGGCCTCTCACATACAAGGGACCTACCACCTAGGTGTCTAGACTCTAGTTATAAATCGGCATAAGGTTTTTTAATCAGTAGGTATAGTAGTACTTACTTAGGTATTGCTGGCTCTGCTATTGCCAGTGGTTTAGTCTCTATTGTTCATAGGAGTCATGCTGTTCCCTATCTAACATAACACAGTGTGCCAGTCGCTAAGGTCTAGGAGTCTTTCTCCCGGTGCAGTGGAACATATTCTTTTTCTGCGATGCACTGAGTTGACAAGGGTAATTTACACATTTAGTTTGTGACTGCACTGTACGATGGATATACAATTATAAGGTAGTGCAAAAGTCCTAACATTTAAAATTACCTAGTCATGCAGTATCAAGAAAATTGATTAGTGGATTGAACTGTAGGCACATAAGTGAAGTTAATATCATTAGTGGGCAAAAAAAATTACAATAAATTATATTGTAATTAAAGGATTTTCCTAAGCAATTATATGATGTGTTCTATGTTAAGTGCATGTTGTTGAAAGATCTAGACTTATAGAAGTACCTGACATCATCGGTTATGAGAAAATAATTTATTGAATACCTACACACTTAGGTCCTATGGTAAGAATGTTTACTGTTTACACACTGGATCCGATCCGAATTAGAATCCGAAGTGGTCGTGTATTTTTAAGAGGGGTTGCAAGTTAGATCGGAATTCCGGTTTCAGATTCGGATCGGATGTAGTAAACATTCTAAGGGTGTGCATACTTAGCTTTAGTTGTGTTTACAGATTGCAATGTCGTTTTAAAAATCGTAGTACCATTCAATGCCAATTTCACGAAGTCAAAGTAATGTGGTCGCGGTAACGTAACGCGGGTACGTTACGTATCCATACGGTCATCCTACTATCCTACTACTATTATGAATTTGAAAGTTTGGATGTTGTTAGTTTGTGTATTTGGATGTTTGTTAGTCCATCACGCCGTAACGGCTGAATTATTTTGGCTGAAATTTGGCACACCGGTAGACCATGACCTGGATTTGGACATAAGTAGGTATATTATAATATATAAGTAAGTATAGTATATATAGTAGAGAATAAGGCCCCTACTGTCTAAGTTTTGGATAAAATTATCTTCAAGATCTTTACGGTACCTTTGTAACTATGTAGATACTTATGTGATTTTGAAAAAGAAAATACATTATATTTCAGTGAATAATAATTTAATTCGTTATCATACCAATATTA
This sequence comes from Mimas tiliae, assembly GCA_905332985.1. NCBI lineage: Eukaryota > Metazoa > Arthropoda > Insecta > Lepidoptera > Sphingidae > Mimas > Mimas tiliae. The sequence goes on along the minus strand of HG995256.1, from coordinate 8,636,192 downwards.
ACCTTTACCATAATGCCCCCATTTGCCATTTCCCCACCCGCCCCAAGCGGGCTGGTTGTTGCCAGCGTATATCTTTACATTCGGATATCCTATGGGATATTTGCCGTAGCCACTGCCAGCTAATCCAGATTTCCCGTAACTTCCGAAAACGCTGGAAGATCCTGGTATTTTTAAATAACCAGTGCTTAATACTCCTGACGCAGAGTGTAGCTTATCGTAGTTACCGGAGACACTAAATGTAAGTGGTATATGGACATCGCCCACACTGATCTCTGGGGACCGAACAAAAGGCCAAAATGTTTCTGATTTCTCCATCGTTTCCGAATCTTTTTTCTCTGCAAACAATATTGTAACTCAATATATATCCTATTACTATTATAAATGTGAGTTTGGATGTTTGTGACTTTGTGAATTTGGATGTTTATTAGTCAATCACATTTTAACGGCTAAACGGTTTTGGATGAAATTTAGCACACAGGTAGATCATGACCTAGATTAGGACATATCTCGGAAAAGGTCGTTCACGCGGGCGGAGCCTCCAGCATAAGCTAGTGTTTTATAAATTCTACTTTTAGAGATTTCAATTAACTAAATAACACCAAAAAACTAGATAAATTATCTAGTTTTTGTTCGGGTAAAACCATGAACTATGGGGATATTCCCAAGAACGTGTAGCTATTAATACCTACTAACACAAGACCGACTGGCGGTAATCGTTATGAATAAATAGGTATTAGGTACCATAAATTTTGTTATAAAATAAACATACATACGCATACATACGCACTCACGCCTGTAATCCCCGAAGGGGTAGGCAGAGGTGTAACCAGTACACCCACATTTCGCCGAGCGTATCTCCGTCCCACAATGTGATAGGGGGCGAGCCTATCGCCATACCGGGCACAAATTCCAGACTCCGGGCTGATACTGAGCATTTCGTAATAGAAAAACCCAATACCACTTTACCCGACCCGGGGATCGAACCCGAGACCTCAGCGTTAGCCTCAATCGTAACGCATACGCATTACAACTGCGCCACCGAGGCGAGTTTATAAAATAAAATTATTTAATTAATAATTTATTTCCTTATAGCCTTCGTGGCGCAGTGGGTGAGTAGCCAGCTGTGGAGCGAGAGGCCGCGAATTCGATTCCCGCACCGAGATAAATGTTTTGTATGATCCACTAATATTTGTTTCCGGTCTGGGTATTATTTTGCCAGTGGGGTTGACGTCAGGCAGGCGGCCGGCCGGTCGTAAAACTACAAGCAAAATTTTTCTGTAACGTGTTGAAAAGCATGGTGTGCCGACCCCACTGCGAGTGGAATACAGGCAGGTGGAAGAAGAAGATTGCATGTATAACTAACTATACTACCATTTATTTTCATTTAAAAAAATAAAATAATATTCTTACTATCTCCAGTTGCCGACACGGGTGGATTATGAGTAGTAGTAGTACATTCCGCTCCTTTCTCTACAGAGCGCGACCACAATTCAGCTGGTAAGACGTCTCTGGTGGTGTCTCTTAACGGAGGGCTAGGAGATAGATACAGCGCTGGGTCCAAAACAGCAGTCTCTACTGCGCTTATGTATAACCAATAAAAATATACAACCTGAAAAACAAAATTGATTATGATGACCATAATATAGCATCGGAAAATCTACAGAGCTACAGGCGAGATTCGACGAGTTTATATGAAACACAGGAGCGGAGCAGTAATATGCACGCGAGTGAAACCGCGCGGGACAGCCAGTGTATACCTAATAATTACTAAGGCTGCGCATTATTATGGGGCCTAGACATAGTCTTACAATTCTATGGGCCTAGACTATCCTAAAATAAATAGAACCATGGACCGTTACACCGCCCCGGATCTAGGGGAGGTCAAACCCGGGCACTCGCCCCGGGCGGCAGTTTCAGGGAGCGTCAAAATCATAATATAATATGATTAAAATTAAAAAACCTTCTCCACAAAGCACCTAGCATTAGCCTAGTCCTGGTTGGCTCACCATCGACTTGTAAGAAAAAGGCGCCACACAAGCCCACACCACAAGTGAAAAGTACTTTATTATAGGATTCTTATTGGAAATAAAAATACACAAACTTTCAAGTTAATGAAATTTGTTCATTTTGCGGTTGGATTATTTTAAAATTATATTATTACTAGCTGTTGCCCGCGGCTACGCCCGCGTGAATGCCTATTTCCAGGATTAAAGTAGCCTAGTGGGCGCCCCCGGTGAGAAACGCGCTTGACCAAAATACTAAAATGACTATTAAAAACAAAGGGTTGATGGTAGAAAAGTGAAAATTTAGGGTTGTATGTATTTTTTAATGCTGTATCATAAAAAAATAAAAACAAAAAAAATTGTCTGAAAATTAAAAAAATAAAATTAGGGGTGGACCACCCTTAACATTTAGGGGGATGAAAATAGATGTTGGCCGATTCTCAGACCTACCCGATATGCACACAAAATTTCATACAAATCGGTTCAGCCGTTTCGGAGGACTATGGGAACGAACATTGTGACACGAGAATTTTATATATTAGATTTACAACATTGTGAGTGGTAGAGCCACGCTGTAGACAGTTTTGTCTACAGTGTGATTGGGCCGGGTCGTTACCACTGTCTCACAGAAAACCGGCGTAAAGTAGCAGCTTGCTGCTCTGTTTCGTTCGGTGAGTGAGATATCCGGAGGCTTAAATCCCCCTCTCCTTCCAATCCTTTAATTATCCCTTTCCTTTAAGGTCGGCAACGCGCTCGTGATCCTTTTGGTATTGTGGGCGTAAATGGGCGGTGGAGATCACAATCAGATGACCCACTTGCTCGTTTGCAAGCACTTGCACTTGGCCTATGATATAAATAATATATAAATAATGTTTGAGTATAATGTAGTTATTTTTTCGAAACGAAATGAACGAGCAATGAAGCTCGGCGAGTATCTAGGAATACGAAACTGTCTTTATCTCGCAACAAAATTAGTCGCAATACAAAGTTAAAGAGGAGTTGGAAATATTACCTAATAGTCTATTTCCGTCCATAGCAAAGCGGGAGACAAAATAACGAACTAAGGAGGTTTCAACCCCAGGCACAAGGACATTTACTTAAAACTTGAGGAGCTAGATGTAAAGCACCTCGGATGTTATTTGTGTTAAGTGACATATTTTTTCATTTAGGTTGAGTAACCGCGATGTCCTGCGTTCAAATCACAGGTAGGGCAATATGTGTATGTTATAGTTTTCGATTGGAATTTGTGCCGGGTATAGCGATAGGATCGCCCCATCACATCATGGGGCGGAAATAAACGAAGCATGGTGGGTGCATTCGCTCCTCTGCCTATCTCTTCGGGGATACAGGCGTGAAAATAGAATATAAATATACTTAGTCACTGGAGCTTATTACCTATATCGTGTTAGTAAAACGGTTGCAACGTAGTTGAAATGGTTATAAGTAAAAACCACAAGTTAATAGCATAACCAGATGTTTTAATTAAAGCGGGTTGTAAGAAATTAAAAGGTATATTATCTGTAATTTGTTAGTACTTATTTACCCGCAGAGATTAATTAAGATATAGACTAAGATCATTTGTAACAATAATATATATTAAATTACAAAACTTTACATGAAATTACAAAAATACATACGGGTCGAAAACTTAAGTCGGTTAAAATATGTAATATTCATAGTAAATGGTATCGGTTGGTAATGATTTGTTCAAATGCGATTTGAACCGTACTTTCAAACGAGTCGATCGACAAAATCCATACAGCTTTTGTTGATTCCAGTCAGTTAATCAAATTAAATAAAACCGCGTGAATCCTCTATTACAGAACCAAATCTCGCCATTGCCTCGTCCGTTAATAAGAAGAGTGTACTTACTACATGCAGGTGAAGTTGGCTTTGGCCCTATGATGTTGGTGGCCAACTTAAATTTTTAATTAATACTGCGTATTAATATATCATTTCAAAATAGCGTTTATTTATATTATTTCCTATGATTAGTTTGAAGATTATGTAATTTTCGATGACTTTTCCTTAACTGCTACGCCGCTATGCCACACTGGTTTTAAATTATACCATTTATAAGATTTATATTGTAAGCGCAAAAAATTGCTTTTTGAAAATTCCACGTTGATTATATGATAAGAATAATACATTAAAATAAAACTTCTTAAATCAAAACCTACCAATCATGTACACAGAATTGGACACTAGAGAATGAGCTTACTTAAGTGTTGTTTATGAATACAGGTGTAGGATGATAGCAGATTCGCACAGCTCATACTGTGCGGCCATCCACTCTCTATACCCTGAAATAGCCACGTTTTGCCACAGGCACAGGAAAATTCGTAATGGAATAGCAAAATTAAATTTTTGTTCAAATTGTACAATAGAGGTGTCAAATAAAAAAAATACTTACAAGCATTTTGTAGTTGGAATGCGTAATTTTTGTGCACTATTAAAATGATAACAGACTTCAGCTAAACTTTATGACTGATGAACGTAATGGATGGTTCTATGAGACTGTTGTTTAGAAAGCTTTTCTCCCACTACTAGGGCTTGACCCATTAAATTTTATAATCTTGTTCAAGGTTGACTTCTAACGATGTGAAAGTTTGACTCAATTGTGTGTCATCGACCTATATCGGTTCCGTAACTCATAATAAAATAAAATAAGTTTTGACAAAACCTAGAAACCGACTTTAAAACACTGAAAAGTCAAAAATAACAATTTCTATAGGTCTCTTTGGAGTCTATGCAATTTTATTTGACCGACAGCGACATAGGCACCGACTCTAAAGATAAAGATAAGAGGTTTTTATTTTCAAATCGGTTACTAGGTTTTGTTAAAACTTATTTTATTTTTCAATTTTTTGTGGTAGTTACAGCAATATCATGTAAATTACAATACAATAACACTATCTCGACGAGTGTACTGTTGTCCGTTGAAGAGTTTAATTTTTTTACTCCGTAGTCATCAGATCCTAACTAAATTTATTTGGGACTACATCGAATTCTTTCCAACAAAATCTTTCCACTGTTGGCGCAGAAATCGATGTACATAGTACATACCTACCTATACCTCCTCCTTTTTTGAAGTCGGTTAAAAATGGATCTTGTATAGTATAAACTTTATATTCTAGTCCACCTGTCCAATCTGTCAGTCCGTGGATCATCTGTCTAGGCTTTTTTCTCAGTAACCGTTTGGAATATCAAGTTTAAGAAGTTTTTTAGTTCTTATTTATTTTAGGGACTTTGAGTCAATTGTGACTATGGCAGTCCCATAATATACATAATATACATGAAATATATCTTAAAATACCAATTATTAATAGTTTTTAAGTATTTTACGCGCGTATTCATATATACCAAAATTAGCTGCATCTGATTTTAGAAGTTTCGAAAGTTTAATATGCTTAACTGGTGACATATTTTAGAGATATTTGTTTATATTATTCATCATAAGAGCTACATTTAATGTTGTTCTATTTTAATAGAAGACTGAATGGAAGGAGGTTTACGAAAATATTTTAGAAGAAACTGTGGTTAGTCTTATATTATTAAAATCAAATGAAGAATATTTAAGCTCAAAAGAGTGGCCGAATCGAGAAGCTTCGCAATCAAGAAACTGGAATGTTAAGTCTTTATCAGATAAAAAATAAAATTGCTGCCTTGCCGAAATGCACGGTTATCCCGGTTTGATGTCTCTCTCTCTCCCGTATTAATGACACAGAACGGTATTTGTAAAAACCTGCTCCTTTTTTGAAGTCGGTTAAAAACTAGAGTGTCTTTCGATACGATATGGTCTACTCAATATTGCTTTACTTTTAACCCCTTCAATGAGATCTAAATAACGCATATTTTTTTATTAATTACACACACTACCTACATGAAATATGATTAATATGCAGATGAGTAGCTATCATAATTTTTTTACTACATAATTTAATGAACTATGGCTCACTCGCACAAGGAAACTAAATCGAGTTTTACCAGTTTAAGAAACGTCAAATCGTATGAAAATTTTACATAAGTAAATAAGTTCAGTGGGTTAAACTGAGACAGGATTATCGTGCAAGTGGGCCTTAGGCCTGTAACTAAAACTCTTTAAAGCTAAATCGAAAAAATTACGCTGCCGCGCCGCGGTGCGATGCATGAGCTGCATCTCGGTCGCGCTAATCCTCCATTCCGGAAAATTATTTTATGACTTTTACGCAATAACTTTTATGTGGTAGAGCCACGCTGTAAACTGTTTTGTCTATGGCTTAAATTCGGCGGCTCAACCGGGTTGTTACCTATGGTTCACAGAAAACCACCGTGAAGTAGCAGCTTGCTGTTGCGTTTCGTACAGTGAGTGAGCCTGAGATCCAAATCCACTTCGCTTTATCCCTTTCCTTTAAGGTCGGCAATGCGTCCATGGTTCTCCAGGTAGGTACCTATTTGGGATGTTCATAAACGGTGGAGATCACTTACCATCTTAACCCACTTACTCGTTTGCCGGCCTTTTGAAAATGAATAAAAAAAAGTACAATAATAATTGTACCGAGATTAGGGTTTAATTATGTATGGAAAATCACGAACTTTTACTTTATTTTATCTGTGTTAACGGCAACATACAATTAATGTTTTTGTGTAGGTCTATGGCATAGTGCCATTCGAATAACATATTTTTAATTGCTCTCTTTTGATAATGGACAAATGTTCTTTTATTGTCGGTTCAATTTCAGCTGACTGGCAATGGTACTGGTACTATGGAAGACTAAGATTCTACTATCGTTCATGTAAGAGATAAATGCTATTTCTAATTTCAAAGTCGCTTTTTTAAGTACTTCTTTGCAAAATACTCGAAGTCATAAATAAAACATTTAGTTAAAAAAACTTGTTTATAAAATTACAATACATATTATTATATCTATCTAGTAAACAATAATGCGCACACAGTAGTTGAAGCCTCTAACCGTGATGGTATCCGCCACGTCCGTAGTGGTATCCGCTACCTCCGTGATGGTGACCGCCACCTCCATGATGGTGACCGCCACCTCCGTGATGGTGACCGCCACCTCCGTGATGGTGACCGCCGTGCCCCCAGCGAGACTCCGATGCCACCAGCCCCTCCTCCTCCAAAGGATTGACGAGGACGCCGGCCGCCACGTATCCCACCAGGGCGCACAGCACCAACATAAACAATTGGAACTGGAATGAAGAAATATATTTTTTTATCCTGGCATGACAAATTGACTACATTGGACCTGATGTTAAGTATAGCACAGTCCAAATATAATGTCAACCGTCAAGGGATATTGCATGCCCCTAAAATATTTGTTGATTTAACATTACTGTCCTCTGCTGGGCACGGCCCTCCGCCACTAATTAGAGGGGCTGGGGTTTATTCCACCAAGCTGGCCTAATGCTGGTTGGTAAACTTCACATGCCGTCGACACTCTGGAGAACTCTCAGGTAGGCACGCAATGTCTCCTTCACCGTTAAATCGAGCGATAATTTAACAATGAACACATACGTAATTTAGAAAAGTCAGAGGTGCATTCTTTAACTTGGGGCTCTTTTTATTCTGCGACTTTCGTCTCCGCAGTCTGTACCACTCCCCGTTGAGCTATCGCTACCATAACTCAAAAAAAGATGACAATAGTTTAGTGCAAATGAGGGCCTGTACAAAGGTCTGTACTAATGGTTTGGAATAAAAAAAACAAAAACCCGACGGCAAAAAAGATAATTTAAAAGTAAGTAATTCAATGCACTAAAAAGACCGAAACAAGATTGAAAATAGAAAATTTAAAATAAACTATAAATAAAGTAACCTCTACTTTATGAAATGAAAGTCTAAGTTAATTAAGTAAGTTAACTTTAGTTGCAAGCGAAACCCATTAATTTTCTTTCGGTTTATAATTTGCAATTGGGTCCCAGCTTAATATTTTTGTAACCCTCTTTTAATTCCTTTATTTTGATACCCTACTCGATAGGTTTGGTTATTTTTTTAAATTAACGTATTACTATTTCGCGCCCAAAATTCACCATTTTTTTCAAGCAACTATATATACGGATACTTGGGTTTTTAAGACGAATATAACCTTACCTGTCGAAATACATCCAGCGTTTGGAAGATACGAGGTAATAAAGAAATTTATAATGAAACATACATACAAGATACGCGCGAAATACATAACCCTTCCTTTGCAGTTGGGTAAAAGTACTATGTGAATTGGACGCAATGAATGCATAATTATTATACGGATGCATAAATTGTATGATACTAGATTTGGAGTTCTGGAGTTTTAACTATAGATATGAGAGCCAGTATCTTCACTTTATTATATTCGTACTACGTTTAAATTGCCAGATTATGTTTCATATTTTTAAATTTAAATTTTCTTACATTTACTTAAACAACAGAACAAAGCATATTTGTAGTTTATTTAAAATAATTTTAAATGCATACCAATTTACAGTTATTAATTTTCATAAGTACTTTATAAATAATTAAATTAAAATGATTATGAAAAATCTATTATTCAGCAGAGAGTTGTCTACAGCAAGTGGAAGATATTGTTTAAAAATATTTTAATAATTTATAATTATTAATTTTAATAATTTATGATGTAGTTACTTACAATCTTCATAGTGGAGGTTCAGTAAATATCTGTATTTTGTTTCATCTGCGAGGACTATATAAAGCGTTTGGAGTATGCGGAGGTCGCGAACTTCTACTACGCCGATCGATTTATAATTTATTTCTGTTCAAAAATGAGTGTATCTGACTAACATTTTTAATATGTTTCTTTAATAACTTTTATTTGATTGACTTCCTTATAAAAACGCACGTATATTGTGTTTGTTGCCGTATTCCACAGGCGGAATTATTTATTATAATAATCTGTAGTGTTTTTAATTGAATTTGATTCTAATTGAATGTGTTGTGTAAACAAACATTTTACTCAATATTTCACCCCTAACTTTTGACTGTAGTTCCGCTTGCATTATTAGATTGAACTCGATGTGACTGTGTTCTAAAAATATTTTGCAAGATTCCAACCCCCTACCGGAATAAAAGTATTCCATGTCCCCATCTAGGTCATGATCTACCTGTGAGCCAAATTTCACCCAAACCCGTTCATCCAACAAGGCGATATATTAATAAACATGCAAACTCACAAACATCCACTTAATTTATATAGAACGTAGATGAGATTTCACAGGACATCAAAAATGGCTTTTATTTACATACATACATACATACGCAATCCCCGAAGCCTGTAATCCCCGAAGGTGTAGGCAGATGTGTAATGTTAGCTTCATAATAGTAATAGCACCGTTTATTGGTGTTATAGAGATACTATGGAGAATAACTATATCTAGTGGGTAGATATAGGATTGTGAGACATGGTGGAGGTGGTTGGTTAGGTATATAAGAGGGTGCGTTATTTATTAAGGGAACTCAGTCGAGCTTGGAACTTTTACGTCAAGTACGCTTCTCAAGTACGGTTGTAATCATTAGCAAAGTGATAGACTTCTTTCAGTAACCAGTACACCCACATTTCGCCGAGCGTATCTTCGTCCCATGATGTGATAGGGGGCGAGCCTATCGAGCCACAATTCCATACCGGGCATAATTCCAGACTCCGGGCTGATGCTGAGGATTTCATAATACAAAAACCCAATATTAGTTTTAACCGACCCGGTTATCGAACCCGAGACCTCAGCGTCAGCCTCATTCGTAACGCTTATACCCATTACAACTGCGCCACCGAGGCGGTACTGATTCCACAGACTACAAATTTTTATGAAATATAATCTAGGCCTTGTCACAGTATGATATCGTGGAATTATGTTGCATTTTACCAGCATTATGTTATACGATTTAAATGTGAATTACTAAGCAGATTAACGAGGAGTCGCGAATAAATTATCATCCTAAATGCAACCGTATTTTATCAAGTGCTTTGTTTTTATCTATATTCTAGCTAAAATGTCCTATTTTATATCGCTACCGCCAGTTGCTTTAGGATTTGCTTATATTAGAAAGAGTATGTACTTACTTTATACGTACGAGACTTTAAGTTAATTGTTTATCTTATACATATATGACATTGCCGGTCATTTAATAGATGATTGATGGATTTTTGATTGCCGATTCTCGAACAAACCTACAGGTATATTATAATAGTTTTAGAGATAAAAATAAATATCACTAGTACAACTGAGGCTGCTAGCCATACATTAGGACCTTCTGTTAACATCAGTACCCTAAGTACTAAGTGTAGGTACTAGCGATGCTAAAGGCGTTTAATATTTGGGTAAGAAGTTTTAAAGTAATATTAACAATACAATAAGCCATAACACTCTATTGCAAAATTAAGAATGTTTGTAGTAAAAAATATAGTTGATACGTTCTTAGCTGAAACCATAATATGAAATAAAAACTTCAAAAAGTTCAGTGATCTCTTAATTTTCGGGCCATTTATCGTTCCTTCACCTTCAATCTATGTCTGTGAAATGGTTTTACGGAATCAACAAAACACAGAGTGAATAATGAATTTTGCTACTGGTATTTGTTCAACCAAGATAATTTACATTTGATAAAAGTATTTTATAAATAATAATTAATACACCCAACAGTCACAAACATAGTCCTGAACTCACTCTAACCTGTATCATGGGTATCAGGAACTACGAGGGACTTGTGGTCCCACAACATCCAGAACCGAAAAAAATATTTGTGGATCGCAACCGCGGCCTCTCGTTTCAAAGCCGCTTACTCGCCCACTGCGTCACTAATACACGGCTAATTAGCCATGTTATTAAGACTATTTAAGCTCCGCATGCGATCCGAATTCGGTCTGAATTCGAGATATCTTGATCCGAAGTAGCTGTAGTACTATGTTAATGAGGGTTTGTGAACTAGCCCTCATTAAGGTAACAGCGTGGGGAAACCTGCATATCTGAGAAGTTCTTCATTAGAATTTCAGCCAGCGTGGTGGACTAATGCCTAACCCCTCTCATTCAGTAGAGGAGGCCCGTGCCCAGCAGTGGGACGTGTACTGGGCTAGTATTATTATTATGTATGTCATACCATAATCTCGGGACTACAGAGTCCCGGACCTTTTGAAGGCGTGCGTGGGGCAGAAGCCAACACGTAGAGGCCCGTTAGAGAATTTTAATTTAATAAGGTGATGTGACACCGCCCGACGGCTATCCTTGTATACACTATAGAAGTGTATCGAAGGACAGCCCCCGGTTGGTGTAGGACTATTTTAGGGATAGGCAAAAATTTATATCTACTATTTTATTGAGGTGAGGTTGTTGATGGATTGGATAACCAGGTCTATGGGAAGTACTATGGCACCTGCCTGACCTATGTTAAAAACATGGATAAAATAGGCAGGTGGTCACTCAACAGGAGCCTCCCCCGGGAGCACTCGGGTACGTAGGGTCGCTACTCCCCAACAGCTCGCCACAAGCTGCCCTGCGGGCTTATTATTATTATTATTGTGAACTAGATCCGATTTCGCGTTTCGAAGTCTCTAATACCCTGAATTTAACTCTTACAATAGAGTTATATTTATTTTTATCAATTTATCATTAAGCATGATTCGGTGGCGCAGTTGTAATGCGTTCGCGTTACGACTGAGGCTGACGCTGAGGTCTTGGGTTCAATCCTCGGGTCGGGTAAAAGTGATATTGGGTTTTCCTATTACGAATTGCTCAGTACCAGCCCGTAGACTGGAATTGTGTCCGGTATGGCGATAGGTTCGCCCCCTATCATATCATGGGACGGAGATACGGTCGGCGATATGTGGGTGTACTGTTTACTCCTCTGTCAACCCCTTCGGGGATTACAGGCGTGAAGGCGTATGAATGTATCATTAAGCATTTTCTATTGGAAACCCAACCTAACCAAGGGACTCTACAAAACGCATTAAAATGTCGGAAATGGACGTCGAATGCCATAAGGGAGGTCGATTGGCGGACAATAAATCAATTTTGTTTAAATTAATTCCGGTGTTTTTAATAATACACCATTGTGTTTTCGAAGTTTCTTTCAAATCGATAGTTTGTGTAATAATTCGAGTGCACTTGTTTGCTACAAGACGGTTGCATAGAATTAATTTAATTTTCTTAGATTGTGTTCATTGTTCAGTCACCATAGTTAAATCATTATTTATTGGAAAAATTCAGTTGATGGCAGTAAAATCAGACAGTTCTTGTCAAATCTTGTTGTGTATGATAAATTGTGTATTTTTAAATGAATACTTATCTAAGTGTAAAATAATGATTAAGTAGCTTTTGTTCGCAGTTATGCTTTTTAAGTCTTTTTCTGTGATATAAAGTACTTTTTATTGTCTGCAGTTACGACAATCATGAAACCTGTGTCGAAATATGTTCAGCAGTTTTTACATGAGACGTGAACAGAGTAACAGACAGCAGAGACTACTTACTTGTCGATATAGTGATTTCTTATGTTTACGCGAATATTACACATAAACTGCTAAAATAAAAATTAAACCGCGATGAAATCCGTATAAACTAGTTTAATTTCAATAATTGTCGATAATTCAATATTTATAGATAGGTATGTTTCGAGTAAAGCTGCTTTGCGATGCATGATGCGTAAGAGTTAGAGTTGTGAGTAGAAATGTTAAGAGTGTAATATGTTACACCCTTAGCATTGTCTTGGCTAAATCATAAAAATGACGTTGGGTTGCAAGATTTTTCTGGAGAGCCCATTCTAGTGATTATAATGTAAAAAGGTATATATGAAATATGGTTTAATTATGAAAATTATAGTTTGTATTTTGAAATAATGGAGAAAAACACATTATATAAACGATGACACCGGTTTTTATGCTAATTGTATTAAAAACTACTGATACTATTTGCGTATACTAGGTATTATACCAATTTTACCATGGCACATCACGATGACGCAACACTCGTTCTTCTTTTGTTTCTTCTCGTACTCGTACTTCTACCACCTGCCATTATCCTACTCGCAATGGGGTCGGTGCTTTTTACACATACCACAGAAAAATTTGGCTTGTAATTTTTACGACCGGCCACCTGCCTGACTACAACCCCTCTGGGGATGGCACAAGGTAGGTATACTCTAACCTTTTCTTGACTTTGACTCAGCTTAATCATTTTATCCACTTTTTAGGCAGTTTCACCTTCCACTACACAAATAAGGCAAATTCATACAAATGGCATGGTACGTGGACTTCGCTACACAGAACCTAGATGAGTGATTTCATGCTGTACGTAGTCCATACCTATATATAATATTACGAGTATCCTTGGCAAAAAACATATCGCGTCTGGCGTCATAATTATGATCCTTTTGTTAGGGTTCCGTACCCAAATGGCAAAACAGAAGCCTTATAATTTTGTTATGTCCGTCTGTCCGTCAGTACGTCACTGCCAGTTTACTCGGGAACGATATGAATGAAATTTGTATGGTAGATGTATTCATTAAACCGCTACATAAAGAGGTAAGTACTGAAATTAAAAACTAATATGTGTGGTATCATTGGATAGGTCTATAAAAATATGTAGATGTTGCCAAACAACGATATATTATAATTTACTTTTCTAAATAAGCATTCGTTTGTGAGATATGCCTATCCAAAGTCGTAAATAACATTTAAACGGGGTGGACAATTCTGAAGAAGATCAAGGTAGTATAACTAGGTTACTTTCAACGAAAATCGGTTTCAATAGGCTAGGTTGTATAGTTTTTGAGATATGGCATATTTACGGCAATATTTATTTATCCTGACAACGGAACCCTTCACTGTGCGTGGTCAGACATGCACTTGGACGGTTTTTATTATGTGGACGGTAAAAAATATATTGATGAACACGCATTTTGAAGAATATGTACTCATACCAACGTAAAAAAGGGTTGTAGGTACATATACCAGAGTTCAGGCTGACTATATAAGTCACGGATGGGTGCAACACACCCAGTGCCTAGTTGTAATTCCACCATGAATATTGTAAGTAGACTATTTTGTTATTTAGTTTATAATCATACTAGTCTTGTATCATACACGTCCCACTGCTGGGCACGGACCTCCTCTACTGAATGAGAGGGGTAGGCCTTAGTCCACCACGCTGGCCTAATACGGGTTGGCAGACTTCACACACCTCCGAAATTCTTTTGGAGAACTTCTCAGCTATGAAGGTTTCCTCAAGATGTTTCCTTCACCGTTACAGCAAGTGATAATTAACAACTAATATACACGTAACTTAGAAAAGTCAGAGGTGTATGCTCTTGGGGGTCTGGTTTTGAACCTGCAACCTTCGTGTCGACAGTCCATACCACTCCCCGCTGAGCTACCACTGCTTTTTTGTGTGCCTATTTTCCAGTCTCCCAAGTAAACGTTAATCAGAAAATATAAAACCTCATTTACACGGAGATCATTTCTCGCACGATATACGCAAGAATTTAACAGAAAACTTTGGTTTACGAATCCGTATCATACGATACTCGCTGTGAATTGAATGAGGCGTCCTCGTGTACGATAGTTTTCTGAAGATCTAGTACTTGTTATGATAGTTTTAAAAAAAGTTTCAGCACAGTAAGACGCTCGCCGGATGGTAAGCGCCACGCCAGCCCATAAACAGACATAACACCATAAGTAATCTTGAATTACGAGTACATAACACTGTATGGCATTGGACTGCGCTCGTCACCCCGAGCCATAAGATGTTAAGTCTCACAATGCCCAGTAATTGCACTGGCTTTAATGTCCTTCAAACGGAAACAAAACAGTGCTTATACACTGCTGCTTGGCGGCAGAAATAGACAAAGTGGTGGTACCAACCAAGACTGCCTCCCGAATACGAGGGACCTAGTAAAATCATAGATAGTAGTAGATTATCATTACCTTATATAACAAAGTTTTGAAGCGTAATATTTATTTTTTAAGCAATTTACGCCCAATTACTTTTTGTAAACTAATATATTATAAGTGAAAACTTGTTATTGGATTTTTGTCAGATATATTATTGCTATTTTTAATACAAATAGTCTGTAAGTAATCCATGTACTAAATAAACAAATAAATAAATAGGTACAGAGACGCTACTCTACGGCCCAATATCCAAAGGCTACTTATCTTCATAAATTTTTGACAGGGAAGAGGTAAGACCATGTTTAACACGAGCTTAAATGGCTGAGTAGCGTTTCAGTCTGGTAGCAACGTACGTCATTTTTAAAAACTTCCTTCAAAAGGATATTGACCCTTATAGAATATTTTATTATTCGAACGTCTGTTTGTACGTCTGTCAAGAGCCTGAAAAAAGAGTCACTCAAGAGTCAATACCCTTTTCTTAGTTGTCTGTAGTAGTTCTAACAGGTTGAAATTAGTATCAAATACTAAGAATTTCGATATCTCGGAGGTGTGAAACATTCAACCTTCTAACTGCTGTACCCAGCGACGTCCATTCTGGCTATTTCTCAGAATTCGAGTAGATCTCAGAGACATCAATTGAGATTATTTATGTTCTTAGCATGAGAAACATTGAGAAATTCTTGTAAATGTTTACATTTCAGCTGAGTTTGTTTGTGTTGGTGTTGTGCGCCCTGCTAGGATACACAGCAGCCTCGGCCATCGACAAACCTGAAGACTCTATAGGCGAGATCCTGGAGCCGCAGGAGTCCGGGTGGAACCGGCGTCGTGGAGGAAACTACGGCCGCGGCAGCTATGGCGGTTATGGTGGTTATGGTGGCTACGGCGGCTATGGTGGCAGACGCTGGGGTTAAAATGACTACTAATCCTGTTTAATGCACAGTTTTTTTATTCGCAGTCTATTTACATGTTTGAATATAACGATTTATTGATACCAAACGAGGAAATTTTATTTTTAATTCCTTTTTCTAACATTTGATCACGTGAATATTATGTGGTAGAGCCACACCGTAGCCAGTATTGTCTATACAGTAGATTGTACAGAATGAATGGGTATATCCAACGGGAATGGTACTACACAGTCCTATTACATATTCTGTTGTGGATATTGTGTGGTTCTATCTAAACCTATTAGTTAGTTATTATGTTGGGCTAGTTAAGCGTCGCCATTGCTTTATTGTTCATCCCATCGATAATATTCAAAGACTTTAATGTATACTACTAGACAAGCTGCGCGGTACATAGAAATTGCGCCATTAAATTATGGTCAATTGACCGTAACTCAATATTACCATCCCGATAACTCACAACTAGAAACCCCCTGGCGCTCCCTGTCTGTGAGCTGGCGAACTCCCGAATTATGTGCCGAAATTTTACATCTATACAGCCCGTCTATGTACATTAAAGTCTTTGATAATTATTTGATATATTGTTCATCCAGTCAGCAGCTGTAAACTGTTCAATGAATATAATGTAGGTGAATATGCATATTATTATACATACATATTTATTATTTAAGTAAAATTATATACTTACTATATTATTTATATCTATATATTATATATAGACTGCCTCGGTGGCGCAGTTGTAATGCGTACACGTTACGACTGTTGTACTGTACATGTTAGGTCTCGGGTTCGATCCCCGCGTCGAGTAAAGTGGTATTGGGTTTTTCTATTACGAAATGCTCAGTATCAGCCCGGAGTATGGAATTTGTGCCCGGTTTGGTGATAGGTTCGCCCCCTATCACATAAGGGACGGAGAAACGCTCGGCGAAATGTGGTTACCTCTCCGCCTACCCCTTTGGGGATTTACGGCGTGAGTGCGTATTTATGTATTAAAATATATACTATATTATTTATATCTATATTAATTATATAGACTGCCTCGGTGGCGCAGTTGTAATGCGTACACGTTACTACTGCTGTACTGTACACGTTAGGTCCCGGGTTCGATCCTCGGGTCGGCTAAAAGTGATATTGGGGTTTTCTATCACGAAATGCTTAGTATAAGCCCTTTCCCTAATACCCCTTTATGGATTACAGATGTGAGTGCGTATTACCTATATGAAATTATATATTGTAAGTACAGACTTTTTTAAATGGTAAATGTAACGTAAATGTAATGTAAATGTCACGTTATACCTAGACAATTCTATCTACAACATAAATTGGCTGTCCCGACCAAACATTGTGTCATAGAAAACTGATGGTTCTAGCTTACTGTTGCGTTTCATACCCCCTTCCCAAACCCCATTGGTCAGCACCACATTAATGATACTTATTGTATTGTGAGTGTTCGTGGCCGGTAGAGATCACTTACCATCAGTAGGCCTAGTACGAGTTACAATAACGTTCACAGTTTCCGAATACGTATAAAATTACTACCGTCGAAGTGTCAAACTAGTAATTCATACGCTAATAAAGGAAAGAATCGCTTGAAATGAAAAATATTCGACTAATATGAAATAAAATGAACCATATAATTAATTTTAAATCATCATAGTTCCCACTAGTGGCTACTTATACTACGACGTATGGAGAGAATACGAAAACTTTCATCGTTTTGGAAACTATTAAAACTTGTACTAGGCCTACAGGTGATAATCAAACATTTGCTCGCTTGCCGGATTCTGCTTAAAATCCTGTTTACGCCTGACCTCGGCATACTGTTATTCGTTGACATGTCATAAAATGTGATAATAAACATAGATAATCTGGTTATGATTCGTGAATTTAGCAGAACAGGATCAGAATCGCATACCTGTTTTTAAGTTAAGCGTTTACAAGATTTGGTATATTTTTGCAATTTGCTTAATATTATAATGATACGTGTCTTGGTGGCGCAGTACCACCAGTACTGCACTGCACTACGCAGTATGTAATGCGTACGCGGTACGACTGCTGTGTGGAAATGTCGGGTTCTATCCCCGAGTCGGGTAAAAAGTGATATTGAGTTTAACTATCACGAAATGATTCGTCAGCTTAATCAGCCCGCAGACTTGAACTGTGCCCGGTATGGCGAGAGCGCGCACCCTATCGCATTATGGGATGGAAAGAAGCTCGGCTACATGTGGGGTGTAATGGTGACACCTCTGCCTACCCCTTCGGGATTACAGGCGTGAGTGCGTATGTATGTATGTTATAGTGAGACGTAATAATAAAGATGAAATAATGTTTATTATGAGTGACTGTTTACAACAAAAGCTTTTAATCGCAACTCCGCCTGCGTGAATGTCTTGAATGGATATAGTCTAAGTCCTAATACACGTTATGGTTTACCTGTGTGCCAAATTTATTTACAAACATCCATACTTTGACATCTATAATAGTGGTATCTGATGCTAAGTAACATCCACCGCTGATGGAAACCCACAAAGCAAGATGAATCATGGGTGTGTTGTAGACCTCGAAAGATATGTGGATTGGTGCGGTCATTTTTGGGCCTGCAGAAATCTCATTTAACGTACGAAATCGAACAGTAAGTTTTTTTATAAGTAGCATAAATCGGTAGACGAGCAAGTGGGTCAGCTGATGGTACGTGATCTCCACCACCTATGAACGCCCACAATACCAGAAGAATCAAGGACGCATTGCCGACCTTAGGATGGGGATTTGGCTCTCTGGATATCTCACTCATCGTACGAAACACAGCAGCAAGCCGCTGCTTTACATGGGTAACCCACCCACTCTAGACGGTATATGTCCCACCACGACCGCGCCAAAAGGATCCAAATCAGCGTATGCGAAATACTTACCCTGGTTTTCATTTGGACCCTAGATGTTTTTCGATGGATGTACTTTAAGTACAAGACTTTCAAGGAAATAAAACGAATCTTCTTACAAATCGTTAAATGTTTTAATTGACATCACAGATTGTAATACCGATGTAAGGTGACTAAAATCCATTTATTTTTAATTTAATTATATCACCAGCCGTATCCGCCACCGTATCCGCCGCCGTATCCGCCGCCGTATCCGCCGCCGAATCCGCCGCCATATCCGCCACCGTAGCCTCCGCCGAAACCACCACCGTATCCACCACCATAGCCGCGACCGTATCCGCCATGGTGACCTCCGTGGTGTCCATGGTGACCATGGTGACCATGGCCGTAACCTCTCCAGTGCGATTCGTCGGGTTGCAGAATTTCATCTTTAGTAAAGATGGTACTGCTGGGTTGTGCCGCTGGCAAAGCAGCTGCGTACGCCACGCAGACGCACATCATCAGTCCAAAGGCGAAAATCTACAAAAGAATATTAATTACTTATTTTAAAAGTATATCTATAAAAATATTGCCACTATTTAGGCTCACATGCACGACGATCCTAAATTGGGTTTATCCCTCTAAACCAGTATAAGAAACGTCAAATCTTCGTGCAAATGGGCCTAAATGTTTATACTATGTCGTGGTCCGTGAAGATAAACAATGTATTATAATTTACTGCTGTTAGACATTCGACGTAGGTATGTGTCACACATGTACGGTACATATAAGAAAATGTAAAAGATCAAATTCATATTTTATTATATTCATTTTCATCTTAATTTTGATATTTTTAGTCAAATAAACAAAACTACTCTGTTTATGTATATCTCCGCATAGTCATCTATCTACAAATACCGGCTTAGATTTCATAAAATTACGAGTTAATTAGAGCCTTTTTCATCCCTCACTGGGAATACAACATTCACCCTTACGTTACACAATCGAGCTGACCGCCTGCTGTGCCATATAAGTCGGACTTACTACATAATATTTTATAGAAAACAATTTAAAAAATAAACTTACGGTCTTCATGGTGTGAGATTTTGTTGTATAGTGAGGACGCGAAGTTGCGCAACAGCTTTTATACTGATTTACTCAAGTCTGCCTGACTAATAGCAGGTAAATAACCGCAAATATTCAAATTATGTATATGTAGACTCATTTAACATAAAAACTACGCGGTTGTACTACCTTTGACGACTGTGACGATTTCAAGATTAGCTGAGAGAAATAATATCATTTCACAAAACATTATCTTAATTAATTGTGTTAAAAATATAGCAAAACTAATTTAGTGGTTTTGTGTAGCTTGCGGTAGTAGTGAATATTGTGGTTTGATTTGATTTTATACGAGACATGCTGATTGGTGATAGAATTACTTATAAATTTATTTTTGCCTTGCGTTAGCCCGGCTTGATGCCAGGGTCCGCCTTCCCATCATGATGTGTGTGTATTAAACAGGGCGACCCGCCGTCTGACCCCCCTACAACCCGCAACGGGAATCTAATTTCGCCAATGCCTAATCCGTTAATCAGTAGAGTTTACCACGTGCAGGTGAGGTTGACCTAAGATCTTGGTGGCCCACTTATTATATTATACGTTATTTTATTATACGCACTCATACGCACTCACGCCTACCCCTTTAGGGATTAGTCCCTGAAGGGGTAGGCAGAGGTGTAACCAGTACACCCACATTTCGTCGAGCGTATCTTCGTCCCACGATGTGATAGGGGGCGAGCCTATCGCCATACCGGGCACAAATTCTAGACTCCGGGCTGATACTGAGTATTTCGTAATAGAAAAACCCAATACCACTCACTCATCCGACCCGGGGATCGAACCCGAGACGTCAGCGTTGGCCTCCATCGTAACGCGTACGCATTACAACTGCGCCACCGAGGCAGTTATTTTATTAATATGTATAATTATGTTGTTTGACTAATTGGACGTGGGAATTATACGAAAAGCTTCTTCTTAATAAACTTCAACATATTAATATTGGTGTGCCTAATATGTATTCTATCTATAAGATACTCATCATGTTTATACCTGGCTGGATAGAAACCCGTAAAAATGGTATAAAACCCGCAATATATAGTGGCTCGTTCCAGTAGTAGGTATATCGTGTATATTCAGTAACTTTATCCCGGCATAACCGTACCGATCGTTGAGAGATGCAATATGTCTTGACGATCTACATTATATTTGGGCTGCACTGTACATAACATGAATGGCCTTTTTCAGGTGTCTATGTCCTAATTCAGGTCATGACCTGGACCATGGTCGACCTGTATGCCAAATTTCACCCAAAATCGTTCGAGTAGAACGTGTTTTTTTTATTACATAGGTCGGAAACGAGCAAGTAGGTCACCGGATGGTTAGTGATCTCCACCGCCCATGTACGCCCACAATACCAAAAGAACCATGGGCGCGTTGCCGACCTTAAAGGAAAGGGATAATTAATTGGATTGGGAAGGGGAGGGCGATTTGGGCCTCCGGATATCTCACTCACCGTACGAATCGTAACAGCAAGCTGCTAGTTTACGTCGGTTTTCTGTGAGACAGTGGTAACGACCCGGACGAGCCGGCCCATTCATGCTGTTGACAAAAGTGTAGACATGTGATTTACTAACAAACATCCAAATTCACAAACATTCAAACTTTCACATTTATAATAGTAGTAGGAAGTAGGATAGTAGGATAATTATCAACTAAATCACAAATGTGGTCATAAAAGTATAATAACTGCCATCACAAGTTGTAATATCGATGCTGGGTGACATTTAATTTTTTATTAACTAATCACCATCCGTGATGTCCCTTTTTGTATGAGCCATGGTAGTTTCCGTAATATGCGTTCTGTTGACCTCCGTAGTATCCACCGTGTAGACCTCCGGCGTATCCACCGAGGTTACTTCCGGTGTACCCGGGGTAACCTACAGAGTAGCCGGAGTAACCTCCAGAGTAGCTGGGGTATCTTCCGGTTGTCGCAGTGTAACCTCCAGAGTAGCTGGGGTAACTTCCTGTTGTCGCGGTGTAACCTCCAGCGTAGCTGGGGTATCTTCCGGTTGTCGCAGTGTAACCTCCAGAGTAGCTGGGGTAACTTCCTGTTGTCGCGGTGTAACCTACAGCGTAGCTGGGGTAACTTGCGGTTGTCGCGGTGTAACCTCCAGAGTAGCTAGGGTAACTTGCGGTTGTCGCGGTGTAACCTCCAGAGTAGCTGGGGTAACTTCCAGTGTACCCGCTGTACCCGTTATATCCACCGTGGTAGCCTCCCCAGTGTGATTCCGCAGGTATCAGAGTTTCTTTTGCAGACGGTGCAGCCGCGTACGCCGCGCAGACGCATGCCATTAATACAATGACAGTAAACTAAAAACAAGATTAAGATTTATTAGACATTCATGATTTTACAAGTGGTAGAACCACTCTGTAGCAATTTTTGTCTACAGCACGAGTGGGTCGGCTAGACCGGGTTGTTTGCATTGTCTCACAGAAAACCGACGTGAAGTAGCAGCTTGCTGTTACGTTTCGTACGGTGAGTAAGACTTTCGGAGACCCAAACCCCACTCCCCTTCCCAATCCCGTATTTATTTCTATCCTTTAAAGTCGGCAACGCATTCCTCAGGTCTTGTGTATGTTTATGGGCGGTGGAGCACAATTACCATCAGATGACCCATAATTATCATTTGCCAGTTTCTGCTATAAAAAAGCTATAAAACACATTTGTAGATTAGACAGGTTGTAGACAACGCTTTTGATTACTTTTTATCCTGACATGGCAAAATCC
Organism: Mimas tiliae; assembly: GCA_905332985.1. Classification (NCBI taxonomy): domain Eukaryota; kingdom Metazoa; phylum Arthropoda; class Insecta; order Lepidoptera; family Sphingidae; genus Mimas; species Mimas tiliae. The sequence continues at coordinate 8,613,716 of HG995256.1, read as the reverse complement.
AGGATAAAGGTCTATCGCCCATAAACGTCCACAAGATGTGGATCGATGATCAATCGATCGATGTGATGTGCCCATCGCTCTCGATGGAAGACCAGCGTCGCGACTAGCTCGCTGCTTGTGCTGATTGAGTCCCGTTTGCACCCATACCATGACGTTCGGTACAATGCACGCCATTTTGCTACTATAGTTTATTGTCATGTTTTTGTTATTATTATTTTTTATTTTTAGTTATGTTAGGTATAAGATCTTATCTTAATTGTGCTCTGGTGTGATGGTGTGGTGTGCAATAAATGATTTCTATTTCTATTACTACAAGACCTGAAGAATTATCATTGGACCTGGTACAGTGCAGTGCAAGTATAATGTCGTCCGCCAGGAGACATTGCATCCTTAGACAGTGGGTAGGGGAGTTTTGCCTGAAGTTACTGGATTATCGAGTGGTAGAGCCACGCTGTAGTCAGTTTTGTCTACAGCATGAATGGGCCGGCTCGTTACCACTGTCTCACAGGAAACCGGAGTTACTTTACGCCGGTTCCCATTTCGTCTATATTAGATATTTTATGATTAACTCAAATGATATTGTCTGTCCTGGAAAGAGACTAACTGGCTCATCGAGAAACCGGTCGCCGCATAAAAAATGCCTGGAAAAGCTACTGGTCCATATAACAATTTATGATGAACAACCTTCTAATCAGTCTAAAACGGAAACTCATTAACATGTGTATTTTTTTAAATTGATAGCTTAAGTGACGAAATGAGCATAGTGTTAGGGACTCAGCCCAGCTGTCATCTGGATTTTCTATCTCTCCCCCGGGTGTCTTTACGCTGGTACCAACCCAGGCGGCCTTTCGCAGACGAGGGACCTACCACCTTGTGTATCCTGCCTATATTGAAATTCGGTGCCTAGACTTGGTCTTAAACGTATTACAAAAGTCTTAACTCAAATTTGTCAAAGAGCTATAGCAGTATCCTTAGCATAGACAATAGCGACAGAGTCTGAAACACCCAAATCCGTTCAAGAATCGGCTTAGCGGATGTGGGGCGAAAAACAGCGCGTCTCAAATCGGATTAGGCAGGTTATGTGATGCAAATGCATCCTGAACATTGAGCAAAAATAGGTATCCAATGGATACATGAACACCTGCTGCTGCTGGATACCTGCGACGCCGCGGCCGATTCAAAAATCTATGGCGAAATGATCTGGATGCATTTGAAGTATAATGACCTGTAGCATTGGATCGTGATAAGTGGAGGGAGAGGAGTTAGACCTTTGCCCTGTAGTGAGGTGATTTAGGTTAGATAAAAAAAGAAATTTCCTTATCCTCCATAGCATAGTGGGAGACAAAATAACGAACTAAGGAGGTCTCAACCTCAAGCACAAGGACATTTACAACTAGAGAAGCCAGATGTAAAGCACCACGGATGTCATTGAGTAACCGTGATGTCCTGCGGCCAAATCTCAGGTCGGGCAATTTGTGTTTGAGTTTTCGATATCAAAAATCACACTTTAAATAATAATCAATAATAAATTTGATTAAAATCTGATGACGGAGTACGAGCCAAATGAACCCCCTGAACGTATGTCGTCACCAAACGTACCGCAATATGGGTTTTGATTTTAATTAATTATAACTATTTAAAAACAAATTAAAAACTTACGTTCTTCATTGTGTAAGCTTCTGTTGTGCAGTGTGGATGAGTAAATGCATAGCAGCTTTTATACTGTTTTACTTAACCTTTCATGTATGTCATATGTATATTATATAGACATAGAATACTTAAACAAAAAAAAAACTATTTAGTTTGACCGGTATGATGATTTAAAGTTTATCGGAGTGCAACGATTTGCTGTCGTGTCAACGATGGTTTTTTTCTACTAGCTTTTGATCGCAGCTTCACCTGCGCAAATATTTTCTTCCAGGGAAAATTATCTTAATAAATATATATTAATTATCTTATATTATCTATTACATCTGTGTGGCAAATTTCGTCCAAATCCGTTCAGCTGTTAAGCCGTGATTGACTCAGAAACATTCAAATGTTCAAACATCCAAACCTTCACATTAATATTAATCTAGTTTTATTTTACACAAAGTGAGTTATTAAGTAGTTTAAAAGTTTGGTGAGACCATGCGGCGGCTTTGAGCCCTGACGTCCTGGTTCTGAGAATTCAACATTAGTTTTTAGATCGGAAAGACATGATTTCCTTAGCATTGGTTTTTTTTTATTCGCTTGGAGGACGCCATGGTAAACACCACCTACCCGTGAACAACGCCAACGTCCAGTTATTCTTCAAATTCAGAACTCTGAATTCGCATTGCACTGCTATTTATCACTCTAAAACGTTTAGTTTCATAATGCCCAGTAATTTGACTGACTTCAGCGTCCCAGTGCTTACACACTGCTGATTGGCGTCAAAAACTGACAATATACTTAGACGTACTTTTCTAATTCGAAACACATGAATATTTGATGATATTTTTCCGTGTTTACGGATATTCTTAAAGGCTATGAACTAACTTAACTCCAAATATTTTATAAGCTTCCTTATTTGCCTCCCTACCTACCTAGAATATCCTTAATTTAACTTGGCTAGCCTGAAGTTAGTTACAAGTAGGTTAACCAACTTTTTTCATCTCCAATACGGTGTTTTCAAGGTAAATACCTCAAATAAGTTCGTAGTTTACGACAAATAAAACATATTATATTATCTTTTAAATCAATACATACCTATTTCATTTTTTTATAAATATTGGTCACTGCTTCCGTTCCCTCTATGTACTCGTACTTACATAGAAGTAGCTGGGATTATTAAAACATACGCACTCACGCCTGTAATCCCCGAAGGGGTAGTCCGAGGTGTAACCAGTACACCCACATTTCGCCGAGCGTATTTCCATCCCTTATGTGATAGGGGGCGAGCCTATCGCCATACCGGGCACAAATTCCAGACTCCGGGCTGATACTGAGCATATCGTAATAGAAAAACCCAATACCACTTTACCCGACCCGGGGATCGAACCCGAGACCTCAGCGTTGACCTCAATCGTAACGCGTACGCATTAAAACTGCGCCACCGAGGCAGTGATTATTAAAAGTTACGCAAAATAGAAACTTGTTACATTTTGTTCAGTTGTAAGGATGATTGCAAGTTTGGATGTAAATTGTTAGTCGGAAACTAAAAGGTCCAGAATGTTTTTTTAAAACATACTTACTTTGTTCAAAATTGCTAATTGTAAATTCTAGTTTTCCATTATGCTTTCTTTTGAGAATTCTATTGAGGATTCTTAATCTTCAAAAAGTTATAACCAAATTGTGTATGATAAGTCGAACAAATTCATAAATAATTCTGACGCTCAACATTTTCTATCCATATATGTAATATATTATTGCTTGGTTGTTCTAAAAGGTCATATTTGAATTCTCGATAACCTTTCACAAAAATATACATAAGAGATCATCTACATTAATTTATATAATTATAGTAGTCGGGCCCTTAATATAATATACTTATACTTTACAATTAACATTATTATATAGTAGGGTTGGCAACCGTAGCCACGAGCGTGTCGAGTGTGTCGAGCTATAGTTTTTAGAGACAAAAGGGCGGCGGGAGGTGTATAATATGTCTTGATTTGAAGACACCTTCATGCCGACGAAGCTAATTTGTACGTATGTATTGTACTTTAAAAGTACGAGTAATAGGAAGCGTACAGTGGCATTTTTGTAGTAGTCGGCCTGTTTGCCCAAATGTTTACACGCTAAAGCAGATATAAGTATTGTTTATAAACTTCAAGAGTCTGAGTATCAGGTTAAAAACCTTCTGTAGAAATAAAATTGATTTACTTATCAAATGTAAGAAGCCCAATTACTTTTATCAATCCCATAATTTCTCTTTCCTATAAAAGATCGACAAAGCGTCCATAATTCTTCTGGTATTGTCGGTGTTCATGGGCGGTGGAGACAACTTATCATCCAGTGACCCACTTGCTCGTTTTTTGTTTTGCAAAATATTTTCCGTAAAAAGAACTCAAAATGCTTTTAATAGAAAAACATGAGTGTATGTTTATTTTACTCCTTGTTTTTGGTGGGAAACATCATATATGGGTATAGACTATCGTCTCAATGTGTGACCAGCCGGAACGGTCAAGTCCGATTCCCACGGGCTAAAAACCAATGGTGCGCTAGTTCGGTCGGGGCAGCAGGTACGTTTTTGTACACTTCCGCGGCCCTTGTAGAAGGCTTCTCGGTGGGTGATGGCGGAGTTATCCACTCACTTGATTGCTCCGGTCAAGAGAGGTTAGAGCGAGAACACTGAGCGCTTCACCTCGAGACCCCAATTTTCAAACGACGGAGTACCACGTATTCGTCGTCCAGGCCTCTGTCAGAGGGGTACCAGTGCCTCCCGCATCCTACTGCTCGTGTAGCCCATCGGCGGCGGATGGTGAGCTGGGGAGTAATTTCCCTTTCTCGTTCCGCCGCCTCTTTCTGCGACATGACTGATTCGCAGAAGACGGTGACCGTGTTCCACGACCTTTCGCTTTTGACCATAGCCTTAACCACAGCCGGTAACAAGAGGTTGTCCCCCAATTCTGCGAAAAGTTTGCGACGCTGCTCTGCCCACGTGGGGCACTCCTTCAGAGTCTGCGCCGCGGTGTCCTCACCGCAGCTGCAGTGGGCACTAATCTACCTTAACGGCACCATTTTCACAATATGATTAATCTATTATTAAATATTTAGATCCTACGTACAATATTAATTTTAGAGGCATTGTTTGTATTTCTCAAAAACATTGTGAAAAACAAAGTTATTTTAGCGATCGTAAAACTAAATTATTGTGTAACCGAAAATATCTGATATCTCAAAACTTTACAACCTAGCTTAATGAAATTCATTCTCATTGGAAGTATGTTTTAAGTTATATACTATAACTATAGTATAAGTTATGACTTTTAAGTTATACTACCTTGAACTTTTTTCAGATTTTTTCACCCGTAGTTTAAAAGTTAGAGGAGGGGTGGGGCAATTTTTCACGAGTTTGGACGCGAATATCTCCCAAATTAATAACTTATATAACAAAGTCAATTAACAACCTCTATATCATTTTAAGAACCTATCAAATTTGCAACCTATTACATGGTTATGTGAAGTGCAAAAAAACATCCTTCAGTTACATGTTATGGAGCCATCCAAGAGTTTTTTTCTTAATTTCATTACATCTTTGTGTATAGCTTCATATAATACATCTCTGAGTAAAATGGCTATGAAGTGTGACATACCAAAGGCTGGCCAGACGAACAGACGGACAGACGGACATGACGAAGTAATGATGTTATATGGATTCCGTTGCCATTTCACTACGGAACTCTAAAAAGAGATCAGAACTTTAACATACATGTGAATAATGGATAATAAATACTTATTTTTAGTGTGCCCTGCAACGAATTATTTACTCTCTTCAGTTTCACATTTCACTCCAAGACATATTAGGTATACTCTAGTTCTGCAGCTAGTATGACCGACTTTCTGGCTAATCCTGCTAATCATGTGAGCTATGATGATTCTTTGTTTTTAATTCATATATCTTATTATTCAAACGGTTTAATTTTATTATGGGCCCGCCATTTTAAAAGCTTTTCAGTCTCCTTTTTCGGCGTATATTGGACTTTGCGTGAATTAGCTATATAAAGATAAAAATATTTTTAAAATGGTACCTTGTAGGCAATGTAACATTAACTTTTCGAGAAGACCTACACCTCAGTCTCCCCCGTGACCATGAAGGCTGAAAAGTTTTAGAAACGTCGGGGTCAAAATAAAATTAAACCGTGATAAAATCCTTATAAATTAGTTTTATTTCAATGTGTAATATTCGTGTAAACATAAGAAACAAAAAACAAGTGAGTTTATTGGCCTTTAGTACACATTCGCTACTTAATGTACCTATCTATCTAATAATATAATAATACCCGCCCTATCTTATATATACGTCTAACTGCTGGGCATGGGTCTTTACGAATGAGAGGGATTAGTCTTTAGTCCACCACGCTGGCATATGCGGGTTGGCATACTTCACACACTTTCGAAATTCTTATATATTCTTATAATCTTATATAGAGAACTTCTTCGGCATGCAAGTTTCCTCACGATGTTTCCTTAACTTAGTCACTAAGTCAGTGGTGCATGTTCTTGGGGCTGGTTTCGAATCTGCGACTTTCGTCTCGACAGTCCGTACCACTTCCTGCTATATCTCCACCGCCCGTGTACGCCCACAATAGCAAAAGAATTATGGGCGCGTAAAGGAAAGGGATAATTAAGGGAATGGGTAGGGGAGTGGATTTCGGCCTCCGGATATCTCACTCACCGTACGAAACGCAGCAGCAAGCTACTTTACGTCGGTTTTCTGTGAGACATTGGTAACGACCCGGACGAGCCGGCCCATTCATGCTGTAGACAAAGTGTCTACAGCGTGGCTCTACCACGTTTAAATATTTGATTATTTTTTCACTAACTTAATCTACATACTTCCAAAAAGATTTTAGATTAATATATGAAACATTAGGTTATCAAGCTTATATAAGAAGATAAATGCAAAAAATTATCTATACAGATTTCTATGATTTACTTTTTACTAGCTTCCCAGGATAAAAAGTAATTTAAGTCCTAATCCAGGTCATGGTCTACCTGTGCGCCAAATTTCATCCATAACCATTTACATGTTAAAGCGTGGTGGACTAACAATCAACCAAATTTACAAACATCCAAACTGTTACAGTTAATATTAGTAGGATTCGATAAGGTATTAAAATTGGTATATTTTTTTATTTTTGCTTGGTGTTATCTTGGCTTAGTGCCAGGGTTCGTCTTCCTATTAAGACACCTCCAGTTCTCCCGATCTTGAGTTACTTCCGTAATTCCATTTGTTTTTAGAACTACAACTAATCTCTGGAACAATTAAAACTATTCAAAAGATTAATTATTAGAAAGCTTCTAAGCTATAGTATCTCTTAGTAACATAGGATGTATTTTACTGTGATTTGTGACCACGGTGACCACCAGATATCGATTGTGTAGTCAAATCTGAGACGCCCGTACTCAAAAATGGTTTGTTTGAATGAATAAAGTGGCTGCCGTTTTGATTTTCTTTTTTTAAGGCCGATTGATTTCAAAATCGATATATGGACGCCCATAGACACAATTGATAGAACTGATGTTAGAATAGAAAAAAACACCGCAATTTTATTTTTCTTTATAAGAGTAGATTGAAATTCAAATCGATATTGGAGTCGGAAATAATATGTTATTTAGACCCACCGCGCTGTTCGAACTGTGAGCGCCATTTACTTTTTATTGCCGCAATCATATATAGCATCATACACATGGGATTTCCCATAATTATTTACACCAGGACCTGATCACCACAATTATGCTGCTGGACTGTCCTATTTTCTCGAAGAATACATAGTACAACAAAATAAGATTTTCCGTCTAACCAAAGCTACGCGGGCGAAGACGCGGACAAAAGCTGGTATTTAAATAAAGTAAGTATCTATTACAAAGGATATTATTATTGAGGCCAAAGAGGTACGCAAGGATCGTAGCAAGTGGAAATCCGTTGTCTCTGCCTACTCCTATAGGAAACAGGCGTGAGCCTATGTATGTATGTATGTATTTACTCGTAAGTATCTATTATTTAATATGTTGACATAATAATATTTTCTTCTTCTTAATTATTCTTTGTTTCTACCTGGCGTTATCCCGGCTAGTGCCCGGGTCCGCCTTCTCACTAAAACGCCTCCACTTCGCCCGATCTTGAGCAACCTCTGTAGTTAGACCATTATTATTATTACTATGTAAACAAAACATATTTGTTTCCACGATGCCCCTACATTTAGAAATCCGGGAAAAACATATTTTTTTCCGTGCCGCTATCTACAGATGAACGTGCGTTTTGTTAGAAGCGGTCATAACTTTAAAGATGTTTGGCCATTGAACCCAAAAACACTATTTGGAGTGTCACGTCCTTTTGATGTTTTCGCAAACATGATGCTAATACCAATAAATACATACAGGTAATAAGCCCCTCGTATGCGAGCCCCTCTGGGTTGGTACCACCGCTTTGACTACTCTGCCGCCAAGCAGCAGTATGTAAGAAGCACTGCATTGTGTTTTGGTTTGAAGAACATTGAAGCCAGTGAAATTACTGGCCATTATGAGAATTAATATCTTATGTCTCAGAGTGTTGAGCGCACTCAAGTTCTGTGTAGTGTAGCTTCCGAAAAGACATCCTTCTTGGCGCATGGGCGAGTAGCCGGCTGCGAAGCGTGAGACCATGGGTTCGATTCCCAGACAAATGTTTGTGTAACCCATAAATATTTTTTCGGGTCTGGGTGTTGTGGGACCGCAAGTCCCTCGTAATTCTTGATACCCACGATATAGGTTAACCAAGTGTGGGGTCAGAACTATGTGTGCGACTGTTGGGTGTTTTTTATTATTATTAATAAAAATAATAATTGTGTAATGCTGAAATTGTTTCATTTTATCCTTAGTTGCATGTACTCTGTATTAAAAAAAATGATAATTTGTATACCAATTTATCATTTTTTTTGCTCGAATGCCAAGACGAGCTCTTCGATAAGGTCGGTTGACTACTGAAGTTTGCTTTGAACTTTGAATAACAAAGTAAAGTATGGCATTATTCTCCGGTGTAAAGGAAAATAAACACATGAAGGTAATTTAATAAATTATTGTTTATTATACCTAATTGAGTTTGTGCCTAAAAGTTTAACATCCCACTTGATGTCGCCTACCGATACAGTGTTGTAGGAACACACGTTTTAAGGAAATATAGGTCATAGTGCCCGGAGTGTGCCCATTTGTGAAATGTACAAACTATTACTACAACAAGAATGGGCCGGCTCGAACGGGTCGTGCATAAATTATAACTTAAAGGTTTAGCCCGATTTTACCCCCTTCGGGTAGGAATAATTTCTTCAAATTTTTAATGGAACCACAACCGTAGTTCGAATACAAAAAGAATAGTCAAAATCAGTCAACATTTGGCGGAGTTATGCGTGAACATACCTACATAAAAATATATAGGTACAGGCTAATTGAGAACCTTTGTGTCTAATAACAATATAAAAAACACAAACAAAACACACTTTCGCATTTACAATATCTATAATATCTATAAATTTGTGTCTTCATTAGTTATTGCATAGGTATTGCATAATTTTAGAAGTAGGTTGTAAACAACAAAACTAAAATAATTGATCTTTAACCAAGCTTTTTAAGTGTGGGAGAGCTCTTCATTGTCAAGGCCAACTACCCAATAAACCTGGTTATGGTTATTTTAATTAAGTTATTTAGGGTCATTTGTGATATATTACGTCTCTTAGCTTGTTCTTTTTATTAGGGTTCAGTATCTAAAGGTTGCCCTATTAGTATGGCGCTATGCTATGCTATGCTAGCTTTAAAGGGACGTAATAGGTAGACGACGTTTAGCTGATTCATTCACAGAATATGCTTTCTTATGGCAGATATCCTATCGTTGGAGTATAATCTTCCCAATATTCTGTCTATTGACAGATTTGCTTACTGGCAGTAAAATTTTGTCATAATATTTTATGTGGAAGATCTGTCAAAATACTATTGACAGTAAACAAATCAATCTTTAAATAGATTTTCTAGAGTGGTAGAGCCACACTGGAGACACTTTTGTCTACAGCATGAATGAGGGGGCTCGTCCGGGTCGTTACCATTGTCTCGCAGAAAACCGACGTAAAGTAGCGGCTTGCTGCTGCGTTTCGTACGTTGAGTGAGATATCCGGAGGCCCAAATCCGTCTCCCCATCCCAATCCCTTAATTATCCCTTTCCTTTAAGGTCGGCAATGCGCCCATGATTCTTTTGGTATTTTGGGCGTACATGGGCGGCGGAGATCATTTACCATCAGGTGACCCGCTTGCTCGTTTCCGACCTATCCAATAAAATAAAAAAGTAGGCCAAAAACATCTGACGTGCAAAGCCAAACTTACCTGCACGTGGTACACTCTACTGATTAATAAACGAGATAATGGAGAAACTTGATTCCCGTTGCGGGTTGTGGGCATCAGTTGGCGTGTCGCCCCACATCATACCAAAATCATGATGGGAAGGCGGATCCTGGCATTAAGCCGGGATAACGCCATGCAGAAGGAAAGAAAGAGTATACAGAACCAAATATAATATAGTAGAACTAATGTACAGTTCTCCAGGAACTTGTGCTTATTATTTTCTAGTATTACCGGATTTAAACACGTTTGTGCATAAATACCTAGGTCTTAGAAGCGTTATGTTGTGTCAAATGGTGCACCGTTACATCATGTTTGTATATTCAGATGTGCCGAACGATATTTTCTTTCTTAATAGAAGAGGCCGGCAAACGAACAAGTGGGTCACCTGATGTTAAGTGATCTTTGACCTGTAGGCCTAGTACAAGTTTTAATAGTTTTCCTAAACGATGAAAGTTTTCGTTTTCTTTCCATACGTCAAACATTAGTAGCCACTAGTGGGAACTATGGTGAATTAAAATTAATTTAAATTAATTATTGGTTAATTTAATATCATATTAGTCGAATATGAAATTAGTTTTCAAGCGATTCTTTCTTTTATTACCGGATGAATTACTAGTTAGACACTTCGACGGTAGTAATTTTACAGGAATTCGAAAACTGTGAAGGTTTTTGTAACTCGTACTAGGCCTACTGAAGTCTCCACCGCCTATGAACATCCATAACATCATAACAATCATGGACATCATCCGTCCCTCCGACCTTTAAAGAAACGGGATGATAAAGGGAGTTTTTTATTTGAACCTCCGCCCCGGATATCTCACTCACCGTAAGAAAAACAATATTAAGTTGTTAGTTCATGTTGGTTTTCTGTGAGACAGTGGTAACAACCCGGTCGATCTTTACAGCGTGGTTCAACCATATAAAAACATTTTAGTTATTTACGTATATTTTCCACATTTGTATATTTTGTATTGTGTAGGTACGTAGTTCTATTTTTTTTAATGCTATATTACCACTTAGAAATACCATTTGAATGAAAATTGGGTATAACCTACGTATAAATGATTTATCACGGTAAATATAGATTGGAAATATTAAAACAGTCGTGATTGATTCAAACCTCATCGATTTTTAAACATAATTAGATAAAGATCTATATAAGATGTATCTATTAACTTTTATAGATATGATTATGTTGATGTATTATAACTACAGGCACAGCGAATTATAATGAGTAGTTTATAACTCCAATAAAGATGTTATTTTTTACATTTCGTGTTTTATAAACAGATTAAACTATAAGAGATGGATAGTCAGTATTGTATATCAATCAAAACAAAATCACTATTTGCGTTTGTATGTCTGTTTGTCCGCTTATTTCTCCTAAAATATGCGACGGATTTCATGCCGTTTTTAATATGTGTATTCCGGAAGGTTTATATGTAAATCACGCTACAATTCATTGGAGTAGAGCAGTAAAATGCCTGCAGTGAAACCGCAAGGGACAGCTAGTTTAGTATTAACTGTAGTAAGTTACCACTGGGTTTAGTTAAGGCACATTACCTTCTATGACAAATACAAATTACGGTAGGTATGTACGTAACCTATTCAGTCAAGTAGCTTCATATACCATATATTGTGAGAATATTAAAATTATAAGCAATCATTAAAACAAATTCAAATTAGATCTATCTTTAAATCATGACATCATTCAGTGACTTTTAAAGACGTATCTACTTAATCAAAATGTCTTATAATATAACGGGTGATAATAATTAGCTTAAATAATTTAAAATGTTGGTATATTGTATCTACATTTGGCTTGAGCGCAAAGTTGTTTTTGTAGAGATTTTCGAAGCCCATATTGAATAAAATTAGGCTAAAATATAAAGGCTAAAAAGGATCGTAGCATACTATACGATCTCCCTTTTCTACGCATCTAGATTTTGATTTCTTAGTACTTGACAGTTGCTGTTCCGCAGTGGTGTTTTTGATTGTTTCTGGAGTTATTTTGAGGGGTATGCTTGTTTGACTAAAGGTGCTTGGCTTATCAGTAAGATCTATTTTAACAGTAGTTGTTAAGAATGTTATGAGTTTTGTGTTTGTGTGTTTCGGTGTGTTAGGTCTTGTTATTTCCTTTGTTGTGGAAGTTTCAAGGTCCGGTTTTATTGTCTCAGCTGTTAAATGATTGAATGCCATTTGTTTTGGTGTAGGCTTCGTGTTTTCAAATGCATTGTTGACTTCTGTTAATTTTAAATGCATAATTTTATATGTCTTTATAGACGTTTTTGGAGGCGATTGTTCTTTAAATTCATTCCTACTATCATGTGCGGGTGGACGTCTGGGGATTTTGAACGGTCCAACTAGATATCCACATTCTATTCTATCTCCACGAATTCGACATCCATTACCCATATCTATGACGTTCTCATAATTACTAAGGTCACCTAAGTTTTTGTTGTATCCGCAAACGATTCTGTCGTTGACGTCTTTGCATTTTGTTGCATCGTAATCGTATCCAGGAAAGTTTTTTTTGGTTTGCTCTTGAGAACTTACGTCTGTTCTCAATATGTGTAAATTGTCGGGTCGTAAAATAATGTCATCATTTTCATGATAATTACTTTCTGAACTTATAGAATTGGTGAGCAGGTGATTTAATTTCGGGGCACATACGCTGAAGACGAACATCCTAGACATTATGAAGCATGTCTGTAATAATAGTAAAATCGAATTAATAACATATTGCATTGACATAGTAGTCACATCACAGTATATAGAAGTAAAGGCCCGTTTAGTTCAGTAAGTACGCCAACACTATAACGTCTGGAAGACACATGCTACGTAGGGTACGAAGTGATATAATCTCTCTATTCTAAAAAAAAGTAACTAGCGCCGCCGCCGCTGCCAAAAGCTTGTCACGCTATCTCCTCCGAAACCGCTGGGGGTATGGGGTCGAGAGCGATACCAATCGATGCAGAATAATGTGGGGAAGATAGTAAGATATGTCTCATATTCGTCGGACTTTAAGTTTTTTTTTATTTTATGTTTTGTGGAAAAACATGGGCAAAGCCCCTAGTACCTACCTTATATTAAACATACTAATTCCAACCTATATGGGAGTCATCAACTAATTAACGTTATCTCATTGGTCAAGGAGTCACTGCCACGTATAAGCCACGTATCTTATAATAAATAAATGAGTTTCTGAATGGAATGAATTAAAATGACATTACATCATAATTTTTTAATACAATGCTGATTAACATAATATTCATTTAATTTTAAGAATTAAATTTTAATAAGGAAGCTATTTTATTTGATAAATAAAAATAAAAATTAAATTATTGTTATTTGTAATGTATTTTTAAGAGTCTATGGAAGAATAATTTCTTACCGATAACGATAAACACATTATATGCACATCTCAACCGTGAACTTATACTTTATTCATGGAATGTTTTGTTTTTTCACGCTCATACGGTTATTATGAAGGTTAATTTTAGGTACAGTTGGCAATAAATTTAAGATAATTTAAGAATAATATTATAGACGGCAATTTCCCCAGAGGTGTTGATGCCAGGCAGGCGGCCGGTCAAAAACTACAAGCCAAATCTTTCTGTAACTTGTGTTAAAAAGCATGCTGCGCCGACCCCACTGCGAGTGGGATAAGGACAGGTGGAAGAAGAGGATGATTGACGGAAGTCCGAAAGTACAACCTAGTGACAAAGCTGAAGATCTACGATGTATATCTTTCTTTCTGCCTGGTTCTGCCTTCTAATACTATAGATTTGACAGTATTTGGTATTATATGGGGCGACCCGTCGTCTGACTCCACAAACCGCAACGGAAACAAATTTCGCCATTAAAAGTTATAAAATCTTTTTGTAATTTGTACTTTTTTAAGAAAGTAATAAAGCCTATGTCTCGTAGACAGATAAGAAATGCCAATATTTGACAGCAATGTATTAACCATTCATAACTGTAAAATCAAAATGTAAAACAAAGAGAAAATGCGATGACTACAATTATTATGGGGTGCATACAAGTCTTGTAATTAAATACCGGCCAATAATGACATAAATAGAATTGAAAAGTATAAGTACACAAAACATTTTAAAAATGTAATGTGCATTCGTCGGAAGAAAAGTAAGTACCTACATGTTCTTTTCATCGCATGTAATATTATGTCTTTTATAATTTTGAAAGGCTACAGTTATTAGTTTAAAGTAATTATATAAATAACAATATAGACCAAGTTTGTGTACATTTTCGTGTAATGACGAGTGAAAATTGCACGCAATATCATTACATTCCTTTAATTCAGGATCCCCGACCACTGATACAAAAAGTAAAAAAACTCAGACATATAAGAGAAAACAGAGGCCAAGCTGTTGCGTGAGATGTATAAGAAAGATATGTTTATTTTTTTGTAGAAGGATAAAAAGACGCATGAAGAAAAAAATATTCAGTATAGCAAATCCTATTATTGACGATTACGAATTCTATGGAGTAGACCTCGATGTGTTGAAAGAAAAACTTTCACCCAATTTGGATGGAATAAATGTCGATCACTTTAAGGAAACATTTAATAGTCAGTTAGATCGTCTAGATGTGAACGACATTAAAGAAAAATTTGCTACAAATTTAAATAGGTTTTCTCTACTGAAACTGGCATCTTTAGTAACTTTGTTTAAGAATAAAAATAAATTTTCAAAAATAAATACGTCAGTGAAGAATCTAGATTTAATCGAAGGTCTAGAATTTGAAGATTTAAAAAAGAACTTTTCTATAAAGGGATCTAAAGAGAAACTTTTAGAAAAATTTGTTCATGATTACAAAAAAGGTAATCTTTCCGCTTCTGGGTCGCTGTCAAACAAATCGAAATACGATTTGAAGAGATTGGATAAGGAACAGTTGCTTAAAATGTTGGAAAACTACGCGGAAAAGAGTAAAAATAATAGGCTGTCTATTGCAAGGCTCATTGCTGATAATTTAACGAATAAGATGTCTTTAGTTTCTTATACAAAGGGCATGTTTGATAAAGTACTAGAAAGTTTTAAAAAGGGCGATTTGTCTATATCAACTACATCTAAAATACTTAAATTAGATGCAAAGAATCTAAGTAAGGAAGAACTAAGTATGATAATAAAAAAGTTCCAGGACCAAGAAAAGAGAAATCGTAGAGTTACGTTAGCAAGACCGTCTAAACTTGAAGAGTTTAAAAATGCAATTAGCAGACTTTATGTCGGAAACAGAATATGATAAATCGGTGTTTGTTGTCTGTGTTGTATATTCTATAAATTTATGGAATTTAATACTACAATGCTATCCAATATTATGCGTGGTTGTTAAATAAAATGTTATACACATCTATCCAAAATGTGTAGTTTCATATTTATTATGGTTACCAGTTAATAAAACTTTGTCAGCGGATATCCCAATTGATTATTCTTTCGGGTCCTTGAAGATAAAGACTGAGGAGTACGAATCTTATAGTGAAATTAATTTGAAAATTAGCCTTAATAAATAAATTGGAACCTTCGGAATGACAAATATGTTTCGGAATGTGTAAATTAGAAGAGCATTGCACATAGAAACCGATATAGATGAAGTTGATTTTACCTTAATAAATGTAGACGAATTAGGCATTAAAAATAAATTAAAACGAATTTTGAATGTTGCTGAAATAAGATTTGAAATAATAATAGATATAATTTTGGGGTAATTTATGGGCGTGACCGTGAGTGACCTCTTGATAAACCATAATTCTAACTTCCTACTCTCGACCAAACTGGCGCGACGAGGCCTAAAATACAATAAAATAAATGTGCAAGATGTACAGGACCCAATAATTGTTTGAGAGGGAACTTTTGAAAACTTTTGATAATTAGGATGTTTTTTTATAGTTTTACTAGCTGTTGCCCGCTGCTCCGCCCGCGTGAATGCCTATTTCCAGGATAAAAGTAGCCTAGTGGGCGCATCAAGCGAGTTCCGGTGAGAAACGTGCTTGACAAAAATACTAATGTCGCTATTAAAAAATAGGGGTTGATCGTAGAGGGTTGAAAATTTAGGGTTGTATGTATTTTTTAATGCTGTATCATAAAAAAAAAATTGGCTAACAAAAAAAAAAAAAATTAGGGGTGGACCACCCTTAATATTTAGGGGGATGAAAAATAGATGTTGGCCGATTCTCAGACCTACCCGATATGCACACAAAATTTCATACAAATCGGTCCAGCCGTTTCGGAGGAGTATGGGAACGAACATTGTGACACGAGAATTTTATATATTAGATTAGATATAACATTGCCATGAAATGAACATTAACGGTAGATAGTATTAATATTTTAAACTGTTTTTGCTCTGACTATACATTCAACAATAAAATTGTTAATTAAAATGGATTTCTGTTAGCTTTCGATAAGATACGTGATGAGATACATCGAGTTATGTACGGTTAGTACTAGTAGCTAATTATTTTTATTTTTATACAATATACGCGTAGAATGACTGCTTCGGTGGCGCAGTTGTAATGCGTACGCGTTACGTGAGGCTGACGCTGAGGTCTCGGGTTCGATCCCGGGTCGGGTAAAAGTGATCTTGTGTTTTCTATTACGAATTGCGCAGTATCAGCCCGGAGTCTGGAATTGTACCTGCTATGGCGATAGGCTCGCCCCCCATCACATCATGGGACGCAGATACGTTCCGTGAAATGTGGGTGTACTGGTTTCACCTCTGCCTACCCCTTCGGGGATTCTAAGCGTGAGTTGCGTGTATTGACTAGACAATATTTTTGTTGTGATTGAAAAAAATATTTTACATTGCATTATTAAAACCTTTTATTTGACAACTTCCGTGGCGTAGTGGACAATTTGTTTGATTCACAAACATTTGTTTCGGGTCTGAGTGTTGTGGGACCACGAATCCTTCGTATTTCCCATGATACAGGTTAACCTAGTGTGGGGTCAGGACTATGTGTATGACACTTGGGTGTATTTATTTATATAAAGTTTTTTTTTTGGGATTCTATTGTATCGGATAGTAATTTTGTGTCAATTGGTTTATTAGCATATACTTAACATTTTATTTGACACTATTTCATTCTCTATTGTTTCTTTAGCAGATAATAATGACTTCATTACATTTGGTCATAGCTACACACTGTCAGAATTATGAGAACCAAATAGAAAGCTCTCAAACTGTTAGACATAAGAATTTACAGCAGAATATCCCGAATCAAAATGTTCAGGTGCCAAGACCTCGTAACCGCTGTTGTCCCTACGATTTTGATAGCTCGTTATGCCGGGTCGCCGATGATAGAGTGCTATGCGGATACAATTTAAATGTAGGAAATCCTAGGAGCAAAAATAAACCTATTGATCTAAGCGGAGGATGCAAGCTACGTGGTGGCAGACTTGAATGTGGATACGATCATGCACCATTTACTAATCCAAGAAGGCCTCCAGTTTGGAACGAACAACCCAACGATACTCAAGAAGGATATGTGAATGAACCCATGAAGGATAAAGATGACGAGAGTGATGGACTAGACGCGCAGGAGAAATTAAAGTTTCTAGTTAAACTAACAACGAAGAAGTATCAAGGAGCGGTTAATAGATGTGTGGAGATACGTAAGCGTATTGTGTGTACTGATACATAAAGAGACATGACGTCACTATAAATAACTTCGCACAAAGTAACTCGTAGAAGGGGATTAAGCATCTATCAGTATCTGTGTTATAAATACAGAAGGCACAATTTACTTTTGCATGTGTATTTTCAATTAAAAGATCTCATGAGTATATTTTGTTTTGATATTTCAAACAAGGAAAAGAATAGGCAGTGGAACTTTAATAAGCAAAACTATAATTTAAAATTCGATATAACGGCGCTAGTCCACCATGCTGGCCTAATGCGGGTTAGTAGACTTCACACACATTCGAAGTTCATATGGAGAATTCACAGGTTTCCTCACGATGTTTCCTATAGCAAGCGATAATTGACAACAAATGAATGAATTATATATTTTTAAATAACCCTATTAGCGTACCCAAAACTTCTACAGGCCCTGGAGTCCGGTCTTAATTGGTTGTCTAATGTTCCGAATTTATGACCATATAAATTAATAGCCGAAACAATGACCAACTCGTTTCCTCAATTAACATTGAGATGCACGTGAATTGATTGCTCATCTTTAATTCATGTACCGACTACCAAATATCCTGTTTGTAAAATATTTTTGCGCCTATAGATTATAATAGGGCAATCTGCAATCTCGTGCTACAAGATTATTATTTTTGGCGCTTTAACGAAACCTTTACTAGGAATAATAGAAGTTTATGGCTTGATTGATTTCCGAAAAGAAAGTTTGTTCTCTTTATGGCTAATTTTTCAATGTTCGAGTTGCCAGACAACACATTATACCACTACCTACCAATTTAGGGAGTGCCGATTTTATATATGTAACAATTACGCTTCTCTGTGTTTATTGACATCGTGATAATTTTGTATTTTGCCGTGTTATATTTTATATCAATAACGTTTACTTTGAGGTTACAAAGCTGCCGTTAGTGTTGTGGTATCCCTTTTTTCATTCTTGTCCAACTGTTTTTATTTAATTCCCGATACTTAGGAAAACTACTTAGGAAAGCGACACTATGGGCTTTACTTATAAACGTTATTTAAGCATTGCTTAGTTATTGATTTATGATTTATAAAGTGGCTAGAAACAGACGAAAACTAATGTTTTAACTAATCAGTGCATAAAAAGTTTATAAGTAAGGGCCTAAGTGTAAAGCCATCAACTGATTAAAAAAAGAACACCGATTTTGCTATAATATTTACTTTATTGCACTTAAAAATATACCTAACACTGGCAGTGAAAATAAATAATTGACATTTTAAATTACAAATAAATTAGTCTGCTCGTGTGTAAAGTATTTATCACAATTTCATTATACTTACTGTAGGTAAGGGTAGGTACATGTTATACTTTACTACACGAATTTTCATAAACATCTTCCAGTGTGTATCGTTATTTCATAATATTGGTTTTAAAATGCTTAATAACCAAAATAAACTACAATGATGAGGAAGGTTTGAATCGAGCAGTGAAATATGTACAGATTGTTTGCCTTATCAACATCATAATAAGTATCAGTCATCAGTCATCAGTCAAAAAGATATTCCATCCCTGCTGCCTGACTTTCCTGATCACCTTCGTCAGAAATCATCATAAATATATGTTTCATCACTCTGGTTTCTTTGTCATCTTTAGGAAACGCTTCGTCGAGGTAATCTGTTATGGCTTCTGATAGACTCCGCTTCCCCGTCGCTTGCTGGAAGATGTATTGAAATATGTTTTCTATTATACCGCATTTACAACTTGATACCAGAATTGTGATGATAATGATTGTAAACAGAAGTCTTATCCTTGCCATCTTCCTGAAAAGTAAAACGCTTAAATTAAAATCTTCAACAAAAACAGTACGTCCTTAACATTGCTGTTAGTTTTTCTAAAGGCGTACATTTGAAACCTAAGTACCCTCTTTTCTACTTTCTTTGCTACGTCCATAGACACATCAAAGACGAGGGGAACATAAGGGCTGATGATGATAGAAAAACGAAAGGTATTGAAGGCAATACGTGGGAAATATCTTGGGGCTATCCAATTTTGGGCCAAACTAGGACGC
This sequence comes from Mimas tiliae, assembly GCA_905332985.1. NCBI lineage: Eukaryota > Metazoa > Arthropoda > Insecta > Lepidoptera > Sphingidae > Mimas > Mimas tiliae. The sequence continues at coordinate 8,593,971 of HG995256.1, read as the reverse complement.
AAAGGTAGATCCCATGTATGGCGGCCGCAGTAATCAAAAGGATCGTCATTAAAATAATCCTATATGTATAGAGCTGCTACCTAGCATTCATCCCAAATTTACATTATTACTATTACGGGTGTGTGGGCGGGATAGTCTTTCTAGTCTGTACTAGAGGCTAGAGGCTAGAGTCTAGAAGAATATATCTGAGAATAGTTGTAGGCATTGCATTAACTTCGCAGTGCAAATTTAGGTATATTGCTTAAAAACAGCAAAGGAAACCAATTGCATGCACAAAACTAGACTTTTCTAATTATGATGCTAATACATTTTTTGTATATAATTTACAGAAGTAGTTGTGTAATATGTTGTCAATGATCGTTATGTTAGAACCTGTTAATTTCAAGGAAAGCTGTTATGTAAATGTTGACATACTATACTGATGGTCGCCCGTGGCAGTGAAAACAAACGCATGAAGTTACTTCCTTACGACTCGACTGTGTCTATGACTCTTTGTTCGGAGAAATATGTTTTGATTTTATTGTCAAATGCATATTCACTAAAGCTATTTTTACAATTACATAGAAATAGGAACGTGTTGCTGGCATGATAGGCGTGATAAGCGTTTGTCGTCGCTATGCTCCAGTATCTGAAGGACGATCGGAATACTTTGGACGTCTTTTTCCAAACGATTGAATTCATATACAGTGAAACACTGTATATGAATTCAATATATTCTATATCTCAAAGGCAAGGAAACGCGCAAATAAAAATGATGGTAAATGAGGATCATCACCTGAACGCTCACAATGCTCAAGGAGATGTGGGTGTATTACCGAACTTTAAGGAAAGGAGTGGGGTTTGGAGAAAGCAATCGTTTGGCCTATGAAACAAGCTGCCAATTTACGTTAATTTTCTGTGGGACAAGTGTCAACCCGGTCGGACAATTTTAGCATGAATATACTTAGAAAAAACTGGATACTGCTAAGAAGGAGCTGGACGCGGTTTTACTAATTACTCTTCCACTACTTCTTACAACGGCTAACACTTACAAGTTAAGGCAATGTTACGAAAAAAATTCTAGAACTTCGTCCCTCAAGAAACATTTAACTTTCTATATAAATGCGATACGCTCTAGACACTTGTTGTGAATTGACGAGCTCAAAAGGGGTGGAACATCTCAAAAAACACTGACGTGAAATGCTTGTCTGCTATTTCGTACAATTAGTGAGATTTCCGCAGGATCGAATCACTCCTCCCCTTTCCAATCCCAATTCCTTCAGCGCATCCATGATTGGTACTTATCGCATTGCATAGGAGATACAAATCATTTACCATCAGGTGAACCACATTCTCGTTTACCTTTGTCATAGAAAATATCAGTGTCATGGTGAACTGACCGTAATGCCAAATGGTGTGTGAAACCATTCACTTAGGTCAGTCTACGCTTAGTGTCACTGTACTGAATATTGATAGATTTAATATGGGTCCAATAACAAATATGGGGACATATTAATTGCATTTGAATATATGACATAGCTTATTGAAACCATTGGAAGTAAGTAAGTTGGACAGCTCCGTGGCGCAGCAGGCGAGTAGTCGGCTGCGAAGCGAGAGGCCGTGGGTTCGATTACCACACCGAGACAAATGTTTGTGTGAACCACAAATATTGGTCTCAGGTCTGGGTGTTGTGGGACCGCAAGTCCCTCGTAGTTCCTGATACCCACGACACAGGTTTACCTAGTGTGGGGTCAGGACTATGTGTGTGACTGTTGGGTGTATTATTATTATTATTATTATTATACTACCTTGAAATTTTTCAGAATTTTCTACCCCGTAGTTCAAAAATTTGAGAGGAGGTTTACAGCTTTCACAGCTAACCTATTTTTTACCCAGCTTTGGACACGCATATCTCACAAACCAATATATAAAAATTTTCATAGAACACTTAAATAACTTTTATGGACCTATTCAATGATACCACACATACCTATGTGCGATAGAAAAAAACATCCCTCAATTACTTTAAAAAAACACTTTATTTCAATACACCTTTGTGTACCAGATTATAGAATACAGCTATTATCTAAATTTCATCCATATAGTACTAATAGTTTTCGAATGATGAATGAAAATGACTAACATACGGAAGGACAGACTCACAGACGTATATCACGAAAATATAAGGGTTTCGTTTTAGCCATTTGGTTACAGAGCCCTAAAACATTAAATATACGCATCGAATCGAGAACCTCCTTCCTTTTTTTGGTCTATAAAAAGGTCCCAAAAGGACCTACGGTAAAAAAGTGAATTTTCTACACCAATGTGTATAAAGTTGCGTACTCTTTGTTAGCTCTATCCCACAGTCTCTGCTGTACCCTAGTATTATGCAGATATCATTATGGATTTAATAAATCACAGTGTTATTCTTCGAATGACTATGCACGTTTTCAGCAATCCTTCCTTAACTTTAGTTGACACTCTACTTACTACTACTCTACTGACTTAACTGCTAACAAACCAAAGGGGTGTGATGTTAGAACCTAAGATTTTATCATTATTTTACGACGGCAAAAACTGAGGTAGCTTTATGGCGTTAAAATGACTACGCTGCACCTGATATAAGTCCTGTGCAGTCCAAATATTGATCATTCAAAGTCAACTGTCGAGAGACGTTAACTTTCGTGACTGTTGCTAGAATTTTGCCGGCTTGAACTTGTTGGATGGTACATCAGCTGACCCTGGAAAGCGAACGAGCCCCTATGGAGTGTTTTCACCATACGACATACGCCATATACCATATAAAGGGCTAATACTTATTTATCATTAGATATTCATATCATGAGGTATTATTATGTCAGTTTGGAAATATCATTCATATTTTTAATATAAAACTAAGCCAAGATAAAATACTAAGTTGGACAGCAAATGAGAAACTATCTAACGGTTCGTATGTTCTAAAATTTAAAATTCCAAATAAAAAACACGTCTATAATTTAATTTGAATTTTTCCGGCTATTATGACGCAGTTCTGATTATTTATTTCTAATCTTGTTGTTATGTACGTCATACCGCTTTGATTACTGTTAGGCATTAGGTGTCAACTTAAGTTAATTTATGAAAGTTAAATAAAAATGAGCATTAGAAATAATTTTGATAAGGTAGAGCAGTTTTGTCTACAGCGTAAATGCGCCGGCTCGACTTAGATAGAGTACCACTGTCACAGACAACTGATATGTACGGTATGCAGCAACTTGACTGTGCTCTGGTATTGCTGAGGTCTATGGGCGGCGGTAACCGCTTGCCGTGGGCCGCGTGCTCGTCTGTCTATCTGGGCAAAAAAAAAATGGTAGTCTGTTGTTGCCTTTCGTACGGTCAGAGATATTTCTAGAAGTCCTCATGTAGGTAATAAAGTCGTATTGTAGGTGTTGATGGGCAATAGAGAGCCATACCATCAGGTTATCTATTTGCTTATTTGCTAGTGACTTCTATAAAAAAGTTAACAAAAAATTAATTAACAACTGGCTTAGTATTGTTGGGGTTCACGCAAATTCGTATTAATTTACAAACAACTTTCCTTTACAGGATGTATAAGTTCTAGATTAGGAGCAAATTAGTTAATAGTTAAATCCAGAAAAAAAATTGTAGTGGCTAACCCAATACCCAACCATTTAAAAGTGCAAGCAATAGGTAACTGCCACACATCTATATGATTCTATTAGTTTCAATAACGAAACAAGCAGGTCGCTCGCATTATGATAAGCGCCACGTCTGCCCATAAACAGATACAAACCAGACATAATTTTGAATTACTTAGTACTGCATGACGGTGGACTGCGCTCGTCAACCCGATAAAAAGATGTTAAGTCTCATCTCATAATGCCGTTCTTTCTGTCTGGCGTCATCCCGTTTTAATGCCAAGGTCCACCTTCTCATACCATAGATTTAACGGTGTTGGATATTATATGGGGCGACCCGCTGTCTGACACCCATACCCCGCAAGGGGAACCAAGTTTCGCCATTGCCATTAATCAGTAGTCTATCATGTGCAGGGGATGTTGGTTTTAGATCTAAGATATTAGTGGCCCACTTACAATCTAAAGAAGCCTATGCCCAAAAATAGAAATATAAAAACAAACTTTATTTAGATAGTTAAAGGGCTCAATAGAATATTTGATATGCGAATATATCGAATATATTTAAAAAGAGGCTGTTTAGTTTATCCTCACATAAGTTACAGGACGATCGGTATAGATAGAGGCCTTGGTTCGGCAGTGGGCCGACACGTGCTAAATGATGATGATGATAATAATATGTGTAACGACTAGAATAGTACCCCCTTTATATATTGTTTATAATAAATATATTTTTACGATATACAAAAAAGCGATAAATTGTTCTAAACAAGTCTGTTAAAGTAGGTCGCCGAGTAATCAAGAAAAAATAATATTCAACGCGAATAAAGGTAGAAATGCCATATTTATGTAAAAAACCTAACGTTCATCTATCATATTTTTATAACAAGTTTATTAGAGATTTTTAGACACTAAATGGTAGAGACTACTACTAAAATGCCTGAAATATATCACAAAAACATTTCGAAATAAAATTATATTAAGTATGTACGTTTTGTTTTTTTTATTATTTTTTATGGATGTGAACCAAAGAGCAAAGTACATAGCTCTCTGTGTCTATATGTATGTAAATAAGGTGCGTTCCATGCTTACCTTTATTTGTATTGTAGAACAATCCTTTATAAACAAAATTCACTTTCAATATGTTCAGCATTCATATACGATCCTCTTTAAGCTAACTTTATTAGTTTTTTAAACCACAACTGTCTCTGTAAAGTTCACTTTCTTATAGTTTTATACACATTAATCAACTTCACGACATTGTTGTTGATATTGTTTTCTTTATTACCACGAATATTTTTAAATCTAATAGTTTTTGTGATCCGGGCTCTGGCTACTACTTATGTTAGCAGAAAGGCCAGCTGTTTTAACACTCTGACACAGACTGTGTGTTTGCCTCATCGGAATACCAATCATCCCCACACGGTTGAACTTTCTTTTATGCGAATATTATGAGGTACTTAGGTATGTCGTGTCTAAAATATATTAGTTATGCACTGTAAATTCAGATGTTACATGTATTTAAAGTAAATATACTTTCCACTTCTTTCAAAGTATTGTTAAAAATAGTTTATTTTTTTATGGTACAGTCCGGTCAAACGAGTAAGTAAGTCACCTGATAGTAACTGATCTCTACCTTACATGAACACTAATAAGAAGAATCGTAACTCATTACCGAACTTAAAGGGAAGGGATAATTAAGGGATTGGGAAAGGGAGGGGGGATTTGAGTCTTCGGATATCTCATTCATCACACGAAATGCAGCAGCAACTGCTGCTACGTCACATCGGTTTTATGTGAGACAGTGGTCACAACCCGGTCCATTCATGTTTTATTTTTTCTACAGCGTGGCTCTACCATTTAATTCTTTTATGAAAATATGCAAATACAATGATACATCATGTCACTGTAGAAGTCTTTGCTGCAAACATGAAAAATTGTCATAGACAGGTCGTCACGACCATAATATCCCCGGAGATTATTTTATATGCTTCTGGGGACATCCTACACTGCGAAGTTTATGATAACAATATGGCACACCTTGCGTAGGGTATGTTATGTGTAAAGCCTGAAATATCGAACTCACAAAATAGATGCGGAGATAGGTATCATCGCATGTCTATGTCTACTCTGGGGTCAGCGCGGAGAGGCCACTTCGTTTCCCATGTGATACTCGTAGGAACGGCCCTGATTCCATAGATTTTCTTCTGCTTTATGTTTCTTTCCGAATTCTTTTTATAGGATGTCGATTACGCTTTTGCTGGCGAGAGTGTACCTGTTTCATTTTTGTACTCGACTACCAACCATCATATATCGATGCATCGTGCACATTGTAAAAAAAAACTCGCCACAGGGAATCATTCATGCGAGTAGCATTCCGGGTTCAGCTAGTGTATATCGCAAGGTCTTTTGTGTATTTACGTGCCGGGATAAGACCGCACACTCCATTGTAGAACTACGAGTAAATCAGTATTCAGTTCATAATTTCGAAACCGATTCATTTACTTTCTTGAAATGCTACTATTTGGGTATGCGGCACATTATTTGCAGTTGACATATTCGACTGTTTTGTATGTATCATATATTTTCCCAACGTTCACTGTTGACAATGTCTCTGTGAAAGTGTAGAAGTGAAAATTGAATAACATTTACTGATATATGCAGCGAGACAAACGTTTTATTTATTTACCTACTATCTTTTGTTCAAGGGTCCGCCCTCCGTGAAAGTCTTTTTCTGGGATAAGAAGTGTTTTTATAGCCTACAATAATATCCTTCATGAAGTTTTGCTTATCATAATAGTGGAACTTGTATCGTTTAACTGTTTTTACAGGATGCATAAACAAATTACCAAACTACAATTACTATTTTAATACGTATAATTAATAATGTAGTTCGCTATTTATCTAATTTTATCGTATGTACAATACATGTCCATACAATACCTACCTTTTTAGAGTGGTACCGCTTACCATCAGGTGACCCACATACTCGTTTGCCGGCCTATGCCATAAAAAAACAAAAATCTACACCGCCTATGACCACTCACAATACCAGAAGAATCGTAGACGTGTTGCCGACCTTAAAGGAAATAAAATTAAAGGATTGGGAGAGGAAGGATTATTTTACATCAGTTTTCTGTGAGACAGCGGTAACAACCCGGTCGAGCTGGTCCAGGTCCAGGTAATAGTTATCGGTTTATCAGCAGAGTAAGTTAACGGAAGATAAGTATTAATGAGGTCAAGATAAATCCTGACACAGTAACCCTGAACGAAGTTCATTACTGATATTTTCTTAGTAATTACTCTTTTGAAACAATGCCGTGACTAATAAAAATAGCGTGCTTCTTCCAAAAGGACACTAAAGTCGCCTTCATTCTACATGAAATTGAATGGAAAAATTAAGAATACTTAAAGCCGTCAATTAGATTTTCTACTTATTGTTGTTTTACCATCCACTGCAGCATGATGAAGCTAGTCCAGGTATTTTAGTTATTTAAATAAAAAATATATTTTAGTATTGTTACTAATAAAAGTGTGTAATTTTATATAAATAATATTGGTAATAAAGTAAAACCACAATTAAATTAACTCAATTATTCTATTTTAACTGTAAATATACTTTTATGACTTGTTTATTTTTGTCAACAGATATCGGTATTACTGATTGCAATTCTACTGAGTGAAGTGAATTCAGTGACTATATTTCAGGGACTTAGTTTTAAGAAGGGGATTGATATTTCATTTATACCGTTCCCAATTAAACCTATAGTCTTTATAAAGGAGAAATGGTCACCATTTGGCAGTTTTGGAATAAAACACGAGATAGCCAGGAGACAAGTGATAAATATTAAGGAGCCTGAAGTTATTGTAACACCGGTGCCAGTTATACCACCAGCTTATGTTGTACCTGCAGTACCTCGGCCAGAAAATCCACCATTAGCACCAGTAGTAGAGCATCTCGATGAACCAGATATTCCCAATGAAACTATTGCACACGTTGCGCCTGAAATACCTCTTATAACGCCCCCTGTAGCACCAGTGATAGAAAATAAAGTTTTCGAAACACCGCTCGACCCAGCTGCAGTTGGAGAACAAGTGCCAATTGTGGTCAATGAACCTGTTGCAGTTATTCCGGCTGAAGTACCACCTGTACTTATAACGCCAGTTCCTCCTATTCCCATTCAAGCTCCTCCTATACCACCTTTAGTTCCTACACCTCTTCCTAACAATCTTAATACAGACATTTCTCGGGTACCAGCAATCAATGAATATTTGAATACCGTAGAGAAACCGATTATGCCTGTTGTTCCACCAGTGAAAGAAAGTGTACCTCCTTCTTTGTTATCGGCCTTTTTGCCCAAAGGAGGTGTAAGAAGTGGATCCAAATTGGCGATACAAATTGGCAGCGCATTTCTGCACTTCATGACTCAAGTATTCAGTAGTCCACAATCGCCATTTGCTAAGTACGCATAATAAAAAAAGATGATAAATTAAATAACAATCCAGTATCCCATTAATGTATGTTTTGTTTTCAACGTTACTCATTAAATTATCTGTACCGTCGGTAGGCTTGTTCAAAGCCCCTTAGATATAACTTTTGGTTGAATTGTCCTTGGCCAAAACCACTAAGTCTATATATGTTTTGGTCATAACCACTCAGATCATTGTTCTCTTGACCAAATCCGCTTAAACCATAACGCTTTTGGCCAAGCCCGCTCAGGCCATTATGACTTTGATCAAATCCACTGAGACCTGAAATGCCTCCGTAAGCGAGACCATTTAGTCCAAATTTTCCATATCCACCTCCAAGGCCTGGACGTCTATTACTGAAGACGTTGTTAATTTGGGCGGCTATAGGGGCTAGTATAGCCAGTGCAGCTGTTATAAGTGTGAACTGAAAATTAAGTTGTTATTATGTAATTTATTACTTATTTATTTATGAATATAGAACTGTTACTTAATGTCATACAAATTGTTTTATTTAAATGTTGTACCGTACTATACCGTTTTCTTACTTTTGTCACGCAGAGGAAAAACATTTAGTATGATAATTTATGTAATTTGAAGACACGCTAGCTGTCAAAATAATGGTAGACACGACAAACAGTGTAGGTACTGTTAACATGTTAATCGCTGCCTAATTATGTATTAAAGCGGTTGTAATTTCTTTTTTAATAGCCTGAATAACGAAACGAGCAGGACGCTCGCCTGGTGGTAAATGTACCACGCCAAACCATAAACAGAAGCCATACCATATAAATATTTGAAAGATAAAGGACTGCATCATGCCATGTGCTGCGCGCGTCACCCCATATTGCTCAGTAACTTCACTGGATTGAATGTCCTTGAAACTGAAACACTAGGTGGTGGATCCCTCATATGCGAGAGGCCCATCCACGTAGTCCAGTGCCCTGCAGTGCTTTGTATTTCACTGTTCTGTGTGATGTTGTATCTGTTTATATGCGTGCCCTTACCATCAGGTAAGCGACTTGCGCGTTTCGTTATTCAATCGAATAAAAATAGACAATGTCTATTGCTCGCAGTAAGAGTAAAAGTATAAAAACAGTTATAAGTAAGACAAATATCTGATGTACCTTAAGTATCACCATTATGGGGATACAATATGTGTATGCTCAGCGTCACGTCTAGTTCTCACTGTGTTATTTCAATTTAAATATCCAACAAACACTCTATTTACGACTGTATGGGAAAATACAATATTCTGTGAAATAATGAAACCAGTGGCTCTCAATTTTAACAAAGTTTCCTAAAATATTTTTATCATACATTAGTTTTCGGTAGCAGATCCCTGTATTATACTGACCCACTACTGGGCACGGACCTTCTCTATGAATGAGAGAGAGGCCTTACTCTAACACGCTGGCCTATTGTCGATTGGAAGACTTAGACTACGTATCTTTGAAATTCTTATCGGGAATATATTAGGTATGCAGGTTTTTCGCGATGTTTCCTTCAATCATAGTAAGCGATATTTAAAAAAAATGAAGGCAGTCATGCGGACTACCGACAGAAGTAAAAATTTAAAAGTATTAAAGAACACTGTTTTTTTTTGGATATTTGAATAAATTGTAGTCACACAAATAATGATTTAAAAATCTGCAATTTAAAATCATTAATCATCTATCGGCATTTATCGTTTGTTTTATGAGCTGCGCGCACACAGCATGTCGGTGACGCTAAATCCATCCGAAATTCGCCTAACGTGTCTATAGAAGTTTTCACCTTAACAATGAATACACTCGTAACTTATATAATGTGATAAGACAAATCAGAAATCTTTGTGAACCTTTGACTATTAATATTTGACAGGCAAATAACACTCTGGTCATTTAGCGCAAGGTTGTTATTTTACTGTGTTTACCCGATGAGTCTTAGGAATTCACGCAGTCGCGTCGGATTACATGATATGGACAATTTAAAATTATTAATTGAATTATTAGAAACAACAATAATATGTACTAAGATGTTGTTTCGGTCAATATATTATTTTGAGAAGAACGATTTTTTTACGTTTGCTGTATCGATTATTTCCAGCTTTCTTTTGCGACAAAATCAAGAATAAAAATTGCCTTATGACTATCCCCTAGAATATATAACTGCACAAACTCAGAATAACTACGTCGTACTTTTATGTGTCAGTGGTAGAGCGACGCTGTAGACAGTTTTGTCTATAGCATAAATGGGGAGGCGGGAACGGGTTGTAACTTGTGAACATTGCCTCACAGAAGCACCAGCTTGTTGTTGCGTTTCGTACGGTGATTAAACACATCAAACAGTAACACGCCTAATCCTGACCCCATTCTTGGTTAATCTGTATCGTCGATATCAGGGACTACGACACTCTTATTTTTTTTTTTTTTATGTGGGGCTTTTTATGTCCCCACTCTAGTACCCCCATATGGGTAGATAGGGCATTTTTGTAGCTTCATATTTTCCTCAAAATTTTTGTGTTGAATGTTCCTCTTCTCCTCTTTCTGACTACGTTTTAATTAATCTTATTTGTCTATTTACTAATTTTATGGTTTGAATTTTTTCTATCTACTGTTACTTTATTTTCAATTAACTTTTATTTCCTAGACTTTTCTATAGTTTCTTTTCCCATCTTTTATTTTAGTAATGTGTTTCACTTGTATTTTAAATTCGTTTATTTTTGTCCTGTTCCATTTTACGTCTCTACTTTTTTCTACTTGTCTTCCAGGTTCAACCTCTAGATCTTAAACTCTTCTTAAACTCTCTACAACGACTTCCTTTCCTCAATTTTCCCGTATTTTATATTTCTTTGTTATCTTTTTAAATTTATATGTCCATTTTATCTTAGTACTATATTTATATAATATTATGTTATATATATAAGTACTTTTTTATTTACCTTTTTTATATGTATCTTTTCCTTTTATTTTCTCAATGTTCTTTATCTATCCTATATTTTCTATCCCGCTAGTTATTTTACACTGCATAAGGTAGCGCCAAAGCCACTTTGCCGTTTCCTTTTGAGACTGATATTTTATTGTGTAGCGTTCCTTTTATTTTTATCCTTGCACTTCCAAGGCCAAGTTCCCTTGCCGTGCCATCTGGTTTAACTGGCTCCATCTTAACAATAGGCGATGCACGATCTGGCCAACGTGTCCCATTTTTTCCTTACCGGACAATCCTCACTGTAAGCGTTGTGGCCCAAGTCCGCCAGTTTCGCCCTTTGGCAGTTACAGCAGGCCGCTGGTTCTGCTGCTAGCCAATCCGCACACTCGGCCTTTTTGTGCGGCCCGCCGCAGACACTGTTATTTAGAGACTGTTGGGTGTTTGTGGTTTCACAAATATTTGCCTCTGTGTGAGAACTGAACCTACAACCTCTTGATTCACAGTTGGCTACGCACCCGCTGCGCCACGGAGTCTGTTAAAAAAATATTGACTCGGATGCGATTCGTAATTCGTAATTCGAGGTCGCATCGTCAATGCCGAAATATCTTTGCATGTTTTTTTTCATAAGTTAATTATATACATAAGTGAAAAGTTTCGCTTGAAAAGGTATGGAAGGAAGGTTTTATAAGTAAAAGAACCAAAAACAGAAGGAAAGTTAATGTCAACAGTGAAAGCTACAATGAAGATGTTTCGCAAGCCACCGCTTGTGTTACAAGCACAAGTATCTATGCATCTAAATAAGTAACAGTAAAAAATACGTATGTGCCAAATTAGTGCCCGTATTCGACAGATGTCACGTCAACGTACAACGCCCCTACGGAAATGTATTTAAAATGCATTAGCTTTATATATTTCTCGTATACGAATAACGAGACAGCTATCGGAAAAACTCGCATCTACGAATGAGAAAATCAAACTTGAGTGGCGTGCCCAAGAAAATAATTAAAAAAACCCTATCATCAATTAAAAAAACAACAAAAATTTTAAAGGGTTGAAGTTTAAACATAGCTAAGCTCTTGATTAACCTAATTATTAAACACAAAAGAGGATTTTCTAATTGGTCTATTCATATAGGCACTACGATGCCAAAAAGACATACACACAGAAAAAAAAGTAACACTTATAACACTCCTCTACACTTTTTCTCGGGAGATTTAAAATACGACAATTACTGGTACTAATGGTATATATAAACTTTTATTGATTCACTAGCTTTTGCACGCGGCTCCACCCACGTGAATGACCTTTTCCGGGACAAAAAGCCTATGTTCTAATTCAGGTCATGGTCTACTTGTGTGTCAAATTCGTCCAAAACCGTTCAGTCATTAAGACGTGATTGACTAACAAACATCTAAATTCACAAACTCACAAACATCCAATATTTCACATTTCTAATAGTATAATTAGTGGGAAGTAGGATAGTAGGATTACACATTTGAATGTGATATGAACATATATTTTTTATCGTGATTACAGTTATAGAAACTGGACTCTTAATTGAAGATAGTTTATTAAAAATAATTATTTAACACATCAGTGAGAATACAAAGCCATTAGTAATTATAATTAATTAATATTCAAATCCAGTGCCTGGACCGTTCGGCCCAGGTCTGTTCCCTCCAAACCCTCCACTATTTCCGGAGCCAAATTGTCCACTGGAGCCGGGACGTCCCCCGGAACTTCCTCCAAAGCCAGGTCGCCTACCAGAGTTTCCAGAACTAAAACCTCCTTGAGCAACGGCTGCTGACAGCATTATGACTATTATTGCTAATAACAAAATTACCTGAAAAGCATACACATAAAATTATTATCCAGTGCTGCATTATATTATCTCAATACTGGGCATGCCCCTAATGCCGGCGCCGGCTTAATAATAAGAATGGGTTTGACCAATATCCTGATTGCGCCTTTATAGGTACAGTAAGTATATTATGAGTTATGACCTATATACAATACTAGAGAAATAACAAGTTCTGCAGAAGCGGCGTCGTGGCTTTTTAATCGACGCAAAAAACGGAGGAGGTTCTCAATTCGACGCGATTTTTTGTATGTATAACGACGCATAACTCTGCTAATTAGGGACCGATTTGGATGAATCTTTATCATTCGAGAGTAAAACCCAATGTTGGTCCCATATAATTTCAAGGAGTAATCCTACTCTTAGGGGAGTGAAATTAAAGTGATGTAAGATTCAAACATTGCCATTTATTAGGTAAGTATTCTGTACTATTACCTAAAATGCGTTTAAAAAATTTGTACTCACTCGGTACGATCTCATCGTGATTCCTTGGCGTCTACGGTCACTGTGTCTGATATTATTGTCGCGTTGGTATTTATATACCTAAGTGTAAATAACTAGTAAAAAATGGGATTTAATTAAATATCCGGTTCGTTGAAAACTGTAAATCAATGTTTCTCAAACTTTCCTCATTAGTATTTATATTAGTGGCAAATTAAATTAAAGGCCCACCTGAACGAATCATACTAGGACAGGTACCGTCCATACACATGCAGAAAATTGTTTATATGAATAACTACACTATATCATTACGTTCCAAGACTGACCCGATATAGGACAAGTACGAAAGACTTCGACACCGTTTCACCGATAATCATGAAAGTTGGCACATAATATGTATATTTTTTCGAATGGACTTGTACTCTTGGCTTAAATTGCTTTTCCAGCTTCACCTGATAATAAAACCGGCTGTAAACAATGAATATTATGGAAATGATGATGTTTCGATAATTACTCAGAAATTAGGGTTATAACAGGAGCTAAAACTCTACCACCGTGATGAGTTCGGAGAATATAACTAGCTTTTACTATTTTTTTTATAGCATAGGCACCAAGCATAGACAAACGAGCACCTGGGTCACCTGATGAGAAGTGATCACCACCGGCAATGTACGCCCACAATACCAAAAAAATCATGGGCGCGATGCCGACCTTAAAAGAAAGGGATAATTAAGGGATTAGGAAGGGGAGGGGAACTTGGACCTCCGAATATCTCACTCACCGTACGAAACGCAGCAGCAGGCCGTTACTTTACGTCGGTTTTCTGTAAGACAGTGGTAACAATGTGGCTATACCATTTTAATATATATGTATGACTTATGCTCAGTTACCGACAATCAATTCCGCTAAATACTTACTACCCACATTAGACGATGCATGAGTTCATCGCTATTAATAAATGAACAATAAATTTGTTATTTTGGAAAAGTGAGCTTTAAAACTTATCACGGGATACTAGGTATGGTTGGTTTGAAGGTCTGGACTAACTAAACTAATAATAAACTGTAAGAAACTGTTAATAATAAAACTAGACTCTTATCCTTTCATTATTATTTTAATTAATAATAACACGCCAATCAAATCACAAATTATAATAATGACGTATAATTATGGTAACATTTATCCAAAGCCGGGACCATAGCCGCCTCTACCATATCCTACGCCATATCCGGGTTGCCTGAAACCATTGCCATAACCCCAACCGAAGCCAGGTCCTCCGCCAAAGCCAGGTCCTCCGCCATAGCCAGGTCCTCCGCCAAAGCCAGGCCCTCCGCCAAAGCCGCGGTTTCCAACAAAACCACCGTACTGTGCCGAGGCTACTAAAAGCAACATGGCTGTTGTTGCCAGGAGCAAAAATACCTGAAATAAAGTGTAAGATAACATGTTCATTTGCAATAAAACTACACATAGGATGTTCATTTCTTTCTTTCTGTCTGTCTGGCGATATCCCGGCTAAATGCCAGGGTTCACCTTCCCATCATTATTTGACAGTGGATTATACTTGTATATTATGTAGGGCGATCCGCCGTCAGACCCCCACAACCCACAACGGGAACCAAGTTTTTACATTACCTCGTCCGTCAATCAGCAGAGTTTACCACGTGCAGGTGAGCTTTTGGTTTTGAGCCTATAATGTTGGTAGCCCATTTACACTTGTAGGATGCTCATTTAAGTAGTAGAAATATGAGATGTACTATCAGTTTCGTAATAAACTTATTAGGTTGTATACATATATTTTTGTTATAACAGAAGGCTAACAAACGTGAAGTGAGGTACGATCGTAATTAGTGATCTCTTTCGTCCATGAACATTCATAATTCTATAAGAAGAGAATGAGGATTAGGAAAGAGGATTTATTGGCCTGAACGTCGTTACGAGCACTTCGCTCGCCTGGTGGTAAGTGTCACGTCTGTCCATGAACAGTAGCAGCACAATCCAAAACTTAGAATTGAGAAGTACTGCTTGGCACTACACTGCGCTTATCATCCCGATACATAATATTTTAAATTTTATTATGATATAAAGATATTGCGAATCTCTTATTGTTGGAGTTGCGAGTTAGGTCAGAGAGAAGAATTGCATTAACTCCGTGACTCAGTGAAGTATGCACCTACAAGCAATGGGGGCTGTTGAACCCGCATCGAGACTTAATGTATAAAATAAATGTGTAATTCAACCATAGTACATAGTACCAGTTAGTTCATGGCAAGTACTTATATGAAAGAGTTTAAAATCAATAAAATATAACAATTTGTCTACGTAGCTCCAGCTATTTTGCAACGTTTTCTAAAATCACATGATGTTTATTTCGTCAACTGGATATAGCAGAATCCATCAATCAATCCATATCCAGTTTTACTTCGTTTTTGTATTGGTCGTTCAGATTATTATCTTTTAAATATAGCCGTTAATATTCTGTTCATTGAGTCCATTATCTTCATTCATTCCATTCCGTTCTCCCTTCCCTCCTTCATCCCTTCCATTTTCAATCCCCATTCATTTCCTCCTTGTCGGCAGGTATTGTAGATATTCATGGCCGGTGGAGATTACTTAAGTATCATTATGAAATTGACTTGCTCGTTTGTCAGCCTCTAATAAAAAAAACCATAGCCCGTCAATGGGACGTTATTTTTTTTTGTTTTTTTTTGTTTGTTTGTTCCTTAAGGAACCGGCTAAGATCAGAGACCATGCTGCCAAGTCATTAGTTATAATATTCTTTTCTTATATTCCAAGAACGATGAAACTGGGGTGTGGCCGATTTCAAGGTCTTGTTGGAGTTTTGGTGTTAATTCCTTTCAGTTCAATGCTTCTTAGACGACTTTCTTCAAGCGAATCGAAAGCACAAGGTCGACAATCACCTAAATTCACTTATTTCAATGTTTCCATACACTATTCATCAGCGTTAATGTTTATTGCACAAAACCACACCACTTTTATACAACAAACACAACTTTAAACCAGTTTAGGAAATAATTAAAACAAGAGAGCCACCGCACTGTGAGAATTCACGCCAAAACTCCTTTTTTACTATTCTTCTTACCATTCCTTTTTTAATAATAAAAATAAGTTGTAGTACGTTCAGTTAAATCTTTCGTGAGATATGTAATTTTATAATAAAATAACTTACTTTATATGATCCCATGATGCTTCCTCGGCGTCTATGGTGTTTGTAGGCTTATTATTGATACGTTTGAATTTATATATGTACCTATGAGTAATACTATGTAAAAAATCGTAAATTACTTAAAATTGCCAGTTCGTTAATAACCCGCGAATCAATGTTTCTCAAACTATTTTGATACCAGAAGTGGTTAGTTATATCATAGGCACATATCCTTTGTATTATGTATCTATGGTTATATCGACTCTATCATTCTTTTTTGATAATTAATAGTTTTTTTTAACAAACTAAGTAATCCAAGAAACGAACACGCCAATGTATTCGATGGGTATAGGATTTCGTGCCATTTTTTTTTCCTTTTATCGTATATGCGTTACGATAATAAAGTCATATTAACTGATAAGATTTTAATTTCATTTTATAAGCTAACACCTGTAGTCGTGAAGGGGTTGGTCTTATTGTCCACCTCATAGGTCATGTGGTCATGTCCTAGTCATAGGTCAGAATCGAGCAAGTGGGTCAGCTGATGGTAAGTGATCTACACCGCCCATGTACGTCCACAATACCAAAAGAATTAAGGGTACGTTACCGACCTTAAAGGAAAGGGATAATTAGGGAATTGGGAAGGGCAGGGGGATTTGGCCCGGATCGGTGGTGGACATCACGTTCGCCACCCCAGCACTTGCCCGCCGTGTCCGGGATTGGAGGGTCCTGGTGGACGAGGAGACGTTGTCGGATCACCGATACATTCGGTTCGACGTCGCCTCGTCCCCTACTACCCGGTCTGGGGGAGGACCAACCGCTCCGCGATCGGATGGCCCGCGTTGGAGTTTGAAGCGCCTCGATGTCGAGGCCCTGAAGGTGGCCGCTCTGGCCCAGGCGTGGCTCCCCGTACCGGAGGGGCCGGTACGGGTCGAGGAGGAGGCGGCGTGGTTCGGGGCGGCGATGTCGCATGTCTGCGACGCAGCCATGCCCCGTGTCCGACGCCGGCCGGAGAAACGCCAGGTGTTCTGGTGGACGGCGGAGCTCACGCGGCTACGTGTCTCTTGCGTGGCCGCGCGCCGTTGTCTCGCCAGGCACCGTCGTCGCCGGATTCGTCTGCCCGGCGACGAGGACCAGGAGCGGCTGCTTCACGGCCTCTACAAAGAGGCCAAGAGAGCGCTGCATGTGGCTATAGCGGGAGCAAAGTCTGCGGCTCGGAGGGAGTTCCGGAGTACTCTCAATAACGATCCGTGGGGGCGTCCGTACCGCGTGGCGATGAAGAAGTGTCGCCCGTGGGCGCCCCCGCTGACGCAGAGTCTCCGGGGCGACCTAGTTGAGGAGGTCGTCGCGGCTTTGTTCCCGGCCACCGGGGATGTCACTCCTCCACCGATGGCGCCAGGTCCAGCGGCGCCATCGTCGTTGAGTTTGGCAGGGGTTGTTTCCGAGGTTTCGCCCGCAGAGTTGCGGGCGGCAGTGGTTCGGCTGCGGGGCAAGAACACCGCCCCAGGGCTCGATGGTATCCCCGGCAAAGCCTGGGTGCTAGCCCTCGAGTTCCTGGGTGCGAGGCTCCGCGGCCTTTTCTCCGCCTGTATGGAGCAGGGCGTCTTCCCGTCGCGCTGGAAGACCGGGAAGCTCGTCCTGCTCAAGAAGGAGGGCCGACCTGCAGAGTCGCCATCGGCCTACCGGCCCATCGTGTTGCTCGACGAGGTCTGTAAATTATTTGAGAGGATTGTTCATGCTCGCCTCGTCGAGCATCTTGAAGGGGTCGGGCCGGACCTGGCAGATTGCCAGTTCGGGTTCCGGCATGGCCGATCGACTGTGCATGCGATTTTGCGGGTCAAGGCACAGGCGGAGGATGCAGTAGCCCGGGGCAAGGTGGTCGTGGCGGTGTCTCTCGACATCGCCAATGCGTTTAATACGCTGCTCTGGGCCTGCATAAACGAAGCACTGCGGTACCACGTGGTGCCACCGTATTTACGGCGTCTGGTGCACTCATACCTATCTGATAGGGACGTGTTGTATCCGGGCGCCGACGGGTGGCACCGAAGAGCAATGGCCTGCGGTGTTCCACAGTGCTCAGTTCTGGGCCCGCTTCTGTGGAACATTGGCTACGATTGGGTGCTCCGTGGTGCCAATCCTCGGGGCGTCGCTGTCGTCTGCTACGCGGACGATACTTTAGTGACAGCGACGGCGAGATCCTTCCAGGATGCCGCCCTGCTCGCCTCTGTGGGTACAGAGCAGGTGGTGGGCAGGATTCGGCGACTGGGCCTCACTGTGGCCCTGAACAAAACCGAGGCCCTGTGTTTCCATGGGCCTCGGAGGGGGCCACCTATGGAGGCCCACATCATTGTGGAGGGGGTGCGGATTTCCATCGGCTCAACCATGAAATACCTAGGATTGGTTCTAGATAGCCGGTGGAATTTCCGCGCCCACTTTGAGAAGTTGTCGCCGAAACTGGTGCGGGCAGCAGGTGCGCTTGGAAGCCTGCTGCCGAACCTGGAAGGTCCCGGCAACCCCTGCCGAAGTTTGTATGCGGGAGTCGTGCGTTCCATGGCCCTATACGGTTGTCCCGTTTGGGCCGGGTCCCTGAACGCTCGCTGTGTCACTCTACTGCGTAAACCGCAGCGCTTAGTGGCACAGCGGATTATCAGGGGCTACCGCACGGTCTCCCATGAGGCGGCCTGCCTGTTGGCGGGTACTCTCCCTTGGGAGTTGGACGCCCAGCACCTCTCGTCCGCGTTCTTTTGGCGAGAAGGGGCGTCCCAACGAACACAGAGATTGGCTCCGAGGGAGATTGCGGCCCGATTTCGCAGAGCCGCCGTGGAGGAGTGGCATGCCAGGCTGGAGAGCCCTAGTGCCGGTGTGAGGACTGTCGCGGCAGTGCGTCCTGTCCTTGACGAGTGGTTAGACAGGCGCTACGGTGCGCCCACATTCCGGCTGACACAGGTGCTGACGGGTCACGGGTGTTTCGGCTCGTACCTGTGTCGCATAGCCGGAAAAGAGGATTCCGCCGTGTGCCACCATTGTGGCAACTGCCGCGAGGACACGGCACAACACACGTTGGAGGAGTGTCCAGCCTGGAGTGACGAGCGCAGCGCTCTCAGAGCAGTCGTCGGAGGAGACCTGTCGCTGCCGGCCGTGGTGTCTGCCATGGTCGGCAGCCGGAGGTCTTGGCGGGCGGTAGCCTCCTTTTGCGAGTGCGTCATCTCGCAAAAGGAGAGCGCCGAGCGGGATCGTGAGCAGAACGATCCCGCACGCCGCCAAAGGAGACGTAGGAGGCGTCGGGTGGACGACTGACCGGCGTCTCCCGCCCTGTGGAATGGGGGCGTTTGGAGAATTCCACCACGGTATCCCCTGCCTGTCGTAAGAGGCGACTAATTGGGGCCATCGGGGGTCGTAGGCGCGCAGCCGGGGGCTGTCGTAGCGCCATTATGGTACTGTTGTACATGCGACCCCGGGATGGACGGCAGCACAGGTGGTCGGCCTCGTGTCTGCCGTTGACGCCGAGGGCGTCCTTCGGTGCGCGGGGGCTTCTGAGCCCCCCGACAAGGAGACGGGCCGCTAGGCGGCACCGCGCAGGGGCGGTTCCGGTAGCAATCCTTAGATATAGCTAAGGATACCCCGGGGCCGCTCCACATGCGCCAAAGAAGGCCACCGCGGGGTTTTAGTTGGTATGCCGGTGTAGGTTGTATATAGTGTTAGGGACTCGGCCCAGCGGTCGCTCGGATTTAACATCTCTCCCGGGCGGCTTAACGCTGGGTCGTAAGACCGGTGAACCCAACATAACCGTTCCGCCTTCCCCCGGGGCGGGGCGGTAGCAATAATTCGCTTTCCCCGCGACAAAAAAAAAAAAAAAAAAAAAGGGGATTTGGCCCTCCGGATATCTCACTCACCGTACGAAACGTAGCCGCAAGCTGCTATTTTACGTTGGTTCTCTGTGAGATTAAATTTCATTCATGCTGTAGACAAAAGTGTCTACAGCGTGCCGTTCCTTATCGTCCCGTTTAATTTAAAATTGTGTTTACATTCTGCAGATATTTGAAATTAAAAGTTGGCAACACTAAAAACCAAACCGTCGAGTGGAAGAACTCAACATAACGGAACAGTTTAGAACAGTTCGTTCTCGTGGCTCTCGAACCAACAGGTTGTCATTAAGAACGAAGACGGGTCCAATAAAAAGTAGTCTGTGTGTAAGTCTAGTGCGGGTCGTTATCATTTATAACTTTATAGTATGGAATAAATTAATCCAATAAGTTCCTGATTTATATGTGTGCATCACTGGCTAAAATAGGACAGCATTTCCTTCCACTAGGTATAGACACACAAGGCGAAAATAAATTGATTTCAATGTAAATAGTTCTTGTTTTTCCACCTGCCCTTATTCCATTCGCAGTGGGGTCGGCGCAGATGTCATGCTTTTTAACACATGTTACAGAAAGATTTGGCTTGTAGTTTTTAAGACCGGCAGGGAGGCGCCTGACGTCAACCCTCCTGGGGAGAAGACACCAGACCCGATACATATATTTGTGGAATACACATACATACACACATTTGTCTCGGTCCAGGAATGGAACCCATAGCCTCTCGCTTCACAGCCGACTCGCCCACTGCGCCACGGTGATTGTTAGTTCTAATGTAAATTAAATTATATATATGCAAAGTAAAAATATTGAGAAACACTACCCAATATCTATTATTGTTTGATTGCCAAACAAAACCTGTAAGATTTAGCGTTGGTCTGTTAAATTACTGAATATGAACATCGATCGAAAATATAGTCATAAAGAATTAAGTCAGAGATTTTTGCTATGTCTTAGTGCACTTGAGAAAAGAACTAATGAAATATTGTCTTTTTGTAACTGGAACTGAAACTTAGTAAAATCATTATTGTATAAGAACAATGACAACAATTTAAATAAAATGTTTCTTTAATTTTCAAAGAATATTATTCAAATATGAAACACCTAAGAAATATACAAGATGTAAGGGAAACGCTTCCAAAAACGAAGGCAGGTGGTAGTGTTGGAAATTATAAACACGTTAGCACTAAAAAATCGCGAAATAAGTCGACATAGGTTGTAGATCTTTCGTATGCCGTCTGAGTTGGTACCATCGCTTTGTCTATTTTTGCAAGCAAAGGTGTGTAAGCACTGTTGTGTTCCGGTTTGAAGAACATTGCAACCAGTGAAATGACTGGGCATTATGAGACTTAACAACTTATGTCTCCGGATGACAAGCGCAGTTCAGTGTTTTGTGATTCAAAGTTCTGTATGGCGTTGCTTCTGGGTAGGCGTGGTGCTTTCCATCAGCAACCTGCTCGTTTAATTATGTAAGATTATAAAAAAAAACCTTATTTTTTCAAATTATTCACGCACTATCTTGTTAGGACCAATCTATAGAATGACGTTTCATTCAAAGAATAATAATATAGTTAATAATAATATCGTTTTTTTTCGTAATAAAGTAAGGCCAATAAAAAAAGTTGATATTACGAGTATTGAATCCAGTTTCAGAATTAGTCCGCTTTACATTGCTGGCATGCGTTTCTAAAATGACAAGTAAACAGCAAGAGAATAGTGTTTTCCGTTTATGTTAAGGACGTGTTTTATT
Source organism: Mimas tiliae (assembly GCA_905332985.1). NCBI lineage: Eukaryota > Metazoa > Arthropoda > Insecta > Lepidoptera > Sphingidae > Mimas > Mimas tiliae. The sequence continues at coordinate 8,571,908 of HG995256.1, read as the reverse complement.
ACAGTTTCGGCTTCGGAAGCGATCCCCTTACACCCGGTATTATGCAATGGAGCATGCTATACTATCAGTAGTATGGCGTCACTGAATCCATAATGTATCACTAAACTTAGGTGAGAATGGGCAGGTCACTTGGCGAGAGCCGAGAAGTAAGGACGGCAGATGGATCAAAGCTGTGAGATATTAGTGGCCAGGGGAAGTTATTTTCTTATTTGCTTGAATGACGAACCGAGCAAGTCCGCATTATATCTGACATTATCTATTTTGGCCGAAAATAGAATCTTATAATAGGAGTGTATTTTCTAACCAAATGCCTATGGCATGAAGGAAAAAGTAATTATTTTAATATTATTATCACATAATACGGCATGATATATAAATTAATGAATATGTAACATGTTGAGATCTACTTAATAATTCTTCTGTGAACTTTCATTTTATTTTCACCTATAATTGAGTTAAAATGTGTAGGTATTTTAATAATTTAAAATATCAATATGATCACCCGAATTTTGTGAATTCTTCATTACCTTACAATGAAGTCTAGTTATTAAAGGCTCGAATGCATAGTTGACAGTAATCTACGCACAACAAATAGATGAAGAGAGTGATATGTGTGTTTACCTATGGGAGTAAACGTCTATGGTTAGTAAATAAAATTATTTTTGAACAAATAACAAAAATGTTTATTGTTTCTCTTTAGTGGCTAAAACGTATTCAAAACTAAATAAACTTTGGAATAACTTTTCAACGTCCAAATCCACCCGATCTGCCGAAGCCGCCTTGGCCACCACCATAGCTGCCTTGACCACCGCCGAAACCACCTTGGCCACCGCCGTAACCACCTTGTCCACCGCCGAAACCACCTTGGCCACCACCAAATCCGCCTTGACCACTACCGAAGCCACCTTGGCCCCCGCCGAAGCCACCTTGGCTCCCGCCGTAGCCACTTTGGCCGCCGCCGTATCTGCCTTGTCCACCGCCAAAGCCACCACCACCAAAGCCTTGCGCTATAGTCGTAGTTATCAAGGCAAAAACGACGCCCAAAATAAACAAAGCCTGGAAAAGGGTTATACAATGTTTATTCATTCAAAATTTAACAGGATAGTTATTTTGCTATTTTTACTCAGTAAGAATTATCATTTCTTTATACAGATGCGAGGCGTAGGCCCAAATATTATTATGTGAGAAAGTATACAATTTTTAAACTATAATTGGCGAAGAGAGTTTACACACTGCATCCGATCCCAAACCGAGAAATGTCAGTCCGGCGTAGCCAGTACTATTTGTATGAGGTGTTGCTCACCAGATCTGAACTCCGTTTTCCTATATTCAATATATCCCCAGTTCATATTTATTTTTGGAGTATTCCTCGGTTCCTGGATCTTGATTGGATAAACACTATAAAATTATAAGTAGTATCTAATTATTTTTATGAAATAGAATTTACCTTAATTGCAGTCATTTTTACTGTAATGAGAGCTATTTGAGGCACAAGTGATACTGTTAAGGAAGTTGTCGCATGCTTTTATACAGATTTCTGAATTTAACATGTTTATATTAGGTACATGCTAATTAATAGATCAAAGGACGATGGTTCTCATTTTTGTGTATCTTTGTATAGCTCCTGTACATTCATTTTTAAGTATTGCCAATGTAATTAAAGTAAGTACATAGTTTTTTGTTCATATTTTAGGGGATTTGATTAATTGTTGATCATCAAGCTTGTTCAATATGTACCTACCTATGTTAAAAGTGACCAAATCAAATCTAATAATGTACCTCATAACAACGTTTTATACCGAACTGTATAAAATAAAAATAATAGCCACGTATAGGTACATAGGTATAATTTATTCCAAAGTTTGAGTATCGTTGTTTAAATGTCCATATAACACTGATGTTTGAATGCTATGTGACCGAATTGATTCTAAGAATGGAAGCGACAGATGAAGATATCCTTGTGTACTTAAATATTTACTTAGCGAGTATATTTGCAAAGATTATACAATGACAGTCTGATTAATTTACGTGTCCTGGAACCTGGGAATTACCATAAAGATAATAAATCTTTCTGTCTGCCTGGCGTCGACCTTCCTCTTCATTATGATTTGACGATGGATTTGGTATTATGGCGGATGATCCGCCTCCCGTCCGACCTCACCAACCCTCAACGGCCCAGATTGTACCACGTGCAGGTGAGGTTGACTTTGGTCCTATGATTTTGGTGGTCCACTTACACTACAACCCCCTTAAGTATAATTAATAGGTACTTATATTTATTATTCTTGTGGAATTCAAAACAGCCAGGACTTGTTAAGGTATTTGCGGGTCAACGCGGTGGACTACAGCCTAAACTCACATTAGCAGAGGAGGCTCTTGCTCAGGAGTTGACGTATGTAATACAGGGCTGGTACTATTATACTGTATTTATGATAACATATATCATAATTTGCTCATTGATCAATGATAGTTTAGCTGGTACTTCGGCTGAGAAAGCGTTGTCGGCCAGGACTGTTATTTGTGCCCACTGCCTGGTATAGCGAAACGCTCGACCCTTATCGAGAAGGGTCTCGAACAGAAATAAGCTCAGCCAACCACTGAAGCATTAGGTGCACCTCTGCCTATCCCTAAAGCCTACAAGCGTTAGCTTATCTTATGCAGATGATAACATGAAGATATTTTTAAAGTGTTTTTGCGTAATTAACTCCTCCGTTTTTTGGTGATCAATTAATTTATATCGCCTTTATAATAGTTTAGCTACAGTCAATCGTTAATTAAACGCTTTTAAAATTATCTATTTTTATTTAACAAAACACCGAGAAAAAAATTTACTAATGTTTGAGTCGGGATTTACGTTAATAGAATTGTTATTGTTGTCGAGAAAAATAGACAATTTCGTTCAAGAGTCAAAGAAATAAAACTATAAATATATTTATAACGATTTATTTAAAAAACAAGATAAGTACAATAAGAAAAACACACTAACTTTTATACGTAGGTACGTACGGCTTAACTTTTTCTCTTTTAATAGAATAGTCGTAAAATGAAGAATATGGATACGGTGACTGATCACCATAAATATAATACGGATAAGTATACAACCCGGATACATACGGCATTGCGAAGTAGGGCTTCCCGAAACCACCTTGAAAATAAAACTTGTCTTCATTCTTTGGCCCCTTGATTTTGACAGGCTTTAGACGATCTTCATATGTCGCGATAATGGGATGCCACGCACTCTCTCCATTATCGTTATCATTAATACTTCCGCATTCTGTGCTGATGATGTCATTCAAAATAAGTATGAAAAAAATCTCAGCAAACATGTTTGCAATTTGTCATGTGCCAACGAACTAATGCATAATATTTTAGACCAGAATTTAAATAAACGTTTTTACCAAATGACTGCAATTATTGTTATCGGTGCAGAAGATTATAGTTTGGTAACTACTGTGTTATCTTCATTGATGTATCTTTTAATTTGTAACGTGTAATTGGTTTTCAGTACTTACGCATCAGGTTTGGTTGGATATTACCATGGAAATGACATATCAGTAAACATATTCGTGCCAAACGCAACACGTTTTTAAAATTAAACAAGAGCGAATATCATTAAATAAGAATTCAAGTTAATAGGCGTGTTCAGCTGAACAAAGTTCTGAATAATCGAATTGGGACTCTTTAAACATCTAACTTAGTTACACCGGGACACCTTATCTTGCGCATATTATCTATCATCTATATTCATCATTAAATTCAACCAATAAACATCTAATGTCATCAGTTGAACTGACAATACCGTAAGAGTCGCTCAGACCTTTATGCCGAATATCAAACGTAGCTACTCAGAACTCTGTTCGTCCGAACTCGCCCAATTTGTAATTTTTCGCCAATAATATTTTATTGACATTATAATGGTATATTTAATATTATGCCGTAATAAGTCGTTACATACATAAGTTGTGTAAATGCCTATATCTTGAGGGCGTAGGCAGCTGAAGTAAGACCAAGTATCTTTTGTACCTATTTCGCTAAGTTTATTTCCAACTCTTAATGTGACTAAATATTTTTGCATAGTGGGTACAAATTTTCCCGGCAGCTTATGTTCGTTTTGAACTTGCTCAAACTTGTACTTTGTTATTGTCCAACCTGGGGTCGAATACAGGACCATATCAGTTTTACTGCCCATGTACGCTGTCACTGTACCAACGGGGGCGATTGACTATTACTGCTCCTAATGTAATATTTGGAGCAAAGTTACGGTAGTTGTATTCACAATTGTTATTGGTGTAGACAATTTATAAACACCAACTTTTATTATATTGGATATTCCACTAATAATAAACAGTTGTATATTACAGTACGGTAAAAAAAACTAAAATATTCATGTCAAAACAACCATTTTATTTATTGTTACATTTAAAAGATTTCAATTTTTTTGAGCGAAGATTAACAGCAACAAGGGATTGTCTTTCAGAAGTCCTCCTAATTTTTCAATAAGGCTATTAATGCTCTTTGAGCCTCCTTCCGGTGTGGGTGACTCTGGTTCAGTAGCATCGTCGTCGGCTAGGACATGATGCGGGAGAGCTGTACCAATATCCAATAGCGGACCACCTGAGGCATACATAACTGTTCCGAAGACGTACAGAAGGAACAATAAAACAGTCACCTGTGAACAAAAATGATTAATATGCGATTGGAATTTATATGAATTAAAGAGGTACTGAAGAGTATTTTTTATGTGTTTTTTACCGTTGCTAGGTCAGTAAATGAGCAAGTGGTAGAGCTACGTTGTAACCAGTTTTGTCTACAGCATGAATGGGCTCCACCGGGCATTTACCACTGTCTCACAGTAAACCGACGTATAGTGACAGTTCGCGTTTCGTACGGTGAGTGAGATTCCCTTCCCTTCACAATCTCCATTCCTTTTCTCTAAGGTCGGCAACGCTTCTATGAATCTCTTTGTATTGTGGGTAATAGGCGGTAGAGAACATTTGCCATCAGGTGGCCCACTTTATTATAGCGGAGGCATACGTGCTAGTGAAGAATCATGGACGTGATGCTGACCTTAAAGGAAGGGAATGATTATGGGATTGGGAGGGAGAAGGGGATTTGGGCATCCGAATATCTTACTATTACCGTAAGAAACGCAGTAGCAAGCTGCCAATTTTCGTCGGTTTTCTCTGATAGAAATTTAAAATAATATGCTAATACATATATATACGCACTCACGCCTGTAATCCCCGGAGGGGTAGGCAGGGGTGTAACCAGTACACGCACATTTCGCCGAGCGTATCTCCGTCCCACAATGTAATAGGGGGCGAGCCTATCGCCATACCGGGCACAAATTCCAGACTCCGGGCTGATACTGAGCATTTCGTAATAGAAAAACCCAATATTACTTTACCCGACCCGGGGATCGAACCCGAGACCTCAGCGTTAGCCTCAATCGTAACGAGTACGCATTACAACTGCGCCACCGACGTAGTCAATAATATTCTAACTTTCCTGTAAATACCAAAAAATAATAATTTTGCTGGTTTACCGCCATGACGTGAGTAAAATCGGGAGTCGAACCCATGACCTCTCGCTTCGCAGCGAACTAAACAAAGCACTAAACTAATAATCTTTGGTTTTTGACAATAATGTCAACAAATAGATTATCAAGGTAAATAAATATTTTATAGATACGCTTTTTGTCAGAGTTTAAAAAGATAACAATAAGCGGCAAAAGGAAATAAAATAAATAATAAATCCGGTCGTAAAATAAATTTCATTATTATTTTTTAATGATTGGCTCACGTGTTTATCCCCGAAGGGGAAGGCAGAAGTGCTATTAGTGTTGTACCCACGTTTCTCCGACTTTATTTCCGTCCCATAATGTGATAGGGGACGAGCCTATAATCATATCGACGCAAATTTTATTCTCGAGCAACTTAGGTGTTTTATTGAATCGAAAACTCAAACACAACTTGTCGTTGCCCGACCTGGGATTTGAACCCAGGAAGGACCTCACGGTTTCTGGGCCTATGCAGGCTGCCACTAGACTTATGCAACACTTTTTGCACCTCAGCCTACCCCTTCGAAGATACAGGCGTGAGCTGTATGTAACAAATATTCGTGTATATCTAAGATGAAAAGATATATTTAAAATTCTCGTACCTTAGACGCCATGGTTGCCGTTGTCATAAACTGATGTTTTTTGTGTTCGTATTTATAAGGGCCCTATCTGTTTTTTATTGATGATTTACCTTCCGTTAATTGACTCACTTTGTGATAAACTGGAAATAAGGTGCAAGTTTGCAAAATAACGTGTTTTACCCCCCGACAAAAAAGAGGGGTGTTATAACTATAAGTTTGACGCCTTTGTTTGCCTGTGTGTGTCATATCATAGCGTTATGTATGTATCATAGCATGTCGTTCATCTGCAGCGCCTAGAAACGAATGGACCAATTTGTATGCTGTTTTTTGTTTGAAAGGTAATTTAATCGAAATGGTTCTAAGTTTATGTGCCACGTCCATGAAGCTCTTCGAACGCGTTCTCGAATTTAGGCTCCGTCAAGAGTGCGTTGTCTCCATATGTCAATATGTCAGAAGTGGCACCGTAGACCCGGTGTTCGCGATAGGTCGCTTGTCAAGGCATGATGGAGGAAGAAGAAGCCTATACATATTGCTCTTTGGGATTTGCATTTCTTCTTCTTCGACTGTGTGTCCCGGCAGGTGATCTGGTGGGTGCTAAATGTCAAAAGTATCTGAGATGCCTATAATGACATCCTCAAGGACATGTTGCTCCGATTTAAGTCTCTTGTTCGGACTGTTGTTACCAATACCCCGATTACCGTAGGTGTCTAAAGTTCGGGCTGAGTCCTTTTCTATTTAGTGTTGTGCTTAATGTCTAGTCTAGTCGAATATACGAGCAGTCATCATGGGTGCTCATGTATGCCGATGACAAAGCACTGGTAGATGAGAATAAACAGCGTGTAGAGCAAAAAGTGAAACTAAATGTGACAAAGACTAAGTACAATGGACAATTAATATATCCAAATCCTCTTTAACTTTCTATTTGATTAATTTCGTTGCGGGACAAAGATAATTTATCATTCCCAGAGACTCGCCGAGCTTCACTGCTTGGTGTCAACAAAAATGCGTGCCACTGTCGATCCTGGTGCACAGGAGTTACAGTGGGCGGGTGTGTGGGCGGGATAGTAAAAAAAAGACTAAGTACATGGCCTGCTGTATAAACTCGGATAGTATTCGGATAGGGAACGAACTTGCCGTGAAAACGTACAAATTCAAGTAATTGTAGTCCTGTGATATCAACTTCGACTTCAGAGCCCGAATTGGCGCCGCTTGGGGTAAGTGGCGTGGTTTACCTACTTGGGATGTTCACCTAAAGATGCAAATGAGACTTAAAGGCCTCATTTATAACACCGTCATTTGGCCTGTGCTCATGTATGTGTGTGAGACGCGGCCCGCTCTTAAGCGTCATGTCAGAGAGACCCATGTCGTAGAGATAAAAATATTGCGGTGGATGTACAACGTAATACATCTAGATCATATTCGTAACGAGTACATCTGCGGCAGTCTTAGTATCCGCGACGTGGCAGAAAAACTTCAGGAATATCGCTTGAGATGGTTCTGTTATGTTTTAAGGAACTGCAGGAGTATCAAAAATTGCTTTGGCGGCTTCTGGCTTGACGTAGGTACTAGATGAAGGTATGAGAGTCAATGGTCTCACTAAAGAGCAGTGTTGTTAGCGTAAAAATCTGGGTTGCCGTATCTAAGCATCTAATTTTCCGTATTTAGGAGGAAAAAAAATACAAAATTGCCGTAGTATTTTATTTTAATCATAATTATTTTCAGTAAGTAGAATTTATAGAGTCCAGCAATTATAAGTTGGCGGTGGCAAGTCCTCCATCTGCCCTTATTTCACTTGCAGTAGGGTCGGCGCAACATGCTTTTTACATATGTTACGCAAAGATTTGTCGTGTAGTTTTTACGACCGGCCTGCCCAACCCGAAACAAATATTTGTGCATCACATTAACATTTCATCGCAGCGTCTGCCCATAAACAGAAACAACACCACACATAACTTTAAGTTTAAGTTGCACTGCTTGGCAGTGGACTGCGCTCGTCACTCCGAGACGTAAGATAGTAAGTTTCATAGCGTAGTTTCCTATATTTAATTGTATACATTATTTTATAAGCAACAGAAAATTATACGCAAAATAAACCCTTTTATTTAAACACAATCAAAATTGGTTCAGAAATGTGCCCGCAGTTATGATTTTAAATGTTGGTATGAGGATAAGTGGTGCGTAGTAGGGATATCTCACTATCTCGCATGCACGCGTGCACCATAATGGACATTTTACACAGTGACGTCAAAGTTTGCGTCGTCTGTCATTTCACAATTACCCCTTCTACAGGATTTGAATGGCTTCTAACTTATTTATTTTTTGGTCCGATTTATGTCAAATGTCCTTTAAACTGAAACACAATGCAATGCTTACACACTGCTGCTTGGCGCAATAGACAAAGCGCTGCTACCCAGACGTCCTATCGTATACCAGGGACCTACCACCTAGCTGATGACATCACGTCGCTCAAAACAACAACCAATACAGTGCCAACGAACTAATACAGGACATTTTAGATTAGACTGCCTCGGTGGCGCAGTTGTAATGCGTACGCGTTACGATTGAGGCCAACGCTGAGGTCTCGGGGTCGATCCCCGGGTCGGGTAAAGTGGTATTGGGTTTTTCTATTACGAAATGCTCAGTATCAGCCCGGAGTCTGGAATTTGTGCCCGGTATGGCGATAGGCACGCCCCCTATCACATAAGGGACGGAGATACGCTCGGCGAAATGTGGGTGTACTGGTTACACCTCTGTCTACCCCTTCGGGGATTACAGGCGTAAATGCGTATGTATTTTAGATTAGAATTTAAACGTCTTTACCAAATTAACGTTTTTACCAAATGACTGCAATTATTGTTATCGGTGCAGAAGTTTATATGTCGGTAACTACTGTGTTATCTTCACTGATGTATTTATGGCTGTCTCGGTGGCGCAGTTGTAATGCGTACGCGTTACGACTGAGGCTGACGCTAAAGTTTTGGGTTCGATACCCGGATCAAGTAAAAGTTTTACTATATCAGCCCGGATACTGGAATAGTGCCCGATATGGCAATAGACTCGCACCCTATCACATCATGGGACGGAGATACGCTTGCCGAAATATGGGTATACTGATTGCACCTCTGCCTACCCCTTCGGGGATTACAGGCGTGAGTGTATATGTATGTATATTTTAATTTGTAACGTGTAATTGGTATTCAGTACTTACGCATCAGGTTTGGTTGAAAATAACACATTATTAATCACCTTCGTACGAAATGCAACACATTTTCAAAGTAAATAAGAGTATATATAATTTAATAGGAATTCTTCCAAGAGTGGTTGACGTCAGGCAGACGGCCGGTTGTAAAAATTACAAATCAAAAGTTTCTGTAACATGTTGCGCAGACCCCACTACGAGTGGGATAAGGGCAGGTGGAAGAAGATAAATTAATATGAAGTTCAGTTTCAAATTCGATTACTCAGAAGAAATTGAGTTTAGATTTTAAATATCTAACTTCGTTTTCGTCCGGGATAGCGTATCTTGTTAGTATTATCTGTATTCGTCATTATAATCAACCAATAAACAACTAATGTCATCAGTCAAACTAACAGTACGTTAAGGGTCGCTTAGACCTTTGCTGAGTCTCTAACTTAGCTACTCAGAACTCTGTTCATCCGAACTTGCCCAATTTTAGAATTCCTCGCCAATTTCTACTATGTGTAATATTGTCATCGTAATCACGATTTAATTTTATGCCGTAAGTCGTAGCATACATAAGTTCATGCCTGTATCTATTTTATTTATTTATTTATTTTATTTATTTAAGACGCAAAACAGAGTACAATCAATACATTAGTACAACTTTATAACTATACAATCATTAAAACCAGATTGTATTCCAAAACATGCGCCCTTATATATACAACGTGTTATAGAAAGGGGCGGGCAAATTTAAGCAATTTATAGTGTAGGGTATAAGTATTTATCTCCCATAGTACCAAATCCGATTGCATTGCTAGTACAATAATTATAGAATTTTCTTTTTTATCGAATGAGTAACATGTCGATATCGACTTTCAACTTTGGACAACACTAAATGATAAACAATGATATTATAGACCTCCTTTCATTTAATTATTTTATAATTAAAAAAACATAAACAGTTGTCAAATGTCAATATTTATTTGACGCAGTCAGTTTGGCAAGTTCTGATTTTATGAATTACGAGTTAAAAAAATATATTGTAATTGACTAAAAATAAGTATTATGTATGGGTGTAACTGATAAAAGTTTTTAAGAGGATCGTCGACTGTAATAAGCCAAATTCATAGATGGAAGACCCGTGAATGAAGTCTTTAACATGCTTCTAAAGAATGGTACCTATTTGTCTTCAACACACAATCTCTTTCAGGTGTTAATTTGTGTTTAAATTAGCAGTTACGTAAGTATGTCCGTAGAATTACGTGCATCTTATTCAAGGTTATTAAAAAGTGAGTATCGTTCATAATAATTAATAGTGATGTCATCAATCTGATCGATCTTAATAAACGAGTGATTACATTTTACGTGAAATTTTCGGATGTCTTGGTTTTGAAAAGATCCGGTACATAAGTACCAATTGTACGGTGTATGTAATGACCCTAAAATATGACCACACCTTTCTGTAACACGTTGTATATATATATATTCCATAAGGTGCGGATTAGGATATTAGAAAGCTAATAATACACAGTACATCGAAACAGATAGTCAAATTCTGGATAACTTAAGCTTAGTTACATATTGTGATACAATATACATTTTCGTAGGCCCTTTGAGAATGTACTATAACTGCCGTTCATTATGTCAATGCAATTGAATTTATTCGCCAGTTCATTATACGAACAACACATACGGATGACGTATCTCGAAAGTGTAGGCAGAAGTAAGAACAAGTAACTATTGTACCCCATTTAGCTAAGTTTATTTTGTAGGCCATGTCTATTTGCATATTATGGGTTACAAATTATTCCGGCAGCTCATGTTCTTTTTTTGAAAACTTTCATTTTTTAATTGTCGAATCCAGGACCCTATCGGTTTTACTACCCATGTACGCTGTCAATGTACCAAATGAGGTGATTTGCTACTACCGTTCCTTATGTAATATTTGTAGCAAAGTTACAGTAGTGGAATTTACATTTATTATTTACATACATACATACATACACACTCACGCCTATGTCCCATAGGGGTAGGCAGAGACTATTGAGTACCACAAGCTACGATCCTGACACACCTCTTTCGCCTCTTCCACATTCATACATCTTCTCATACATTTTCGTCGGTTGAGGGTACTCGTGACGTGCCTTATCTCGTGATTTATTATTTGTGTGGAAAATGTATAAAAAGTAACTTTCTGGCAATTATATTTGATATATTACTGATAAGAAACGGTTTTAGATTTAAGGTATGGCAAAAAAACTAAATATGCATATCAAAACAAGCATTTTAATTATTGTAACATTTTATTTCAACTTTTATTCCCGAAATTAAATCCAAAGGGATTTTCTTTGAAAAGTCCTCCAAATTTTTCAATAAAGCTTTGAATACCATTTGCGCCTCCTGCTTCTGGTTTAGGTGATTCTGGTACAGCTGCATCATCGTCGGCTAGGATATGATGCGGGGAAGCTGTATTAATATTCGATAGCGGAGCGCCTGAGGCATACAGCATTGTTCCGAAGATGTACAGAAGAAATAACAAAACAGTCACCTGTGAACAAAAAGTGATCCATGATGTCATTTAGAATATATGCGTAACGAAGAGTAAGAAATTTCCACCCCCTCCACAGTTATCGCCACCTGTTGGTAAGTAATTTCCACTGCCTATGAACACCCACAATACGAAGAAAATCATGGAATTCAAGTCAGTTTTCTATGGGACAGTGAAATAACCTGGTCGAGCAAGGCCATTCATGCTGTAGACGATGTGTTTACAGCGTGACTCTGCGACTTATAAAAATGTCCACAAATATGTATTAAATTAATCTGCCCCTGCTGTAACAAGAGGATCAAAGAAAGTTACGATGCTCCAAATATTCATACTGACTACGTTAAGCATTTACCATTTATTTACGGTACTTCCATTATTTACCCTGTTCATAAAAATTGCTAATATTTTATATTGATTCTCTCTTGGCACACTTCATAGAAAATAGTTTTTATTTCATTCACAAAACTGATGAAGTAGCAGTTTGCTGTTGCGTTTCGAGTGGTGAGTGAGACATCCAGAGGCCCAAATTTCTTCTCTCCCTCCAATTACTTCTTTCTTTCGCTCCATAGAACCTTGGTGATTGGTGAAATGATGGTGGATATTTTTTCGTTTGAAGATGAGATGACTCAGGTTTTCCTAAATCTTAGATGTTGGTGTAGGGAGTGATTATTTGCAGAAAAGCCATTTTTGACGCATTCACGATGGATTTATTTCCACATCGCAACAACAAAATAAAGCGATACAGCTGTGAGCTTGTGTGTTAATGTAAGAAATGTTTTTCTATACTTAAAATTAAAAAATATATATTTATGGCTAGAAATTTTTTTAATTTCGTACCTTACACGCCATGGTTTCCGTTGTCATAAACTGATGATTGTTGTGTTCGTATTTATATAAACCCTATCTGTTAGTTATTGATGCTATAACTTTCGGTTAATTGACTCACTTGGTGATAAATTGTAAATAAAGTGTAAGTATGCAAAATAAGGTGTTTTTTTATGACTCAAAGGAGTCGATTTCCTGTCGCTTAATACAGAAACCATTAACGTACGCGCGTTACGAGTAGGTAAATTTCGGTTAATTATATTCATGTTTATTTTTACAAAATAGGTACTGATGGGTCATGGATGTTTCGGCTCGTACCTGTGTCGAATAGCCGGGAAGGAGGATTCCGCCGTGTGCCACTATTGTGGCAACTGCCGCGAGGACACGGCACAACACACGTTGGAGGAGTGTCCAGCCTGGAGTGACGAGCGCAGCGCTCTCAGAGCAGTCGTCGGAGGAGATCTGTCGCTGCCGGCCGTGGTGTCTGCCATGGTCGGCAGCCGGAGGTCTTGGCGGGTGGTAGCCTCCTTTTGCGAGTGCGTCATCTCGCAGAAGGAGAGCGCCGAGCGGGATCGTGAGCAGAACGATCCCGCGCGCCGCCAAAGGAGACGTAGGAGACGTCGGGTGGACGACTGACCGGCGTCTCCCGCCCTGTGGAATGGGGGCGTTTGGAGAATTCCACCACGGTATCCCCTGCCTGTCGTAAGAGGCGACTAATTGGGGCCATCGGGGGTCGCAGGCGCGCAACCGGGGGCTGTCGTAGCGCCCATTATGGTACTTTTGTACGTGCGACCCCGGGATGGACGGCAGCACGGGTGGTCGGCCTCGTGTCTGCCGTTGACGCCGAGGGCGTCCTTCGGTGCGCGGGGGCTTCTGAGACCCCCCGACAAGGAGACGGGCCGCTAAGCGGCACCGCGCAGGGGCGGTTCCGGTAGCAATTCAGTTTCAGTATTAGTTTGAAATTTTATTACTTATTTTTCAGTCATCTTATGTGGTTATTATACAACGTGGATTGTAGATTTATGAAATTTTCTACTTACCCAGTTTGTGTAGTATTCACGGATCCGTTCCCGAGATTCCGGGATTTTCCGGCACTAATTTCCTGGAAGAAGTCTTTAAATTTCCCGGAATTTCCGGGACACGGGAAAACCTTAATCTTAACGGACGGACGGATGGACGGAAGAATGGATGAACGGGAAACAAAGTAATCCTATGAGGTTTCATACTCCTTTTTAAGATATAAAACTCTGAAAGCGCGTCGAGTTAAGAACCTCTTTTTTTAAGTAGGTTAATAACGCTATACGGCCTACATTCAGTACGTACCTAGAAAGACAAGTTGAGTATCAATATAGGTACTATAAAATAAAATCTCAACAGATAAAAATATATTTCGTATTATATTTTAATCATGGATCTGAAGTACATGCTTTAGTGATTGTTCTTTAAAGAGATATATCACATAAGAACGTGCCTTATGAGTAAAATAAAACAAGGGTAAACTATATGTATTGCAGTATCATCAGTTAATTCTATTTTAATAGTGTTACAAGGAAGACATGAAACGGCAGTTCGTTATTTTATTAGTACTGGTAATTACCTTTTTATATACTTACACCCGCGATGACTACTATCGATACATTTTAAGTAGCGATAGCTTACCGGGTACGGTTTGTCAAGACAGAAGTCGCGGCTTCGAAACCTACTCTAGGGCACACACCCTTTACTTAAGCCCCAAGTTGGTTGTATATTCATTGTTAATTATCGCTCGGTAATATCGTGCGGAAACCGGCATAACTGAAAATACTGAATAAGAATCCCGACGTTGTGTGAAGGCGACCAATCTGCATAAAACAAACGAGGTGGAATAAGGCGATATCTCTCTCGGTAAACGAGCAAGTGGGTCACCTTGTTCGTTTGCCGGACCTTGCTGTAAAAAAAAAAATTAAAATTAATATGGAAATAAATTATAATTCAGGTTTTATAGAAAGAAGAAAGAAAGAAAGACAATTTATTATTAATATATTATTTATTTATGGTATCTGATTGTTTTACAGATAATTACCCTTAATGCTGTGATTCCAATTGATTCTGCCACGATACGATCCAAACGGCAGACATGGCAAGGTTTTGTGGACTACATAAAGGATTTCGGACACAAAGTTGTAGGTTCGGCAGAAAGTGCCGGTTCCAGTATAAAATCATTCTTCAATAAGACTGGACGATGGATTCAAAGAAACATGGGCTATTGAAAATGTTTAAGTGAGATTCTTGTAATGTTATTTATAATTTTACATTAAGACAAATATAGTTTATAGCTGTTTTTTTTTATGTAATTTTTTGCTTTAAATACGGAATTCTTTTAAACTTTCCGGAAAGGACATTCTCGTCACGGACACCAATCCCTATCTCTTAAAGGTTGACAACGCATCTATAATTCCTCTGATACCTATTGTAGCTCCTTATGGGCGGTGCAATTAACTTTTTTTATTAGCTTGAATGACAAAATGAACAGTCTTCTTAGGAAGTAAAAAAAAAAAAAAAACTAACCGTTCCATCGCGTCGTTTCAGCTTTATATTGTAATTAATAAAAGGGACTTGCGGTCGCAAAACACTCACATCCGAAACTGATATTTGTGGATCACACAAACATTTATCTCGGTGCGGAAATCGAAACCGCGGCCTCTGAGTTCACAGCCGGCTACTCACCCACTGCGGTATGAAGGCTGTCAAATAAAACTAATTTGTTCGGATTCGCGGTTTAATTTTATATGTCCCGACCTTTCGAAAGTTTTTCAGCCTTCGTGATCACGGGGGTAACTGAGGTTGTAGGTCGTCTAGAAAAATTAATGTTACATTGCCTAACTTAATTTTAAAATTGTAAACTTATTTTTAAAAAGTTACTAAACTCAGGTCGAATTACGCAGAAAGAGCTCACGGTGTCTTGAGGTCTGGCAGTTGGTCTTTAGATGTAATATTTGCGTAAACATAAGAAATCACTATTTTAACATTCACTTCTAGAGTCTAGACCAATAAATACAAAAGTAGTTCTTTAAAAGTTTGTGATGACAGGGACACTTTTATTGTTTATTGGTTTGACCCTGACGTTACTTTGTACCGCGCCCTGATTGGGTCTTATTAGGAGAGATCTGTGGTGAATATAAGTACCTATTAATAAATAAAAGACTGTAATGTTATAATGAAAAGACTTATATAAACTCAGGTAATATGAGGCTGAAGTGCGATAAGGTGCAACAAAAATGTCTAATTAAAGACATAGAAAGATGAAGAAAGAAAAGTTTCCGGAGCACAAATCTTTAAAGGTTGGCAAGGCACCCATGATTCTTCTGGTATTGTGGGCCCATGTAGGGCTGTGGAAATCACTTATCATCAGGTGACCCACTAGCCCGTTTGTCGGCCTATGCATAAAAAAGACCCAGTTATCCAATCCACCAACACCGCACCTCAATAAACCAGTAGATATACCTTTTGTCCATCGCTACAATAGTCCTACACCAACCGGGGGCTGTCCTTGGGTACACTTCTATATGTAGTGTAATTAGCGAGCGTGGATATTATGAACTACGAGCGACTTTTTATTATTAGCTTGAATGTCGAGACGAGGTCGCTCAGCTGATGGTGAGCGTCACGCCTGCCCATAACCAGAAGCAATACCATGTAGAACTTTGAATTACAAAGCACTGCATGGCACTGGACTGCGCTCGTCACCCCGAAACATAAGTTGTTAAGTCTCATAATTTGTCCAGTAATATCACTGCGGCCCCACAACGCCCAGTCTCGAAACAAATTTGCGGCCCACACAAATATATGTCTCGGTACGGGAATCGAACTCAGCAGACGGCTACTCGCCCACTGCGCATCGAGGGCTGTCTGAAATGTTTGTAATATTGGTGATTTTAAAATTTGCCGAGAACTAGGCCTGAAATATGTTTTGTATTAGAGCATACATTGTACATCTATAAAAAAACAACAAAAAAAACATTTGCTCCTTAAGTTCGATATAGAGTAAGTAGGAATGACGAGAATTTACTAATTTAAGACACACGATACACACCTAACTATAAACCGTACTATTCAATATGCGGAACAATTTCACTCTATAAAATACTTACATCACACTTCGATTCGTGACCATGGATCATGTAAACCAATCTAATAAACCGCGTTGTACATTTCATCAATTCAAGTATAACAAAACAATTCGGTTCCCAGAATCGTATTGTTATTTTTATTGTTGATTTAAAGTAACTTGTCACCTCCGGTGTACAACGATTACCCAATTCGAGCGATCGCTCGGGTGACAATACTTTTTTATTATATAGAATGGCATACGAGTAGGTGGGTTATCTGATGGTAAGTGATCTCCACCACCCTTAAACGTCCACTAAACCAGAAGAATCATGGACGCGTTGCCGACCTTGAACGAAAGGAATAATTAAGGAATTGGGAAAGGGTGGGGGTTTATGCCTCCGGATATCTCATTCATGGTATGAAACGCAGCAGCAAGCCGCTACTTTACGTCGGTTTTCTGAGAGATAGTGGTAACAACCCGGTCGAGCCGGCCCTTTCATGCTGTAAACAATACTGTCTACAGCGTGGCTCTATTTAAGTAATTGTATAAAATCAAAACATACCTCTAAACACATATATTATCATTAAGTATTTATATTATTAATGTTTCAATATTCATAAAAAACCGTGTAAAATCGCCATATTAAGAACCTCCATTTTCCCTTTTTGAAGTTGGTAAGAAATAGTTGAGAAGCCGGCTTCACGAGGATTTATTGCGATGGAATCCCGCTTGCATTCTTGACATCAATTATTCTTTATCGAAACTCCGATTGATTTTCAGCCTCCGTGGCGCAGCGGGCGAGTAGCCGGCTGCGAAGCAAGAGGCCGTGGGTTCGATTCCCGTACTGAGACAAATGTTTGTGTGATCCACAAATATTTGTTTCGGGTCTGGGTGTTGTGGGACCGCAAGTCCCTCGTTGTTTCTGATACCCACGATACAGGTTAACCTAGTGTGGGGTCAGGACTATGTGTGTGACTGTTGGGTGTATTTATTTATTTGCATTGAATGCATTTCGATTACAAATCATTACTTTATCAACCTGCATATTGAGAGTGTTGGAGTCATGTCATGCTAGCTTGATGTCAGTCCAATGGATTGTGTAGCTTTTTGATATTATGGGTGTTCAGGGGCAGTGGAGATAGCTTACCGTCAGATGGTTTGATCGTTTGCCAGTGTACCGTTGGCCAGTGCCTTTAGCTAAATTATCCAAAATATTGAATGAATTCTTAACACACGATATGTCATGCTGCCCGTTATTATAAGGACTGTATTAATTCTACCTATAATGGACTTATATCGTATTTTTGATTTGATTGTGGGCTCCTTTTCTCCGCACTTAGCCCGTTGAATGTCGGGCCATTGTGCGTGAAGTTTGTGCTGGCTAGAGATCTAGCCAGCCTAACTCCGACCAGAAGCGCAGGATCCTCCTGGTGTCTCCACAGGCTTCTCGGAGTGACCTCGGTGTATTATATAAATCGTATTATAAAACGACGGTTCTGCGATTAAACAGTCTCTACGTTTATAAAATGAAATTGCTATGAACAAATCGAATTACTTAGATACGTCGTTAAAAAGTCGTTCATGTTGTTGGAATCGCCAATTTTAAGTAGGCACTTTGAACAGTTGAACTGCAACAGTCAGATTTATAAAGTGCCTGCAGTCTGTATGGAGAAATAGTTTCTATTCATTCTTGGTTTAATTTCTAAGATGTTGTTTCAAAATTAATGATTGATAATAATTCATACTATTAGATTCTATAGTGTGGAATAATGTTTGGGCATCTGACAGGCAGCCCTTGTGCGTCATCCATCTATTGTCCCCAGTAATTTTGTCTCCTCGCATGATTACTGACTCGAATGCGTGGCTAAACCGAGTTCAAATCTTCCTGCCACTCCTTTGTGTTCCAGTAGGAGTTAGAACTTTGTACGGACAACATCTATTGTTGCAGCAACTGCAAACAATTTTGATCAGTGTCGACATGGATTTTAAATCGATTTTCTTATGCATCGTAAGTTAACGTTGATATTTTGCTTTTATGAGAGCTGTCACTTCTGCTCTAGATCCATTTATTGGTGTCATGGTTGGGACACTAAAATTGCACATATATTATCATATCATCATTTGTGTTTTTTCATCAGCTGCATCTTTTTATTTTACCTGGTACAGTTATTCACACAAATTTCTTCATTGCGCTTGCAGTATCAGAATACTCGTAGTATCAAAACAATCACGACTAACGCGATAATCGTCGGGTCCCGTCGGAAATGACTTATACTGCATCCAAAACCACTGTGTCCATCTGCCAACGCGACTGATTGTTCAATTATGTTAGCTCAACGGATTAGTAAATTTAATGTAGTCCAAATATAATGGCACTCAATGAAAATAAGACTTTATTCTGCCATGAACGATTATAGCGAAACGTAGTAGCACAGCATGACGGGCTTTTTCTGTAGGTGCATTGCCTTCTAACATAGTCAAGCAGATAGTCGTTCAGAATGTCTGGGGCTATTAATTTTGTTCGACGATTAGTGTATGTTGCTATAATAGATGAATATATACCATCACGTTAAAAGTGGTAGAGCTATCCTGTAGATATTTTTAATAACAGCATGAATGGACGGCCTTTGCCAGGTTAGTATGTACCATTGTTTTAGAGAAAACCGACGTGAAGTGTATGCAGAAATACATCTGTACTTGGTGTTAGGTCCTTGGTATGTGGTATGTTTGATATGTAGGGCAGTTCAGTGCCATGCAATGCTCTATAATCCAGATTTCTCTGTGACGTTGCTCCTATTTATGGGTAAGCATGATGGCGACCTGCTCTCTCGTCAATCAAGCAAACTACTATCTACTACTATTATAAATGTGAAAGTTTGGATGTTTGTGAGTTTGTATGTTTGTGAATTTGGATGTTTGTTAGCCAATCACGCCTTAACAGGAGAACGGTTTTGGATGAAATTTGGCACACAGGTAGATCATAACATTATGACATGCAATGATATGGATTAAGACATATGCTACTTTTATCTTGGAAAAGGCCATTCACGCGG
Source organism: Mimas tiliae (assembly GCA_905332985.1). NCBI lineage: Eukaryota > Metazoa > Arthropoda > Insecta > Lepidoptera > Sphingidae > Mimas > Mimas tiliae. Next base: position 8,552,067 of record HG995256.1, on the reverse strand, counting down.
ACGGAGCCGCGAGCAAAAGCTAGTAAAAATGAGATTTCCGGAGGCCCGAATTTCTTTTCCCTCAAAGATCGGCTATGCAGTTATGCACTCATAATTCTTATGAAACTGTGGGTGTTCATAGGTGGAAATCACCTACCATCAGGTGACTCAGTTACTTGTTTGCCTCTGCTCTAAAAAACGTTAAATTCAAATACATTAGAACTAAAGTCATTAGCGTGAAATCAATTAATTCTTGTCATCACGCATCACATGATAATAATGAACATCGAACGACTGATTGACTACGACATTATCAACTCGGTTATATTATTCTGGAACAAGTTACGTGACGAATCGAGAATTAATATGTCCATTATCAATATATCAAGTGATAGTAAAATTCATTCGTATTTTGTGTTTAGATGAAATGTGACCTTGTTGTGAATGTAGTATTTAAATGAGTCTTGATAAAAAAGTTATCTAAAAATACACTGTTCGTACATTAACTAAATTACTAAAACCAAATGTTTCAGGCCAACTTGCACGACGATCCTAAATCGAGATTTACTACTAAACTTATTTATGTCACATTTTCATACGATTTGATGTTTCTTAAACAGGTTTAGTGGGTTAAACTCTATTTAGGATCGTTGTGGAAGTGGGCCTTAGACTTTCGTGATTTGTATACATATTATGATTTTAAAAATGAGTCTTACGAGTAATACCGTAAAATTTAAAGGTATAATAAATAAGAGCCAACCCGTGACCCACAAACGATGCACCTCGGTCGAAACGTCGGTAAATAAATAAATTGGTACTTATACGAGTATCTTTAAATATTACGCGATTAATATTTAAGAATGACGTTTGACCTTTGAGGCGTTTCTAGAATCTACATTGGAGCCGTGTAATATTTCAGTTTATCATCGCGTTCGTCTCGGCGTACCCCTCAGAAAAGGGAGATCTTCGGGAGAAGCGAGATGTCTTCGAATCAATGAAAAACACCTGGAACGACGTTGTCAAAACATTGAGCGACGCCGGGGATGCTGTCGTACATGTATTCAAACCTACAGAGAAAAGCGTGATCGACAAAATGGCAGACGGCATCAAGAGTCTATCGCAATAACCAGTTCCGAGCGAATGTATTATCTGCATACAGTTACGTAAATTCAAGCATTGAAGCCACGTTTGTAGGTAAAATGCAGTCTGGTTTTATTGTGTAAATTTGTATTTGCTTTGTTGTTATGTGACGTTTACTACACAGGCTATAAGTTTTTGATGGATTACTCCAATGCGTACGAGTATGTATGGAACTATGTTGACTTTGTTTTATGATTACTAGAAATTGGCTTAAGTATGTATTCTAAGGAATCGCTGTAGCAAGATCAGTTAGATGTTTATAGGTTATAATTATTTATGTTTCTAAAATGATTTGTAATAATTGTTTTATTTGTCAACAAGTGAAACATTGTTCGATGATTAAATAATGTAATTGTACGTATGCTATCACCTTATTTATTTTTATTTTACTGTGATTTAGAACAGGGAATTTTTAAGTTAATAAAGATATGTTGAGAACTAAAATGATTTTATTAGAAAAATATTTCTACAATAGTTTTAATTGATTAATAGTGTAGTTGGTATAATTATTCTGTAAATGTGCAATACTTTGAAAAAAATATTGTTAAAAGAATATTATACCTCGCTATGGCACACAGTCTTTGAGTCGACTTCATATATCCCGTCTTTGTAGTGCGTTTCTTCTTTATCTAATAATTCAATTAATTTATCGGTACTAGTTTGCGAAATAGGAATCGGACTTTCCGGATAATCAGGTCTGTTGTTGTAATCTTCTTCCTTGTTTTTGCGTGATGGAAGAACGAAATACCCAACAGCAATCTCCTTTTCTTCCTTTATCACGTTTGTCGTCTCTTGTGACATGACATAGTTCCTGTACTGCAGATCAGAAATATTGTACTGGTAGGCTTCTGACTTGTGCCGTTCCCTGACGAACATGCAATACGCTATCCAAACCACCACAAACGCTGCCTAAAAGTAAAATAGTTTTGCATGAAACCTCGAAGATCTACGAAGTTGAATACGTAGTAAGAGAAATGACAATCTACAACAAGGTCACTCGTATTCAAAACAAACTTTGAACACTACTGACGCGTAAATCAAGTATTGTGGGATGCAAGTAGGTGTAAGCTATTTGTTGTTATATTAATGGACTTACCAGGACCAGAGCGCATATAAATCCCGTAATATACACAGTCATTTTCTTTTACGGCTTTTTTTATACAGACGAGTGCTGCAAACGAGGTTATATTAGAACAGTCGACGCAGCCGATCGGTCCAGTGGTCGTCGCATTCAATTAGTGTCAGTTGAAACTCGTATCTCTTTTAGTGTGTGATGTCACCTGGAGTGATTGAAATTGCCTAATGAGTCCGATGGGATATTATTAATACGTCTTTGTATTTCTCCTGTTCTCTTGTTTCTGTCGTAATATACTCATCTTGACCACAACTTGTTTTAAAAACATGTTAGATTAATAACAAACTGATTATCCTTGTTTTGTCACTCCTATTCAAAGTTATTGCATCATTTTTATTTATATTTCGTTAGGGATAGTGTGGTTTTACTACTGTTTTAATACATAATTATTATTTATTTTTTGGCGACAAAGTATCGGGAAGTATAGGAAGTTGATGATTTATGAACAACACTTTTGATTTGTGTACAATAGTCATTGAGCTAGCAACCTGCAACATGATATAATAATTCGGAATTAACTCCAATTTCTATCAGATTTTATTTAAATTATAGATTACTTAATTTAGTTGAAGAGTATTTGTAACTGCCTCGGTGGCGTAGTTGTAATGCGTACGCGGTACGATTGCTGTAGCGAGGTCTCGGGTTCGATCCCTGGGTCGGGTAAAGTGATATTGGGATTTTCTATCATGAAACGCTTAGTATCAGCCCGGAGTCTGAAATTGTGGTCGGTATGGCGATAGGCTCGCCCCCTATTACATCATGGGACGGAAATAATCTCAGCGTAATGTGGGTGTACTAGTTCCACCTCTGCCTACCCTTTCGGGGAGTACAGGTGTAAGTGCGTATATATGTATGTATAAAGAAGAGAGTAGAGCATGTTGGTCGAAGCACTGGCTCGGAGAAATCAGTAAATGAATTCCTCAAGAAAAAAAAGGTGTTGACCCTATCACTACCCACGTCGTGTCGTAAACAACAAAGAGTGAATTAAGGATGTGAGTAATAGAAGCGTAGAACGTAAGGAAAACAGTAGTTCGTAATCATCTTCTTGACTCATTCATCTGTATTTATTAAAAGAGGCAAAGTCCTGACTTATCATTCGTCCAGTTCGAACTTTAAGGGTAGAATTATGAAATTTTGAAAGAGTGTTAATTTTGTATAGCACATATCGTTTAAGAAAGAATTTCTCAACATTTAATCCATAGCGGGAGAATGGGGGAATAGGTATCCTTGTTAATATTATTTCCCATATTAACAAGGCTTGTATGGGAAATAATATTTTTCTATGTAAAACTTGAAATTAGAATAAAACATTATATTAAGTGTCTCGACTCGACTGCCTCGGTGGCGCAGTTGTAATGCGTACGCGTTACGACTGAGGCTGACGCTGAGGTCTCGGGTTCGATCCCCGTGTCGGGTAAAAGTGATATTGGGTTTTTCTATTACGAATTGCTCAGTATCAGCCCGGAGTCTGGAATTGTGCCCGATATGGTGATAGGCTCTCCCCCTATCACATCATGGGACGGAGATACGCTCGGCGAAATGTGGGTGTACTGGTTACACCTTTGCCTACTCCTTCGGGGATTACAGGTGTGAGTGCGTGTAGATACTTATTTTTCTCTTGAGTGCCTGGTGAGGCGCGGAAGTTTGGACATTGTATTAATCGTAAAAAACAAAGATTGTCGAAGTGCATAATTTTTATCCCAGTACTGTACCTAACTTTACTCTACAATATTCTGGTTTACTACATATATATCGCGTGTTTTATAAAAGTTGGAAGTAGGACAAGCAGCTTTATCTAAGCCAAGTATGGAGCAGAGTATGAAGTAACCGATTTGCAGATGCATTGTTCTATTGGGTTTTTGTAATATTAAGTCTTTATTATACTTCGCGTCTGTTACAAAATTTTCAAATGAACGTTACTAAATAAAACATCAGAAGGTACAATATGAAATGATCATGCATATCAATACCATCAATTAGTGTAAGTGGGCCACCAACATCTTAGGCCCAAAGGCAGCTTCACCTGCACGTGGTACAACCTGTATAACTGACGAGACAATTGCGAAACTTGGTTCCCGTAGCAGGTTGTAGGGGTCAGACTGCGCGGCGGGTCGTTTCATCAATACCAAATCCACCGTCAAATCATGATGGAAGCCGGACCTTGGTATTAAGCCAGGAGAACGCCAGACAGAAAGAAATAAAACGTGGTGAATCGGGACGAACTTTATATTGAGATCATTAAATAGATGAATCAAGTTTAACAGCTCGCGTGATAGGACCCACTTAATGACTTCCATGGTGCTTTACATCTGGCTTCTCCAGTTGTAAATGTCCTTGTGCCTGAGGTTAATGCCTCCTTAGTTCATTCTTTTGTTTACCGCTTTGCCATGGAGGGAAGTGGACAATTATTATTTCCAACTCCTCCCTAACTTTCTATTTGATTAATTTCGTTGCGGGACAAAGACAATTTATCACTCCCGGAGACTCGCCGAGCTTCACTGCTTGGTGTCAGCAAAAATGCGTGCCACTGTCGCTCCTGGTGCACCAGAGTTACAGTGGCGGATGTGTGGGCAGGATAGTCTCGTGTAGAAGGATTAACTAATATGTTATCTACAGCTTAATTTTTGTTCAAAATGTATAGAAGGTTTTTAGATAATTATAGTATGTATATAGTATAATTCACCTTATATGTCAAAACAAGAGTGGAGTGGAGTTAGAGTGGGAGAGCCACGCTGCAGACACTTGTGTCTACCGCCCCTGAATACACGCCAATGTCCATACCAGAAGAATCATGGATGCGTTGCCGACATTAAAGGTAAGGAAAGGTAAGGGAATTTGTAAGGGGAGGGGAGATCTGGACCTTGGGAAATCTAGGTTGCCGTATGAAATAGATACCAAGCTGTAACTTTAGTTTTTTGTGTCTTTGTACTAACCCGATCGAGCCGGTCCATTTAAGTTGTAGACAAAACTGGCCCAAAGTGTATATACCACTTCCACAGAAAAACGACATAAAGTTGCGTATGGTTTGTAAGATTTCCGGAGGGCCAAAAACTTATTTTAATTAGATCTAAAAAGTAAAAACACATGAAATATTGAATGGAACTCTAATGAAAATATCTTTGTCGTGCTATGTTTAGGTTTGAAACACAAGGAATGAGGTGTATTCTGTGGTTTAAATCGTTAAAATTAAGTCCATAATTATAATATTTTTATTTCTTTTTTATTAGTTTTATAGCCTTTCTTGAATTTCTTCAATTATGATTATTAACCAGGAGTAGGTACTGAAAGTGTAATATAATATCGTTTAACGGTAAAGCTTCGGCCATACTCAACGTGTCCATGAAGGCAGTGGCTTGGCTGTGCTCTGCCATTGCTGAAGTCCATAGGCGGCGGTAATCGCTTACCATCAGGTGACCCGCCTGCTCGTTTACCGGCAGATGCTATTAAATCAAATTATTATTATTTGATTAGTGAGTGCAACTGGCTATATGCACCTTCTCAAAATTTAAATTGTGTAATTTCTAAATGGCTAAACAGATTTTCATCAAATATGGCAAAAAACCATCTCGATTAAAGCAACTTTCAAATAAAATAAATCGAATTTAAATCGGTCCATTTGTTCACTTGCTACGATGTTTCATACAGAAACACACACACTTACAAAGGACTCAAACTTATAACAACCCCTTTTTTGTCGGTGGTTTAAAAGATGCTGTAACGGCGAGTCCTGCTATAAAATAATAACAATAATTTAACACTGTCGTCAACTGAAGGTGCCGTTTCCTCGATAACGAAGAACATAATAAACTCCCTGTTATGTATTTTTATTTATATATTTTGCGTTTACAAGGTAAGCACACCTTATATGAAATATGTTTTTGCCTTGAGTGCAAATAATGGAATATCCCCTTCAAACTCACAACAGTTGTAAATAAATAAAATGTACCTATTAGCACATAGATGCAATTGGCAGTTGCAACTGTGTCATGATATTTGTGAAAAATGATAATTCTAGCAATGTCAAACGAGCAAGTGGGTCACCTGACGGTAAGTGATCTTCAACGCCTATGAAAAAGGATACATTTAATTAAACTTAATGGGGATTGGGAAGGGGACGGAAGATTTGGGCCTCCGATAATCTCACTCACCGTACGACAGGCGTATTACAGTACAGTAATCGGCCAATTCACGCCCGTTTTCTGTGAAACAGTGGTGCAATCACTAACGGGCAGGCCTATTCATGCTGTAGACAAAACTGTATACAGCGTGGCTCTACAACTGCTTGCTTCTGCGTTTCGTAATCCTTTTATTATCCCTTTAAGGTCGGCAACGCGTCCTTGATTCTTCTGGTATTATGGGCGTTCATGGGCGGTGGACATCAGAGGGGTTAGCACGGAAACTTGCGAAAAGTTATTCTAGCTGTCATCGACAACAATTTCTATGAGATTTTAGTACAGCGCCTCTATCGTACGTAAAATAAACTAATATATATGGAATATAGACCAACGATATATAAGGAATTATCTATCGAGCCCTCGATACCTTTACATTACGATTTCGATAGTTTTCCGTGCTAGCCCCTCAGTTACCAACTGGTGACTCACTTGCGTTGAAATTGTGATTGCCCGACCTGGCAATTGAACCCAGGACCTCACGGTTCTAAGCCTTAGTATGCTGCCACTAGACCAATGAAGCTTAATTTTATAATTTCATAATAAGTCGCTCCTGGCTGTTATCACCTGACATCAGTCGGGAGACTTGGGGTGGCTTGAAACTATGACACTAAGTTAGAGACTAACCTTTCAATAAGAAGAAGAACAATTTCATGGATTCAGCCTTCATGACGCAGCGGGCGAGTAGCCGGCTGTGAAACGAGAGGCCCCGGGTTCGATTCCCAAATAAGACAAATGTTTGTGTGACCCATAAATATTTGGTTAGGGTCTGGGTATTGTGGGATCGTAAGCCCTTCGTAGTTCCTGATACCCATGATACAGGAGAATATAGTGTAGTGTCAGAAATATGTATGTGATGTTGGTAGTGTGTATATTTAATCTCACATCGAATATGGTTCTTATAGACTTACAAGGTGGTAGGTCGCTCGTATGTGAGAGGCCGTCTGGGTTGGTACCACCGCTTTGGCTATTTCAAAATAAAATCTGCCACCAAGCAGCAGCGTGTAAGCACTGTTGTGTTTCAGTTTCAAGGACATTGAAGTCAATGAAATTACAGGGCATTATGAGACTTAACTTTTTATATCTCGGGATGACGAGTTCAGTTCAGTAACATGCAGTGCTCTGTAATCCAGAGTTATGTGTGACGTTGCTTCTGTTTATGGGCAACCGTGACCCTTAACATCAGGCGAGCGACCTATGCGTCTCGTCATTCAAGCAAGTAAAATAATAAAACTCTTAAAACTGACTGGCAGACAACTCTGAAGGCAAAAGCTAGTTAAATCCAAAAACTTAATCATAATAATCAGTGCTTCGACATTTAAAAGCCTTCCAGGCATTTAACAAGGAAGGCTGAAAATTTGGGTTTTTGGCGTAACCAGTATATATTTGTTGTCTAACATTCGTCGTACCAAGGTCTAGTTGATGTTAATTTTACCAATTATCACGTTCGACTAAATTAATGCTTCGACACTGGCAAAGTTTGCACGTCCTATTCACGCTAGTATTGACAACGTCAGCGAGATCCACCGCTGTTTGTTTACATACGTATGCTGAATTGTTTCCCTTCTCTAAACTTCATATAAAAGAATCTCAGCGGCTGTTGCATGCACAGTTCTTATAGAACAATAGTCCAGGATACTTTAAACGTAAGTTCTATTTTCTATCACAAATCTGAATATAAATTATTATAGGTGTGAAAAAACTGTGATTTATAATTAGGTTGTGATGCATAGTACTCTTAAATTTGGCTGATTTCACATTTTATATATAAAATGTGTATAAAAATACATTGAAAAATTTCACCCTCCAGTGCCACAAATTACATAATAAAATACTGCCTCGGTGGCGCATTTGTAATGCGTATGCGTTACGACTGACGCTGACGCTGAGGTCTCGGGTTCGATCCCCGGGTCGGGTAAAAGTGATATTGGGGTTTTCTATTACGAAAAGCTCAATATCAACCCGGAGTCTGGAATTTGTGAAATTGGCGATAGGCTCGCCCCCTATCACATCATGGGACGGAGATACGCTCGGCGAAATGTGGGTGTACTGGTTACACCTCTCGTCACCTCTGGTCACCTTCGGGGATTACAGGGGTGAGTGCGTATGTATGTATAATAAAATAAAACGTTTTTATTCAAATGCTGTCATTGTTGTACACATCAAATTAATTTTAATACTTTTAGTTCGTGTGAGTGGTGAGTTATATTTTGGAAACAGTGTGACAGCAGATTTGCTGTGCTGATATATCGCTGATTGGGTATACTTATTTCATAGTGAATATTTATTAAGTATAAAATCTAAAAAGGTCAAATCTAAATATAATCTACTTGTGAGTGCCTGTATTTGTATAGAACTGCTGTAGATATTCTATTAAACGCCATAATGGAAAGTGAAAGCTCTTAAAGAAAGACAAACAATAGACAAATAGAGTAAATTTAAAAGTAGCCTTGTTCATGACCATAAAGCACAAGGCCAGCCGCTTCAAAGGGCAGGACGGTATTTACCAGAACCTGTTTTTTCGCATGGGCAATTAATTACATTACTTTTTCACGAGTTCGTAAATTCAATTCAAATACAAATTGATATGTATTTATGTTTGTGTTAAAGATACCTACGATCAAAGAGGCAACTATGATCATATTATCTGCTAACATTGTTTTCAAAGAAGTTTTATGAAATGGAAAAAGTTTAAAATATCATATCTATCATAACCTATATATGAAGTTTTACATTTATACTGATAGATTTTCAAAATATATTATGTTTCATTTCATTATTCTTACTTACATTTACTTATTCTCACATTATTACACTTATTATTACTATTCGGGGTTTGATCACGATACTGTGCGAAAATTCGCACGGGCCAGATAGTAATTAATATATTAAACTATACCAACTTTTATACATGGTAAAAATTCTGAACTCCCAAAGACTGCTTACTCTTTCCGAGATTTGTTACTACCAAGTAAACTACTGAGCAAAAATTAAAGTAGGTACTTTATTATTTATTCAGGGTTTGTGTTCAATCAGGATTAGTTAATCATTCAATCTTGAAATCTATTTCCAATGTTAATTACTATGGGCGTGTACCAAAGCTTTTGTTATTGTTAGACATAACAATAACAAAAGCTTTTGTGATCAGTCTGTCTGCGACATTTTCACTTCTAGCCTGGCCTCGGCGACTGGAGCCCTCGTAAAGTATTTTCTTATATCACAAACACGTAGCCGCAACTAATTTCATCATATTCAATATTTCATCTGTTCTTTGTAGCAATGAGTTAAATTAGTTATAATTGTATACCTACTATAAAAACAATGTATGTAATATTAGCTTAGTATTATTATATTAGTATTTAGCTATCTGTGGAGGCTTGTAAATGGCTTTTTGTATTAAATCATGGAACCATACTGTCAAAATAGCTGTAAGCCCCCCAAATACAATAAAATAAATAATAATAATAAAATATAACATAACTTAAGCATACGCCTTTATCCCCGAAGAGGTAGACAGAGGTGTGACCAGAGGGGCTAGCACGGAAAACTATCGAAATCGTAATGTAAAGGTATCGAGGGCTCGATAGATAATTCCTTAAATATCATTGGTCTATATTCCATATATATTAGTTTATTTTACGTACGATAAAGGCGCTGTACTAAAATCTCATAGAAATTGTTGTCGGTGACAGCTCGAATAACTTTTCGCAAGTTTCCGTGCTAGCCCCTCAGGTGTGACTAGTGCTGCACGCACGTTTCGCCGAATTTATTTCCATCCTATAATGTGACAGGGAGTGAGACAACAGCCATACCGGGCAATTCATGTGTGAGTTTACGATTTAATTTATTTATTTATTTAAATACAAATTGTGATTACCTGACCTGGGAATTTTGCCCCAGGACCTCACGGTCGGCAGCCTTAGTAGCTGCTAGTAGACCAATGAGTCGTATTATATTATTGCAAGTAAAATAATTTTTAAATAATTTTCGCAATTGTCAAGTACTAAAATTCGTTATTACGTGACCCTAGGTTTTTTTCACAACAAACAAAATCACGTTTTATATCATACGAGTATGGATTATTTGGACCGACGACCTGATAGACGTAGCGGGCAGCGACTGAATGAGGAAGGCGGAGGACCGTCAAGGTTGGCGCCAACTTGGAAATGCCTTTGTCCAGTAGTGGACAAATTCAGGCCGATGATGATGATACCATGTGATATTTAGACTGTCTTATAACACAAGCGTAGACAGTTTTATCTACAGCATCTATGGGCCAGCTCGACCAGGTTGTTACCACTGTCTCACAAAAAAGACGTATAATAGCGGGCTGTTGCTGTGTGAGATATCCGGAGGCCCAAACACCTCTCCCTTTTCCTAATCCCTAAATTATCCCCTTCGTTTAAGGTCGGCAACGTGTTCATGGGCGGTGGAAATCACTTACCATCCAGGTGACACATTGGTTCGATTGCAGACCTTTGCTGAAAAAATAAAAAGATTTGTGCAACTGAGTACTATTGTCACTCTTGATTTTAAGTTAGATTGGCTATCGACGTGGTAGAGCCACGCTGTAGACAATTTTGTCTACAGCATGAATGGGCCGGCTCGTCCGGGTCGTTACCACTGTCTCACAGAAAACCGGCGTAAAGTAGCAGCTTGCTGCTGCGTTTCGTACGGTGAGTGAGATATCCGGAGGCCCAAATCCCCCTCCCCTTCCCAATCCCTTATTATCCCTTTCCTTTGGGGTCGGCAACGCGCCCATGATTCTTTTGTATTGTGGGCGTACATGGGCGGTGGAGATCGCTTACCATCAGGTGACCCACTTGCTCGTTTGCCGGCCTATACTATAAAAAAAAAAACAAAGTTAGATAATCTGAATATCGATTAGTAAATAACTTTTTAATCAAATCTAATCCAGCAATACAATAATAGGTACATACCATTGCCTCCATGGCGCAGCGAGTGGCCTGCTGTGAAACGAGAGGCGGCGTGTTCGATTGTCAAATGAGACTAATGTTTCGAACGAGAGGCTGCGGGTTCAATTTCCGCACCGAGGCAAACGTTGTCCCCAAACATGTGTTTCGGTTTCGGGCAAATCTTTTTGTAACATGTGTTAAAAATCCGACCTAGTCGCGAGTGGGATAAGGCCAGGTGGAAGAAGGGGACTTCGACTTAATCTATTTTTTTCTTACAGTCAACACAATGAAGACAATTTTGGCACTTTTCGCGTTGCTGGCGGTGGTGGCATGCTGCCATGCTCAAGACCATTACAGTACCCAGTATGACGACTTCGATGCTAATGAACTGGCGAACAATATTCGTTTGCTAAAGAATTACGGAAAATGCTTCCTTGGTGAGGGACCGTGCACGGCTGAAGGCAAAGTTTTCAAAGGTAAGGGCATCTTAAATTCTGTTTACCTGTTAAGTACATTTATATCGCCTCAAGTTCAGTCCATCCTTGTACTCCCTTAAAATGTAAATTTTGAAAAATCCTTTTTTAACTGTTCTTAAATTTTATGATCCTGGCTTTAGTATTTGTTGAGATATCGTTATTAATCAGTGAGTGAGTGAGTGGTATTTCGCTTTTAAATATATAGGTTATCGACAGCGTAGTGAGACGGAGAAACCGAGCTCCTGGGTTTGAATCTCAGGACAGGCAATCACAATTTGTGTATAATTTTTCTGTTGCTTGCTGTTAAAGCTGCTCCGTCACGCTGGTTTTCTGTGAAATAGTGGTATCGCCCCAGTTGAGCCGGCTCATTCATCCTGTAGATAAAACTGTCTTGTCGTTATCCCAGCATAATTTGATGACCCGCCGTCTGACCCCCACAACCCGCGACGAGAATCAAGTTTCCAACTTGAAATAGCATAATACATACATACATACACACTCACGCCGGTAATCGCCAAAAGGGTAGGCAGAGGTGTAACCAGTACACCCACATTTCGCCGAGCGTATCACTGTCCCAAGATGTGATAGGGGGCGAGCCTATCGCCATACCGGGCACAAATTCCAGACTCCGGGCTGATGCTGAGCATTTCATAATAGAAAAATCCAATACCACTTTACCCGACCCGGGGATCGAGCCCCAGACCTCAGCCTTAGTCTCAATCGTAACACGTACGCATTACAACTGCGCCACCGAGGCAGTAAAATTGCTTAATAAATAAATAAATAATCAATAAAAATGTTACAGAGACAATCCCCGACGCACTCAGGACCAAATGCAGAAAATGCACGCCTAAACAGCGCGTACTCATCAGGACTGTGGTAAAGGCCTTCCAGTCCAAGTTGCCTGATACTTGGGAGAAGCTCGCCAAGAAGGAGGACCCTCAAGGCAAATACAAGGAGGATTTCCTTGATTTCATAAACTCTACTGATTAAATCAACATATTTGTTCAGTAATATTTGTTAGACCAAATTGTCCTGCGACTTATTCAGTCATATTTTACTGTCTAAATAGTCAAGCTTATTCAGTTATATTGGGACATGGTCAAACAGTGCTATTAGTATATTTGGAAGGTTTGCTGATTACTCACTCGGCTTGTAAATTTAATGCATCACATTAGTAATATCTGTAAAATATAATGTTCATTATTTATTTAAATATAAAAGCTAATATCATTTCTTGTGTTTTTTGTGATATTTCGAGCATTGCTTATTCCTTTTGTAGATAAAGTTCTCGGTTGTTACTTACACATACACACACACACACACTATGACAGTCACAGTGACAGTGACAGTATAATGTTAAACATGTCCCTCCCTCTTATCTGTCAAAAATGTATAAAATTAAGTACCCATTAGACAGTCGGCCGTTGAGTAACGGTTCAGTATTCAGACGTAAGTCCAGAGGCCCATTGGATGTAGCTAATTTACAAGCTTTCACGCTCGAGCTATTAAGAATTAATCGACTTTTCAAATCGTGTTCTGAAAATTACAACGATCTACTAAACGAATGGCAATGGCGATGGGATAATTCTACTAAGGGACGGCATTTATATCAATACTTTTCGTCGGTTCGCGATCGTCTAACAAAAACTTGGCTGGAAGTTGATCATTGTGTTTCACAATTTCTCACAGGCCACGGCAACTTTAAGTCTAAACTGTTCTAATTTAGGTTGGTTGATTCGCCCACGTGCCCATGTTCTACACCTAACTGCCGGTCAGAACAATCCGCGCATCATATTCTTTGGAAGTGTAGTCTCTGGCAACAAGAGCGCAACATTATGTTAGACAGTATGCAAATAACATCTGGAGTTGTATAGTATATGGATCTTGTGGAAACTAGGAAGAATTTCCGTGCATTCCGGCGTTTTTGTCATACCTATTATTGGAATCAAGTTTAACAGCTCACGTGATAGGACCCACTTAATGAAATGACATCCGTGGTGCTTTACATCTGGCTTCTCCAGTTGTAAATGTCCTTGTACCTGAGGTTAATGCCTCCTTACTTCATTATTTTGTCTACCGCTTTGCTATGGAGGGAAGTGGTCAATTAATATTTCCAACTCCTCCTTAACTTCCTATTTGATTAATTTCGTTGCGGGACAAAGACAATTTAGCATTTCCAGAGACTCGCCGAGCTTCACTGCTCGGTGTCAACAAAAATGCGTGCCATTGTCGATCCTGGTGCACAGGAGTTACAGTGGCGGGTGTGTGGGCGGGATAGTATGAAGCTTGCACTCGATATTTTGAATTCTTCAGGAGAATTGTGTTTTATGTAAGTACAATTACCTAATATTTTGCAAACTAAAGAGAAATATGTGGGGTGGTGATTATTTTAATGTAATCTGCAATAAAATTCCTTTTCTCTATATTATACAATACTTGATAAAATAACTACTATTATAACATTATCACCTATTTGGGATTTTAAAATGACGTCCATTAGAAAAACCATCTGCAACTGTTAACCAATTGATCAGAGGGGCTAGCACGGAAAACTTGCGAAAAGTTATTCGAGCTGTCATCGACAACAATTTCTATGAGATTTTGGTACAGCGCCTCTATCGTACGTAAATGAAACTAATATACAACGTGTTACAGAAAGGTATGGTCATATTTTAGGGTCATTACATACACCGTACAATTAGTACTTATGTACCGGATCTTTTCAAAACCAAGACATTTAATCACTCGTTTATTAAGATCGATCAGATTGATGACATCACTGTTAATTATTATGAACGATACTCACTTTTTAATAAACTTGAATAAGATGCACGTAATTCTACGGACATATGTACGTAACTTTAAACACAAATGAACACCTGAAAGAGATTGTGTGTTGAAGACAAATAGGTACCATCCTTTAGAAGAATGTTAAAGACTTCATTCACGGGTCTTCCATCTATGAATTTGGCTTATTACAGTCGACGATCCTCTTAAATTTTTTTATCAGTTACACCAATACATAATACTTATTTTTAGTCAATTACAACATATTTTTTTAACTCGTAATCATACTTCATAAAATCAGAACTTGCCGAACTGCGTCAAATAAATATTGACATTTGACTGTTTAATGTTTTTTTAATTATAAAATAATTAAATGAAAGGAGGTCTATAGTATCATTGTTTACCATTTAGTGTTGTCCAAAGTTGAAAGTCGATATCGACATGTTACTCATTCGATAAAAAAGAAAATTCTATAATTATTGTACTAGCAATGCAATCGGATTTGGTACTATGGGAGATAAATACTTATACCCTACACTATACATTGCTTAAATTTGCCCGCCCCTTTCTATAACACGTTGTATATGGAATATAGACCAATGATATTTAAGGAATTATCTATCGAGCCCTCGATACCTTTACATTACGATTTCGATAGTTTTCCGTGCTAGCCCCTCAGTAGGCCAATTCTCGTAATTCGGATTCGGATCGTAATCTCGTTATCGGATCGGAATCGGAATGATATTTTGAACATTTAAAATTACGAGAATTGGCTTACTGATCTTCTTTAAACATAGTTAAATGAAGATGCATTAAACAAGTTTTCAAATAATAAAACTGCATTCATATCTAATGAGATTTGAGAGATTTCAAGAGAGATACCTCTTCTATATTGCTGGTTAAAAAGTGAAGACAGTACAATGCAGACTTGCAGAGAGAGTGGTTACATAAAACAGACACCTGGATCTGGAGGTAATGACAACATCAAGCGTTTAAAATGTCTTCGTATTGCTGCATTGCTGCCGTTTTCGCTTTCAAAATATTTATTGACTGCACAAAATGTTATACATTTTTACTACAGAATGAGAGGGGTTAGGCCTTAGTCCACCACGCTGGCCTAAATCCTAATGCGGGTTGGTAGACTTCATATACCTTCGAAATTAATATAGATAACTTCTCAGGTTCACCGTTAAAACAAGCGATAAATAACAATGAATACAGACCTACACACGTAACTTAGAAAACTCTGAGGTGTATGGTCTTAGGGCTGGTTTCGAACCTGCGACTTACGTCTCAACAGTCCGTACTACTCCCCGCTGAGCTATCGCTGCTCATATACTTTATTTAGATTTCATAATCTTTTTAATCGATTGGCGGTTGGGTAGACAACGAAGTGCGTATATTATGGCTATTCCCTATATTCTATCTATCGACAGATTTGCTTACTATCATTATGATAGACAGATCTTACATACAAAATGTGTCAAAATTGTACTGCCAGTAAGCAAATCTGTCGATAAACAGAATATTGGGAACGGCCATTAAAGAATAGATAAGCTAAGTAGTAAAGCTAGTTGATACTATTCCGGTTGGATCCTAAAAAGCAGTCCTTTCAAGTTTGTAAGTATATCCATAAATAATTATTACGAGTGACTTTCTACTGACGAATTTCATATAGTTAGATACTTTTTATTAATATTGCTATTGAAATTGCAAAAGGAATAAAGTTGAAATCAAATTGCTAAGAGTTTTATTTATTTATTTTATTTGGGACAATCAGTGGTAATTACATTGTAACGTAATAATATAATAACATTCAAGCAACTTACATGATAAATGAATCACCTTCAGAAGCCACAGCATGCATTGAAAATTAATTTCGGCAGTGCTGTGCTACAGGCAAACATGTGTAATATAGCACTTTAACAACTGAGCAATAAAATAATTACATATAATCTGATTTTAAAGGTATGCCTTAAAAAGAGCTAATCGTAGTGATTTCATATGTTTACGCGAATATTACACATTGAAATAAAACTAGTTTCAACGGATTTTATTGCTGCTGCAACTGCCGTCCTCAAGACACCGTGAGCTTTTGCTGCGTAGATCGGACTAGTGTCAACTAACTTTTAAAATAATTAAAAATTAAATGAATAATTTTAAAATGAAGGCAGGCAAAGTTTAACTTTTCATTTCAAACATTAACTTTTCGACACGACCTACACCTCAGTCTCTCCCGTGACCACGAATGCTGAAAAGCTTTCGAAACGTCGGGACTAAAATAAAATTAAACCGCGATAAAATCCGTTTAAACTAGTTTTATTTCAATAAGCTAATCGTCTTATGAATATTACCTAAATATTTCCTTTTATTTGGTGTTTATGTTTAAAATTACTTCATACAGAGTAAACATAATACTTAGATTGATTCAAAAGTGGTGGGAATACATGTTTAATGGCAGGGTCCGTGTTCCCATCATGATTTAAAGGTGTATTTGGTACGAGTATTATGTGGGGCGACCCGCCATCTGACCCTCATAACCTGCAACGGGTACCAAGTTCCGCCATTGCCTCGACCGGTAATTAGCAAAGTGTACCACGTGTGAGGCCTAAGATGTTGTTGCCCGCTTACACTCTGAGAAAATGTAACAGTAAGATAGCAAAAATCTGCGCTGGCTAGGCGCCTCAAATCCTTAGACAGCGCCTGAGAGCAACACCATAGCAGCGTTTGGGCGCGTAACATATATTTTTATTAAATATTGACTGCCTCGGTGGTGCAGTTATAATGTGTATGCGGTACGACTGCTGTGCTGTCTCGGGTTTAATCGCCGGGTCGGGTAAAATGATATAGGGTTTTTCTATCACAAAATGGGCTCTAAATCGAAAAGATCAAAAAAATCATACAGCTTTTCTTGATTCAAGTCAGTTGATCAACTATCTTTTTTTTCATTATTAGCTTGAGTGACGAAACGAGCAGGTCGCTGGCTTAATGGTAAGTACCGTCCATACACAGATGCAACACAACACAGGACTTTGAATAACAAAACACTGCATGGCATTGGATTGCGCTCGTTACCCAGAAACATAAGATGTTAAGTCTCATACTGCCCAGTAACATCACTGGCTTCAATGCCCTTCAAATTGAATCACAATAGTGCTTACACACTGTTGTTTGGCGGCAGAAATAGACAAAGCAGTTCTATGTGTACCCGCTTTTTATTCATTATTCATTAGCTGTACCGGGCTAAGGGAGAGGCCGGGAACCCAATCGTAGGGGCCCCCCAAATATTGAAATCTCATACAATGTCAAGCCTATGTTCAAAAAAGGTTCACCGGGAGCCCCACATAAATTTCCCGCCCCGGGCCCCCATTAGACTTGTCGCTTCGGACCCCGACGCGACAGGCTTAGTCCGCCTCTGTTCATTAGACAACGATCGTAATATAAATGAAATAGTTTGTTCCGTACAAACATGACAAATCCCGGCAGTCGAATCATCTTTAAATATTAAACGTTACGTACTTACAGTTAACTAAATACTAAGTACTTAGTAAATGCCTAAGAAACCCTGAAAGGAGCAATTTTAATACTTTGTTTTATTAGAAAGCTGGATCATTGAAAAAAATATTTTCAGTCAATTACAAAATAACATAGGTTTTTCTATTATGGGTGGATTAAGTTATTTATAAAGAGGCCGGTAATAGAGCTGGGTCACCTGATGGAAATTTATATTCAAAAATAACTGACAAAGGCAAATAAAAAAAAACTTGTATTTATTGCACCAGCCGCTTTAAGCAGTAATACAAGTTTAACTGCCGCACTCAGACAGTATTTAACTTTAATTAACACTAAGTGATTTATTTATTTATTTAGAAATAATATATTTTTTTTTAAGTCATAGGCAAACGCAAACGTTTTCGTTTTTGCAAACGAGCAAGTGGGTCACCTGATGGTAAGTGATCTCCACCGCCCATGTACGAACACAATACTAAAAGATCATGGGTGCGTTGCCGACCTTAAAGGAAAAGGATAATTAAGGAATTTGGAAAGGGGAGGGGGTTAGGGCCTCCGGATATCTCACTCACCGTACGAAACGCAGCAGCAAGCTGCTACTTTACGCCGGTTTTCTGTGAGACGGTGGTAATGACCCGGACGAGCCGGCCCATACATGCTATAGACAAAAGTGTCTACAGCGTGGCTCTACCACTCGGAAAATAATATATAATAATTATAATAATTGAATAATTTATATAATAATAATAATTTAATAAATTTAATTTAATTAATAATTTATAAATTTATTTATTTATAAATAAATTAATAAATCACTTAGTGTCAATAAGTGATTTTCTATAATATAATTCTAATGATAATTCTATAATTGTAATTCTGTTGTGACTCTACACCCCTACATTTTTGTAACCCTAAACTGCAAATCCATATTCAATATTATGGTTGTCTGGTAGAGATCGCTTTTAGCGATAATACCGCCTTTTGTAACATAATTTAGTTGTATGGTTCATAGTGTATAATTTTCTTTTTGGTGTACAATAAAGAGTTATCTATCTATCTATAATTATTTCAACAATGCTCCGTGATTCAATACAGAAAATGTTTTATGCTCCGTTACTGGATACCTTCAATCATAAATACTCAATATATCGATGCAGAAATAATTTTAATTGATGTCTCTGAGAATAGACAAACTAGAATAAATGGTTAATGGATATTTAAACTTAATTAAAATCTCTGATTACTGCAGTAAGCATACACATGTGTACCTACGTCCTTTAAAAACCAAGTTCATCGTTAATAAAATTATAGATGCACGATCTACACCCCACCACTATGGTGCAATTTACAGATATAGAATAGAATGGCCGATGCAGTGTTTTTTATTAGCTTTAGATGAGGAGACGATCATGTTGCTCGGGTTGGTAAGCGTCACACCTGTGCATAAACAGAAGCAACCACCAATCAGAACTTCGAATTATGAAGTACTGCATGACACTGGACTGAGCTCGTCACCTTGATATACATAAGGTGATAAGTAATATACGCCCAGTTATTTCCCTGGCTCAAATGTCCTTCAAACCCGACAACATCTTACACACTGTCGCTTGGCGGCAGAAATAGACAAAGCGGTGGTACCATCCCAGACGGCCTCTCACATACGAGGGACCTACCACCTAGTTTTATACAGCTCCCTTTCACTGGTACATATTTTTACAAATCTTACTTAGTAACATTGTATCGGGTTCAATAGGCTCATTACATTATCACAATATAAACATCGTTGACTTTAGTCTTATTTGTGTACAGTTCATAAATATTTAAGATCAGTAAGTATTTAAAATCCGCCCTTGTCCGTAGTGTTCGAGAAGGCAAGGCGAAGCGACGTGCACTTGTAAAGTAAGATTTTTTGCTTATTTACTTATAAACGGTTTTCCCGTTGTGTGTTGGTATTTTTAAATATTAATGGTACTTGAGTTATGACCTTTTATATGTTTACTTACATAATTCGGATGCAAAGTAATATATTAAAGATTCATATTAGATATATTTTGTAAAGTTTTCTGCATGTATGCATGATTTCGTTTATCTCATTTTGAAAACAAACTTTATTATTAACTCCTGGGGTTTTAGCATATGCAACACGAGATAATTTTGTCGTGAAAAACCAGTTTTATCTGGTTATTTCTATATGTCTATCGACGCTAACATGATTGTATAGAATATTCGACTCATTATATCAAAAATAGCGATAAAGTAGAGAAAATAAATAGTACTTTCGACCTTTCTATGGTATTTTGTCTACGAACCCTAACATGATGACGTAATGTATTGAATGTCGACACTTTTATCCGAGAGATTTGTTGTCCATAGTTCTTTTGTGCCCGACATATGTTGTGTTGCATATAATAAGCCCGTGATCGTAATATAATATATTTTTTAATATACTAGTGAAGTGTATTCAATTAATAAATTTAATAAAATTTATAACCAGCCGTTTAAATATAAGGGCGTCAGTAATATTACTGCCTCCGTGGAGCAGTCGGCGGGCAGCCGGCTGTGCGTTTAGAGGCCTTTGGTTCGATTCCCGCACTGGGACCAATATTGATGTGATCCACAATTACTTATTTGTTGCGAGTCTGGGTATTGTGGGACTGCATAGTTCCCGATACCCCGAAGAATCATAGGCGCGTTGCCGACCTTAAAGGAAAGGAGTAACAAAGGGATTGGGAAGGGAAGGGAAATTCGGGCCTTCTGATATCTCACTCACTCTACGAAACGCAGCAGCAGACCAGGTCCAGCGGGCCCATTCATTTCGTAGATAAAACTGTATACAGTTCTACCTCGAAGTGTGTTTGCGTGTTTGCAGAATCCTCCTGTTATTTCAGACATACAAACACATTACTTATATTTTTTGCTCTATTCACATATAATTTCCTACGTGAGCAGAATTTTCCTGTAATCTTCTAAGAATCTGAGACGTACAACTTAATGGGTTCATTTTTTACTTAGGAATAGTCATTATCCTTGACCTTGTAAACGCATTGTATATAACAATAAAGTCTGTGAGATCTTTTTGTTGGTATATTGTCATACGTTTATGATTTAATTGATAATAAGTCAGGTCAAGTTCACATTCCGGTAAAAAAACAACTCTTTATGATGCAGTCAAGTTAAAAGTAGTTGCGAGGAGATCGTGGTTTGGTATGTTCTTTTTTATTCGACTTACGGAACCCTAACTCACTGTCTGTCACTGTCACAAGTTCTGTCGAGTTTTGGCGGGAATTGTAACAGTACGGCATGTACGGTTAATATATCTTCCTTCTTTCTGACTTGCGTTATGCCGGCCAGTGCCAGGGTCCGCCTTCCTACTAAGATCCCCAATCTTGAGCATACTCTGTAGTAAGACCATTGGCTGTCATATCTCTCTATAATGCGGTTGATATCATTTATTTTAACTATTTCCTAAACTAGTTTAAAGTTGCGTTTATTTTATAAATGTGGTGTAGGTTTGTGCAATAAACATTGATAGTGACGAACAGGGTATGGAAACATTAAACTAAGGGATTTTTGAACAAGCTGAGCTACTACTAATATCAGAGGAAAGCCAATAGTAGCATTAAAATAGAGATTAAAAAGAAACTGAAGTTTCTGAATGTAACATGTCGGCGAATTCACATGCACCAATTATAGTGCGATGTTTAAACATGCATATATATTTCCCTTTGGATCACGCTCCGTAGGTAGGTACTCCCACTTTAATCGATAATCGGAATCGTTTACAAAACTCCAATACTGAGAGAATTTTTGTTTATTATCCTTGTAGATATGTCATGGTGAAATAAAATCCATCTCTGAAAAGGGCAATCATTACAAATATTCGCCTTACATGAAATGTAAGTCCTTCCTTAACATGAATAATGAACTTTGCGATTTAAACAATGATGTAGGAACTTTTTGTACGTATACTTATATAATTATGATTAAGGTTACCGGGAACCGGTGAACCGGTGAATAAAATAAAGGATGTCGCAGATTGTATCACATTGCTTAGGCACTGCTCGGATATTGCAACTAAGATCTTATCATCATACTTGTTCCAGGAATGTAAACCCATGTATCAACCGATGATAGGAAACGGAGGTTCTAAATTCGACGCGTTTTTTTTTGTATATAAATATATATCCACGCATAACTCCGCCAACTGTTGACCTATTTGGATGATTCTTTTTTAATTCGAAAAGGTATAGCTAACTTGGTTCCATTTTCATTTCAAAAAGAAATTCTACCCCTAAGGGTTGTCATCGGGGATGAAAGATTCAAAATTCGTCATTTATGCACCGATAAAACTTTAAATTAAAATAGTGAATAAAAAACTATTTAACAAAAATAAAACCGACTCCAAAAAAAACCTCCTTCATCTGCATTACCGCACTCGCAGTGGGGTTGGCGCAATATGCTGTTTAATATTTTTATTTATTTAAGCCGGCTACTCGCCTATTGCGACACGGGGACTTTTATGTAGTGCACCATACATTTTCCACAAATGTAAACAAATATTTAATCGTTATTCAAATATTTTTTTTATTACTCAAAATGTTTATTTTAATTATTTTTTTAAAGTGGTATAAATATTAATTATATCCAAACCCTTCTCATTAGTAGAGAGGCCAGGGTTCAGCTGTGGAACAGTATATTATTATAGTACCGAGCTGATATTGTACCCAAAAACTGTGTTCTACAAGAATCTGATGATAATGTCAATGGGCGTGTTCAGGCGAACAAAGTTCTGAATAGCTCAGTTAGAGTCAGCATGAAGGGCTCCTTCAGTTTGACTGTTGAAATCAATTATTTATTCTTTGAATATTTATATAATATACCTAATACCATATGTATTTGTAATCATTTACAAATACATATGGTACTAAGTAAGTTAAGGTATCTAAGACGAAAACAAGTTAGATATTTTAGAGTTTTACTTAGATTACTCAGAACAAAACACGCTCAATGATTTTTCGCTCAGAGGCTACAAATGTCAGAAGAATTATCTTTATTTACAAGACCTTTATTATTATTTTACCTATCGGTTTAATGAGCCGTTACAAAAACATTTCTTTATTTTATTGACTATTCTCTTATCATTAAACTTTTTATTGCACATGATAATTATATACACAGTTGGTGTCAACGGACAGTGAAGTTATTGTTAAAGCTATCGGAGAACGTTTAAGGATAAAGCTGTGGTTCCTTTTTCTTTACGATGTTAGTAACCTTGTTTTCGTCTCCTTTTGGTTACCTAAGTTTATTAAGAAATACTTTTTATTTTTATGTTTATATATATTTTTACGTATAAGGTTTGCTGGATAATAGGTATATTAACCTTTCTGCCTGGCGTTATCCCGGCTTAATGCGGACCCTGCCGCCCATCAATCATAATTTGACGGTAGATTTGATGTTATGTTGGGCGACCCGCCGTCTGACACCCACAACCCGCAACGGGAGCCAAGTTTCGAAATTGCCTTGTCCGTTAACCAGCAGAGTGTACCACGTGCCGGCAAGGTTGGCTTTGAGCTTAAGATGTTGGTGGCCCACACTCTTACAATATATTAATTCTGGACAATATATTAATAATTAATTAAGATAATCTAGGAATTTCAGTTAGTTTTATGTCGATTAATAGTCAAGACAGCCTCCGTGCCGCAGTAGGCGTGTAGCCGGCTATGATGCGAAAGCCTGCGGGTTCGATTGCCACGCCTAGAAAAAAAAATGTCGCGCTGACCCCACTGCGAGTGGGATAATGACATATGAAAGAAGAATTTGATTGCTAAAATGTTGATGGCATCATATTCTTAAAAATTGGAAGGTTTTATAACGTTACTTTATTAAATACCGTGAAGTCAATTTTAAGCCAACCATGCAAAGTAAATATTAGACTTGAGTTTTTATCGGGAGGACTAAATATGTTGGGTATTTCCAAAGCACATAATATTGACTGACTGTAAGAGCTATAAAGAGCAATGCACTCTATAAAACAGGTTCTAAAGCAACACTGTTAGTAATATCACAGGATTGTATCTACTGTGGTGTCCCCAACTAACTAGTTAAACTAAAGTAAAACAGTTTAATAAAATAGTTTAATCCCGTCAAATGTTGTGTAACGAACGGACTTGTCCCTTCCTTTACTGAACAATACCACCTATTGTGTTTGTGGCTGCTACACTACCCCTAAATAATAACTCGACCGTCCACTATCAAAATGCCTTTAAAAACTGTTTCTGTGCTATTACAAACTTAGTTTTTGATTATAGATCGCGGTTCATTTTTTATCACTATAGGAATGGCGTTTACATAATTATTATGAACGCCATAATACCGACGATGACTTGACGTCACCATTGAAAGTCTGCCTTTAGAAAAAATATATTTTATGTAAGTACATGTATATGCACGGTATACTTAATATCCAACTATGTTCTTGTTGGGACACAAATACTTGTAATATAGGGAAAGTATTAAAGAATAAAAAGTTCAAAATGCCATCTCTAAGTGTACTTTCCAAAAATAGCACGGACCTTATATAAATAGATAATATAAAAGTATAGCCTTGATTAATTTTGTTTTTAATCCTCCTTGTATGGAATCATGGAATTAATGTACTTTCTTTGGTATAATGTATATATGGAGTAATAATTATGCATGACCATTATACTGTTATTTTTATTTTAATCGTGAAGGTTAATTGAGCGCTAATGGCCCAATCTACTCTTTGGCTTATTCTATAAGATCACAGCACCTACGTTAAAGCTATATTGAGTTTCACTTCTGCAATTAAAAATTTGTCATAAATTAAGGTGTAATCATAATAAATCATAAATTGTAAAAATATAATAATATATTTTGGTAAGTACAGTACCAAGTTTCGTTGCTTGTGGCTTTTTTTTGTTTTCGCGGGGAATAGCAATTTGACACTACCGCCCAGACCAGGGGGAGGCGGGATGGTTATGTTGGGCTCTACCGGTCTTACGACCAGGGAAAGAGAGTAAACTTCCGGATGATCACTAAGCCAAATCTTTAACACTATTGATACATTCCTACATTCATAATGCCAACTAAAAACCCTGCGTTGACCCTCTTCGGCGCATTAAAGACGGCCCGGGTTCTCGAGGCGAGAAGCGTCCCGGCTTCAGTCAGTACTGGCCCTGTCTCCGTTTGTTGGAGAGTTCAGAAGACCCCGCGCATGGAAAGACGGCCTCGGCGTGAACCAATCACCCTTGTTGCCGTCCAATCGTTTCTAGCTCCCTAACCTTTCGTCAGAACTAAATAAATAAATCATAAATAAATATACTTATCAGTCATCGTAAGAATAATAAATACACTATTTATTATCCAGTACTGGGCCCACACAAGTGAATTTGTATCGTGAGTATCAGGAATTACGAGGGACGTGCGGTAACACCACGCCCGGACCCGAAACAAATATTTGTGGAGCACATAAACTTTCGTCTCGGTGTGGGAATCAAACAGACGGCCTCTTGTTTCTCAGCCGGCTGTATCACAGAGGTTGTCATAAATGAGATAGGATTATCATTCGTCTGTTTTAGCACAAATTACTTTATTGAAAACACTAAATTAAAACAGTTTAACGAACTTACTATGTAAATGTAAAAATATTTTACAAACAAGTTTTTAGCTCATGCTCAACTTATAGCTGGTTTTAACGCTTTGTATTCATGTTTATCTTACAGATCGACCAGTAGTTTTGAAGATGAAGTATATTTACCTGTTATGCCTGATTACTGTGGCGGTCTACGCCGAGGAGAAGTATACTGAAGAGAATGACAACTTGGACATTGAAGGAGTGGTCAAAAACGTGGACACGTTGAAGGCATTCGCCAACTGCTTCATGGATAAAGCTGAATGTGATCCTGTGCCTGCTGATTTTAAGAGTGAGTTTGATTAAATTAACATTTTAATAATATTTTAATTAATCGATTAATTTAAAAGTCTCCGTAGCACAGAGCGCGAGTAGCCAGCTGTGAATCGAAAAGCCGTGTCTTCGTTCACACGCCGGAACAAGTGTTTTTTGTGATCCTTACGTATTTCTTGCGTATCTGGGAGTTGTGAGACCGAAAGTGTCTCGTAGTTCTTCATACCCACTATGCAAGATAAACGTAATTTCTGAAGCTGAATTAAGTGACTGTTGGGTGTGTTTATTTCTTTATTTAATTACTGTATTGCCTTCTCAGCTTATGTGATGTTTGTATTGTAATTAAATGATTCTTACTGATTCTTACGTTTGAATTTGCATTAAGTCTTTAAATCCTTAGATATACTGATATGAAAAAGCAACGGAATGGATAGTCTGAGTGATGACACTACGAATGGTATATATACACTAGCAAGTTTAACTTATAATTTGTTTATTGAAATTAGTAAAAATTATAATGATGAAGGGATTGGATTGGAATTTAGGGCGCCGAGTATTTCACTCAGCGTACGAAACGCAGCACACAAGCCGCTATTTTATGTCGGTTTTCTGTAAGACAGTGTCAACAACCCGGTTGAGCCGACCCATTCACACTGTAGACAAAACTGTGTACAGTGTGGTTCTACCATAGACAAACTCTACCACTCACTTGCTTTTTTATTGTACATCGATTTTTCCGCCAATAAAATTGTTGACTGATATTGTTAAAAATATAGGTATATTCTATACAGTTTATCCTGTGATGGCTCCATATAAATTCGGTTAAGATTGTCGTAAGTAGCATTTACTCAGAGGTCGTCAAACAGGCTCTAAGCGCTTGCTTCACTACTTCTGAGTAAATACTATGCCAAATAAAATATGACACGATTAGAATTCAAATATAAAAGTTACATTCTGACATATGTGAAATGTGGTACTGGCAAAAAGATGCTCATTATGTATTTTAAAAATAGTTGTCTTAAACGTTAATTGGTGGTTAATTCTTATTCGAACATTGTGAAATAGACCCTAAGTATTGAATGAATACACCCAACAGTCACACACATAGTCCTGACCCCATACTAGGTTAACCTGTATTGTGGGTATCAAGAACTACAAGGGACTTGCGGTCCCACAGCACTCAGACTCAAAACAGATATTTGTGAATCACACTAATATTGTCTCAATGCGGGAATCGAACTCACGGCCTCGCGCTTCGCAGCCGGCTACTCGCCCACTGCACCACGGAGACTGTCTTAACGTCTTATTTCCCGGAATGGCGAGCTCTGTTCAGTGCCATACAGTGCTCTTTAATCCAGAGTTCTGTGTGACGTTGCTTCTGTTTATGGGCAGGCGTGACGCTTAACAATAGCCCAACGACCTGCTCATATTTAATTAAGCAAATTATAAAAAAAATATATTTTATAAATCTTGTTTCGACAGAGGATCTACCCGAGGTGGTGCAGACAGCGTGTGCTAAATGTACGGACAGACAAAAACACATCACTAAAGTATTCTTTGACGGCTTTGAAAAGAGCCTACTTGATGAATTCAACGCCTTTAAGAACAAATATGATCCTGAAAACAAATATTTCGGACCCCTGAGAGCGGCCATTGCCAAATATTAAAATGTTGAAAAAATATTGACTTCGATAATTTTCTTTATTCTAATTGTGCTTTATATAGAAGTTATTTTTGTGGCAATCATCAAATCCGTTTATTTTTTGTACCGTTTTTTTAAACAATATACAACTATTTGTTTTTATATTTTGTAAAGCATGTTATTTCTTATGTGTTCATAAATATAATACAGCAAATAGACTTTTTTTATTTCTACACTATTATTCCATATGTACTTAACCTATAAATTGCAAAAATGACAAAGCAAAACTCTTTTGGAAAGGTAGGATAGAAAATGCGAGTACGCCATGGAGAGAGGAAGACCGCGACGCGAAAGTTACGTCGATAGAGACACGTCCACTTTTTTATGAAATTGTATGAAAACGATAGCCGGTCGTGGTCTCCTAAACCTAAACTCAAACTGTTGTCCCGAAGAAGTATGTCAAAATGTCCACGGTTCAAAGCGTCATATAATATGCTGGCACAAAGCCGAGTGGCGATATTCATAATTTATTGAAAGCTTTTAAAGTTTTGGCCCCGAGTTGCCTTTGCCAAGCAGTGAGGCAGTAAGGTTTAAAAGGTGATAGAATACATAATCGGCATTACTTAAAAGTAGAGAAGTATTTCAAAGATATGACAATTAAAAAAAACTGAAATTTTAGGGATAGGTCCCTCGTATGTGCGAGTCAGTATGGGTTTCTACCGCAATTTCGTGTACTTTTGCGCAAAGCAACATTGAAATTACTGGTCATTATGAGACTTAATGCCAAGTCTCGAGGCGACGAGCGCAATCCAGTACCACGCTTTGTAATTCAAAGTTCTGTATGGTTTTGCTTCTGTTTATGCGCCGCGGCGCTTATCAAGCCACCTGCTTGCTACATCATTCAGACTCCTAATAATTATTGTTCGTAGTTCAGACTAATAAAAAAACTAACTATGTGACTTTACGCCCAGCTTATAGGGTATCTAGAGAAGCACCAGCTGATTAGCGAACGTCAGTACGGTATCCATCACGGACGCTCGGCTGATGATCGTCTTGTTTACCACACACATCGCTGGGCGGAGGCTATAGAGAGCAAGGGTGAGGCTCTGGCCGTCAGTCTAGACATCGCGACAGCGTTCGATCGGGTATGGCATGGGAGCCTTCTGTCGAAGCTACCATCATATGGAATCCCCGAGGGACTCTGCAAGTGGATCGCTAGCTTCTTAGACGGCTGCTGCTCCGACACTATGTCCATTAATGCTGGCGTTCCACAAGGCTCAGTGTTGTCGCCCACTCTATTCATACTGCATATCAATGACATGTTATCTATTATCGATAACATGCATTGTTATGCAGATGATAGCACCATTGATGGGCGCTACACTGGCTAGCAGGGTATCCCTCGGAGCACCGTGGAAGAAAGACGGTCAGAACTTGCGTCTGAAATCGAGAGCTCTCTGGGGCGGGCATTCGAATGGGGTGAAAGGAACCTGGTTCACTTTAACCCCATGAAGACACAAGTTTGCGCGTTCACCGCTAAGAAGGACCCACTTGTCATGGCGCCACGGTTCCAAGGAGTCACTCTCCGGGTTTCCGAAGGTATTATAAGGGATCCTCGGCGTCGATATATCGAGCGAGGTCCAGTTTAGGAGTCAAGTGGAGGACAAAGCCAAATTGGCAAGTAAAAAATTGGGCATCCTGAACAGAGCTAGGCGGTACTTCACGTCGGGCCATAGATTAGCGCTTTATAAGGCGCAAGTCGGGCCCCACGTGGAGTACTGTTCTCATCTCTGGTCAGGAGCGCCCAAATACTTGCTAGACCCACTTGACTCCTTACAGAGGCGGGCTGTCCGAATCGTCGGGGATCCTGATATCACGGATAACCTGGAGCCGTTGGGGTTGCGGAGAGATTTCGGGTCTCTCTGCTTGTTCTACCGGTTGTTCCACGGGGAGTGCTCCGAGGAACTGTTTAAAATGGTGCCAACATGACCATTTTATCATCGCACCACCCGACACTGCAGCAGAGTTCATCCATACCACCTGGAAACGATTCCGTCTAGCACGGTTCGTTTCCAGCGTTCATTCTTACCTCGTAAGTGCAAGCTCTGGAATGAACTCCCTGCAGCGGTGTTCCCTGAGCGCTATGACATGTCCTTCTTTAAACGAGGTTTAAAAGTAGTAATCCTTCGACGGTAGGCAGCGGCTTTGCTGTGCCCTGGCATTGCAGAGGTCTATGGGCGGCGGTGACTACTTACCATCAGGTGGCCCGTTTGCTTGTCTGCCTATCCAGGTAGTAAAAAAAAAAACACTACAAACAATTACACTTATCCACGGTTCGATGCACATGATAATAACAAAAAAAAATATGTTATTTTTAACAGCTGTATTAATTACCTTGCTAGGTTTTTGTAACGTGAGTTTTTCCTATTAAAATGCATAATTTACCTAGTATTTTTTGTAGTGTTTGTCTATTTTGAGTGGTTTAATGTTTTAAGGTTTTAATGCGAGCTATGTGTACAATTAAAAATGATAAATTATCGTAGGGATCTTTGTTTCTCATAGTTTCATAATGCATTATTGCTTCATAATATTTTTGTATTATATTCCTTGGCAAGTAGATAATAGAAAATAGAAGGCAAAAGAACAAAAGGAAAGAGCCCGAAACTTGGTCAGACCAGGTGTCGGAACAGCTGGAGACATCAGTCAACGTCGCCATCCATCAAGCCGAAGACCGTAGCAAATGGAGAAAATTGTACGGGGTCACGATCCTCAACAATAAGAGAATGATATAGGAGGAGGATATTCCTTAGTGTTTAAATGGGCCACCAATATCTTAGGTCCATAGCCAACTTCACCTGCACGTGTTACACTGCTGATGGACGAGGCAATGGCAAAACTTGGTTCCCGTGGGAGTCAGAAGACGGTCGCCCCACATAATGTCAGAGGTATATGAAGTCTATCAGTCATCATTAAGCTACTAGAAGCACTGGTATTAGTAGACCGTAGCATACCGACCGATAGCATAGAGCCAGTATACTATCCCATCTCGGACATGTGATATGGGTAGAGTCTTTAGATCTCTTTGCCCTCATATGAGCGATTCCGCCTGGGTAGGTACCATCGATGTAACTATTCTTGTTTTTGATCATAAATACTTTAAGATATCGATTATCGAAAATTACTAAGTAAATGACCAGGTTGATGCGTGCATATTTTGTTGTTTGGTAAATAAGTATACGCATATATGACGATACTTTTACATCATATTATTATAACTTGTTATTACCTTATATGAAGTTTTAAAAACACCTATAAAAATCTGGTCTGCTATACTCGACAACCGATTTTAGACCGACAAAAACACGTTATAATGAAATTGTTCCCCAATTGCAAACGTTTCGTATGCAAAACATATTTTTTGTAATTTATATATGTAATTTATTTAAACAGAGCAGTGGTATGTTCCTCGTATGCGAGAGGCTGGCTGGGTTAGTACTACGGCTTTGTCTATTTCTGCCAGCATGAAGCAGTGAGTAAGCACTTTTATGTTTAGGTTTAAAGGAAATTAAAGGCAGTCAAATTACTGGGTATTATTAGACTTAACATGATATTTCCCGGAATGGCGAGCTCAACTCAGTGCCATACAGTGCTCTGTAATCCAGAGTTCTGTGTGACGTTGCTTCTGTTTATGGGCAGGCGTGACGCTTAACATCAGCCTAGCGACCTGCTCATTTTTCATTCAAGCAAATTATAAGGGTACTGTGTCAGTATGCAAGCATTATGGTTACCAGGTGAAAGTTACTACATAGAAGCAGTTGAAATTACTAAGTAAATGGCCAGATTGATGCGTGCATATTTTTGCTGTTTGGTAAATAAGTATACGCATATTATATGATGATATTTATTACATCATATTATTATAACATGATGATAACAATTCATTTTGTTTGTAATAATTTAAAGAGCAAATTGAGGTCGTAAGAAGCATTTACTTATCATATTATGTTGTTATGTGCTAAAAACAGATAGTACTGTGAATTACCTAGCCAAACTTTACGGCTCGACCGGGTCGTTACCACTGTCTCACAGAAAACCAACATAAATTATCTTCTGCTGCATTTCGTATGGTGAGTGACATATCCGGAGGCCCAAATCTCCCTCCCCTTCCCAATATCTTAATTATTCCTTTCCTTTAAGGTCGTCAACACGCCCATGATTCTTCAGGTATACTGGACGTACATGGGATGTAGAGATCACTTACTATCAGGCAAACTTGCTTGTAAATGGTAAATACTTTATCAACGACTACCATACTCTCTATAGAATATAGAAATAGAGCTGGCCATTGCTGAAAGTGCGGTACTTTATCGAAAACACGTTATAATGAAATTGTTCTACAATCGCAAACGTTTCGTATGAAAAACATATTTTTTGCAATTTATACATGTTATTTATTTAAACGGTGGTAGGTCCCTCGTATGCGGGAGGCCGTCTGCGTAGGTACCGCCGCTTTGTTCATTTCTGACGCCAAGCAGCATTTTTTTTATTGATCACGCCTACCCATAAACAGAAGCAACACCAGACAGAACTTTGAATTACAACGCACTGCTTGGCGTTAAACTGCGCTCGTCACCCTGAGACACAACAGTGCTTACACATTGCTTTATGACGACAGAAATAGACAAAGCGGTGGTACCAACCCAGCCGGCCTCTCGCATACGAGGAACCTACCACCGTTTAAATAAATAACATGTATATGCAAAAAAATATGTTTCTCATACGAAACGTTTGCGATTGTGGAACAATTTCATTATAACGTGTTTTTGTCGGTCTTAAATCTGTTGCCGAGTATAGAAGACCAGTTTCTTTTAGGTGTTTTCAAACTTCATATAAGGTGATAAAACTGCTGGGAGCCTAGTTGCTGGTGGGAGGCGAGGTGACATTTTTGTACCCAACTGCATAGCGATAGTGGTCAAAAATCCGCCATAATATCACACAGCTGCTGTTACACACTTGTTATATTTCAGTATGAAGAACATTGAAGCCAATGAACTTATTGCTCGTTATGACACTTTACATTGATTTGACAGCTTCCGTGGCGCAGCGGCCGAGAAGCCAGCTGCGAAGCGAGACAGTAGGTTCGATTCCCGCATCGAGACAAATGTTTGTGTGATCCACAAATATTTGTATCGGGTCTGGGTGTTGTGGGACCGCGAGTCCCTCGTAGTTCCTGATATCCACGACACAGGTTAACCTAGTGTGGGGTCGGGACTATGTGTGTGACTGTTGGGTGTATTTAATTACTAATTTATTTATTTAATCTATCTATGTACATCCTTAGCCACGGGGTGACGAGCGCAGTCCAGTGCCATGCAGTGCTGTGTAATCAAAAGTTCTGTGTGGTATATTGTTTGTTTATGGGCTGTCGTTGCGCTTATCATCAAGCGAGTGACCTGCTCGTTTAGTCAGTCAAGCTAATGAAAAATAAAAATAGTAGAATTTTGTATCCAATTCAAATTACTCTTCAATTATTTTTTTTGCATCTCAAATTATACTTTTAGTAATTACTTTTTTTAAGTTTGAGAATCTAGTCTTTGATTGAAGATAAATGTGTGATGCTACACAGAACGTTCCGGATTTTAAATTCACCATTCATTCATTTTTTGCGAATCTCCTTCCTTGTAAATATTATCTTTGATTGAAGGTCAAATAGTTCGAGGGTTTTATAAAGAAGCATTTAAACACTTACCGTCATTTGAGATGTCTATTAGGAGACGATTTCACAACTCAGAGATTGTTTTTGTCTTATTGCTATTAACTTATTTAAATATGAATAAAATTGAAACAGTTGTATTTTTACTTTATTTATGTTTGTTCGAGTGTGTAAATTCACAAAAATATTATGACTCTAGATATGACTATTATGACGGAGATCATTTAATACAAAATACTAGGTTATTGAAGAAATACCTAGATTGTTTCCTGACGAAAGGTCCGTGCACGCCAATTGGAAGACTGTTCAAACGTAAGTAGTACTCGTAAACAATGACCTTAATGTATACTACTAGATCGCAGAAAGATACATAAAAGTTGCGCCACTAAGTTACGGTTAATTCACCGTAACTCAATACTACCATCTCGCTTACTCTTAACTAGAACCCCTCTCCCGCTCCTTGTCTGTTGCCTGTCAAACTCTCGTGTATGTGGCGCAATATTACTTCTAAACAGTCCGTCTTGAAGTATACATTGAAGTCTTTGTTCTAATATATAGAGCGGTTACAAAATGTTTACGTCAGAATAATTATAGCTTTTTTATTTCATACTAGCTTTTGCCCGCCGCTCCGCCCGCGTAAATAGACTTTTCCGAAATTAAACGTAGCCTTTAACCGTCTCCAGGGTCCCATCTATATCTACATCAAAATCGGTTCAGTGATTTAGGCGTGAAGGCGTAGCAAATAGATATATTTTTTCATAAAAAGTATCTTATGTTACTTCTTAAAGAGTCTTCTCCAAGAATATGTGTACAAAGTTTCATGATAATCGGTTAAGTAGTTTTCGCGTGAAAGCGTAACAAACATACTTACATTCACATTTATAATATTAGTATGATTAGTAGTTTGCAATACGTAATGTAGTAATTAAATATTGTTTAAATTGTTTTAAGATAGTTAGAAGATATATGGCGCTTAAAATATTATTATGATCAAATAAATGATCTTCAAAAAGAGCAAGTCATGTTTCACGAGTACCCATAACCGTCGATACTCTTCGATCGATGGTAAGTGATCTCCACCGCCCATGTACGCCCACAATACCAAAAGAATCATGGGCGCGTTATCGCGTTGCCCACCTTAAAGGAAAGGGATAAGTAAAGGATTGGAAAGGGGAGGGGAATTTGGGCCTCTGGATATCTTACTCACCGTACGAAACGCAGCAGCAAGGTGCTACTTTACGCTGATTTTCTGTGAGACAGTGGTAACAACCCAGACGAGCCGGCCCATTCATGCTGTAGACAAAACTGTCTACAGCGTGGCTTTACCACTCAAAAATAACACATAAGGATCATATGAGCTTGTGGTCTCTGCCTACCCCCATGAAAACCGTGAGTATGTAATGTATGTTTATAACTTATCGTATCCATATTATTATAAATTACACATTAAGTATTTATATATCACGTATGGGAAACGAAATACGTGTAAAAAAATTAAGGAATATTTACTTCCCATTTTCTTCTACCGAGAAATTGTAACGTGTATGA
The DNA here is from genome assembly GCA_905332985.1 of Mimas tiliae. Taxonomy (NCBI): domain Eukaryota; kingdom Metazoa; phylum Arthropoda; class Insecta; order Lepidoptera; family Sphingidae; genus Mimas; species Mimas tiliae. The sequence continues at coordinate 8,517,119 of HG995256.1, read as the reverse complement.
CAAATCTGTACAGTTTATACGATCTTTCAAATTGTACCTACAAAATGGAACATTTCGTAATCACTGCAGTTCCAAATGTATGCAATCTTAGCAATTTATCGGAGCTGACATGTGATATTAATCATTAAAATAATTATTAAGGCCTAATTATTCCTTGCATTATTATAATAATTATTAGATTACTTTCTAATAGCACAGGAACTGGCTATCATTAAATTGTCGTTAATAAGTAATATTATTATTAGTAATATTTTATTATCAACCTTGTAGAAGAAATAACACGCGTAAATATAAATAAGAATATAATAACTTTAAACAGTTTCTTGATAAAAAGTAGTATGACGCTGGTTTTAATTTAAATTTAAATACAACCAATCCCATTCCTAATTATCCACATAATAATATTCTTTTATTGTTATGAATATCAATTACTATGTGAAAGTAAAGATCTAAAACGCTACCCGGAAAAATGTTTATCTTCCTTCAAAAATCCGTAAAATCCACCTTACGGATACCTTCACAATCCCAGGGATGAAGGAATGACACTGCCGGACTTGGCAGTTGGCTTACCAACCCAGCTCACGCCCAAGTGAGTGTCATGTCGGCACCCGAACCAACTATACATCACACGTATCATTTCCGTCTGTCGACTATTGTACCTACCTCGGCTGCCAGAGAGAGGTCTAAAGACGACTAGTCTAGGAACTCCAAACGTTCATCCTGATGCACTTTACTCAAGCAGTGGTACCTCGTATATGAAATCGTAATCGTAATGTATATCCAAATTTGGTGTTGCTTCTGTTTATAGGCGGGCGTGACGCTTAACATCAGGCGAGTGCAGGTCGCGTTTCGTCATTCAAGCTAATAAAAAACGTGATTTATTCAATTTAATTTCTTATTATTTCAGAAATCATACCAGAGGTAATAGTGACTGCTTGTGGTAAATGCACTACTAATCAGAAAAGGTTCGCACGAAAAACATTCAACGCATTCGAAAGGCACTTTCCAGAGAGCCACGCGGAATTAAGGCAGAAGTTTGATCCAGATAATAAATACTACGATGCCTTCGAAAAGGCCATAGCGAATGCGTGAATAATATGTGTAATTATAATTAGTATGTACGAGGTGAGTGATAAGGAACTTAAGATCCTTAGAGGTCTTTACAATGGCAAATGTTTTTCTTTGTTCTGATGTGTTACTCATCGGTCCATTAAGTATAATGCTTAGACGAAAACATCGTGGCGCATATGTAAATATATTACTTGCTGGTAACGTACTAGTGACATTGTATAAAATATAATCTTATAACGTCAGTTCTTCTACTTTATAATGAGAATAAATCTTATATCTAGCCTTATAATACTATGTCTGAAGTTACATCAAATATATTTTTTGTGATCCACAAATATATTTTGTTTCGGATCTGGGTGTTGTGAGACCAAAGTATTTGTAGTTTCTGTTACCCAGGCCTCGATTCAAGACTATTATCTTAGTGTGGCGTCAGGTCTATCTATGTGTGTGACTGTCTGGTTTATTTATTTTATGAATATGTTTGTGTTCGAGGAATGAATCTGTGAGCATGTAAGTGATTTCTGAAAAAGTACGAGTAGAAGATGCTTTCAGGTGTCATGTGAAGGCACTTACTTTATATCTAGAACACTTCGTTTCTCAAAAATGTATCATAAATTATTGTTGAAATAAGGGTTAATTTATGAATATTACATTAAATCCATTCGTAAAGTAAGTAAGTAAGTAAGTAAAAGCAGGAAAAGCAATATTACAAAGACAGAAATGGTGAAGCTAACCAGTAACTGCATTACCATACATAGCCTGTTTGTTCTAAAAGTAACTAAATTTTATATTAATTTAAGTTAATGGGATAGATCATAAATAATTATTATGAACTTGTAATAAACAGAAAAAATCTTCATCATAGGTTAGCTCACTCATCAAAGATTTTATTCAATTACTTTATTCATCAATTTTATTTGCACAATAATTTAGTGCCTTTTTTCATTGTACAAATGCGACGAAATCATCTAATTTGGATTAAATAGATATTGGACAAAGTCTATAATTATTGGCATGGAATTACCATCTAAAAAGGTATTTTAAATATAACACTTTATATATTTACCAATTTATAAAATTTGTTAAAACATATCAGAAGCTGATTATCCTTATTTTATCAGACGACTATGTAACAGCAAAAATTTTGTATCACACGTGTCCATTTTGCGAATTGCTTAAGCTTCTGGGTAATATGCAGCAATCTATGATATGTTTGGGCTGCGGCATATGAAATACATTTCACTAACAATAGTATCGAATGAATATCTATTATGGTTCGTAAGTATTTTGTGCAAGGTTCAAAGTCGAATGAGTCACCTTCTTAACGATTGACCCATGTATCACCGAAGGTAGTGGGTACGCTTCGTCAATATAAACCACTGTCGCTTTCGGCCACCGCTAGTTCTTTAGGCCCATTATAGAGAGTAAAAGGTGGGTGAATGAACCTCTTAAAGCTTGTATCAAAGTGAACTGTGATATTCCGTGAATAAAAAAAATCTATAAACTAAGTGACGTACTAATTATCGATTAACAATCGTCAGTCACATTAATACTTTATCGTTGACTTATGCTTCTAATAAATATAAACGACTATTAACTATGTCATCTAAATTCAATTCACATCCTGGACTCGACCAACGTCCATGGTGACAACGCTAAAGAGATGTTGTCGCTTTATGTTCGACTCGTAGAAGCATTGTGACTTTAGGGACAAAAGAGTGTGGCTGATTTGTATTTGAAATTAAATTATTATTTCCAGAGTATAATACATCATGAAAACCGTCATACTGCTGAGTTTTCTGGTCGCAGCGTGTTTCGCTGCCGATAAATATAATCCTAAATACGACAATTTTGACGTAGACACATTGATCTCCAATGACAGGCTACTGAAGGCCTACATCAACTGTTTCCTTGATAAAGGCCGGTGCACGCCCGAAGGATCCGACTTCAAAAGTAAGTGTCTTCCTTTGTTTTAAAATATTATTTATTTAGAGTAGAAAAGAGAATTTTCATTACCCGATTTATTTTTTCTACTTCTGCAGCAACTAATTTGATATGGTTTATAGGGTATTAAATTATTCTGCTGTCAAATCATGATAGGAAGATGTACTCTGGCATCAACCCGGGTTAACGCCAGGTAGAAAGAAAAAGATTCCATAGTTCTCTCAAATATATTTTTAATAGCAAAAAGCTGTAAGATAATGTATTGATAGATGTATACAAAAGTATGTAGTTTTAGTTATGTCCTAATCTTCATGAGAAGAGTAAACAAAATATAACTTTATAGCTATTGACTCAGTCTAGTGGTGTCATATTGACTCAAGTAAAGTTTCGAAGATTTACATTTACGCAACTTAGGGTAAACCGATATTACGGTTCGAACGTATTGCCACAAACTAGGTCGAGGATAAGCCTCGAAGGATACAATGTTACATCAACAACTCTCATAAAATAAATTCGGGGATTTCAGAAGGTTGATAACGTTTTCCTGCAAATTATGTAAATATGATGTTTGAATTTTAGTACCCTTTTTAGGTGTGATCTTAATAGACTGAATAATTTTAGTAATAATAAATTTAGCATACAAAAAATAAATCAGTATAATAATATGAGTCGAATATTAATGGTTATATGTTGTATATAATTTATATTCTAAGAAGCTATATACATAAAAAAGAACAATCCAGAAAAACATCAGTGAGTCAGGTTGCATATGAATAATATGCTATTTAAATTTGTATAAAAATCGCTTATAAAAAATCAATACAAAAAATTTGCTTCGAATCTAATTGACCCAAGTTTTGAGTTGATAATGTTGCAGTTTTATTCGTCAATGATTGATAGCACTGGCAAAATTCATTGAGATTATATTAGAATTTAATTCTATATTTTTATTGATCTTTTATTCCCAGTGCTATTTATGTTATAAAGTTTGTTGTTTACAACTATACGTGAAATAATCTTTAAACATTAACACCCCTTAGCGGTTGTATATAGTTCGTATTTAAAATGGGACATTCAATTATATCCATCGAATAAAAAGGAATCGTTGAAACTGGATCTCTATGAAGAGATATGCATGGTCAAACAGATTTTCTTCCACCTGCCCTTATCCCATTCGCAGTGGACCGGCGCAACATGCTTTTGTTGCTGAAAGATTTGGCATGTAGTTTTTACGACCGACCGCGCCTGACGTCAACCCCTCTAGTGCATGGTCATAAATTAAAAAAGAAAATATTTATCAAATCAAATCCTTTATTAAGAAATAAGGCCGAGGGGCACTTTTACACGTCAAGTTTATAATCTATCGGTGCTTCGAAAATGTCCACTGGTCTGAAAAGAAGCACTAAGAAACTCAGCCGTAGGTTTTTTTGAGTCTTGATCATTTTTTAATAATTTATATATGGTATACAAATCTTAACTTAGCGTTGAATTAAGAACCTTCCTTTCTTCCTTTTTGTTCGTCAACTGAGCAGTGGATAGTGTTATAAAGTATCCGATTTTTACACATTGAATGTAAAAAATAATATTTATTATAAGAGAAATATCAGAATATATCTTAGTAGAAAGAAAGGCACTACGTTTATAGGGCTGATTTTCAACCTCTAAATGAAATTCTATGTAGTAGATAATAAAGCCAGACAGCTAATTTACGACTTGTACCAATTTCAGATAATTTCTCCGTATATATTTACAGCATGATAATTTTATATTTTGCCTTCCTATATTTTAACTGAGATGTCTTATTTCACGTTTCAATAAAGATTGAACAATTGGATCTAACCCCAATAAAGTAGTAACATTTCATTTATGAATTTACAGAAGCGTTGCCAGAGGCGGTAGAGACAACATGCGCCAAGTGTTCTGATAAGCAGAAGGCAAACATCAGGAAAGTAATCAAGGCGATTCAACAGAAACACCCAAAACAATGGGAGGACCTCGTCAAGAAAAACGATCCTTCGGGCAAGCACCGCGCCAATTTCGATAAATTCATTCAGGGAAGTTAAGCATTAGATATAAATACAGAATTAATTTAGTTTAAATTTAATTTCCATTTCAAGGTATGGTAGATTTGGTAAAATCCCGATTAGACGACTCTAGGTACAACTATATACAGCTTATGCTCTCTATGATAAAACGTCGTCCTAGATATGATGGTTTTAGAGGTACCGAAAACAAGTCTGTAATAATACTCACTGTTTGAAATAGGATTACATATTTTGTGATTTAATTTATTCGATTGTAGTTGTAAACGGTACTAATTGGATGATAAAACAATCAATTGTTGTTATTTATTGAAATATCATGATGTTGACTGATATTGTAATAAAAATATTTGATATTTTATGAAACGATTTGTTTAATTTTTGTACAATTGGTGAAGTTTAAAAATAGTGTAAAAGTACAATAGTACCCCAATAGTAAAAGTGGGGCATGTTTCAAATAAATACACACAAATAGGTTTTACCGGATTTAGTTAATATATTTATGATTTTGAGTTTATGTTTATAATCACTTAAAATAAAATAAAATCTAATAAGTTAAGATTTTGTTTGAAAAAAATCTATCTGAATAATACTAAGTTGACTTTATATTAAGCGCCTATTCCATCGACTAAGTAAATGCTACTTACCGAATAAAATACGACATGCCCAAATATAAAGTCACAATCTGAGATTTATGCCGTAAGAATTATATCTATTAGGTACTTTTAAAAACGGCTGTCTTCTAAATGTCTAAATTAATTAATGGTTAAATCTTTTTTGAGTATTGTGAAATAGACTCTATGAGTAAAGTTCGTGAACGTAAAGCGTTTCGAAACAATATCCTGACATGAAGAACTGTGTAAATATCAATGCTATTAATTAATTTAACCGGTTGCACAGCATGTGGGTTATTGTGCCAGCAGTAGCAGTCAAGTCGCTTGCGCCACGAAGCCGCTGCACCGTGACGTAACTCCATAGATTGTGCAATACAGTCACATAATCTTTGATGTCGTGCAACCGTTCCGCATCATCAGATTCAGCGATTTTACATCATAACAAGCCGATGCTGTTTTACTCCGCTAGATATTTTCTGGCAGTTACAATAATATAAAAACATCATCAAATTTAGAAATAAAAATACACACTGAATTGAGAATGTCATTGTATTCTGTAGACATTTTTAAAAAGGATGTAATGCAACTGGAATATCAATTTCAAGAAGTAGAGAATTGTACATTAGTGTCAGTGGAATAGTATATGTTACTCGAGAGAGTCAAGACTAAATTTAATGCTGATGGAATTTATGTTATTGTAGATTTGTTGGTATATATGGCATGGTAATTTAATTGACCCATGGGTGTACTCTCTGTTCTTACTTTCTTTCTAATTAAATCAATAATAATATTTGTGGATCAGACAAACATTTGTATAAGTACGGGAATCGAACCCACGACCTCACGATTCGTAACCGGCTACTGGCCCACTGCGCCACGGATTAATGATTTTAAATTTAAATTTTACGCGACAGGTCGCACCAAAATGAAACGCAATTATTATAACCTAGGAATTTCCCATATGAAGTTAATTTCTATAAGCTAACCGTTCTCAAAGCTTCTTCTTCAAAGCTAAGTTCCTGTCGTAAAGTCATCAGACGCTGATCACCCCCTCTCTGTAAGTCATTAATGGAAGCTATTCTATGAGCCAAGCACGATTTATCGGCTATTAATTATCGAGGAGTTAGGTGTTGAAATTGAAGTTGAAGTTTTAGGTCAAGGTTACCTAGCTACGTAGTAAGTACATCTGATTAAATATCTTTCAAACGCATCGGATTTTTTTCAAAGTGATTTTCATAGTACTACGCTACACCTGATGGTAAGTGTAGCGAATACTGTCGACCAACGATAGACACTGAATCTATCGCAGATCGGCAGAATTAATCCCGGCCTACTTAGTTGCTTCTTCACACTTCGTTTAGAGGATCCCATGTTATAGGAAGGAGGAAACACGTGCGCCGGCAAACTATTCCACAGCTTGATGGTAAGACAGAAGTAAGATTTTGCGAACCTCTTGGTCCGAGCCGAGATGGAAGAGACCACAAAGCTATGGTTTCGCAAGCCAGCACGCGTGGTTCTGTTAAGGAAAGGTGAGGAAGGAATAAGGTCAAACAAGTCCATAGTGGGAGGGTTCGTATGTCAATTTCAATCTCCTGGAAACTTTCTTAGGTAGAATAAATTAAATATCGGCGAACTTGCAATAATTTAATAAATAAATATGTAATGCTCCACATTAAAACGTCCGTTAAGCCTAGCCGATGTCTTCATTGAATTCCATCCGAATGTTTATTACTTTAATCAGTTCCTAGTATAAAAGCTGCAAAATCTTTCTCGTATTCACCTTTAGGGTCATATTTTGTTCTGAACTGATTGAAGTCATCTGGTCTCTTCTCACTCAGTACTTTTACCGTTTTTCTTACGCTTTCTTTCTGTATTTTGGTACATTTGCTGCATGACGTTGCAATAACTTCTGGTAGGAGTTCTATAAACAATATTTCAATTAAAATTTCATAGTTGTAATTAAATAGTGATTTTGAAAAGCTTTGGGATTTAACGTGAGTTTTTCTGAAACGAATAATAATTTGGATTGAATGTGTCGCCAAAGATGATCACTTAATTATCTATTATTGAGCAGAATAAATTGAATACTGACATATTACATAAATACAGATAAACAAAATACATTAATATTGACATGTAAAATTAATACAAATGAATATTAAAATCAATTGAAATCATATTTTATTAAACATATACTATTTAAACACATACTATTATTAGTCGCAAATGTCTATGATTTCGATGGCTAGAATATACCAGAAATACGGTCTCGCGGATAACTGAATAGCGCTGACTTGGCCTAATAGTGAGACATGAGGACGCTCAAGAACGGGTGAATTGGTATTAAGCCGGGATAACGCCAGACAGAAAGAAAGAAAAAGATACACTACTTAGCTTAGTTTTATTGGAGTGTAAGTGAGTCACTAACATCTTAGGCCAATGCCAACCTCAGCTGCACGTGGTATAGCTGGTTAACGGACGAGGCAATGGCGAAACTTGGTTCCCGTTGCGGATTGTGGGGGTAAGACGGCGGGTCGCCCCACATAATACCAAATTCACCGTCAAATAATTTTAAGAAGGCGGATCCTGGGATTAAGCCCGAATAACGCCAGACAGAGAGAAATACTTAGCTTAGTTGTATTACGTAGTACTATTAAGTATCCTGTAGTTGCAGTATTAGTATAAGTTGACGCACATAGATGTGATCCTGGATATATCTATTGTTACGCCTAGTGACGAAGATAACGCGAACTCAGTGTAGTTGACATAAGCACTATAAACTTATATACGTATACGCACTAACGCCTATATAACCTGGAGGGGTAATATAGGCGTTAGTGCGTACATCCACATTTCACCGAGCTTATTTACTTTCCTTTATATTAATTTATACTCAGATTTTAATAGTGCACCAACAAACAATCAAGATACAATATTTAATTAAAAAAATTTTTTTTTAATAAACTATATAGGTAAATATGAACTATATATGTTGATTCGATTAGATCTTTTTATCCTGGCACCCCAAGTGACCATACTGCACTTGATGGGATGTAAAATGCAGTTCAAAATTTTGATCGTCCAGGGACATTGCATTCCTTGACAGTCCTCAAGTACAATAGACCCGCTGCTTGTCCCGGTAGAAGCATACCGAGGTGTTATAAATATGTGTTTATTTATTATGAAAATTTGTACATCACGTTTATTATATTGCATGTTTTCGTGATGGCAATAAACGTTTCTTTCTTTCATCAGAATTATGCTGACTTGAAATCGTTTGATATACACTGGCTGACCCCGGAATGCGACTCGCCCGAATGAGCTAGTGGCTAGTGGCGGGTTATTCACTATGTGTACAATGGTTGCTATTATTCTATGGTTGCTATTAAGTCGGGTAAAAAATTGTATCAGGTATACTCTCACTATAAAAATATACCGCACGAGCGAGATGTTTACAAGTTTGACAGAATACGTGGTGCCTGTGGGAGAGTAGCCGACTGTGAAGCGAGAGTCCGCGCGTCGATTCCCGCACCGATACAAATGTTAATGTGCTCTACAAATATTTGTTTCAGATCTGGGTGTTTTGGGACCGTAAATTCTTTGTAGTTCCTGATACAGGTTAACCTAGTGTAAGGTCAGGACTATGTGTGTGACTGTTGGGTAATTTATGTAAGTTTGACGGTGCCTTCTAGCATTGCCATCTGCCAATGTAAGACTCAAAGTATTTGAATTGGGTAGGTAGGAATACGAGTAGATACTTACTTTTAAATTCGTCGGAATATTCAATATTACAAGGTCCTTTATCAAGCATACAGTCTATGTACGCTTTAAATAGGTTGTCATCACCAACGATTTTGTCTACATCTATTTTATCATATTTCTCATCATAGCACCACACCATTGGTGCAGTTAATACAGCAACTACGAGCAGTGCCTTCATTTTAATACAACCTGAAATAAAATAGGTACATTTTATAAACGAAATAGTTGATAGATGTATTAGAAAGATAACAGCATTTGTTATAAATAATATTAATGGAAACAAAGTTTAATTGGGTTGTACACCAACATCATAACTCTGACTAAATACTACTTACTTGTATATACCTATAAGAAGATATTTACTAGGTACTTTAAAAAATAGCTTATCTGTTAATTGGTGGTTAAGTTTTACCGAGTGTTGTGAAATGGCCTTACTCAAATAATAATACTTAAAGTTTTAGGTAACATTGCAGAATGCTTAAGTTGCTTCAGCCTTTTTAGGGTTACGTACCCACGAGTACACAACGGAAAACTATTTCAGAGCTTACGTCGCGGCGCGGCGCCTTCTGTGTGTCTGAACGATAATAGGTAGTCTGAATACTAAATTTTAAATCTAAATTTTCACATAATATATGTCAGTATACTGTAATCTATTACAGTAGATATCCTAACAAGCAATAAAAACTGAAATTCAAGGCTGTGTATACGGAATCCTCGGTACTAAAGTCCGACTCGCACTTAACCGTTTTTTTTAAATAGTAGAGTCCGGCAAGTGAACAAGTGGGTCACCTGATATTAACTGATATTCATCACTGATGAGCATAACACCAAACAACAGGAGAAGAATAGGGATTAGGAACTGGGGAGGATTGGCCCTTCGGAAATCTAATTACCCTGTCGACCCAGCCTATTCTTGCTGTAGACAAAAGTGTTTATAGCGTAACTCAGCCAATTACAAAATATATGTCCAATGCCTAATAATTATTCTTAACAATGTAAATTCGTATTTTGCTATAAATAGTGCAGTTTCCTGCGTATATTTGCGTTGTTTCTTTATTACTAATAGCATAACAGCGCATTTGCTACTCTTTTATTATAAGTGAACAAAGTTAAGGTACGGCTTTTAATAATATTTCAATCTAACGGTAAGTTGGTCTTTTTTCGGTATTTCTTTCAATAATTGTATATTAAACTACTGCAAAGCATTCTTAGGTAACGCTTTAGTCACAATAAAACGTTTACCTCTTGAAACATTAATAACCCCATAAATGTCGTTTAAAATGGTTTGGTCGCGTTTTGAGGATATCACAAAAGTACGTCGGTCGTAAATCCAGGCAAACGCCAGGCAGACAGAAAAGAATACACCTATGAAGGTTACAGGAAAAGGAGCACCATGTTCATCACTATAACACTAAGGATAATTCTGGTAACCTATATACGACAAGTTTAATATGAAAGAAATAATAATTTGCTTTCAAATGTTTAGGATCCGTATCTATAGGTAATCTACTACTGATTAATGGTTTCATAAAGAAAATATACTCGATATTTAGTTTTCTTCTACATAAAAACACGCACTCACGCTTGCATCCCATGTAGACAGAGACTACCGAGTGACAAAAACTACAATCCAGACATACCTCTTTTTCCTTGTCTACATTCATGTTTTTTTTTAAATACGTAATAGGCTCGCGTTTGGCCACTATCACGCCTGACGGTAAGCGATGATGTGGCCTAAGATGAAGCACGCTTGCCTAGCAAAAAACGATTCACTCGCGACTTGAAGACACCCAGATTATATTTATCGGGGAACAAAGACTCTGGCAACTTGTTCCACAATTTGGCAGTCCGTATGATGAAGGTGGAGGCAAAGCGTTTGGTGCGCGTTTTGGGAACGTCTACCATAAATGGTTGGCGTTTTGCCGTGTCTCTGGTCGTACGATGATGAAATGGGGAGGAGGGAATCAAATTATGCAGTTCCGCTGCACACTCTCCAAAATGCATCAGAATGGTTATGTGATATTTGTCTCTTTATTTTAAAAGGTTTTATTTAGATTTTTTAAAAAAATAGACCATTTAAAAATATATAAGGTATCACCCTCCAATGGCGAGGCTCAGGACCCAAGCCACCGTGCCGATGGTTAGGATCCCAGAGTGAAGAACCTCCTCACAATGAGTGCCGTGTCTAATAACACCGCTTTTTTAATCTGGCTCTTAACTACTACACTTATTATTATTGAATGCCATGAAAACTGTAACTTCAAGTTGTGGGTGGTATTGCAACTGTTTAAGGGCAGGCATGGCGCTTACTATAAAGCGAGGGATCTGCTCGTCGCGTTATTCAGGCAAATTAAAGACCTTTTTTTATAGTATAGTCCGGCCAGTGGGTCAACTGATGTTGGGTAATCTCCACCGCCCATGTGCGCCCACAAGCATAAGAATTATGGGTGCGTTTCGGACCTCAAAGGAAAGGGATAATTAAGGGATTGGGAAGGGGTGGGGGATTTGGGCCTCCGGATATCTCACTCACCGTACGAAACGCAGCAGTAAGCTGCTACATTACGCCGGCTTTCTACGAGACAGTGGTAACGACCCGGACGAGCCGGCCCATTCATGCTGTAGACAAAACTCTCTACAGCCTGGCTCTACCACTCATAAAAATGGATAGATGGGAAATGCCTTAGAATTAAACAGTTTTGGGAGAGCAAACAAACTGAACACTTACCTTTTATTATGTATCCTTAGTACTTAGCTGAGTTGATATTACCGCCATATTTATACTAGTTGAAACGGATACGCAAAATTAAAATATTTTTTTAAATGTATTTGTAATACATTTTCCTATAATCATTTGTATCATTTTGTGATAAACAATCTAAATTGCTAGTATTATTTCACGTAAAACTTGTGTTCATTAGCATTGACCTTTGTAAAATCATATTACGTGTATGTACTATAATATTACCATTTGTTTCGGTTTGAAGGGCATTGAAGCCAGTGAAATTACTGGCCATTATGACACTTAACATCTTATGTCTCGGGGTGACGAGGGCAGTAATTTGTAATTGAAGATTCTGTGGGTGGCTTTTGTTTATGCAGGCGTGGCGCTTACCATCAGGCGACCTGATCGATTTATTATTCAAGCTAATTAAAAAATAAAGAAAACTGTTAGGTAATTGATCGATAAAATCCCCATTTTTTTGTGGTATAGAGAGTTATGCTGTATACAATCTACAGCATGTATAGGTCGACCGGGGTAGTACTAATGTCTTACAGAAAACGGATGTAAAGTTGCCACTTGCTGTTGCGTTTTATAAAGCGAGTAAGATTTCTGGAGGCCCAAATCCCTCTCCCCTATCAATTTCCATTAAGGTCGCGAGAAATCCACTTCGGTAGATTTTTGTGTGACGCCATGTTTAATGGCGTACATTTTTAATAGATGTTAAATCCATCGTAGACTCCGTTTCGGTTCGAACTAAGAGGTTCGCTTCTCTTACTTCTATCGGACCATAAATCTGTGGAATAGTTTGCCGGTAATCAAAACCGCCTTCCTAAAACATGGGATCCTTGAAACAGAGTGCGAAGCAGCTATTAGGCAGGCCGCTAAAATTAAATAAATACACCCAACAGTCACACATATAGTCTTGACCCCACACTAGGTTAACCTGTATCGTGGGTATCAAGAACTATGAAGGACTTTCGGTCCCACAACACCCAGACCCGTAACAAATATTTGTGGATCACACTAACATTTATCGCGGTGCGGGAATCGAACTCACGACCTCTTGCTTCGCAGCCGGCTACTCGCCCGCTGCGCCACGGAGCTGTCTGTCGATCGATAGATACATTGTCTGACGTTGGTTTACTCTTCTCTAAGATTGCGCCACACTTACCATCATAGCGTAGTCACTTGCGAAGTCACATCACTTTGCCACCGCTTAGCCCGGATAAAATAAAATAATAAGAAACAAGATTATAATATAGCAAATATTTTTTTATTTAGTAATTAGAGTCTCAAGGTAGAAGAATTTATACTTAAATATTTGCTTTTCATAATAAAATTAAGACTGCCAGTATCTACATCGCATAAAAACAATTACAAAGCATTTTCTTAATATGTATAATTTGATTTAAGTATACCGTGTGGTGTTAAATGTCCAATTATAATATTAATTTTATAGAATGAGTAATTTAAGCATATAATTATTTTTAATAATCGACTAATTGTCTGTATTTTAATATGAAAATATCTTTAAGCAAAGTTACACGACTCTATGCCTAACTCTGACTACTTAACTGACTATCCGGGATTACAAACTCTTTTGACCGAGGATCAGTAGAGGTAACCAACGTGAGGAATGGAACTGTGTATCGATAGAATTGTCCTTAAGATTCATACTGGCTGTCAGATAACGTACAGCCTAAAGCAACATTTAGATGAAAATAAATTTTAGCATGATACAGGAGGGACATAAGACAACTTTTGTTTACGACGGTGTAAAGAAATCACATACTATGGGAATCTGTGACACATACCAACAACACCTACGAGGGCTTCGCACCAGACACCTGTAGATACTGCATTGTTACAAGAAACAAGGCCACCGTCGGAGCCATCGATTTATCATCCCCCAGTGCTTAGCGGATTCGTGAAATTTAAATTAACTCTTGTTTCTCTTGTATTTTTTGTATCCTTAGCTGCAGCCGTCCGTATATAGGCCGCGTCATACAGCTTGAAAAAGTAATTATTGTATGACAGGCCTTGTATTCTTGTATTCGATTTGGATTAAATTTGACACATACGTAGACTTGGATCAGGACATACTTTTTTATGGCATAGGCCGGCAAACGAGCAAGTGGGTCACCTGATGGTAAGTGATCTCCACCGCCCATGTACGCCTACAATACCAAAAGAATCATGGGTGCGTTGCCGACCTTAAAGGAAAGGGATAATTAAGGAATTGGGAAGGGGAGGGGGTTTGGGCCTCCGGATATCTCACTCACCGTACGAAACGCAGCAGCAAGCTGCTACTTTACGCTGGTTTTCTATGAGACAGTGGTAATAATCCGGACGAGCCGGCCTATTCATGCTGTAGACAAAAGTGCCTACAGCGTGGCTCTACCACTCACATTTGTAACTTTTAAACGGCTGAACAGACTTTCTTCAAACGTAGTTAAGAGCCATGCATTCAGATCATACACACACCCACAGACAGGCAAAGGGGTTAAATTCATCTGAGAAACACAATTTTTATGTCCTACTAGGTTTTGCTAGCGGCTGCGCCAGCGTTAACGTCCTTTTCCGGGATAAAAAAAGAATATGTCCTTATCCCGGTCATGGTATACCTATGTGCTAAATTTCAGTAAAAACTGTTCAGCCGTTAAGGTGTGATTGACTAACAAAAATCCAAATTCACAAACTCACAAACATCCAAACTTTCATATTTATAATAGTAGTAAGATAAAAGCTCATGGTAAAATATTTAGTAAAATGTTGTTGTGTATACATTGTTTGTAGACTGCAAATTATATTGAACCATTCGATGCTTGGTACTTATTTATGGTTTGGTATAATATGTCTTGAGAAACCCATGGTACATGTAAACTAATTGACACCACGCGTGTATAAATGTGGAGTAAAATTATTTTTCCTTGCCTATCTACATCGGACATCTTGTACAAACGAAGGTGAGGAAATGCAATGTTTATAATGCGATTTTAAAATAACTATACGTTTAGTTAATTGAAAAATTGACCTTAAGAAAAATAATATATTTAAAGTTAAAAGTAACAAATATAAATTGTAATTTGAACCCTAGATTTCCTTCGTATGTCAGGAATACGTACATACGTTGGATATATTTTATGCAATTTGTTATTTTTCTGGAGTCGGATGAGTGAATACTCATTGAAACGAATTTCGGGGTCTATAAGGCCGTTCAGGAACAACAGTAATGTCCAATACTACGATTAAAATTATTCACTTCGGCAATATTCGGAAATTTTACAAGTTCGGATATGTGATAATTACTGCAGAACATTGCCAAAGAGCATAATTTATATCGTCATAATGTATATGTGTGGCTGTTGGATGTATTAAAATACTTATGATTATACCAAGGGAATCATGGGTATATTGCCATCAGTGAGTGCAGAGTGTCTACATGCCAAAATTCCCGCTTGCCAAAGTACTCGATGTGTAATAAACGCGCCTTCAGCTGACGTTGCATAATTAGGTATTTATTTCAAGAAGATGCGTGCACTCCGAATCTGCTTTCACGGCACCTCTTAAAATGTAGTGTACAGTAAGTACAGTAATAGGAACGACATGAGCACAGAATCATCCCCTTATGCATTGTAAGGCGTGAAATGCACAAACAATACCTATATTTATGGGCCCCAAGATACAAGCATATGCTTAGTTTGGGTCCCACTGTTTAATATTGCCATAAATTTAATATGATAGTTATTATATGTTGATTGATTGTATTTATGAGACTATCAAGTGAATTTTACTAAATATTTGTGAGTTTATGAATTTGGATGATTGAATCAATCACGCCTTAACGGCTTTGGATTAAATTTGGCATACAGTTAGACCATGAACTGAATTAGGACAAAGGCTACTTTTTATCTAGGAAAACGACATGCACGCGGACGGAGACGCGAGCAAAAGCTAATAGAGATATACAAGAAATTTGTCCACAGAAAATCAGCCATGTAGGTCCTCGCAATATTATGTCTGTTCGCGCTTGGCACACTATCAGCACCCGAACGGGACGGTGACATTTACGACAAGTTCAATACAATGATGATTATGAAAAACGCCGAGCTAAGAAATAAGGCGCTGAACTGCCTCATGGACCGGGGACCCTGTGACGAATATCAACCTATTAAAGGTACAATCCATATAATAATAATGTAATGTGACTACATTGTATTGCAAAGAAAGTTTAAACTAAAGAATGTTACTCATATAATATTGTGAATGCTGTACACACCTTCAATAGGCATGTGCATCAGTTTTTTTAATATTGTTATTATTTGTAGTAATTTTAATACATGTGTCTTAATTTAAATGAATAAATAAATAGCAAGTTTCAGTATCTGCCTTCGGGCGGCTTAAACACTAGGTTAGCTATAAACCATTTCATATAGATAGATAGACAAATAGTTTAAACAAAGACTCATAAATTTTCCTCAATAAATAAATGCTTATGATTCGTATTATATTTACATATAGCTACAATAACTTTGTAAGCTTCCACAAAAACATAAGCAAATAGTTAACTAAAGTTTTAAAGATTTGTAATCTAAAAAGTCATTAATGTTCTCTGTATTCAATATTTTTTTATATCAGATTTATTTTTAATGTTTTGTCTTTATTTATTACAGAAAAAGGACCGCGTATCATTAAGACGAGATGCGAGGATTGCACTCCGGAACAGAAAGCCGTGTTTGATGAGTCTATGAAAATGTTGGAAGAAAAATTCAACGATGACTTTATGGAAGTTATGGCTAAATATGCATAATAATTATATTTATTATCAGTTATTTAATTCTTAAATCGTCAATATTAACATATTTTTCTAATCATCAAAATAAATGTATCTATATTGATATAGTGTTTGTTTTCAAAGATAACGTTCTTAAATTTTAGCAAAAGCAGAACAATAACTTGCCACAACCAGATAGTGGCCAGTGGAATTAAGGTTACGTATACTCAAATACAGGATAAATTTATCATTGAGCAAAAGAAAGCAGATTGAGGAGATGGGGGATTTGTTGGGCATCCGGAAATTTTAATGACCGTACGAAAAACTACAGAAAAGCTGTCACTTCACGTGAGCTGATCAAGCTAGTTTATGATGTATGTAGACAATTTTGTCTACAGCACGAATGGGACAGCTTGACAAGGTCGTTACCATTGTCTTACAGAAAATTGAAGTAAAGTAGCGGCTTGCTGCTGTATTTCATACGGTGAGTCAAATATCCGGAGGTCGAAATCCGTTTTCACAATCCATTAATTATCTCTTTTCTATAAAATCGACAACGTGCCCATGACTTTTCTGGTATTCTGCGCGTATTTTGGTGGTGGAGATCACCTACCATCAGGTGACCCACAGGTTCGTTAGCCGGCTATAAAAAAATGTAGACAATACCGTTTACAGCATGCCTTTACCATTTATGACTAGCTTAATAATAAAGTTGAAAATTAAGCTGGAATAACAGCAGACAGATGCTCTAGTCACCCACCAGGCCATGTCATACATAAATCAGTGTTCTCGGGTCTTCGTATAAGGATAAACTCTCACGCTCCCAGGAATTACCGGGTCCCAGGAACGTGAAACAATGTATCACCCACGTTTTTGTTTATATAAATGTGTTCAAGCACTAACAGCAAGTAAAAAACCGTATAAAATAATACTTACTTTAAAATACATTA
The DNA here is from genome assembly GCA_905332985.1 of Mimas tiliae. Lineage (NCBI taxonomy): Eukaryota > Metazoa > Arthropoda > Insecta > Lepidoptera > Sphingidae > Mimas > Mimas tiliae. The sequence goes on along the minus strand of HG995256.1, from coordinate 8,499,240 downwards.
GTATAAGTCTCTTGTTTTCCTCTTTTCACAATGGTTGCTCTGATTATCAGTAATTATTGAATTTGTTGTGACGTTGTGTAGTTTTATTTAAATATTTAGTTGATTCTCGTATCCCTTCTCGAGTTTCGGAGATTTCCCGACACAATTCCCGGGACGAGATGCTTTCCAAATCCCGGGATATTGCAGTAATATAAATTGATGAAACCCTAAAATTCTATTTCCACGAATATCATGGAGCACCCTCGTCAACTTGGTGAGTTGCTTTCTAATTATCGGGCAATCTCGGGATTTTCCGGGGACGTAAATTGAGTGGTAGAGCCACGCTGTAGACACTTGTCTACAGCATGTATGGGCCGACTCGTCCGGGTCATTACCACTGTCTCACAGAAAACCGGCGTAAAGTAGCAGCTTGCTGCTGCGTTTCGTACGGTGAGTGAGATATCCGGAGGCCCAAACCCCCTCCCCTTCCCAATTCCTTAATTATCCCTTTCCTTTAAGGTCGGCAACGCACCCATGATTCTTTTGGTATTGTGGGCGTACATGGGCGGTGGAGATCAGTTATCATCAGGTGACCCACTTGCTCGTTTGCCGGCCTTTACCATAAAAAATAAATAAATATGAAACTCTAGTGTGTATAGACAATCTAATATATAAAATTCTCGTGTCACAATGTTCGTTCCCATACTCCTCCGAAACGGCTGGACCGATTTGTATGAAATTATGTGTGCATATTGGGTAGGTCTGAGAATCGGCCAACATCTATTTTTCATCCCCTTAAATATTAAGGGTGGTCCACCCCAAAATTACATTTTTTGTTTTTTTTATGATACAGCATTAAAAAATACATACAACCCAAAATGTTCACCCTTCTACCATTAACCCCTATTTTTTAATAGTCATTTTAGTATTTTTGTTAAGCGCGTTTCTTACCGGGGGCGCCCACAAGGCTTCTTTAATCCTGAAAATAGGCATTCACGCGGGCGGAGCCGCGGGCAACAGCTAGTAATATGTATAATAGATTCTATTTCCACGAAATCACGGAGCACTGACGTCAGACAGTCGTAAAACCAATTAAAATAAAATAATTTATGAATTTTTTTAAATCAACTTGATACTTTGGATTAAAATCGTTTGCGTCAGAATGCTTTGTAGAAATATGTACATGTAGCATAAAAAAACTTGTAACAAAAATTAAATCGACTCAAAAAAACTAAAAAAGCTGAAAATGAAACTAATTTGTTGAGGTGTTAAAAAAATTATATCTGTTCATAAATCCTTGCATAAAGGTGTTTTAGTCTTTCATCCCCGATTTCATACCTTTAGGGGTAGAATTAGTTCTTCAAATCGGTCTACCGCAGTAAACCCTATCGAATTCAATAAGAATCATCCAAATCGGTTTACATTTGGCGGAGTTATGCATGAATATACATAAAAAATATACAACGTATAATAGCAATGTATAATATGTATATGTATGTATACGGTAAGTATTTTATCCTGCATAGTGCAAATCCAATTGCATTACTAGGACATAATTATACTAATAGTAATGTGATCAATCTTATCGATCTTAATAAACGAGTAATTCAAAATAACGTGAAATTTTAGGATGATCAAAGATCCGGTACAATTTATAATAATTTAATGATATGACAGTATCTTTGTGTATTGCTCTGAAAATAAATGCCTTTTCTTTCATGAATTTGAGTCGTTGAAACGTTTGATACTTACTGCGATTTAGATAAACTAACTTCGGCAAGTGCCGATTCAACTTGATGTTTAATTCACGAAAAAATACAAAGGGAATTCTTAATTCGACGCGTATTTTTATGACGAATCGTTAGCTAAAATTTAGTTTTTAGCTGCGTAGGTTTTAAAACTACGCTATAAACTTTATTTTACCAAAATATTGGAAGCTGGAGTGTAAGTGGACCAGCAACATCATAGGCCCAACGCCAACTTCATCTACGAGTGGTACACTCTGCTGATTAAAGGACAAGGCAATGGTGGATTTGTATAATATCAAATCCACCGTCGAATCATAATGGAAAGGCGGATTATTGTTATTTGAAAGCCTCCGTAGCGCAGCGAGCGAGTTGTCGGTTGTAAAAGGTGTAGGTTCAATTTATTTTTTAAAATGTTTGCCCACGGTTTCGGCCTTTTCTGGGATAAAAAATACGGTCTATATGCTAATCCAAGTCTTTTTCTACCTTTGTGTCAAATTTCATACAAATCCGTTCCAAAGGTGTGATTGATTAACAATCAAAATTCACAATGTCACAAATATCCAAACTTTCACATTTATAATAGTATAGTAGCAAGTAGGACTAGGATTATACATAATATGTTGTTTTAGTTATAGCCTACCATACTCGACCGCATACTTTCATATACCATTTTAACGGCGACGTGATTAAAATCTAAAGTCGATCCTAACTTTATAGGAATATTTTATAAACTATTATAACTTCTTCAATGCCTAAACTGTAAAGAACGGTTATTAGGGTTCCTTATTACATTGCATAAAAACGATAACTTTTAATATAGTATGGTAGTCGTATGTAGCATTTTTTTAAATAACTATATTTTTGTAACAATATATATTACTTTTTTTGTATTAAATAGTTTATTATTACAATCATTCAAGATCGCCTACTAAAATTCGAGGAAAGGGTTAAAAAAGTTTGCAGCGTGGATTTTTTATACCTTGAGTATGTGCTTACACATTAACAGTTTTTTATTTTATAACAAACATAATTTCCTCATGAAATTTACTTCTATCTAGCGGGTGGTAAAAAAAACTGCCACTCTTTTATGAAAGTAGTAAATACGAATTTATACCAGTTTAACCATATTTAAGGAAAATAAGTCTAGCTCTAAATGTTTCTAACAAATTTTTCCTGTCTATTGATTAACCATTTGCGTGGAGTGATAGAGTGATATTATTTAAGCACAAGGAACCTTGGTTGGTATTAAATAACCGCAAAAAAATCAAGCACTATTTTTAGAAGTCATTAAATTTACATACAAATAAGTGTATAAAGGGCAATAAAATAAAATAAACGATTTGATTATGACCAAAGCACACCGAAACAGATCGCGTAGCAACTCATAGCATCGTACGAGAATATGTTTGTTTAGATATATTATGGCGCTTTCATTCGTTGTTTTGTTACAGTTAGTGTCATCAACTTATAATTATTTGTAAAGACCGGTATTATTAATACAAAATATAATCGAATATTAATCTTTCTTTCATTAAATATACAATTTTTTTTTGGCTTTTTGGTTTCTAAGTGATTTTTTAAAAGCAGCGGTAGCTCAGTGAGGAGAGCCAGGACTGGTACGTACTGTCGAGACGAAAGTCACAGGTTCGAAACTAGTTTCAAGAGTATCTCTGAGTATTTAAAGTTATGTGTGCATTAATGGAATTGTTAATAAATATGGTGAAGGAGACATCGTGAGGAAACCTACATTTTTTTTATGGTATAGGCCGGCAAACGAGCAAGTGGGTCACCTGATGGTAAGTGATCTCCACCGCCTATGTACGCCCACAATACCAAAAGAATCATGGGTGCGTTGCCGACCTTAAATGAAAGAGATAATTAAGGAATTGGGAAGGGGAGGGAGTTTGGGCCTCCGGATATCTCACTCACCGTACGAAAAGCAGCAGCAAGCTGCTACTTTACGACGGTTTTCTGAGAGACAGTGGTAATGACCCGGACGAGCCGGCCCATACATGCTATAGACAAGAGTCTAAAGCGTGGATCCCGTTGCGGGTTGTTGAAGTCAGACGGCGGGTTGCCCTATATAATACCAAATACCGGAAAATCTAAATTACGAGAAGGCGGACCCTAGCATTAAGCCGTAATTTGTTTCAAATCAAATCAAATTATTTATAGATTCCATAAAATGATGTACATCATTTAGATAAGGTCAAATTTTAACTCTACCGCCAGTTTGGAAAGCTGTTTCACTAGAGAAAAACGGGTTAGAAACATAGACGTTTGATCAGTGAGCTGAAGGAACATAGATTCTATTTATACTGAGATAGATTACGTCTATTGTTAAATACCTAGCGTCTCTTCTTACGTCAGACTTCGAATGACAGCAGTCGTGAAGCCAAATCAGAATTCCTTGATACGAGTCGTAAATTCAGAGATTTAAATGAAAAGGAAAATGTATGTTTTGATTTGCAGCTTCGCTCATTTCGTCAATGGTTTATTACCCTTATAATTCATAAGATAAGATAATACTTAATGTGTCAATAATTAGTATAAAACTTTTATTTATGTATGGTGTCATAGTCAACAAGACATATTTAAATACAGTCGTTAAAATATTGTGCTGAATTTAGAATTTTACGTGAGTAGTTTAAATTTGTTTTAGTTTAATGAAGAGTATTAACCAACCCCCATTTTTATTCTTACAGTGAAAATGAATGTTTATTTATAACTTAAATAATATGATCTTATAATTCATTTGTATTTACAAACCGCGTATAAAATTATGCCCCTAGGCGTTCTAGATAAAACCTGAAAGATACTTTGCCAATAACATGGGCCCCATAACGGATGATAGGATCTTTTTTATGTCCCGCTTAGCTATAAATTGCGAGATAGAATCGGTATCCCAGTCTGTTAGTTACTGATATTCGTCGCCGATTAAAGGGTAAGAGCATCCGTTTTAATTTGAGCATTTTGTTATTGGTATACGATTTTTATTTATTCGGAAGTATAATCAGTATCAGTATTATCAGTACTGTGTTGCGGTTCGCGCCACAGCGCAGAAATATGCTGAGTGGTCACGTCATGCAACTACGTAATAATTAGTTAATTAAGTTTTATTTACTGTTTTGTACATGCGTATAATAATAATAACGTTTATTTGTTTGATCCACAATTTTCAAATTAAAATTTTTGTACACTGTAACTTAAACTCAAAGACTTTAATGTATACTACTAGACGAGTTGTTTAGAAGTAAAATTGCGTCACATAACGCAGGAGTTTGACAGCTCACAGACAGGGAGCGCAAAATGGGTACTAGTTGAGAGTAAGTGAGATGGTAATATTTAGTTACGGACAATTAACCGCAACTTAGTTGTACAATTTCTATGTACAGCGCAGCTTGTCTAGTATTATACATTAAAATATTTGCTTAAACTAGGTAATAAACCTGTGCTTTAAGTGACAGTTTATTCATTGTTGGTCAGCTAGATACAGTTTTTGGTGATAACAGACTATGATTATTTTACCAAAGGTTGAAAATAAACATATTGACAGCCTCCGTGGTGCAGTGGGCGAGTAGCCGGATGCGAAACGTGAGGCTGTGGGTTCGATACCTGCACCGAGACAAATGTTTGTTTCACCCACAAATATTTGTTTGTGTGTTGTGCGACCGCAAGTCCCTCGTCAGTCAACTATAACGTTAAAAATATAATTAAACAATTTTTAATTAGTTTAATGATTGACCATTAGACTGAAAATGCACCGACTCAAAATTATTTATTTTTATGCGCTTTAAATTACATCTTTTTAATGTTTCAGGGCATAATGCAGGCGCTCGCAGTACTTTTTTTGTTGGTCGTTGGCGCATTCTCAATAGAACTGAAACATGATGGAGATATCTACGACATCCTGGATGTGAGGAAGATTGTTGAAACTGATGAGTTAAGAACCGTTGCGTACGCCTGTCTCATGGACCAGGGCCCTTGCAGTAAAGAATATCAGATTATCAGAGGTATATTTTTTCCTTTCTGCCCGGCGTGTTGCCAGGGTCCATATAACTACTTAGGTATCTGGTAGTACGGCAGTGATTCCGCCAATGTTTATTTATGGTCGTTCCTTACAGATAGATTTGCTTACTATAAATAGAGTTTAGACAGATCTTCCATAGATTACTGGCTTACATTACAGATCTGGGTGTTGTGGGACCGCAAGTCTCTCATAGTTCCTGATACCCACGATACAGGTTAACCTAATGTGGGGTCAGGCCTATTGTATAATATAGAATTGTACCCGATATGGCGATAGGCTCGCCCCCTATCAAATCATGGAAAGGAAATAAGCTCGGCGAAATGTGGGTGTACTAGTTACACCTCTGCCTACCTCTTCGGGGATTTCAGGCGTGAGTGCGTGTGTATGTTAATGTATAAAGCAACAATTCATTAAATTAATTACAGATGTTATTCCTCGCATTCTGAAAACCAAGTGCGCCGACTGCAACCCCTCTCAAAAGGCTATGTACGAGTATAATGCAAAATATCTACAAAAGAATCACAACGATCTATTCAGAGGAATGTTAGAGAGATACGGAAAATGATTTCAAATAAAGTTTTGGACGCTGCAATTTCGTTTTTTTCCGCTTTACTCCGTTTCCTCATTCGCACTTCGACGAATCGTCCTTTTTCGGATCGTGATTTACGAATCGTTTTTTTTGGGTAGCTCATTTTTTTAATATCATAGACTGGCAAAGGAGCACGCGGATCAGCCAATGTATATCCAGTAACTTCAGATCGGCATAATTCTGCTGACCATCCAGGAACACAATATCTCTAGACGGTTAATATTAGAGATCGGGAGTTACTGTTAATACTGTTAATAGAGTGGCAGAATCATCGCATTAGTTCCCCTGGTTACGTATTAAAATATATTTATATATATATATATATTCTGTTTCGTTTTCTTAGTCCTCTTTGCACCTGCCATCTACATCTCTATATCACCCTAAGGTTGACTGGGAGAGAATGCTTATAGCATTAAGTCCGCCTTTATACTACATGTATATGAAGCGTAAAATAAATAAATACAATATATTATATGTGGAACGCACTGCACTAATAAGGTGTCGTGCTTATCATCAGGCGAGTGTCCTGCTCGTTTCATCATTCAAACAAATGTTTTTTTTTCAAAGTTCATGGTAATAAGCTTAGTAAACAGCGTTTTGCATGTTGTGTGATTGCTTTACCACCTTTACCTACTACTTCAAGCGTCAGATTATAAATAATTAAAATATATCTACTTTTTTGTACTTAATAGATTTTAATTATATGGCAGATCTCTCTTATACCAGATTCTGTCACGATGGGTACCACCTCTGTCGATTTTCGCCGCTAAGAAGCAGCACGTAAGCACTGTTTGATTTCGGTTTGAATGATATGTAAGCTAATAATATAATATTGTATAGTGTGTACGTACTATTCTTGCGTTTGGCATGTGACTTCACGTAAGCGGCCCAACGGAAGACCAGCACTAGTTTTATTACCAGCTTATGCTGAGTTGGTGTCGTTTTTGTGATGAGCACATCTAATTTAAGTGTTTTTTGTATTTATAATATTCGTTTTCCTTGTAATTTTTGCTTTTTGCGAATAAATATTTTTTCTTTCTTTCTTCTTTCTAATAACATTGCTGGGCACTATAAACATTGATACCCTAATCTCGGGCAATGCAGTGTTATACAGTACTGTGTAATTTAAATTTCCGAGATTTTCTGTTCTGTGTGTGGGCAGGCATAGCGTTTGCCATCAGGCGAGCGACCTTCTCGTCTCGCCAGTCGGGCAAATAAAATATATGTACGGGTTTAATGTGTCTTATATCACATTTACGTTATCGAAAGGGCATAAAACGTCGACGAGCATTGGCCTCCGTAGATAGATTATGTATTTTATTGTAGGTATCGCTGTAAGGTCAGGTACAGGTATGTTGCTTGACTTGAACTTGCTTATTCATGGCTAGGATTCATGGATATAAAGGTTAGATTTATTTTAAACGTAGAGTCAATCATCAAACGTAGAGACTGCAAGGTGGCGCATTTGTAATGCGTACGCGTTACAATTGAGGCTAACACTGAAATCTCGGGTTCAATCGGGTCGGGTAAAGTGGTATTAAGTGTTTTCTATTAAGAAATGCTCAGTATCAGCCCGGAGTCTGGTATTTGTGCCCGGTATGGCGATAGGCTCGCCCGCTATCACATAAGGGACGGAGATACGCTCGGCGAAATGTGGGTGTACTGGTTACACCTCTGCCTACCCCTTCGGGGATTACAGGCATGAGTGCGTATGTAGAGTCAATCGAGTAAGTTTGCTGCTGGTGTAAGCTGATCTCCACCGTCACTATCACCCATTATCATGTGTGGAGATATTCAGATATTTTGAGTTTGTGAATTTGGATGTTTGTTAGTCAATCACACGTTAACGGGTTAACGGTTTTGGTTGAAATTTGACACACAGATAGACCATGACCTGGATTAGGACATAGGGTACTTTTAATACCCGAAAATGCAGTAAACGCGGGCGAAGCATAATAAACAATATGTTTTATTTTTAGTGCACGTAATAAACTTGAATAATCAATACCAACTTTAATGACTCAACCGGTAATAACTACATTAATTAGAAAAAGATATAGATAGAGGAATAGCTTAACAGATTTTCCTACGAAATAGGTAAGAATCATCTTGATTAATACCGGTTTTAAAATAAAAAATAACTACATACAAACCGGTCCATTCGTTTCTTAGATGCTATACGCCATTGACAGATACTCGTAGATATAGATACTGACTGGCAGACTGAGTGATCGACAGACAGACAAACAAAGAAGTAAAACTAATGATGTGCTTTTTTATAACATTTTTTTATACGATCAAGTGGGTCACCTGATGGTAAATGATCTCTACCGCCCAAGTACATTCACAATGCCAGAAGAATCATGGATGCGTTGCCGACCTTAAAGGAAATGGGTAATTAAGGAATTGGGATGTATTTGGGCCTCCGTTTATCTCACTCACCGTATGAAACGCAAGCCGCTACTTTTTTTTATAGCATAGGCCGGCGAACGAGCCAGTGGGTCACCTGATAGTAAGTTATCTCCACCACCCATGTACGTCTATAATACTAAAAGAATCATGGGCGCGTTGCCGACCTTAAAGGAAAGGGATAATTAAGGGATGGGGAAGGGGAGGGGATTTGGGCCTCCGGATATCTCACTTACCGTACGAAACGCAGCAGCAAGCTCCTACTTTACGCCATGTTTCTGTGAGACAGTGGTAACAACCCGGACGAGCCGGCCCATTCATGCTGTAGACAAAACTGTCTACAGCGTAACTCTACCACTCTAAATACTCTATTTTATGTCGGTCTTTTGTGAGACAGTGGTAACGTCTCGGTCGATCCGGCCAAAGTAAAATATGGCATGATCAAATTCGAATTTAATTTGAAAATTACAAAGTAAGTAAGAAACAGCCTCCGTGTCGTAGTGTGCAAGTAGCCGGTTGCGGAGCGTGAGACCCTGGGTTCGATTCCCACACCGAGGCAAATGTTGGTGTTGTCCACAAATAATTGTTTCGGGTCGGGGTGTTGTGGGACCGCAAGTCCCTCGTAGTTCCTGATACTCACGATACAGGTTAACCTAGTGTGGGGACTATGTGTGTGACTGTTGGGTGTATATATATAAATGTAAGGAATGAACTGCGCCCCACTCTCAATCTTTATAGACATGGCTTAATAGTTCAAAGATAATAATGTTCATTACAAGTGCCCTTATAAATGAGAGGTGAACGATTCACTGCCTATCTGCAGTAGACACAAGTTTCTTATAAAGGTAAGTCGAGACGAAAGTATTTTATATTTATTTATTAATGCTACGTAAGTACGATATCCTTTGTGGCGTAGTGGGCGAGTAGGCGGCTGTGAAGCTAGAGGCTGTGGGTTCGATTCCCGCACCGAGACAAAACGTTTGTGTGATCCACAAATATTTGTTTCGGGTCTAGTTGCTTCCTCCCCAGAGGGGTTCACGCAAGGCAGGCGCATGAATTTCTTGGAATTGTATTATTTCCTAGAGACGTCAATTAAGATTATTTCTGACTCAATAACGGAGCATAAAACATTAACTGGTTCTGATTGAGGAAAACACCAACATTTAAGAAATTACTAATAGACGATTAAATCTGAGGAGCTATTAGTAAATTACTAAGATAAGTTAACTCTCATAATGCCCAGTAATTTTGCTGGCTTCAATGTCCTTCAAACCGCAACTCAACAATGCTTCTACACTATTGCTTGGCGGTAGAAACAGACAAAGCGGTGGTACCCAGACGACCTCTCGCAAACGACGCACTTTTGTGAGTGGTAGAGCACGAATGGGCCGGCTCGTCCAGGTCGTTACCACAGTATCATAGAAAACCAGCGTATAGTGGCGGCGTTTCGTGAGGTGAGTGAGATATCCGGAGGCCCAAATCCCCCTTCCCTTCCCAATCCCTTAATTATCCCTTTCCTTGAAGGCCAGCAACGCGCCCATGATTCTTTTGGTATTATGGGCGGTGGAGACTACTTACCATCACGTAACCCACTTGCTTGTTTGCCAGCCTATGCCATAAAAAAGAAGATAATGATAATAACACAGACACCCGTATAAAAGAAAACCTAATTATTATTATCTATATACATTCTTATATATTTACTTTTACAGACATAAAATGAAGCTGTTACTACTGTTATCCATGGCAATATTTGGCGTAACAGTAAGCTCAACAAATGACGGAGATGTGTTCGATAAATTAGACATACAAAATATTTTCGAGAGCGAAGACAAAAGAAGACAAGCCTTCAACTGTCTAATGGACCGAGCTCCGTGTGGAAAATACCAAATAATTAGAGGTAATCTGATAGCCTCTGTGGCGCAGTGGGCGAGTAGCCGGCTGCGAAGCGAGAGGCCGTGGGTTTGATTCCCTCACCGAGATAAATGTTCGTGTGGTCCACAAATATTTGTTTCGGGTCTGGGTGTTGTGGGAACGCAAGTCCTCGTAGTTCCTGATATCCACGATACAGGTTAATCTAGTGTGGGGTCAGAACTATTTGTGTGACTGTTGGGTGTAAAAAATAAAATAAATTAAATCATGTAATATAGTTACTAGCTTAGAAATCTGAATAGCATAATCGGTTATATATGTCAGTATTAGCCCGTGAAACATATTTTTCGTAATTTTTAATGTCATAAAATATCGGTAAAAACCTTTTTTCCTGGTACGGTTAAGTAATTTATTGCACTGACCTTATGGTAAATACATTAATAAAGTAAAATGTCGTCGAGTAGCGTGGAATCACTTGACGGTCGCCAGAACGAAGATATTGCATATATACTTAACTAGCTGACTATTCAAATCGACTCGGAATGAGTCGGCAGGACTTTCATGTAGATACAGTGGTCGCTATCCAGTCAAATATTTATCAGATACGAGCTTTTGCTCATTTCTGCAAACTTAGTTGGTTATTAAATTTTTTATTTTACTTTAGTTACGATGTTTTTATTTTACTATTTTTAGTGAAATAATCCTCAAAATAGTTTTAGTCTTTTATCCTCGATTTCAATGTCTTAAGCTTTTCTTCTTGAAATTTGAAATTAAAATGGGACCAAGTTCGAGCTACTTTTTCGAATGAAATAAGAATCATCAAAATCAGATCATTCTGTGAAAGGGTTATGCGTGGTTATAATACAAAAAAATACGCGTCGAATTGAAAGTATGCTCCTCCAATGTTTTCGTCGGTTAATAAATAAAATGGTATATTAAGACAGTGTGTTTATTTACCTGAATGACGAGTCGATCAGGTCGCTGGCCTGATGGTAAGTTACACGCCTACCCATAAAAAGTGGCAACACCACTCAGAACTTTGAATTGAAAAGTATTGAAAGTTTAAAAAATAATAATAATATGTAGCAGTATTACTATTCTTTACTGATTAAAAAATAAATAAGAGTATATATAAGTCACACTCAGCAAACAGTAACTAAATGGTTTTTTTATTTACAGAAAAATGTCCTGATATATTGAAGACGGATTGCGCTAACTGCACTCCTAATCAAAAAGTAAAATACCAAGAACTAATGAAGAGGTTGGAGTTAGAACATAACGCAGAGTACAGACAGATGATTCAAAAGTTCAAAGGTTAATATTGTTTACGAATTAGAAAATAAAATTAAGTTTTATCGGATTTCCTATTTCTTCTTAGTTGGCCTTTCGTAATGTCTAATATCCGCTCCAAATACTAGTCATGCAGTGACATGCTGAATACGAGGATGTGGAGGATAGTCTTATCTCGTCTTAGGCGATTTCCTAGGTACATTCGTCAAAATAATTTCCCAGAAACACGCCTTGGTCAATGTGTCGAGCGAGCTTCAAGAGATAAAAAAACTCTCAATGACATGAAATTATACTACCTATAATGATTTCATTAATTTTGTTGTTCATATACTACTACATTATGCTGTTGTCACCAGACTATTTTTAGTTTTTTCTGGTTTTAGTTTAAAATCAACCTCTAGATGACCTTTGTAACCTATCACGTACTTAGCTATAGTTAAGTCCGCAAAGAATATTTTTGTAGTACTGTTATACTAACATTGTGTCCTGTTAAACTAACATTATACACGCAATTTATAATAGTATACTATTCGATAATCAAATAGACACAAATTACGAATAGATTTTCAAGTCACCAGGTTTAGTAAGAACTAGAAGTCTATTTTCTCATTATTCGGGGTTAAAAAAGCATTAATTACTCTTTGAAAGGTTTAGGATCTGGCAATGAAAGTTCCGTCAAAATCTGCTCAGCAGTTTCCAAAGTTAGCCCGGACAAACAGACAGAAAAATCTTTTGAAAAAGCTTGTTTGGGTTTTTATGCTGTATAACCATAAGAGCGAAAAAGATATTATTTTAGAACATAACAATCACAGAAACTTTATTTATACATACATATGTATAAATATAGATTATACATATAGATTTATAATGACTAGACGTGAATACACCATCAATTTAATAAAAAATACTGTTCGTATTCTCTTACAGCGGCTTCATACGGTTCTAGCTTAGTTGATCAACTGAATTGAATAAACAAAATGTATGGTTGTTGTTGATGATTTGGGTCAATAGTCTGTTGTTTTGGTTAAAATCGCATGCGATTTAGCAGTTAATCAACTAAAACCGTGTGGACCGCTATTATTTGCTAGATTAACATTTGAAATTTTTATTATATATGGCGTTGGATTTTTTCCTACTCGGACCCGCCACGTCTCTGCCTGCCAAATAACACTTATACGTATATGGTCGCAAACTACCAAAAAAATAGGGTCTTTATGACCGATGGAGATCACTTACCATCAGATAACCTTGGTGGTAACTTGTTTACTGACCTCCTATAAAATTGTTTTTTGACTTTGACAGAGCACTTAACTTTAGGAGCAACTGTCCTTATTTTTTTGGTAGTTAATATTTAAACGTATGTAAAGGCCTATTTTGAGGTACGCAACCCAGACAATAGACCATGAAGAAGGGCGATAGCGTCATGTCCTCATTGAATGCAATTGTATAAGTATGGTTTGAGGTATGCGATCGAGACAGGCGAGCGGGACACGCGTCCGTTTGCATCACATCTGCCCATAAACAGCACAGACAGAAAAACAGATATAGGGGTCAAACGTATAACACCCCTTTTATTTTTAGGGGGAGAAAAAACTTCTTCCCGCTAGGCACAGAACGAATGTTTCAGCATCCTCGCTTGTAGTAATGTAGTAACGTAATGTAGTCAGCAACCTTCTTGATGTTTGACTCCTTGTCTCCGTACTTAGCCTGGGAAATTACCAATGTCGGGCCATTGTACGTGAAGTGTATGACAGTTAGAAGTAGAAGCAAGCTCAACTCGTACTAGAAGCGCATGCTACTCATGATGTCTTCATAGGCTTCTCGGAGTTACCTCGGTTTATTAAAGAATTCAGCACGTTGAGTCACACTTTCGCAATTCAGGATGATAGCAACCTTCTCATTACATTAAATATGATTTTGACATCTTCCTAGTTAGTTCCTCAGTCAACTTTAAAGACATCCGAAGAAGAAGATTTACATGATTTAAGTATTTTGATATAGAGTTACACCTCGGAGTCATCATGGCTCTAACATTCAACAAATATTTGATGAAAGAATTTGATTTGTTTGATGTGCAAAATTTTTATAAAAAGAAGTCTAGGAATGACATAACCAGGTAATTTTATTCCTGACAGCATTGTCAAAACAAAACCTCAAATGGGAATGCATGCATTTGTAATTTCTATGCATGTCACGAATGACCTTGACTGTTGGTAATAGATGTGTAGGTATTGTTATTTAACAAGTAAGTGTTAAATCGATTTTGTTACGAGTGATCAAAAACAAATTTCACAAGTTCTGTACATATAAAATAGTGGAGCAACGTGTTACAGTGGTAGAACCACGTTGTAAATAGTTTTGTCTGCAGCATGAATAGGCAGGCTCGACCGGGTCGTTACCACTGTCTCACAGAAAACTGACGTAAAGTTGCGGCTTGCTGCTGCGGTTCCTACAATAAGTGATATATCCAGAGTACAAAATCCCCCTCCCATTCCTAATCACTTAATTATCCCTTTTCTTTAGGTCCACATCGCGCTCATGATTCTTCTGGTGTTATGGGCGTACTTGCTCGTTTGCCGAACTATGGTATAAAAAAATAAAAACTCTATAAGTTGGGTATTTTAAAAAGAAAACCACTTACTTTAATACCTTTAGTTAAATCTTTACTAATGATTTAACACGTAACATAAACTCACTCGTGTATCTGTGAAAGGGTAGGCAGCGGTGCAATTAGGACACGGTTACGGTTCGCCGAGCTTAATTTAACCAATGATGTGATAGAGACGGAGCCTATCGCCATGGTGAGCACTAACTTTTATGAGTGGTAAAGCCACGCTGTAGACACTTTTGTCTACAGCATGTATGGGCCGGCTCGTCCGGGTCATTACTACTGTCTCACAGGCGTAGAGTAGCAGCTTGCTGCTGCGTTTCGTACGGTGAGTGAGATATCCGAAGGCCCAAACCCCCTCCCCTTCCCAATTCCTTAATTATTCCCTTTCCTTTAAGGTCGGCAACGCACCCATGATTCTTTTGGTATTGTGAGCGTACTTGGGCGGAGGAGATCACTTACCATCAGGTGACCCACTTGCTCGTTTGCCGGCCTATGCCATAAAAAATCAAGTCTAGGCAAGTCATGTGTAATTTTCGAATCGTAAACTCATAAACAAATTGTGATTGCTTTGAAGTACTTTGAACCTAGACAGTTACAGTTTAAAGGTTAGTTACATTAATTGGCTATATTTGGAAATAAAATAACTTTGGTAGCAAGTGGAAATCCGTTGTTTCTGCCTACTCTTATGGGAAACAAGCGTGATTATGTATGTAAGATAACTTTGAAAATGAACCCCTGAACTCTAAATATTACATATTATGAGAGCTTTACTGATAATTGTTTTGTCCACTTCTTTTAAAAAAAGAATATATGACAATGAAAGTCGGAAAACACTCTTTAAAATTGTATAATAATTTTAAGTAATTTCATGTTATACTTTTTTAAATTTTTTTGATCGTTGGGGAACCCTTTATTGGTACCGCCCACCGCACCGGTCGGACAGGGCGGTTATGTTGTCCGACTCCCACGGACTTTAGGTTTGGGTTTTAACCCAACGGTGTTCCTCTGGGTGCGCTTGTTCGATCGGGGTGGCGGGCACGCTTTTGTACTGTTCCGCGGCCCCAATAGCGCCGGCCTTTGTAAAGGGTCTCTCTGGTCGATGGGTGATGGGGGAGTTATCCACCCACCTGTGTGCTCTGCTCGAGAGGTTCGCGCGGGAACGCCGCGCGCGTCACCTCGAGGCCTTAATTGTCGATCGACGGACTTCCATGTGTCCGCCGCCCAGGCCTCTATCAGGGGGGTAGGAGTGCTTTTTGCATCCTCTTGTGCGTGATCCTTCGACGGCGGATGGCGAGCTGGGATGAGATTTTGCCACTCGCGCTCCGCCACCTCCTTCCCCGACATGACTGTTTCGGAGAAGGCGATCATCGCGTTCCATGACCGCCCGCTCTCGACCATGGCCTTAACCACAGCCGGTAACGAGAGGTGACGACCTCTTGTTACCCCAATCAGGGTTTTACCTACTTAAAAACCGGCCAAATGTGAGTCGGACTTGCGCACTGAGAGTTCCGTGCATGCCGCCACACGATGAGACGATAAATATACTATTAGAAACGTGAAAGTTTGGATGTTTGAAAGTTTGTGAATTTTGATCTTCGATCATAATTTTGATAAAGTAAGTACATATTCTATGGTAAGGATCTGAACAAAATATTCGTTCGTTTATATCGAAAAAAATGCAGTCAACGACAAAATGATGCACATCGGCAATGTTTAGTTTTTACGACTTAATTTCATATTATGCAATGAATGCCCGGCCATCCGGTTTCGGTCAGGCACTCAAGAGAAAAAAGTACATAAGTCATTTATTAATAATCTTACATTTGACCGCTATCTCACCTGATGGCAAGTGACGACGCAGTCTAGGATGACACATGCTTGTCTAGAAGGTATCTATTCACTCTATACCGATAAAAAATTAAAAAACCTATATTGTATTGTCTTGGAAACAAAGACGCTGGTAAAGTGTTCACTCTTTTGCAGTTCGCACTATAAAAGAAGAAGCGAAACGTTATGTACGTGCTGAAGGTATATATATATATATATCATATACGGATGACGTATATTTATGCGTCTTGTATTTAGTTGGTAAAATAGAGATGGAGGAATCAGATTGAGCAATTCTTTCGCACAATCTTCGAAGTGTATCCTATAGAATACCGACAAGCCGGTAACCTTCCGATGATGCCCGAGATTCTGGAGTCTCGACCCAACTAAATTATCGTTGCCAATGAGCTTTATGACACATCTGCTATCTAATATTGTAACATATATTAGGTCGAAATGTCAGCTTATTTTGAAATTTCCGAAAACGACCGTAACGCATATTTTAATCGTAGTACTGTATACAATAATGCATAATATAATACTAGCTCTAGTACTAGCTTAGGTATTCATAGTCACGTCCCACTTTTGGCTTCGGGCTACTATATATTATATTATTATATACCTTGATATAAATATTATGTATTGAATGTTGACATCTTCTTTTCAACTTTGATATATAAATGAAAACAAAAAAAGTGGTTTTAGAACTAGTTTACGGTACCCTAAAATATCAAAATGCATGAAACGTAAGATTTATTTTTATTGGTGTAAAAAATTGTAATGTTATCCTGGTAACACCTTTAAATATCAACGAATTTCGGAAATTTTATTTAGTGAATTGTGGACATTCGGTGATATAAGGTTGGATTTTTACTTATTATTTTTGTATGTTCATAACTGTTGAGGAATCATTGGCCATTCTAGCCCTTAAGAATTTACCATTTGCACTTATCTGTCTCTTGTGCTTTTACTGTTTCACTTGTATAACCAAGTCCTGAGTCTCTGCTTACTATAGCCATAGATATATCATATAGCAAACAGTATCCAGCCTATTTCAGGACCGCACAGTTGCATTTTTTTTGTCCTAAAACGGAAAATTCTGAACTTGGTGTTAAGTATAGTGCAGTCCAAATATAATATCGATGTTAAGCGATATTGCGTCCCTTGTATTGGCAGAATTATGCCAGCCTGAAGTTACTAAATATACATTGACTGCTCCTGAACGCGATTAGCCTGAACAGAGTTACTATGGCGGGTTTATCCCCATGTATACGGTGGTTGCTATCTAGTCAGTAGAAAACTTATCAGGAACCCTCCCGCGAGTTTATTTCCCTACATCAACAAATACTAATTAATGGATATCTCCCTGAGTAAATATACATGATATTTAGAATTAAAGTGCCTCAGTGGCGCAGTGTTAATGCGTACGCGTTACGACTAAGGCTGACGCTGAGGTCTCGGGTTCGAGCCCCGGGTCGGGTAAAAGTAATATTGGGTTTTTCTATTACGAATTCCTCAGTATCAGCCCGGAGTCTGGAATTGTGCCCGGTATGGCGATAGGTTCGCCCCCTATCACATTATGGGACGGAAATACGCTCGGCGAAATGTGGGTGTACTGGTTACACCTCTGGATACCCCTTCGAGGATTAAAGGCGTGAATGCGTATTTTTGAATTAAAGTGCATCGTGTAAGTGAGTCCAATGTGTTGCACAACAAGCCAAGTTCATGGGCCGTCACGTCGGTGCACCGTGCTAGCCTATAGACGAGACATTTGAGACTTACCCGTCAGGCCAGAGCATGGTAGACTAATATCCAATGTATCTAATTAGTAGAGAAGACCCTTGCTCAGCAGTAGGGCGTATATAATACAGGACTGGTATTATTATTATTATTATTTGCATTCGACTTTGGTGTGATCGCAGACCTAATCCTTTTTTAAATGTGGGGAGACGTTTGCCAGTGAAGGTGATTAAGAAATCTGCATCTTTTTCAAATCTTTCTTTTTTATTTTCAGAATTACCTATACAATATGAAGGTGCTTTTACTTCTATTACTGGTCGCGCTTGCAACCACAGAAACCATCCACGACGGAGACATCTTCGATAAGTTTAACATTACGGAAATTTTAGATAATGATGCCCAAAGGAAATTAGTTCTGGCATGTGTTATGGGAAGTGGCCCGTGTGGGGAATACCAACTAATTAAAGGTTAGGAAAACGTTATGTACGACTATTTTCGCCCGCGTTAATATCTTTTTCTGGGATAAAAATATTCCATTCCACATAAAGTCCTTTTACCCCCTTAAAATGTAAATTTCCAAAAATCCTTTCTTAGCGACCTTTATAATAGGGTACAGGTTATTATTTGACCAAATTTCATGATCCTAACTTTAGTCATTTTTGAGATATTTCGTTTTTATATAATAATAACATAAATAAATAAATACAACTCTCGTGTGCGAAATAACGTCTGATTGGTACCAACACTTTGTCTATTTCTGCTGCCAAGCTGCACTGTATAAGCATTGTTGTGTTTCGGTTCGAAGGACATTGAAGCCAGTGCAGTGACATCTGTGTGTTGCTTCTGTTTATGGGCCGGCTTGGCGCTTTCCATCAGGCGAGCGACCAGCTCGTTTCGTCACTCAAGCTAATAGAAAAAACAGAACTGTGTTGTGTTGCTTCAGGCTACTAGGGACTTGCTCCACTAGTCAGGGTTATAAAAATAGTAAACCAAACTTCCAAGTGATATATATTTTTTTAAAGCTATTTAATTTTTCAGAGAAAGGACCTAACATTATAAAGACAAAATGCAGTGATTGTACTCCAGAGCAGAAAGTTAAGTTTCAAGAAGCAATCAAGAAATTTGAACTTGAACACAACGAGGAGTACAAGCAAATGATGGCCAAATACTTGATACCTGCATAATAATATGTTTACCATGAAAAATAATGATTTGCATTTGAATTAAGGAAAAATAACATGTAATATATATTGTTTTTATAAATATTTCGTTTTATTGCCAACATATATTTAATAAAAATAGACATATTCTTGTTTATATTAAACGACAGGCACAGTCAAAAATATAAACACTTAAGCAGATGTTATATTCCTATGTTCCAAGGTTTTTTTTTATAGCATAGGCCGGCAAACGAGCATGTATGTCACCTGATGGTAAATGATCTCCACCGCCCATGTACCTACGTCCACAATACCAAAAGAATTATAGGCGTGTTGCCGACCTTAAAGGAAAGGGATAATTAAGGGATTGGAAAAGGGAGGGGGATTTAGGCTTCCGGGTATCTCACTCACCGTACGTGTACCGCGCTGTAGATAGTTCTGTATACAGCATGAATGGGCCGGCTCGACAGGGTCGTTGCCACTGTCTCACAGAATCTCGTCGTAAAGTAGCGGTTGCTGCTGCGTTTCGTTCGGTGAGTGAGATATCCGGAGGTCCAAATCCCCGTCTTCCCTTAAGGTTGGCAACGCACCAATGTTTCTTATGGTCTTGTGGACATACATTAGCGGTGGTTACCATCAGGCACCCACTTGTTCGTCTGCCGGCCTATACTATACTAAAAAGGTATTTAGTTTTTTAATTAGACTCCGGACTATGGAAGCTTATCACAAAATAGGTAGGTAGCTATTAAGTAGATATAATTAAATTCTCGTTCTATCTCATTATATGCATAAGTATGAACTACCTTCGAAAAATAACTATAAAAAAACGAAGAACTTTAAGTCCTAAATTTTTTACATTTTTGTAAATTTGGTATTGTACGTACTGAATCGATCAATAAAAATATCATTTGTAACTTTATTCTCAACTTATTGCATTGTGGTTTATAGAATATGGTTTTATTATGTACAGCGAAATTAATGAATATTTATGAAAAATGCAAGGTATAGGTAATTTTTTTT
Source organism: Mimas tiliae (assembly GCA_905332985.1). Taxonomy (NCBI): domain Eukaryota; kingdom Metazoa; phylum Arthropoda; class Insecta; order Lepidoptera; family Sphingidae; genus Mimas; species Mimas tiliae. The sequence continues at coordinate 8,478,965 of HG995256.1, read as the reverse complement.
TACTCCTCTTGTGTTTTTAAAGTCTTTGAAGGTGTAGTTTCATTTTCACATTAATATAGCAATATTTGTAATATAGTGTTGCTATTTGTTTGTAGTAGGCGGTTCTAAATAATTTATCATAATGAAGTACTTGAATGCTTTTTCTCTTTGTAACCGTTAACTAGGCTGATGGCCACGTATAGAGAATGGGAGAAGATCGCGCAATAAAGAAATCGTACTTGGGACGACCAATCGGACGCAAACCAGTAGATCGTCCCATGTACTTATGGAAGAAGTAGAGAAGGACTTGTGAGAGCTCTCGGCAACTTCATGGCAAGAACAAGGTGGTAGGTCTCTTGTATGCGAGAGGCCGTCTGGGATGGTTCCACCGCTTTGTCTATTTCTACCGCCAGGTTGCAGTGTGTAAGCACTGTTGTGTTCCGGTTTGAAGGACATTGAAGCCAGTGAAATTATTGGTCATTATGAGACTAAACATCTTATGTCTCGGGATGACTAGCGCAGTCCAATACCATCAGGCGAAGGATATGCTCATTTCATCACTAGAGCTAATAAAAAAAACTTGCGCAGGATAGGGATAGCTGCCGACTTTTGGTTTTTAAGGCCACGGGGGAGAGCACGAACAACTTACGAATACGTATTCGAATCAAGAACACTAGGATTTGTATGAAAGTTCAAACAATTTTTTGACATTTCGATAAGAATACGTTCTCGCAAGTTATTCATGCTAGCCCCTCAGGAATCACTTTGGGTCGTGGCGTGTCGATATAATCATTATATAATCAGGCTGGTATAATCTATTCACTAAACCTGTTTCAGAAATATAAACGAACATTTATGCACTTCACAAATAAATCCTTTATTTCGATCTGTCGATAGACTAAATACAATAGAAATATCTGAAAAGTGAGTACTGTATATTTGTTATCATTGAACATTTCTGGGATAGGAATAGCGATTAGACTATAATCGAGAGATCTACAACCAGCCTACAACAGTTTTAAATAGTTAATTTTGATTCCATAGGATAGATAATAAAAAAAATGATTAGAGGTATAAACTTAGAAACGAATAAAGTCTCTAGTTATGAATATTAATCTATGGAATAAAGCATGCCACACAGTAATCAAAGAACGAATAAATTACAAATCATAGGTTTGTTCACATTTAAATTTCTCAATTAAATAAAGGAAACATAATTATACTACAATCAAAACACGTTTCCAATAAACTTCTTTGTGTTATATTTAATTAATTGATTATCAAAAATAAAAACAGCACAATATATTCGCATTATAGATTCGTATTTACATCGCATATGTGAGCGAATTTACCGTTTTTGGCCGGCACATAGACACCAAGACCTACTTTATTATTAACTATACATACTTTATAAGTGGGTCTATAGGTCCTAGAGAAATAATAGCAGTACTGTTAGAATATGTCAATATTCTATACCTTTTTTCTAGGCCGGCAAACGAGCAAGTGGGTCATTGGTAAGTGATCTCCACCGCCCATGTATGCCCATGATACTAGAATAATCATGGGTGCGTTGCCGACCTTAAAGGAAAAGAATAGGAAGTTAAGGGATTGAGAAGGGGAGGGGGATTTGGTCCTCCGGAATCAGGATATATCACTCACCGTACGAAACGCAGCAGCAAGTCTTGACGTCGCGTCGGTTATCTGTGAGATTCCACGTGTACATTTTATGATAGGTACTTCCTATTACTGCCATATTTACAAGATAGGTACTTTCTAAAAAAGAATACAATAGTTAATAAAAGATGCTATAAAACAGAAAATTTTATGAATTTAAAAGGGTAAAAATTAAAGCACGAAGCGCTCTACAGTTTCCGCATAAAATTTATAAAGATATAAATCGGTGATACACTCAGTGCATCCAGATTTATTGCGTAAACAAATTTAAATATTTCTTAGAAACTTATGTCATACTTTCGGTAAAGTTCATCGACACAAGTTTAACTGCACCTGATTTAATAATAAAGGACGATGTAAAGGACTAAAACACGCGTTGCATTTTATTCCACCGGTATGCGGCTTTCTTTATTTCCGGAGCGGGCTCATGTTTTGTATGCGGTCCGTTACATCGACCTCGGGGCCGGTTTGAGAAATGTTTGCACCCCACTGTGGACCCGAGATACTGCCATACCATCGTTGGCAGTCGATCTTGCAGGTGCTTTCTACTAATTGTGAGTACTTTTTTGTTTAGAAAGTGTTCGTGAAAGTTTGATTCTTTGTCTCTACTGTGTTTGTATTGATGCACAGTTTTGTGTTATATGGGATGTTGTCACAGTCTATTTGTTATGGCATTATTCTAATAGTTTGTGTGTTGATTTTACCGTTTGCTTTTCTATTTTTATCTGACTTAAAAAGTTCTGTATTCGACCCGTATCTAAGTTCTTCACGATTTTCATCAAAAATAACTTTGACAAATGTTTTACTACAGTAATCTATATACTCTGAGAAAGGTTGTAGTAGGTATAGAATATATTAGGAAATCATGTAATGTATAATCAAAATAATGGGGTGTTTTCAACCGACATATTTAATTGTTAGGTATAACAGAGACTATAGTACTATACTAGTACATATAACTAGTCTCTGGGTATACTTATTAGTTATTTGCGTTGGTATCAACAAAGCAATTAAACTGCGTTTAGATTTTGCTATAAACGTTTGATTGCGAGTTTTGTTTGAAATGGTTCATTGGTATTTTATTAAATAATATTTTATCGAGATTTTAATTGTGTAAGATTAAATTTTATAATCCGGTTGATTGAAAATTCCTAGAATAATAACTTTGATTGGTCATTGTCGATTTAATTATACCTATTTGTTATATAAGTAAAGGAAACAGCAACTGTGAATCCAAATATTTCAATATTTTCTTGGGTCACTCATTATCGTCTAGCTAAAATAACTTTCGAACAAAGACTCAGTTGGCACTTTACATTAAGTGTTTTTTTTTCAAGTATTCAAATAAAACATTCCATATTAAATAAAATATAAGACTGCAAAATACAAAATCATGGCGCTGTCAATTTACACAGATGAGCGTTACTTGGCAAATTGTTACTTCTCAAATTGACTGTGTAATGGCGGATAAAATTTCATTACTCATAGTTAAACAGGTCCTGATCCTGTACCTGTACTTCAGACTGTCGTACTAGAAAAGCAAGCGAAATCGGAGATATACGGATGCAATCCCCCGTATGATTGGATGACAAAGACAAAATTCGCGGGTTTGATCCCGGCGTTCAGGACACACACCTTTGACTTTTCGAAGTTTTTTTAATTTATTTTTATTAGCTTGAATGACGAGACAGGCAGGTCGCTCGCCTGATGGTAAGCACCATGCCTGCCCATAAACCGAAGCAACACCATACTGAACTTTGAGTAACAAAGCACAGCATGGCATTGGTTAGCGCTCGTCACCCCGAGACATAAGTTGTTAAGTCTCATAATGTCCAGTAATTTCACTGGCTGCAATGTCCTTCAAACCGGAACACAACAGTTTTTTATAAAAAAAAATATTGCTTAGTTAGGCAGAGGAGCAGACGACCCACCTGATGGTAAGTGGTTACCGCCGCCCATGGACCTCAGCAATGCCAGAGCACAGCCAAGCCGCTGCCTACCGTTAAATGGTACACACTGTTGCTTGGTGGCAGAAAGCTATGTGTGTATTCGTTGTTAATTACCGTTTGCTTTAACGGCGAACGAAAAACATCTGCATACCAGAGAATTCTCCATAAACATCTCGACGGTATGTGGAGCCTACCAGTACCATCTAGGCCAGAGTGGTGGAATATGGCCTTACCACAGCAGATGGGATAATGTATAATACAGCGTTGATATTATATTTTTATTATACTAGCCCTGTATATACATGTCCCATTGCTGGCCACGGGCTCCCTCTACTGGATGAGAGGAGTTAGGTCTTAGTCCACCACGCTGGCCTAATGCGGGTTGGCAGACTTCACATACCTTCAAAATTCTTATAATGAACTTCTCAGGTATGCAGGTTTCCTCATGATGTTTCATTCACCGTAAAAGCAAGCAATAATTAATTACACACAAAACTTAGAAATGCTGTATGCTCTTGGGACTGGTTTCGTACCTGCGACTTTCGTCTTGACAGTCCGTACCACTACCCACTAAGCTATCGCTGATATTATAATGACATATTTTTCCAGGACTCCGACAATGAAGACCTGGTTTCTATGCATTTGCGTGCTGACGGTGGTGGTGTCGCGCTCCACGCAGCAAAACTATCCTCGGAATGAAAACATCAACATAAACGCCATCCTGCAGAATGACAGGATCCTTCTCGGCTATTACAAATGCGTTATGGATAAGGGCCCTTGTACGAAGGATGGAAAGGTGTTTAAACGTAAGTACCTACATTATTGTGGGACGAGTATTTCTTTCTTTTTTTTGACTGCCTTGGTGGCGCAGTTGTAAAAGTAAGTAAGTCGGGTAAAGTGGTATTGAGTTTTTCTATTACGAAATGTTCAGTATCATCCCGGAGTCTGGAATTGTGTCCGCCCCCTATAGGCTCGCCCCCTATCACATCTTGGGACGGAGATAAGCTCGGCGAAATGTGGGTGTACCTTCTAGTTACACCTCTGTCTACCCCATCGGGGAATACAGGCGTGAGTGCGTATGTATGGATGTATGAGTATTTCATTTAATACACACGACGGGTTTACTTTAAATACTGTGGTATTAAGCACTCTTACTGAACTGAATGCTTCCAGACAACAACCGTTGTCACTGAGATCTCGGGTTCAATTTCCGGGTCGGGTAAATGTCATATTGGGTTTTTTTATTACGAAATGCTCAGTATCAGCCCGGAGTCTGGAACTGTGCCCGGTATGGCGATAGGCTCGCCCTCTATCATATCATGAGACAGAGATAAGCTCGGCGAAATGTTGGTATACTGGTCACACGACTACCTACCCCTTCGGGGATTACAGGCGTGGGTTCGTATGTAACAACCCCATGTCAGGATTATCCCGGCTTAATAGCAGGGTCCGCCTTTTCGTACTATAGATTTGTCGGTGGATTAAGTATTATATGGCGCAACCCGTCGTCTGATCCCCACCAATCCGAAACGGGAACCAAGTATCGCCATTGCGTCGTTCGTTAATCAGCAGAGTATACCACGTGTAGGTGAGGTTGACTTTGGGCCTAAGATGTTGGTGCCCCACTTACGCTCTTTAATTAATTACATATCACTACTGTTTGTAATTATCTCGGACGCTAAGACGGAACTACTACCGAATCACAAATAACAGCGTAACCACGTTACTATGAGCGGGTAGAGACTGGCTAGAGACTGATTACGACTGACAGCGTGATGATGAACCCAAAATGACCAATTGCTCCACTCAAAATTGCACACTGAAAACTGAACTCTTACTAAAGTGACTAGCTTTTTTATAGCATAGGCCAGCAAATTATTAAGCGGTAACAAGACTAGCTTTTGCTCGCGACTCCACCTGCTTGGAAGTCTTTTCCGTTATCTGAATGAACGTTAAGTTATCCCACGGCAAAGTAGTAGTATACAGGTTATAATCTCGTTACAATTTTTTTATTCTGGCACGGCAAAGTGACTACATTGGACCTGATGTTAAGTGCAGTGCAATCCAAATATAATGTTGACCGTCTAAGAACACTGCATCCATCAAGGCCGGCAGATGTATGCCGGCCTAAAGTTCCTGGATATACTCTGGCTGACCCCGAAATACGCCTCGCTTGAACGAGCTACTAAATTTAATCTAAATACATTCTTCCGTCAGGTATTATTGCTTAACCAACTTCCAAATTCGCAAACTCCCAAACAAAAAATCACAAACATCCAAACTTTTACTTTTATAATATTTCTTGATTATTTAGCATATTTGTTAACGTTAAAATCTTAAAAACATTTTGTCTCTTTACAGGTGCATTACCAGAAGCATTGCCAACAGCCTGCACTCGCTGCTCACAAAAACAGAAGGTGGTATTCCGGACACTTCTCCTAGCAATCAGAGCGAAGAGTGAACCTCGTTTCATGGAACTACTTGATAAATACGACCCCAGCCGAGCCAACAGAGAACTTCTTTACAAATTCTTAGCTACTGGAGTTTAAATAGGCGATAATATGGAATAAAATGGCGTGGATTACCTACGTACTAAGATCATTTGACCGAGGCAATTGTGTTATTACAATTGACCTAGAACTTACAATTGGCCTAATTAAACGGTGTCACTGTGTCCAAGACTTAATAGATGCATTTATAATTTATAATAAAATGGTTAAGTTATATAGAAATAAATAATACGAACTCGTAAAGGATTTTCCTGTACACCTACATTAAGCCCATCGATTCGATTGCACTGTACTTGTTGTCATGTAGTGACGCAGAAGTAAATGGTATTAAATCCATTTATATGCACATTATAACAATCGTTCAGGTTATAATTAACTTCATCATACCTGTGCATAATTAAGGTTGATATGTAAGCAATGTTATCTTCCATTCCGAGAAATAATTCTCGAAGCTTAGTAAGTACTAGATTTTCTTATAAATGATCAATTTGTGCGACATAAAATCATATTAATAGTTACTTGCGAACAAGGAACACATTGATTTTGTAAACATGAAGATATTGATTTTCTTCGTTTGCCTCGTATTGACCGTGTTTGCCGAAGAAAAATACGAGACGATAAGCGAAGATTTTGATGTGTCAAAAGTTCTCGAGAATGAGAGGCTTTTAAATTCGTACGCAAAATGTTTGCTCAACAAAGGACCTTGCACGCCGGAAGTAAAGAAAGTTAAAGGTATGACATCATATATTATTATTTACAAGCGTAAATTCTCAAGCTTATTTACACTATACTTGGTTTGCTGTCTATTTCGGAATTTTTCATATACTGTAAAGCCCTTCTAAATGATTCAAAACAAACCCATCCTTGACTATGATACCTCTTTGCTTCTTGCCAAGCTGCATCAAACTGATCTTTTGATAACGTTTCGCCGGCTGCTTCAAACGCTTTTCTTACTGAATTAGGATCGCGTTTGGCAAACATATCACGATGAGTTACGCCTAGAAGTGTGAATATACTTGGATTTATGCATGATTTTACATCAGATTCTTGGGGAAAGTAGCCTCGATCAGCTTTACAGTATCTTTCGGGTGTTATAAGATAATCTAAATCAAAATATCTTCCCGATGGTGTCCCAGCCATTAAGCTTGTGTCAATTTCTCTTACACTTTTTGTCATATCGGAATATGTAGTTTCGTAATCCGTTAAATCAAATAGTACAGTCGGTATGTTCGGAAGATCAGGACATGGGTTCCTAAAATTTATTACTTGAACAAAGGTTTTATATTTTATGCGATCGCCATTATCAAAAGCATTCCACATTGATAACAGGGGTTCTATTAGGGACGGATCGAAACGTATATATTTCAAACCACATTTTTTATATACGACTTGCTTCGGTAACCATCCTGTTTTATCTTGGTCTAAGTACTTTAAGCTTAAATAAAATACTTTGAAGAATGTCGCATCAAAGCGCTTAAATAAACATCTTCGCAGAGTATTTAAGTGTTTAAGGCGTTTCAGAAACTTCTCCCTCTCAGGATTTAATTCGGATGTAGTGAGACATACTGGAAAATTATCAGGAGGTTTAAGTGATCCAAATGAAAATCCTGGAGGTACATAAATTATGTTATCATTGGGCGTTAAGGGAACACCAAGTCGCGCCTGCGTTGCGTCTAAAAAATCAGCCTGTCTTGAATTAACTGGATGATTAAAAGCAGTGCCTAATGGGATTCTGTCATCAGTGAGAGTGCACTTCATAAGCCTGCCGGTGTGGTCGGGGTTTGATTTAAGGCCAAACGTGGCAGTGGGTTTATAATTTGGTTTGCAATAATTTCTATCTAAGTGAACACCAGGGCGCTTATTTTCTGATGTTGTGTCCAGAACTGGATTTATCGGCATTACAATGTCATACAACCGTCCATGAAAAGGAGTTTGTTTACCAAAAGTTGTTTCATAAATATGTAAACCTGGTGGTAAAGATGTTGGATCAGGTATGGTTCCAACTGGTTTTTTCCAGTAAGAATTGTATAAGGTGTTTTTAAAATCTTCTACAAGGGTTTGGAATTTTGTTTTCATTGATGGGTTTATAAGCTGAGCACCTTCTGTATATATGCCAGCGTTTCGCATATCACGTTCAGGTTCATGTCGCAAAGGTGGTCGACGCAACGGTGGCTGTTTAGGTTTAATAGAATTATGAATAAGAGCATCAACACTATCTTGAAGGGTATACTGTCGCAGATTGTCTTCGATCGTAAGGTCAGGTTGTCTAGTCGGGGATCCTGCAGCACATAATATTTTCGGTTCTCTTTCATAGAACAACCCTTTATTTCCTTTGCCTCCCGATGTTCCCCGTGAATATTTGTTCATTTTAGCAAAGTAACTAAGATAATAACATATATTTGTATTTAAATCAAAGAAATAAATTATGATAACTATGATAAATATGATAACTGCACTTTGCTTTTAAAATTAATGACAACACCAAAACTATTATGGACGTTTCTTTTTTATTTAATTAATATAATCAATAAGGAGGCTAACATAAATTATTATTATTTTTGTCAGGTTGAATGACGAGACGTGCAGATGGCTCGCCTGATGGTAGGCGTCATGCCTGCTCATAAACAGAAGCAATAGCACTCAAAACTTTAAATTCCCTATGCCCGCTAATTTCACTGGTTTCAATGTCCTTGAAACCGAAACACAACAGCACTTACACATTGCTGCTTGGTTGCAGAAATAGACATAGTGATGGCACCTACCCAGACGACCACTCGCATACGAGGAACCTAACACCTAGTATAAATCATCTAAACTTAAATTTTTTGTAGATAAACTGCCGGAAGCTCTAGAAACACACTGCGCTAAGTGCACAGACAAGCAAAAGACAATGGGAAAGCAATTAGCACAAGAAGTCCAGAAAAGACATCCCGATCTCTGGAAAGAACTCGTGGCTTTGTACGATCCTGAAGGAAAATATCAAGACTCCTTTAAAGAATTTCTGGCGAACTGAAATCAATGATTAAATATACTAAAATTCGGCTATGATACAAACTTTTTAATGATTATTTAAATTCATTGTTTTATAATATTATATAAATTTATAATCCAATTTTTTTTGATACTTTAATAAAACACGCAAAATAATTTATGAATCTTTTTGGTTCTTCCCGTTTTCTTTCTCCAGTGCCCGACGAAAAGTTTCAAAGCAGACCCAACCTTGAGCATGATATTTTTTAGCTTCCTCCCAAACAAAATTAAATGTTTCATCGCTGAATGTTTCCCCTGTTGCTTCGAAAACCCTCCTTACAATTTCGGGTTCACGTTTTGCATACATGTCTCTATGACTCACGTGAAATAGAGTCAGAACACTTGGAGCAAGACATGATTTCATATCTGATTCGTGAGGAAGACAAGTCCTGTCTGCTTTGCTATATCTTTCAGGAGTAACTGGATAATCTAGATCTAAATATCTTCCAGAAGGTAATCCGGCCATTGGACCATTATCGGCGACTTTACCAGGTTTGACCATTTCAGAGTAAGTGGTGCGAAAATCAAGACATTCTGGTGGTATATCAGGTATTTTAGGAATTTCTGGCGATGGCTCTCTGTAGTTTAAAACATGAACGAAAGTTTTATATTCAATTCTAGAACCATCAAATGCTTGCCACATTGATAGTAAAGGTTCAATCAAAGACGGATCAAATCTTATTAATTTTGTTCCGCAATAATTGTAGACAATCTCTTTCGGTAGCCATCCTGTTTTATCAGTATCAAGGTATTTGAGACTTAGATAAAAATCACGATAGAATGTAGGTAGAAAACGTCTAGACAAAACTTTTCGCAGCGAATTGAGATGCTTAAAACATTTTCTGAAAAATATTTGACTTTGATTAATTTCACAGTTTGTAAGGCATTCTGGAAGCTTACTGGAAGGTTGCAGTTTTCCAAAAGAATGTCCTTCCGGTACATCGCTAATGTTATCATTAGGCGCTAAAACCTTTCCTGTTCTAGGCTGTGTAAGATCCTGGAAGTTAGATTGAAGTGTATTTACGATTGTTCGTGCTGCAATTCCTAATGTAATTCTGTCATCAGTTAAACAACATCTTGCATAAGTCCCCCGCTTATCTACGAATGTTCTATGACCGTATGTAACATCAGGCCTGTATGGCGGTGAACAGTATTTGCGACTAGCCTGAACTCCAGCTTTAGTTAAATGAGGCGTTTTGTTTGTATAACTATACGTTATTCGTGGCATTACTATATCATATAACCGTCCATGAACTGGTGTCTTTTTTCCAAACGTAGTCCCGAATGTATCGAATCCCTCTGGCAGCATAGGTACCGAGTCTTGTACCTTTCCAAGAGGTTTTTTCCAATAGGATATGAATGCTGTATCCTTAAAGTCATCTACCAACGTTTGGAATTTTGTTTTTATTGGCGGGTTTATAATTTGCGCCACATCACCGAATGGTCCTGCATAGCGCATGTCCAGTGGTATCGGATGACGTAAAGGTGGAAGTGGCCGTGGTGTCGTATCAGGAAGAATGGCGTCACTTATCAGGGCATCAGCCTCATCCTTCAGAAGGTAATGTTCCAAAGAATGTGGTACTTTATCATCAGGCTGAGCGGATGGCAAGCCAGCAGCACATATCTTTGGATATCTTTCTATGAACATGTCAAGATTTCCCTTCCCCCCTGATGTCGATCTTTGACAATCTACAGGCATTGTGAGCAAAAACACTATCAAAATACAATTAGGAAAGTTTTTGTAAACTATTTACTATAAATTAACTGTGACAAATACTATCAAATTTTGTGTCAAATATTTAAAATAATAGCTGTATTTTCAAAATGAGTTTTAGAGTGAAAGGTTTTACGTCTTAAACAAAATAACTGACACTGATAAACTAACGTATAATTCAGGAAGCAAGTACCTACCTGGGGTAAGGGATAAGTAGTTAGTATTCAATGATATTATACTCATTATCATTGCACTTACGTGTGTAATTGCATATCATAATATGTTTACAGTAGGAGCACTTATGGACAATGACATACATGTCTTTATAAACAAGTGGAAAATTCTGTGTCGCTCAGTTGGTATGAACAAAGGTAAAGATTAACAGTTAACATAGAATTGTGTGGAAGTGTTAAAATTGAACCAGCTATAAAACATCTTCATAGTTAAATATATCCTCGATAGACAGTTTAATAGTCCTAGTTTAATGGCTGTTCCCAATATTCTGTTTACTGATAGTTTTGCTTACTGGTAGTAAATTTCTGACACATTTTGTATGGAAGATCTGTAACAAAAGTATTGATAATAAGTTTGATAGTAAGAAAATCTATCTGTAAATAGAATATCCGGAACGGTTATAAGGCGATTCGTAGATGATTTTGGTCTATACATGTGATCTTATAAAATACAGTGTTTTCATTTTCATCTCACATGTAGGGATACGACTTGAGGTTTTATTTAAACAAGTTATATTGATTGTTATATGTATATTCTCAGGATGATGAAAGCCAGCTGTGGTTTGCTCATTTTCGTAGTAGCAGTGGTTTCTGCGGATTTCTACAGTTCAAAATATGACGATTTCGATGTCCAGCCATTACTCGAGAATGACAGGATTCTTCTTAGCTACACCAAGTGTTTTCTTGAGGAAGGACCTTGCACGCCTGATGCTAAAGATTTTAAGAGTAAGTCATTGTTCTAAGTAATGATAAAGGCATGTACTTAAATAGGAAATGCTGGGACCTCTCAGCATTTGATTTAAATGTTTTTCTGGGTTAGTTAGTACTCCACAAATCTTCGAATATGTAGTTACATGACTGTTTATTACGCTTATTTTGTATCAGACTTTGCTTATTCCGATTTGCTTCATAATGTATTGAACAAAAATTATACTATGTATATTTTTGTATACCTAATATCATAATTAATATTATACATGCGAAAGTTTGAAAAAAAACTATTTGTTTGTCACGCTTTCACGCCTAAATCGCTGTACCGATTTTGATGAATTTTGGTACAGAGATAGATGGGATCCTGAAGACGGTTATATTATAATTTCTATCTTGGTAAAGGCTGTTCATGCGGTCGGAGTCGCGAACAAAAGCCAGTATTTTTATAAAGCAGCTCATCGGGGAGTGGCTTTGACTATCGAGACGAAAAGTCGCAGGTTTGAAACCAGGCCAGGCCAGGCCAATAAACCAGCCCCAGGAGCGTGCACTTCTAAGTTTTCGACGTGTCTATTCATGGTTAATTATCGCTTACTTTAACGCTGAAGGAAACATCGTGAGGAAACCTGCATACCTGAGAAGTTTTCCATAAGTATTTCGAAGATATGCCAACCCGCATTAGGCCACCGTGGTGGACTAAAGTCTAATATCATTACGTAGAGGAGGCCCGTGCCCAGCAGTGGGACGTGTATAATACAGGGCCTGTATTATTGTGATTTTATAAATATTGTTTCCTTATGTTATAATAATTATCTACGGGTGTGCGGTTAAGGAAGATAGCAAAAATATATTAATTTCTCGAAGTTAGAGTCTACGATTTGAAAAATTACGCAAAAGTTGTCCGGGATTGGAGCTAGTGTGCAGTTTAGCGCTAGACACGCCTGCTATCACAAGAACGGAAATAATTTCAGCGAAGCGTAGGTGTAGCGCTACATTCATAGCATATATAGCTAGCATTCATACCTGTTTACCTTGGGTTGGTTAATTTGTTCTTGTATGTAAACTTGTAATTAGTATGGCTGGAGGTTATATAATAACAGTAGCTTTTTGACAAAACAGCATGTAATTTTCTTATTTTCTTGAGTAGATGGATAGTTAACTAATGTGAAGCTAAACTAAGAAAAACTCGTTGTAAATTACTAGTTTTTTACAAGGCGGTATATCACTAGTATGCGAGAGGCCTTCTGGGTTGGTTTTGATAATATGCCACTGCTTTGTCTATTTCTGTCGCCACGTAGCAGTGTGTAAGCACTGTTGTGATTCGGTTTGAAGGACATTAAAGCCAGTGAAATTACTAGGAATTATGAGACCTAACATAGGTGGGCTGACATGTTAACTTATGTCTCAGGGTGATGAACGCAGTCCAGTGGCATGCAGTGCTTTCTAATTCAATGTTCTGTGTTCTAATTCAATTGTTGTTATGGGTAGGCATGACGCTTCCCATCAAGCGATCGTCACTCAGTTGGAATTTAAAGATTACTTTATATTATGTATTACAAATAGGTACAGCACTATGATATACAGGTATTAAATCAATCTTTGAACATTTCTGAACAACGAACTTCTGATGATAATAAACTTTGAGGTACTGACCAGCGCGGCGTAGCATGGCCGGACATTGCCTCCACATTCTTACGAAATTGTAAAAAAACGATGATTGCCGAAGTGTATAATTTTTGATCGCCCTGTATTATACTATCCCACTGCTGGGCACGGGCCTCCTCTACTGAATGAGAGGGTTTAGGGCTTAGTCCATTGATTCGTTATTTCTGCCATCAAACAGCAGTGTCTGAGTACTGTCGTGTTGCAATTTGAAATACTAAGCATTGTGAGGTGAGACTTGACGCTTAGTATATATGTATTACTATGTAATTGAAGGTTCAAAGTGATGTACTTTTTACAAATAGGGGTGGTGTTTACCATCAAACGAGCGAGCTGTGTATCTCATCATTCAATTGTATAAAAAATAATGTTCAGATAATTACAGAATCTCTTTGTTACAGAAGTAATACCAGAAGCTTTAGAGACTACATGTGGGAAATGTACACCGAAGCAAAAACAACTCATCAAAAAAGTCATCAAGGCTGTGATGGACCAGCACCCAGACTCGTGGGAACATCTCGTTCAAAAATATGACAAGGACAATAAGTACAAAGACTCGTTTAATAAATTCCTCGCAGAAAAGGACTGATGCGTATCGTTTGTCGTTTTAATTGTCAATGTTAGAATGAACGTTAATATCTAAATCTTATTCTGTTTATTTCTAACCTCATTGTTTATTAAGTTGATAATATAAATAGTAATAATAAATTGTATGAATTTGTATGATGTTTAAATTAATGTGTATGACGTTTTGTAGAATGACTGATTTTTTTATAGTATAGGCCGGCAAACGAGCTAGTGGGTCACCTGATGTTAATTGATCTCCAGCGCCAATGTACGCCCTCAAAAGCAAAAGAATTATGGGCGCGTTGCCGTAATTATAAGAAAGGAATAAATAATTAATGGATTGGGAAGGGGAACGGGATTTGGGCCTCCGGATATCTCAGTCACCGTACGAAACGAGGCCGCAAGCTGGTACTCTGCGTCGATTTTCTGTAAGACAGTGGTAACGACCCGGACGAGCCGGCCCATTCATGCTGTAGACAAAAGTGGCTCTACCACTCAAAAAAAAATACGATATGTTAATACTTCAGATTTTATTCATTTATATGTATAGTTTGGATTATTCTTATGTAATACAGATACATAGAAGATAGAAAGAAAGAATAAAGCTCATGTAGAATTGATTTTGATAGTTTGAGCATTGGAATTAGAGTTACTTATATTATTTGAATTTTTATAATTAATTAATAAAATATATCAATTTTAATTGATTTCTTATACAAGTGTGTGAATCTGTTCACAATTGTATTACGTAGGAAAGTAAAAATAAAAAATAAATTACAAAACTTAATTTTATTTCACAAATAATTAAAATCTTTCATGTCAATTACATTTTACACAATATTCTCAATCGATTGAATATCACACCTTCCCTTTTACTATAATACTGAAAAATTAATTTCCCTTGATGGAATCAATCTTGTCCTTGTATTTGGCTTGGTAAATATTGTTAGGATCATATTTAATTGCAAGTTCCTTCCACAATGCGGGACGCTTGTTCACCAAATTCCTGATTACTTTTTCCGAACCAACCTTCTGTTTTTCGGTACATTTGCTACAATCATTTTCCAAGGCGTCAGGTAGAGTTTCCTTAAGCGCTTTGCCGTCGGGCGTGCAGCGACCTTTGTCGAGGAGGCACTCCTTGTAACCGGTAATCAGGCGATCAGACTCAAGGATTTCATCTACATTGATATTGTCCCATTTATCGGTGTAGGTCGAGGCAGGCTTAGCCCATGAGAAGGCTATGCAGCAACCCACGACGAGCAATAGAATCTTCATGTTTGTTCTGTAAAAGAAACAATTTTAGATGAACTTCCTTTATCACTGTTATCTGAGTAGTATAGCCACGCTATAGATAGTTTTGTCGACAGTATGAATGGGCCGGCTCGACCGGGTCGTTACCACTGTCTCACAGAAAACCGGCGCCGGTGTTATACCTTTCTTGTCCTTTCTATATACTAAAAATACTTGTGAACTTTTTTCTATGGGGCTCAGGTGCTAAGATTATTCATATTTTTTCTTCTCTTCTAATACAGGGATAAAGCGTTAGTATATGAGTAGTATCAAAACTACGATATCATGTTAAGCAGAGCCAGAATCAGTCCCAGTAACATGTTCTTGAAAAGTTCTATGATCAGCTGATATTTTTATCGATGTGTGCAACTTTTAAATAAAGAAAACATTTACAACGAGCTGTATAATATTTTATTCTTAATACCCGTTGAGAAATAATGATGAATATGAATAGCTAAGTTTATACAAATTATGTTTTACAACCTCTTCTGCATCTTCTAAGTAATTACTTTGTCACCTTTTTTATTAATTACTTGTGCGTAGAGGATACTAAATTATAGTTTTAATTATGACGAACCCTTTGTTCTATCATAAATGGTTTTTTTATGATTATAACAAAAATATAATTTGTATTATATATGAAAATATGCCTAAATATTAAATTGCGTCATTTATTACTGGTTATTGGATACATTTTTCTAGTTGAGTTTGGGGTTTAATTATTAGGTTATTAGTTGACGAAATAAAACCGAGAAGTTTATTTAATGTAACACGTAAATTTTGTTTTGTTACGTATAAGTTATAACTACGCATAACTTTTATCAGAGTGAACTGTCAATGAAGATCCTTTTACTAAGCGCCTCTTTGACCTACTCTGAGTAATGGTTATTTACTAATTAAAATATAAGATGTTCAAATACAAGACTCACACTTTAACATACATTTATTTATACTGGCAGAAAGACGTCAACTAGATACTTAAAGCAGCTGTATTACACGTTAATTAGTGCTTGAATCTTACACGAATGTTGTGAAATAAGCCCTAAGAAGAATTAAAAGAAAAAAATTACAAAAAAATTAATCAACCATGAGTCCGTGCTCTTAGCCAATCATTGAACATTCAATTACAAATAACATCGATTCAAGATTATTTTAAGCTTTTTAGTTTTGAAATAAAACTAGTTTATACGGATTTTATTTCAATGTGTAATATTCGCGTAAACCTAAGAAATCACTTTTTAGTTTTCTCAATAACATATTAGAGACGAGAAATAAACATAGCCAATCATATGGTAGATTTGAGAAGGTTTTGCATTGCGTACCGAGCGTACCGAGTAGCTGTCCGGTCATGTAAGTTCACGAGTGCTGTCTTATTAATGATCACGATTATGTATTGTTTATTGTTACGCTTACAGTCATACCATTGTTATAATCAACAGTATGGACAACACTCCCACGTCAATAAGCAAAATAAAAACATCAATTACACGTCTCGTCTACAACAGACTTAAGCATCGTAGAACTAGTATTAAATCGGAGCCGCAATGAAAAGCTATTTGTTAATAATTGCAAATGCATAAATCTATCGTGAGACAAAGGAACTTTGCAATCACTCGAAGATGATTGTGTGCGCATAATTTAATTGATTTTATTTATTTTTAATCGCAACGCAACATCTGCACTGAAACACATGACGTCGCACAGGAATTGAGATGCCAGATCAATAGTATCAATAACGCAAAACTTCTGTTAGATGACGACAATCGCAGAATATTCATGCATTATGCAGAAAGGGTCGTGAGGGCAGCAGCCAGGGTAAATGGAAGTACTGCTGTATAATGATAACATAAATAATAATAACAATAAATATAAGGTATAACAATCAATATAATGTATAACAATAAATAAGTAATAATTATAGCAATAAATAATTAATAATAATAAGCAATAATGATAGCAATAATAATGGCTGTATTATTGGACACGGCACGCATTGTGAGGAGGTTCCTCACACTAGGGCCCTAACCGCCGGTGGCTTGGGTCTTAGGCCTCGCCATTGGAGGGTGATATTTTTATATTTTTAAATGTTTTTTTAAGTGATTTAATATTTAGAAATGTAAAAAACCTTAATATAATAAAGAGTACTGTACATAGCAATAATAATAAGAAATGATAAATAATAATAAAATAGGAAAAACCTTCAATAAATGAAGAAATAGGTTTAATAGTAAAGGAAAAAATGTAATAGATTATTTAGCACGTAAGTTTTCAATGTTGCCACATAATTAATAATGGCAGGTGTAAAAGACAAATAAATAAAATAATAAAAAAAAAACACTATGCACTGCAAGAAGGAAGTTTGGGAAACATAATCTTGCCTACTTTGAAATGATAAACATGAATGTTTAAGTTGATGAAGAATAATACATAAAGTTCGAATATTGGAAGCAGAGGAGACACCAGTACATACACAGAAGGAATAGAAGTTAACCAAGGTGACGATGCAAGGTGCATTATCGATATTTAAAAGTTGCATGGACGAATCCGCATGTGATACCTAGTTACTAATAAATAATTAAATTAAACACTACTCAAAATCAGTGCATGTAAAAATAAACCTGTATTAATGTTTTCACAATAATACGGAATACGACTGTGAAATTAAGCACAAATATTGATTACTAAAATTTGGGGAGGGGGGGGGGGGGGGGTGAATTTTATATATTATTAAATGTGAAACTTTGGATGTTTGTAGATCAATCACGCCTTAACGGCAGAACGGATTTGTATAAAAATTGGCATATAGGTACACCAAGACATGCATTAGAACATAGGCAACTTTTATCCGAGAAAAAGACATTTACGCGGGTGGAGCCGCGGGTAACTGCTAATATTATATATAAACACTAATGTGTAATTGTATTTAATTGTTTTTATTGATAATAAACAAATAAAATATAAGGTCAAGAAAAAATCCGACAAGGGGAAGGCCAGCCTGCATAGTAAGTGGAAGAAGGTGGGCCAGTGTTAAATATCCCAAAACGTGACTTACAAGGCCAAGTTACTGGGATATCATTGCGGCAAACCACATCGCGTTGCCAACATAATGTATACGAATAGTGGGGTAGGTATTCCACCGGGCGTCCGTTTGGTTGCGCGATAAAACATACATCATGTTGACATCGCAAACTGGTTGCGCCATCTTGGCGACCAAGTAAAACAGCGGGCGTAGGGGAATGAATCACTACGAGGAAGTTTTCACTATGTATTAACGCAATTCAGGCGTACATGGGTTAATTTCTGCACAACTTGCTGAGTGTTTGTAGGTATTTTTTATAGATAAGTCGGCAAACGAGCAAGTGGGTCACTTATTGGTAAGTGATCTCCACTACTCATGTACGCCCATAAGACCAGAAGAATCATAAGCGAGTGGCCGACCTTAAATTAAAGGCTTAATTAAGGGGAAGGGGATTTGGGTCCCCGGATATTTCACTCACCGTCCGAAACGCAGCAAGCTGCTACTAAACTACTACTGGTAACGACCCGGTCGAGTCGGCCCATCATGCTGTGGACGAAACCGTCTACAGCGTAGCTCTACCATTCAAAGCTTGTAAATAATATTATGTAGTTTTTGTGATATAGACCCTGATCCGTCATCGTTAACAAGTAAATAGTGTCAAGAACACACAACCATGTGCAAGAATGAGTCGAATTATATAGGTATCTATTCTACAAAAAAAAACCTACGTCTGTATGCTAATGAATAGTTGACACTTCTAGATAGATAATAAATAAATAAAAAAAAACTAAATACACCCAACAGTCACACACTTGGTCCACAACCAATACTAGGTTAACCTGTATCGTGGGTATCAGGAACTACGAGGGACTTGCTATGATCCCATAAGGCCCAGTCCGAAACAAATATTTGTGGATCACACAAATATTGATCCCGGTGCGAGAATCGAACCCATGACCTCTCGCTTCGCAGCAGGCTACTCGCCCGTTGCGCCACGGAGGCTGTCTAAATCAAAACCATATATTTAGAGAGTTAATATTAAATCCACTTACCCGCTTACAGTTTTTCCGTGAGCTCAGATCGACCCTTCGTTGAGATTTGATCGCTGTACAGATTCATGGGGACATTTATACTGCGTTCGCTTGAAACCTATAAACCATTGTGACGTCATTATAATAATTGAGGGGATAAAATTATAAACAATGGTGTTGTGTCTACACGGAAGAATTTATTAGACACAGATTAATTATTAATGTGTTCACTATTAATCGCCTTATTGGTCCAGTGGTAGCGTACTAAGGCTGAGAGCCGTGATGTTCCGGGTTCCCAGGTGGGGTAATCACAAATTGTTTTGAATTTCGATTCCAAAAAATCACACATGTATTGCTCGGAATTGGAATTTGTTGTATGTGGTATTAGTATGGTGATAGGCTCGCCTGCCATCACGTCATAGGACGAAAATAAGCTCGCCAAACCGGGTGCGGCACCTCTGCCTATCCCTCCGAGGTTAAAGGCGTTTGCTTATGTTTGTATGCAGATTATTAGTATTAGACCTTTTTTTACGGCATAGGCCGGCAAACGGGCAAGTGGGTCACTTGGTGGTAAGTGATCTCCACGGCCCATGTACGTCCACAATATCAGAAGAATCATTGGTGTGTTGCCGACCTTAAAGGAAAAGAATAATTAAGGGATTGGGAACGGAAGAGGGAGTTAGTCCTCCGGATATCTCACTCACCGTACGAAACGCAGCAACAAGCCGCTACTTTACATCGATTTTCTGTGATACATTGGTAACGACGGCCCATTCGTGCTGTAGACTAGACTGTCTACAGCGTGGCTCTACCACTTAAACATTTGTTTATTTAATATTTGTTAGAGTTAGATGCGAGTAATATGTTATCTCTAATTAATGTTAAATGTCTATAGTTTTCATGAACATATAAAAAAACTGGGTGTGTTTTTACTATGTCTCGAAAATAGAAATTTGATGTGTTTGGGTGATCCTCTCCTAATCAAAACATAATTACTATTTCAGCTAATTTTTGTACCCTACTAGACAGTAAACACCAAAAAAAAATGGTGTAATACCCAGCATAGTGGCTCGTTTCAGGTGAGTCACGTTTCAGGATCAGCCTCTATCATATCATGGGACAGAAATAAGCTTAGGGAACCTAGCATTAGTCGCATTTCTACCTCTCGCCTTCGAGGATACAGGTAAGAGCACTGTATATGCGTTCTTTCTGCCTGCCTTATCCCGGCTTAATGCCAGGGCCCGCTTTCCCATCATGATTTGACAACCTCCGTGGCACAGCGGGCCAGATGCCGACTGAGAAGAGAGAGGCCGTGGGTTTGATTTCCGCACCGAGACAAATGTGTGTGTGATCCACAATTTTTTTTCGGGTCTGGGTGTTGTGGGACCCGAGTCCTTCGTAGTTCCTGATACCCACAATACAGGTTAACTTAGTGTGGGGTCAGGACTATTTGTGTGACTGTTAGGTGTATTTATGTGTTATATATGACAGAATTGAGGATCCCAGCACAAAGCCGGGATAACGCCAGGCTGAAAGAAAGAAAGAAAGAAGTGGTAACAACTCAGTTGAGCCAGCCCATTTATACTGTACACAAAATGTCTACAGCGTGACCTACCACTTGTAAACAAAGTTGCATGTTTATGGATTGTATTTCTCCAGTAGATTTGTATCTACATAAACCACGATATAACCATGAAGCTCGATATAAAATTGCAGTTAAAAATAATTCCGGGGGCATCGAGATCATATGATGCCCTCACGTAGTTTTCCTTCCGATCTTTGCTCTCTTTACATAGAACTTGTTTGTGTTACTCATATAACATATTACGTTATACGCGTTTGCAATTTAAATGTACCAGGATAATATTTGATACAAGGGCGACCAGAAGTTTAGGCTTGATAAAACTAGCTTAGAAGTTGATGTACTTGGAAGTTTATACTTATTTTCGGGTCGTTATGACTTTCGAGGAAAATAAATTATATATACACACTAACGCCGTTGGGACGGAAGTGGTCTCGATGAAATGGTTGACGTCACGCTCACGTCATGGGTGACGTGATAGGGGGCGAGCCTATCGCCATGCCGGCCACAGTTCTAGACTCCGGGCTGACACTAAGCTTTTCGTGATAGAAAGACCCAATATCACTTTTACCCGACCCGAGGATCGAACCCGAGACCTCAGCACAGCAGTTGTAACGCGTACGCATTACAACTGCGCAACCGAGGCAGTCTTATAAATTATGAAGAGAAAATAATTTAATATTTATAGTGGTTTTTTGTATAACTGAGGCCGGCAACTGACCTTTTGGGTCACCAGATGTTAACCGATCTCCAGTCTCCACTGATGAGTAGTCTTCAAAGATACATGGATATATTGACGATAATACTTATAGATAAGGAAAGGTAATTGGGAAGGTAAATCCACCTCATTTGGACCTCGGAATATCTCACACTCTGTACGATAAGTAAACGGAAGCTACCTTTTTACGCAGATTTTTTGTGAGACAGTGTTCACATTTGGTGCAAAAACCGGTGTTAATACAAAACAAAAGAAACAAAATAAGCGGCAAATTAAGAACCTCTTCTTTTTTTTAAGTTAGTTAATGGTCGTCCCTTGTATGCGAGAGCCCATCTGGGTTAGTACCACCGCTTTGTCTGTTTCTATCGCCAAGCAGCAGTGCGTAGGAACTGTTGTGTTTCGGTTTGAAGGACATTGAAGCTAATGAAATTACTGTGCATTATGAGCCATAGCAACTTATGTCTCGGAGTGCTGAGCCCAGTCCAGTAGCATGCATTGCTTTGGAATTCAAAGTGCTGTGTTCGGTGTTGTGTCTGTTTATGAGCAGACTTGGTGCTTACTCTCAGATAAGTAATACACAAATGTAAATGATATGAGTCTCCTTCTTCTTCCACCTGCCCTTATCTCACTGCGAGTGGGATAAGGGTAGGCCACTCACTTTTTAACACATGTTACAGGAAGATTTGGCTTGTAGTTTTTACGACTGAGAGGGATATGGGAAAATCACACCCAGATCCGAAACAAATAATTATGAATCACATCAACATTTTTGTCTCGCTGCGGGATTCGAACCCGTGGCCTCTAGCTTCACAGCCGGCTACTTGCCTACTGTACAGAGTCTGTCTTGTCTTATCACTTAAAATTTATTTCTCAGTAAGAGGTAATAATAAACTTTAAAAACCTACATTAGATACAGCCTCTAGATTTTTAAAAGATGTTCTTGAATTTCCTTTCTACTGTATAATCCCAAATTTTATCGTGAACAAAACAAAACCGACCAAGAGGGAGTCGTACTCGTACACCGAGTATTCCATATCACTCCTCTTAACTTTTTTTTTTACCGACACAAAAAACAAAGGTTCCAATTCGTCAGTGTTTTTTATGTAGGTATGTTCACGGATAACTCCGCCAAATGTGGACCGATTTGGATGATTATTTTCGTATTTGATAGGGTTTAATGCGGTGGTGGTCGCATTTATATATTTATAGCTATTATATCATTCCTAAGGGGTGAAATCGGGGAGGAAAGACTAAATTAATG
Organism: Mimas tiliae; assembly: GCA_905332985.1. NCBI lineage: Eukaryota > Metazoa > Arthropoda > Insecta > Lepidoptera > Sphingidae > Mimas > Mimas tiliae. Next base: position 8,456,038 of record HG995256.1, on the reverse strand, counting down.
CACCGATTTTGATGATTCTTTTACTAAAAGTAAAGAAATAAAAGACTATTTAATTAATATAAAACCAAATTAAACAAACAGCCGCGTTGGCGCAGTTGTAATGCGTACGCGTTACGACTGAGGCTGACGCTGAGGTCTCGGGTTCGATTCCCGGGTCGGGTAAAAGTTATATTGGGTTTTTCTATTACGAAATGCTCAGTATCAGCCCGGAGTCTGGAATTGTGCCCGGGATAGCGGGTATAACTTTCAGCCAGCCATCTATTACACTCCAAAAGATAGCCAAACATACAGCTAGTGTATACTCTTTAACGGTCTCGTTGGTATGCTTTGATTACGGAACACTAAAATATGTGCTCTTATACTGTAGACTCCGAAGTAACATTTTAAAATTACCTACAGATTTTGTTTACCTGTTTCTTGTAACGTACGTCAAGTAAAAATATAACACATTTATAGTACATTGGTACTTTTAGACTAATATAGTTTTAACCTTTCAGGTGAGAGTCCCGGCGCCCGGCTCCAAACTGGAAAGGTTGACCTTTATATATGGACGATATATTTAGGTATTTAAATTATAAATTTAGCACATTATTAATGTTTATTTTTTTCCATTGACGCAGGTAACCACACTCGTAAATATCAACATACTTATTACTCAGCTTGTATCGCCAAGAGGTAATTAAAGGTACAGTCAGCGCACCCACTATTCGCCGAGCTTATTTCTGTCCCATGATATAAGGTAGCGAGGCATTTTTATAGTATATGCCGGTAAACGAGCAAGAGGATCACCTGATGGTAAGTGATCTCCGCCGCCCAATAATCTCACTCTCAATTCTCGTAATTTTAAATGTTCAAAATATCATTCCGATCTAGCCTCAGCGTCAAGAAAGTTGCAAATGGCATTCTCTTAAACTAATAATCAACATCAAAGGAAAGGGGTTTGGAAGTGGAAGGCATTTGGGCCTCCAGATATCTCACTTAGGGTACGAAAAACAGCAACAAGCAGCTACTTTTCGTCGCTTTTCGGTGTGACAGCGGTAACAAACTAGACGAGCCAGCCCATTCATGCCGTAGACAAGACTGTCTATCGCGTGGCTCTACTACTCAAAAACTGAGTTATAGACTGTCCCTATATCGGTAATGAATAGGTACTAATTTCATATGATATGTAGTTCTTTTAATATAGTTTAATATTGTAAGTTTTATATAGTTTCAACATTATATTAAAGAAAAATGTTATGTTACTATGTTTTTTCCATTTACATTACTCATTGCAAACATGTAATGACTAAATCACAATCAGTTTATTGACGTTTCTAAAGTAAATACTAAAATAGTTTTACTTACCCATAAGATGAAATTAAGGAATCGAAAGTTGTCAAATGGTCTGCATTTTTTGGGTGTATTTATTTATTATAAATAAATACACCCAAAACTCATATAGTCCTGACCTAACATTAAGATACGAGTCTAGTGTCATGAGTATCAGTTATTACGAGAGACTTTTGGCCTCACAACATCCAGATCCTTAAAAAATAATTGTGGATCTCAGTGCGGGAATCGAACCCGCGGTCGCTCGTTTCACAGCCGGCTACTCGCCCACTGCACCACAGAGGCTGTTAAGGAGGAAAATAGTTACAATACGTGCAAAATAGCTTGGCCAGCCTGTAGTTACTCACAGAAGGCATCAGGGCTATTATTTTCAGATTATAAGGTGACGGTATACATGGAGGATCGGATATGTTACTAATTTGAGCCCGACCATGTAATTTTGTGGCTATTTTGTCGGGTGTAAGGAAAACGTTTCCGAAAAAGAATCCAGGTAGTGCTGGTGTTTACAGACACGATACCGTTAACAAATCGTGAAATAAGTTAACAAAATAATATTAATAGCCCTGTATTTATATACGTCCCACTGCTGGGCAAGGGCCTCCTCTACTGAATGAGAGGGGTTAGGCCTTAGTCCACCACGCTGGCCTAATGCAGGTTGGCAGACTTCACATACATTCGAAATTCTTATGGAGAACTTCTCAAGTATGCAGGTTTCCTCACGATGTTTCCTTCACCGTTAAAGCAAGCGATAATGAACAATTAATACACACGTAACTTAGAAAAGTCAGAGGTGCATGCTCTTGGGTTTGCTTTCTAACCTGCGACTTTCATCTCGACAGTCCGTACCACTCCCCACTGAGCTATCGCTGAAATAAGAGAAATTTATTTCAAACACAGTCTTGTGAAATAAATACAATGATGTTTTATTCAAATGAGAATTAAATTCATAATATCGTAATGTAAAACCAATAAAAAAATATCGACGCTCGGGGAATCAGCTGTGCGGGTCGGCGCATGGCGTGATATACCCACTGAGTATAGGAGCGCGATAATGTGCGCGGGTCATTGACACCGAACATAGCATTAGTACGCTTTACGTTTCCAAAATGGCAAGTACACAGGAAAGGAATAACATTTTTCGTTGATGTTAAGGAAGTGTTTTATTACCGTTTCGGCTTCGGAATAGATCCCTTTACACCTGGAATCCCGATCGGATAGAGATATACATCATTTATTGTTTCTTCCTTTTCTTACTTTCATGGCGAAAAACCCTTCAATACTTATGAGAAATATTGTCATCAAATCTAATCGTTATTTTAACATTTAATTATTTACGCCTACATATTTAATTAAGACAAAAAGCTAGACAATGTTACTGCCTTGTAATTAATTAACTTAGGTGTACTTGGCGTGACGGTAGAAACACAGCATATTCATTTTATTCTTGCATATTTCAATGAAGGAAAATTGTAAATAAACCCGGAATCGGACATAATATGTTTTGCCGTACCTGGTTCTTGCAGTACTAGACCTATTATAAATATGTATTATTGATGTGTCTTTCCTCCACAATCCATAGTATATCCAAATCCAGTTGTATGATAGAACTTTAAATATTTTTTTTCAAAGGCTGGTAAACGAATAATGGTAATCCATAATGTATTTGAAAACCTATCCCTTCCTTAAAGGGCGCAACGCACTGACACGATGCGACGATTCTTCTAATATTGACAGAGTTCATGGGCGGCGTTGATCACTTACCATCAGGTGATCGACTTGGCCGTTGGTCCACTGTTTCTTAAAAATAAGTGTTAGAGCCATGCTGTAATTAAAATATATATATATTATTTATGTTTATAAAACATGCAGTGCTTGTTCTGTGTGATGTTGTTTCTATTAATTATGAGCAGGCGTCGCAAGCGAAGCGAGTGACCTGCTCGTTTCGTCATTCAAGCTACGTAAGTAGTACATTCAAGCTAAGTAAAATAAAAACATTTCGCCAGCACGGAAATGATGCTAGCAACAAGACATCTCACCGGGGATTTCTTTGTAAATACAATACAATTTTATAGACCAGACTTGCGGTTAACTTGTCATTCATTACAATTATTATGCATGCGTGGCTTGAATATCTGTGCAAATAGATTTATTATAACTTGTTATTGACGTCAATGATCTCAGTCGAGATTAATGTGTATACAATATTAACATATTGTATTTAATTTAAACGTAATTCCTGAGACAATCTTAATTATAATAGGGTTTTTATAGCACATGACAGCCAACGAGTAAGTGGGTACCTGGTGGTAAGTGATCTCCACCATCCATGTACTCCCATAATACCAGAAGAATCATGGTCAACCTTAAAGGAAAAGGATAATTATGGTTTGGAAAGGGGAGGGGAATTTGGACATTCGGATATCACACTCGCCGTACGAAACGCAGCAGCAAGCTGCTACCTTATGTCGGTTTTCTGTGAGACAGTGCTAAAGACCCGAACGAGACAGCCCATTCATGCTGTAGACAAGTGCCTAGAACATGGCTCTACCACACTCATGTTACAGAAAGATTTGGCTTGTAGTATTTAAGACCGGCTGCCTGCCTGACACGTCAGCTCCTCTGGGAAAATGAATAGTAGTATAACGATTAAACTCATTAGCAGTGAATCAACAAATGGCTGTATTGATAAGTGTTGAACAATGGGAAGCTGTATGGCTCACGCGATGGTTGCTCAACCGTCGAGGCGACGCGACGCGACGCACGGTGCTGCGTGTATTGCACAAGATTCATCTGCATTGTAAATAATGAACATTGGGTACAACTAAAAGTCGCACACCTAGTCCTGACCTAGTCTTATGTAAGTTTCAGGAAATAAGAGCAATTGATGGTGTCGTATAACTCATACCCATGTCCATTATGTGCCGAAGCAAATATTTACGGATATTACACATATGGTCTAAAATCTTGGTGTGGAAATTGATGTGGCCTCTCGTTTTACAGCCGATTACTTGCCCATTGTTCAATAAAGGCTGTGCGTGAAGAGGAAAATTATGATCTGACCAGACCAGGAGTTTTCAAAGTGGGAGGCGCAAAAGGTTTCGGAGTAAAATGGCCGTGACATACGGACGGACAGACGGATATGGCGAAATTATAACTGACTACGGAACCCGTCCGACATACGAGCAAGTGGGTCACTTGATGGGAAATTTTCTCCAACGTCTATCAACATCCACAACACCGGAAGAATTATGGATGCGTTGCCAACTATAAAGGTAAGCGGTATAGAAAAGGGGATTTCGGCCTCCGGATATATTTCTCATCATGCGAAATTAAACAGTAAACTGCTAATTCCGTTCAGTTTTCTGTGAGATAGTGATAACAACAACCCAGTCGAGTCGATCCATTAATGCTGTAGACAAATCAACAGCGTGATTCTACCACTTATAGAACTGGCTTATGGTAATATACCAGAACTTTATATGGTACTAAGTATCTTTAACTGATAAGTTTAACCTTCCCTATGATACTATTGACTCATTGAATGAGGCCAAGTTCAACGCTATCTGGATAATTATCTTGAAAATAGTAGGAAATCCGATTTTTTTGTTATTTTTTACTGTAGTTGTATAGTTGTTTGCAACAAATATGTGTGTGTAATTATGTATGTGAGTCACTCCATATTGCATGGTCGATGTAGGCTTTATCTGATTAATTGGTATAAACTTAAGCTCTGCGTCATACATACATACATACGCACTCACGCCTGTAATCCGAAGGGGTAGGCAGAGGTGTAATCAGTACACCTACAATTCGCCGAGCGTATCTCCGTCCCTTATGTGATAGGGGGCGAGCTTATCGCCATACCGGGCACAATTCCATACTCCGGGCTGATACAGAGCATTTCGTAATAGAAAAACCCAATACCAAAAAAAAAACGGTGGTTGGAATCAATGACTATAATACTAATTCAAAATTGTTTATGTTTTATTTTCAGCTTATTATTTTTCTAAGTCGGTTTTTTTTTTGTTATTTTTTTTTATTGAATATATTTAGTTAAGAATCGTCAGAATCGGTGAATAGATGATGAAGTTAGAGTTTTTTCATCCTCGATTTCACCTCCTTAGGGTTAGACTTTAAATAAAACCACCACCAAAGTAAACCCTATACAAAAAGTATCATCCAAATCAGTTCACATTTGGCGGAAATGTGCGTGAACATACATAAGATGAGTGGTAGAGCCACGCTGTAGACACTTTTGTCTACAGCATCAATGGGCCGGGTCGCCCGGGTCGTTACCGCTGTCTCACAGAAACCCGACGTAAAGTAGCAGCTTGCTACTGCGTTTCGTACGGTGAGTGAGATATCCGGAGGCCCAAATCCCCCTCCCCTTCCGAATCCCTTAATTATCCCTTTCCTTTAAGGTCGACAACGCGCCCATAATTTTTTGTATTGTGTGCATAAATGGGCGGTGGAGATCACTTACCATCAGGTAAACACTTGCTCGTTTGCCGGCCTATGCTATAAAAAAACACTTTAAACAGACGATTTGAGTACCTCGTTATTTTGCATCTGTTAAAAATAAATTGGAATATTTCATTAATTATATTGGATCAGACAAAAAAAGGTTGATTAAAACAGAATTCGGTCACTAAGGGCCCTGCGTCATCAAGTCCTTTTGTTTTGTTTTCATTCCTTTGTTCGTATAAAGTTTTAAATTAGTTATGGAGATATAAAATAATGAATATTTCATTAAATAAAAAACAGTGCTGTTAGAGATGGACAAGATCGTGCGCGACCGTCCTGCGGGGTACAAGACGTTGGCAGGGACGAGGTTCTCTAGATGTTAGCGGGACGTCACGATCTTGTCCATCTATGGTGATATTGAAATATTGTCCTTTTCTTGAGCTTATTAAGGTTTTTTACACTTATAATGTAAATTAAAGAATCCTGTATCATCTATACTGTCACACTGCTGGGCACTGTCCTCCTCTATAAATAGGAGGGGTTAAGCCTTAGTCCACCATGCTAGCATAATGTGGTTTGGTAGACTTCACATACCTTGAAAATTCTTATGGGATATTCTCAAGTATGCAAAGGGTTAATTCACATGTGACTTAGAAAAGTCATACTCTTAGGGCTAGTTTCAAATCAGTGACTTTTGTCTCGCCAGTCGAGAATACTGCAGATTTATTGCCGCTCTATCTGTAGTAAGTATTTAAAAATACTTCAAATTGTTTTCATTCGGAAAAAAACAATAATTCTACTAATTATGCCTTACAGAGAATTATGTATAACTTACAGAAAAATATATACGAAGTTACTAACATGCCAAAAAACCTTAAAAATCGAAACACATAATATTCTTGAGTGGTAGAGCCACGCTGTAGACACTTTTATCTACAGCATGAATGGGCCGCCTCATTCGGGTCGTTACCACTGTCTTACAGAAAACCGACGTAAAGTAGCAGCTTGCTGCTGCATTTCGTACGGTGAGTGAGATATCCGGCGGCCCAAATCCCCCTCCCCTTCCCAATCCCTTAATTATCCCTTTCCTGTAAGGTCGGCAACGTGCCCATGATTCTTTTGGTATTGTGGGCGTACATGGAAGGTGGAGATCACTTACCATCAGATGACCCACTGGCTCGTTTCAGATCTATGCCATAAAAAAAGAGTTCCTGTTGCATCACCTCTGAGTAAATGTTACTTATCAAATAAATATGATACATTCAAATATAAAAGTCCCCCTGTCATATATACTAGAAGAAAAGAATCTACAAGATATTTTCAAAAATAGCTTTTTTCCGTTTTTGAATATTGGGAAACAGTCCCTAAACATTTGTTAATTAATTTGGCTCAAGAGCCATCTATGAAAGACTCAAGTGTACTCACTAATAAAAACCGTATGACGGTCATGGTATTAAGAAGCCGCCTTGTTACTTTTGTAATAATTGAATCAAATACTAGATGGCGTTGTGCGTGTACTTGTCAAAGTAAACTCGTTCAAACTTTTAGTCAAACTAACTAACACACTGTTCGCCATTTTCTTCCATCCTATGATGTGGTAATAACCGAGCCAACTATCATCCGGCACCAATTACAATCCTTCGCAACTCATACGTGTTTTTGTAATGGATAAACTCGCATAAACTTGATTGCTCGATCTGTAGAAATCGAACCCAGGACTGAGATAGAGATTCTAGCCAACCATCACCCTGGCTTGTTGGAATAGTGTTTGCATCTGAGCAGTGGTATCAACCCCGACCATATAAGGGAGTCGAGGGAAACAAGCATATGAGGAATCCACCACCTAGTAGATGATAGAGACATTAGAGAGATGACCTGAACCCAGTAGGTAGACAGTTTTGTCTACAGCACAAATGAGCCGGCACGACAGGGTTGTTACCACTGTCTCACAGAAAATCGACGTGAAGTAGCAGCTTCCTGTTGCGTTTCGTACGGTGAGTAAGATATCCAGAGGCCCAAATTCCCTTCCCCGTCCCAATCCCTCGTCCTTCTGATTCAAGTATTGTGAATGTTCAATTCACTTGTTCCTTTGCCGGTCGCTGCTAAAAACATTTTGAAACATTTTGTAAAGAAAGTAAACATTTTGATTAAAGATTAATTCAATATAAATTCTGAAGTGAAAGCATTACAAGGTGGTAGGTCCATCGTATGCGCGAGGCCGTCTGGGTTGATACCACCGCTTTGTCTATTTCTGCCGCCAAGCAGCAGTGTGTAAGCACTGTTGTGTTTCGGTTTGAAGGACATTGAAGCCAGTGAAATTACTGGACATTATGAGACTTAACATCTTATGCCTCGGAGTGACGAGAGCAGTTCAAAGACACGCAGTGCTTTGTAATTCAAAGTTGTTACGGTGTTGCTTCTATTTATGGGCAGGCGTGGCGCTTAACATCAGGCGAGCGACCTGCTCGTTTCATCACACAAGCTAATAAAAAATATAAAAAAAGCATCGCCTCATTAAGGCGCTCATAGCCAGTTGCAAATCAGTAATCGGTAAATTAGCAAACGTTAGCCTATGGATGGGTGATCGCTTAGTGGTATTTTAACTGAGCGTCTCCGTGCTTGGGAGGGCACGTGAAATGTCGGTCCCGGGTGGTATGAACTAATAGAAGTTGTTAAGTCAAGTCGAAGTTCGGGCGGCTTGAAAACTTTAACACTAACTTTTTAGGTGGGCCACCTAACCATTTGACATAGATAGATAGATAGTACGCGTCATCAATCGCCTCCTTGGTCTAGTGGCAGCGTACTTGGCAGAGACATCGGGGTCCTGGGTGCAAATTCTAAGTCGGGTAATTACAATCCGTGTTTGAATTTTTGATACGCAAAATCACACATTAATTGCCCGGGGTTGCTATATATGACGGAAATAACGGTAAATAATATGTTTACGAGTGGTAGAGCCACGCTGTAGACAGTTTTTTCTACAGCATGAATGGGCCAGCTCGTCCGGGTTGTTACCACTGTCTCACAGAAAACCGACGTAAAGTAGCAGCGTGCTGCTGTGTTTCCTACGGTGAGTGAGATATCCGGAGGCCCAAATCCCCCTCCCCTTCTCAATCCCTTAATTATCCCTTTCCTTTAAGGTTGGCAACGCGCCCATGACTCTTTTGGTATTGTGGGCGTACATGGGCGGTGGAGATCACTTACCATCAGGTGACCCACTTGCTCGTTTGCCGGCCTATGCAATAAAAAAAATAAAAAAATAAGCTGGGCAACACGTGGGTTTCGTCACTTGCACATCTGCCTACCCCTTCGGTATGAATTTATAAGGTTAAGAAGCGAAAGTATTGGGCCAGGTTGTATACCATGGCCTAACCTCATGATAATTTCTCGACCTTGTTGATCTTCGATCGTCCGGTCATCAAAACAAAGCAAAAAACATTGCTCTTTTTATGCCTCTGGGCGAATAAAGCCATGTCATGCACCTAATTATTTTTAAGAATGCAGAATGAATCACAAAATAATGTCATCAAATTTTTTATGAGCACATGCTCAATAACTTCAAAACAATTGTGTACCTAGTACAGTGCAGCCCAAATATAATGTGATTGTTAATTTCGTCCCTCGACAGTCACGGCCGGCCGTATTATGCCGGACTGAAGTTACTGAATATGTTTTAATGTTAGAGCCACTCTGTAGACAGTTTTGTCTACAGCATGAATGGGCAGGCTCAACCACTGTCTTACAGAAAACCGACGTATAGTAGCTGCTTGGTTCGTACGGTGAGTTAGATATCCACTGGCCCAAATACCCCTCCCCATCTCAATTTCTTAATTATCCCTTTCCTTTAACGTCGTCAACGCGCCCATGATTATTCTGGTATTGTAGGCGTACATGGGCGGTAGAGATAATTTACCATTAGATGACCCTCTTCCTCATTTGCCAGACTATGCTAAAAAAATGAGAGTACACTGCCTAGCTTCGTAATGGAACTCATCTAAACGAGCCCTTATGGAGGGCTTTTCACCATATGTACGGTGGTCTCTAAAAGACAATACAAAAAGAATTAGGTAGCCCTTTGATTCTCATGATGTATAAAAACTAAAGTTTTAGTTTATTGTTAAAAGTTTCTATTTTATCATTTTAGTAAAATAATCATCCAAATCGATCCATATTTGGCAGAGTTCTGCGTGAACATACATAAAAAACATATACAGACAAATTGAGAACCTTTATTTTTTTAAGGCAGTTATAAACCTGTTCGAATAATTATGAACTGTGTTGACGTAAGTGAAAACTTCCAAATTCGTATACTTTTTGCTATAACTTAAGGAACATGTAGTGGAAAATGATGTTTGGTATAAATAATCACATAAACAATTGGTATAAAATATAATGGTTATGAAGTTTTATTTTAATTTTAAAAACATACGCGTCATATGTTAATTTAGTAACATTGTTACCTACATACTTTTTTTATATACTGACTTCCAACTTTTTTGTGTCGTAGCCCATTTGATATTTCTTTTTGTTTTGGGTAGACCCAGTTACTGCTTTTAAATTGGTTAAATTGATTTTTTACAAAAATCATCTACTTTAAATGTACAGTTCCATGCTGATATAGTGCTATTAAAAACTTTCTCGCAATCCTCTCCTACTATCCCACTTCCTACTAATCATACTAGTCCTATATCCCACTTCCTATTAATCATATTAGTCCTATTATCCCACTTCCTACTAATCATGCTAATTATTAGTCATATTCTCCCATTTCTTACTAATTATACTAGTTCTACCATACCACTTCATATGAATATAATACCAATATATAATATTAGTCCTACTGCCCCCTGTTCTGTGGTCTTTTTTTATTAGCTTTAGATGACAAGACCATCAAGTCGCTCGCCTGATGGTAAGCGTCATGCCTGCTCATAAACAGAAGCAACACCAATCAGAACTTATAACGAATTATGAAGTACTCCATGACACTGAACTACGCTTAGACACTGTTTGCTTGGCAGCAGAAATATACAAAGCGGTGGTACCTACCCAGACGACCTTTCGCATACGAAGGACCTACCACCTAGTGAACCTTGCTGCTGTTCCTACTAATATTATAAATGTGAAAATTTGTGAATTTTATTTGCTATAATAAACTAGTTTTTGCTCGCGGCTCCGCCCGACCTTTCCGGGATAAAAGTAGCCTATATCCTAATCTAGGTCATGCTCTACCTGTGTGCCAAATTTCACCCAAAACCGTTCCGCTGTTAAGGCGTGATTGACTAACAAACATCTAAATTCACAAACATCCAAACTTTCGTATTTGTAATAGTACGAGTATAGGATTTGTAGATTTCTATTCGTTACTTCGCAATATTCAAATACGAAAAAATAGAGAAATGACTAACGACCTTGGACATAATCATGGAAATTAAGATTTCTAGACAAACAAAAACAAGGATTTACCGCGAAACGTGTTTTAATAAATATTTGATTTTATGTATCTCCTTGTTCTAGTAAATTACAATATTGATTGTGAACCCGGAGGTCCTGTAATCAATTCCCAAGTCAGTCATAATTTTGTGTGTTTTTTTAAGATGAATGACACAAACAGGATACAGTAGATTATTTCTTTCTTTCTACCTGGCGTTATCGCAGCTAGTGCCAGGGTCCACCTTCCCACTTCACCCGATCTTGAACGTCCTCTGCAGCAAGACCATTAGCTCTCATATCTCCCTCAGGCGTGAGTCTATGTATGTATCTCCCTCTAATACGTTAATAAAGCGTATAAACAAACTGTTCCAAGTGTTTATAGGTCTAATACTTTAGAGACCAAAAAACCAAGGAAAAATAAATAACAGAACGTATTCATAGTTTTTGATTTAGGTACATATTTCAACAACAGGGCTTTTTGTCCCACTTCGTCACTTGTTGAATCATAATATTTATAACTAGGCTTAGCTCGCGGCTCCGCCCGCGTGAACGGCCTTTTCCGGGATAAAAAGTAGGCTGTTACTCAGTGATAATGTAGTTTTCTAACAGAAAAATATTTTTTGAAATCGGCCCAGTAGTTTTTAATTAATTCGTGACATACAAAAAAAAATACAAACCTTTCCTCTTTATAATATTAGTGTAGATTAATTACACGCGTTATTTGTCAATTTAATCTTTTCTGTAGACCAATATATTTAAGACTGACATTTTTGTAGGACTGTTAATCATAGTACTCAAATAACTGGTGATAAAATTATCAATCAATGCTTTTTTAAATGTATCTATTTGGTGTTGCATATTTTGTGTATGATCGACTAGTGAATAGAGTTATACAATAGTATACATGATGATAATGAGACCAAAGGCCTTGATTATACATAAATAAAATACTCATACATTTACAAAGTCAACGCTTCTAGTCATCAGATTAGATAAATTGGCTCAAAAAACTTAATGATTACCTACCTAATACCTAGAAAACAACACAACTACAATCACCGCATCAGTTGTACACGAGGTTATAATATTAAAATCTTCCTTATAATTTAATTATGGCATCGGAAACGACCCACGCGCAGCCTGAATTGCCTTCACAGCTGTTCTGAGAATAATTTGTTTACAAACATGGAAAATAACTGCCGTTGCTATAAAAATAATCCAGTTATTTTTATTAGGAAACCCTCAATACATCCTCGGTCAAGAAATTGATGTTGATTGAGGAATATATTTTGATTATATCATATAATAAGGTTCATAATAATAATAATAATACTAGCCCTGTATTATATACTTCCCACTGCTGGGCACGAGCCTCCTCTACTGAATCAGAAGATATAATAAGATTCATATTTGATATAAATATTATATTATACTTAATAATAATGTATGCATACGCACTTACGCCTGTAATCTCCGAAAGGGTAGACAAAGGTGTAACCAGTACACCCACATTTCGCTGAGCTTATTTCCGTCCCATGATGTGATAGGGGGCGAACCTATCGCTATACGGGGCATAATTCCAGACTCCGGGCTGATACTAAGCATTTCGATATAGAAATACCCGATATCACTTGTACCCGACCCGGGGATCGAACCCGCGACTTCAGCATAGCATTCGTACCGCGTATGCATTACAACTGCGCCATCGATGCAGTCCAATAATAATGTATCATTCAATAATTACATTACCTATTGACGTTAGTTTGACAGGCTGGTGTTAAAGTATAAGCCGATGTATAAGCCAACAAAACAAGACCTTGTTTACTATTATCAAGAACATTGTTGGGTTACACGAATACAATATATTTTGTGAACTTCTGATGTTAATGACTGAGGAATGTAATCACGAATCTTTATTGAAAAACTTACAGGACGGGTTCCAAATCCCTGAATTATTCCTAACCATAAAATTCGGCAACGCGCCCATCATTCTTCTAGTATTGTTGGCGTACATGGGCAGTGGAAATCACTTACCATCCAAGTGATCCACTTGCACGTTATTTTGAACTAAAATGAATTGCATAAAATCGTGAAGTCCATCAGTCGACCTTCAAATTTATATTTGATAATAGCACCACATGATGATAATGAGACCAAAGGGCTTGATTTTTTTTATCCTATTGAACGCAATGCTGAATAATATTTGACTTTAATACATTAATATGAAAATAGTTTACTCAATTCACTCATTAACCTAGCGAACAACACAAAAATCCATTCCGTTTAAACAATGTATTGTATTCTAGCCCTGTATTAATAATACATTATAATAATAATGACTGCCTCGGTGGCGCAGTTGTAATGTGTACGCGTTACGATTGAGGCCAACGCTGAGGTCTCGGGTTCGATCCCCGGGTCGGGTAGTGGTGTTGGGGTTTTCTATTACGAAATACCCCAGTATCAGCCCGGAGTCTGGAATTTGTGCCCGGTATGGCGATAGGCTCGCCCCCTATCACATTATGGGACGGAGATGCGCTCGGCGAAATGTGGGTGTACTGATTACACCTCTGCCTACCCCTTCGGGGATTACAGGCGTGAGTGCGTATGTATATATAATAATAATACACCCAACAGTCATACACATATGTATTATACATGTCCCACTGCTGGGCATGGACCTCTTCTACTGAGTGAGAGGGATTAAGCCTTAGTCCACCACGCTGGCCTAACGTGGGTTGGTAGGCTTCACATATCTTCGAAATTCTTATGAAGAAATTCTCAGATATGCAGGTTTCCTCACATTGTTTCCTTCATCGTTAAAGCAAGCGATAATTGACAATTAATACACACGTAACTTAGAAAAGTCACAGGTGTATGTTCTCGGGACTGGATTCGAACCTGCGAATTTCGTCTCGACAGTCCCTACCACTCCCCACTGTGATATCGCTGCTATTAAACAATACGTTAATAATTTATACAAACCGTGCTTAATTATGTATGGAAGGAATCTAAGTGCACGTTGCTATCTGACATTAAAACATAATAAATAAGTTCTCGGTAAAACCGTATTTGATTCAGACGTTATTATTTACGTCAGAGCTGAACGTACGATTTATAATATGCATGGAATACATGTGGAAGCAAAGTTTATGGTCCAGCAAAAACATATACCTACGTCACGGAAAACACAGTCATTACTAAAAACTAGTTCGATTTAGATGTTATTCAGAATATTTTCGATCAAGACTGAATAACAAGCATGAGTTACAACAATTGTTTTTGTTTTATTAGTGTGAATGACGAGACGAGGAGTTCGCTCGCCTGATGGTAAGCGCAACGCTTATAAACATATATATATATATATTTAAACGCTCATAAACAGACGCAACACCACACAGAGCTTTGAATTACAAAGCACTGTATGGCACAGGACTGCACTCGTCATCCCGAGCCATAAGATGTTAAGTTTCATAGTGCCCACTAATTTCACTGGCTTCAATGTCCTTCAAACCGAACCACAAAAATGCTTACACACTACTGCTTAGCGGTAGAAATAGACAGTGGTAAAACGGTACCAACCCAGGTACCCAATTCAGCGAATTTTGCCCGTTTTTATGATCATCCGATTTTGCTCTAGTCTTCTTGTTAAGCTACTTTTAATTCCTACATTGTATAGGATTTGTGAAATCTGTATGTATTCAATGACGATTGGTGTTGACCGTACAAAAAAGCGGTGTTTGCGTCATTTGGATGTTATGTTAATTTAGCGCTGAGCGCAAACTCTAGACCTTAGGTAATTTTCCACTAATTTTCAATATCGTCAAGAACTGACTAAAACTACCAACTTATCTAATCTATACACAATGATGTATTACCGTTATCTTACCCCCACAACAGCAACGGGAACCAAGCTTCGCTATTGCCCCGTCGCATCCGTTAATCAGCAGAGTGTACTACGTGCAGGTGACGTTGGCTTTGGGCATATTGGTGGCCCACTTACAAAGAATTTATATAGAAATAGAGAAACCTGCAGTAGTAGCTTAGAACACATAACTCTTTGTTTGGTACATCCCTCTTCTGGAGGTACTGAATTCGTCTAAAAATTTTTGCTGCTATATTTTTTTTTGTATATGTTTGCATATCTCTGCCAAATATGGATGATTATGATTGACACGATTATTTTTGTATCCGAAAGGGTTAACTCCGATGATGGCCCCTTATAAATTGAGTTATGATTTAATGATGGAGTATGAAGGAAAATGGCAATCTCCTCAATGGATAATAGCAAACGCAACGTGCTTCGGATTGTGAAGATTTTTACGAACGGCTTAGACCCTGGTTGGGCGGAAACTAAAAAACCAACAATTTACTGGACGTTAAGCTCCGTAACGAAACAAATAAATAGTTAGCCAGTCATGCATGATATCATAAATAATATTCCAATAAACTTTCTCCACACTTCCTCGTCGTTACACTGTGATAGGTTAGTCACTTGTATAAGTGGGAGACAAAGTTGTCTCCGCACTGGCTCTGGATATTTCAAGTCGTCATCTACCCAGTGGAATCCAATATGATGAAGTAATCTTTTACAGGTTCTCACCAACATCTTAGGCCCAAAGCCAACCTCACCTGCATATCATACACTCTACTGTAAGGGACGAGGCAATGGCGAAACTTGGTTCCCGTTGCGGGTTTTGGGGGTCAGACGGCGGGTCGCCTCATATAATACCAAATACCGTCAAATCTATATCTATCTATGGTACGAGACGACGGACCCTGACATTAAAGCCGAGATAACACCAAGCAAAAATAAAAAAGTACATTGGCAGACGTGTTCATGACGTGTTCTGCTTCAAACTTCAAACTTCTTATGACCTACATCATTTTTTTTGCTTTCAACAAATATATTTTATAAAGTTCTTTAAGACTTTTTTATGTATCTGGAAACTTCGTTGTTCGTCGCATCCCGGAAACTTTTACCACTATAAATGATATGCCCAAAAATGAGCTTTTAGTGGAAATTCTAACCAACATAATTTATAAATATTTGGAACTCATAAAAACGAATGTTTTGTAATAATTAGTTTAATTTTAAAGACCTCCAATTTTAAGATATTAATTTATTTTATTGAAATGTTACACCTAAAACGAACAAATCTTTGAAAATGTCATAAATCAAACAAACTATTTTTAAACCGCACCTCCGAAAAAAGTAAACTTGTCAAAAACTACAAAATTGACAACTTATTGACAACGTGGAATGATGGATTTATGAATAGTCAAGATTTGAATGTCGTTGATTAGATCTTTTTAAAGATGTCTACGTTTTGATCTTTATTTTTACATATTGCTATTATAATACTTGACATTGGCGAAATCATCGAAAATCGATGGGGCCATAATCTAAAAATAGAATAGAATAGAATGTCGTTTATTAGGTTATTTACCAATTTCTGTACGAAAAATATTAGGTTTTTATTACATTCTATAAATTAAAATAACGACCCATGCATCGATAGCATCTTTGCCAGCGCAGTGGCAATTTATCAATGCCCTTCCTAAAGAAATCGGCTGGATGTGAGGCTGATTGTCCATGATTTGCTCGTATTCTTTCGAGTTCGAGAGATTCGAGTTCATGGCTGATGGGGATCACTTTTTCTTATACCAATCATTTACCACCAGAAAAATAGGTGTATTTTTGTAATGGCTACTAGTCTTATATCAAACACAAGTATATAATATCACGTGTTTCAATTTATTTGACTTACTTACGAGTATATAATTTGTATTAAAATAAAACTATTTTACACAATTGTTTATTAATTTTGTTCATTTTCAATGTCTTCTCTTATACGTATAGAGTTTAGAAACTCTGCAGGTTGAGATATAGGTATCATTTTGATGCCGAGCTCATCCGAGATACCAGACAAATGTCATAACGTGAGCACAGCTTCCAACAGTCCTTTTCCCAATTAAGCATCTGCAATAATATTCACAAATTCTATCCTATCAACTATCGCTAACTATACTTTTAATAATATATGTGTGTTACATACATTTATTATACTCATACGCACTCACGCCTGTAATCCCCGAAGGGGTAGGCAGAGGTGTAACTAGTACACCCACATTTCGCCGAGCGTATCTCCGTCCCACGATGTGATAGGGGGCGAGCCTATCGCCATACCGGGCACAAATTCCAGACTCCGGGCTGATACTGAGAATTTCGAAATAGAAAAACCCAATACCACTTTACCCGACCTGGGGATCGAACCCGAGACCTCAGAGTTAGCCTCAATTGTAACGCGTACGCATTACAACTGAGGCTAACTCTGAGGTCTCGGGTTCGATCCCCAGGTCGGGTAAAGTGGTATTGGGTTTTTCTATTTCGAAATTCTCAGTATCAGCCCGGAGTCTGGAATTTGTGCCCGGTATGGCGATAGGCTCGCCCCCTATCACATCGTGGGACGGAGATACGCTCGGCGAAATGTGGGTGTACATACATTTATTGATACACATTAAAGAAGCAATCCGCTTGTTTCACCTGTTGTTAACTTCATTAGGTATAAAAAATCCTAGAACTGTTTTTCGTTTTCTGCATTCTACTAATGATTGACTAAATCGCTAAAAGATTCATTACGGTCAAGCCAGTCCAGTAACTATAATGTGCACTCGCACTCACTCACGCGTATAGTCCCAGAAGGGGTTGGCAAGGTGTAACCATAACACCCACATTTCGCCGAGAATATCTCCGTCCCATGGTGTGATAAGGCGGGCCTATACCAGGCACAAATTCCAGACTCCGGGCTGATACTGAGCATTTAGTGATAGATAAACCACTTTTACCCGTCCCAGGGATCGAACCATAGACCTCAGCGTCAGCCTGAGTCGTACCGCGTACGCATTACAACTGCGCCACCGAGGCAGTCAACAAATGTGGTTATCCATATTTTCCACACTTTCAAAATCAACTGTGTTATTAGTTTTCTATCTTAACAAATCTAACATTTCTGTAATGTACGTCAGAGCAAATTGTGTTAAGATCTCAAATTCTGTTAACAGTTCCCAATTATTCCAATCCAAAAGCTTAAGATATTATGTAGGTACAATATCAAGTAGCTGTTGAGAAAAAGCAAAAGTAGTCAGGGTAAGTCTTTACCCTATCGATACCCCAATCGTGTGCAAAAATCGAAGATTTCGTTGTGATAAAACTAAGTCACTTTATGCAAGAAAATCAGAGAAAATAAACGAATCACGAAACAGACAGACAGGATACCGCGAATGACAATACTTAGAAGTATTTTATCTCCCATAGTACCAAATCCGATTGCATTGCTAGTACAATAATTATAGAATTTTATTTTTTATCGGATGAGTTACATGTCGATATCGACTTTCAACTTTGGACAACACTAAATGATAAACAATGATACTATAGACCTCCTTTCATTTAATTATTTTATAATTAAAAAAATATTAAACAGTTGTCAAATGTCAATATTTCTTTGACGCAGTCAGTTCGGCAAATTCTGATTTTATGAAGTATGATTACGAGTTCAAAAATATGTTGAATTTGAATAAAAACAAGTATTATGTATTGGTACTTAGTGTTAGTGTAACTGATAAAAGTTTTTAATAGGATCGTCGACTGTATTAAGCCAAATTCATAGATGGAAGACCCGAGAATGAAGTCTTTAAAATGCTTCTAGAGGATGGTACCTATTTGTCTTCAACACAAAATCTCTTTCAGGTTTAAATTTGTGTTTAAATTACAAGGTGCGTACGTATGGCCGTAGAATTACGTACATCTTATTCAAGTTTATTAAAAAGTGAGTGTCGTACATAATAATTGATAGTGATGTCATCAATCTGATCGATCTTAATAAACGAGTGATTAAAATTCAAGTGCAATTTTTGGATGTCTTGGTTTTGAAAAGATCCGGTACATAAGTACGAATTGTAAGGTGTACGTAATGACCCTAAAATATGACCACACCTTTCTGTAACACGTTGTATATAGAATATAATTACCACCATTCATAGCCATTAACTTGCTCCAATATTATTACAGTATTAAAACAAAAACGTTAAATGCATGTCAGTATTTTTTTGGAATATAGTAATTCATATTAATAGTTTGATGGAGTACCTGTTACATAATATGTTCTGTGAGTGATTTTATGGCAGGCTTTCATTCAATAGTATTCTTTAATAATAGAAGAAAGAGCAGTCTAGGCTGTGCTGACTGCCTAGTACTATATTATAAGCCATTATATCATCAGCCGATAGTGTTGTGGAATTGAGATAGTACATATATACAATACATACATACGTACTCACGCCTGATTTTTTTTCGCCGACCCCACTGCGAGTATGATAAGGGCAAGTGGAAGAAGAAGAAGAGATGCAGGCTTATGATCAAATTATATATGTTTTCGTTCTTATATAACAGTGGTTGATATTCAATTCCAAGATATACCTAGTTGAACAAGCTTGCACTGCTGGCACAGCCCATTTATAGTCTATAAATATGATGGTTTCCATCAAGCATCACGTAAGCTAAATCATCAGCAAACACATCGATATATTTATGATCGAAGGGCCAACACGAAGCTAGCATTAAAGTCTATATCTACAAAAGGTAATTATTTGATTCATTATAAGTCTCTTCTCAAAAATAATAACCTAAAATACTTCTAATTTAATAAAACCCACCTAAAAACAAATCTGGGTTGAGACATTGAAATAAAAATGCTAAAGTGGGAATGAATGTCCGTTACAAAAACACAAGTTATCATGTTCGTAAACATCTTCCGACGTGCAGTAATTGCGTTCTTTAATTTAAATTTTTCATGAACACAAATATAATTGTTTAGTATAATTTTTATGTTCACTGGCTTATGTAAAATTGTAAAAACATAACTAAATATTCATTGCTTTAGTATGATTATTAGTGGTCGCGTAGTGGTTGAAACTCCACCTAAGTACTTACCTATTTTTGAAATTTGTTCTATTACGTCGACTGCGAGATTTGACATTGTGAGCGTAAACAATGAATGGTTTATTTTATTTAATTTAATTAAATGTACAAAATATTTGTTACAGCGATTATACAACGTGTTATAGAAAGGTGTGGGTTTTAAGCAATGTCTAGTGGACGATATAATTATTTTATCCTCCATAGTATCAAATTTTCTTTTTTATCGAATGCGTAACATGTCGATACCGACTTGCAACTTTGGACAACACTAAATTAAAAACAGTGATACTTCAGACATAATTTTATTTCAATTTTGTATAATTTAAAATAAACAAACAATAGGCAAATGTCAACATTTATTTGACGCAGTCGCAGTTTGGTAATTTCTGAGCTTACAGCTCTTGTAATCTATTATCAGCTGCACCAATACAAAACACCAATTCATAACAATTGACTTTAGTCAAATGCAAATAAATGTTAACGTTTGACTATTGCTTTTTAATTTTAAATAATACATATCTGAAATGAAAGGACGTCTAAAGTATCACTTTTATCATTTAGTGTTGTTTAAAGTTGAAAGTCGATATCGACATAACATACACATTCGATAAAAATGAAAATTCTATAAGTATGTCCTATGATGTATAGATTTGGTACTATGGGGGATGAAATACTTATATCGTACACAATACATTGCTTAAATTTACATAAACCTTAACACGTTGTATATGTGTTTTACTTATATGATTCTTTAGAAGCTTACAAGGAAGTGTTTTTCTTCAATGCACTTTGACTATGTTCTAAAGAAACAAAAAACAAATCACTCGTTCAAAATTATCTTCAAATATAAATAAGCATCGTACTTTCGTAAAAACACCTTACATAATTGCTCAATGTCTGGCTTGTTAATGTGTAAAGCCTGATACACATGATCGATTAAAATCTATTTAATAATCCTAGTTCCTACTACTATTATAAATGTAAAAGTTTGGATGTTGGTGAGTCTGTGAATTTGGACGTTTGTTAGTCAATCACGCCCTAACGGCTGAACGGTTTTGGATGATATTTGGCACACAGGTAGACGATGACTTGGACTAGAAAATTGGCTTTTTATCCCAGAAAAGGCCGTTAACACGGGCGGAGTCGCGAGTAAAGCTAGTAGGTAATATGGATGTTAATGACTTTTTTTATCCTGGCACGACAAAGTGACTACTGGACCTGATGGTAAGTCAGTACAGTTCAAATATAATAGCGACCGTTTTTGTTAGTTAGTTTAAATTGTTTAAAACTGATTACTTTACGTGTAAGCACTGTTTTTTTACAGGACTGACATACATTGAAGATTGATACGAGTATACACAGGACACTGTAGCTTGACATATTTTTTATTAGCTTGAATGACGAAACGAGTCGCTAGCCTGATGGTTAGCGACACGCTTGCTCATAAACAGAAGCAACACCACACACACCTTTGAATTACGAAGAACTACATGTTGTTAATTCTCATAATGCCCAATAACTTCACTGGTGAAGCCATCCTTCAAACTGAATTACAACAGTGCTTCCACACTTCTGCTTAGCGATAAATATAGCCAAATATCCAAACAAAACAAAATATCTATCCATTTAAATGGATTTTAATCGATCGACTCGACTGCCTCGGTGGCGCAGTTGTAATGCGTACGCGTAACGACTGAGGCTGACACTGAGGTATCGGGTTCGATCCCGGGTCGGGTAAAGTGATATTGGGTTTTTCTATCATGAAATGCTTGGTATCAACCCGGGGTCGGGTTTTGTGCTCGATATGGTGATAGGCTCGCCCCCTACGGGACGGAGATTCGCTGTGAATGTAGGAGTACCTACACACTACACACTACAAGCGAGCCGCCGTAATCGTGAGTGCGTATGTATGTTTTATAATACCGCTCTTTTTGTCAGACTTATAAAATTTTAATGACGTGTATTCTAAGCTTAAAAATTGCTTTAATGATTCATTGACTGGTAAATATGTTTCACCTACTGTATGTATGAAGGTCGGCGTTGGTTCACGCTTGTTGCGTCCAGTGTACGTAATATCATCTGCATATCCTCTGCGGGGCTGTCAACTTCATAACCGATGGGATGGAAACAGCTTAAGTGGTTTATTGCTCAATGGACACTAGCATAATTATGCTAGCATTAGCATACTTTAGCATAATTAAAATAATCAAAAACACAGTTGCAGAGTATTTTGTTGACAAACATAAGTGCCACTTATGTCGAATATTCGTTAATCAAATGTTTATTTCTGTGTATAGAATATAGCCTTATTTAGATGGGTCTATAGTATGCACAGACGATAATATAATAAGTATTACCAACAGTTGTTTTGTTTTTATATCATAGATATTTATATGATAAATTACCTTCACCGCCCATTTACGCCCACAATACGAAAAGGATCATGGGCGCGTTGCCGATGCGATGCGTTGGTTTGGGCCCCCGGATATATCACTCATCGTACGAAACGCAGCTGCCAGCTGCTACTTTACGCCGCGCCGGATTTCTGTGAGACAGTGGTAACGATCGGGACGAGCCCATTCATACTGTAGACAAAACTACCAACAGCGTGGGTTTACCACTCAAAAACAGTTGTCACATTGATACCTGTATTTAAAAAAACTGCATACTCGTATAAATAAATTGGACTGAATGCTCAACCACATAAAGGTAATAACCAGCATCCAAAACAAATTCTATTACAGTAGATAATAACTAACATTAACTATAAAGATGTGACTTATATTATTTAATTAAACATTACAATCGTCGCGAATGTGTTATTGTATAGGAATTTACATGCTATTGCTGTAACTACCACAAAAAATTTAATAATTAAATAATGCGTACATACATACACACTCACGCCTGTAATCCCCGTAGGGATAAGCAGAGGTGTAATTAGTACACCCACATTTCGTCAAGCTTATCTACGTCCTACGATGTTATAGGGGGCAGGCCTATCGCCATACCGGGCACAATTCCAGACTCCGGGCTGATACTAAGCATTTCGTAACTAAAGAGACCTATAGAAACTGTTATTTTTGACTTCATTGTTTTTGTTTTGAAGTCGGCTTCTAGGTTTTGTTAAAACTTATTTTATTGAAACCGGTATGGTGACTTGTCTGTACGTAGGTATGTTTGATGATCTTTAATTTGACTTTTAATTCGTTTCGGCTTAAATAATTTGATAAAAAAGGAATGAGAGAATTAAGTATTATTTACTTATGTGATTGCTATCTTGTCTCAAATGTCTATTTATAATATAATGGTTTCAATTTTTAAGTGGTTCGCTAAAATTAGCAATATGTAAGTAAAAATAAGTTGATGTATAATTATGCTAGCAGAGGTCGGCAAACGATCAATTGGGTCATTTGAAGGTAAGTAATTTACAAGGTGGTAGGTCCCTCGTATGCGAGAGGCCGTCTAGGTTGATACCACCGCTTTGTTCTGCCGCCAAGCAGCAAGGTGTAAGCGCTATTGTGTTTCGGTTTGAAGGACATTGGAGCCAGTGAAATTACTGGGCATTATGAGTCTTAACATCTTATGTCTCGGAATGACGAGCACAGTTCAGTGCCATACAATGCTCTGAAATCCTGAGTTCTGTGTGACGTTGTTTCTGTTGACTGCGGTTGTCATCACGAGACAGTAATTTCACTGGCTTCAATGTCCTTCAGACCGAAACACAACAGTGCTTACACACTGTTGCTTGATGGTAGAAATAGATGTAGCGGTGTACCATCCCAGACAGCCTCTCGCATACGAGCTAAGACTTTAATGTATACTACTAGACAAGCTGCGCGGTACATAGAAATTGTACCAATAAGTTGCGGTCAATTGACCGTAACTCAATATTGTCATCTCGCTTACTCTCAACTAGAACCCCTATCGCGCTCTCGGTTTGTGAGCTGTCAAACTCCCGCGTTATGTGACGCAAATTTAGTTCTAAACAGCCCGTCTAGTAGTATACATTAAAGTCTTTGCATAGAGAACTATCAACTAGTAAAACCTTCACGTATATACGTAGTCATAATAGTAACATGCATGATGTCACATAATCCGGGCCCGGCATTAAGCCAGGAAAATACCAGGCAGAAAGAAGAAAAGGTATACCAACCCAGTGAATCCGGCCCGTTCATGCCGTGGATAAAACTACCTATTACATACATACATACATACGCACTCACGCCTGTAACCCCCGAAGGGGTAGGCAGAGGTGTAACCAGTACACCCACATTTCGCCGAGCGTATCTCCGTCCCTTATGTGATAAGGGGCGAGCTTATCGCCAAACCGGGCACAATTCCAGACCCCGGGCTGATATTGAGCATTTCGTAATAGAAAAACCCAATACCACTTTACCCGACCCGGGGATCGAACCCGAGACCTCAGTGTTGACCTCAATCGTAACGCGTGCGAATTACAAATGCGCCACCGAGGCAGTCAACTACCTATTAATTAGAAAAAACTTACTTAAACTATTAATTTATGAGGTAAAAGACACATTAACCTTTGTCGGACATCGATATATTGGTTATTTATAGGTACAGCCCGGTCAATCCAATTAAATTGATTTGATAAAAATATGACGATTAAAATAATATTGATAATAATAAATTACACCCAATTACAACACATAGTCCTGACTACACACTACGAGTAAGATACGAGTCTTTTGTCATGGGTGTCAGAAACTATGAGAGACTTTCGGTCTCGCAATACTTCAAATCCTAAACAAATATTCGTGTATCACACATAAACTGCGAATAAGATACTTACCTACCTTAAACCATCAGATCAAATAAGATTTTTTCAAAAAGTTATTTTACCTAGGTGGTGGGTACCACCCCATGTATGCAAGAGGCCGTTTAGGTAAGTATTTTTTTCATTTTTTTATAGCAGCATTTGTTAGTACCACCGTTTTGTCTATTTCTATCGCCAAGCAGCAGTGGGTAAGCACTGTTGTATTTCAGTTTGAAGGACCTTGATGCCAGTGAAATTACTGAGCATTATGAGACTTAACATCTCATGTCTTGGGGTGACGAAAGCAGTCCATTGTCATACAGCGCCTTGTTATTCAAGGTTTGTTGTAGGGTTGATTCTGTTTCACAGGCGTGGCGTTTACAATTAGGCAAGAGCTCTACTCGTCTCGTAAATCAAGCTATTATTAAAAGGTTTATATCAATAGATAATTGTCTGACACCAGACAGAAGGAAAACAGAGAGGTGGTCGGTCTGGGTGTTTTCTACCCAGAGGGGTTTACGTCAGGCTCAGTCTTTCTGTAACACGTACTAAAAATAATGTTGCGCTGACCCCACTGCGAGTAGGATAACGGCAGATTGATGAAGAAGAAGAAGTATAAATAATTTTACTTGTGTTGGGAAAGACATAACCACTGATGAACACGGACAGCAGTTCAGAAATGTTTAATAACATAGATATGAGAAGAATTTTTCAATATGAATGTTTTTTAACGTACGTATTATCCAAAATAAAAAAAATATATATAAAAACAATAATCTGCACATTACGTATTTTTCCGCTGTTCATAAAATGAGTATAATGAACTCTGGAACAAGTTGGTTCAACTATAACAAGTTTTAATATATGTATTTCCTAAAGTTTCGTATATTTTTGTTCTTTTTAACCATCTAAAAATACGAAAGATATTAATTCTAATTAATATGATTTATGCACCGATTCTTATAATTTTATCACAAAAAAAAAGAGAAAAATAAAACTTTTTAACAATAAATAAAATGACAAAAGACTAAAAAGCTAAAAATAAATCTAATCCATTTTGAATCGGTGTTACCAATTATGGATTATTAAACTACAGTACCAACGACTCAAAGTTGTTTAGTCTGTTCTTTTTTAAAGGTTTTTACGTTGGACAAACGGTTAACGGTTTAGGTTCTTTCTAGTAACAAACAACAACATGATATTTTTGGTTGGAGTTATATAATATTAGTATTTATTACCTTATTTAATCTATTAAAAACACATTTTTTTACACTTGTGTATTACTTTCGGGTTGATTATCATAAGGAATATTTGCTAGCGATAAAGATTTCTTTCATCGCTTATTATTTCATACAATTTCTGAACTTACCACACTCGGGTCGACTACTGCAAGTAACAAGGATGTCTCATTAAAATCGACGCATTTGATGTATTTAAACAAATAATACAAAACAACTTAAATATATCAGTGCAGCTAACCAAAAGTGTGCAGTTAATTAGTCACGCACTGTTGATTTTGATTGAGATAAAAACATGATGCATTTAGAATTAATTATCATAAGGGTTCAAACTAGAACATTTTGAATAGAAATAATCCAAACTATCATGACCGTAGTTACATTATTTACGTCGAAACGATAAACAAAAAATACAATTTACTTCGTTCGTCACATGAACAATGTTTCTAAAAGGCATTGGACAAATGATCATGGAAAACGGAAGACCGGCTCCACTGTGTTTCCCCTTATATTCTTTACATATACATGGTGTTAATATTAAACAGACGATTTATATGTATGACATTTATTCTGGAAATGAAGGACGTTTTGTACGAACAAACTATGTCAATAAATAACTCATGTGCTTAAAATAACTTTTATTTGTCTACATAAAAATGTTCTTGATACATTGTTTTTTCTGACTTAAAGTGCACCGGGCGATCGGTGCGAGAATCCAACTCGTGGCCTCTCGCTTCACAGCTGGCTACTCGACCACTGCGCCGGAGTAAATAGTTTACACATTATTTATTTATAATATATTATTCACGAAAGTGTTTACTGCACGGTTTAAGTACATCTTTGTATTTACAGAGCATTTATATCATGTATGTAACATCTAATACATAATACGATTTATATTGTATAACACTTGTTTTTAATAAGGTGGACATAGAGTAGGTCACTTTTGAAATTGTGCTGACAAAACTACGACGTGTGTGCGATCAACACACTTTGTGCAACAAAGAATTTCGTCAGAAGCCAATTTAAAAATTCATATTGTCTTCTCGTAAATTATACTAGTCCTAACTAGCAATAAGAACTTTATGTAAATACTCTTCTTCTTCTTCCACGTGCCCTTATTCGCAGTGAGGTCGCCGCAACATGTTTGCTAACACATGTTACAGAAATATTTGGATTTGTAGTTTTTACGACCCGTCGCCTGCCTGACGTCAATCTCTCTGAGGAGTACACACCCAGACCCAAAACATATATTTGTAGATCATACAACAATAATTTGTCTCGGTGTGGGAATCCAACCTGCGGCTTCTCGCTTCACAGCCAGCTACTCGCCCACTGCGCCACAGAGGTTTTATGTAACTACATCAAATTATAATTTAATATGATAATAATGGTTTTAGTTATAGAGCCACGCTATAGGCACTTTTGTCTACAGCACGAATGGGCTGCTACTACTGTCCCACACAAAGAGTTTAATGTATACTACTAGACAAGCTGCGCGGTAATAGCATAATTTATATGCATTAATAAAAATAGCACTAAGTTGTAGTCAATTGACCGTAACTCAATATTACCATCTCATTTACTCTCAACTAGAACACCTTTCGCGCTCCCTGTTTGTGAGCTGTCAAACTCCCGCGTTATGTGACGCAATTTTACTTCTCAACAGCCCGTCTAGTTACTACTATACATTAAAGTCTTTGGTCCCACAAAAAAACTCACGTGAATAAGCTTGCTGGTGCATTTTATACTGTGAGTGAGATATCCAGAGACCCAAATTCCCTCTCCTCCCGTTCCTAATTTCCCATACATTCCCCATAGGTTGCCAACGCATTCATAATTATCTGGTATTGTGGGTAAACATCACTTACCAAACTGCTAGCCTCTGCTAAAGAAAATGTACGATAAAAATAGTTCAGAATGCGGTTCCTATTTACGTATTTCTGTAGACGGACCAATAATAATGGTAGTATTTACAAAATGCAGCTTTGCCAAGAGACTTTGATAATAAAACAATACTACTATTATTATAAATGTGAAAGATTGGATGTTTGTGAGTTTGTGAAATTGAATGTTTGTTAGTCAATCACGCCTTAATATCTGAACCGTTTTAGATGAAATTTGGTACAATTTAACCCGGAAATTTCCGGATTTGGGTACTATGCGGGGCGACCAGCCGTTTGACCAAGTTTCGTCATTGCCTCGTCTGTTGATCAGCAGAGTTTACTATGTGCAGGTGACGTTAGCTTTGGGCTTAAGATGTTGGTTGCCCACTTACACTTCAACACCAGGTTTTTTAATTATTTGCCTTATATTCATTTATTTGTATAGCTATTGCATATTACTAACGTCGAACAGTTATCTAACCTATTTGGTTAGATCTTATAACACTTGAGTCTAAAATCTCGTTGACAGCGAATCGGACTCGAGTACTAAGGGTTCCGTACCCACATAGTAAAAATGTACTTTTTTGTTATTTTTATTATGTTTTTTTATAGTATAGGCCGGCGAACAAAGTGGGTCATCTGATGATAAGTGATCTCCTCCGCCTAAGTACGCCGACGTTTTAGAAGAATCATGGGCGCGTTGCCGAACTTAAAGGGGAGGGGTAATTAAGGGATTAGGAAGGGGACGGGGATTTAGGCCTCTGGATGTCTTACTCACCGTACGAAACACAGCAGCAAGCTGCTACTTTACGCCGGTTTTCTGTGAGACAGTGGTAACAACCCGGTCGAGCCGGCCCATTTATGCTGTAGACAAAACTGTCTACAGTGTTGCTCTACCACGTTATGTGACGAAAATCCTCCATAATAACGTATCCTATGAAACATTTCGCCATTAACTTTTATGATCCAAACCAAGGTCCAAACCCCCTCCCCTTCCTAATTCCTTAATTATCCCTTTCCTTCAAGGTCGGCAACGCACCCATGATTCTTTTAGTATTGTGGGCGTACATGGGCGGTGGAGATCACTTACCATCAGGTGACCCACTTGCTCGATTGCCTGCCTATACCATAACAAAAAAAATGATTCACAAGATTGTTAGCCAATTAATTATAAAACGGAGAGTCAGACAGACTGTCAGGCGTAGGGAGTTTTAGCGGCAATTTTGACAAATCCTATTTTAATTGATTCTAAGTTTAAAGTTGTGTTTGGTGTAAATGTAGCAGAGATTTGTGCAATAAACATTGACTGTGATGAACAGTGTATGGAAATATGAAATTGGTAAATTAAAGTGTTTTTTGACCTTGGTGGTTGGATGCGCTTGGAGAAAATCGTCTATGAAGCATCGTACTTAAAGGAATTGACACCAAAACTCCAAACACCAACAAAACTGAAATCGGCCACACCAGTGTTTTATCATTCTTGTGAATACTTGAAAATATATATATACAAGCTGTCCCGCGCGGCTTCACCCGCGTGCATATTACTGCTCCGCTACCGTGTTTCATACAAAGTTCAACCACCCTTTTACCACCTTATAATGTAAATTTCCAAAAATCTTTTCTTGGCGGGCCCCTAAATTTTATTTTTTATTCAGCACACCCCGCGCCTGCCGACCGCTGCCAACCGGGACAGACGTACGACCCGCCAGCCGCTCTGCCCCCGCTTTTTAAATCTCTGATATTTTGCGTAGTTTAAAACATTTAATCGTACAAACAGCGGGAGCGACTTTATTTTATACTATGTAAGGATATTTGGCTATAAGCATGAAAATGCGAAGCTATTATTAAACAAAAAGAAAGATGACAGCGCGGCGTAGGCTCTGTAATAAAATTCATCAAAGGTTAGTACCATATCAGTACGATACACTAAAATTGATTATGATGCAGTTTTTTTTGTTTTTTTATGTAAGAATCGACACTAGAACGCTAAATCCACATCTGGTCATTATTTAAACAAAATAAAACGTACGAGAATAGATATTATTAAATACTATACATGCAGTTTGTTCTTAGGAAAATTTAATTTCTATGTGCACTCTCATGTAGCTCACGATCGATACGAATGGAGGCGAGGCAGCATTTTGCCCTGCAGTGGGACAACCATGGGTTTTTTATAGCATAAGCCGATACACGAGCAATTGGGTCACCTGGTCGTAAGTAATCTCCACCGCCTGTAAACGCCTACAATACCAGTAGAAACATGGACGCGTTGCCGACTTTAAAAGAAAGGGATAACTAAGGCATTGGGAGCCAGTAAGCCACTACTTTACGTCAGTCTTCTGTGAGACAGTGGTAACAAGGATTTTACCACTATCTCACAGAAGGCTGGCTCTAGATGAATAGGCCGGCTCGATCACCTGATCGAGCCGGCCTATTCATACTGTAGACAAAACTGTCAACAGCGTCGTTCTACCACTTTAAAGAAATTGTTTACCAGCTGATAAGGACTAATGCAACTTTTTTTAATTACTCGCCTCATTGATTTTGTGACAGCAACTTACTTAGGCTGAGAAACCGTGAGATCCTGTCCTCAAATCGCAAATCGGGTAATTACAATTGTGTTTCAATTTTTTATTAGCAAAATCGAACGTTGGTTGCCCGGGATTAGATGTCGTGCCCGGTATGGCGATATCCCTTTACTACATCATGGGACGGAAGTCAGCGAACTGTAGATGCACTAGTTACACCTCTACCCACCCCTTCGAGATACATGCGTGAGGTTAAGTATATTTTATTTTATTAAACTTAAGACTAGTTCACATTTTTTCCCACTCCTAATTATATATGCTTGCCAACATAGTTATTACTAGCACCTATATCCATATCCTAAACATCATGCAATCCAGGCATAGCTTTTGTAGAATTCCACCACGATATTCCCTGCCTGTCGTAAAAGGCGACTAACTGGGGCCACCTGAGGTCGCGGTTCCGTAGTAGGCGATACACAGTTTTCGTACTAAATGTACATTCTACGGTGCGACACCGAGAGTTGGAAGGCATTACAAAATATCGTCCTGCCTATGACATCGAAAGATGTCTTTATTGTGAAGGGTTCCCTAGTCCCCATAGAGACGGGCCGTGAAGCAACAGAGCGCAGGGGTGGTTCTGGCAGCAATCTAGAATATACTCAGGATCCTTCGAGATTGTTCCACTTGCACTGAAGAAGGCCGCTGCGGGGTATAGCAGCACAGGGATTTTCGGTTAGGGACTCAACCCGGCGGTCGTTCAGACAACTGGGTCGGAAGGCTGGTAAGTCAATAACGCTAGAGACAGGTTTGTCTACAGCATGAATGGACTGGCTTGACCGGGTTGTTACTGCTGTCTCAAAGAAAACCGACGTGAAGTAGCAGCTTGCCGTTGCATTCGGTGAGTGAGATTTTCGGAGGCCCAAATCGCCTTCCCCTTCCCTTAATCATCTCTCTCCTTTAAGGTCAGTAACGTGTCCATAATCCTTCTTTTGGTATTGTGGATGTCCATGGGCGGTAGAGATCACTTACCATCAGGCGACCCACTTGCTCGATTGCCGGCATATGCCATAAAAAACTTTGTTATAAATATTGATATCAATATCTCAATTTTCTTATATAACATCAAATTATAAAACATCCTATATCGTATGCGGTTTTTATGCATCAAAGATACGTGAAATAATGGACCGACCAGTGGCAAATTAGACGTTTTACTGCAACGTACCTGAGTATAAATACTGGTCTGTGATTACAGAGAGCATCATAAGTCACTCAGCCTCTGTGGTAACCGTGTACAACTACAGCTGGTAGGTTACAATAGTTTTAATAAAAATTATTATTCATTAAATTAATAAGGTAAATTATCAGATTAAGAGCAAGGTTACAGTGCGGACGCTTTGTGTAACTTGTTTCCAAATCAGTAAATCTAGTGTAATTTTCCGTAATATTCATAGTGTAAAAATTTAATATTAATATGTT
The DNA here is from genome assembly GCA_905332985.1 of Mimas tiliae. Lineage (NCBI taxonomy): Eukaryota > Metazoa > Arthropoda > Insecta > Lepidoptera > Sphingidae > Mimas > Mimas tiliae. Next base: position 8,423,921 of record HG995256.1, on the reverse strand, counting down.
TGCATGAGACTTAATCTATTATGTGATCATAATTTTTTATCAATCATCAATTGGTCATCACTTCATAATAAGACCTTTAGTCTCAACTACAGCTATTTTTGACGCTTAAAAGAACTCTAATTTATTTACCTGTGACATTCAGTGTTTTTTTATTAAAGTTATTATTTAAATTAGATTCAAGGATGGTTGTCTATTTACTATTGTTATTCTGTGTTGATAACTATAGTTACTTGCATTAGACTTTTTTCTAAATAAAGCTTCTGAGATTATCCAATCTGGATGTAAGTTTTACCATCCCCCATGATGTGTTAGGGGGCGAGCCTATCGCCATATCGGACACAATTCCAGACTCCGGACTGATACTAAGCATTTCGTAATAGAAAAACGACATATCACTTTTACCCGACCGGGATCGATCCCGAGACCTCAGCGTCATTCTCAGTCGTAACTCGTAACGCGTACGCATTACAACTGCGCCACCGAGGCAGTCTAGTCAGATATACTTCATTTTTCCATAAAATATATTCCACCATTATAATACTAAATACAACGGGGATACATTTTTAATACTTTTATTTATTAAGCCTTAATATATCTATAGGAAACAATAGTGCAACTATTCCTGTGACCATCGTTAGGCTTTTAAGATTATGATAACATTTATAGGTTGTAGGTTTCTCGTATGCGAGAGGCCGTCTGGGTACTACAGCTTTGTCTATTTCTGCCGCCAAGCAAGGTACATTGGTACCTTGCTTGGCGGCTTACATACGTAAACACGGTATGAACGAAATTGAAGCTAGTGTAATTACTGGGCATTATGAGACTTAAAAATGTGTCTCGGGGCGACGAGCACAGTTCAGTGCCATGCAGTGCTTCGTAATTCAAATGGGCAGGCGTGACGCTTACCATCAGGCGAGCGACCTGTTGGTCTCGTCATTCAAGCTAGAAAGCAGTAAGAAAAAATCTTTCATAGATGTATATATGTATATTCCAGAATAACCATGAAGTGCCTGTTTGTCCTGTGCTGCGTGCTGGCAGCTGTGGTGTCTGAATACACCAATAAGTATGATAATATCGACATTGATGAAATTCTGACAAATGATCGCCTATTAAAAAAATACGGCGATTGCCTTTTGGAGCGTGGGAAATGCACCGCCGAAGGAAATGAGCTCAAAGGTAATTTAATGGTGTTCTAACTATTATGTGGTGTTCTGAAATGAGATTTAGTAATATCATTGGCCAAATAACAGTGTACTTGGGCCGGTAAATTGTGAGGTCTTGGGTTCAAATCCTAGATCAGGATATCACCATTTTTGTTTGAGTTTTCTATGCGCAAATGAGTTCTACTGGATTGGAATTGAATTGGGATTGGATTATGGAATATCAAATCACGGATCGAAATGAGTTCGGAGAACCGTAGTTGGACTAATTGCAGATCTGCCTACCCCTCTGGAGAAAGAAGCGTTTTTATAGCAAAGCCGGCAAACGAGCAAGTGGGTCACCTTATGGTGAATAATTTTCACCACTCATGAACATCCACAATACAAGGAAAGGGATAATTAAGGGATTGGGAAGGGGATGCGGATTTGGTCTTCACTCAACGTACGAAACTGTTACTTTTTTCTGTGAACTGTCTGTTACAAAACTGTCTAAATTAAATTATTAGTGTATACTAGGTAGTAGGTCCCTCGTATGCAAGAGGCTGCCTGGGTTGGTACCACCGCTTGGTCTATTTCTGCCACCAAGCAACAGTGTGTAAGCACTGCTGTGTTTCAGTCTGAAAGACATTGAAGCCAGGGAAACTGGGCATTATGAGACTTCACATATCATGGAGTTACGAGCGCAGTCCAGTGACATGCAGTGTCCAATGTTTAGCGATTCAAAGTTCTGTGCTGTGTTGTTTCTATTTATGTGTAGACGTGGCACTTACCATCGACCATTACAGTCGACCGACCTGCTCGTCTCGTCACTCAAGCAAATATAAAAGAGCCCTATTATTGTTTTTTAAGTACAGCATTGCCTGTATTTTTTACTAAATATGAATAAAACGGACAAAGTATAAGAGTGCTACCTAAAGTACCATAGTGCAAGAGAGAGAGGTCAGATTATACAAGAAATATTTTCCATTCGTGCGAATTACGTTCATTTAAGTATCGTTCTCTCAAGGTTTTACTTCTATCGGCAGTCCCCAAAGACTGCCCCGCATGTTTTTTTTTAATCGGATTGACATGGGAGAGTAAAGGCAGACTTCCGGTAGTTGGGTCAGGCTTCATACACACGGGTCCGTGACGCAGGGTGAATGTCGCTGCGTCTTCTACGCGGTGATATTGTGTACTATAATACCAATCCTACGATAGCAGCCTCACCAACGTAGTGCGTTACTGGCCTTCAGTAGCTCGTTGACAGACTATGACGTCAGTAACGCGTCTGACGCTTGAAGCGATCGTCGTAAGCCTTTGCCGCGGTTAGAGTGGTAATGTCCCTATATGGGTATCTCTCTCATGCTTCAGACAAAACTGCAGCACGGTTCTACTACTTGTGTGATAAAATAATAACTAATTGATGAAATCTCTACTTTCAGGAACCATGGGTCATGCCATGAAAACCCGCTGTGAGGAATGTACCGAAGCCCAGAAGAAAGGCGCCGCCAAAGTCATCGGTTTCCTGATCAAAAATAAGCCAGAAATATGGAACGAACTCGCCGAAAAGTATGACCCAGACCACAAGTATAGGACGATGTATGAGGAGGAGGCCCGCGCCAATGGCATCGTCATCCCCTAGTAAACTGTGCAGACCCAGATCCGTTCAGTATTAACAAATGGGAAATGTGATAAAAATTTGTAATATTTTTTAATAAAGTTTTATTTTTCTATTACACTATCTTTTAATTAATTAAAATCGTTGGTTCCTCCTTCACTCGAATGAAAATTGTAGCTCAAGCCATATAGGCATGGGCTTAGGTTAGCGGAGCCTATTTAACAATACAATTAAAATTAAATGTATGCTTACGTTTTGTCACAAAATTGATGCAATTCCTGAAAATAGAGTGGTAGAGCCACGCTGTAGAGACTTGTGTCTACAGCACGAATGGGCCGGCTCGTCCGGGTCGTTACCACTGTCTCACAGAAAACCGGCGTAAAGTAGTACCTTGCTGCTGCGTTTCGTACGGTGAGTGAGATATCCGGAGGCCCAAACCCCCTCCCCTTCCCAATCCCCTAATTATCCCTTTCCTTTTAGGTCGGCAACGCACCCATAATTCTTTTAGTATTGTGGGTGTACATAGGCGGTGGAGATCACTTACCATCAGGTGACCCACTTGCTCGATTACCGGACTTTGCTATAAAAAAAAATAGCATATCAGTTTGACTATCTATTATTGCCATTAAAACAATCTATACACTGAAGGTTGTGCCCAAAAATCTTTGTATTAAAAGAATATTAAGTATGTAATTTACTCAGGTGGGAGTGGTGTGGACTGTCGAGATGAAAGTCGCAGGTTCGAAACCAGCCCCAAGAGCATACACCTCTAACTTTTCTAATTTACGTGTATATTAATTGTTAATTATCACTTGCTTTAACGGTGAAGGAAACATCGTGAGGAAACCTACATACCTGAGAAGTTCTCTATAAGAATTTCGAAGGTATGTGAAGTCTGCCAACCCGCATTAGGCCAGCGTGGTGGACTAAGGCCTAACCCCTCTCATTCAGTAGAGGACGCCCGTGCCCAGCAGTGGGACATGTATAATACAGGGCTGGTATTATTATTATATAATTTATCATACAAATATTACAATATAAACGTACTACAGAAATAATATTTTTCGCGCCCAATTCGGCATACAATTGTTTGTCATAATGTTGAAAGTCCTAACAACTTTGGCATAAAGATTTTTTTTGCTTTATTTGTATTTGGAAGCTGTTTCTGAGTATAATGTTTTCATTGTCATAAGTACAGCAGTGATAGCTCAGCGGGGAGTGGTATGGACTGTCGAGACGAAGGTCGCAGGTTCAAAACCAGACCCCCAAGAGTGTGTTGTATACTCTTGGTTACATGTGTATTAGTTGTTAATTATCACAATTACTGTAATGGTGAAGGAAACATCGTGAGGAAACCTTCATACCTGAGAAGTTCTCCAAAAGAATTTCGAAGGTATGTGAAGTCTGCCAACCCGCATTAGGCCAGTGTGGTGGACTAAGGCCTAACCCCTCTCATTCAGTAGCGGAGGTTCGTGCCCAGCAGTGGGACGTATTTAATACAGGGCTTGTTATATAAGTATAACTTGCCCTTTTTTATCATAACTTTAGTTGACATAACTTTGGAAGTTATAATATGGAATCGCTTATTAGTTTATCAATGAAAAATTAATATAATAAATTAAAATATAACATGCGTAATCGTATGAACCCACTGCAAAGCTCTGAGGGCCAATTCTGCTATTTTAACTGACACTGCAAATGAATTTTTACCGAACTGAGATTAGATTTTGAATTAATTAAAAATATGGCATTCTGCTCCTTTAAAAATTCGATACCATCTCAGTTAAATCGTATCGCATTTAAACTGTCAATTCGATCAACTTTCAATGTCTTTCTTTTGTTGAAATTATGGCTTCGCATTATGATGCATTTCGCCAATGACAAGTATTTTACCGAATTTTACGTATCAGCTGCCATAGACTAAATTCTAGAAATTAAAAATGACCTAAGCGATAAAATCAATGTTACCAACTCACAATAAAATACCCACAATATGACTAATTTCAGTGATTAAAAAATTACGTAACTGGAGGTTATGAGTTTTTAATTAATTGATTTGACTAATTCCATGTATTTTATTTATTTAATTAATTTATCTATTCCATGGCATAACTGAAGGAAAACGGCACAACAGCACCACTGAGGCAGTCCTTTCCGGCAATAACCACAATCGCGATTATTTTGTTGAGATTTGAAATTCTACCGGTTTTGCAACACTGCTGAGGCCATATTTATAATAGTTATGAATTGTGCGAGAATTTTGACAGTGCGATTGATCTCATAATTTAATCTTCACTAATATTCTAGAGAGGAAAGATTTTTTTGTATTTCTGTATGTAACAAATAAACTTAAAAACTACTGGGCCGATTTCAAATATAATTTGGCCGTTAGAAAGCTACATTATCACTGAGTAACATAGGCTGTAAACTCATTTCTAATACTTTACTGAAATAACGAGCACACAAAGTCGAACAAATTTGACTACTTTTAGTTGCTTGCATTAAAAGAGAATAAAGTTAACTGAATTTATCTGCAGTTAACTCACAGTCACTTCACCTCAGTGTTGCCAAGTCAGATTTTTGAAAATATCGTTATGTCCACATTAAAATACGGTATTTGCGCCAAAAATACAGTGCTTGATGGGAAAAAATACAGTGTATTTTACAGTGCAATAAAATGTCGTACAAAAAAGGAAATAATTAAATTATTAAGTAAAATATAAATTTATTTTAAACTTTATATCCTAAACTAACTTAACATTTTATTTGTATATATCGATCGCTGCAGAAATGGATGGCTGCGATGATGATGATATCAGTTTAGTTTTATTAATGTGTTTAATCAAAGAGTTTTATGTATACTACTAGACAAGCTGCGCGGTACATAGAAATTGTAGTATAATAAATTAATTAAATTGTAGTATAGTAAATTAGTTGTATTACTAAGTTGCAGTCAATTGACCGTAACTCAATATTATCATCTCAACTAGAACCCCTATTGCGCTCCCTGTTTGTGAACTGTCAAACTCCCGCGTTATGTGACGCAGTTTTACTTCTAAATAACCTGTCTAGTAGTATACAATAATAATACGAAATTTTGACTGTAAAAAAAATACTGTGTCTCTACGGTATTTATAAAAATACGGTGCCCAGTAGATGGCATCAAAATACGGTAGATCTGCTGTAATTACAGTGCACTTGGCAACACTGCTTCACCTTCAGTCACATTTCGTTCTCAATTAATATTTTGACGTTTGTCTATAGACGAAATGCATTTTATATCATAATTCAATAAGGGAAGGCTTGGGGGCTGTCAGTGTCATCTTCCAAAATTTTTCGTTTTGAATTAAATTTTAATATCTGATATTTCCAAGCAGATTTCTTTGTGTTTGTACTGTGTGTTTGTTCGTTAATGTGGTAAGTTTTGTTGTATAACTCTTGTGTGTCTTTTACTAACTTTTTATTTTTTCCTTCCAATATGGAGGTAGTCCCTCCTGATCCCCCTGATCCCCCTAATATCCTCTCTCCTAATGTTCCTCTTAGAATTTCTGCTTCTAATCGTCGCCTAGAAGAAGACTCAGTTGAAACCAACTTTAAAAAGTCAATTACAGATAGGGGTATAGCTTCAGCTTCCATACAGAGACTTTTTGTTCACCCGAAGTTAGTGGTAGGAATCAGCATCTATTCTGATGTGGATAAAGGCCCTTTTATAGTTCAGGTCTCCAGATCTGAACCAGACCTCGCGGCAGGTTTATCCATCCGTCCTATTAAATTTGGACAATTATTGTTTAAACATAAAGTTAAAAATATAAGACCTGATGGAGTTAAAAGAATAGGCAGAAATAAGATCTCTGTTGAATTCTCTTCTGCTACAGATGCCAATAATTTCCTTAACAGCTCTATGCTCAATGATAACAAATATGCTGCAACCATCCCCTCATATAACATTTCTCGTATGGGTTTAGTACGAAATGTTCCAGTAGATATATCTATGGATGAGTTTGTGGAGAGTCTAGATTTACCATATGGATGTGGCATTGTACTCAAGGCTCGTCGTTTAAGCAGAAAATTAGTGAGCAATGATGAAGTTTCCTGGAATCCTACTCAGACGGTAGTGCTGACTTTTCAGGGGCAAGTGCTCCCAGAAAGAATTTTTTCATTTCATACTTCCCTCCCAGTAGAGATTTACCAGTATCCTACAATCCAATGCCAAAACTGTTGTCGCTTTGGACATGTCAAGTCTCAATGTCGATCCAAGCCCAGATGTTTCCGATGTTCACAACCCCATAAGGGTCACTCATGTGACATCCCAGAAAGCCAATCTACTTGCTTGTTCTGTTTAGGTCATCATTTTGCCACAAATAAATGCTGTCCAGAGCATGATAGGCAAGTTTCTATAAAAAAAAATATGGCTCAGAAAGGCATTTCATATGAAGAAGCTCAGCAGCAATTTCCTAAAGTTGCAAAAACGTACTCTGAGGTTACATTATGCCCTTCTTTCACATCTCAGGCTCAATCTCCTCACTCTAACCCACACTTCCCTACATCATCACCAACCTCTCAATCATACACCAAAACCACTTTTTCCACTCAACATCCTAGTGCTCCTTTAGGCAAATCATATAATTAATCCTCCCACCAGGCCATTGTTGCAGATTTATCATCAACACAGCCAAATGGCTGTGCTCTCACAAATCTATCTTGTTCCTCCTCCCCACAGGTGGGTCAATATGACAACCTACTTAGATTACTCATCCAAATTATCACTGATTTGATTGCTCATAATAACTCTTCCCTACCGTCCAACGTTGCCAATTCACTTTTTTCCTTAACTTCCCTCCTTAGCCATGGACCCAACAACAACAATTATCCAATGGAATAGTTAAAGCCTACGCCCTAAAAAGTATGAAATCTTACATCTGATTTCTAAATTCAGACCAGCAGTGTTTGGCATCTCGGAGACATGGTTGGTGCCTGGATCTCAATTTAGAGTTTCAGGTTACTCTTGTCTTCGTGATGACAGAGCTGATGGTTATGCAGGTAGTGCTTTATTAATAAAGCGCACTCTTCCTTTTACTCGAATCACCCTTCCATCCTATAGTCCAGATATGAATGTTGTAGCGGCCAAAGTTTTTGGCATCTCCTTCTTATCTATTTACATTCCTCGTCCAAATAGTTCTCTTATTCCAGATATCCGTAATATCCTTTCCTCCGTTCCTCCTCCTGTAGTTTTAATGGGTGATTTTAATGCTCATCACACATCTTGGGGTGGAAGTCATAATGACTTCTTTGCCTGGTCTCTTATAGATGTGTTTGATGATGCTAATCTTTGTGTCATTAATGATGGATCACCCACACGAAGAGTGTTTCCCTCCCAAAATCCAATAACTGCAGTAGATCTTACAGTCTGCTCCCCTAATATATCTTCCCTTATATCCTGGTCTATTCTCAGCTCTACACATGGTAGCGACCATTTCCCTATAGTTCTTAACATCAGTAATAGAGTAATTCCTGCTATAGATTGTTCCCCCTCTTTAAAGTACCGACTTGCCAGGGCAGACTGGGATGCTTATTCCACTTGCCTTGATGAAATTATTGATTCTCTCCCCAATTTAAATAATGATAACCTCCTTTCAAGCTACTCAGGTTATGTTGAAGCTATTATTACTAGTGCAAATAACCATATTACTAAAAAAAGCAACATAGCCACAAAATTTCAACTCCCTGGTGGGATGCAGATTGCACGGCTGCTATTAGAGAAAGAAAAGAGGCTGAAAGAATGTATAACTCTGAAATGAGTACTGCCAACTTCATAAACTTTCGACACAAATCAGCTAAAGCAAAGAAATTATTATCATCAAAAAAGAAACTTGGATGGCTTAAGTTCTGTGAATCCTTAGCCCCCAGAACTCCATCTACTTTGGTTTGGCAACAAATTAGACGATTTAGAGGTTCATTTAATCCTGATAATACCCAAAGTAATGATCCTTCATCATGGTTTGATGCCTTTACTGATAAATTAGCCCCTCCCTTTGTACCCAATCTTGATATACTCCCAATAACCTCAATCCCTTACAACCCCCCCTCTCTATTAGATGATATTTTTACTTTTGATGAACTTTGTTTGGCTCTTGATGGCCTATCTGACTCTTCTCCTGGCTTAGATGGCATTCCATATTCATTTCTTTCAAAATCTTTTTAAATTTAGTTAATTTTATTTATAATTCTCAACAAATACCAGACTCGTGGAAAATACAAATAATTATTCCAATCCTTAAACCAGGGAAAAATCCCTCAGACCCTAACAGTCGAAGACCAATAGCCCATTTCTTCAGTTTTGGTCAAGATTGTGGAACATATGATCAAACATCGCCTGGAGTGGTTCCTAGAAAATAATAATGTTTTATCAGATTCTCAATTCGGTTTTAGAAAAGATATGAGCACCCTAGATAATCTCGGAATCTTTACAACCGATGTCCATATCGCTAATAGGAAAAATGAGTATCTAGTCGGAGTTTTTCTAGATGTCGCTTCTGCTTATGACAATGTGCTTCTTTCGGTCCTCAGGAATAAATTAATCCAGCTGAGGATTCCCGTTAAGTAACAACTTAACTTTCATTTGCAACCTCCTAATGGAGCGGAAAATAATTATTAAAGTTCAGGGCTCATTCTCATACCCCAGGACTATCTGGAAGGGTTTGCCTCAAGGATCAGTGCTCAGTCCCATTTTGTACAATCTTTATACCTGTGATCTTGATCAGGCTGTTAACCAATATTGTTCCATCCTTCAATATGCTGATGATCTCGCCCTCTATGTTTCCTCTAAGAATCCGAGTGATGCAGAGTCTCGGCTTAACGCTGCTTTGTTTTCCTTGGACTCGTGGCTCTCTAATCATGGCCTTTCCTTATCAGCCCCCAAATGCAATACGGTTGTATTTACAAGGAGGAGAAACATCCCCTCAGTCCATATCTTTGTGAGGAATGAAGCAATCTCCCAAGAACATAAAGTAAAATTTTTTGGGTGTTTGGCTGGACTCCAAGATGTCAGGTGCCCCGCATTGTGATTACACAACCTCTAAATGCAACAAAAACATTAATATAATTCGATCCTTGTCTGGTGTATGGTGGGGTGCTCACCCTTTCACCCAGAAGATCCTATATAATGCCATCATTCGCAGTAATTTCGATTATGGTTCATTTCTTTTGGAACCTGGTAACAAAGGAGCTCTAGATAAACTATGCAAAACCCAATTCAAATGCCTACGTTTAATTCTTGGAGCCATGAAATCCTCCCCTGTTAATGCAATGCAAGTGGAGTGTGTAGAACCTCCCCTTCACTTGCGTAGACAATTAATTTCTGATAAATTTATGTTCAAACTATCTCAAAATTCCCAACACCCACTCCTTCGAAAATTATATCTTCTTTTCAACATTATGGAAAGTATAGGGTATAACTCTATTTTTGACCTACCTTGCTTACTTCGTAGTTACATTAAATTTTCTCGTCTTCCTGACCCTATCCTTCAATTCCCTTTTAAATTAATTTTTTCTTTGCCCTTTAAAGCCCTTACATTTCAACCAAAGGTAATTTTGGACTTTGGTATACAAAAAGACTCTGTGGAAGCAAATAAGGTTTTTAGGGAAAAGATAGCTTCAAAATATTCAGAGTGGTTAACAATTTTTACTGATGCTTCTAAGTTATCAAAATTCAGCATAGTTGGGGCTGCAGTGTGGGTACCAGCTCACAAAATAATCTTAAGTTATAAATGCCCTTCTGTAGCCACAGTTTTCTCGGGTGAAGCTGTCGCGATTTTGGAGGCTATTAATTTTGTTATATCACACAGATTAAATAATTCCATTTTCTTATCAGACTCCAAAAGCTGCTTACAATCCATACTTTCCAATCCTTTTAAATCAAAATCTAGGTTCCCAACTATCCTCAAAATCAAAGAATCTCTCTACATCTGTCATCAACACGGTATCAATGTTGTGTTAGCCTGGATACCAGGTCACTCAGGTATTTCAGGCAATGAAACAGTAGACTCTTGTGCAAAACAGGCTTTTAGTGTAGGTACTTTGGAGCATTATCAGATTATTCCCCTTGATGTTTGCTCTAATATGAAAAATCAGATGATGGATGCATGGAATAGGGAATGACAGTTATCTAGAAACATGAAGGGAAAGTTTTATGGTTCTATTCAACCAGAAATCCCATCGAAACCCTGGTTTTCTGTTTTCCAGTCTCTACATAAATCTGACACCTCTATAATCTGCAGAATGCGGCTAAATCACTCTTGCACTCCTGTTCATTTGGCTAAAATTAGGGTTAGGGATAATTCTCTTTGTGAATGTGGTCTAGATGATGGCGACCTTGATCATATTTTTTTTAATTGTCCCAATCTACAGCTATCATTATATGATATCCTCCCCTCTGAAATCCCCCGTCCCACCTGTATGAAATCCCTCCTTTCTCTTACCTTTCCCTCGGTTATTCCCTTTTTATGTAAGTGTGTTAAGGTTAATGGTATCAAACTCTAAGGTTATATGTTATATATCTACATTTTAGTACCTATATGGTGTTCATCTTGTACTTATTTGTTCGTCTCTCTTTGTTGTAGGTTTATTTGGTTGTATATGAAAGTCAACTTGGAAACTATATGTCAAAATTCATATTTTCTGTATCTTAATCGGTATTATTTTCGATTCGTAATATCTACGTGACACTGGCAGAATTGTGGTAGGGCAACGCCGCAAAAGCCATAAAAGAAAGAAAGAAAGAAGAATGCATTTTATGTAGTTAAGTGTCAAAATTGTTACCAGAATGCCTTTTTGGTTCAGTCAACTTGTATTCTACTTTCGATATCTTGGATCTATGTTCACATTTGATCTTGAATATTGGTTTAACAGAATACCATTTGCAATTTTCTTGTCGCTGAGATTAGATCGGAATGATATTTTAAACATTTAAAATTACGAGAATTGGCCTTCTGAACTCTTAAACACGAATTTTAATAGTTTAGTGTGCTGCGGGGTATCCCTTGCTCCACCCCAAGCCGTGAACATGTGTGCTTAAATTACATTATTTATAGTACAATAGGTATTATGATATTTAATGACTTGTATTAATTCTGTTATAAAATGTTAGGCTAGAAATATTTTGCGAAGATAATACCACTATAATTCTGTGTTAGAAGTTGAAGACGAAAATAACTGATATGATGAGATTTTTTTATCGGTTTTATATTTGAGCGTTAAGCAGAGTGATGGTCATGCCAAAAACATATAGGCGATTGAAAATTATGAAAAACAATTTTATGCGTGTCAATATGGACTAATTTTAGGCAACATGACGCAGTTGTAATGCGTACGCGTTACGACTGAGGCTGACGCTAAAATCTCGGGTTCGATCGGGTGAAAGTGATATTGGGTTTTTCTATTACGAAATACTCAGTATCTGCCTGGAGTCTGGAGTTGTGCCCGATATGGCTATAGACTATCACCCTATGACATCATGAGACAGATACGCTCGACGAAATGTATGTAATTATTTTAATAAATTCTTTTTACTACTTTCATTTCATCCATGTAATTGTTATCTACGACATTTCTTATATAGGATTTTCCTTCATTCAAATAGACAAAAAAATCAGTTGAGTCAGTAGTCCCATCTAAAAGCTACAACAAAGTGTTTACTTCTTTCCTAATTTGAACAGAAGCGAGATATTACAATACAATACACAACTCTTTATTGCACACACATTTACAGAAAACAAGAATAAAAATAAAAACTGGTACAAATAGCGAGAAAACAAAATATGTACTATGGGCGGTCTTATCGCTTTAAGCGATCTCTTCCAGTGTTTTTTTTTTGTCGGAAGGCCATAACTTACATAATTCTGCCTTCTTACGTTTGACGTAATGATTTAAAATCCATTTTGAACCTTATTTTAGCCGTTATTGACGCAAAATAGACAAGTTTTTTAAAATTATAAGTTTTCCAAAAGAATGTAAAAAATCAACAGTGCCATCTGTTGATAGTATAATAAACTTATTTGTTGTATTTGTCACTCAATGTACCTATATTATATATTAACATTTTTGTTATGAAAATTAAAATAAATTGAAATTGACATTGAATTGCTATTTCACATATATTAGATTTCAACGAGTATACGGTGTTTGCTCAAACATAAAATTCAGGAGCTGCAATATTTAATTCAATATTTTTTTAAATAGCGTGGCTAACTACAATCGGTTCACCTGATGGTAAGTGATCTCCAAGCCAGGCCCACAATACCCGAAGAATTAAAGACACGTTGCCGATCTTAAAGGAAAAGGATAATTATGGAATTGGGAAGGGGAGAGGATTTCGGCCTCCGAATATCTGACTTACTGTGCGAAACGCAGCACAAAGTCTCAACTTTTCATCAGTTTTCTGGGAGACCGGACAGCAATCCGGTTGAGACGACCCATTCATGATGAAGAAAAAACTGCCTACAATGAGGCTCTACCACTCAATATATATCTAGATATCAGAAAATGCGCCTCGGTGGCGTAGGTGCATTGCGTACGCGGGATGACTGCCGTGCGACTTGGGTTCGATTCCCGGATCAGGTAAAAGTGATATTGAGTTTTTCTATTATGAAATGATAAGTATCAGCCCGGAGTCTGGAATTGTGTCCAGTTTGGCGTAAGGCTCGCTCCCTATCACATCAAGGGAAGGAAATAAGGTCGTCTAAATGTGGATATACTGCTTATATTCACAAGTAAATGGATTATTACACAGTATATTTGTTAATTGATCTTACCTTAAATGTAACTCTTTATACCTACTCAAGTAATTGTATTGAATGCGTAGGCTTAACGTTAATACTGGAACTGGTTTCATATTATTACCGTGTCTCCATGGTGCAGTGGGCCAGTAGCTGGTTGCGAATTGTGAGGCCATGGTCGGTCGGACCGTGGGTGGTAATGGGTTGATTCCCGCACCTAGACAAATGCTTGCCTGATCCACAGTCCACACATATATTTGTTTCGTGTCTGGGTATTGTGGGACCGCAAGTCCCTTGATACCCACGATTCAAGTTAACCTAGTCGGGGGTCAGAACTGTGTGTGTGATTGTTGGGTGTATTTATTTATTTATGTATATCTTTTCCTAATTATGAATGTATTCAAAATTAATCGATGGTTTCTTTGGATGAATCATTGAAAATACTCATAGCTGTGATTAACAAATAATGTACCTAAAGCGATAGCTGTAGACTTATCACTGTGCGATGCATTTGCCATAAGTTTTTGTTAACGTGCACGTATTTTATAATAGACTAGCTTTTGCCCGCGGCTCCGCCCGCGTGAATAGACTTTTCCGAAATACAACGTAGCCTACAACCGTCTTCAGCGTCCCATCTATCTCTACATCAAAATCGGTTCAGTGATTTAGGCCTGAAAGCGTAACAAACAAATAGATATTTTTTTTCAAAAAAAGTATCCTATGTTACTTCTTATACTCGTACCTCCAAGGATATGTGTACAAAGTTTCATGATGATCGGTTAAGTAGTTTTTGCGTGAAAGCGTAACAAACAAACATACATTCATATTTATAATATTAGTATGATTAACTGCCTCGGTGGCGCAGTTGTAATGCGTACGCGTTACGATTGAGGTCAACGCTGAGGTCTCGGGTTCGATCCCCGGGTCGGGTAAAGTGGTATTGGGTTTTTCTATTGCGAAATGTTCAGTATCAGCCCGGAGTCTGGAATTTGTGCCCGGTATGGCGATAAGCTCGCCCTCTATCACATAAGGGATGGAGATACGCTCGACAAAATGTGGGTGTACTAGTTGCACCTTTGCCTACCCCTTCGGGGATTACAGGCGTGAGTGCGTATGTTATGATTAATGGTCTATAGAGCATTGATTAGGAAAAACAGTTCAACGTAATTTAAGTAAATTAATTCACAGTACTTCATTATGTACCATAAAACGTGAATAGGGATGGCGGGGTGAATCGTGTCGGAACTTATAATTAGCATATTACATAGATAGATCGACCAAAATGTTATCTCAAGCTTAATTTTTGCCCAAAATATGTAGTGGTTTTTTTTATTTTTTAGTTTATATACATGTATTTTTAGGTACATGATGATGGTGTCCTCCTTGACGCATCCGTCAACGGCGACACCCTGTCAATTATTATTCTGGCATGCGCGCCTAGATAACTCGTGAAACCCTACTTATTCACAAACACGCGATCACAAGTTGGACAGTAGAGCTGTCAGCTAGAATTATAAGTGTAATTGTAGGAGGGCTTAGGCCGCGTCTTTCGGAGTTCGCGTTTGGTGTCACGGTCTTTAAGGCGGAGGCGTTCATAGTCTTCTACACCAATCTTTGAAGCCTTTCGCCACTCCGGTCTGTGTATCGCAAGCTCCTCCCACGAACTGCATGACAAGCCACAAGCAGCAAGATGACGTTTGAGGACGTCCTTGTAACGCAGATACTGGCCTCCGCGTTGCGATTTCCACACTCAAGCTCGGAATAGAAAACTTGTTTAGGCAATCTAAAGGAGTCCATGCGGACAAGGTGTCCACACCAACGCAGCTGGCCCTTCATGAGCAGGCTTTCCATGCCAGCCAGTTTGGTGCGACGAAGAACCTTCGAGTTCGGCACACGATCTTGCCAGCGTATCCGTAGAATGGTCCTGAGACATCTCATGTGAAATGTATCAAGGCGCCGAATATCATCTTTATAAAGACACCATGTCTCAGAGGCGTACAGAAGTAGAGGCAGAATTATGGCCCTGTATACGGCAGTTTTAGTATGTAGCCCGAGATCATGAGATTTCCACACCCGCAGATTCAGCTTACCAAAAGCTGCAGCAGCATTGGCGATTCGCGCCGAGAGTTCGGTCTCAAGGTGATTATCACTACGAAGAATACTTCCAAGGTAGCGAAATGATGTCACTTCATTGAGGGGACTACCATTTATGTAAATGGCTCTGTTATCCGGGGAGCCACCTCTGGCAGGCTGTTTTAAGACCTGGGTTTTTGAGGAACTAATCACATAGGTACATACGGTGTAGGTGTAACCAGTACACCACATTTCGCCGAGCGTATCTCCGTCCCATGATGTGATAGTAAGCGAGCCTATCGCCATTCCGGGCACGATTCCAACTCCGGACTGATACTGAGCATTTCGTAAAGGAACAACACAATATCACTTTTAACCGAACCGGGAATGAACCCGAGACCTCAGGCAAGACTCAGTCATAATGCGTACGCAATACAACTACGCCACCCAGGCAGGCAGTCAGTATTATTATACTATTTATAAATAAAAACAGTATTACTCAGAAGTCTCCTACTGCACTACAAAGTATCACACAAGAATTACTATACTTTTAAGGTTAAAGGAAGACTTCGTGAGCAGAATATTTACCTACTGTTAGAAAATAATGTATTTAAAGTCGGCCTTCTCTAATCAGATAAAGGAAAATCGACATTCTGTACAGTAATGCTTTGTTTATTGCATTGATATAGTATTCTATGATCGAAGGTTTATTGTATTTATTTATAGTTTATTCAATAAATGGTAAGTTATCTCCACTACCCTCTTATTAACAAAGCTTTAATCAATTCAAATCCACCCAAATCCCAAAACCCAAAATCAAACCCCTTAAATCAATCCCCTCTCATTCAGTAGAAGAGGCCCGTGCCCAGCAGTGGGACGTATATAAAACAGGGCTAGTATTATTAACCAATTTACCCAGTGCAGAATTTAACCTCACCTGCCCTCAGCCGTCCAATATATATTTCTTTTTATAGCGTAATCCGGATAACGAGCAAGTGTGCCACTTGATGGTAAGTAATATCTATCGCCCATGTACGTCCGTTATCCCAAAAGAACCATGGGTGCGTTGCCGACCTTAAAGGAAAGGGATAAGGAAGGGATTCGAAAGGGGAGTCAGTCCAATCGGCCCAGTAGTTTTTAAGTTTATTTGTTACATACAAAAAAATCTATCCTCTCTAGAATATTAGTGTAGATTAAATTATGAGATCAATCGCACTGCAAAATTCCCGCCAAAACTCTCGCACAATTCATAATTATTTTAAGTCATTTTTAATTTCTAGAATTTAGTCTATGGCAGCTGATACGTAAAATTCGGTAAAATACTTGTCATTGGCGAAATGCATAATAATGCGAAGCCATAATTTCAACAAAAGAAAGACATTGAAAGTTGATCGAATTGACAGTTTAAATGCAATTTAACTGAGATGATATCGAATTTTTAAAGGAGCAGAATGCCATATTTTTTATTAATTCAAAATCTAATCTCAGTTCGGTTAAAATTCATTCGCAGTGTCAGTTAAAATAGCAGAATTGGCCCTCTGGAAGAGCCAGTCCATTCATGCTACGAGTATAGAAAAAACTGTCTACAGCGTGGCTCTACCACTCAACCATTACCATAACCATATTCATACATGGATACGCACTCACACCTGTAATCCCCGAAGGGGTAGGCAGAGGTGTAAATTAGTACACCCACATTTCGCCGAGCGTATTTCGGTCCTATGATGTAATAGGAGCATGCCGGCCTATCGGCATTCCGGGCACACAGACTCCGGGCTGATACTAAGCATTTCGTTATAGAAAAAGCCATTATCACTTTACCCGTCTCAGGGATCGAACCCGAGACCTCAGCACAGCAATCGTAACGCCTCTGCATTACAACTGTGCCACCGTGGTAGGCATAACCATATTCGTATTACAAATGCACTAATTCACTGATCAACAGTTATCTAGACGAGGTATACAAGTAAAATTAATTAAATTGTTTCATTCACTAATATAAAATAGATGTGTAATAACATAGTCGCAGTCCCTGAAGTAAAAATTGCTAATTACCAGTATTACCACTTTATTAAAACCGGAATAGCAATTACAAGAAATAAACAATGAATGCTTGATAATGATTTTTTATCGTTTTTGTTTCTAATTACGTGTCTGTAACTACAATTTAATAATCTTGCATACATAGCTATATATATAAAAGCGAAATACCACTGACTCACTTATTATACACGATTTCTCAAAAAGTACTGAAACTAGGATCATGAAATTTGGTCAGATGATAGTTTGTTTAATGTAGACGTTAGATAAGAACGGTTTTTTGAAAATTTACATTTTAAGGGGTAAAAGAGGGGTTTGGACGTTGTATGCAACTTTTTTATGGAAGGGAATAAGGGCTGTAAAATTGAGTACAAATAATACCTATTAGAAATAATGAGACATGTGTTTCACATGTTTGTAAAATTCTACTCGCGAAAGGAGAGGGGGGATTGAATATGAATGTGAAAGTTTGGGTGTTTGTAGATCAATCACGCCTTAACGACTGAATAGATCTGAGGAAAATTTGGCATACAGGTAGACCAAGACAAGAATTAGAACATAGGCAACTTTTATTCCAGAAAAAGACTTTTACACGGGCGGAGCCGCGGGTAAATGCTAGTATTCTATAAGTTTGAGTGGTAGAGCCACGCTCTAGACAGATTGACTACAGCATGAATGGACCGGTTTGTAAGGGTCGTTACCACTGTCTCTCAAAAAACCGACGTAAAGTAGTAGCTTGCTGCTGCGTTTCGTACGGTGAGTGATATATCCGGAGGCCCAAATCCTCCTCTCCTTCCCAATCCCTTAATTATCCCTTTCCTTTAGATCGGCAACACGCCCATGATTATTTTGGTATTGTGGGCTTACATGGGCGGGGGAGATCATTTACCATCAGGTGACCCACTTGCTCGTTTACCGACCTATGCCATTAAAAACCTATGCTTTGTGTCGCTACCGGTCAAATACAATTGCACCGGCTCCAACGTGATCTATAGAAATTGTTATTTCTGACTTTACAGTGTTTTTATTTTATTTTGAAGTCTGTTTGTTTCTAAGTTTCGTTAAAACTGTATTTTCCATTTTGTAGTGATAGTTACAGCAATAGCATGTAAATTCCAATACAATAACACAATCGCGACGAGTGTACTGTTGTCCTCCTTTTAAGTAGTCGGTTAAACTTCAAGATATAAAACAATTCATTGAAATTATTGTATATGTCACCGTACGAAATGCAGCAGCAGCCGGCTATTCGACGTCGGTTGTCTGTAAGACAGTGGTAACAACCCGGTCAAGCCGATTATATATTGATGCCATAGACAGCACTGTCTACAGCGAGACTCAAGTTTGAAATTAATACTATGCCACTAAATACTAACAAGAATTAAAAGCTTATCCGCTCTTTGCATAAACTGCAAACAGATTCGAGAAAACTACAAGCCAAATCTTCCTGTAACATATTGTGTGTAAAATCATGTTGCGTTGACCCCACTGCGAGTAGGATAAGGACAAGTGGAAGAAGAAGAAGCGATCGACTCACTACAAGAACTGAGTAAACCTCTCACACACACGCAATACCTTTAGCATGGTACGCTAATTGATTCTTCGCTCAAACCCATCACCAAAACAAGATGCTACCGCAAAATCGCCGTTACAAAAAATAGCCATGTATGCGATACCCTTAGCAGAATATTCTTAGTTTGCGCTAGCCATTCATTAACAAACAAACAATTATAATGTAGACAAGAATAATAGATAAAACACTCATGTAATTACATTAACAATGGCTGACGACATTTTCCGTACGGTGAAAACCAGTGTATGGTGTATAAATACATACAAAAAGTTTCAGATGGCTTGATACTAAAGGACGGAGCACAAAGTCATTTTATCACGACAAGGTGAGTCTCATATATATATACAGAGTGTCCATTTAGTTGTACTAAATCTGCGATGATATGAATCAGACCATACTAAATCCGATAGTAAAAATTCAATGTCACAATGATAATTTGACGAGACGAATAATGGTGTCGTCAATCGCTCAATGGTCGATTTACGGATACCTAATTTCCTATTCTATGCATTTTCAATCAGTTTAAATTTTCTATCGTTAACTTATAGTTGATGCACCAAGAATCCTTTTGTATCCATTTTTTGTTTGCTGATTAAGGAACGAAGCATTGCTTTGCGGGTTGTGGAGGACAGACGGCAGGTCTTCCCACACCAACCCCTCTGTAAAATCATAACACACCAACCCCTCTGTAAAATCATAATGGGAAGGCATCCAATGAATAGTGATATGATCGATTATTATCGATCTTAATAAACAAGTGATTAAAATTAACGTGAAATTGTAGGATGTCTCGATTTTGAAAAGATCCGGTACATAAATACTCACTGTAAGGTGTATGTAATGTATTAAATATGAGCACACCTTTCTGTAACACGTTGTATAAATAGATTTCAAGAAGTAAAGATTTCACATGAAGCATCGCAATATTTCTGTTTTCTTATTAAATTGTCAACCTGTATACAATTAACGTCAACTACGTGCTTTAGGTGGTGAAACTATAAATACCAAAAACTCACTTATCTGCATCTGTTTCAGTCGCGACTTGTATGTTACACATATTTTGTTAACTATTACACGGGATATCAATAATTGAATTGGAAAGTAAGATTATTTTATAATTATCTAAATCTTTTGTGACTTGTGTGTCTGTGTGTGTGTTGTAATTTATTTCATTTTTTATCCTGGCACGGCATAGTGACGTGAATATAATGTCGACCATCAAGGGGCATTAAATCTCTCGGCGGTTGGCATAATTATGCCAGCTTGATATTACTAGATTTACATTGGTTGATACCGCAATGCGACTCGCCTGAATGAGCCACTATGGCGGGTTTTCACCATGTGTACGGTGTTCGATATCGAGTCTGGTACAAAAATGTCTGGTACCCGCCCACCAGCTTGTCATTAACTTTACTTTACTTTACTTTACTAGCCCTGTATTATACATGTCCCTCTCCTCTACTAAATGAGATGGGTTAGTCCACCACGCCCTGCCTAATGCGGGTTGGCAGACTTCGCATACCCTCGAAATTCTTATAAAGAAGTTCTCTGGTACGTAAATTTCTTCACGATGTTTCCTTTACCGATGAAGCAAGCGATAACTAACAATTAATACACACATAACTTAGAAAAGTCAGAGGTGCTCTTGGAACTGGTATCGAACCTGCGACATTCGTCGTGACAGTCCGTACCAGTCCCCAGTGAGCTATCGCTGCTTTTTTATTAATAAATCTAAATAATGACGGGTGGCTTTCAAGCAGCTTGGTTCATAATCATGGCAGTGTCAGGCATTTATCACTGCCAAATATCGCGATCGCAGATCACGGCTGTTGGTGGTGGGAGGCTTTATGAGACACTTGTAGTCTTATAAAAATCCACGTGAAGTGCTCGCTATTGCGTTTTATAAGTTGATTGAGATTTTCGGAGGCCCAAATCTCCCCTCTAATTCCCAATCTCCACTCCTTTCCCATAACCACCTGGTGGTAACCACTTACCATCAAGTGACCCATTCGAGTACAAAGTGAAGTGCCGGAGTAAACTTAATTTTTGTATACTAACATCTTCTGTAATTATTTTATATGTTTATGTTAGTTTATATAATATGCAGTGACAGCTCAGTGGAGAGTAGCACGGACTAACGAGACGAAAGTTGCAGGTTCAAAACCTGGAACAAGAGCATGCATCTCTGGCTTTTCTAAGTAAAATGTGGTAATTAAAATTAACAATGAATGAAATTATAATACGCACTCACGCCTGTTATCCCGGAAGGGGTAGGCAGAGGTGTAACCAGTACACCCACATTTAGCCGAGCGTATCTCCGTCCCATGATAGGGGGCGAAACTATTGCCATACCGGGAGCAAATTCCAGACTCCGGGCTGACACTAAGCTTTTCGTAATAGAAAAACCCAATATCACATTTACCCGACCCGGGGATCGAACCCGAGACCTCAGCGTCAGCCTCAGTCGTAAAGCATACGCATTCCAACTGCGTCACCAAGGTAGTCGAGTGTGAATAAAATTATCGTTAGTGATAATGGTGAAAGAAACACTGTGAGGAAACTTGCATACCTGAGAATTCCTAATGAGAATTTGGAAGGTGTGAAGTCTATCAATACGTATTTGGCCAGCGTGGTGGACTAAGGCCTAACACTTCTCATGCGTAGAGGAAACCCGTGGTCAGTAGTGCACAGTTCCATTCAGGGCTGATATTGGTGTTGATTATCATAATAAAGTCATGATTTGCTTTTGGGTCATAGTTACTTTATAATATATATTTTTTGTTATTATTATAAGTATATAATATAGATGTATTTTTATTTTAGAATGAAGTGGCAAATCGCAATTGCATTAATGGCTGTGGCAGTCGGGACTTGTGATGAGTCAGATAAATATACAGATAGGTACGATAGTATAGACCCACAGGAGATAATAGACAATTATAAAATATTGCACAATTACCTTGCTTGTGTACTTGACAACGGTCCTTGCACACCGGAGGCAAAGGAGCTTAAATGTAAGTAAAAGTGTGTCCACATTTGTAATATTTCGACGTACCGAGAGCCAGTTACTTATCTCATGTACAGATCGCTTCGTGATATGAGGTTACAATCTTTACAACTGTCAAAACTTACGTCCTTTTTTAACCGCCTTAAAAAAAGAGGAGGTTCTAAATTATACTGTTTTTTTTAATGTTTGTTACCTCAGAACTTTCGACTTGGTGAACCGATTTTGATGATTATTTTTTATTTGAAAGCTGGTGCTTCCCGTGTCATCCTGTTTCAATTTGGTTAAGATCTGGTGACAGAGTACGGAGTAAAAAAACAAAACTCACACTCGTTGCTATTGTGTTTTTACATCCTATTGCTGTAACTACCACTAAAAATTTAAAAATGAAGTAACGTTTAACAAAACTTAGAAACCGACTTCAAAATAAAAACACTGACAAGTCAAAAATAAACTAATTCTATTTTCTTTAGAGTCGGTGCCTGTGTCGCAATGACTATTCAGTGTTTTTATTTTGAAGTCGGTTTCTAAGTTTTGTTAAACGTTATAACTCGTAACTTACTCAGTCACGGAGACACATTGCGTCGAAATATCATAAAGGTAGACGCACTTTAAAACAGTTCTAATCGCCATACTACACATACATCCTACTTTCCTACTTTTATTATAAATGAGAAAGTCTGGATGTTTGTAAGTTTGTGAATTTGGATATTTGTTAATCACTCACACCTTAATATCGGAACCGTTTTGGTTTAAATTTGGCACACAGGTAGACTGGCCTGGATTAGGACATAGGATACTTTTTAAAGGTCGTTCACGGAAGCAGAAGAGCGAGCAAAAGCTAGTACTACTATCGGTAGTAGTCAGCCCATTCATGCCGTAGACAAAACTGTCAACTGTATAATATCGTTCATAGCAATCATCCGTTTACCAACCTTTGCTATAAAAAAATCTTTGCTATAATAATTGTGAATTACGTGATAAATAATGTGTCTTATTTCATTTGTATTTTCTAAATGTAATACTAACAAATTGAGTCTGTAGTTACTTGAATAAAGATAATAATTATCATTATTATTATATTGCATTAAAGACAGCGTGTAAGCGAGGAGTTTACCACGTGCAGGTGAGGTTGGCTTTGGGCCTAAGATGTTGGTGGCCCACTTGTACGAATCATTATTTAATTCCATTTTCTCAAACTGCAGCATATTTACGAGTAAATAGTCGTATAGTATTAATATCTCAATTTTTATGTTTGTTTGATTCCAGTACACCTTAAAGAGGCCATACAAAATAGTTGCCAAAAATGCACAGAAAAACAAAAAATTGGTGCCAGAAAGGTGATCGAGCACATTCGCCATAAGGAGACTAAGTACTGGGAAGAACTTAAGGCCAAATTCGACCCTAATAACGAGTACCAACAAACCTATGAAGCATTCCTCGCTGGTAAATAATAAAACAGATGGCACTAAATGATTATTTTGGGTTTTAGGTAATTCTACTGTATTTAAAAAGGTTTATAAAAGTATGTATTAAATATTGCATCCTAAATACATAATTATTGCTTTAGGTGGTGTTTTATTAAGATTCAAAGTAGCTTTTGCTCGCGACTTAACTTTCCCATCATATTTTCGGGATATAAAATAGCTAATGGCTCCCTCCGTCCCCCATACATTATATATAAGCAAAAGGTCAATTACATTGGATAAATTATAATGACAGTATTTATTATATGCATAAAATAAACATAATATCTAACCAGTACACCCACATTTCGTCGAGCTTATTTCTGTCCCATGATGTAATAGGGCGCGAGCCTATCGCCAAACTGAGCACTATTCCAGACTCCGAACTGATACTGAGCATTTCGTAATAGAAACACCCAATATCACTTTTACCCGGCGATAGGCCCCCTATCAAATCATAAGATAGAAATATATATTTTTTATTTGGTTGAATGACGAGACGAGCAAGTCACTGATGTTAAGCTTTACGCCTGCCCATAAACAGAAGCAACGTAACACAGAACTCTGGATTACAGAGCACTGCATGGCACTGAACTGCGCTCGTCATCCCGAGACATAAGATGTTAAGTCTCATAAAACTCAGTAATTTCACCGCTGTGTCTATTTTTCTGCTTGGCGACAGAAATAAACAAAGCGGTGGTACCAACCCAGACGGCCTCACATACGAGGGGCCTATTAAATATGGGAGGCTCTGAACTACGGAAGAACACATCTTAATATATAAAATATAATAAATGTAATATATAAAATATATCAAAACCCACGGGTTGTGCCACCCACACCTAGAGTTGTTAACATTTACAACTTGAAATAACCAGGTATATTGTTATTTTTTAAAACATTTTTGATATTTAAAACTCGTTTTTTGTTTAAAATTTAAAGTTTCAATAAATTAATATCAACAATTACTTACTTCACGATGCTTCTTACGGCCATTTTCAATAAAAGATCTAAGATTGAATCTCCAAATAGATTGCACAAATCAAAATACAGTATGATAGTCACGCGTACATCTTCATAAATATAATTCTACAGTACGTGTCTATGTCACTGAACTCCTCCTAAACGGCTGGACCGATTTGAATGAATGTTTTTGTATGCGTTTGGGTGGCGCCCTGGATGGTTTAGATTCACAAATCAGCCCGGCAGATGGCGCTGCAGTCGGGTTCTACCTATTAATTCTATGTTGCGGTTGAAACCGCGCCGGACAGCTAGTGTTATATAAATTGAATCCGGATATCCTTATTGAAAATGGCTGTTAGACGAATTTCTCAAACGGCCAAGGTCAATCAACCCGCTTAAAGGAAACCCCCTAAAGTCACTCATTTTAAAGTCGCCATGCAAGTTTATTATAACTTGAAACTAGTTTATGAAATAATTAAAATAAGCGGCCGACCGCACAGTCAGAATTCCCGCCATTACAACATGTACTTATTTTTCTCTAATGTAACTGACCAGAGATGGATGGCCGGCCATTAATTATATACTAATATGTAAAAACCCAACATTGCCGAAGCGTATAATTTATGTCGTTTTACTATAAGTATCTTACCGGTGAAGAATGCTATAAGCGCCAATCAGATAGAGAGAGTTTCTACTACGATGTGTGATTTGAGTGGTAGAGCCTGTAGTAGACTGTTTTCTCTACAGCATGAATGGGCCGACAACTCGTCTGGGTCGTTACCTCTGTCTCACAAAAAACCAGTGTAAAGTAGGAACTTGCTGCTGCGTTTCGTACGGTGAGTGAGATATCCGGAGGCCCAAATCCTCCTCCCCTTCCCAATCCCTTAATTATTCCTTTCCTTTAAGGTCGGCAACGTGCTTATATTTTTTTTGTATTTTTGGCTTACATGGGCGGTGGACACTTACCATAAAAAAAGCAATCTGTCGTAGGTGTCATCCTTATTTTTATCAAGTCTACTATACTTGACAGTATGGCTATTGGGAGTAGGTACAAGACCCTAGTAACCATACACTAAAGCAACGCTAGTGTAAATAAATGTATTTTGTGCTTGTTAAAATTGTGGTACACGACGAGTCGTCAAACGTCGTCAGTCTTTTTGGCGGCGGTCACAGATATAGCAATGCTTCTCCATTGTTGCCGGTCGTGCACTTTATTATATTATTACTAGCTGTTGCCCGCGGCTTCGCCCGTGTGAATGCCTATTTCCAGGATTAAAGTAGCCTAATATTTAGGGGTGGGTCACCCTTATCATTTAGGGGTATGAAAAATAGATAGTAGCCGATTTTCAGACCTACCCGATATGCACACAAAATTTCATACAAATCGGTCCAGCCTTTTCGGAGGAGTATGGTAACTAACATTGTGACACGAGAATTTTATATATAAGATAAGTATTTACAAAGTAAAAGCCCTTATCGTCACAAAGCTTCGCAGGCGGGCGCGTCTTAACTCAACAATGTCGTAATCGCATCAATGGTATAGAAAGGCACAGAGAACAAAGATACATTTATATTACAGATAGCCAATTTCATAAAATATTATTATTCTGCCTATGACAAAGTTTTAAGCTCATTCTCGTACTTGATGACATATTTACGTTCAGGGTCAAATTTGTCGGAGAGCTTGCGCCACCACTCCTTCTCGTTCTTAATAAGATGGCCGATGATCACGCGAGTACCTTCTTTCTGTGCATCTGTACATTTATCACAGTATTTTTCCAATGCTTCTCTTAAATGAGCTGTGGACAAAAAAAATATATAAGTTTTAACCAAACTTAGAAACCGACCTATTTTTTTTTTACAAGTTACAGTAATAATAGCATTTAATTCCAATAAAATAACATAATCGCGACGAGTGTACTGTTGTCCGTTGCGGAGTTTAATTTTTTTAGTCTGTACTCCGTCATCAGATCGTAATCAAATTTATATGGGACCACATGGCAGCTAGGCTCTGCCGTATGATCTTTTTTCCAACTCTACTATGTTTATAATTAACAACTCGTGAATAACTTGATTATTCACACAAATTATGAGCACTTTATTTAGTTTTCTCATGATTACTATGTCTTTACAATGTTACAAATTATAGGAAAGATGAAAACAACATTTTATTTATACAATACTAGCTTTCTGTCGAGGTTACACCACAGGCATGTTACTGCCTCTGCTCCAATGGGGGAACATATAAACCTTCCGGAAGACATTCTCACGCCTGTAATCCCCGAAGGGCTAGGCAGAGGTGTAACCAGAACACCCACATTTCGCCGAGCGTATTTCGGTCCCATGATGTGATAGGGGGCGAGCCTATCGCCATACACGGGCACAATTCCAGAATCCGGGCTGATACTGAGCATTTCATCATAGAAAAATCCAATATCACTTTACCTGACCCGGGGGGTCGAACCCGAGACCTCTCAGCACAGCAGTCGTACCGTATACGCATTACGACTGCGCCACCGAGGCAGTCATTCTGAATAAATTAAATTATCTAATAAGTTGCATAGTTTAGAAGAAATAAGCGGACAGGTGCAGATAGCGACTTTGTTTTATATTATGTATTGATATACTTTTAACAAATCAAACTTAATACCTAAAGCGTTATATACCATTTTCATATATACTAAATGAATGACTAAATGTACCTATACTATTATTGTCTAAACGCATAGACCGATTTGAATGCATACGCACTCACGCCTGTAATCCCCGAAGGGGTAGGCAGAGGTGTAACCAGTACACCCACATTTCGCCGAGCGTACTTCCGTCCCACAATGTGATAGGGGGCGAGCCTATCGCCATAATCGATTTGAATGAGGTTTTTATTTAAAGCTGGTTTAATCGAAATGGTTCTGAGCTATAAGTTTGAATAAATCATATATACATACATAAGCTCAAACCTTTATTTCCGAAGGGGTAGGCTGAGGTGTGAATAATTCGTTTCGCAAAGCTTATTTCCGTCACACTATGTAATAGGGGGCAAGACTATCGCCATACCGAGCTCAAATTCCAATCCTAAGCAATTTATAAGTGATTTTTCGAATTTGAAAACTCAAACTCAAACTGTGATTGTCCGACCTGGCAATTGAGCCCGGGGCCTCACGCTTCTCAGGCTTAGTACGCTGCCTTAGAGCTTAGACCAATGAGGTGATCATGTCTAATTTCTAATTGATGTCTAGGGATTTTTAACGTTTGGCTATAAATACTTCTAGTAAACATGTTTAACAAAAAACGTAGAGTCCATTCAAATAACATAGCCGTTACTACCGCAAAAAAGTTTCTCGATATTTTTGTGTGCACAATAATAACAGAGGCTGACGCACTGTTTTTTGCTTCGAGTAGTATTTTTAACTACGGAAAAACATTGGTTATAAGATTATAATCATTAGGTAAATCATGCCTCATGACTCGGTGCCGCAGTTGTAATGCGTACGCGGTACGACTGCTGTGCGGAGGGTCTCGGGTTCAATCCCTGGGTCGGATGCAAATTATATTGGGATAATCTATGACGAATGCTGAGTATCCGTTCGGAGTCTGGAATTTTGCCCGCTTTGGCGATAGTCTCACCCTCTATCACATCATGGGACGGAAATAAGCTCGGCGAAATATGGGTGTACTGATAACACCTCTGTCAACCCCTATGGGGATTACAGGCGTAATAGGCAACCTATTCTTATATTATATTAATATTATTGTCATTGTTCGTAAATAGTAATATATTGTAACAAGCGAGAATTGATGAAGAGCAGTGTGAAGTCACCGTTGGACAGAGCAGAGGAGGAGACCAGAGCAGAAGAGAGGAGAGTAGATGAGAGTGGAGTAGAGGACATGAGAGAAGTGGGGGAGGGCCAGGATGTGCATTTATAAGAATACTCTTTGGTTTATAATTCTTTATGGAACCTCGATTTATATATGTTGTTTGAATTTAGAATGTCAATGTTTTCTTAAGGAAAAATTATCAGTTTGTTACGAAACGTTAGCTTTACTCCGACCCCTAACAATATATTATACGATATTATATATCGGCGAGTCATGAATATGGACACACATGATTTGAACATTTTTTTTGGTAGTTATTTGCCATTATGCGAAAAGTCAGAAAACTCCTCTCAGCTCACTATTAAATCTGTAGCCCAAACTTGATCAGCTATGATAAAAGTTTAATCAATCAGTTTTCAACTGCTGTATTGGAGGAATAATGAATTTATTTTTTTACTTACCTTTAAGCTCCTTGCCCTCTGGTGTGCACTTGCCTTCATCGAGCACACATTTGAGGTAAGACTCTAGTACTTTCTTGTTGTTTATAATCATGTCAAGGTCGACGGTGTCGTACCTGCTGATATATTTTTCACTACCAGGACGGGCTGCGACCATCGCCAGGGTGAACAGGGGGATTATCGCCAGTAATCTCATTCTGTAGAATCAATTAACTGTGTATTAGCTATGGGCAATAGGATCTATTAGAGGCTAAGGCACGATTACATTAAAACACGATTGATTTCGGATTCCATCTTATCAAATAATAACTTTTATGCATTATTATAGTATTGTATACGTATTATTGACATAATTAGGCGAAAAATAATTATCTCAATAAATAATATTGATAGCAAACAAAATGTAAAAATTTAGCGCAGTCATATCTATAATTAACAAACGTCGGCTTCGCTTATGAATTTTTTTACCCTTCGGCACTGCTGTGTTTGTAAGTACTTACTGATTTTTAAAGTTCCATACCCAACGGAACTATTACAGAGCCTACAAACATCCTAACAAATATTAAAAATTAAATAAATATAGTGGGTACAGAACGCTCTGCGCGCGACTCTTACTTGACCGGTTTGAGATTATTTATTTATTTATTAAATCTTTCTTATTTCTATTTTTACACATATTTCATACAAAACCGTCTAGACGATTTGACTTAAGATAAAGTGTTAATGTTAGTTTACATTATGCAAGTACCTAAATATTTTCTAAGTTTTTTTTTTTAAGATAGTAGAATAAATAAATAAATACACCCAACAGTCACACACATAGTCCTGACCCCACACTAGGTAAACCTGTGTCGTGGGTATCAGGAACTACGAGGGACTTGCGGTCCCACAACACCCAGACCCGAGACCAATATTTATGGTTCACACAAACATTTGTCTCAGTGTGGGAATCGAACCCACGGCCTCTCGCTTGGCAGCCGGCTACTCGCCCGCTGCGCCACGGAGGCTGTCAATAAGTTATCTAAGTAATTTTTTTTTTGTTATTCTCTTGTCTAAACTCCACTGGCATATATTTAGTACATAGCGTAGACGCTTTTTAATTGTTGTGTCTCCATATAATAGATAATTATAGGCGCTTCATATATGCCGGTAGATACTGACCTTGTCACGATGCACATATCCTTCACCTAATGGTAAGTGCCACGTGTGACCGTACACAATGTACACAATAGCAAAACCACTCAAATCTTTGTAAGTCCTTTTCTGGGAAAAAGTAGTTTTATAGCTAGGACTACAAGGTCCCTCGTTTGCAAGAGACTGTCTGGGTTGGTACCAACGCTTAGTTTTTTTTTGCTGCCAAGCACCACCGTGTAAGCACTGTTGTGTCTTGGTTTGAAGGACATTGAAGCCAGTGAAATTACCGGACATTATGAGACTTAACAACTTATAGCTCGGGGTGGCGAGCGCAGTTCAATGTCATGCAGTGCTTCGTTATTCAAAGTTCTGTGTGGTATTTTGTCTGTTTATGGACAGGCGTGGCGCTTACTATACGCTCGTAGCATCGACGTCATTCAAGCTAATAAAAAAAATATAGGGATATGTTTACTGGATTTTCGTTCAATATAATGGTTAAACATACCTTAAAATCCGTTCAGCCATGAACGGACAGACGGCCGACAGATTCTATTTTTTTTATTTATATGAATCTCACATGTAGTCATTTGCATTTCGTAGATTTTTATAATGTGAGGACGTTCAAATTGTTTGGAACAACCTTCACAAAACTCGGTGTAAGGTTAACTTTTATTGTTATTACTTAACAAATGCCATGGTTTCGAAATACTTAAAACTAAAATGTTTTATTCATTAAAGCCTACTTTAGACTATGGGTCAGATATAAAATGTTTTGAATAATATATTTTATTCAAAAGGAATCTTCCACCTTTTTGTTTCGAGGAAAATCCAACCCCGCTGTGGCCTATTTTGGCGCTAGTGGGGTCGTTCCGGGGGATCCTGGTATACCTGGATTGCAGCTGCGGCCGGTACCATATCTGTGCTCTGCCTTTGTGGCCAGTCTCTTTTAGGGCTTGGAAGTTCCGTCATAGTCAAAACCTTACAAGTTAAGTGAGACGAGTATCATTTTATTAATACCAAACGACAATAATCACTTCAACTCATAGTTTATTGGTTACATTTACAATATCACTGCTTTACAGAGCACAACCCCATGTCATGATTCTCTATAGACCGTTTTCTAATTATAACTAAGACAATTAGTAATGAATAGTAAACCAGCATAGCTACCGCGTAATGAACACTCGGACTATCGACTGACCACTGTACTTAATGGACTGGAGACTGTTTGACTGACTGCGGGCAAAAGACCTCCAGTTATACCATTTAACTACCCTTCCACAACTATATCGCACCGTTATTATTTCAGTGTACCTAACGTTGCTTTCTCAGACACCCTCAATACACACCTAGACACCAATAAAAAGAGAATACGCTAACAATACGTACATAGGCCGCACATCCCCCGCTATGCGACCGCGACCCCTTGTCCCCATTTAGTCGCCTCAAAAATCTTCCACCTGCCCTTTTCCCACAATTGGGTCGGCACAACATGCTTTTTAACAATTATTACAGAAAGATTTGTCTTGTAAATAGTTTTTACAACCGGTCGCCTGCCTGATTTCTAGTATTCCTATGGGAAGAAAACACCCGAAACAAATATTTATAAATTACATAATCATTTTGTCTCGGTGCGGGAATCGAACCTGCATCCTGTTGCTTCACAGCCGGCTACTCGCCCACTGCTTCCCGAAGGGAAGATCAATACAATCCCATCAGCAACCATTAGGGCGGGTTTTTGTGCCCTCGTATGGGAGAGGTCGTCTGGCTTGGTCCGCTTTGTCTATTTCTGTCGGCAAACAGCAGTGTAAGTGTAATTGAAAACAGTGAAATTACTGGGATATGAGACTTATATCACGGGATAACTAAAGCAGTTCAGTACCATGTAGCACTTTGTAATTCAAAGTTCTGTTTGGTGTTGCTCCTGTTTATAGGCAGGAGTGTCGCTTAGCATCAGGCGAGCGACCTGCTCGTTTCGTCCTTCAGGTTACTAAAGAAAGTAAAACTATTAGGTATTTAAAATAAAACTTACTTTAATACTAAACGTACAAATCACAGAAAGACACGAACTGAAAAATGCAGTTCACTTATTGGCCACTGACTAGTAACTATAGAAAGGTATTCGATTGACCTTTTTTATATAGTTAGTACTCGGCAACACTCCTATCACCTGTTAAAAACTAGTTCGATGACAACTTTTAATTCCTACTTATTCAATTTGAAAAATGCTGCGACATTGGTATTTTTAATCGCAGTTATTACCTATTATGGAATGGAAATGATTATCTATTATGGTTTTTGGTCTGATTTTTAAATAATATTTTCCGTTATTGTTAAGAAATTCTACAAAATATAATTTACATATGAATATATATTTTATAAGTGTTGTTTTATATTTTTACGACTGGTCATATACTTTACATGCGCTATGCTTATATCCATACCCTTTGGTCTATGGAAATTTAAATGCTCCTATGCTATTAATCCGACACGTAGTTCGGAAACATAAGGTCTCTGGGTATCTTACTCACCGTACAAAACGCAACAGCAAGCTCATACTTTACCTTTGTTTACTGTGGTTTTCAAAAAGACTCTACACAAAAGCCAAAGCTATTATAAATAACATAACAGGTGAACATGACTGCCTCGGTAGCGCAGTTGTAAATCCAAATTCAAATTCAAAATATTTATTGAATCCATAAAATGTTATACATTATTTAGATTCTGTCAAAATTCTACCGCTAGTTCGGAATGCTGTTTCGCTCGAGAAGAACGAGCAAGAAACTCCAGCGTTGCTCTTTTCAAAACTAGTTTACAATTATTACAGCATAAGGTTTTACAATATTTAATTGGAATTAGAGCAGCTCAATCAAGCAATTACAGAAATGATATCTACGCATTGGATTAACTTGCATGACCTCCATAAGCATGACGAATAAATTAAGACCTTAAAATAGTGTAAACAAATAAAAGATAACAGTCAGAGCAGACAAGTCCACACAAGCAGCACCCGTTCACGAGTATGACGCATGTGCCAGCCATCGGCCTCCTCAACCATGTTAAAGGGAAGTGACCGACCCTTTTCATCATCTAAATATTCAGAAATTTTATACTAGGCTTTAAAACATAGTTTTCGCTTAATAGTAGCTTTAAAGTTGTTAACACTTAATTCTTTAATATGATTGGGAACTTTATTGTAAAAATGTATACCAAGACCCTTAAAAGATTTGCTGATTTTGTGAAGCCTGGTTTTATAATTAGCCAAGTTATTTTTATTCCTAGTATTGTAGTTATGGATATCTTTAAGTTTAGGAAAAGTCTCTATATTTGTGTGAACATACATTAATTAGCAAATATGAATTGTGATGCTACTGTCATTATATTTATTTCATTGAATTTTTCTCTTAACGAATATCTGGAACTTACCGAGTAAATAGATCTTATAGCTCGCTTTTGAACAACAAATATAGTATTAATGTCAGCAGCACCACCCCACAGTAAAATTCCATAACACATTAAACTATGGAAGTATGCAAAATAGACCAACCTGGCCGTGTTAATGTCAGTTAGTTGGCGCACTTTACTCACTGCGTACGATGCGGCGCTTAATTTCTTAGCTAACACTGAAATATGGGGACCCCATTGAAGTTTAGAGTCCAAAGTGATACCTAAGAACTTAGTTGAGTCCACAAGGCCTAACTCGTTACCATTCACATAAATTTTGGCGTTAACCTTTTTGACATTAGGTGTTAAAAACCTAATACATTTAGTTTTTTCGCTGTCCAGTAACAAATTATTAACGCCAAACCACTGTACTATTTTTGAGAGAGTGTTGTTTACATCGTCAAGAACAGATTGATGTCGGTTTACTTTAAATATTAAAGAAGTATCATCTGCAAACAGCACTACCTCACAATTGTCCCTTATGTAATAAGGTAAGTCATTTACATAAATTAGGAAAAGAAAGGGTCCCAGAATCGAGCCCTGTGGAACTCCCATTGTAACAAGAGACCCAGGAGATAATTTTCCATTAACATCAACGCTCTGTACCCTATTGCTTAAATATGACTTAAATAAATTAAGAGCAGTATCCTTAACACCATAGTGATTTAATTTCCCGATCAGAATGTCATGGTGAACACAATCGAAAGCCTTGGATAAATCACAGAACACCCCTAAAGCATCCTGTGAATTCTCCCAAACATCAAATATGTTATGAAGAAGCTCAACACCAGCATCAGTGGTGGAGCGACCTCGTGTGAACCCAAATTGTTTTCTATGCAATAATTTATTTGATTTAAAATAATATTGAATTTGAATAAGCATAAGCTTTTCAAAAATTTTACTTAATGAAGGTAGTACAGAGATAGGCCTAAAATTTGTGGGGTTAGTGGTACTACCAGATTTATATAAATGAATAATTTTACTCAGTTTCATCTGATCAGGGAATACACCACTATTAATACATGTATTATAAATAATCGCTAATTGGGGTGCTATAACAGTTATTACAGAATTTAAGATTTTAGTAGATACACCCCATAAGTCACCTGTATTTTTTACATTAATCAATTTTAATACTTTAATTATATCAATATCATTAACACAATGGAATTCAAATGAATCATTACATCCAGTGACACTTTCTTGTAATATTTTTCCTGCAATGGTGGAAGACGAATTTAATTTATTTGTGGCAGAAACTGGTATGTCTGTGAAAAAGTTCTCAAAGGCCCTAGCTACTTCCAAATCAGAGTTAATTAATTTATCGTTAATTTTCAAACTAAACTCGGTGTCTCGAAGTTTAGTCTTACCAGTCTCTTTGCTAATAATACTGCATGTCATCTTTATTTTGTTTTTAGATTGTTTTATTTTATTACTCAAATATATAGCTTTAGCGCAATTACATACCTTAAATATTTTAGAGTAAGTTTTGACATTAATGATCTTTCATAATAAAGATCATATAATTTATTTCTACTTCTATGAATACCTATAGTGGCCCAATTGCTAAAAGTGGTTTTCTTGTCTGTGGAAACTGATTTGGATGCAAAAATTTACTTAAACTCCTCACAAAACGTGTTGTTAAAGAAGGTGTTATATAGTTTGTTAGGGTCATCCTCATTAACACTTAAAAGAATACCAAGTATACTGATTAATTTTAGTTTAAATTTCTCTAACCGAGCCTCAGTAACGGGTACAACAGTGATTTTTTTATTTGTATTAATCTGGAACTTGCTGCAAAATGTAATTAATTGTCCACAATGATCAGAGTCAAGATCATTAATAATACATTTATTATTTGGTACTATATCTGTAAAGATGTTATCTATACATGTTGCACTAGTACTACTAATTCTTGTTGGCTCCGAAAACAAGGGGACCAAATCAAATGACAAAAAAAGGCTTTTTAATTTTATAGTCAATGAATTACTTTCTAAAAGGTTAATATTGAAGACTACACAAATGAGCAATCTCTTATTTGATTTGCTTAATTTCCTCAGTATTTCTTCAAGTAAACATTCAAATCTATCATAGGCTGAGGCGGGGGGTCTGTATACACTAATAACAATGAGCTGCTCTAGTTCAATACATGATAATTCTGCAGTCTGCTCCACAGAGAGACTCACAATGTCCTTCCGTTCTTTAAATTTAATTTTTTTATTTATTATTATTAGAGAGCATCCACGTATAGCATTCTGTCTGCAGAAATAACTACCAACTATGTGATTATTAAAATTGAACATGAGCTGCTCAGGTCTAAGCCAGTGTTCTGTAATACATAGGATGACAATATCCTTACAACTCATGAACAATTCAATCTGTAGTTCTTTACCTAGCATGCCTTGACTATTTTGATGAACTAGGTTTAAAATATTGTCACCTTTATGAATATTATCCTGAACAGCAGGTAGAGAGGAATTTACATTGGACAATATGTCAGTAGGTAAATTATTATTGAAACTTATGTATTTATCAATTTTTTTATCTTTAATGCAAGAGGTGACCTCTATTGTCTCATAAATTAATTAAAATTACTTGGAATAGATACCCTAGTAATGCGTACGCGTTACGACTGAGGCTGATGCTGAGGTCTTGGGTTCGATCCCCGGTCGGGTATAGTGCTATTAGGTTCTTTTTATCACGCATTGCTCAGTATCAGCCCGGAGTCAGGAATTGTGGCGGTATGGCGATAGGCTTGCCCCCTATCACATAATGGCACGGAGATACGTTCGGCGAAATGTCGGTGTACTGGTTACACCTCTGCCTACCATTTCGGGGATTACAGTCGTAAGTGCGTATAAACCACATAATGATATTATGTTCGCGACCGCCATTCACTAACCCAACGGCCCTCAGGTAAGCCTACATTCCTAGACAAGACTTATTTTCATAAAAAAAGAATTGTTCATTATTATACAACGTGTTATAGAAAGGGGCGGGCAAATTTAAGCAATGTATAGTGTAGGGTATAAGTATTTTATCTCCCATAGTACCAAATCCGATTGCATTGCTAGGACAATAATAATAGTTTTTTTTTCGAATGAGTAAATGTCGATATCGACTTTCAAATTTGGACAACACTAAATGATAAACAATGATACCGTAGACCTCCTTTCATTTAAGTATTATATAATTAAAAAACAATAACCAGTTGTCAAATGTCAATATTTATTTGACGCAGGCAATTTCTGATTTTATGAAGTATGATTACGAGTTCAAAAAATATGTTGTATTTGACTAAAAACAAGTACTATGTATTGATACTTTATGTTGGTGTAACTGATAACAGCTTTTAAGAGGATCGTCGCCTGAAGTCTTTAAAATACTTCTAGATGATGGTACCTATTATATCGTCTTCAGTAGACAATATCTTTCAGGTGTTAATTTGTGTTTAAATTACAAGTTACGTACGTATGTCCGTAGAATTAAGTACATCTTATTCAAGTTTATTAAAAAGTGAGTGTCGTTCATAATAATTAATAGTGATGTCATCAATCTTATTGATCTTAATAAACGAGTGATTAAAATTAACGAAGTTTTAGGATGTCTTGGTTTTGAAAATATCCGGTACATAAGTACGAATTGTAAGGTGTATGTAATGACCCTAAAATATGACCACACCTTTCTGTAACACGTTGTATAATTTTGAATACTAAAATTTTGGGATATACGTGTAATTCGTACTGTTATTATAAGAAATGAAGATAATTACGTACGAACCTCGTTGGTTTAGTAGGAGCGTAATTAGAAACCATGAGGTCTTGGGTTCAAATACCACTCATGAATATATCCACAATATCTGGGAAAGGAAAGGGATTATTAATGGATTGAGAAGGGGAAGGGGAACGGGAAATTTGCACCTCCGGATATCTCACTCACTGTACGAAACGCAACAGCAAGCTGCTACTCTGTGAGACAGTTGCAACAACCCAGTTGAGCCGGCCCGTTCATGTCAACAAAACTGTCTACAGCATGGCTTTACGACTTGACTTTAAGAATTAGTTTATTAAATGAATCTATTTGCTGACTTTGTAACCTACTTTAGTGCATGAAATTAGTACAAACCGGCCGTACGTAAAGGTCATATGCCAAGGTTTTTTACCATACATACATCACTACTTAATAAATAATACTTTGTTTGCTTATTGTGATAATGTTCTAAAACATTGAATAAATAAATAGGTCCATACCAATATTCTAGCAAAACTTCTAAAAAAAATATATACACGTCGATTAAAAATGGAATAGTCGATACGCATCGATGATTCTTCTGGTATATTGGGCGTTTATGGGCGATGGAGATCACTTACCATCACTTGTGCAATTGCCTGTTTGTCAGTCAAAGCTTAAATAAATAATGATGGCAACAGCCAGGTACATTTACAAGGTGGTAGGTCCCTCGTTTACGAGAGGCCGGCTGGGTTGGAACCACCGCTTTGTCTATTTCTGCCGCCAAACAACAGTGTGTAAGCACTGTTGTGTTCCGGTTTGAAGGCACAGTGAAAATACTGGGCATTATGAGACTTAAAACCTTATGTCTCGGGGTGACGAGCGCAGTCCAGTGTCATGCACTGCTTTGTTATTTAAAGTTCTGTGTGGCATTGCTTCTGTTTATGGGCAGGCGTGATGCTTAAAATCAGGCGAGCAACCTGCTCGTCTCGTCATTAAAGCTAATAAAAAAATAAAAATAAAAAACCATCGCCGCCGCCGCTGACCATCCGGAACATAATAGTACTAGCTGTTGCCCGCGGCTCCACCCGATTGAATATCTATTTCTGGGGTAAAATTATGCCGTTCCATAAAAAAGTATCAAACAAAATTCAACGCTCTCTTTTACTCCGTTTAAATGTGTCTGTCCCAAAATCCTTTTTTAACTCTACATTATACAAACTAACTATGTAACTACCATCTGACCAAATTATATTTTTTGTTATTGTTTATGATCTTTATTAGTTTTTGTGATTTCGTAATTAATCAGTGAGTGAGTGAGTAATATTTCGCTTTTAAATACGCACTCACGCCCGTAATTCCCGAAGGGGTAGGCAGAGGTGTAACTAGTACACCCACATTTCCCCGAGCGTATCTCCGTCCCACGATGTGATAGGGGGCGAGCCTATCGCCATACCGGGCACAAATTCCAGACTCCGGGGTGATACTGAGCATTTCGTAATAGAAAAACCCAATACCACTTTACCTGACCGGGGGATCGAACCCGAGACCTCAGCGTAGTAGACAATATCTTTCAGGTGTTAATTTGTGTTTAAATTACAAGTTACGTACGTATGTCCGTAGAATTAAGTACATCTTATTCAAGTTTATTAAAAAGTGAGTGTCGTTCATAATAATTAATAGTGATGTCATCAATCTTATTGATCTTAATAAACGAGTGATTAAAATTAACGAAGTTTTAGGATGTCTTGGTTTTGAAAATATCCGGTACATAAGTACGAATTGTAAGGTGTATGTAATGACCCTAAAATATGACCACACCTTTCTGTAACACGTTGTATAATTTTGAATACTAAAATTTTGGGATATACGTGTAATTCGTACTGTTATTATAAGAAATGAAGATAATTACGTACGAACCTCGTTGGTTTAGTAGGAGCGTAATTAGAAACCATGAGGTCTTGGGTTCAAATACCACTCATGAATATATCCACAATATCTGGGAAAGGAAAGGGATTATTAATGGATTGAGAAGGGGAAGGGGAACGGGAAATTTGCACCTCCGGATATCTCACTCACTGTACGAAACGCAACAGCAAGCTGCTACTCTGTGAGACAGTTGCAACAACCCAGTTGAGCCGGCCCGTTCATGTCAACAAAACTGTCTACAGCATGGCTTTACGACTTGACTTTAAGAATTAGTTTATTAAATGAATCTATTTGCTGACTTTGTAACCTACTTTAGTGCATGAAATTAGTACAAACCGGCCGTACGTAAAGGTCATATGCCAAGGTTTTTTACCATACATACATCACTACTTAATAAATAATACTTTGTTTGCTTATTGTGATAATGTTCTAAAACATTGAATAAATAAATAGGTCCATACCAATATTCTAGCAAAACTTCTAAAAAAAATATATACACGTCGATTAAAAATGGAATAGTCGATACGCATCGATGATTCTTCTGGTATATTGGGCGTTTATGGGCGATGGAGATCACTTACCATCACTTGTGCAATTGCCTGTTTGTCAGTCAAAGCTTAAATAAATAATGATGGCAACAGCCAGGTACATTTACAAGGTGGTAGGTCCCTCGTTTACGAGAGGCCGGCTGGGTTGGAACCACCGCTTTGTCTATTTCTGCCGCCAAACAACAGTGTGTAAGCACTGTTGTGTTCCGGTTTGAAGGCACAGTGAAAATACTGGGCATTATGAGACTTAAAACCTTATGTCTCGGGGTGACGAGCGCAGTCCAGTGTCATGCACTGCTTTGTTATTTAAAGTTCTGTGTGGCATTGCTTCTGTTTATGGGCAGGCGTGATGCTTAAAATCAGGCGAGCAACCTGCTCGTCTCGTCATTAAAGCTAATAAAAAAATAAAAATAAAAAACCATCGCCGCCGCCGCTGACCATCCGGAACATAATAGTACTAGCTGTTGCCCGCGGCTCCACCCGATTGAATATCTATTTCTGGGGTAAAATTATGCCGTTCCATAAAAAAGTATCAAACAAAATTCAACGCTCTCTTTTACTCCGTTTAAATGTGTCTGTCCCAAAATCCTTTTTTAACTCTACATTATACAAACTAACTATGTAACTACCATCTGACCAAATTATATTTTTTGTTATTGTTTATGATCTTTATTAGTTTTTGTGATTTCGTAATTAATCAGTGAGTGAGTGAGTAATATTTCGCTTTTAAATACGCACTCACGCCCGTAATTCCCGAAGGGGTAGGCAGAGGTGTAACTAGTACACCCACATTTCCCCGAGCGTATCTCCGTCCCACGATGTGATAGGGGGCGAGCCTATCGCCATACCGGGCACAAATTCCAGACTCCGGGGTGATACTGAGCATTTCGTAATAGAAAAACCCAATACCACTTTACCTGACCGGGGGATCGAACCCGAGACCTCAGCGTTAGCTTAATCGTAACGTGTATTCATTACAACTGCGCCACCGAGGCAGCTTTTATATATATAGATAGAAAATAGATAATATACTGGTCGACAACTGGGCATGGGCCTCTTCTACTACTAATGGCCGTTCCCTATATTCTATCTATCGACAGATTTGCTTACTGTCAATAGTGTTTTGACTGCCTTTGATTGAACGCGTTATAATTGAGGCTAACTCTGAGGTCTCGGGTTCGATCCCCAGGTCGGGTAAAGTGGTATTGGGTTTTTCTATTACGAAATTCTCAGTATCAGCTCGGAGTCTGGAATTTGTGCCCGGTATGGTGATAGGCTCGCCCCCTATCACATCGTGGGACGGAGATACGCTCGGCGAAATGTGGGTGTACTAGCTACACCTCTGCCTACCCCTTCAGGGATTACAGGCGTGAGTGCGTATGTATGTTTTGACAGATCTTCCATACAAGATGTGTCAAAATTTTACTGCCGGTAAGCAAATCTGTCGATAGACAGAATATTGGGAACGGGCATAAGAGTGGTAGCAACTTCCGTCTAACACTCTACCGGAATGTAAATTTGAACTTAAATAAAAATATTTTATTAAAACTCATAACTTTTATTACACATTACATTAACGCCCGTATTCAAGTACAATGTTCATATGAGCTCTGTGCTAAGACGTGTAGATTATTGTTTAAGTAATTGGTCCGTTTTAGGCGCTGAACAAAAGCGCATTATAACACCTCATAGTAATGTTTATAAATACGGGGTCAAAATACAATGATCACAGTTTTAGGCTTTAATCTCGCGCAGTTCGCTCTCGTATTTGGCAGTGTATTTGCTCTTGGGGTCATATTTTGCTTTAAGCTGCTGCCAGTATTCCGGCTCATCGTTGATTAAGTGACGAATCACTTGACGGGTACCGTTCTTCTGGGTGTCTGTGCATTTACCGCAATGATTCTCCAGGGCTTCAACGATGTGTTCTGTTGGATAAAGAAAATCATGTTAACTTATGATACTCGGTGGCGCAGTGGGCGAGTAACCGAGTGTGAGGCGAGAGGCCTTGGGTTCAATTTCCGCACCGAGACAAATAGTTGTTTTGGGTCTGGATGTTGTGGAACCGCAAAAACCTTGTAGTGCCTGCTACCCACGATACAGGTTAACCAAGTGTGGGGTCAGAACAATGTGTGTGAATGTTGGGTGTATTTATTTATTTTAATGACCGAGCTACAGTACAAAGTACATAATATCACACTTGTATATACTTGAATGGATGGGAAGATGTGCAATTAAAAGGCCTACGGTTCGCCGCGCTTGTTTTCGTCACATAACGTGGCCCATATAAGCCACTGACCTCACGTGTTTCAAAAACTCACATAATTTTTTATAGCCCGACTGGGATCTAACCTAGGACCTCACCGATGTCACAGTAGAAGTACGCTACCACTAAACCCATGAGGCGAAAAGGACAAATAATATAAAGACTATCCCGCTTATACACCGCCATTGTGGTTCCTGCCATGATCGAAAATAGTCGTGCATTATTTTGGCACCGAAATATTAATTAGCAGGACAAATGTAAATTGAATCAATCAGGTCATTCCCATATCGTGGTAATTATATCTCCAAGAAGCACATTGTTACCGACGGTAGTACCTACCCAACGTTTACCCAACGTTCTGGAATACAGAAAGATGTGGTCAAATTTAAGCAATGTATAGTGTACGATACGTATTTCGTCCCCGTTGTACCCAATCTGATGGCATTGTACAAGAACCATAGACTTAATATGAAATTTCTCGGGGTGAGGAGCGTAGTGCGGTATCATGTAATTACGTAATTCAAAGGTCTAGGTATAACTACTATTTGTGGTCAGGCATGACGCTTACCATCAGGCGAGCAACCAGCTCGTCTCGCCATTCAAGAGAAATAAAAAAATCACTAATCGCATAAACATAACCGAAAGAATACTAACCTTTAAGCTCCTTAGCATCAGGCGCGCATTTTCCTTCGTCCAAGATGCACTTAATGTAGGGGACGAACAGACGACGGTTGCCGAGAACCTCATCCAAGTTGACGTTGTCGTAGCGGTCAGTGTATTTCTCGGGATGAGCCAGAGTGACGGCCACCACGGACAACAGACAAAGGGCGACAAAGGATCTCATCTTGTGACTGTGGGAATAAATTATAGGTAGTAGTATCATTTACAAGAGCATACAACAATAGCTAATAAACGAACCGTTAAATAAATAATAGATTAAAGAAACTAAAAAAAAAACGCTTTTATAGAAAAATAGAAAATAAATTTGAATCAAAAATAGTGTAAGAAAAAATGATTTTATTGTAAAAAAGCGTGGAGTGCATGGTATCAATAGTTATAAATATTTTATGTACAGATATGAGTAGAAGGGTGATTTTGATAATATCCTGGAAAGCACCAATTAGACAAATATCTATAATTTCCCAATGGTCGAACATATTCATAGTTAGGAACTGTCCCGATTAATCAACTTTCAAAGAGAAACCCCGTATTAGATTCAGTCCATTCATTTAGGTGTTACAATGCACAGACAAATACAAAATAAAATACAGACAGACAGTCAGAAAAAGGAGTCAAACTAATACCTCGTTTTAGTCGGAGGTTAAAATAGGCATCTACCCAAAAATAATTTAACCAGAATATAAGTTAATCAAGAATTATGTCAAAATGAAAAATAAATAATTCTGTAAAATATCTGCACAAGTGATATTTAATAAACAACAATTATATATACCATGATTAAGATAACCTTACCTCTTAGGGACGTTATTGCACTGATCGAAAACTAAGAACTGTTTGATCCTATAGGCTTCTTTACTGGCACTTATATACCATATACGAGTGAAGCAAAAACTCCATCGATACTTAAGCGATGACTAATATTTAACTTGATTTTCACTCGAGGTAAGTTGCCAGGAAGTTTGACCTAAAGTTTGTCTATCCTCGGTTCAAGGCCGCTTTAACAAATCAGAGAAAATGTATTCAAAATTATATGTTAGATATACTTAAATATTTTTTGAATTAATTACTTTTTTATAATATCCACAAAAAATGTGATATATTTTTGTGGAAATGCGGTCTTCGCGTCGTTTTATTTATTTTATTTAAACACTTTATGAACTTGCATGGTATAAAGGCGAACTTAATGTAATAGGCATTCTCTCCCAGTCAACTTTGGGGTTTATAATGTTGTTAATAAGTATTTTATATTATGTCAATACTACTTAAAATAATAGTTATTTTATATAATATTTCTGTGAATACGACACCACGGCACGCGCGACGGTACTAGTGGGGTAGACGATAGACCCGTGATTCTTAAAAAAAATCGTGAATATATTAATTATACAAAAATTTGAATTGAAACGTTCAATATTTGATAACTTGGCGGCGGAAAATAACCAACAACCTCGAGTAAAAAACTAAATTTGTAATAATTAGCATACTACTATTAAGCACAATTTTTGTTTTAGATTAAAATGTAAAATAAATATATGTTTTCAATAAAGGGAACACATTATTTTATCCACAGTACAAGCATAATTGGTTAATGGAAGAGTTGTGTGCCTCCGTGGCGCAGTGAGCGAGTAGCCGTCTGTGAACCGAGAGGCCGCGGGTTCGATTCCCGCACCGAGACAAATGTTTGTGTCCGCAAATATTTGTTTCAGGTCTGGGTGTGTCTTCTCCCCAGAAATGTTAACCGGGGCCATCCCCAGGAGGGTTAGGGCAGGCGGCCTATCGTAAAAACGACAAGCCAAATCTTTCTGTAGCATGTGTTAAAAAGTATGTTGCGCCGACTTCACTGTGAGTAGCATAATAACAAGTGGAAGAAGGCGAAGAAGATTGGAAGAGTTAGTGGAAGAAACATGAAAGTAAAATTAAAGCAGTAGAGATAAGAGCGTTAAGGAGCATGTGTGGCGAGACGTTGTGCGATAGACTGAGGAATAATGTGGTGATGGAAGTTGTGGAGTGCAAGAGGATGTAGTGTTAAATAAAGGAAACGTCAGGAGTACTCTATACCGACCAAAATGCATGAAGAGATTAATGAAAGTAGATAAAGCGAAAGTATTATGTCAGGACTACGTAAAGTGGAAATCCATATTCTCTGCCTACCCGTGTGGAATACA
This sequence comes from Mimas tiliae, assembly GCA_905332985.1. Taxonomy (NCBI): domain Eukaryota; kingdom Metazoa; phylum Arthropoda; class Insecta; order Lepidoptera; family Sphingidae; genus Mimas; species Mimas tiliae. The sequence continues at coordinate 8,379,106 of HG995256.1, read as the reverse complement.
GCTGGTCTGGTTTATTAACATGTTATGTCTCGGGGTGACGAACGCAATCAAGTGACATGCAGTGCATAGTAATTCAAAGTTCTGTGGGGTGTTGCTCTGTTTATGGGCAGTCGTGGGCTTATGATCAGGCGAGTAACCTGCTCGTCTCGTCATTCTAGTTAATAAAAAATACAGTGTTATGTATGTAGTAGAATAGTCATCAAGATCGGTGTATAAATGACGAAGTTTTAGTCTTACATCTCCGATTTTATCCCTTTAGAGTTGGAATTATTTCTTCAAATTTAAATGAGACCAACTTAGACCTACATACTATCGAACAAAGAATTATCAAAATCGGATATTTCTGTAAAAAGATGTGCAAGACTTTAGATTATAAGCGTCGAAATAAGAGCCAACTCCCCTTTTTTTCGTGTCATAAGTGATTTTTAAGTGTTCAGTATTGGTGGAGTTAAAATAAATATATGTGCTATTGGTAACTATATATTTTCCGTGTTCAAGTACGAGTAAGTATTATATCAATAATAATTCGCAGAACGCATAACCATAATTTTCCATGTACACATTACACACTCAGTGCGAGGTTAATATTATTCAACGTTACACAACCTTTGTACTTTGACAATCTTTCCATTATCTCCTAGAATCATGCATCTTTACATCTTTCAGAATCCTTTTTAATAGCTTAAACTGATTTGGACATTTCAGCATATACAAACAAAAAATTAAGCAGGTATCATCCATATTAGCATGAGATATAAATTATTGATTTTTTGGAATTGTAGTTTATTATGGTATATTTATGTTTTTAACTTCCAAAACCGAAAAATAACTTTTAATTACAGTAGATAAGATACAGTAAGGTATGGTCAAATTTAAGCAACCTATAGAGTGACCATCAGTGTGACATACGTATTTCACCTCCCGCAGTACCAAACCCGATTACACTGCTAGGATACAAAATAAGTGCGGCATTTTCTTTTTTATCAAATGAGTAACATATCGAAATTCGACTTGCAACTTTAGACAACACGAAATGCTAAGCAGCTGAGATTTTGTCTTACTTCAGCTTTGTTATTCTCGCATCAAAATCTAGACATCCTAAAATTTCACGCTAATTTTCATCACACGTTTATTACGATCGATACGATTAATCACATCCTTCGATCACATCTACATATATATATACGCACTCACGCCTGTAATCCCCGAAGGGGTAGGCAGAGGTGTAACCAGTACACCCACATTTCGCCGAGCGTATCTCCCGTCCCTTATGTGATAGGGTGCGAGCCTATCGCCATACCGGGCACAAATTCCAGACTACGGGCTGATACTGAGCATTTCGTAATAGAAAAACCCAATACCACTTTACCCGACCCGGGGATCGAACCCGAGACCTCAGCGTTTACCTCAATCGTAACGCGTACACGCATTACAACTGCGCCACCGAGGCAGTCTATTACATCAGTCAGATCACATCTACCTATATAAATTAAGTGAAGGGCGTGAGCTAGAATAACAATGCTGAAGTGAGCACAGCTCAGCTGTTTATCATTTCGTGTTCTCAAAAATTGCAAGTCGAATATCGATATGTTTAATTATTTATTTATTTATAAACTATTTATTGTACATCTTAAAAAAAAGAAAATTAAAAACAATACAACCTTAAAAATTATAGCGAAATACCAATGGCGGTCTTATCGCTAACTGTGATTTCTTCCAGACAACCTTTATGTTGTATAACCTTTATTGCCGTATGTGTGGAGGGTATCGTAATAAAAATATTTTCTTTCTTTCTTTCTATGTTCCTCATTCGAAAATAAAATGCTTTATTTATGTACTAACAATGCCATAAGGTTTGGTACTACGGAGGGTGAAATACTTATACTTTAAAGTAAAACAATTCAGACACCTAGGTTGAGCCCCACAAATGAAAAAAACAATTAATAAGCGCATAATAAGCAATTAATAATAATTTCTGTCCTGATTCTACATGATCATGAAGCCCCTTGCTTTATACGTGATTGCACTCCAAATGACGCAAGTATACATGCAATGATTATTAGCACATCTTCATAGATCAACGAGCGGCCTTGAACTTACATCTCACACAAACATTTACAGACTACGATGCAAAACCGAAGCCCTTTTGTATATGCGCAGCGCTGCTGTCGGTTATGATATAACGACTGGGCGGTCTGGCCCATTCGTGCTGGATATATCCAGCCTCGATGAGCTCTGGGGGTGGAACCACTTCCTCACATAATACCTTTTCTGGTGGGTTCTATTACCCTCACGCCCACACACCCGCCAATGTAACTTTAAACTAGGGTCGATAATGACACGTATATTTCAATGCCGAGTAATGAAGCTCAGCGAGACTCTCGGAATGCGAAGCTGACTTTATTCTACAACGAAATTAATAAAATAGGAAGATCGGGAAGAGATTTGAATATAAACTTTCTTTTCGGTTAGTGAAATTGCCGGAGTCTCAATAAACTGTGTAGCCAATGAATTATTGCCGCAGAGGAAAACGATTTATCACTACCAACCCACCCTAGGGGGAGACGGAACCGATATATTAGGTTCAAAGGTCTTACCACCAAACATTAAGTCGCCCGAGAGAGATTGAAAACATTCGGACGAACGCTGGACCGAGTCACACACTGCATACCAACCAAAAACTTCGTGGTGGCCCTTTTCGGTGCATTAGGGACGAGCCCGGGTTGCCGTGATAAGCAACGCCCAGACTTCACCTGGAACCACATCTGACTCAGTGAAACCACCTCAAGTCTCTTTCCCTTCCTTTCAGCCCAGTGATGCAACCACAATTCCTATCCTAATTTCCCCATTTAACCTCTAATCTGGCAGAAAAAAATACTATAATTTGGGAAGAGTCTACCTTATATTCGAAAACTTGGGTTTTGACCAAATTCTGATTTGGCTGTGGGTGGTATCTTTAATCTTAATTTACCAATGGGACTCGAGATGACTTGGGGCTGAGGCGTGTGCCCCAAAAGTATGACTTAAGATCACGCCTGTCATAGCACGCTTCAGCCATGATGATGCACCGACGCGCTGCCTTGACGCTACCTCGACTCCATAACTCGATCTATCACAGCAGTGCAATTTATTTGAAAAGCCGAGTTATTCGCCGCTTCAGTGACGTCGCGTCGTCGCTTCCAATCTAGAAGAACGCTACTTTGCACCCTGATTCAACCTGAACGTAAATAGCACCGTATAGCTATGCTTCTAGCTCGTTATCAAGAAAAATGGTATAAAATGTAACAGAGTAGTAATTTTCAGAAGATTGTGTTCAACACAGATAAAATACGACGCTAATTTAATATTAATTAATAAAGCCCTAGTATTATAAATGTGAAAGTTTCGATGTTTGTGAATTTGGATGCTTGTTAATCAATCACGCCTTAACCGCTGAACAGTTTTCAATGAAATTTGAATACCATGACCGGGATTAGGACATAGGCTACTTTTATCCCGGAAAAAGCTGTACACTCGGGCGGAGCTGCGAGCAAAAGCTAGAATGAATTAAAAATATTCGATATTATTACATCGGTAACCGGTTTTTGTATACAGGTAATTATAATATTAGGTATTTTATTTAGATACGAACACTTTGTATGCGTAATTTTTTTGTGGCCGTCTATCATGGTTGCCACGTTAAAATCGTAAATAATATTTTTAAATATAACCAACTGAAAAGGGAAAAATAAAAACGTTCCTAATCTAATAATAAATTCCTAATTTAAAGTAGGTGCGGTGCGGTTTTTCAAAATTGTTTTTTTATAGTTATGGTCGGAAACGAGCAAGTGGGTCACCTGATGGTACGAGGCATGCCTTTTAAGTTCTGTCGTTTCCATATTTCCCGGCAATTTTGAATTTGGAACTGTTCTATATTCGAATGTGTTTAATTTTTTTATCTCAAAACAGGTGAAAGTATTAGGATTAATGCTATTGTTTAGTCACAGCGTCGATTGTAATCTGTCAAGTTACGTACGAAAATGAGTCTTTCTAAAGAAAATGTTCGTGCAATAATTTTCTACAACTTTAGAAGAGGACTGACACGGCTTCAGTGTTTTGAAGAGCTAACATCTGTGTTCAGTGATGAAGCTATAAGGTTCTAGTTGTGTTTTTTTCTTCAAACGACAAAACTTAAAAGGCATGCTTCGTAAGTGATCTCCACCGCCCATGTACGCCCACAATACCAAAAGAATCAAGGGCGCGTTACTGACCTTAAAGTAAGGGGATAATTAAAGGGGATTGGGAAGGGGAGGGAGATTGGGGCCTCCGGATATCTCACTCACCGTACGAAACGCAGTACCAAGCTGCTATTTTACGTCGGTTTTCTGTAAGACAGTGGTAACAACCCGGATGAGCCGGCCCATTCATGCTGTAGACAAGTGTCTACAGCGTGGCTCTACCACCCAAAATTTACTAGATTGGATTAACTAATTTTACTTTTGAGTTAGTTTTATTGTCATTAGAAGATTGTATTTTAAAATGTTTAGTAAAAGAATCATGAAAATCGCTGCATATTTGCCAAAGTTTAAGTCTTTCATATCCATTTTAAAAAAAATGTTGTTGATACCTAAAGTTGGAATTTGAAGAAAATATTCCATCCCTCTTTTTATATGACATATAAAAAGAGGCCTATGCCCAGCAGTGGGATGAGAAAGGCTGTAAATGATGATGATGATTCCATCCCTGAAAGGGTTAAATCGGATGAAAATCTAAAATTCTAACATTTATGTACCGATTTTGATAATTATCTCATTAAAAGTAGTAAAATAAGAACTAAAAGAGAACCGATACAAAAAAAACTATACATAAAATTAACCAACTTTGAGTCGGCACTATCAATGAACAATGAACTGCTTCGATGAAAATAGTTAATTTTATTTTCAGTTATTTATCTTTTTTGAGTCTGTTTTATGTTTGTTGACACATGTAACAACATTTTTCTGCATTCGTATTCTCTGCGTTTTAATTTTATTACGAGCGACGTGAGCGCTCCGCTTGAGGTTATTTATTTATAATATTTCAACAGGCAGTTGCTCCGTTATCCTGAGAAAAGTATTCTGCGGTACCAAAAAATGATGACAAATAATGACTATCATTAAATAATAATATCAGCCCTGTGTTTCCCAATTGCTGGACACGGGCCTCCTTTGTAAAATTCTCACGAAGAATTCTCAGATATACAAGTTTTCTCATGATGTTTCCTTTACCGATAAACAACAATATACACACATGTCACTTAGAAAAGTCAAAGGTGCATGCTCCAGGGTCTGGTTTCTAATTTATCATAGTCCCCGAATAAACGTTTAATAGACATCAGGACCCCCATCGAATATTATGTATTGTACATATGCTACACATAGTAATACATATTATTTTTAACACGAATTATTTTTATTAATAAGAAACATTCGACAACCCCATTCTGAATAATTTATGAGTATGCACGTGATTTTATCTTGATGTTACGCATTGGAAATATTTATTCCTAAGTGGAAATCTTTATTCATAAGATCAACTAAAACTTTGCACCTATAAAATAATAATTTTATTTTATTATATAGTATGTAATAAATATTATTTAGTATGTATCTAATAAAATAAACCGGTGTGAAGTGGTAGAGGCCTATTGGAAATTTCCTTCCAGAGAGAATGGGGATCTGGAGGGAAAGGTTTCGCATTCCCGGGGGAGGGGGGGCGCATTCCACCCCTTTAAAGTCGGTAACGCATCCATGATTCGTCTGGTCTCGTGGGTGTTCATGGGCGGTGGAGATCACTTGAAATCATGTAGAATTATTGGCGGGAATTGTGACAGTGTGGTCGATCTCTTATTTTAATTCCTAAATTTTTTTTTTTTTTTTTTTTTACTGCCTGGATAGGCAGACGAGCAAACGGGCCACCTGATGGTAAGTAGTCACCGCCGCCCATAGACTTCTGCAATGCCAGGGCACAGCAAAGCCGCTGCCTACCGTCGAAGGATTACTCTTTTTAAACCTCGTTTAAAGAAGGACATGTCATAGCGCTCAGGGAACACCGCTGCAGGGAGTTCATTCCAGAGCTTGCACGTACGTGGTAAGAATGAACGCTGGTAACGAACCGTGCTAGACGGAATCGTTTCCAGGTGGTATGGATGAACTCTGCTGCGGTGTCGGGTGGTGCGATGATAAAATGGTGATGTTGGCACCATTTTAAACAGTTCCTCGGAGCACTCCCCGTGGAACAACCGGTAGAACAAGCAGAGAGACCCGAAATCTCTCCGCAGCCCCAACGGCTCCAGGTTATCCGTGATATCAGGATCCCCGACGATTCGAACGGCCCGCCTCTGGAAGGAGTCAAGTGGGTCAAGCAAGCATTTGGGCGCTCCTGCCCAGAGATGAGAACAGTACTCCACGTGGGGCCGGACTTGCGCCTTATAAAGCGCTAATCTATGGCCCGACGTGAAGTACCGCCTAGCTCTGTTCAGGATGCCCAATTTCTTGCTTGCCAATTTGGCTTTGTCCTCCACTTGACTCCTAAACTGGACCTTGCTCGATATATCGACGCCGAGGATCCCAATACCTTCGGAAACCCGGAGAGTGACTCCTTGGAACCGTGGCGCCATGACAAATGGGTCCTTCTTAGCGGTGAACGCGCAAACTTGTGTCTTCGTGGGGTTAAAGTGAACCAGGTTCCTTTCACCCCATTCGGAGGCCCGCCCCAGAGAGCTCTCGATTTCAGACACAAGTTCTGACCGTCTTTCTTCCACGGTGCTGCGAGGGATACCCTGCTGGCCAGTGTAGCGCCCATCAATGGTGCTATCATCTGCATAACAATGCATGTTATCGATGATAGATAACATGTCATTGATATGCAGTATGAATAGAGTGGGCGACAACACTGAGCCTTGTGGAACGCCAGCATTAATGGACATAGTGTCGGAGCAGCAGCCGTTTACAACGACTTTGATGCTCCGACCGTCCAAGAAGCTAGCAATCCACTTGCAGAGTCCCTCGGGGATTCCGTATGATGGTAGCTTCGACAGAAGGCCCCCATGCCATACCCGATCAAACGCCTTCGCGATGTCTAGACCGACGGCCATAGCCTCACCCTTGCTCTCTATAGCCTCCGCCCAGCCATGTGTGAGGTAAACAAGAAGATCACCAGCCGAGCGACCGTGACGGAAACCGTACTGACGATCGCTAATCAGCTGGTGCTCCTCTAGATACCCCATAAGCTGGGCGTTGATTACTCTCTCCATGACTTTAGAGAGCAAGGATGTGATGGCTATCGGTCTATAGCACGAAGGTTCCGACCGGTCACCTTTTTTAGGGATCGGATGGACATGAGCTACCTTCCACGAAGCGGGAACCCTGTTGGAATTATATGAAAGACGGTAAAGGCGCGTAAGAATGGGGGTCAACTCGGGGGCGCACGTCTTAAGAACCACTGCGGGGATGCAGTCCGGCCCACTCGACTTTCGGATGTTAAGAAGCCTAAGCTCCCGCCTGACCGCACGCTGATTAATGCGGATTTCAGGCAGGGAGTACTCGCACCGGGGAAGTTTTGGTGGAGTGGCTCCTCTGTCATCCAAAGTCGAGTTCGAGGCAAAGGATTGGGCCAGGAGATCAGCCTTCTCCTTTGCACTGTGGGCCAAACTGTCATCGGCCTTACGCAGTGGCGGGAGACTGGATAGGCAGAAGTTACCTTGGACAGCCTTGGCGAGAGACCAGAAAGCCCGACTACCAGACGGGTAACTCTCGAGCCGCTCGCCAATTCTGCCAATGTGTTCCGCCTTGGCCTTGGCTATAGCCCTCTTGTTGGACCTAGAAGCGGCATTAAATTTCCGCCTCTCCTCCTTCGCGTTTGGACCCTGATGCCTTTGGGCTTCGTTCCACGCCCCGTATGCGGACCGCTTAAGGCGTGCAGCTTCGGCACAGGTACTGTTATACCAGGGCCGGCTGCGACGCCCGACAGGTACCCTGGAGTTAGGGATGAAAAGATCCATCCCCATAACTACCAGGTCCCTGACGCGGTCCGCACAAGCATCAGGATCTTCGGAAGAGAAGCAGAACCGCTTCCATGGGAAGGACGCAAAGAATTCACGCATCCCTTCCCAATCCGCTGACCCATACCGCCAGACCCTGCGGAACCCCGTCGCTGAAGAGCGATCGGGATATACCGCAGGGGCTGAGGTACGTATAAGGCAGTGGTCTGATGATCCCAAAGGGGGGTCGACCACTACCTTATATCCTTCAGGATTTGTGGTCAGTAGAAGGTCCAACAGGGAGGGCTCATGGGTCTCAACATCTGGAACTCGGGTGGGCTGAGTTACCAGTTGTGTGAGACCGTAAGCCAAAGCCATCTCATAAGCAGACCGACCCGCTGCGTCGGTGGTTCGGGAACCCAACCACTCAGAATGGTGAGCGTTAAAATCCCCAAGGACCACCACCTCCGCGGACGGATACTGCTCGAGAGATTGATCAGTCCCCACTTGGACGTTCTCGAATAAGGGAGAAGCCCCCGTTTCACCGGCATGGGACCTGTATAGGCATGCATAGACCCGGGTACGACCCCCATACTCTACGCAAACCCACAAGATTGACAGGTCCCGATGCTCGAGGCCCCGAAGGCGGCGACAACATATATCATCCCTGACGAAAACGCACACCCCGGCCTTACGCAGGAACGAGTGTTCCAGTACGTAACCGGGGTAGCTAAGGTACGAGATGTCGTCAGGGGTAGATATCTGAGTCTCCGTTAAAAAGAGCAGGGCAGGCCGCGCTGACTCTAGATGGTAGTGTACAGCGTCCAGGTTGCTGTGCAGACCCCTGACATTGCAGAAGTCTACTGTTAAAGTGGATGAAGAATCCGCCGAAGTAAATTCGCTCTTTTTTACTTGTGCCTTCATTAAAAAAAATTGAGTTGGGGGAAAGGGAAATGTGTTGGGGTAGTGAAATGAGGCGGCACCCAAAATATAATTTTGCGGAGTCAGGAGCCAGATGGTCACGCGAGTAATGTGAGGAGCTGGCGCGAGGCACGGAAGGGCCCCCGATGCCCCCCCGTGTACAGTCGCCGGGATCCACTCCAGTCTCCCAAGCTGGCACGACGACAGTACTACGGGATTTTCGCCGGTTGGCGGGACAGCTTCCCGGGGAGGGAGTTTTTATAAAGTGTATCCCCGGGTTCAGGTCCCCTACTGACCGGCAGGCGGCCGGCGGTGGCCGTTCCCATCGGGTCTCCCTGTATCCCACGCCAGCCCCTCACGAATGCTACCCATGCGGCGACCGAAACCAAACCCCCGCATATTACGAGTGCCGTCCAAATTTCACCACCAGGGAATGGAGAGGACAGAAGGAACGGCTATCTAGCCCTTCCACCGGAACGCATTACTACTTCGCGGCAGAAATAGGCTAGACGGTGGTACCAATCCGTTCGGGCCTAACTCCAAGTAAATAAATGAAATCCACCAAGAGTTAAGCCCTACCACCAGTGACGGGACGGGAAGGGTTGGAGGGGGGCATCAGAGCCGCGGGGGTAGTGACGGAACGCGGCGCTGACGGCTCGAGTGGCCGGGGTCGCACTCCCGAACCATTCTACGTGACAACCGGACAGACTGACACAAGAATGGCCTAGAAACTAGTTATTAAAAGTTGTGTTTGTTGTATAAAAGTGGTGTGAATTTTTGCAATAAACAAAATCAAAATGTATTGACATATTAATGTATTGTATTGATCGACCTTGGTCGTTTGAACAATTTGGAGAAAATCGTACTACCTTCTAGTACGATTGACACCAAAACTTCAACAAGACTTTGAAATCAACCACACCGGTGTTTCATCGTACTTGTGAATACTTGAAAATATATACTACTTGTCATTGGCTATATGCATAGAAACGTGAAGCCATATTTAAACAAAAAAAAACAGGTAATCCACTTGCATAATTGCTGGTCTCTGCTATGATAAAAAAAAAATATTCTTAATAATCTTTCTGACGTTATCCCGGCTTGATGTCAGGGTTCACCCTACCATCATGATTTGAAGGTGGATTTAGTATTTTGTGAGACGACCCGCCGTCTAAATCCCATAACCTGCAACGGGAATCCAGTTTCGCCATTACCTCGTAACGAGCAGGGTGTATACCACGTGCAGGTGAGGTTGGCTTTGTCGTAAGATGTTAGTGACCCACTTACATTCCAACTTTATAATATTTAGTCATATTTGTTACAGAGTGTACGTATGTAGTGACGCAAAGGGGAATTTTGTGATCATGACGAATATTGTAAATAAACACGACCATCCGCCTCAGACAGAATACTTTTAAAAAGTTAAAAATAGAATTTATAACTTGTTTTATGTATGGTTGAGTATGAAGTAAAAACGTCTTCAATGAAATGACGTACATAAAGACGCTTGATAAATTATCAGAAGTTAGAAGAAATAAGCGGCCCGGCGCTATAGTTGAAAGCTTGCCGGTTGTTTTTCTGTTTTGATTACATTTATAATCTATTCACCAAATTTGTTCGAAAAATGTAAATAAATATCTACCCACTTTACAAACAATTCCTTTGTTTGGACTTGTCAATACACCAAATACAATAGAGGTAACTGAAAAGTGGATAGATATTTGTTTACATTTCTGGAACACGTACATTAGACTATATCTAACATGCACCTGTACCTAGTAAAGGTTCAGCTAGAGCACCCTCAGTTCACCAACCTTATTTCCGCCCTACGTGTAAGAGGCGAGCCTATCGCCATACCAATTCTAAGCCCAGACAAGTCATATGTGTGATTTTTCGAATCGAAAACTCAAACACAAATTATAATTGCTTGACTTGAAATTTAAATTTTAATTATTTGTTAGTCGGTTTCATGTCATTGAAGAAACTATCAATCTACTTAATAAACAAGGTTGTTTATAACGATCATACTTTTTTTAAACCTGACAAAATAAACATAAAACAGGAATACACTATAAAATACAAAACCGCTTGTACAGTTATATAGAGTACGATCCCGCGGACGGTCCAAAAAACGCTGGCTTGACGTATTAGAGGGAGATATGAGAGCCAATGTTTTTACTACAGAGGATGCTCAAGACCGGGCGATGTGGAGGCGTCTTAGTGGGAAGGCGGACCCTGCCATTAGCCGGGATAACGCCAGGATAACAAAGATGGTGGATTATGGTAAGTATCAAGAATAATGTCGACCAACGACAGATGATGTATCCACCATAAGTCGGCAGAATTATTATTATGTGTGCCACATATGGTATTTGTGCACATCTATAGCACACTACCTTTGCATAACATAGTTTTATTTCCCCTCTTTTACGATTGATACTAAAACAGCTATATAAAATATCGATATATTTATTTTTGCAGAGTTCAGCTAACGTGCAAGTGGATAGTAAATGATCTCAAACCCCCATGAACACCCGCAATACCAGAAGAATTACGGATGCGTTGCGAACCTTAACGGAAAGGGATGATGATGATGATGTAGGGGTTTGGACCTCTAGAAATCTCACTCAGCGTACGAAGCGCAATGAGGTGCCGCTTTACTTCAAATTCTGTGAGATAGTGGTAATAACCCGGTCAAGCCGGCTCCTTCATGCTGTAGACAAAAGTGGCTACAGCGTGGCTTTAACACTTAAATAAATCTTCTTATATTTATTGTGGCCACTATGACATTTTTGTTATTCACTTCATACTCATTTCTACTCAAATTGTAAACATTCCAAATATAGTAAAATAAAATAAATACACCCAACAGTCACACACATAGTCCCGACTCCACACTAGGTTAACCTGTATCGTGGGTATCGGAAACTACGAGGGGTCCCACAACACCCAGACCCGAAACAAATATTTGTGGATTACACAAACATTTGTCTCTGTGTGGGAATCAAACCCACGGCCTCACGCTTCGCAGCCGGCTACTCGTCCACTGCGCCACGGAGGCTGTACTAGATTGTAACAAGTTTATCTAGGTCAGCTTTTGCTTGATCAGGAAATATAGAAGAATTATCATATACGGAAAATCTCTGAACCAGTCACATGTGTTACCTACTATCATACAATATGTTACTAGTAACTACCCGCGACTTCATCCGCGTAACTTACTTTTTCTGAAATAAAAGTTGCCTATATTCTAATTCATATTTTGGTCTACCTGTATGCCAAATTTTACCCAAAAGCCGTTAAGGCGTGATTGATCTACAAACATCTTAACTTTCAAATTCAAAATATGTATAATCCACCCCTTTCTTAGCCCCTTTTTTACTCCCTTCTTTTTGGCTTTTTGGCTCCTACATTACACAAACTATCTTCTGACCAAATATGATGCTAGCTGTAGTAGTTTTTGAGATAATTATCTTTGATACATATGGTTTCCTGTTCCTGTGCAGCGTGATGCTATATGCTTACGAACTATCGTCTCCACAAAACAATTGTATAGTGCGAATATGACCACGACTGATCAAGATTTTCAATAGCTATAGTAAATAGTTTCATACAAAGTCCAACACCCCTCCCACCCTTTTGCATGGCGAATTTTACAAAAATGACAATCACATTTGTCATTATTTTTAATAAGCAATATTTGTGCTTAATTTGACAGTCGTATCCCGTTCCTTAAAAAAGTTTCATATAATGTTCAAACACCCCTTTTACCCCCTTAAAATGAAAATCTCCAAAAATCCTTTGTTAGCGGGCCTCTATATTACACAAATCTTCTGCCCATATTTCATGATTCTACTTTTAGTAGTTTTTGTGAAATCGTAATTAATCAGTGAGTATGAATGAGTGGTAGAGCCACGCTGTAGACAGTTTTGTCTACAGCATGAATGGGCCGACTCGTCCGGATCGTTACCACTGTTTCACAAGAAACCGGCGAGAAGTAGCAAATTGCTGCTGCGTTTCGTACGGTGAGTGAGATATCCGGAGGCCCAAATCCCCCTCCCCTTCCCATTCCCTTAATTGTCCCTTTCCTTTAACGTTTAGTCGCGCCCATGATCCTATTGGTATTGTGGGCGTGCATAGTCACTTATCATCAGGTGACCTAATTGCTCGTTTATCGGCCTTAGATATATTAAAAAAAACTTTAAACCTCGTTCAGTCGTTTAGCTGTGAAAACGTCAGACACTGTTACTTTCGCATTTATAATATTATTAGTATGGATAATACGGTTATGCGGAAGACCTTCAGTAAACTCTATAAAACATTTAAAAAATATAAGGTTGTTTCTTGTAATAATATTGACCTGATCGGGGTATTTCCCATAATATAATTTATTCCCATTCTGTATGTACTATGTACTAGTATGTACATTGTCTCAGTGTCTTTTATACTTTTGAACAAAGCCATCTTCTCTTAGTATTATTCTTCCACCTGCCAATAGGACTATTTATTATTTCAAACCTTTTACTACTCAATCTCAAGAAGAATCAGACTTCTTTGCAATACAATTTGGTAAATAAATGAGGAAGAACAATATTAGAAGAAAAATAAAAGCATGGGAGTGTAAGTATGCCACATCTTAGGCCCAAAGTCAACCTCACCTGCACGTGGTATACTGCTGATTAACGGACGAGGCAATAGCGAAACTTAGGCTGAAATGTATAGAGCGTTGTGGGTTGTGGGGGTCAGATAAATTACTGGGCATTATGAGACTTGACACCTTATGTCTCGGAGTGACGAGCGCAGTCCAGTGTCATGGAGTGCTTTGTTATTTAAAGTTCTGTGTGGCGTTGCTTCTGTTTATTTGCAGGCATGGCGCTTACCATCAGGCGAGCGACCAGCTCGTCTCGTCATTCAACTAATAAAAAAATAGAACGGGTTGTCCCATATAATACCAAATACCGTCAAATCGGTACGAGAAGGCGCACCCTGGTATTAAGCTGGGATATAGCCAGGTAGAAAGAAAGAAAAAAACGAAAAATAAAATTATTAAAGTTAACAAACATTTATTGTAAATAAACATACTAAATCACAAGCCTTAATATAAAATTTTATAATCGCATTTGTAATCTCCGAGCTAAGACATTATTATCATAATTTAATTTTTTAAAGTCACGGTACTCGTAGTGAAAATAAACAATGGGCACTTATATAAATAGTATTCTCATGTTATTGTTTATATCAATGTCTATTAAGCTACGAGTATTATTTGAGTCATTAAGACCTCACAATTGCTATACTGTCGGTGAATTACAGGCAACAAGATGACAACAAACTTGATGTACCGAAGATAGTGTAAAATACAGTCGAGTTAAAAACATCCTCGATTAGAAATAAAGCCATATTTGACAAGTACTAAGCTTCCAAGTAAAATTGATTATTTTTTGGTTGTGCAACTTATATCCAAAAAGCAACGTTTGTAACAAGAATTTATAATATACATTGTTTGTAAGGAAATGTGCTCCTAAATCCCTAACTAGCAAGGCTTTTAAGTTGAGCTTCGTGAGACTTTGTATATTCGCCTGTAGGGTCGTATTTCGCTTGCAGCTTGTTCCAGATCTCAGGTTCATGTTTCAAGAGATGTGCGATCACACGCTCAACCGCTGATCTTTGGGCAGGAGTACACTTCAAGCAATCAGTTTGTATCGCGTCTTTGAGGTGAGCTGGAATATTTGCAAAATACAATTATAATTTAATTAAAAATATAATTAAGTCTTCTTCCCAAAAAATGTTTCTTTGTTTGTTCTTTATGCGTGCCCGCGCCGTTTATCCAATTATTGTGACTAAACTTTGGTGAATTGTTGTGCGTAAGACCGGGAACTATTGTCTGTGTGCTTTTATTTATGTGCTTTAATGTACCTAGTTGCAAAGAGAAATAATCTTTGCAACGCATTACGGGAAAAATAGAATTTCATTAAAGTTAGTAAGTACCTAACTAGGTAAAAAAGCGATGAATCGAACTAACTCGTTCGATTCATCGCTTTTTTTATTAACATCCTATAGTAGGACTGCATTTATCGACAACTCTTTCAAATTGTTTGGTCAATAAAATCGCATGCGGTAGATAGAGTTCAAGTTTATTCCTTTGGTTTGTTACTTTGATATTCTCAGGCCATCGCCCGACAACTTCAAATACTCACTGCCGAAGGCCTCTAAAATGTTTTATATAACTTTTATCTATACATTATACAATTTTTAAAACTAGGCTTACATGTCTTACTGAATTTTATTTCATTGTTATTTGCGGCTTAAGAACTTGAGCACCCACGGTTCGCGTAGCTTATTTAATCCCATGATGTAATAGGGGTGAGACTATCGCCATAACTGACACAGATTCCAAGTCCTGGCAGCTCATGAGTGTCTTTTAGAGTCGAAACCTCAAACACAAATTGCGATTGCCCGAACCCTATGAACCCAGAATCTCGCCGGTTTTACACTGCATATACGCTGCCACTATATTCGAACTGATATTCGAATAGAAAGTTATATTAAAAAGAGTACCTACTCATCATTACATTTAATTTTAAGCTCTATTTGGATAGATTTTATCGGGTACTCACATCTAAGCTCTTTTCCTTCAGAAGTGCATTTGCCCGTTTCAAGAAGACATGCTGCGTAGTTTTTGAGCAGACGAGCGTTATCGAGAACCGCTTGAACGTCAAAGTTGTCGTATTTGTTTGTATATTGTTCTTCAGGCTTAGCCAAACTCACCGCCAAGAACGCAAACATACACACAATAATGATCTTCATGCTGGAAGCAAAAATAACATTATTACCAAAGCATTGACATTTAATAAACAAAAAATCTTATGTGTAGCAAAGATTGTCTGTGATACTCTCGACTATGTCGTACAAGAAAATATCTCCATATAAAAGGCAGTTTTGCCGGCTTTTGTCACATTTTATAGTAGGTGTAACAGCCCTAACAAAAAAACATTAAAAAGAATTTACTAATAATCACATGACGATAAGAGTTTTTTTTATTAGCTTGAGTGAAACGAGCAGGTCGCTCGCCTGATGATAAGCGTCACGCCTCCCCAAAAAGGGAAGCTACACCACACAGAGCTTTGAACTATAAAGCACTGCTTGGCATTAGAGTGCGCTCGTCACCCCGAGACATAAGTTGCTAAATCTCATAATGCCCAGTAATTTAACTGGCTTCAATGTCCTTCAAACAGAAACGCAAGCGTGCATATACGCACTGCTGCTTGGTAGCAGAAATAAACAAAGCGGTGGTACCAACTCAGACGACCTCTCGCATACGAGGGACCTACCACATTACGAACTAGATTACATTGAATTTTTTACATTTTATATAAAACATAACTTATTTCCTTATCTATAAGAACACAACAGCAGTGAACTTTAGTTAGTAGTAAAAAATCACATTATTACTAAGTCTAGGTGTTAAAAAATATTTCGTCTTAATATAAACCTACCTTAATATTTTTTTCCACTACAAGCGACTGTTAGCTCAGCGTATACTTCACTAATTGAATGATAAGTCCTCAACCACTTTTTATACTAATACAAGTCGTTTTTGGACAACAGTCAAACCTGTTTTTGAGCAGTGTTGTTCGTATTTAAATCACATGGTTCGCGGAATACAATATGAGTCAGTTTTATAATAACTAGATGTACTCGGCATGCGTTGCAGTACTTCTATTTGTTTGTAAGTAGGTATACTGTTTTTTCAGACCAGATGGGTTTATGTCAGGCAGGCGGCCGGTCATAAAATCTACAAGCCAAATAATTCTGTAACATGTGTTAATAAAAATCATGTTGCGCCGAGCCCACTTCGAGTGGGATAAGGGCAGGTGGAAGAAGAAGAAGAATCATGGCGAAAAATCCCTGGCGTGCACACAATAATTCGCTAAAATTCCACCACAATCCAATGAATGGTATAGGTACGCATAGAGGACAAACAAACAAACATTCTGCTTCATACATAAGATAATGCTTGATGAATTATATCGTACAACGTTATAATATGACCATAAAATGTCACATTTAAGTAATTTCCTGTAGCCTTGTGCTAGCGCGCGCGTCTAGACTTGTAAAATGATTCCTAAATCAAAATATTTATACATAATATTAATATCATTTATTTTCAAGTATATGCAAGTTATACGTGACGTAATTGAATCTAGACACACGGTCGTATTTCTGCCAGAATTTAGGAAGGAATGAATGATACATCAGCAGTGTGTAATATTACGCGAATAATTCAGAGCAATTTTCGATCCCCCAAAACTCAAAACATATCAGACCAACACACTTGATATTATACATGTCTAATAAGGGTATCTTGTACACATAAAGTTCATAATTTCATAAACAAAGTTATGAAAGGTTTGGAATTATTACAATCTGCAAAGTGTGACTGCCTCGGTGGCGCAGTTGTAATGCGTACGCGTTACGATTGAGGCTAACGCTGAGGTCTCAGATTCGATCCCCGGGTCGGGTAAAGTGGTGTTGGGTTTTTCTATTACGAAATGCTAAGTATCAGCCCGGAGTCTGGAATTTGTGCCCGGTATGGCGATAGGCTCGCCCCCTATCACATCGTGGGACGAAGAAATGTGGGTGTATTGGTTACACCTCTGCCTACCGCTTCGGAGATTACAGGCGTGAGTGCGTATGCAAAATGAAACTTTTCATTTATTGACTCACTGATTTAAGGAACTGGTATATATCTCTGTACCCGTTTAGATCTCAACTCTTTTATCGGAGTCGACGCGATGCGATGCTGACGCACAACTTCGAACATCGTTTGTACCGAACTAGGCCCTCTTTCCACATTTATTTTTGAGTGGGTTATGACGGCTGATAAAAGGTGGTTTAAAAAAAAGACTATAATGTTTATTTGTTTTTACGGGAATGTTAAAGACTTAAAACTATTCATATATTAATTATACAGGAAATGTTTCTATAATATATGAGCCGGTATACTCGTAAGTACATTATATAGAAATATGGCTCAATAACGTATTACACATTTTATACAGCGAGAACTGTGACCCTTTTCTTATAGCATAGGCCGCCAAACGAGGAAGTGGTAAGTAAAACCCACCGCAAGCTGCAAGCTGCTATTTTACGCCGGTTTTCTGTGAGACGGTGGTAACGACACGGCCGAGCCGGCCCATTCATGCTGTAGACAAAAGTGTCTACAGCGTGGCTCTACCACTCAACTACTCCCTAAGCTCACTCCTGACGGACTGTGGAGAGGAATGTAAAATAAACGGGGGGCTTAACGCTAGGACCTAAAACTGCTGAGGCCACCGTCTGGCCTCTGCCCTGAGTATATTAAAAAAAGATTTACCCCGCAAAAACAAAATATATGTAAATATCACGATCACATTAAGATTTATCTTAAAATCTGACGTTCAAATGCTGCTTAGTTATTGACCTCACTTTATTATAAAATATCAGCATTGTTGTTATTGAAAATGCATATTGCTTAGATTAATAGATATCATCTGCTTATAAAATGATATAACTTGATTATTTTATTATTAGTGTTAACCATGAAACTAGCATTGAATATACATAGTTAAAAATCATACTAATATTTTAAATTTGAATGTAAGTTTGTTTGTTACGCTTTCACGCGAAACCTACTTAACCGATCATCAAGAAACTTTGTACACATATTCTTGGAGGTATAAGAAGGAACATAGGATACTTTTTATGAAAAAAATATATCTATTTGTTTGTTACGCTTTTACGCCTAAATCACTAAACCGATTTTGATGAATTTTGATGTAGAGATAGATGGGACCCTGGAGACGGTTATAGGCTACGTTTTATTCCGGAAAAGTCTATTTACGTGGGCGGAGCCGCGAGAAAAAGCTACTTATTAATAAATAGGCAATTTTTAGCCTCCAAGGATTCACTAAGTCGAAGACGATTGTCAAACAAGAGGTTGCGTAGTTCGATTCGACAAATAATGTTAGTCAAGGATTTGGGGGTCTACAAGTCTCTCAATCCTTATAGTTTTGATACACACTCGTACCCGACTGGATAGCAACCCCCATACATATACACATTATAATCAAACCCGCTACAGTGCCTCGTTCTGGTAATAAGCGTTCTAGGGTCAGCCATCTTGATGGGTCAGCCAGTGTAAATCCAATTATACTAAATATATTTGTAATATGGAACAAGTCCAATATTGACTGCCGCCGTGGCGAAGTCAGCGAGTAGCCGGCTGCGAAGCGAGAGGACGTGGGTTCGATTCCCACACCGAGACAAATGTTTGTGTGATCCACAAATATTTGTTTCGGGTCTGGGTGTTGTGGGACTGCAAGTCCCTCGTAGTTTCCGATACCCACGATACAGGTTATCCTAGTGTGGGGTCAGGACTATGTGTGAGACTGTTGGGTGTATTTATTATTATTATATTGTTATGAATTTTATGGGGGTGGGTATGGTCCATGGGCATCACCGAAACGGCACATATTTTAAAACTACCACCGGATTCAAAATGACCCAGTCTGAGAAGATTCATGGAAACAAACTCAGCTTACTTTATCACTGAATTCTGTGCGGCGCGACCCAGCGCTGAGAAGATCCAGTTAATCAAACTCAGTGAGCTTGTTTTTGGTCCAGTTTTTCAATCCAAATTATTTAGGGAGATACAAGGTCCTACACTTAATTTCAATGGGGGTTGATACGGACCATAGGTCTGGTATTTCCGAATCAGTGGGTTTTAAAGCTAAGTACCATCTTACTGCCGATATAGGTATATGTCGAAGTGTAACTTTAGCATTTAAAGATGTTTTTTTTAATAAATAGCATTTACTCAGAGATGGTAAACAGGTGCTAGGTAAGTCTCATAATACCTAGTGATGTTGCTGAGTGTTATCATAATGAATACTGGAACAAAACAGTACTTGCACACAGCTTGACGGCAGAAATAGAAAAAGTTTGTTTGCGCATACGAAAGATATACCACTTATTGAATTAAATTTAGTTCAAGAGCTTCATCGTATTATTGGCTTCAAAAAATACATTATATGAGAAACTAGTTTTTGCTGCAGCTCCGCCTGCGAAAATGTCTTTATCCAGTGATAAAACATGTCCACATTTGTGCCTTTATCGAAGTCCGTTCAGCCATTAAGATGTGGTTGATCAACAAACATCTAAACTTTCACATTTATAACACTATAGTAGGATTGCTGAGAGGAAAATGGTGAGCAGGAAAAAACCTTGTCAATTCTGTAATTCGCATTTTAACTAGGATGGGAGCTGGAAAAAGCCACTGAACATGTGGTGTCAACTAAATATAAACGTATCAAAAATGTACAAAGATAATACAGTGCTTTGGCCTAACCAAGGCCACGAGAATTTAACAAGCTAGCTAAACCTAACTTTTACAAGGTGGTAGGTCCCTCGTTTGCGAGACCGGCTGGGTTGGTACCACCGCTTTGTCTATTTCTGCCGCCAAGCAAAAGTGTGTAAGCACTGTTGTGTTCCGGTGTGAAGGACATTGAAGCCAGTGTAATTACTGGGCATTATGAGACTTAACACCTTATGTCTCGGGGTGACGAGCGCAGTCCAGTGTCATGCAGTGCTTTATTTAAAGTTCTGTGTGGCGTAGCTTCTGTTTATGAGCAGGCGTGGAGCTTACCATCAGGCGAGCGACCTGCTCGTCTCGTCATTCAATCTAATAAAAAAATAAAACCGGCTAACAATCCTGTGGCTTGCTTTTTGGTAAGTGATCTTTACTCATACATACCCACAATACCAGAAGAATCATAGGGAGGGCTATTTTTTGGTATACTTCGTTTTTTTTATGAGACTGTGGTACTTTCCATTCGAGCCGGCCCATTCCTTCTGTAGACAAAACTAAAAAGAATCTAAATAGCTAAACTATTTTTCTTCAAATATAGCTAAGGCCCATGTCAACTAAACCAGCTATTAAAAAAGAAAACCGCATTGAAATTCGTGGATTCGTTTAGGCACTATGATGGTACAGACAGATAGACAAAGGGTCAAATTTGTAACATCCTTCTTTTTTGTCAGGGATTAAAGCAATGATGTAATACTTAACACGGTGATTAACATCAAAACCGTTTAAATTACTTCATTAAAAATAATTAATTAATTTTACTTATAATGATGTTAATTGATAATAGAATAGTTTCATAATGTCTTTAATTTACTCATTTGTGTTCCATTGATAATTGTTCTAGAATTCTCAACGACAACGATCGCAAATGTCTGCGCCGCGACCGAGACAAGCCACCACGATACACGACGACAGTGACACGTCCGCTTTGTATGCAATTGTATAGATACGTTTAGAGGTATGCGACCAAGACACGGGCGACCTTTTGCACACAATTTCAAACAAAGCAGACTAGTAGGAAACTATCGGCTGACTTGCGACAAGCGAGGTCTCCCTATCTCGATTACGTACCTAATAAGTACCTTTAAAGGAACACATGAGAGGTACTACAGGGGATGTTTAATACCAGTTGAAGTGGAAGCATCTAAGTAAGAAGGAATAATTTTGGCGGGAATTATGACATTGCGGTTGATCTCATATTTTAATTAGTCCCTAAACTAGTTTAAAGTTCTGTTTGTTATTTAAATGTGGTGTGGATATGTATATGGATGTGTATAAACATTAACGGTGATAATCAATGTATAGAAACATTGAAATAAGTGAATGTAGGTGATTTTTGCCCAAGTGTACTGATCGATCTTGACCGTCTATGAAGTGTCGTACTGGAAGGAATTGACAACAAAACTCGAACAAAACTTCGAAATCGTCCACACCGGTGTTTCATCTTTCTTGTGAATACTTGAAAATGATAAATACTTGTCGTTGGCTATATGCAAAAATAATGCGAAGCCGTAATTAGACAAAAAAAAGTAAAAAGGGAGACCCTTGCACTAACCCAGGATAACGCCAGATAACTTTTAACTTACTTATAAACTTGCACTGACGCATCGCCAGCGATTGTAGAGTCACTTTTCATCAATACTACTGCGGCATATGAATGCGGCAACATGAATTCTTAATACTGAACGAATTCTATTGTATCTATAAAATAATGATAATAGTTTATGGATACACTATAATTAGCATACTCAATAAACGTCGATTTCCGATGATCGCGTCAAGCGTCAGACGCTAGCGACAGAAATATTAGTTTCGGGGCTGGGTTTTGTGGGACCGCAAGTCTCTCGTAGTTCCTGATACCCACGATACAGGTTAACCTAGTGTGGGGTCAGGACTATGTGTGTGACTGTTGGGTGTATTTATTTATTTATTTATTTATATCCAGCGTAACTGACGCGGACACCCGCGATGCGAATCTAGAAGTAAATAAAATATAGAAAGTCATTATTCTATGAATAGACCAGCTTTCGTGTTTTGGGGACACAATTATAGACAAAAACGTTTAATAATTTGATGACATTATTATCTTTGTAATATGCCTCCTTTTTTGCCGCGGTGGTAATCTATATTACGGATACCCTCCTATCCCGGGGGAGGAGGGATGGTTATGTCGGATTCACCAGCCTTCCGACCTAGTTCACAGAGTGACCCTAACCAATTCCTACATCAGTATACCGACTAAAACCCCGCAGTGGACTCCTTCGGCGCTAGTGGGGTGGTTCCGGGGGATCCTGGTATATCTGGATTACATACATAGGCCGCACATTCCCCGCTATGCGACCGCGACTCCGCTGTCCCCATTTAAGCAGAAAAACATAGTAAGAAAGTGGATATAAACGCCCAGACGCTGTGTATGTAGTAGTTAGAATAGTGAATAAACATAGAGTTAAGTACTGTAAATTAAAGGACAGAATAAATTCACATCTCTCTCTGTGAACACTTATTATTATATAAGTAATTCGTTTTTAAAAAGCTCTCAACAGCTCCCCCAAACTTGACTAGCTTGTTTCACCGGAGAGGCATGCAGAGTTACAATTAGTCCAACCACGTTTCACCGCGCTCATTTCCATCCGATGATGTTATAAATGGCGAGCCTTTCGCCATGTAGGTCATAGGGCACATATTCCAATACCGGGCAAATGAAGCTGTATAAATCGTTCTATTCCGTTCCATAATCGAAATAAACAATATCTACAATGTATTTGCTGCTGTAAAGTGCGGTAGAACTTGTTCTTAGAATATATTATGTCAAGGCGCTTGGTAATTTACCATACAAGGTGGTAGGTCTCTCGTATGCGAGATGCCGTCTGGGTTGGTACCACCGCTTTGTCTCTTTCTGTCACTAAGCAGCAGTGTGTTAGAACTGTTGTGTTTTGGTTTGAAGGGCATTGAAGCCAGTGAATGTATGTGTAACTTTCGATGGACAAAACATGTACTTCTTCAGTAATGTACTTATACCAAACTACATGTATAACATTTAAAACTGAATGTAGTTTGTTGAATTATACCACATCAATAAACACTAAATGATTCTTCTGATTTGCAATGCCTGACAAAGGCTACTAAGTTTATACGCATACATGTATAATCTAAACACCAAATTGTAATTGGATTTGTGATTTAAGTAAAATTTTCTGCAAATTAATGAAAACAAATTCAGAACCAAAGTAGCTAGTAAAATAATGTTTGCTCCTACCTTTCATTATAATACCAATACCTTAATCTTACAATTTATTTCTTTCATAGCAAGATAATGTGTACGAAACATTGCAATACTTGAATACAGGCGTAAAATGCAAATAATCACTGCTTAAATATTAATCACATAATAATATTATTGTCAGCGCCGATGGCACTGCTTACGTGATAAAACAATTAGATAATTTATTTTTATTTAGGAAAAATAACTACTCGGTATACCTATAAACAAAGAATAAAATACTCTCTACTGTGACAACACCCATAGAATTTAGCACTGGTATCTTGGTTTATAAGTAGGTACACAACATAGTCATTTGGTATCCTTATGTATCAGGATAACAAGCGCAGTCAAGTACTTCATAATTCGAAGTTCTGATTGGTCTTCTGTTTATTGGCAGGCATGACATTAACCATCAGGCGAGTGCTCATCAAAGAGTCATCTCTTCATCTTAAACGAATGAAAAAAGGTACAATTTGAAAATATTGTCTGCCCAAACTTTCACTCTATCTCATTGAGACTAATATTTATGTAGAGTCAGTCGTTCATAGATTCTTACTACTAGGTGCATATGTTACGTACCTAAGACAAATTGTTATTTACATATAACTTAAACCATCGAAATAAGATAACACTTAAACATACATATTTGCTACTACAAGTTGGATGTGGCATTACTTTGACCAACAGGGAAGTAGCCGGCTTTACAGCGAGAGGAGATCGATTCCCACACCGAAACAAATGTTTGCTTGATCCACAAATATTTGCTACGGGTCTGGGTATTGTTGAACCGTAAGTCCATCATAGTTACCGATATCCACGATACAGAGCCTAGTGTGGGCTTAGTACTATGTGTGTGACTGTTAGATTTATTTATTATTTCTAGTGGTCTCTACATGCATTTTCGGCACTCTCTAACAAGGAAAACTTGAAACAAATCTCATATCAAACCTCCGAACAGCAAATGCTAGGAACTGCTACCAACCAAGGATTACATAATATTGTATTTATTGGACTATTAATTTTGACAAAATTTGACGATTAAATCGAGATAGAGTTGTGCATTACCTAGGTACTAGGTTTTTGAGTGGTAGAGCCACGCTGTAGACAGTTCTGTCTACAGCATGAATGGGCCGGCTCGTCCGGGTCATTATCACTGTCTCACAGAAAACCAGCGTAAAGTAGCAGTTTGCTGTTGCGTTTCGTACGGTGAGTGAGATATCCGGAGGCCCAAATTCCCCTCCCCTTCCTAATCCCTAACTTATCCCTTTTCTTTAAGGTCGGCAACGCGCCCATGATTATTTTAGTATTGTGGGCGTACATGGGCGGTGGAGATCACTTACCATCAGGTGACCCACTTGCTCGTTTGCCGGCCTATACTATAAAAAAAAACTAGTATTTATATCATCATGTTCCTTACGATGCAGCATTTATCAACTCCTTTTTTATAGCTGATTTCATCAATAATAATTTCTTTATTTAGGTACTACTATTTAGGTGAACACTCACAAAACCAGACGGATTATGGATGTGTTTTCGACATTACAAGAGATGGATGGGAATTAGGAAGGAGATTTAGGCCTCCGGAAACAATGAATGTACAAAACGCAACAGCAAGCTGACACTTACGCCGGGTTTTTTGTAAGACTATGGTACTACCTCGGTCGAGACTGTCCATTGATGCATACAAAGCTGTCGACAGCATGACTACCGCTTACAAAAGGAACAAGGCCTTTGAGAAATAACCATGATAGTCAAAACTACTCGGTAATTTTCTAAATCAAAACCTAAATGCCCTATTACTCGTCAAAATATCTATTGCGTGCTTAACATTGTTAGACCATTACAATTTAAGACATTATGTTTAGTATAAAAGACAGTTTTACTAAGCTATGTTGTTTGAATTCATTATATGAGCAAAAGAATAACCAAATCCAAGAAAAACTTTGTAATTTTTCAACAAAATTTATTATCGTATTCGGTGAGAAATTTATTTTATTTACATTGCTTCCTTATTTTTGATAGATATATTAATAATATTCTGAATCTAATTCAAATTTGTCGAATAAATGTCAAGTTATAGGTAAATTGAAAATTTATTATTTTCCTGTAGTCGTTTAGATTACCTAATTTTAATCATTTTGGAGCACGGTGTAAAATTTGACAATAATAATATCTTACACTAAGTTCAAGTCTAGGGTCTCCAGTTTTGGCCACCAGTGAAGGTAGGAATGTAGTTTAAACTCCCATTTCATCACCTCCGAGTAAATTCTACTTATCAAATTAAATATGTCAGGTTCAAATACAAAGTCATAGTCTGACTTAAATACCGGAAAAAGGAATAATAAGATTTATTATTCACTTATTGGACACTTTAAATATAAAAATAGCTGTCTTATACATAAATTGGAGGCTAAATCTTACTCGAACATTGTGGAATTAGCCCTTAGCTTTAGAATTGTCTCATCCATTTATTATTTTAACGGCACTGCGTTCGTAAAAGAGGTTCAGGAAATTTGTAGATTTTGACGTATTATTTGTTAGTAGTGTAAGTGAGTCACCAACATATTAGGTTACAAAACCAACCTCAGCTGCACATGGTACACTCTGTTGATTAACGGACGAGGTAATGGCGAAACTTAGGTTGAAATAATTTATAGAGCGTTGCGGGTTGTGGGGGTTCATCACGATGTTTCCTTCATTAAAGCGAGCGATAATTCACAATAAATACACGTAACTATTTTTATTGCATAGGACGGCAAACGAGCAAGTGGGTCACCTGATGGTAAGTTATGTCCCCAGCCCATGAATATCCACAATACCTAAAGAATTATGGACCTGTTGCCGACCTTGAAGCAAAGGTATTATTAAGGAATTGCGAAGAGGAAGGAAATTTAGACCTCCGGATATCTCACTCAGCGTACGAAACGCAGCAGCATGCCGCTATTTTACGTCGGTTTTCTGTGAGATAGTGGTAACGACCCGGTTGAGCCGGCCCATTCATTCTATAGACAAAACTGCCTACAGCATGGCTCTACCACGTACAAGAAAATAGTCAGAGCTGCATGCTCTTGCGGTTGGTTTCGAGCCTGCGACTTTCATCTCAGGATTCCGTATCAATCCCTGCTGAGCTATTGCCTGTATAAGTACCACTGCTTTATCTATAACTGCAACTTACTAATGAAAATTGTTTTACAGATATGAAGATCTTTATGCTTATAATTTTGGTAATTATCGAAGTACTACCAAACTACGCTGCAGATAATTCGACTTACACTACAGAATATGATGGTTTCGATATTAGAGAAGTTATGAGGAACGACCGCCTCCTGACGTCTTACGTGAACTGTTTGCTAGACAATGGTCCTTGTACTGCTGAAGGAAAAGAATTGAAAAGTATGTAGCATAATAATTATTATCCTAGCATACATTACGCCTATACCGCCGAAGAGGTAGGTAGAGGTACAATTAGTACAAACACTGTTCGCCGAGCTTATTTCTGTCCCATGATGTTATAAGATGTAACCCTATCATCATACTGGGCACAAATTCCACTCCGATTTGTGATTTTTCGAATCGAAAAACTCAAACACAAATTGTGGTTAATGCTTTAAAGAGATCATTATTAGTTCTCGTTCGTATAGAAGAATCGTGCCTAGCAGTCGGGCAATATAATATATCAATTGCCTCGGTGACACAGTTGTAATGCGTACGCGATACGACTGCTGTGCTGAGTTCTCGATTCGATCCCCGGGTCGGGTAAAAGTGATATTGAGTTTTTCTATCATGAAATATTTTATCATTCCGGAGTCTGGATTTGTGCCCCGTATTTTATTGTCCTAGATAGCGAGACGAGCATGCGGCCCACCTGATGGTAAGCAGCCCATGCAGCAATGCCAGAGCACAGCCAAGCCGATGCCTACCGTGCATAGCCAAGCCGCTGCCTACCGGTATGACGATATGGTCCCCTATCACATCATGGGACGGAAATAAGCTGTGCGAAATGTGGGTGTACTATGTACTGGTAACGTCCCTGCCTACTGGAGTTTCGCATAACGTAATAAAGAAACCTGCATCGAAATACATTTGGTTTTACGTGAAGCATGAACTTTTTATATTATATGTAGATACTAGCTTTTACTCGCGTCTCCCCCCGCGTGAAATCTTTTTCTTGGAAAATTATTAAATATGACTGCCCAGCTCCTATGAATCATTGGCATTGTAAATTAATTTTTTTCTAAACAAATATATCAAACAAGCAAGTCAAAATTACTTATATTATGCATAGAAAATCTCCCCGATGCGGCAGATAATGGTTGTAAAAAATGTACAGCAAGACAAAAAGAAAATGCAGATTTGATGATTAAATACATGGTGGATAATCGTCCTGACGACTGGGCTAAACTTGATATAAAGTAAGTGAACTTTAATAATTTACTAGGTGGTAGGTCTCTCCTGGGTAGGTACTGCTGCTTTGTCTATTTCTGTCACCAAATAAATAGCAATGTGTAAGCACTTATGTTCCGATATGAAGGAAATTGAAGCCAGTGAAAATCTGTCATCATCGATCTCAATTATATCTTTGTTCACATTTGACATTGATTATTAGTTTATGAGAATACCATCTGCAACTTTCTTGGCATTGAAACTAGATCGGAATGAAACTTTGAACATTTTTAATTACGAGAATTGGCCTTCTCAGCATAGTTCGAAGTGGATGCCTTAGTGGCGCGTTGTCTCGGGTTCGATCCCCGGGTCGGGTAAAGTGGTATTGGGTTTTTCTATTACGAAATGCTCAGTATCAGCCCGGACTCAGGAATTTGTGCCCGGTATGGCGACAGGCTCGCCACCTATCACACCGTGGGACGGAAATACGCTCGGCGAAATGTGGGTGTACTGGTTACACCTCTGCCTACCCCTTCGGGGATTACAGGTGTGAGTGCGAATGTATGTATGTATTCGAAGTGGATGTAACTATATAAAAAAATCAAGCAAATTAAGAATAACCTTATGAATTGATATTTTTTCATTATAGTAACCATTGTGATAAAATGCGATTCATATCGATTTCACCTAAAAAATAGAAATTAATTTGTGGAGATTAGAATATCTTCCTATAAAAATAAATAATTTACAGATATAACGCAAATGAAACTTACGAAACAAAAATATATCTTATTGGAGACAAAGATACTAGAAACGAAAACCAAACTAGTGGTGAAGATAAACAAGATTGAAGATTTAAAATCGAATATGATTATGAAAGTCACTTTGTGAATAAAATTAGCCATAATGTATTGTGTTTTATTTAAACAATAACAATATACTTTTTAGTTTTATATCCTTTTAACATTGGTATTAATAGAAACAATATGTAAAATACAGGCAATTTGGAATTAAGTACAAATTTAACATTATGATTTTCTGAATCCAAATTTCTGACGTCAGGCATCAGTATATACCTTCTACTGCAATTATATAACTACTAGTCATAGATACCGCACAAATCTAACTGCTGCAATTCGCGACGTCAAGTAAATTTACTAATTGATAATTAATTCATTGTCAATTAGTAAATTCTTAGAATTCGATTAATTCTCCACTATGCTTCATTAATGAGTAAATAAATAATCTTCAAAGGCATCTCTGAGAAATAGTTGAATTAAAGTAATTGACGCCTCTGAGTGCGGCAGTTTTACATATAATAATTGCTATTAATATTTCCTAACATATCACAAAATAAATAAAACATGCTCACATAATAATCAGTAATCACACTTTTTCAGCAGCGTATCTTTTAACTCTTACTTTAAATCCGGACATAGTATATTTACTTTTAGAAACAAGTTCTTCTGGTTCCCCTTTTTCCTTAAGTGTTATTTCTTTCGGTTTTGTAATATGTTTCGATTCTTTAATATATAAAGCAGACCTATAATAAAAATTAAAATACACTAAAATCATACTTACTCGTACTTATTTCATTTCTCACAGTTCTAAACAGTGATTTTTTAATAATCCGAAACCTTAAAACTGATAACAGACTCTTTTCAGTATTTTCTTAGTCTATATAAGTCTAATCACTGAAAGCAATCGCTTTAGTTTAGTCATAAACTTTATTATATGAGAGACGCTTTAGGTACGCATCTAATAAATATATGGTTTCTTTGTAGACAATAGGAAGGGAGGGGATTTTACTTACAAAACTATTATGCTTAAATATTTTAGCCAAGTATCCTTTCCACTCTCTTGAGCCCGTCGTACCTGGTTAAAAATAATTTCCATGCGACCGGATCATGGGCCATCATAGACGCCGCAACCTTGCCTGCATCTTCTTTCTCCTTCTTAGTACATTTTGCGCAATCGTCTTTTAAAGCCTGGATGAGAATACCTGTTTTAAAAAACAATAATATTTGATTCAATAACAATTGGTAAAACCCTGATGTTTTAAGTCTATTAAATATAACAACTGAACCGTTAAAAACTCTCGACACCATCTAGGATATACTAAATTCTTATCGAGATCTATTCAATAAGCCCAAACATGATATGTTATCGAGGAGTTGGAAGCTACAGGTGGCTTGGTTGTAATAGCAGGTCAAGGCTGTCTAGTTAATAATACTCTCGAATAAATTTGCTTTCAAATAATAATCTGCATCCCAATCGAGGATACACAGACATTTAGACAAGGAGGTCAGAATAAGTTCTGACCTCTTTGTCGATATGTCTGTGTATATAAAACCCTTCTTCTTTATCAGAGATTTAAAATATCTATCCGTAACGAGGTATTATAAAAGAAAAATCAAATGCATATTGGTTCCTTAATAATTACTTCACATGTTTTAAAAAAGAAGAGTGTGAATAATACAAAGTGCGTGTAGTTAGTGTACCTACCTATTATTGTTTGTTTTGGGAAATTAACTTCGTATTTCTATCTAAAAGAATATTATTACTACATTACATTACATAATGCCTCGGTGGCGCAGTTGTAATGCGTACGCGTTACGACTGTGGCTGACGCTGAGGTCTCGGGTTCGATCCCCGGGTCGGGTAAAAGTGATATTGGGTTTTTCTATTACGAAAAGCTCAGTAGGTATCAGCCCGGAGTAATACATTACTACATAATTCATTACTGTTTACTACCATCATAAAACCAAAATTATAGCTAAGATATGTCTGAAATATTATTAATTTAAGTGTAAATTATAAATAACCCGATAATTTCAGCTTAAGATATAAAATGGCTTAAAATATTACCTTTCATCTGTCCCATTTCCTTGGAACAATGTCGATCGACGGACATCAAACATTTAACATCCTGCGCAGGCAACGGAGGTAGAGCTTCATTTAAATTAATTTTGCTCTTCAACGCATTTGATTTCTCCACTTCACTGACTACTTCATTGATCATTGTCAAATCTTCATCGCCATAAACCACATTAAAGCCAACACTTTTAATTCCATCGCTGTACGTTCTCTCAATACCAGGGGCAATAATCTCTGCTACAGAAAATGTTAGTGTTACAGAAAAAAATATAGAAGTAGACCACATTGTTGAAGTGGTAGCTCGTTCTGGTCTCTATGTTTGTTTCGATTCAATGACAGAGGCCGCAGCTATCGTTGTGATGCAACAAGACGTGATTTGTTACTGATCATCAGTTGATTTGTGTTCAACGCACATAATTAGGATTGTCAGATGCTGGCAACCAAATAGTCTGTAAAATATTCTTGTTTAATTTTCCCTGAGTAACGAGCAGATCGCTTTTTTATAGTAGATGTCGGTAAACGTGCAACTGGGTCACCTGATGGTAAGTGATCCCCACCGCCAATGAACATCGACAATACCAGAAGAATCACAGATGCGTTACCGATCTTAAAGGAAAGAAATGGAAATAAGGAAGCGGAAGAGAGATTTGGGATCTCCGGATACCTCACCGTACGAAACGCAACAGCAAGCTACTGCAACGTTGTTTTTTTGTGAGAATTTGGATTAACCCTAACGAGCCAGCCCACTCATGTTGTAAACAAAACTGTCTACAGCGTGGCTCTTCAATTTATAAAATACTGGCTTTTGCTCGCGGCTCCGACCGCGTGAACGGCCTTTTCTGGGATAAAAAATAGCCTATGTCCTAATCCAGGATATGGTCTGCCTGTATGCCAAATGTTACTTAAACCGTTCACAGCAAGGCGAGACTCAATTGGCGAACAAACGTTCAAATCACAAACTCGCAAATATCCAAACTTTCACATTTATAATAGCAGTAGGAACTACAAGAATCTATAAAAGACCGATTTCTAAATCCGAATATGTTTTAGCTAAGTATTATTCGTTGAGAAGTTTTCTATTATCCCCCGTACTTTTTCATGCAGATAACATGTATGACAACATGTACAACATAATGTATATAAGACCATATACTCTTGGGGTGAACCCTATCGAAAGGAATCACCAAAATCAATCTTTCGGTCCACATTTGGTGAAGATTCTGTGTAACATATATAAAATAAAAAAATACAGACGAGTTAAGAAGTACCTTTTGAAGTAACTAGAAAAAAATATAAATATAAGTTTATCCCAACAAAATGTTGCAAACACCTGAAAAATATGTTAAGTATTCGGGGCGCGCGGACCACCTTAATCAAACAACCTTCGTCACAATCAAGTATGCGTAAATAGTAAATAACGTTCCAATATCAAGTTGAGATATTTTTTTTTATGAGAGTGAGGGCAAACCGACAAGAGATTCACCTGATGGTAAGTGATCACCACTGCCCATGGACACCGTCAATACCAGTGGAATTATCGGTGCGTTGCCGGCCTTACAGATATCTATCTATGTATATATAAAAAAAACAACTATTGCCGTCCGTTAGTCTCGCAAAAACTCCTAAACGGCTGGCCGAATTTTGATTAAATATTTTGTGTGTGTTCGAGTAGATCTCTGGATGGTTTAGAATTAAATTGGCGCTGGAATCGGTTTCAAATGTATTAAAAAAAAACGCATATCACCCACACCGCCTCCCCTCAATATCTGAACCCTGTACAATAATTATATACTGCGGGTGAAACCATGCGGGACATCTATTATACAATAAATATATAATAATTTTCACGGAATTAGTTTATACAATACTGAAAATAGAAAGAAAATATATTTATTATTGAAGAAATATGAACAGTCAACAAAACAGAAATTATTTTCAATAAATTAAGTTGGTCCAACAACAGAATCCCTAATTTAGGAAAATATAACCTCTACACTATTTTTAAAAGACGTCTAAAACTGAAGAAGCTTTGAATGGTAAAGTCCCGCTGTAGACAGTGTTGTCTACGGCATGACTATGTAGGTATATAGCTATCACAAAAAACCAACGTAAAGTAGCTTGCTGTCTCAACAGCGAAACTCATTTCGTACGGTAAGTGAGATATCCGAAGGCCTAAATTCGAGGGAAGGGAAGGCCCTTCCTAAGCCTCTAGAGCCTAGACTCTACATTATTTTAATCGACTTAAAAAAAATCTTTTATATTTGTATGTATTTTTATTTATATTATGTGATATATCCACCAAATGTGGAAAGACTTTGATAATAATTTGTATGTTCGATAAGTGCCATAAGAGTGTACTCTAACGGTGCACCATTATGAATTTGGTTTACACTTGGAGACGAAGCCTGAGGCAAAAATTTGAAATTTCTCAATGAAAGATAGTACATAACAATACTAGAGCCCAGTATTATATACGTCCCACTGCTGGGCACAGGTGTCCTCTACTAACCTGTAAGGGCCACACGGTGGCCTAATACGAGTTCGGAGACTTCACATGCCTTCGAAATTCTTAAGACTTCTCAGGTATGCAGGTTTTCTCACAATATTTTCCTTCACCGTTAAAGCGATCGACGATTATTATTAATGGTAACTCGTTCAGTAGGCAGCGGCTTGGCATTGCTGAGGTCTATGGGCGGCGGTAACCACTTACCATCAGGTCAGCCACCTGGCTCGTCTGTCTATCTAAGCAATAAAAAAAAACTTTGAAAAGTCAGAGATGTGTGTCCTGGAGCTGGTTTCGAACCTGTGACTTCTGTCTCGACAGTCCGTACCACTGCCCACTAAGCCATCACCGCAATTATGTTGATCATCTTCTTAGTCATACAGAGTGGTTTTGGTTATTATATAGTAGTGGTATGGGCTGATATAGCTCGTCTCACTCTCTCTCGGTTGCTAGTCATTCTGGTACACTTGCATGAGCAAGGGACCGCCAATCGCTGATTTCGATGAACTCTGATGTTCCCATAATCGTCTCTTACGGCAGGCAAGCGATGATACCGGGGTAGAATTTTTGAAATGCTCCTAATCAATAGGGCAGGGGGTTTTCAGAAGCATGTTTCGACAAACGTCAAACAGTATAGTAAAATATATCTATTATAATATGTTAGATTATATAGACTGCCTCGGTGGCGCAGTTGTAATGCGTAGGTACGCGTTACGATTGAGGCTAACGCTGAGATCTCGGGTTCGATCCCCGGGTCGGGATATTTACGAAATGCTCAGTATCAGCCGGGAGTCTGGAATTTGTGCCCGGTACGGCGATAGGCTCGCCCCCTATCACATCGTGGGACGGAGATACCCTCGCCGAAATGTGGGTGTACTGGTTACACCTCTGCCTACCCCTTCTGAGTGCGTATGTATAATATGTTAATAGTATAATAGAAGGATTCTGAGTACGAAAAAATATAGGTACATCTTTAAATTCATAATATTATGTTTGGTATTTTGCGGAAGTTAACCAACCGGGCCCATTGCTAACAATCTGTAGCAATTTACAAAAATAAAATATTATTAGTCCATAAAACTGTTTACGATATTTTCATATTTTTTATAAACCCACGCCTGTATTGCGGAAGAGGCAGGCAAAGGTAAACAGTATACTCACAGTTCGTCGAGCTTTTTACCGTTCCATGATGTCATAGGTGAGGCCGACGAGCCTGTCGCCATATCGGACATAATAGTGCATAATAAAGTAGAAAAAAATAATAACAATTAAGAATTTTGAATGGGACGTACGTACAGTACATACTTCCATTGAAGTTATGTGATTCTTAATTTTTAATCTTAATTAAAAATGTTAATTTTTTACGATTTAGTAAGAATTTCAAAGAGGTTTGCAAGAATTCGTAACAAGTGGAAATCCGATGTCTCTGCCTGCCCCTATGGGAAACAGACATAAGTCTATGTGTGTATGTATGTAGTACCGATTTGCATACAAAATTCTTTGTTTTCTCTCTCTTTCTTTTTGGCTCTCCGGGCCTCATCGACCACAGATTAAAATAAGTACATAATCTAATGTATAACACCGCTTTATAATTGAATCTTATTCAATCGCTCTTTTGTATTTTCCAAAATTCTCGAATATTGCCGACTAGCATAATTAAATCCTAATAACTACCTATTAGGTGTGGGCGTTATTGAACGACTCTAGTAGGTAGTACCTAATGTACATACTTAGGTCCCTGTAGTGTAGTTTAGTTGGTATCATTAGTCATGTTCTACTTGTCCTGTTAAATAAGTGGTACCGAACTAAAATGAAAGGACACGAGCGTAGCGCAGTACTTTTTTATAATTCACGCCTCTGGGTGGGGTTGCTATTGTTCATGAGCAGGCGAGGAACCTTTCCACTTGGCGAGTAACCTGCTCGTCTCCTTATTCGAGCTATAATAGATACAATATGTTTATAGTTAAAGTTATATTGGGTATTTATATGTATATTACGAAATGCTGTCCGGAGTCTGGAATTATGCCGGCTATAACGATACTTTCGCCCCCTATCGCATCAATTTAACTACCTACTTTAGGTCCGAAGTTTTCCTTTATGTAGAAATATACAGATACCGGCTGTATATTTTTTTATTGCATTGGTCGGCAAACTAGTAGATGGGTCATCTGATGGTAAGTGATCTCCACCGCCCATTTACGCCCACAATACTAAAAGAATCATGGGCATGTTGCCAACCTTAAAGGAAATTAAGGGATTGGGAAGGGAATTTGGGCCTCCGGATATCTTATTCACTGTACGAAACGCAGCAGCAAGCTGCTACTTTACGTCGGTTTTCTGTGGTACAGTGGTAACGACCCGGACAAAATTGTCTACAGCGTGGCTCTACCACTCTTCAAAACTCATTTTCTAAAACTTAACAAATTTCAGTGTAGCACTCTTCAAAACTCATTTTCTAAAACTTAACTTATTTAAGTGTATACCTTGAACTCCTTTCGAACCCGCAACTTCCTTCTCAGCACCACTTTACCACACCCCTTAGGTGATCGACTTTTTTCATATCACCCATGAAATTAAAACAATTAATTCATTCAAAAATAACATTTATTGTTATGAACTTTTTTTTAACACCACCTCCATTATACTAGAAGCCAGTGCCATATTTAATTTACTTTGAGATTTCATAGACAATATGCCCAATAACGCTTTAAACACTTTAACTTTTCCATCTTTATACTGTTTTACTAATTTTGGATTATTCTCTACTATTTCAATGCACATTTTGGTAATTTCTTCTTCATCTGTGACTTGCATCCAGCCTTTTTCTTTAACCATCGTTAAAGGAGATAGATCATCGTCGGCTGAATTCAAAAGTTCGTCTATAACATTTTTAGCTGTTTCTAAATTTATTTCATTCTGTAAAAGCATATCAGTGAGTTCTCTAATCTGTTTTACTGTAATGATACAGTCATCTACATCTATTTTTTTCTTATTAAGTACCATTAATAATTCGTTTAGTAAGAAGTTTGAAACTTTTGTAGGATTCCTTGGTTCATCTGTTGTTAGCTCATGGAAATATTCTAGAAGCGTGGGTTCGTTAACGAGTTGTATGGCTGCGTCAGGCCGTAGTTGGTATTGTTCTATAAGATTCAGACGTGTCTGTTCAGGCAGCTCTGGTATTTGTTCTTGTATTAGTGGTACGCTGATAATATCTTGGTGGTGTTCTTTAGTGTTTAGATTGACACGGAGCGGCGGTAGATTGGGTTCCGGCATGTACCTTAAAAAAAGAATTATATTATTAATCTCAATTTAAAGTGAATACTCTATTTTCTATATGAAAATATTTCATAGTCATACTCCTCTGGGATTATCGCGAAATCACAAAATAGAAACAACAATTAAGTTACTTGGAATACACATTTATTAATTAGTAAATCTTCATTATATCACTAGGCAATAGCCTAATTAGCAAATAGTTATATATGTTATTATCGATTATAATCTTTCTTTCTTTCTTTCTGCCTAGAGTTGTCCCGGCCTATGTAGTTGTCCCACATAACGACTCTAGTACTCTAGTAGACTCTAGTATTTTTTTTAAATAAAATTTATTTTCAACTTTTGAGCTAGCTTATAAAACGTCTAAAAAGAGATTTAATAAACATGTTTATGGTTTAATATTATCTTTTATTCTGAGGTGTGCCACTCTTAACACTAGGTTTTGCTGGCGGCTCCACGTGGAAGATTTTGCCGTCATATAGCCGTGATTAAAGTGCCCGTTTTTTTTTTTGATGATTTGGGTACAAACCGTGGACTTTTATCTGCTATTTATAAATTGAATTTGAATGTGCATATAAACCTTCCAGAAGAAAGAAAAACAAACACGTATTCGGCCCTTTCTGATACACATTAATACAAAACAACTTGTTTACTTGATGAGCAAATTTTGTACAAATTTAATTTACTTCATAATTAGATAGAGAATAACTACCTATTATAAGGATTTTTTAATTTCATATTGATTTCATACTTTCAGGATATTAACAGAATAAAACTAAATTGCTCACAATAAAAAAAAAAATATGAAGCAGGAAGCACATTAAACTAATTAAGGTTAATTGTACGACTTAATGGCGCGTACGTCACAAAAAAGAATTCACGTCATGTAGGTCATGTTTTTGATACATAATACCAGCCCTCTATTACCACGTCCCATTGCTCGGCATGGGCCTCCTCTACTGAATAATAGGGGTTAGGCCTTAGTCCACCCTGGCTTCTTGTGGTTTGGTTATTGTTGAAATTACTAACTTTTAGTGAAGGAATTTTCAAATTGGGTGAATAAACCACTGCACAAAGGTGTTATAGCCTTTTCTCTCCGATTTCACCCCCTTAGAGGTGGAATTATTTCTTCAAATTTAAATAGACCATCCGCTCAGTAAACTATCGAATTCAAAAAGAAACATCCAAATCGGTCAATATTAGGCGAAGTTATGCTTCAAGCATACATAGAACTACAGACAAATCTTATATGTGTCTCACCTGTAATCTTGGACGACTTCTTTGTCTCGCATGGATATGGTAACTCTTTCAGCTGCATCCCAGGACCGAGTTTCGTTAATGATGCGTCCGCCATTTTCCAAAATCACTCTCTGCCTTTCAATCTCATGCCGAATCGCACCCGCCACACCACGAACCGATCCAATGTTCTTTATCTGAAAAGCAGAGTTAGCAATAATTAAATAATATAAATGATTAAATATATCATTACAGGCGGTAGAGTCACCCTGTTATCAGTTTTTTCTACAGCAACACTGTACGAACTTATTCACGCCTGTAATCCCCGAAATAATACCAAATCCACCCGGCCCCTGGCCATCAAGCAGAAAGAAAGCTGTTTACAGTTTTAATAATGTTCACATTTGGTATAAGTACGATTAACTATAAAAAATACATAATTTATACCTCAGTGCGGGTTGAGAGTGGATCCCCGGGACGCCGTAGCGACACATTAGCGTCGACACGAAGCGCGCCCTCCTCCATGCGACCCGTGCACGCGCCCAGACGCTGCACGATCAACACCAACTCCTTCACCAACGCCGCAGCTTCTTCGCCATCCTGCACATCAAACATTTCACACATGAAGCATTATTAATAGCAGGCTCGCGCGATTTTAGTTCATCAACTGTCTTTAATTATAGATAGGTATATATTAAACATGCAGGCAAACCAAGTAGCCTATTAAGTAGATCATTTATTTAAATTGACCTTTGCATTTAAATATTCTCTAAATTAGTACCAAAATAGGTGCAGTTCTTTACTTACTAACCTCTAAGTCAGGCTCAAATACAAGTTCTATGAGCGGAGCACCAGCTCTGTTTAGGTCTACTAGGCTCTGCTTCAGTTCAGTGTCATGCAGTGACTTGCCACTATCCTGCTCAAGCTGTATCTGCTTGATCTTAGAACTCTTCCTGTAGGGCTTCTTGTGAATACCAGGTGTGAAAACCTGAAAAGAAAGAAAGGTATTGTTACTCTAATGACTATTTTCCTTATGGCCAAGTAAATGTTATTTAACAGATAAAATATAAGACACCTTTCTTTTTGTATGGCATTATTATTATCCTGGCTTAATGTCAGGGTCCACCTTCCCATATAATAGATTTGACAGTATTTGGTATTTTAAAAGGCATCCCGCCATCTGACTCCACAACCCGCAATGGGAACTCAGCGTCGTCAGTGTAAAGATAAAATAAATAATTATCACAATTAAATAATTATTAATAACAGTGTATGCTAAATTGGTATTTTCTAAATAATTGTCTGTTAAATTTGTTATCATGCAGATAACATTTCAATGGGCATTGTGTAATCAGCCCTAAATATCTCTCAGTTAAAATTTAATTATATCTGTAATTTTATTGAACTTTCTAGATGTACAAATAATTCACCAGTGATTTATAGTGTTTGTGACTGCCTCGGTGGCACAGTTGTTATGTGTACGCATTACAGCTGAGGCTGACGCTGAGGTTCGATCCCCATGTTGAGTAAAAGTGATATTGGGTTTCTCTACTACAAAATGCTCAGTATCAGCCCAGAGTCTGAAATTGTGCTCGATAAGGCGATAGCCTCGCCCCCTACCACATCATGGGACGGAGATACGCCCGGCGAAATGTGGGTATACTGGTTACACCTCTGCCTACCCCTTCGGGGATTACAGGCGTGAGTGAGTGCGTAGATTACATTACTACATGATTCATTACTGTTTACTACCATCATAATACCATAATTATAGCTAAGATCCGACTGAAATATTATTCAACGTAGTGTAAATTATAAATTAAGCAGATTTGAGGTTATAACCAAAGTGTATACCGTATAGAAGAAAGGTACGCGATAGTTTTTATTTTCGATGCTATTTCGTATTCCCGAACCGGGGACCGGGACCCAGGAAAGAAAAAATAATAGCGTTTCGGATATAATTTGTTAAATTTTCACTCATATTACCTGAAAATTAATAACCCCATCGCTAGCCAAGGGCGCTCTTTGTTGTGTTATTTGATAACCGGCCGGCAGATCGGCATAAAAGTAATGTTTTCTGTCAAAACTCGACACTTCTTTGACCCTGCATGAGAGGGCCAAAGCGGTCTTAATGCCTAATTCCACACATTTTCTGTTTAATACTGGTAATGTTCCGGGTATAGCCGCATCAAATAGTGATACGAAGTTATTAACAACACCACCAAATGTGTTTTGAGCACCAGAAAATAGTTTCGATTCGGTATTCAACTGTGCGTGCACTTCTAATCCAACCACACTTTGCCACTTATCACTGGACTTTGATACTATATTACGTTTATTTATCAATGCACTTTTAACATTTAAACAGCGACATAATTTAGTAAAACGCATATTGTTTGCTTAATTCGTTTTTATTTCTTTGTTACAAGTCTACTGCTGTCCACTGCACAGCTGTTTTTGACATGAAAAAAACATTCCGCACCCACAGATAAATAACTTTATTATGGATGCACGATATATCGGTGAGTGGTGACTATCTATACTATACAGAGAGATATGAAGAGTCGCTATCTACCAGCTAAAGTTTTCATCATATTTTCAAGCACGAGTTGTGTAACCGGTTTTTATTTACAACTACGATTTATAACAACTGTTGTATAAAACACCTTGTATATCAAAAACGTGAGTACAGATGGCGCTATAATTATGTTCTATATATTTATCTTATTTAACAGCAGATGGCGCTCTACGGCAAATTCATTAAATGTTTTATTTTCAATGACCTAGAAAATCACGATTCCGTTGCGAAATAGTATTTCTCCGGTGTAGATTTAGGTACTTTAATTAAGCAAAAGAACAAATTAATCAATGTATTACTGAACTGGTTAGTATTAAAAATGCAAAAAGATTTCTTACATTTCCGTAAACAAAAACATTGTGAGCATTTTTCAAGAACACGTTTTACTGAATGTAACGTTAGCACAAAATTGAACTTTTGGGTAAAAAATAAAATCACATTACATTTAATAGAACTTATATTAGTTTAGGTAGAGTCAAGAAAAGGAGCTCTTGCAGCCACATGACAAGTCCCACTCTTCCATCTATACGTTCAACCAAATAATAATTCCAAGCACCAAATGTTGGTCAACCACATTAGACACTATTAATTTAAAACACAAATAAATTTTAGATCGGTAAAATAATAATAAATGTTCTTAATGTAGGTAATTAGACTTTGGCAACAAAAACATAATAAAAAACAGGACTTACCGAATTATTTCCTTTGTCCGATAGGTAGAACTGGGGGATGTAATAATTTTGGAAAAGTGTCTTCCTATTTTAACTTACAATAAATACGAAATAAGCACTTAAAACATAACAATTGCATTGATAGTTTGACTAATTAACTTATAACTAACGATTATCGAATAAAATAAAATATCACATGTTTAAAAGTATAAGTTTTCTCCAAATCCTAAACTATCAAGCCCGTTACAACTTCGAATAAAAATGAGAAAAGGTATAGAACAACAAATGCCAAAGTGGCCTCGGCGATGGAGTACATTTTGTGTGATCTTTTTTTCAAAGAAAAGTAAATGTTGGACTTTCCACGACGTAGCGCGGTGAACGTTCGATCGATTGCGAAGCTAAACGAAGTATGACCGCCAGTCAAAACAACGTAGTAGTATACAAGAAACCTTGACATTATTACGCTAACAAATTACGTTGTACACTTACTCTTAAGAATATCCAAAGTAGTTGGAGAACTATTTAATTTAGTACAATAACGTACACACCCACCTACTGATAAAATATTATAATGCTATTAGGTATTTATCTACATAGGTACCTATCAAAACTGACTACCGCAGTGGTATCAGTATACCTACGTCATAATATGGAAACGAATGCATGCACGAACCACTTTAAGTACCTACACATTTCCTTTATCGCCGTGCTGTTAAAAACGTAATAAAAGAAAAATAATTCCATTCAATTATTCTAGAAAAATCATTTTCTTTATATCTATGCGTAGGTACCACATGGTGGGCTCAGCTTTCCTAATTCCCCTTTTCTATGTCCTCGACGACGTCTTCTGGAACATATAGCTCTCTCTCGTTTCACATCTCTTTTCACATTAAATCCTTCCACCTTATTTTGTCAACAACTGGATCTTTGATCAAGGATAGATAGTTGATTGATGTTTCTAGAAACATACATTATACATGATCTCACCCCTATGTCCCCAAGGGATAGGTACCCGTAGTGGAGCAGCTAGCCAAGGATAGCTGATCTTATTTCCATCCCATGATGTGATAGGAGGCTATCGCGATATCGAAGGATCAATTTGTAGAAAGGAGTACCTATAATTTATTGTCACACAATAATTCCAAAACATTACAAAACGTGTATCGCACACTCACATGTAGATGTGTAAATTGTAACTTACATTTTCAATCCAATACAGATAAATGAATTGGACTTTGATCTTTTGCATGAATTAACATGTTGCCACACACACATGCATTGTCCATATCCGAATAACATTAACGAAGCTGTTTAGGTATTTAAAACGATTGCTTTGTTGTGATCATTAGACTTTGAAACCGACTTAATGAACCGCAAACCACAACTCTGTTGACTATTCGATCTCTCCAAAGACCATGGTACAGTGTTGGGCCACCAGAGTATGACTAAGCTAAATGACTAAAATACTACATCCTTGTATCCTTGTAGGAAGTAGGAACTTCCTTCTCCTTTTTCCTCTACCTGCCCTTATCCCACTCGTAGTAGGGTTAGCGCCAGTGGCGGATCCAGGATTTTGGTTTGGGGGGAGGGCTCGACCCAAAATTAGAATAAAACAAAATTAAATATACTATACCTACGTAAAATGGAATAAGTAAGCAATGAAAATTATATTGTAGGTAGTACTCAGAAAGTAGGATATCAAAATGTATTTGAAATTTGTCAGTGGACCCAAATGCTTTTGGGGTGGGGCTAGAGCCCTTGAGACATATCTCGGGATGATGAACGCAGTCCAGTGCTAAATAGTGCTTTGTAATTCAAAGTTTTGTGTGGTGTTGTATCTGTTTATTAGCAGGCGTGGCGTTTACCATCAGGCGAGCGCTGATCGTTTCATCTTTCAAGCAAAAAAACACATCAACAAAAATATAAATAAAAACTATTCTTTTTTGTACTCAGATTAAATGACCTATACCTACATATAAATAAAATTGAAGTGCTTGTCAGTAATTTCGGAATAAAAGCTTTTTGCTAAGCTCCTATGGTTATAAACAAAAAAAACATTAATTCTGTATGTTTGTCCGGAATCTGGAGTACTTAGTATGTACGGATTAATCTCCGAAATGGCTGTAACGGTTTTGACGGGACTTTTATTGACAGATTCAGGACTTTGCAGGGAACAATTTACGTAACTTTTTATATCTGAAATATTTTAGGTACGAACAGTAACATGCATGTGGGTGGAACCGCGAGTTTC
The DNA here is from genome assembly GCA_905332985.1 of Mimas tiliae. Lineage (NCBI taxonomy): Eukaryota > Metazoa > Arthropoda > Insecta > Lepidoptera > Sphingidae > Mimas > Mimas tiliae. The sequence continues at coordinate 8,335,742 of HG995256.1, read as the reverse complement.
AGTTAAGTTATACGTAATAATGAATTAAATCTCCAAGTCTTCATACTATACGAATTATCAACGGAACACGCGTTGTTATTATACTTTTTTTTGAGTAGCAACCGGAGCTCTAGTGGGTTTTTCCTAAGCCAATGGTAAAAACAGCGTCTTTTGTGGTAATATTTAATTTATTTAATGCGTCGCATTTTATTTAATTGAATAACTTTTTATTTTAACCGCATCTGTGTTAATATAAATTACTGTCAGTTTGGTATTTTCCGTTGTTGCTTTTTTTGGAGATATCAAGCATACCACAATACGAAGGGCGTAGGAAGATAATGGCCAGGGTGGTCTATCGCTAAGCACCTTCCAGATGTCCATATTGGTATTTATTAATGGTAACCTGGAAATTTGAAAATTTACCCACTCCAGAAGAAGATTATACTTATTCGATAAGTATTACGATTCGATTTCAGATTCGATAATACTTAATTTCGTAACTATCCCTTTTCTTCAAGGACGGAAACTCCTCCCTGATTTTTCTACTATCGTGGATACATGGGCAGTGGATATCACAACAGGTGACCCACGTACTCGTTTGCCGGCTTTTGCTATAAATATATATAAATTTCATGAACATCAATGTTTTCTCGTCTGATGGCAATGGCAGCACCAAAAATAACAATTATGTAAAGACCGAATAACAAAAAAAATAAGCAACTATATTTTTATGAATAACAAAGGACCAAATTGTAACGTTGATGTCTGTAACATTTATCTTCGCAAACTTGTAACCATATACAAATATGACATTGTCTATGTTTGTAACCCTGCTGCTGAATCCTGCCGTGTATCATCATAATTTTATTTTTGAACTTATTGTAGTCCTTTTCTTCTTCTCCCACCTGCCCTCATACCACTAGTAGTATGTTACAGAAAGACTGGGCTTATAGTTTTCCGACCGGCCGCCTGCCTCACGTCAACACCTCTGGGGAGAAAACAGCTAGGTGTTGTGTAGTCCACAAATATTTGTCTCGGTGCGGAAATCAAAGCCTTTCGCTTCACAGCAGGCTATTCGCCCACTGCGCCACGGAGGCTATCAATATATATACATACTTTTTTTTTAATTTAGTACAGTTATTTAATTGTACTACTGATATTGTCTTTATTTTAAAGCGATGCGGAAATTGTTGAATGTGAACTTCGAATAATAATTATGATTTGATTGTTTTTTAGACATCAGTAATCGCTTTACAGATAGTAGATGATATAGATAGAAGATGTTACACAGCACCTATATGCCCTAAGGTGTGATGTGATATGGTCATTGGCTCTGACGGGCACAAATTGCAATCCCGAGCAACTCACGATTGCTTTCAACCTCACGGACTCTCAACTTCAGTATATTGATACTAGACCAAGCTACCTACCAACCTAGAGGCGAGGCATGTTAAACATAAGGGCGCTCTTTATTTTGAGTCGCTAACGCGTTCGGTCGGGGGCTCGCTTGCTTTCGAGCATATTTATCATGATGACTGAAACATAAGGGCGTGAAAAGTTGATGAAATATTACTAAGTCACTATTATCAAAATGAGAAATAAACAAATGGCGTAAAAATATGGTTTATTTCGTTTAAACAATGTGTATAAATTATTTGTAGAACATGTACAATATAAAACTAAGTATGTCCATTACATTGTATGTATAATTTGTATTAATTTATATTAATACAAGCCGGCATAACTGGAAATAACGACACAGACAACAAAATTATCTGTATGAGTAGAAATAAATTAGTTCAAAACAAGGATACGAGATAATATAATATTTATCTACTTACATACTTGGTTTTCCTACATAGTCACAAGTAGGTATTAGGGTCTCTCCATACTACGACAGAACGGAATGAAACTGACCTCGGCGATCCTAGGTCCATTATCGGTCGGTATCGTAGAAGTATGTTGGGACTTGGGACCCTTAAAAAGTGCAAGGTTTATAATTCGTGAAACGTGAATCGATTTTAAAACATGGTAAAAAAAGAAGAACAAATAGGGGTCTCATCACTATCGGCGATTCTTCGGACGGACTAGCTGCTAGGAAATACACAAATAGAGAATGTTCGTTATTTTTATGTTTCATATTTTGATGGTTATTCGAGTACGTCGTAATGATATACTTACTCGCACATGCGGACTCGTAAATAGGTGTCAGCTGTCAGGTGGTAGAGGAAAAAAAATTACAATATGTTCTTTGAATAATGATGATATTATCATTCACTAGTCGTTGATTTTTAAAGCAAGAGGAAAATCATGTAAGGTTGCCTCGTAATTTAGCTCTGTATGCGACATTGTTACCGCAAAATGTATCATGCACGTATCTATTATTATTTTATTTAGATGGTGAAATCGAAAATAATTATTTATTATTTTGTTTTAATAATAAAACTTTTTATTGCAGACTAAAAAGTCCATAGTGTTAGTTGATACAAAAAATAACTTATAAAAACTGTTATTAGACGGTTATTAGTAAAAAGATGCTGTTTATATTGTTTATAGTATTATAAAAACTGGAAATGCTAGAGCCATGCACAATTAGTAACAGGCGCACGGTGCAGCCGTATCCAGTGCAAATAAATAAAAAAAGAAATCAATAAATCAACAGGGTTTTCTAAAATATTTTTATAGCGGTTGGTTCTAATATTTGTTAAAGTAATTGTGTCATTGTATCTGTTATTTTGAGTTCTACCTTTATAAAGTTGTTTACTCAATCGACTAACACTTAAAAATATTTATGCTTTGTACATAGCATTATATTTTCCAGGATTGACGTAAGGCAGGCAGCCGATCGTAAAAACTACAAGCCAAGTCTTTCTGTAACATGTGCTAAAAAGCATGCTACGTCAATCCCACTGCAAGTGGTATAAACGCAGGTGGGAGAAGAAGAAGCCTAAGCACTATATTATTTAAGGGGTATATTTTATTTTCATTCTATGTTCGGGGAGCTGTTTATTTAGAAATTAGGTTTAAATATAAGTAGATAGATGTCAATTACAATTTACAAGTACAAGCTAGGGACCACATGCGGGAAGAAGCAATCGCAATACACCATTCATGACAATATTACCTACTACTATGCTCATTAGTTAAAATATTTTTAATTAAAGTATGCGTGCTACTGCGGAATAAATAAAAATAATAATTATGGTTTCATTTATTGAACAACAAAGGAGAACTCTTGGTAAATAGCTATTGCAGCGATAGTTACTATAGCGCCGGGGAACGTGGAGTAGATTGCTGGAACACTATCTTATATTAGGGGTGGTGAGCTAGATATTGCTGAGGACATTCGGACAATCCAGTTTATTTTAAGCAATATTCAAAAGGAAGCATATATCAGCTATATTTCTATGTTGATGAAGTTTATTGCATTGTTGGTCGTAGGAAAGACGAAAGTGAAATGAATTGAAAATAATGATAATAATAACAGCCATAAAATAATAGGTCTTTACCTATGAAATTTCCGTTTTGTAAGAAAAAAGTTAAGTAAGTAAGTATTTTTTTCCACATTTTTTTATTTCTATTAATCAAAGTAACCCATGCTATCGATGCATTTTGCCAGCGCAGTGGCAATTTCTCGATGCCCTTGTTGAAGAAATCAACTGGACGAGAGACAACGAACTATTCAAAGGCATTTAGTACTGCCTCTCGGGTTTTTTTTCGCTAAGAATTTGTGCTAAGTTAGGCAGTATACATATTACACGACTATATACATATTGTGCATATATTTTAGAAAGACTATGCACTCTCTTGCCCGTTATGTTAGTATGAGTATATAAACATATTATGTATACCTATTACTTTTTGGTCGGCAGTAAACAAAATATTGTATTAATTTAATTAACAGGTTTCTTTAAAGCTGGAGTACTTACTAAAAAATCCATAAAAATTCAAGTAAAAAGACGATATTTTATGCCGATGCTTCTGGTACATGTATAAATTCCTTCAAAAATTAGTCACCATAACCATTTATGCCAGTTTTTATAATACAATCTTATTATATTGACCAAAATATTCTATGTCGTTATAACTCATGCTCATAATAGACTTGGAATTAACATTTTCGTAATGTTAATGGCTTCGATACTGGTTTTGATAATCATTTTTACGTCATGTAGGTATGTAGGTACTGTATTTGTGTACGTCAACATCTATTAAAGTAGAAATTAGATAGAGTATCACCCCTGTGTATATATTGTCTCATAATGCGGTCATGTTATATCTAATTTCTAAGCAATAGGTACTTGAGTGTACTGACACACTTTAGAAATGATATAATTAATATGTTTAACGAATGGTAGTCCGGGGGGTATACGTAGATATACACTCAAGCTGTGACCCTAAGTGTTTTTTGTAATAATGAAGTAGCTTGTCACGACTTAACTTCCTTCCACCTCCCCTTATTCCACGCGCAGTAGGATCAGTGCAACATGCTTTTAACACATGTTACAAAAAGATCTGACTTGTAGTTTTTGCAACCGGCGCGGCGGCCGCCTGCCTTACGTCCAACCCAATTTTATCTCGGTGCGGGAATCAAACCCACGGCCTTTCGCTATATAGCCGGCTACTCGCCCATTGCGCCACGGAGGTTATCAACGCTACGACGACCACGACTAACACAGTGGAAATACCATAGCATAATGCTGTCTTACATACACAAGTATTATTATTATTTATTTTTATATCATTAAGTACCTTTTGTTATCGTGTGACTAGTGTATAATTTCTGTTTCTATGCAAATTTATTGACACCAATGATTTTAATGTATACTACTATAGGCGGGACAGGAAGCGTGGGATGGGTTCTAGTTGAAAGCAAGTGAGAAGGTAATATTGAGTTACGATCAATTGACCGTAACTTAGTGGCGCAATTTCTATATACCGCGCAGCTTCTCTAGTAGTATACATCAGTCTTTGATTGACACAACTTAACTATTATTGATATTACGTGATCTGGCTTGACTTGTGACACGAAGGCAATAGTCTTCGTAATTATCCCTTTCCTTACTTCATCACTTACCATCACGTGACCCACTTGCTCGTATGCCGAACTATGCTAAAAAACACCGTAGTTTCGAAATGTAGAGAAGACATTGACTTTAACATACAAGAAAGACATTCAATATTATTCGGTGAATATTGGTTTTAAGTCACGACACTCGCTAATTGTCTTCAGACAATTTCCATGGAAAAAATTTAGAAACACAAATATTTTTGCAACAATTCAGCCAAACAACTCCTAATTTAAACACACAAGATGAACTGTCTAGGATATATTTAATTAAATTTACATTATCAATTTATTCTTATACGCAGATTACTCACTAAATACTGTACCTACACCACGTGAATAACCTTGACGATTTACGTCATACAAAAGTCTACCAGAACGGGGGTTTCCGGCCACCGAAATGCAGCGTTTTTAATGGATTTTATATGTCATTTCAACTGTTTGTTTAGAATTTTATAAAAGTAATATCAAGTTTTTTATAGTATCACAAAGTTGGTTGAGTCTTAAATTATAATGCTATTATGTGTGAAAAATCTCCGCGAACAATTAACTTTATTTTTGTACAATAGTAGGTACATCATCCGTTAATTATTTGCAAGTGATTTGTCTGTCTGCTACCACGTAACAGCTAATCTCTGCTAAAGACAATGAGATATAAATAAGAGTATTCATCGATGACAAAATACCTAGTTGTTCAGATAATTTCATTTATAATAACCAGCTATAATATAACTATTATTAGTATAACCATTGGAAAACTGTACGAAGGAGGCGCCTCAGAAATAAATTATTTAATAGAGGCAATGCATGCACGGATCAAAATAGAAAATTTAATGTTGCTGGCTTAATACTACTACTTTTTATCACCAATGCATATTACATAAAGATATTTCTGTTAAGGATATTGCTGACTAAATCCAAGTGAGGAGGTCTGGCCCATCAAGATCAAAATGAAGAGACGGCGAGATTATAATGCTCTGAAAAGTTACAAAGCACTTGAGCAAAGCGAAGGTACAAAATTTCGATGGCTACAAATATTCCTAGATGACAGTTTCAGGCGGAATTTAATTTCAGAGATTTGTTAACCGTACAGATAAAAACTATGCTATTTGAATGATAAGGAAAGGTCGCCTCCTAACTTATATTATGAATAGTAGGTACAATGTATACATACGAAATTATGTTTTAGTAGTAGGTGGTAAGGAAAGCCTTACCACACTACTGTTCACTACCGTTTACTTAGTGGTACCGACCACCGTTTTGTTTATTTCTGCCGCCAAGCAGCAATGTGTAAGCACTGTTATATTTAGGTTGAAGGACATTGAACCAGTAAAAGAACTGGGCATTACGAAATTTAACAAGTTATGTCTCGGGGTGACCAACGCAGCACGGTGCCAGGCAGTACTTTGTAATTCAAAATTCTATGTGGTGTGGCTTCTGTTTATGGGCCAGCGACCTGCCTATTAATATATAGGATCTATAGTCCAACTGATTCTAGAGAAAAAAGCAAAGATAAAGATAGCCTGACAGACTTTACACAGTTCTTACAGAATAATAGCTCGATAGTCGAAGACAATATTAACGTAAATGATATTTACTCGTTAGGCGATTTCAACGTTCATCCTAGAGCGTTGATAAGTTGACTTGACAAGTTATTAGAATTTTGTGATGACCAAATGTGGATTTGTATTGACATAAATATTTTACATAGAATCTGAGTCAAACACATTCAGATATATTGTGTGTATGGATGTATATGGAATATATGGTATGTGTATAGAAATACGAGATGTTTAAGTTGTGTGGTCACGGAAGCTTCAATGACAACAATAAAACATGTCTGAATAAAACTTGGCTATGTGTGGTCTGACCATTTCCCTCTTTTCATAGAATGTGACCTAGCTAAAGCACGTTGTTGTAAGGGCAGCGCAGACGTACATAATATAATATAGGGAGAGCGAACTGTTGAACAAATTGAACGCTATCATTAACTTTGCCACTTTCAATTCTTCTTATTGTAGTGCCTCTCCAACTAGTGAAGGTTGGCAGTCAGCTCATCATACTGTCTTTTATCCTTTGCGAGACGAAATAGTTCAGCAGCGCTCGCTATCCCTGTCCACTCTCTGATGTTCCGCAGCCATGACTTTTTCCTTCGACCAACTTTTCTCTTACACTTTCAATTATGAGACATTAATTTTCCAGTTGAACTCTCTCAATTTTGTGACAGATTGAGTTCAAATGATGTCAACGATGCATCCCGCTATAATAATTTCAGCGCCAGTTTTGAAACATGGTAAATCACCATTATGTATCATGTTCCTAGAGACGTTCAGATAGGGCAGTTTATAAATATTTGAGCCAAAATTAATGTAATTAGACAGGCTTTACAAATAAACTGCATCAAGACTCAAGGGTTCAGTTATAAATAAACAAACGCCGGTATTTTTTTGAGCTCGTTTTGATCGCTTACTATCAAAATTCTAACCTAACCTAACCCACAAGCTATGAATATTGATAGAATAAGTGTCTCAGTTACCTCGGGCAGAATGTCATTAGCGAGGCATTTTGGATACTAGCGAGCGTTTATAAACATCCGATTTTTTAAATGAGAGTGAAGGGGCCCACATATCGTATAGCAAGTGGAAATCCCTTGTCTCTATCCCTATGGGAAACAGGCGTCAGTCTATGTATTTATATTATACATTATATACTTAAAATCTATACCAATACATTAAACACACAGTAAACTATTTGATAAGTACTTTGACGAGACGAGCAGCGCTCTATATAGACGTAAGGCCAAAGTTCACGAAACTCAGCTATTGTTTCCCGGTAATCGATTCAGACCCTACACATAGGTATTTAAAGTACTATTAATCGGGACAATACAAAAACAATTACGTAATTCTTTACAAATTAGGTACGTTTACTTTGTTAAATGTGAGTACTAGTATACATACATACATAAAATGAATATCCAAACTAACTACTATAGTAATATACTAGGAGTATTATATTATATATAATAAGGGACTATTTTACAGCCAATTTAGGGAGTATTAATTTGATATGTCTTCTCTATATACATTGGAAGCGTGATAATTTTGTGTTTAGCTCCATTATACATATTTTGTTTAATAAATAATTAATGTAAGTACATTGTAAAACTGGTTCAAATGCAAAAGCATCTCTGTCTGTTATATTCAGGAAAATATAACGTTCACAATTGCATAGAGTTACAGACAAGTGTGGTATTTTTATAAAATGTCATGATTCAAACTCATTGGGCTTTTCCCAAGTAAATACTAATATGTATGTAGTACGTAATTACACCATCAGATAATTATACTTAATGTCCAATGCATATTTCTGCACCCTAAAAGCATACTGTCGTAAGTCATAAAATACTATGTTATGACTTACGCCAATATGCTTCTGAGTGAAGATTTATATTCAATTATATAGAATATTCCTGTACAGTGTGGTGCATTGGTCTAATTCTAGACAAAGATATGAAATCTTAAGGTGCATCCACACCGCTGTTACCTATTGTGGAGTACATTTTTCCAACATGATAACATTTAAGGAACGTTCTGTTAAAATTAGTAAAGTTTATTTTACAAGAAAGAGGGGGCAACCAAGCAAGGCGATCATGGCTAATGGTACGTGATCACCGCCGCCCGTGAGGTTTGGGCATCTACAATACTAGAGGAATCTTAGATCTTAGAGGTGCGTTAACAGTCTCTATGGAAAACTTATTGTTGTCAGGTGCATAACTTTAGGTACTACACAAAAAGTAAGATCAAAAACCCCAGAAAAATGATTATTCGACCTATACTTAACCCTCTTATCAGTTAACTAGCGAGGTAAACACCATTATTATAAACCACTGGATATTGGCACTCTCTCTCTAGTCCCTAGTTATAGATAAATTATGTCTTCTGAAATCTTATCATTGTTTATCACGTTTAGAATCATAGTACGTGAGTTATTACTACAATTTATCACATTTGAAGTAAAGATTGTGGTCTCCTCTTAAATAATAAGTAGTACCTACAGTTTTACCAGTAGATACTTCATCATAAGGAGATTATTTAAGATAAGATATCGGAAAGTATGGAACAAAGTCCGTCAATAATATATAATGGATTAATTTAAGGTCAAACAAATAAAATATGTGCAAAGTGCAAAGATTAGCCCGAATGACAATTTATTGCGCAAACCGGCTTATTGGTATCGTGGCAGCGTACTAAGGCTAAGAACGGTGAGGTGCTAGTTTCAATTCCCAAGTCGGGAAATCATAATTCGTGTTTAGAGTTTTCAATTCGTAATATCCTATATGAATTGCCCGTAATTGGAACTTGTGCCCGGTATGGCTCGCCTCTAATCACATCATGGGATGAAAACAATCTCGGCGTAACGTGGCTGCAGCATTAATTACAGCTTTGCCTACCCCTTAGGCCTTAAGGGATAAAGACGTTTATCCTATTTCGCAAATTATAGCAAACGAAAATGGTAATTACAGTAATACACGACTTTACTTCTAAAAAATCGTTCAACTTTAAATATATTTTCGATTATAGTAACACTTGAACCTGATAAAAATACACCGGTCAAAGCAAATTGCTAGATGATAACTAATAGTACGAGATCCCGCTGCAGGATTGGTGCGTTCATCGATCTTTGTTTAAAACCAATTTTTTTATGTTTATTTATAATTAGGAGAATATATATTTACTAGTTGATAGGCACCCTTTTTTTTTTTTTTAACGTTGGGAAACCCTTTATGGGTACCGCCCCACCGCGTGGTCAGTCGGGGCGGTTATGTCCGACTCCCACGGACTAAAACTCAACGGTGTTCCTCCGGGTACGCTTGTTCGGTCGGGGCTGCGGGAACGCTATTGTACTCTTCCGCGGCCCCGACGGCGCCGGCCCTTGTACAGGGCCTCTCCGGTCGGTGGGTGTTTGGGGGAGTTATCCACCCACCTTTTTGCTCCGCTCGAGAGGTTCGCGCGGGAACTCCGCGCGCGTCACCTCGAAGCCCTAACTGTCGGACGACGGACTTCCACGAGTCCGCCGCCCAGGCCTCTGTCAGGGGGGTAGGAGTGCCTCCCGCATCCTCCTGCGCGTGACCCTTCGGCGGCGGATAGCGAGCTGGGATGTTATTTCCCGCTCACGCTCCGCCACCTCCTTCCGCGACATGACGGTTTCGCAGAAGGCGGTCATCGCGTTCCACGACCTCTCGTTCTCGACCATGGCCTTAACCACAGCTGGTAGCGAGAGGTCGTCCCCCAATTCTGCGACGAGTTCGCGACGCTGCTCTGCCCACGCGGGGTCCTCGTCGCAGCTGCAGTGGTGACACTGGTGTGTCGGCTCTCTTCCGGCTATCCGGCACAGGTACCTCCCGAAGCAACCGTGCAATAGGTGTTTGATAGGCACCCTAGTAAATATATATTCTCCTAATTATAAATAAACATAAAAATTTGGTTTTAAACAAAAAATCGATGAACGCACCAATCTTGCAGCGGGATCTTAGACTATAAGTACCTAGATAAATACATTGACAAATAGCAATTGTGAGTATCTCAGTCTACAAAATTTGCCATATGACGCAATATACATACATACGCACTCACGCCTGTACTCCCTGAAGGGGTAGGCAGAGGTGTAACTAGTACACCTACATTTCGTCTAGCTTATTTCCGTCCCATGATGTGACGAACCTATCGCCATACTGACCACAATTCCAGACTCCGGGCTGATATTAGTATCAGCCTACTAGTAGCGCTAAGCATATCATGATAGAAAAACGCAATATCACTTTACCCGATCCGGGGATTGAACTAAATTTCCAAAAATCTTTCGTTAGTAAATGCTTACAGCATAAAAGGCATCAACTGCCAAAATTTCAAGTTCGTAGACCCAGCGGTTTAGGCTCTGCGTTGATGAATCAGTCAGTCAGATCAGGTATACAGGTAGAGTTATCTATTATGTATAGATAGCGTAGTTATTCTGTTCAAAAGACCGAAAATTATTATTCATGTATTTTTTTCAGATTTGATTAACTTAAGGCATCTTAGGCTCAGCGGGGAGTGGTACGGACTGTCGAGACGAAAGCCGCTGGTTCAAATTCAGCCCCCAGAGTATGCATATCTGACTTCTATAAGTTATGTGTGTATTAATTGTTAATTGCAGCTTGCTTTGACGGAGAAGGAAACATCGTGAGAAAACCTGCATACCTGAGAAGTTCTTCATAAGAATTTCGAAGGTATGTGAAGTCTGCCAACCCGCATAAGGACAGCGTCGTGAACTAAGGCCTACTCCTACTCATTCAATAGAGGAGGCCCATGCCCAGAAGTGGGACGTGTGTCATCCAGGGCTAGTACCTATTATTATGTAATGAATTATGATTACCTATTATTATGTATTGAACACCCGGATCTCTACTTATTACAACGATACATTTTTATCGCCGTGCTCTAATCACGCACATTTATTATCTACTTAAAAGTAAACAAAGAAAATTACTATTACGCGTTTGTTTTCTATCGATAGATAGTTGATACACATATCTAATAAAAAACATGAGATAATGTGGATATCTAGAAAAAACTAAACACCGAACAGCGACACACATAGAGCCCTGACGCCACAGCTAGACAAGATTATCTAGTGTCGTGGGTATCAAGAACTACGAAAGACTTTCGGTCTCACAACATCCATACCCGAAACAAATGTTTGTGGACCCGACAAATATTTGCTTAGATTCTATATTCTATTCATCGACTAAGATGTTTTTTACTTTGTGGCGCAGCTTAGCACACTACGACAACTACAAATTAGTGAGCTTAAAATTATATATTCTATGTTAGTGAGTTACTTGAGTGGTGCTACACACTAGTATATTTAACTTTTGATATATTATTCTATACGTTATCAATTATTTCCAAAAATTACCCCCGCCAAGTTATTATTGTTGGCCTCTAGATAAAGCAGATATCGTTGGCTAAATAACCCTCCATTATTAAATGTGTAATCTGCAAACATTTGTTTCATATTGTCCTTCGATAATAATAATATCGATGATATTATCAGTCCAAAGTCCAAGTATATTTACATATTTGTGTCCTATTTGGCCATGACTCGCTGCATTGCAAGATATTTTTTACCTGAATTATAATTCGCTTACGAAATGAACCTTATTAACATAGTTGTGGAATCGATTGCTTATAATTAAAGAGATTTTGCATTTTGGTAGGTCGGATTGTTTAATTTCTGGATTTGATTATGTGTAAAACTGAGAAGTAGTTGCCTGATATATATAAGAAATCGAAAACAAAAAAGAGTCGAAAACTATATTATATATTATGTACCTAAGAATTAAGTCAGTTCTTCTCTATATAAGAATGATTTTATCAAATTTACTATATACTTAAATCTTCCTTAGAGTATGTAGATTTCGTTAGTGAAAGAAACATTCGTCAAGTCGAAATAAAACTAGTTTATAGGGATTTTATCGCGGCTTAATATTATTTTAGACATTAAACACCGACGCTCTACGAAGTCTGCAGTTGCTGAACATTCAGAGGAAGGCTCCAAACATTACCTTAGATTTGACAAACCACAAATCCTTTCCAAAGAACACCGATTCCTACCTTGGATGATTCGCGAGGCTAATGAAATTAAAATACACCCAAATTTCAATAGAGAAGATGGTTGGAAGCTTGCACAAGCCTGGGATTCAATTATACATTTAATTAAATCCGAACCCAAAAGACCAACTGCCCGGCCTCAAGACACCGTGAGCTTTTTCTGCGTAGATCGGACTAGTGATAACAATTTTTTTTAATTATTTTAAAATAAATGTATTATTTTAAAATGAAGGTAGCCAATGTAACATTAACTTTTCGATACGACCTACACCTCAGTCTCTCCCGTGACCGAAAAGAATAGAACCGAAGGCTGAAAAGCTTTCGAAACGTCGGGACTAAAATAAAATTAAACCTCGATAAAATCCGTATAAACTAGTTTTATTTCAATGTGTAATATTCGCGTAAACATAAGAAATCACTATTCGTCAAGTCGATAAGTCGATTTATAAGTTTTTAATAAAATCGCAAACAAGTTTTCATACATTTATACAGCTCGAATACAGAATATCTTTTTTTAAGTCGGTTGAAAATCGACAGCATAACTTGACAAATTTATATCATGCATATAGGTATATTTCCCAACATAACAATACACTACTTTTTGTCATGACTGTACACACACAGTGATTTCGTTTATGATGATAAAGTGTAATTTTCCATTGAGGAATCTCACCACGGGTGTTACGTAAGTTTTGGATGTGAAGTTATGGTATAAGATTTGTAAGTACTATAGCGACTGTCAGAGAATCGCAGTATATTACCCTACTTTTAATATAATAATAAAATAGAGAAGAATATTTTTTAAAGCCAAAGTCACAAACTTACAAACTGTATTTCTTTATAATATTAGAGTAGTCAGTGTGTTTCTATCTATATTAAAAATTAAAACTATTTTAGTTAATACGTGAGTGTGCTCTATGTTTAACTTTCTCAGATCTCAGTGCGATCGTGTGATTTAAATCAATAATAAACCAAGTACCACATAACAACAAACATTGCTTGCACGCTTTTTTTGTATAGTGTTACATAAAAATCTGATGATTCATTTTTTTTAAAACGACTCGACATAGAGATATTTCTATTCAATGTCATGTACTTTACCTCTTCCGAGTTACAAACTTTGGTAAACAAGCACTAATCGACTTTGAAACTATTTTTAACTCCCGATAAAAAGAAGGGTATCATAATTCATGTCCCTTTGTCAGTATGTTAGCGTGTATTTTTTAGTAATTAGATTTAAGATTTTAGATTTTTCTGTTGAACGAGTATGTGAGGTCGCATGTGCAGAAGCCGACTTATACATTATATTATGCGTATATAGACCTCCTTCATCTAACCTATTAAGTTTTATTTCTATAATGGAGGATATTCTTAAGAAATTTAAAAATAATAAACAAAATATAGTGTGCGGTGACTTTAATGTTAATATTTTGATTGATTCTCCAGACAAATGTAAATTTATATCATTATTTGGCTCATTTAATTTCAATTGTTTGTTTACTGAGCCAACTAGAATTACATGTGCGTCGGCAACATGCATTGACAATATATTATAAGCGATAGATTCAGTATTAAAGGATATCCAAATTAAATTCAGTAGTCCATATATAATTTGTATATTTGGTCCAATTTCTCCTTCCAAGACGTCTTACACCTCTTACCCGCGTACCAGAGAGTGACGACCTCCTCCGTTCCCGCCATTACCGCGGTATCCGACGTTAATCGGAACTCGTCACTCTACTGTCTTAATATATTAATTGTATTTAATAATAATAAATTTAATAATAACAAAAAAATTCAGGGATTCGATCAATATTGAGTTTGGTGTAGATAAATGTGCGGTCATTCGTGTGGGTCGAGGTGAGGTTATGGTCTCTGATGACATCCATCTTTCAGAGACTATACGGCTTCGATCCCTCTCCGAGACGGAAACCTATAAATATTTGGGTATGTCCGAAGCGTTAGGTATAATGGGTGCAGACGTAAAACAATCGATGAAAGAACGTTTCTTTAGCCGTCTGACAAAAGTACTTAACAGTTTTTTGTCGGGTGGTAACAAAATTCGTGCTTTTAACAGTTGGGTTATGCCTGTGCTCATGTACTCCTTCGGCATACTCAAATGGACTCAGACCGAGTTAGATGCCCTGGATCGAAGGGTCCGAACCCTGCTGACGGCGCATCGAATGCACCATCCACGATCGTCAGTGATGAGATTGTATATCCCACGGAAGTGTGGGGGTCGAGGCTTACTTAATACTAAAGACCTGCATAACCGCGAGATATGCAATCTCTGGGATTATTTCCTCCACAGCGAAGTGGATGTGCATAGAGATGTGGCTACAGTAGATAAAGGATTTACTCCGCTCTCCCTGGCAAAAGAAAACTGGCGGGTTCCTATGGTAATGAGTACTGGTGAACGCAGGGAGGTATGGAAGAGCAAAGAACTACACGGGCGATTCTATCGAGTTCTAAATGGACCCGATGTGGATCAACTTGCTTCCGTATCTTGGCTACGTTTCGGTGATCTTTTTGGAGAAACTGAGGGTTTTGTCTTTGCAATTATGGACGAGGTTATCAAGACGAACAACTACAGAAAATACATCCTGAAGGATGGTACGGTCGACATCTGTCGGGCATGCCACCGTGCCGGAGAGTCAATCAGGCATGTTATTTCGGGTTGTTCGTATCTTGCTAAAGGCGAGTATTTGCATAGACATAACCTAGTAGCCAAGATCATACACCAGCAACTTGCTCTTCAATATTGCCTTGTGACCACTGAGGTGCCATATTACCAATATGTACCCCAACCGGTTCTCGAAAATGGACATGCAACGCTGTATTAGGATCGATCTATCATCACAGACAGGACTATTGTTGCCAATAAGCCAGATATTGTGGTAGTAGATCGATTAGCGCGCCGGGCAATACTTATTGATGTCACCATTCCACATGATGAAAACCTCGTTAAAGCGGAAAAAGATAAAATATCCAAATATTTAGATCTGGCACACGAGGTTACTGATATGTGGAATGTGGACTCAACAATGATTGTCCCGATAGTCGTTTCTGCTAATGGGTTGATACCAAAGAGCCTTGATCAACACCTCCAGAGGCTCTCAATTGGTCGTTGGGTCAAGAGCCAGATTCAGAAAGCAGTGTTATTGGACACGGCACGCATTGTGAGAAGGTTCCTCACTCTGGGGCCCTAACCACCGATGGCTTGGGTCCTAGGCCTCGCCATTGGAGGGTGATACTTTTTATATTTTTAAATGTTTTTTTTTAAAAAGTAATTTGATATTTAAAAATGTAAAAAAAAAACTTTTAAAATAAAGAGTACTGTACATAATAATAAATACACCCAACAGTCACACACATAGTCCTGACCCCACACTAGGTAAACCTGTATCGCGGGTATCAGGAACTACGAGGGACTTGCGGTCCCACAACACCCAGACCCGAGACCAATATTTGTGGTTCACACAAACATTTGTCCCGGTGTGGGAATCGAACCCACGGCCTCTCGCTTCGCAGCCGTTTACTCGCCCACTGCGCCACGGAGCTGTCCACATACTGCTACTGGTTACTGCTGCTTGTTGCTTGGCGGCAGTAATAGACAAAGCTGTGGTACCCAGACGTCCTCTCGCATATGAGAGACCTACCACCTAGTGTATGTATATATCGGTCTGTGGCATTGTAGCGTCTTAACGCGTAAACTGATTTGAATCCCAGACCCGAAACAAAAATTTGTGAATCACACTAATATTTGTTTCGGTGCGGTAATCGAACCCGCGGCCTACCGCTACTCAGCCACAGCCGGCTACTAACTCACTGCGCCACGGTAGCTGTCTACTGTAAGTATAGATTTTAATATTTTTAATACACATTATTTTGTTGAAATGATAGTCAGTATCAGCAAGGTCACATCTGCACTTGTTTACGGGAAAAAATCACTAAATTTGAGTAAACAAAATGTGCCACACCTCCACGTAAACAACAAGTTATTTCAAGATACAACGCAATTTCGCTATCGTGTTTTGTAAGTTTAGTTAATTTTCTCTGTCTAGACTGGCTTATCTGATATCACGACATTCTAAGTAATGAGGACCTAGTAATAAATTTCTGCAGTAATAATAAAGCCCCATTTAGACAAAGTTTCTCGGACGACATAGACGAGAATTTATCATAAAACCGTTATTTAACGCATTATAAGATTATTTTTGCCCCTGTGTGATATGGCCTTGTATTGTGTAAACAAGAGTTTTCTGTTATTGTCACATGTGTCATGCTACAAACACCCTCTATTTATATAAATATTTTGACACTAATGTGGCTATTAGAATAGTAGAGTTACACTGTAGACCGTTTTGTCTACAGCATGAATGGGCCAGCTTAACCGGTTCGATACCATTGTCGTAAAGAAAAGCGACGTAAAATAGCGGCTCCCTGTTGCGTTTCATACGGTGAGTGTGATATCCGAAAGCCCAAATCCAATCCGCTTCCCAATCTCTTAATTATCCCTTTCCTTTTAAGGTCGGCAACGCGTCCATGATTTCTGATATTGTGGGTGTTCATGGGCGGTGGAGATCACTTATCATCAGGTGACTGACTTGCTCGTTTGCCAACCCATGTTACGAAAAAAGTGATTTCAATTTACTGCTTTAACCATTCCAATAAGGTACCACCGCTTTGTTTATAAGCACCGATCCCGTTTAATTGAAAAACATGGTAGCCAGTGAAAGTACTAGGCATTATAAAACTTACTCTTATATATCTCAGGGTGACGAACGCAGTGCAATGCCATGCAGTTCTTTCTAATTCAAATGTCTCGGTGGCATTGCTACCTTATTGCCAGTGGCCTTAAAATAAGCGATTATTTTATCGACTCGTTCAGGTTTATCTGGTAATCTCTAAATCTATCGAAACTAACATGGCAGCCCAGTATTTACGCCACGAGAAATTGTTGCCATCTCGTTTTCTCGTCCCATGTATAGACATAGGACGAGAAAACGAAATGACGATATACGAAGAAAGTGATATGACATATAGATCTCATATCACTTTCTTTGTATAGTTACGGTATAAACGCGAAACAGATAGGTTTCAATCTCGTGTGCGTAATATCTCATGGGCTTGTGCTAAGCAGGCAGGAGTGACAGTTACCATTAGGCGAGTGGCTTGCTCGTCAACTCACGACTCGTTATTCAAATTATCTGTTTCTATTGATACTTTCAGACACGAGGACATAGTTACTCTATAATGTTACTCCGCGTGTATCCCATCATTACCAGCGACTTTGTCTACGTGTTCATCATAATATACACTTTAACATTTACGGTCCGTTGAACAAATTATACGGTGAAGTACTACGAACTCAAAATCGGTACAGTTTCAGAGTAACCCTCACCTTCATCCGAAGGCTATCTTCACAGGGATGTACGTGCAATCTGCGGTGTCGCCCGCGCCGTCAAATCAAAATAATAAAACCAATATGAGATAAGCAAATCTGCATACCTGAGAAGTTCTCCATAAGAATTTCGCAGGCATGCGAAGTCTGCCATTAGGCCAGCGTGATGGACTAATGCTTATCCCCTCTTATTCAGTAGAGGAGACCCGTGCCCAGCAATATACAGGGCTAGTATTATTTTTATAATTAAGAGACTCCGTGGCGCAATAGGCGAGCAGTCGTCTGTGAAGCGAGAGGCCGTGGGTTCATATCCCGCATCGAGACAAAATGTTTGTGTAATCCACAAATATTTGTTTCGGGTGTGGGTGTTTTCTCCCCAGAGGGGTCGACGTCAGACAGGCGGCCGCTCGTAAAAACGGAAAGCCAAATCATTTAGTAACGTGTGTTAAAAACATGTTGCGCTGACCTAACTGCGAGTGGGATAAGGTGACAGAAGTAGAAGATAATGTGGAGGCCCTCTCTCAGTTATCTCGTTTGGTGTTTATAATCTGTTCTTCAAAGCCTATTAAAATGAATATAAACTCTTATTTCTGCCTGGAGCTATCCGAGCCTAATTCCAGGGACCGCGTTCTCGTTCCATTGATTTGATGGTACTTGGTATTATATGGGGGCGACCAGCCGTCTGCCCCCACAATCCGGAACTTTCGCTTTGCCTCGTCTTTTATTCAGCAGAGTGTACCACGTGCAGGTGAAGTTAGCTTTAGGCCTAAGGTGCTGGTGGCCCACTTACACTACAGCTAAATTAATACTAAATATATAATGTAAAATGTCCGTTTCATAGTTAACTACGAGTAATTTGTATGCGCCCAATTCCTTTCCATCTATAAAAATAATTGCATGAAAAATTATTCTTTATTAATATCACCCGTGTATATATATATGTCATATCATTTATTTAAAACATATTTACGAAATAGTACGAGTATACGAATTGGTAATTTAATGGGTCTTATAATAGTTATAATATATGAATAATAAAATAAAATAAATAAATACACCCAACAGTCACACACATAGTCCTGACCCCACACTAGGTAAACCTGTATCGTGGGTGTCAAGAACTACGAGGGACTTGCGGTCCCACAAATAAATAATAATAAATAAAATATGAATAATATAGTTTGAATGTTACTTGATCTGTTTCGAGAAAATCTTGTAACGTGATGTGTGTAATTCATCATCCACCAAAACAAAAACATCCAAACAAATATAACCAATTAGAAAAAGTCTGGAACTTTTTAATAACCGAATAGATTTTCTTCAAACGTTGCTAAACGAAACTTGATTAAACCACATTCAAAATAAAAACCCGGCGAAGTACGTGTCGGACCACGCACAGTGAAGGGTTCCGTAGTATAACAGAAAAATCCTATAACCCAAAAACTATACGACCTAGCTCATTGAAACTAGTTTTGTTGGAAATACCTTTTATGTTATAATAATAATAATAATAATACTAGCCCTGTATTATATACGTCCCACTGCTGGGCACGGGCCTCCTCTACTGAATGAGAGGGGTTAGGCCTTAGTCCACCACGCTGGCCTAATGCGGCTTGGTAGACTTCACATACCTTCGAAATTCTTATGAAGAAATTCTCAGGTATGCAGGTTTCCTCACGATGTTTCCTTCACCGTTAAAGCAGGTGATAATTAACAATTAATACACACATAACTTAGAAAAGTCAGAGGTGTATGCACTTGGGGCTGGTTTCGAACCTGTGACTTTCGTCTCAACAGTCCATACCACTCCCCACTGAGCTATCACTGCTATCATGTTATACTACCATATTTAAAAAAAACATTGTTTTAAAGTCAGAGAAAAGGGTCAAATCTTCACAACCTTGGACACGCATATCTCACAAACTAATGAGTTATATAAAAAGTAATTCAGCAACGTCTATATATTTTATCCAATTATGCATGTACAATGTGATTGCACATAGTACATACCTATGTGCAATGATAAAAAATCATCAATCACATCTATGGACAGCCACATCTACAGATACTCGTACATATACCATCCAAATGTCATCCATAAAATGCAAAATGGCAGTGACATACGGATTTTATTTTCTATACTCTTTCATTTGTTTAGGCGCTACGATTCCACAGTCAGATGCACACACATATATACACCCACAGACAAAGGTCAAACTTAAAACAACTCTCTTTTTATCAGGGGTTAAAAATACATTATTAACTTTAATGTTGTATCTATGGTCTAGTTTACAATGAATTCATGTGCGGTTTACAAAACCAATACACATAAATATTTACTGAGTTCTTGATACAAAAACATTATACTTACCTATAACTTTTATATGATTTATGTTATGTTCCATAGGCTATGTTACTCGTATTTAATGTCTCATTGACATATTAGGAAATTTATTCAAAATGACTTTATTATTTCCATATTATTATAAGCCAGTGTGCTCGCAACCTTTTGCGTCAGCAGCGGTCGTCGACCTCACACGCCTCTAATTTGCATTTCTGCATAGAATAATGCCGCTGCATTTACGCCTTACCTTTTAACTTGTGTATTTATATAAATTTTATGTTATGTAATGCAAATACTTCAATACTATCCAACACAATAGTCGCTCGGGGCTGTCCCATACCTTACATTAAAATCTTCTACTTAATATATAATCGACAGTGTAGATTATAGTTAGATACTACCAACTGTGGATAGGTTGAATTCTAACGGCGGAATATGATTATCAAAATAGCGCGAGATATCTCAAATGTCACTGAACAATTGTAGTTACTACAGTAGTAGTAGTAGTAAGTATATACTGAATAAGAAATAGCTTGATTCCTGCGACGACTGTTATCCAAATCACGCCTAGAATGTTCCGTATTATGTGAAAGTAAAATATGCGCGAGACAATCATACTTTAGTGGGGCACGTTAATGACAATCCTCGCCTTATTTTAAACATAGATGATAACGATCTGGCAAATAAAGTAATTAGAAAAAAACTATATTTTATATACTTCATTAAAAAAAAAATACTACGTTGTACAGAAAGGTGTGGATAACTTTAAGCAATAATAAATTTATATTATTATTCACAGTATCCCGGTGGGTGCAATTTAAATTGACTGGCACCGACTCCAAGACAGCTAGAATTTTTTATTTTTTGATTTTTCGGTGTTCTTTTTTGACTCTCGATAAATATTTGTGTTTATTGTGAGATATTTTTTTATATTCATACAAAAAGGACACTTGACGGGGACCCTCAACCGGCGAAAATGTATGAGATGTATGAATGTGGAAGAGGCGAAAGAAGTGTGTCAAGATCGTATATACATAAAGCTTATTACACTCAATAGTCTCTGCCCACCCCCATGTGTGTATTTTTACAATTAATTATCATATATTGTCGAACAATGCATGTGAAAACAAATAAATATCTATCATTATTATAAAACAGAACGATAAAATGTTATCTTAATTTCTCTAGTATAGTTTTGATAAGTAAAAACATGATATCAAATAAATACCAAGTTAATTCCTGTTATCATAATGCCCTAATTATAAACAAATTTCTTTAACGATTACTTGCCACTTACACCTAATTGAGTGTTTCAATAAACAACATGGCCCGCCTTTTACCAGAAACACCGGAGTTAATAGACTACGTAGTGATTCCGCTGCCGAATTCCACCTACTCGTAGAAGCTAGAATAAAGAGATATAGAAGTAACACAATCTTTCAGTTGACTCATAGTGAGGAAATGTTCTGAACTCCAATAAAATATTATCTTTCGCTTTTGGCAAAAGTTCTAAATGACGTACAATACGTCCATGGCCAACTTTATATAGACAGGTATTAACAAAAATAGACATTGCCTATATGATTATGTTGTCATTCATACAGACAGTTGTATTTTTGAAATGCAATTATTGTTATCTACTTACTACATACTCTATACAAGGTTAGTCGGAAAGGGTGTAGGAAGCTGGAAATCCATAAAAGTACCCGTAATTCTGAACAACATTTATATTTAATTTTTTTTCAAAATACCCCATATTTACAGAGATTTACTGTTCAAAGATTTTAGAAAAAAATACGGACACGTAACTGTACTAAAAGACATGTCTCTATTTCTTTTATTACATATTTACTCGTATCGCGAACTCTTTGACAACGTTTTGTTTTACCGCAAGGGCGTTTGTCGGATGTCGCCTGTCGGAATGTCCCCTAAATATGCAATTCTTGAATTTCGTGAGGTTCAAATGAAAATAGCTGATCTTAGGGTTATGTGTGCGTATTTTTTTCTAAAATCTTTGAACAGCAATATCTCTGTAAATATGGGGTATTTTGAAAATAATATTATGATAATGTTGTTCAGGATTACGGGTACTTTTATGGATTTCCTGCTTCCTACACCCTTTCCGATAAACCTTGTATACCTAACATGAAGTTCTCATTTTTGATATAATTTCTATTCGTTTCTATTTTCTACGTGAAGAGAAAACTTCGGACCCCTTTTTAGGCATATTGCGCACACGGAGGAGTGTGAGATTTGGCATTGTTAAACTTTCAATGGAGGAGGAGTGCAGAATGCTATTATATATAATATCTTTAACAATTATGTACATTTCATTAAATAAAATAAAACATTCATTGTTTACACTCACACTGACGTCTGAATGACAAATCTCGCAACTAACGTAATAAAACAAAATTCAAAAAATATGTAGAGTTTCGACCACTACGCGACTACTAGTATCGTAGAGGGAGAATACCTAGAGAAATTCATAGCTTTTGTCGCATTCGCACAAGAAAAAGAGCTACTTAAGGTGATATCGTATAAAAGAATGAAACAGAACGATCATATTTTATTAGGGCTGGAGTGCCTACAAGCATTCGCCCGAAAGTCCGGTGACGCTGACAAAAGCCGACTCACGGTCAGGCTATCAGCATTCGTCCAAACAAAAAAAAAAAAAAAAAGATCATATTTCTTGTTTCATGACGAATGTTTAGTATTTGAAGTATATCAAACTACTTGCATAAACAAAGTTTGACAATTGACGTATAGTTGTCTATTGTCTTCCTGGTAAAATAAATTAAATAATTAATGTAAAAGTAAAAATACATGCGATTATTTATTGTTGATAAATACGTCGACTTACTATTTATATAATTTTCGAAGTAACCATGGTGCGGTGTAGCATTTTAGGGTGTAAAAGTGATAGTGGGTGGAAAATGCCGGACTTATCTTTTCATTCGTAAGTATACCACGCTTTATCAGTAATAAAGCTGTAAAAAAATATATTATAGTGTTTAGAGTATTCTTGAAGTAAAATTCTTCGTAGTAAAGCATTAATCAAAGTAAATATCATATAATAAAATTTATAACCAAACAAAATTACTCCGTTTGGTGTTGCCGAAATTTCAATAAATTATTACCCCATATTATGGGAAATATTAATTTTGCAGTATGAATTAATAATAAAATTAAATATAAGAAATGTATTAATGATGTATGAAATGACTCGTTTCAGTTTTCCTGAAGATAATGTTTTACTGTAGAATTGGATTGTATCAACGTAAGACATTTATATTGGACACCAAAACCATCATCAATAATTATTAGCAACATTTAGAGAAAAATGTATTATTCAAAAAGAAGAAACTGACTGTACTGCTTTGTAATGCTGTACCTATTCTGGTAAATATTTAGTTTAAGCATGTATAGCAATAATCAATAGAAAAAGTACCTAAATTAATTATATTTTAAATATTATTTTATTTATTAGGATCACAAACCGATATATAATGGTATTTATATTAGAGTAAAGGCTTTTTAATATAACAATGGTAATTCTTGTCACAATAATAAGTAACCACAGAATTCAAATATTCAGAAAATACAGTTAAATTAAATACGCACTCACGCCTGTTTTCCCCAAACGGGTAGGCAGAGGTGTACCTAACTAGTATACCCACATTTCGCCTAGTTTATATTCGTCCCATGATGTGATAGGAGGCAAACTTTATCGCCATTCCGGGCACAATTCCAGACTCCGGGCTGATACTAAGCATAGCATGATAGAAAATCCCATCCCGGGAACTTTGCCCGACCCGGGGATTGAGCCCGAGACCTCAGCACAGCAGTCGTACCGCGTACGCATTACAACTGCGCCACCGAGGCAGTCGAAAATGAAAGTAAAAAATTCTAATTTACATTACAGATCAATAATATAAACTTTTGATTTAAATAAGTTATAATCCATGTTTTTTTATGGTATAGGCCGGCAAACGAGCAAGTGGGTCACCTGATGGTAAGTGATCTCCACCACCCATGTACGCCTACAATATCAAAAGAATCATGGGTGCGTTGCCGACCTTAAAGGAAAGAGATATATAAGGGATTGGGAAGGGGAAGGGGTTTGGGCCTCCGGGTATCTCACTCACCGTACGAAACGCAGCAGCAAGCTGCTACTTTACGCCGGTTTTCTGTGACACAGTGATAATGACCCGGACGAGCCGGCCCATACATGCTGTAGACAAGTGTCTACAGCGTGGCTATACCACTCTAAGTTTGGTCCATATGTTTTGAGTTTAACATTTTTAAAACTATTATGTACATTGACCTGCTTCAAACTGTAATGGTGTACATTTTATAGACAAATAAATTACTAAGGGAGATTTCTCACAAACTACATACAGACCATCGTATGCGAGAGGCCGTATGGGTGGGTATCACCGGTTTGTCTATTTCTGCCGCCAAGCAGCAGTGTGTTACTACTGTTATGTTGTTATGTTATTGTTGAAGGACATTGACGCCCGCGCCAGTGAATTTACTTGGCATTATGACAGAACACCTTATGTATCTGGGTGACGAGCGTAGTTCAGTGCCATGTAGTACTTCATAATTCGAGGTTCTTTTCACCAGGTGAGTGACTTGCGCGTCTCATCTAAAGCTAATAAAAATAATATTTAAATAATAAAAGGTAATTGAAAATAACCATGTTGCATTATTTACTCACAAAAGCAAGAACCTATTATTTCTCAAGAAATTGTAGTACATGACGTCACGTAACAAAACAAATTGTGGGGTAATTTGTTTTTGACGCGGTAACCCTCGAAATTGTATACTTGTCTCTTTCTGCGACACCTTAGGTAGGAGTCTATTAGATACTCAGTCAACGACTAGTATATTTTAAACGGCACAGGTAGGTAAGTAATCACTAGCCTTATAGAAGAAATGAAAATGAATGTATACCCCCTTTTCAAACAGTTACTTTGTTAGAACTTGTCAATTACACCAAATACAATAGAAATAGTTGCAAAGTAGATATTTGTAGCGATTTGTTTACATTTCTGCTACAAGGCTAGTGATTACGGTATACCTACCAACTCTTATTCGATAAGAAGGCACAAATAATGAAAGTGTGAGTAGTCTTGGAATACTACAAATAAATATACAACAACGACAAACATCTTACGTCTCTGGATGACGAGTGCAATTCAGTGCCCTGGAATCCAGAGTCCATGCCAGAGTTCTATGTGGCGTTGCTTCTGTTTATGGGCCGACGTTACGCATAACATCAGGCAATCGACCTGCTAGTCTCGTCATTCAAGCAACTAAAAAAACCCTTCATTGGATAGTAAACACAATATTATGTATACCTACGAGCGTAAAATTAAATCAATAAGACATAAAGACTGAAAGTATGTGCATCCTTGATATTTCACAAACATAACACATATAAAAAAATATCAGAAAAAAAGAATATTAAAAGTCTTGTTTGTTGAACCGGCTTATGTGAAGTTGTGTGCCAGCTCTCACGAGTTCAAACAAGGTCGGCCAAAGTCCAATCTCACCGACCGCCATACAACAACGACCGCCGCATAATATGCCTTTCCAACTGATGACAAAAATACTTTACTCAAATGTGCACGTGTCAAAGATACATGTACCTACTATATTATCGTTTGTACTATAGTAGTTTGTTGGTTATTGAGTTGTCACATTGTAACTAATTGTCCACATAATTAACGAGTATTTATTAATTATTATAGTAACTACTGACAGCGACTAACATGTGAATAAAATAATATAATCCACATACCTACCTACTAAGACTTTCGTTAATATTCCACGTGCTACAAAATAAATACATTTGTTGGGGCTTGAGCTAACCTTTGAATTTGTGTATGTTGGAATGAATGAAAATACCCTTTTTGTAAAAAAATGCGTGTTATTGGTAACAGTACGAGGAAGCAAGTGTTCTTCCAAAATGGCCGACAAGGAAACATCGACACGTTACAAAATTTCTAAATGTTGCCACTAGATGGCTCGGGGTAATCATAGACAAATAATACTAACAATTTAATTATTCGCTATTACAATAAATACAAGATAAATTACGAAATAATGGTTGACGCCTAAACATGGCCCCGGCCTTGGATGCCGCAGGCTCCAACGTGAAGTCTTGTATGCTTGAGTTGCGCGACGCGTAGACATCACTCAGATGATACAGGCAGTGGACATATCTTCGAGAAGGAACGCCGTATAACGCCTGATGCTGTGCGAAGATCTGCCACTCTTGACACGCCGTCCTTTCCGGGATATACTTCTGAAACGCAAGCTAGTCTCCATGTTAATGGGGGAACGTTGTCTTCTTTAACGAGTACCACCGTACCGACTTCAATCTCGCTTATGTTGGATTTCCACTTCGATCTACTCTGGAGCTCTGATACATATTCTTTTGCCCATCGCTGCCAAAAATGCTGTCTCAGCTGCTCGATGCGGTCGTAACGGGGCAGTGTGTGACTCGGAGTGTCAGATACATCTGCTTGCATGGGCGCAGTCAGAGGACGGCCGATCAGGAAGTGAGCTGGTGTGAGAGGGAGCATGTCGTCAGGATCTGTGGATAAAACGGATATAGGACGGGAATTCAGGACGGCTTCGACTTGTGCCAATACCGTGCTGAACTCCTCGTAGGTTAGACTAGCGTTTCCTATGACACGTCTCAAGTGGTACTTGCAGGATTTAACGCCCGCTTCACACAAACCATTGAAATGAGGAGAGTAAGGGGGAGCGAAGCTAAATTTTATCCCTTTATCTGTAGCGTATTCAAATATGTATTTAGAGTTCTCAGTTAAAAATGTTAAAAATTGCCTTTCGGCACCTACGAAATTCCTACCATTGTCAGAAATTATCTCTGCTGGCTTACCACGTCGAGATATAAATCTCTTTAATGCAAGCAAATAATCATTGGTTGATAAACTAGTGACGAGTTCTAAATGCATCGCACGGGTACAAAAGCAAATAAATAAACAAATGTAACCTTTCACTAGTTTAGCTCCTCTGCCCTTTCGGGTTAAAATCATGACAGGGCCAGCATAATCCACACCCGTATATTTAAATGGAAAACTCGCTTCAAGTCGTTTAGCCGGTAAATTTCCCATAATAGGCTTTAAAGTAACACCTTTCAGCCGGGTACACATAACACATTGATGGACAGTTTTCCTGGCTAGGTTTCTACCGCCCAATGGCCACCAACACTCACGAATATTCGACAGAAGAAGCTGAGGTCCCGCGTGTAATAAACGTTTATGTTCCGAACTAAATAACAACACTGTAAATCTATGTTTACTGCATAATAACACTGGATGCTTCTTATCATAATCGAAACTTGAATTATTTAATCTACCACCAACTCTCAGAATATCGTTATCGTCTACAAAAAGATTAAGTCCTGTCAATTTGCCCGAACGACGTTGTACTAATGTAATATAATTATTTCCAAATGACTGCACCTGAGCGAGACGCGTTAGAACTAGCTCTGATTGGTTCAGTTCATCTATAGATAACAAACCGGTTTTACGAAGTTGTTTACTCCTCGTCCGCGAGTTATATATAAAACGCAATATATAAGCACCAGTGCGTCTCATTCGATTGAACGAAGAAAATCTATTGAAATAAAATAATTCAGTACTTGAATTATCATTTATTGTAATATGAGACTGTGATTTTATTTCAGGCAATAAAGAAGTATCTAAATTTATATCCGTTATGTAATTTAACTCAATATTACGTAAAAACTCTGGCCCGTACCACCATGTATCGCATTTATGTAATTCGTCTAAATAAAGACCACGTGAAACGTAATCCGCCGGGTTATCCTTGCCATTTACGTGACACCATAAAGCATCACCTGTTAATTCGTTAATTTGTATGACACGATTTTGTACAAACGTTTTTAACATACGGGGAGACATCCTAATCCAACCTAATACTATGGTCGAGTCTGTCCAAAAGTATGTTTCATTAATTTGCAATCTTAATGATTTTACAATTTTTTTATATAATTTTGCACCCACAAGTGCCGCACACAATTCGAGCCGCGGAATAGTAATTGTTTTTACTGGGGCGACTTTACTTTTGGAACACAATAATTTAACAGTAAATTGTGCTGATTCTCCATACGTTTTCACATAAGCACAGGCGCCGTATGCGTCCTGTGAGGCGTCTGCGAAAATATGAAGTTCAATTCTCCGTGAACATTCACTCATGACGTAACGAGGAATTCGTAATAGTTTTAGAACTTCAGAAATAGTAATAATAAAACGATTCCACCTCATTAAAATATCCTTAGGTACAGGATCATCCCAATCGATTTTTTGTAACCATAATTGTTGCAGAATTATCTTTGCAATTATTATGGTTGGGGATAAAAGGCCTAACGGATCATATATCTGAGATATTATAGAGAGAATAATTCGTTTAGTGACTGTAACGGTATTTTCTAACTCTGTAGTAAAATGAAACTCGTCACTGACATTTGACCAACCCAAACCAAGGGTTTTACTTTGACAATGTTCGTCTATTGATAACCGTTTTTGGATGTGAGTTGTTGAGTCATGATTGAAAGTCCACTTGCGTAATGGGAAACAACCCGATTTTAATACTTGGGACGTTTTTTCACAAATACTCAACAATGACTCGAAGTTATCATGACCTGTGATTAAATCGTCTACATAGAAATCATCTCTTATCACTGTAGCTATGACGTCATCACTTGTATCTTCGGCTAATTGACGGATACAACGCATGCTTAAATATGGTGCGGATGCAGTGCCATATGTAACTGTATTAAGTTGATAAATGTCTAGTGAATCGGATGAGTTTTCTCTCCACAATATAAGTTGTAAATTTCGGTGATCATTATGTATTAATATCTGCCTAAACATTTTCTCTACGTCGGCACATGCTACGTACCTATACTGTCTAAACCGTAACAGAATAGAAAAAATATCATTTTGCAATGCTGGTCCGACCAGCTGTATGTCATTCAACGATTTGTTTGACGTCGTGACGGCGCTGGCGTCAAACACTACGCGTAATTTAGTAGTCGTACTACTATTTCTCCACACTCCATGATGTGGAAGGAAATAGTTAGGTGAATCATATCTATGTAAAAGTTTCATATGACCCAATTCAATGTATTCTCGCATGAATTCGCAATACATATTTTTGAAATTAGGCATTTTATGTAATTTACGTTCTAAGGCTAAGAACCGACTTTTAGCCATTTCGTAAGAATCACCAAGCGTGCTAGGAGGTTCCTTTAACGGGATTCGAACCGAAAACCTACCGTTATCGTCACGTTTAGTGGTACGTATAAATGTATCCTCACACTGACGCTCATCTGCAGTGAAGGTATCATTATCAAAACGTATTTCCTCCAGCTCCCAAAATTTCCTCAATTGATTGTCTAATGTTTGAGAAATATTACAGACAACCTGATCAATTCGTAAATTCTTCGCATCAATGGGACCGGACAGTAACCAACCCATTTTGGAATTTTGTAAATATGGCCCACACGGTAATTTGAAACGGCCTTCATCTAATAAATCCCAAAACCTGTCCGCTCCGATTAATATATCAATATTTGATGGTATATGGAAAGAGGGATCTGCAAGACGTATGTTTTTTGGTATATTAATTGAATTGCAATTAATATTATTTGTCGGAATACTACCCGTAATTTCCGGCAAAACAATACAACGAATATTCGTGGTATAATCGTTTAACTTAGAGCGTATGTTTATATCGCATGATTGACTCGACTGTGTGACCGAATGTCCCACACCCGAGACTCGAACAGCGGACTGTATAACTGAAACGTTTAACTGTTTTGTTAAACTTTCAGAAATGAAACAATGTTGACTCCCGTTATCGAGCAGGGCGCGAACTGTATGATACGTGTTGTTATTATCCGCGACATCCACTAAAGCGGTAGCCAAAATAACTCGATTTAATGCAGACACTCCGGTGTCGTTATTTGAATGAAATGTACTAGTATATAACTGTGACGTAGAACGCATCGCCGACTCGTTCGCAGGAACCGGTTTGTTATTTCGCTCATGCGGCGGCGATGCGCTAGCCACTCGGGTATCTATAGTTGTACATGTGTTTACGCTATTGCCTTTAATATGAATTAAACTGTTATGTTTTTCCCCGCACTGCTTGCAAGGTCCGTATAAACAGTTAACGACTGTATGACCTGCACGTAAACAGTTTGGGCAAAGATTTTTAACTTCTACAAGTTTAATCCTATCTTCGACTGTTAAATTAAGAAAACTGATACAAGCGTACAATGCATGATTGCTGTTGCAAATCACACATACTTGTTTAGGTTTCTCAAACTTATTCGTTTTAGTGTTGCGTGTAGAAACGAAACTATGTGTTTGATGTTTTTTGTGATCTGAAGTGGATTTAGTGTGATGAGGTTTTGTATTATTGTAATGTATTGTTTCGAGAGTATCCGCCTTACTTCTGAGAAAATCTAATAAGTCTTCTAGTTTAATTTTATTACACTTAGAACCTGTATTGGAAATAAGTTTCAGTGACCTTTTATGGTCTTCCCATTCGCGCTTGGTAATTTGATCGAGCTTAGACCTTATTAAATATATAATTAAGGTATCCCACATGTCTGTAGGCTCCTCCAAGGTTTTTAGAGATCGCAAATTCCTTAATACAGTGTCTATAAGATTTCTAATTTGTTCAGAACATTCTTTGGTAAGCGATGGTGCAGTAAACAAAGATTTTACGTGGTTATGTACTAATAAGCGACTGTTATGAAATCTCTGTACAAGTAGTTCCCATGCGTGTGAGTAGTTAGAAGGTGTAAACTCTAATGAACTTATAACTCGAAGGGCTGAACCACTAAGCGAAGATTTGAGGTACTGAAATTTATCAGTTTCATCTAGGTCATCGCGTGTGTGTATCATTGTTATAAATGAGTTTTTATATTCTAGCCACTTGTCATAACTACCGTCGAAGTCGGGTAACTTAACGTCTGGCAATTTTGAACGTTTATTTTTAGATTTTCCCGTTTTCGAACACTGAGAATCGTCACCAATGTTATCACTTACTAAACATGTTGCAGAAGCCATTATTGTAAAATACTGATTTTCGAATGATTCTCTATACTCACAATTTAAACTTAATTCAGTCTCATCGGTTAATTTGTCTAATTTATTTTGAATATTATAATAATCTTCTAATATTACCTTGGCAGATTGTATTCGTAAGTTTATTTCTGCCTTTTGAACATTAGTTAATGAAAGATCTTCTGATTTACTAATATACTTTTCAAATGAAGTTAACCGACTTTTTAACGAACCCCTCATTTTTCTCAAATCACCCGCACTCGTTGGACTACGGTCCCTTAAAGGTGATTTGGGAACTGACAAATGCTTCCCCACGATTTTATTTTCGTCGTCACTCATCGCAATGGCCTGATATAAAGCAAGTTACGTACTTACAGTTACCACTCGAGACGTGATGACCCAGAGCGACTCACGGTGGTTGAACCTATAACCAGGAAATAACACGATATTAGCACAAGCGATGAAATAGGGGAAGAGAAAGGATGGATCTGACCGTCTTCTGAGGCGTGTGTGGATCCGTGTTGATACGGGGCGAAGTTCCCACGCCGATGCAGTGACGAATCTCCAGATTTCTGACGCTGCTCCGATGAATATTCGCCGACGAAGGTCCAAATGAATATTCGGCAACGAAGGACCAATGAATATTCGGCAACGAAGGACCAATGTTGGGGCTTGAGCTAACCTTTGAATTTGTGTATGTTGGAATGAATGAAAATACCCTTTTTGTAAAAAAATGCGTGTTATTGGTAACAGTACGAGGAAGCAAGTGTTCTTCCAAAATGGCCGACAAGGAAACATCGACACGTTACAAAATTTCTAAATGTTGCCACTAGATGGCTCGGGGTAATCATAGACAAATAATACTAACAATTTAATTATTCGCTATTACAATAAATACAAGATAAATTACGAAATAATGGTTGACGCCTAAACACATTAAAATTTCCTTTTTTATGTAAAGTACGCTGTGTGGCTGATTTTTAGGCTATGTTCAACTTTTATGCATACTGATTTCAATTTTGTATTAGGTACGTCAAGTTCAAATTGCTTAGCGAGAAATAGAGTAAACGCGTTCTAGAGTGAAAATCACGACTTGGAGAATCTATTGTAAGGCGCTTTGTAACAAAGTAGAGCCGACGAGTTGTCAGCAGTTTGAGGAAAACAACCAAGAATCGGTCGATCGATCAACGGCACGCTTTAAAAGAAGTCAATGTCCAGCAGTCCACAGACTAATTATGATGATGATTAGGTCGCTGTACTCATAACTGCACCTTCGCATTTGAAAAAGCTACGCTAAAATTGGAAATCTTTTGAATCAAAAAACCCACATATTACTGGCCCGAATCAGGTTTCACAGACGAAGTATCCTGTGAGCTAGACAAATGAGATGATTGAATAATATTTAGAAAAATTTAAGCCCGTTAAGTATCAAGAGCGATTTAAACAAATTCTATCAAAACGGGTCTATGCCGGATTCACACAGATTCTAAATTTATGCTAACGTACCAACCGCGACGATCAAAGTTCAAGGTGGTAAACTATTCTTCAACGCAATTTTAATGTTTGCAAAAAAACTAGGGCGAATACATTTGTGGGATAATAGGTACACGTGTAATTTTACTGTACAATGGATAAAATATAATTATCTTTTTTTGAAGAAATAATCGCATTTCTACCTAATATATTATCAATGAAAAACAACTTTCCATCTTGCATTTAATTTGTTTTTTTTGACTTGTGTGATAAGTAACATAAATATTATTTTTTTCTCTTAACATCAATACTAAGTCTATATATTTTTTATACCATTTGCATATCTTTCAACGATTTTTTGTTTTTACAGACCTTGTTAATTCAGTTTTATTAAGATTGTAACTGGTCAATGACCTGTATGTACTACAGAATTGTAAAAAATATCATTCTAAATATCCTGAAGATTCGTGGACATCATCTTACCGTGGTCACCAACATCTTAGTCCAATGTCAACCTCACCTGCACGTCGTAAACTCTGCTGATAACGGACGAGACATCCACGGTCAAATCATCATCGTCGTGGGACGGAGATACGCTCGGCGAAATGTAGGTGTACTGGTTACACCTCTACCTACCCCTTCGGGGATTACAGGCGTGAGTGCGTATGTATGTATGTATGTACGGTCAAATCATGATGGGAAGGCGGCAAGGAAGAAGATATTTTTTACGTGAAGATCATTTTATGGTAACATGTAAACTCATCAAAATATAAACGCGAAAAGTAACCACACTCAATGATGTTAGTAGTTTTTTTTTCGTTTGCACGCAGCTGACATTCGAAAAAATATTACGTTGTTCAAAATATGTTCACCGACGCGACGAACATGAATAAAATGCTAGACCAGAGTAAAATAATTGAGGTTGCGATAAGAATAGCGATATTAACCTAAAATTATAGTATTTGGGTGAAGAAAATAACAATTTAGATCAAGTTTAGTGATTAACGATAGTAGACAGTCGTCGTCATTGAATTGAGTGTCACTACAAAGCTCCCATTTATTTTGAATCGCATAGGACCGGGAAATCCGATGAATATGTCCATAGTAAAGAGAAGTGGTGAGAAAAGGAAAGTGATCCCATCACCACGTGGGATTAAAGCTAGGAAGAGAGAGAGAGGGAGGCAGCGTAGAGGAAGCCCATGGAGTCCTGAGTTTGTTTCCCTGAGCTTAATTTCAGTTCTCTATCATTTTCTGGCCTCCTCATCACATGCCTTCGAGTCTGCGGATCTTGGAACTACACATAATGTGTTTTTTTTCTCAGTATTGAAATAATAAATATCCCCATCTCAGTATTGAAATTTTATGTGGCATGTATTCTGTTGGTATTTGTATTTTGATTTCATTTGGTACAACATGGTATTCCCGGAATTGGACATAGTCCCAAAATATTACCCGAATATAATAGTAATAATAGAGACCGACAATTATGTGACAAAACGCTGTTAGCAGTGTGAGTGTGCACTTCTATTGCAAATCTGCCAACTCCTTCGAGAGCATAGATATGTTTATTTTAGAGGTTATTCAACCCATTCTATGAAGTCAACGAATCACAAACTAAGTGTCATGAATAGTATTTTTATATTATATAAAAAACCATACATACGCACTCACGCCTGTAATTCCTAAAGGGGTCGGTAGAGGAACACCTGTACTAGTAACAACCAGTACACCCAAATTTCACCGAGCTTATTGTCGCCCATGACGTGAGGGTGGCGAGCCTATCGCCAAACGGGTCACAATTCCAAACTGTAGGCTGATAATGAGCATTTCAAAATAGAAAACCCCAATATCATTTTGGACTCGGGGATCGAACCCGAGGCCTCAGCACAGCAGTCGTACGTATTACCACTAAGTACGCCACCGAGGCAGTTATAAAAAAAATATTTCGTATAAACTTCTTTGTTCTTTAAATTGTAGGTAGAGAGCAACATACTTATTTTTTGCAGAAAAGATTCGGCTCTTAACCTGGCGTCAATACCCTCTAAGGATTTAATTTGGAATTTACCCGAACTAAGAATGCAACCCAGGAACTACCTAAATGTTGCGGCTGTATCACGGAGGAGATTTTATTCAAGGAAGCATTGCATAAAAAACATAGGTAGTTAGTTTATAACTTACCTAATAGTATCTAAGTACTTAAAATTTTATTGTTTTCATCATAGTAAAATTTTCAATTCGTTAAAATTTAATGATTTATGCTCTGTTTGGCAGATTTTTTCGCTGATTATGATAAACCCGCTTTGCCATTGAATGCCAAGGTAAACTTCATATACATAATTTAAAAAATTATTACAATTTACTAGGATTCTTAAAATTATAATAAAAACTAGGTAAGTATATTAACACATTTTTATAAGTAGGTATATTCTTCTTATGTTAAGTTGTATAATATAATCGTCAATAAAAATATTATGAATTAATACATCCTTATTGCTTGAATAATCATAATGACGATTATTTTCCAGATTAGCCATTATGCTATTTTTATAGTCTGTTTTGTCTGCTGTCCGATAAAGGCCTTCCGTCCCTTTAATGGAAGGGGGTTCAGTTTCGGTCTTCGCACCTTGTGGAATAAATTTTATGGTCATAGGTAAGATTTTATGACTTTATTCTAATAGGATACTGGTTGTCATCGTGTTTATTAGCTTGAATGACAAAACGAGCAGGTCGCTCGTTTCGTAAGCGCCAAGCCTGCCCATAAACAAACAACACCCCACAGAAACTTGAATCACAAAGATTACTTTGGAAAATGAGTAATTTCTACCTCATAGTACTTATTTTTTTTTTTTATTTTTTTTTTTTTAATTTATTATGTAATCTGTTACAATACATTTCTTACTTAATATACTCGCCAAACTGTAAAGTTTGATGGCGAGACGCGCTCGTTATTCATCGTATGTTTACAATTTTTATCACTTTACAACAAACAAATATATACCTTGATTAGCTCTTTTTTGACATTCTCCAAGTAAAAGTTACTTTTTAAATAAACTATGAAACAAGAATACAAAATTATCAAAGACAGACGTTGACTATTATACATCATCGAGAAATACATCCCTTAATTTAGATTTTAACATACTTTTACTAAACTTAGGGCTTTTTCTTAATAATTCTGTTTTATTAAAAATCTTAGGTACCAAAAATTTGGACAATCGTTGTCCATAATAATTGGTTACCCTCGGTTGTACCAGTTTTTTACATCTTACACTTATTGTATTATATTTATTTTTTACAGTTACTTTACAGTCGTTACTATCATAGTGTTCCAAACTTATTAAATATTTAAATTTCCTATCTACTGGTAATATTTTACAAATGGGAAATAGTTTATCATAATCTTTATCACAGTTATCCTTAACTTTTTTGCTAACTAGGAATTTAATCAATCTTATATTGTTCGTATATACTTGTTTTAGTGGTAGAGCCAGGCTATAGACATTTTGTCTACAGCATGAATGGGCCGGCTCATCCGGGCGTTACCACTGTCTCAGAAACATTGGCGTAAAGTAGCAGCTAGCTGGTGCATTTCGTACGATGAGTGAGATATCCGGAAGCCCAAATCCCCCTCCCCTTCCCAATCGATTTCCTTTAAGGTCGGCAAAGCGCCTATAATATTTTTGGTATTGTGGGCGTAAATGGGCGGTAAACATCACTTACCATCAGGTGACTCACTTGCCCGTTTGCCGGCCTATGTTAAAAAACCTCTACTTTCTTATTTTCCTGTAACTTAGCGATTTCTACCTCATAGTATTAAGCACTTAAATTGTTCCTTGATACTAGCCGGCCAGGTCAACAGAAAAAGACCTCGTGGTCGTTCACCTATCCGCTGGTCCGACATAATAAAGACGATCACTGGCCTGCCGATATCTCAGGCAATTAAGACCGCCGAAGACAGGACCACATGGAAGAGTATAGCGCATGGGGTGATCACTACTTCAGGTTAGACACGACCTTCAGCAATGAAGATACCAACTAAGAAGAATAACTATTAATAAGTAGACATTCGTAATCATCCATAGAAATTACATCGAGTCCTCCAAACGGCAGAGTGAATTCTTTGCGTGTTTATTCTAGAACCGGAAAATAAGTAAATTTGATGTAGCCTTGGCAGAACATTTATGTATTGAGCGCCTAATAATAATTATTCTGTTAAATCAATCGTTGAAACGTTTCAACTGATTATATAATTCGCGATCGATGACCTAATCTTGTTTTGGTTTGAAATAATCAATAATATTTCTTGAGGTTGGTATTATTGAACCAATCCTTATTTGGTATTAGCGAGTTAATATTGAACTAATTACTTGAATAAGATCTTTACTTGGGCGGAGAATATAACATTGAAACTGATTTTAATTAAAATATTTATTTTCTGCCTCGGTGACGCAGTTTTAATGCGTACGCGGTACGACTGCTGTGTTGAGGTCTTGGGTTCGATCCTCGTGTCGGGTAAAGGTCATATTAGGTTTTTCTATCATGAAATGCTTAGTATCAGCCTGGAGTCTGTAATTGTGGCTGGTATGGCATATAGGCTCGCCCCCTATTACATCATGGAACAGAAATAAGCTTGGCGAAATAATATGGATATGAATATACTGGTTACATCTCTGCCTACCCCCTCAGGCGTGAGTGCGTATGTATGTATTTATTTCCATCTGAATGATCGAATCCTTTTTGACGTCAGCAGATTCTGGCAGCACTTATTGCCAGAGTAGGTATATGCGCAGTGCACATTGACGCGCAGTAAAAAATTGTTTGATTCTGACGCTGCGTAAATACAGCTGTGTAAAGTCCAATTGTATTTAGGTATTCATAGTAGATCGCAAGATTTAAATACACCCAACAGTCACCCACATAGTCCCATTTCATTATAGAAATTTACACTCATGTTTCATTAGTAGAGCCACGCTGTAGACAGTTTTGTCGACAGCGTGAATACTACTGTCTCACAGAAAACCGACGTAAAGTAGCAGCTTGCTGCTCGTATGGCGAGTGTGATATCCGGAGGCCCAAATCCCCCTCCCCTTCCCAATCACTTAATTATCCCTTTCCTTTAAGGTCAGCAACGCGCCCATGATTCTTCTGGTATAGTGGGCTTACATGGGCGGTGAGATCACTTACCATCAGGTGAACCACTTGATCGTTTGCCGGCCTGTGATATAAAAAGTAGGTAATTACAGTAGGTACTACGATTTAAATTATGCGCTTCGGCAATGTTCGTTTTTACAAATTAGTACGAAATAAGCAATTAATATGGCTATGCGGGTCCGACTAGTCATTCGAGTGATAAATAAATGCATATATTATTTTTAAAGATTCATCATGATCACATGTCCGTATCGAAATATTCGAAAATTTCCGAAGTGCATAATTTAAATCGTAGTGCTGTAGCAATCTGTACCTGTATACGAATCAGAACTTAGAATTACAAAATACTGCATGGCTCTGGACTTCGCGTGTCACCCGGAGACATAATATGTTAAGTCTCATAATGTCCAACAATTTCACTGACTTCAATATCACCCACCAACGTGTACCACTTAGTAAAGTGTCTTCATTTCTAAAAAAAACAGACAATTCTATGTCTACATACCTACTAAGATATACATAAAAACCGTTAACACTAAAATAAATTGACAATAATATTGTTATGATGTCCTTCATTTGGCACACAGGTAGACCATGACCTGAGGGGCTAGCACGGAAACTTGCGAAAAGTTATTCGAGCTGTCATCGACAACAATTACTATGAGATTTTAGTACAGCGCCTCTATCGTACGTATAAGAAACTAATTTATATGGAATATAGACCAATGATATATAAGGAATTATCTATCGAGCCCTCGATACCTTTAAATTACGATTTCGATAGTTTTCCATGCTAGCCCCTCTGGGTTAGAACAAAGACTACTTATATCCCGGAAAAGACCGTTCATGCGGGCGAAGCTAAAGCTAGTTATTATATAAACTTCAAGCGATTCCATGCTCAATTTTTTATCTTATCATAACATTCCGACAAATACGATTGTAGAGATATATCGTTTTATCTAACTGTGTCAACAAGTCAACGTAACTTTCTATCGATGTTACGAATGTTTTCGACGTTGGCTGCCAGAGCTTTGTTAAATGACCTCAAAATGTGTTGACCCCAAGATCTAACATGTTCTAAGTCTAACCATGATTCTAAGTCCAACAATATAACACGTCTGATATTAGTTAACTTTCTATGCATATTTCTAAAATCTGACGCATTACCTCCACCATGGTAGGCTGCAAGACGGTTTCACTTTCCCTTGAACATTAATGTATAGTAATGTTCAGCAGAAAAAAACGAGTTTCAACAGACTTCGATCCATAATTCATTAGTGATCACATATATTAGTGGGTTCACACGGTTCCTTTTTAGTTGATCGACTGCTAAATCGCATGCAATTTAAGCCGTCTCAACAGACTTTCAATAGAATTGATCAACAAACCCTTATGACTTTTGTTGATTTAAGTTATTTTGTTGAAAGCGATTAGTCTCATGCGAACCCATCATTACGTACTTGACATGACCAAGGGGTATTTAGGCCTCCGGATATCTCACTCACCATATGAAATGCAGCAGCAAACCGTACTTTACGTCGGTTTTCTGTGAGACAGTGGTAACGAACCGGTCGAGCTGGTCCAGTCGTGCTGTAAGTAGACAAAACTGTCTACAACGCGGCTCTACCACTCCTAGCACTTCTAGTACTCATTAGTCATTAGTAGTGGTAGCGAATTTAGGCTGACAAACCGTTAGGTCATGCATTCAAATCCCAGGTTGGGCAATCACAATTCGTGTTTGAGTTTGCGATTACAAAATCATACATATGCTGCCCGGGATTGGAATCTGTGCACGATAGGCGGTAGGTTCGCCACTTATCACATCATGGGACGAAAGTAATCCTGATATACTGTGCGAGCATTAGTTGCACCTCTGCGTACCCCACGTATGTATTATTGGTATTATAAAATAAAACAGGTAATGATCATTTTTTTAACATAAACAAACTCCTCTCTAAAAGTAAAACAGAATGCAGTCAAGGACATTAGCAAAATGCCAAGTAATTGCGTAGTGACCACACATTCGTCGACGAGACACGCCCCTGAGCTGCGTTTTTGTGACAGATTTTGACTTGTATGTTGATTTAAATTACACTACAGTGCCAATAATTATTTATAATCAATCATATATATCTCTCCCTCTTTTCCTATGGGTTTAAGTTTATATTCTGTTTTATTTGGAAGTCATCACGGTAGTCTTAAAATATTCAGTGAGACAATAGTAATACCTATTAGGTTTAATCACGCACTAATAAGTAGGTAAAATTAGACATAATACATCATGCCAATAGGGTTGATGTGTGAACTTGAATTCGAACATTTGTATACGCAATAGAAAATAATACAAAAATGAAACCTTATTCGAATCAAAATTGGTTGAAAAATTAGACCACAATTAAGTACTATTTCAAATATTGATTAGGTAGTAATCCCACTTCTTCTTCCACCTGCTCATAAGAGCACCCGAGCACTGCGAGGGCAGGTACAAACCTGCCCTCGCAATGGGGTCGGCGTACATACTTGTTATTATGTGAAATTACATAAACAAAACAATAAATCTCTACAACGTTTACGCACACGCTACAAAATGACATTTAAATTTGATAGAATTTTTTAAAATGTCATATTTACGACGCATTTTCAATTAATACTAAAATATACCAACAACTTTCATTATAGCTGTACTTTACTGTATTCGGTGATTAAAGAGAGGTCACACCGATGTTTAATGTCAGTGTTTAATGTGGCAATACTAATATTTAATTCTAACTAAGGATAACCACGTACCACACGATCGCGCATCGTATTGTACTAGTCCCGATACGTGCCGGCCTCTGTATACAAAAGCAATCATTCATTACAGAGTTCGCCATTGGTATTTGCTGACTCTGTTCATAAAGCAACTTTAGATTTCAAGTACAACCTGCAATGCTTTTTATAGCAGAGACCACCAAAGGAGCAAATGGGTCGCCTGATGGTAAAAGATCTCCACCGCCCAGGAGCACTTACAATACTAAAAGTTTCACGAATGCGTTACCGACCTTAAAGGGAAAAATGAGAATTGGAAAGGCATGGAGGTATTTGGGCCTCCGGAAATCTCACTTACCGATCACGGATTATTCACAGTACAAATCGTAAGCTGTCACTTCACGTCAGTTTTCTGTAGCTTGCTACTGCGTTTCGTGCGGTGAGTGAGATATCCGGAGACCTAAATACCCCTCCCCTTCCCAATCCCTTAATCACCCCTTTCCTTTATGGTCGGCAACGCACCGATGATTCTTTTGGTATTGTGGGCGTACATGGGCGGTGGAGATCGCTTACCATCAGGTGACCCACTTTTCGTTTCCGACCTATGACATAAATGAAACATATGACATAAAAAAAAAACAAAAAAAGGCCGCCATAAAGATGTTTAGGTAGATATTGTCTTTCAACTACTTTCTTTCGGGTGAATCGCCTTGATTAATCGTCACGTAGCCTTGTCAGCTCAGTGCTAGTTGCCCCTAAGCCTGCCAGAATTGTATTTGATACCTATATTCTACTATTTATATGACTCTACCACTGTGTAGACGCTACACTAGTTGAATATCCATGGTATATAATTATATATTATATTGTATCAAATTAGTTAATTAAGGTCTTATACATAACACTTTCTCTAGTACCAAATGTGGTAGAATATATTTAAATATAAAATCAAGTACTCAACTAGCCTAGTGCTGTAAATAAGTGCGTAGAACAGTCCCAGGAATTACGATGCCAATCACGCATTATCTATTATGCATTATATTCTAATATAATAAATACTTATTACAATAATTGCTCAATGGGACATGGAAACATGAATTTATGTTAGTAAAGTTTTTCCACATCAAAATGACGTATCTATCGAAGATAAAAAATAGTATTCTTTCGTATTTTTTTTAAGCACAAGTAATATGTGTAAAGTACGCTGTTAGTAAAGATTAATTCTATTATAAAACATTCCTACATGTTATCTACGCATTCTATAGGGCTCTATCAGAGCTCTATACAATATTATCAAGTAAAAATGCACAAATACTAAGAAAGTAGGACACTTGTTTCAAATGGAATCAATTTTATTACGCTAAAAATATGCAGTAATACAATTTGACTAAAATATAATAAGATCGCAATATTCATCGCCTGATTGAATGGTAGCGTACTATAGTTGAGAACCGTGGAATCCTGGATTCAATTCCCAGGTCGAGCCACAACAATTTGTATCTGAATTTTCAATTTGAAAAATTACACATGCCCTTAATTGTAATTGATTTGTTCCCGATAAGGTTCGCCATCACATCATGGGACGGCAATAAACTCGGTGAAATGTGGGTGGAAAATAATATAATTATGTATAATAAGTATTTCCTTGAATAAGATATATTAACATACGAGTACATAAAAAAACCGCATCGAACAGAGAACCTCTTCCTTTTTAAAGCGGGTAAAAATCTTCGATAAAAAGCAAAATTGTTGGATAATATTATTCATTTTCGCTTTCTCGACACAATATGTAATCGGAGGTTCTTTCGGTTTGTATGCAGTCTTTGGAAGGTTCCAGAACTGACTTTGCAATACGCTGTAAAATGCCGGTTCTCGTATAATCAATACATATTTTATGCTAAAGTTTCGAATTTATGGTCCTATTTCGCTACCATTTAGTGATCGGAATGCCAATTACTAATCATATTTAATTGAATAATTAATGAAAGGTAATGGCGTAATATACAGGTGGCAAAATCACAGACTTACATTCAACTTTTAAATTGTTTGCTCTACATGGCGACCTATCGGACTAAAATTATTTGTATGTTTAATAACATGTGCCTTTAAAATAGTATATTTTTTAGTTTTCCTTGATAGAACTGCGCTATGGGTGTTTAATGTCTATACCTATTACAATGAAGTTATTTATCAATTATTATTGGACTTCCCAAAGTTTACTGCGTAGAATGGCTAATAGCGTCATCTACTGGACCGTGCGAAGCATGACGTAAAATATCAACTTAGACCGTATACGTAGTAAACTGTAGTGTCATCTTGCGGATATATTGCGTAATTATTAACGATAAGAATACCTG
This sequence comes from Mimas tiliae, assembly GCA_905332985.1. Taxonomy (NCBI): domain Eukaryota; kingdom Metazoa; phylum Arthropoda; class Insecta; order Lepidoptera; family Sphingidae; genus Mimas; species Mimas tiliae. The sequence goes on along the minus strand of HG995256.1, from coordinate 8,292,425 downwards.
TTTAGTTCTTTATAATAATTATAGATGGAGATATTTACCCATATACGTAGAACTTTATTTACTTCTAGCTGACCCCGCGAACTTCGTACCGCCTAACAGTCGATTCTTTAATTTTTTATTTTTTTTTATTCTTATTAAGCTATTCGGGACGCCGGGTACGATACTAACGTCACTGAATTGTTTTGCCTTCCCGGAACCTCTCCACTAACACTTAAACTTTATAGTATGGTATTAAAGTTCAAATTGACTTCTAAGTATTATTACGAATCGATTGTATGGGAGCTTTATGGGAGTATAGAAAAGTGTTGTTTTTAGACTTTTTAGGCAATTTTTTAAATTTTTCTCTCCGTAACAATCATCCTCGTACTTCAAGGAATATTCTAAAAAAAGAATTAGCGAAGTCGGTTCAGCCGTTCTCGTGTTTTGCGCTTACTAACACATTTAGCGATTCACTTTTATATTATAGATAAAATATTTTGCTCGCGGGTCCGACCGCGTGAAAGACTTTTACTGATTTTTTTATAGCAGAGTCCGGCAAACGGACAGTGGGTCATCTGATGGTAAATAATCTCCGCCGCCCTTGAACATTCACAAAACCTGAAGAAATTGACGCCTTGCCGACCCTAAAGGAAAGGGATAATTAAGTGTTGGTGTGTTGGGAAGGGGATTCGGGCCGCTGAATATCTCACTCACCGTACGATACCTCACGTACACCCAACAGCAAGCATCACAACAGTTTTCTATGAGACAATTAGTATTATGACAAATGGTAACATTCACGCTAGAGTCTACAGTGCAGTGTAGACAAAACTGTCTATAGCGTGGCTCTACTATCATAAAATAAAATAATATCATATTAAAAATAACTGTCGATAAGTTAACATAACATTTCGTAAAGCCGAAATTAAGAATTTATACAGTCCGTAAATAATTACACATATTTAGCATATTTTATTGTAATTTCGAAAATGGAGAAGGAACTCATTTCGATGCGTACCTTTTTTATACAATACTAGGTGCGTTGCCCATGTTTTTTCACAAAACATTAAATAAAAAAAAACTTAAAGTCCGACGAATATGAGACATATCTTACTTTCTTCCCCACATTATTCTGCATCGATTGGTATCGGTCTCGACCCTATACCCCCAGCGGTTTCGGAGAAGATAGCGTGACAAGCTTTTGGCAGCGGCAGCGGCGGCCCAAGTTACTTTTTTTAGAAAAGAGAATATAATAATTTTTGCATACCCACATCGATTTCTCCTCCAAATATGGGCCTAACTTGATGCAATGTTTTTGTCGACAGTTTGCCTGCCATTTGCCATACTACCTAGGTATTATTCTGATAAGGGAGGACGATGTAAAAATTGAAACTTCTCAATGAATAAAAGCACTGATTGGGTTATTATATTGAAATTTACATACAATAGACGTACCCTACAAGTTACACTAAAACTTGCGAATTGGTAATAAATGTCATCAAAAATTAAAAACATAGTTAAACAATTATCACAGTTCAGTATAACCAAATCGTTAAAAACCTCCGACTTGAGAAATGAGAAAATTCTGCAAACTTTAAACGGCTGAATAGTTTTTCTTCAAATATAGCTAGAACGATCTCGACTAAAGCTGTTAAACAATAATCATATAAGTAGGATATAAAAAAAAAAATGTCTTATTATTGATTAAACTTGTAATTTTACGACGGAGGTTTCACGTCCGTAGCCTGATACAAGGAATTGATAGCAATTTCTGATGAAACAAAAGCCATTGACTTAGCAAGTGTTGCTAAGGACAATGTATCCATTACGATTCTATTAGCAACGTGGTTTAAATTCGCACCATGAGATTGCGCTGTATACTTCAAAGCAAGTTTGATTACCCGTTCACATGCTAGAGACTTGGAAGCAGCACTTTTAGCTTCCTTGCCAGCTTGTTGTGCAGCAGTTTTTGCTAAATTCATCATCAACTCCTGATGATTGGACATACCGTTCTTGGCAAATCTCACGGACATTTGGACTTCAATAGAAGCTGTTAGGGCACGTCTTAATGCAACCACACTAGCAGCAGTCAAATAAGCTACGTCACCAGCGTAAAGAATGGCCTTTTTTGCTCTAATTTCCAGTTTCTCTAGTTTTTGTTTAGTTTTTTTCTCATTTGCTGTCTCGTCTTCGATGTCTGGTTGCTCTATTTCCATTTCAGCAACAACATCTGGATTCAGTGCTGACTTATAAATGTTTTCTTTTGCGTCCGCCCAGTCATCTATTAGTCCTGGCGCATTTAACTCTTGTGCATCTAAAGTTTGAGGTTCAACCTTCTCATAATGAGTTGCATTAATTTTTTTGTCTAATATAATGGTTTCGGTTTCATTTATATCTCTATTTCTATTTTCTATATCTAAAGCGGTCTGGTTTAAAAATCCTTTTATTATAGTAGGAAGAATATGTTTACTCTTTAATATACGCAAAGATGACTTTTCATTTTTGGAAATAACTGAATATGGCGAACTTGGCATTACAATGCTGTTCCGATTTATTTGTATATTAGACGAATTATCATGTTTGATATTGATATTCAACGGCTTATTTAATATTGCGTTATAAATGGTTGAGGTGTTAATAGGAAGCGGAATTGTAGTCGGTGATATAATATCTGTTATCGTCTCTATGGATCTTTTTCGTCGTAGAGACAAATCAATTGATTGTTTCTTAGACAATGATGATGCATACGTGATGTCTTTCAAGGCAGATATGATTGATGTTTCAGCTGCAATTTGTGCTAAACCATATACCAACCTATGAAGTTCTGGTTCAGTAGAAGCTCTTGTTATGGTGAGTATGTGACCAGATAATGTTCTTGAAATATAGTCAAGGATACGCCTAGTCTCTATAGCTGTTATACCTTTGTGTTTACCGGGAGCTTCTAATGCTTCTCTACTTACTCTTGTTATTTTATCTTGAACTTCTAACTTAGATAGTATGGCAGAAACTAGGTCTTTAGATATCTGATAGAGATTTTCCTCCATTTGTGGGTTTTGAGTGACATTTTGAGTTGCTTTCAATATCGACTTATCTAAGTTTTTTACTGCTTTGTGTGGTGAATTCAACAAAAATCTTTCACTGGGTAACTTAGAGATGATTTTCTCTTTAAAATCATGTACTGGCGATATTCCAGCCAAAGTTATTGTAATCTGTAATATAATATAACGAATTTATTTAGTCATTAAACGTCATAATCATTTCATAATAGAATAAAGGTATCCTTACAGTAAAAGATCCAATTACTATTATAAATAGTGGATATAATTTCATTTTTTTGGCACACCCGTATTTCGCAACTAAATGTTTCGATATGAACTTTTTAAGTCGACTTATAGTTCTACTATATCGTTCTATTGATTGGCAATTAATTATTCCAAATAGTTTTATGGTCCAATTACGGATACATTTTGTTTGTTATAAAATTATAGTTCCAAAATACCTGTATTTTATTTATCCAGCAAACGCGTTGTACATGGTAATTCTTCGTTTACTATGTTCGATTCTCCTGTATACGAATAATGGACGATACACTAAACTACTACTAGAATCTAAATCATTTGTTTCTTTTGCATTCTCTGCATATCTTTTAATAATGTTATTTAAATGTGTATGCAAAATAATCCTCGAAGTATCATCAACGTAGCTAGGTATATAATGTTCTGATTTATTGAAACTATATCTTGGTCTTATACTTAGACATTGAACACAAATGAAAATGTTGACTAATATTAATAAAAATACAATGTTCATTTTCATGTAGCTCAGTACTGTTTAAGAAAAATTGCATTAAGCATTTACTTTTATATGCATAAACTCTAATTATTAGCCTTTTGTTAATTGACACTAATTTAAATAGTTAGCAATAATTAAGCACAGAGGAATAAACAGAGAGATAATAAAATCAGTTACTCAAATATATTTTGCTTAATAAATACCTATACAATTTTGTCAATAAAATAACTTATTCTTAATACACAATTTTACAAAAAGCTTAATCAACGTCTTGCATGATATCACATAATATAAACTACTTAATTAAACTACTTATATCATTCAGAGTTCCAGTATCACGATGCACTTTGGGTATTAAATATTTATAATTTTTCATTATTAACCGAGGTAAGCTGGCAGTACTCGGATGCGTCCACGGCCTAGAAGCTGTGAAGTTTCGCCGAAGGGGCCCACATCTCCTTCATTCGGTGAGGGTAGCAAATCGCTCTCTTGTCCAGCCAAGTCGCGACGAACTCTGTCATTCGACTCAGAAGCACCAGCAGCCTTTTCCGAAGCACCAGATCCCGCAGTGTCTTTTTCTGTAGCTGATAGTGTTGGTTCTTGTCTTGGCGGAATGTGCTGGATCACATCCGCGTCTGCGGGTGCGCACGAGCAGACCGCTAACAGCGCCAACGACGCGACGAGAAATAACGTTGAATGCATTCCCAAACGATCCTATCTTGTCTCGATATTCAACAAATGAACTACTCCGTAATACGCTCTGGCAGCCCCTTATATTGCCATTCTTTGATGACACAAATGATTACCTTTAGTTTATTGAAACTGTACACTGAAATAATGCGCATTATTGTTGTTACAGAATTGTGGCACGATATTTGAACAGAAATATAAACAGAGCGGCAGGTGACCACGCCATTACGAACCTTGACTTGGGTTCGGATGCTAACGAGACGTGAAATGCTGTTCATAAGCATATAGAGTAACACAACGCGTTAGCACCTACTCCACAGCCAGTAAAGGGTTATTTTAGTTCTTGTTTACAAATACTTTATTATGTCAATAGTAGATAAAATATTTGGTCAGCATATAGTTTTATGCATAAAATGACAAGTATGTTTGAATGAAAAACAATACTTTTATTTCTATTTATTCCAGGTAAAGTCATAATTTCATAAATTTACCAAATCCTTATATTGGATGACCAATTGTTGATATAAATCAACCATAACTATTATCTATCTCAGAAGTATTTATGTCACCGGATTATCGATTTGTAAAATTTAAATGAAAGTAGTCTCTCCAAATGCACTTCTAAAAGACTACCTACTACCTACTACCTACTTATCAAACTTTTTTTTTTTTTTGTCGCGGGCAAAGCGAATTATTGCTACCGCCCCGCCCCGGCGGAAGGCGGAACGGTTATGTTGGGTTCACCGGTCTTACGACCCAGCACTACGCCACCCGGAAGAGATGTTAAATCCGGGCGACCGCTGGGCCGAGTCCCTAACACATATGTACACCCTTCACCGGCATACCAACTAAAACCCCGCGGTGGCCTTCTTCGGCGCATGTGGAGCGGCCCCGGGGTATCCTTAGCTATATCTAAGGATTGCTGCCGGAACCGCCCCTGCGCGGTGCCGCCTAGCGGCCCGTCTCCTTATGGGGGGCTCAGAAGCCCCCGCACACCGAAGGACGCCCTCGGCGTCAACGGCAGACACGAGGCCGACCACCCGTGCTGCCGTCCATCCCGGGGTCGCATGTACAACAGTACAATAATGGCGCTACGACAGCCCCCGGCTGCGCGCCTACGACCCCCGATGGCCCCAATTAGTCGCCTCTTACGACAGGCAGGGGATACCGTGGTGGAATTCTCCTAACGCCCCCATTCCACAGGGCGGGAGACGCCGGTCAGTCGTCCACCCGACGCCTCCAACGTCTCCATTGGCGGCGCGCGGGATCGTTCTGCTCACGATCCCGCTCGGCGCTCTCCTTCCGCGAGATGACGCACTCGCAAAAGGAGGCTACCGCCCGCCAAGACCTCCGGCTGCCGACCATGGCAGACACCACGGCCGGCAGCGACAGATCTCCTCCGACGACTGCTCTGAGAGCGCTGCGCTCGTCACTCCAGGCTGTACCTACTTATGAAACCTACGCTAACTAGGTACTAAATCTCTGGTATGTGGACCACATTAAATGAAATAGATGAATTTAAATAATGTAATGCTTATATAAAGTCATCTGACAATATTAAAATGTATTTATGATTCATCATCTAACGAATAAGGATTTCCAATAATCCCTCACATGTCTTACATTCTCAGTATTTGTTAAAGTAAGTAAATATTAAACACTCTTCGTCACGTCACGTCAGTTCCCCGTAAGCGTAGATAACACATTTATTTAATACGTCTTTTATTATAATATTATTTATGCATAATATGACTGCCTCGGTGGCGCAGTTGTAATGCGTACGCGTTACGATTGAGGTCAACGCTGAGGTCTCGGGTTCGATCCCCGGGTCGGGTAAAGTGGTATTGGGTTTTTCTATTACGAAATGCTTAGTATCAGCCCGGAGTCTGGAATTTATGCCCGGTATGGCGATAGGCTCGCCCCCTATCACATAAGGGACGCAAATACGTTCGGCGAAATGTGGGTGTACTGGTTACACCTCTGCCTACCCCTTCGGGGGCTACAGGCGTGAGTGCGTATGTATTATTTATGCTTAGGAATAGGATTGCAATATGAGAAACTAGAGGTATCTAGACTAGAGAATCTAAGTTCTCCATGTGTGAAAATAAAGGGATTAATAATAGATAGCAAGCATAATATACAAATATTTCAAGTGTTGTTTATACTGAAAACAAATGAAACGACAATCTTCTAAGTATATTATTATTTTATAAAGCGAAATCCACTCACTCACTTACTGATTTGATCACGATTGTACGGTTTATGCAAACCGCACACTGCAGCAGACACGTGTATAATATTCATGGTCACCCAACGCCATTATGCAAACAACATTACTTATTATTAATATCTTTAACTATTGTGAACTCAAATAAACTAACTGGTCGATAAGTTATCTTGTTTAACTACAACTCAACCTCAACAACATCAAAGTTTGTGTGGTACACACTACGCACCATACAACGATATTTCGAAAACTACTAAAGGTACGATCATGAAATTTGGTCACATGATAGTTTAGGGATAATCCATCATACGGATACCTTCCCAACCTGGGGTTGGAGGGATGGTAATGTCGGACTCACCGGTCTTGTGACCTACTTCACTGTCGAGTGATTGCTAGATTGGGACCTTATCCACCTTACGCCGGTGTACTGACCAAAAATCCGGCGGTGGCCTCCTACCGCACAAGTAGGACTGTTCCGGGGGATCCCGGAATACCTAGATTGCTACCGGTACCGCCTCTGCATTCTCCCTCTTTGGCCCGTCTCCTGTTGGGCTTGGAAACCCCCTCACAATCAGGACGCTTTCGGCGTCTATGAAAACTTCGTGCTGCCGACCGTCTTAGGCACTCAGGGTCGCACCCAAAATAGAGACTAATGAGAAGAATTCATAATTTTTAACTCATGTCAAAGCAGTGCTGAGTATAGCTTTTCTTCGTCTCAAACTTATGCTAGCTTAAATCATAAACCATGTCTTGTTACAGAATTGTCTGCATAATTAATAAGTCGACTCGACCGGGATATTTTTGATATCTCACAGAAGACCGACGTGAAGTATCAGCTAGTTGCAACATTTTATACGATGAGTGAGATTTCAGAAGGACCTAATCCGCTTTCGCAATACCCTAATTATGCCTGCTACTATTTTCATTTAAATAAAATCATTTTCTTTGTTTCACAACTTGAAATCATGTTTCATTATAGTATTATTTCTTAGTATTAATAATTATAAACATTACCGATGATTTCAATTATTAAACAAATAATGATAAGGTGTTAATAAATAACCCTACTGTTCTTTGCGGTTTATAGATGCTCAAAGATTAAATGTGGCATTTCCCTCTACAGCATTATAGTAGACATTTTTTACACAATATTACGTGATCGCTACAAGACTCATATTACAAGGTTAAATAATAGCTATCAATGCCAGTTTTGTTTCCACCTTACGCATTATCACATAGTAAAATTAAAGCTTAAAGGGTTCCATACGTTTGATGTTTTTCAAATTTTAGATCACTCAGTCATGAAGAAAACCAAATGAGCCGATAGGATGTATGCATCTATCACGCAACGATATTTTCCTGCTAACAAATAACTTATGTAAACTGTTAACATTTTTCAATGTAGTTCACAACACACTAATTCATGGCCATTATGTTATTGAGAATATTTGAAGATCTCATTAGAACGCGCAGTATACAATGCGTCAATCATTCCAAAACTGAATATTGTTTAACATGTTTCAAACGGTTTGTATAAAAACCAGAGGCAGGCCAATAGTAACATCACAGTTAAAACAAACGGGGTACAAGTCCCTACACACCGAGAAAAATTAAGCGGACAGTTCCAAAATAAATAAAAAATGGCACCAGTTTTACGTATAATTTTATTGATTGCGATAATTTCGTGTGCGTTCTCATCGCCCGTTCCATCAGATGACAAGACAGCTGAAACAACAACAGTGACCAACGATGGACCGGCGATTTTCGGAGTTATAGAAATCATAGATGAAGTTCCACAAGTTGTTCTCTACGTCGAAGGGACCACATTGGCACCGACAGAGGAGCCAACCCATAAAGTTGCGAAGAGATCCTTGCGCAGTGAAGTAAGCAACGATCTTCTGGCTAACTTTGACGCATTTAGCGATGGAAGTGATTTATCGAGCCTCGATGGACGTAGAATCAAAATCCTGCCTACTTGGGTAGGTTAATAAGTATTTTATATGCGTGTTGAGCTAATCACAATGTGTTATATTTATCAATTTAAAGCCAAAAAAGATTTTTATGTGTTCAATAAAGTTAATTTTTGTATAAACTAAAATGTTTTGAAAACCCATTTTATTTAACCTATGCACTACCACCATCACTACCACATTATAAGTATTTAGATTTCGCAGCCGATACACATATTCTTTACAGTTTACAAAAATATTATTATTGATAAGTACAGTCAACATCAAGTCAATGAACACATCCAAATATCCAAAAATCCTATACATTGTAGGATACATATGTCGCTAACAATACTATCGCCAAAATTGGATGAACATCGTAAGTAAAAGGTCAAAATTCATTGAAAACAATTTTCGAAAGTAGCTGAACATTAGTATATTGCATTGCAGAGTAGTAGAGCCACACTGTAGACACTTTGGTGCCGGCTCGCCCGGGTCATTACCACTGTCTCACAGACAACCGACGTAAAATAGCAGCTTGCTGCTGCGTTTCGTACGGTGAGTGAGATATCCGGAGGCCCAAATCTCTCTCCCCTTCCCAACCCCTTAGTTATCCCTTTCCTTTAAGGTCGGTAACGCGCCCATAATTCTTTTGGTATTATGGGCGTACACGGGCGGTGGAGATCACTAACCATTAGGTGACCCAATGGCTCGTTTGCCGGCCTATGACATAAAAAAAACTGTCGTCAGTGACAACCTGGCAAAATTTATCTTTTCTCAAAACACAATATCAACTACACCAGAACCTATCTGATACGAGTAAGCTTAAGGTATAGCTAGCTACTTTTGACAATCTACTGTTCAGCTAATTTCGAACTTTTACGATGATCATCTGAATTGGCGCTAATCTTGTTGAACGAATTGTGTATGAAGACCGTGCGCTTACGAAAGCGGCGACTAGTGTCAACTCTGGCATACAATGGATTTGCTATCAACACGAAACTGAGTATCGATAACATCATACAATATTTTTAGATGTTTGAATCTACGAACAAGTTTGAATAAGAATATAGTACATACATACGCACTCACCCCTGTAATTCCCGAAGGGGTAGGCAGAGGTGTAACCAGTACACCCACATTTCACCGAGCGTATCTCCGCCCCACGATGTGATAGGGGGCGAGCCTATCGTCATACCGGGCACAAATTCCAGGCTCCGGACTAATGCTCAGCATTTCGTAATAGAAAAACCCAATACCGCTTTACCCGACTCGGGGATCGAACCCGAGACCTCAACGTCGCCCTCAATCGTAACGCGTACGCATTACAACTGCGCCACCGAGGCAGTCTATAGTGTCACTAGTAATACATGGTATTATCATATACGAATGACCCAGTTTTTCAACCTAAACAATTTATTTTTACTCGACATGTTCGAAATGTGAAAGAATTACGATGAGAGAATCTGAGCTACACTAAACTTAGAAATGCACTGTTATGTAAGTTTATTTACCAAATTTTTTAAAAGCAGTGATGGCTTCGCGGCGATTGGAATAGAATGCCGGGACAGCGAGTTCGCAGGTTTGATCGCAACCACCAGGGGCACACACTGATTTTTCGAAGTTAGATGTGTAGTCATTAATAATTATTACTCGCTGTAACATAAAACATCACGAACAAAGCTGCATCCTGAAAATTCTGTATAAGAATTTCGCAGGTACATAGGTCAAGTCAATCAACCCGAATTAGGCCGCAGAGGGCTAAGGCCTCGCATCTCATTAGAAGTAGAAGCCCGTGTCAGCAGTATCTACAGCTGTGTATAAGTAGATAATAATAATATATAGTGATAATAGTGACATAGGGTCAATATTATTACTCTTTTCTCTCTGCCTGGTGTTATCCCGGCTTTGTGCCAAGGTCTTTAAACTCTTCCACTTCGCTTAATCTTGAGCATCCTCCGTAGTGAAATAAACGGAGGATGCTCAAGACTCTCAACTTCTTGTAGTGCCTCTCCAACTAATGAAGGCTGGCAGTCAGCTTAGCATACTGTCCTTTATCTTTTGCGAGACGAAATAATTCAGCAGCGCTCGCCGTCACTCTCGGATATTACCCAGCCAAGATTTTTCCTTGGACCAGCTTTCATTTTACCAGCTACTCATCCCATCATTATGAGTTGAAGGAGGACTAGCTCTGATCACTCTCTCCAATACGTCAAACCAACGCTTTTGATTGTACTCCTGGCACTATTTGGCTCAAGCATCTGCGACCGACGTAATGTGTACGCATTACGACTGTCGAGCTGTCTCGGGTTCGATCCCCGGGTCGAGTAAAAGTGATATTGGGTTTTTTTATTTCGAAATCAGCCCGGAGTCTGAAATTTTTCCCCCTGTCACATCATGGGACCGAAATAAGCTCAGGGAAATGTAAGAAGTACTGATTACACCTCTGCCTACCCCTTCAGGGATTACAGATTTGAGTGCGTGTGTATGTACGTATGTAATTTAATTTAATCACCTAATTGGTGTTAGGTATTCTGTTATTAAAATGGATATTTATTATTACAAAACTGTTATAATAATCACGTAATGAATAAAGGGATGATGAATGAGGGAATAACAAACACTACATTATGAGGATATAATGTAGATTTGCTTATGTATTTAAAATATCTTCGACATGGCAAAATAAATCCTCGGAAACATTATAAAATAAAATTTTAATAAAAAAACATACATAAATAATATACATACGCACTCACGCCTATAATCCCCGAAGGGGTAGGCAGAGGTGTAACAAGTACACCCACATTTCACCGAGCATATTTACCTATCGCCAAACCGGGTAAATACTATGTAGGTAAATATAAAGTTATTTTAATATGTATGTAAGGTGTCAAAAATATTTCGCATCATTAATTTACTGCCAAGCCGTTAAAAACTCCTGACGTCAATTAAAAACAGCCCTCTAATTTCTAAATGGCTGCACAAATTAACTTCAAACATAAATAGAAACCCAATCGATTAAACCAACTTTCCAATAAAACAAAACACATTGAAATCGGTCCATTCTTTTAGGCACTACTACGATACCACAGACGTATACACGATATACATTATATACCTACAGATAAAAGGTTGAACCCTATAAAACTCCTCTTGTTATTCAGGGATTAATAACATTAAACATGGTGATCTAAAAACGGTTTAGGACTGATTAGTAAATCAAATAAGTTATAGTATTCACAATTATTTTTAAAAATAAAATTATAAATTATTAGTAAACATTTATTTTAATAACATTTTTGTTTTATTTTATTCTATTGCTCATCTCAAATTATGATCTTAGGCAATCGGCCTATCCAATTCTCCGATAACAATAAATGCATCCACGTCGTTCCGAACAAATACAGGTATGTCTACTATCACACCATCTCTGAATTCCAAATCCGGATCAAAATCCATGAAATCACTTCTGCGTTGTATCTCAAATGCCTTCAGTTTCTCCGGATTCAGAAACAACCCACTGAATTCACGACTGGCTGAAATCTTCAAACGTATCATAAGTAATAAAATTGTCGAGAGATTCGCCATCACGCATAAATAGGTAGGGATCAATTGCTATATAAAGCCGTGATGCAGTTTTTATATAAAGGATCGAGTAAGTATTGACGTGCGTATCTGCTGGAAATGTGATAATTTTCAATATATGTTTATTACGGTCCTAATACAAAAAGTAAATGTTAAAGCACGATAATTTGCAATGACGTTGATAAAAAGTATTTCTGGAATCTGATGAATGCAATCCATTAGTTTATGGATTCATCGACAGAATTTGAAGGATTTTCTGGAAAAGACTTATCGATTTACATCTACGACACTTACAATAATTATTTACCTCTGTCAATCAGACTTTTACAAACAAATCAAATCTAAAACCATTTACTTGAAATTCCTAAAGCTTGTTCTAATTTGACTTTAGGATATTACTTTATTGATAACATTATTAATTTTAGACATTTATATTGGTAAGAACTTTTACGAACATCTACAAAGTTCAGTAACCATTCGAGTGTAAGAAACGGTAGATGAATGTTCTCGTATATAATATTGGAGAAGTAACATACGAAAATGAAGAACATTATGTTATATCTATTCATCTTTATAAAATTAACCGTATCGTATAAGATTCCAACTCCAGAGTTACCGATGAAGAATTGTTTGCGCGTAACTATCGATGGTCAATATAACACGATATTATTTGAAGACAGAAACAGCACTGACACCTTATTAAAAGAATGCATAATTAAGAATATACATGTTAATCAATCAATACTACTATTAAAAGGGCTAAAGACACTTACACAAATGGATGCAATTACGAGCAACCAGCCTAATGTGATAATTATGACAAAATCATTAAATCATCAAGTATTCGATATATTCAACACTTCCTTAAATAATTTAATTATATTTCACTGGAACTTACTATACATAGTGGTGACAGAAAATGATAGCATATATACATGCAACGATGGAAAGTTTCTAGAAAATACCCTTAATGTAATACAAACCTTTATGAATGATTTATGGCACAGGCTTGAAATGACAAGAGTTGTTCTCATATTTCCTTTCTCATGTCCTCATACATATGTTATTTATGGTGAAAATATACCAACAAATATGCCACTGTTAAACAGAACTGTAAGAATGATCAGACCAAAAACTTTCAATGCATTATCTTCGGCCATATTAAATAGCTCATCAGACTTGTCCCGCGGGTATACTGTAAATATAGGAATGTTCCCAAGATTTCCAACATCTTTAACGCAATGCGAAGATATCCAAACGTTTGTTAACTTTGATGGTAATCTTAATAACGGTTTTTGCGGTTTGGATGGGTTGATCATGCAAGATGTTGTAAAACATTTTAAATTCAATATATTATTTCTTGAAGACAGTCGTTGCAACGGATATGGTTTTGTAAATTTCTCACAAATGTCGTACGGGAGTCTTGGTTGTGTAATAAACAAAACAGTGGACATATCGTTTAATTCCAGGTTTATGGTCATGTACACAAATGATAGTTTCCATTATTTGCAACACGTGATCCACGATTCTCTTTGCGCACTGTTACCTGTGCCAAGCATTTACAAATTATGGCATTACCCACACATGCCACTAGCATCTATCCACTGGTTGACCGTAATTATAATGATAGTAATAGTTGCTGCAGTAGCTTGGATTTCAGGCAGAATTATGTATAAATTTACCGGAGAAAGACCTTTAACATTAAAAACCTGTTTCCTCGATTTTGCAACGTCTACATTGTGCGGATTTTCATTGAAAAAAAATAACAGATTTTACTTTTTACGAGGGCTGTGTTTAGGTTGTTCGATCATTATTTTATCCTATTATCAAGTAAGTATTCAGTAATAGTTTACCTACTAGGTACCTACATTGGTCAAACGAAAAAGATTATACTTTCATTTAACGTAACTTTCAGGGTTATATCAATTACTCATTCACGACTATCAAACGTTACGAAAAAATTAAAACATTGCAGCAACTATTCGATACAAAATATGTGTTATATACGTCGGCCCCTGTTCGAGATCTTCTAAAACCGCATAAAAATAATAACAACCCGAAAGAAATGAATTTCATAAGGCGAACAAAATTGCAACTACGCACTGACATTGGTAAGTTATTTAGAAATATTTAAGTAAAGTACAACCTAAATAATATTATTGTTTTAAATAAGGATAAAAAATGACCCTACCATAAGATATAGGTATGCTATTTTTAACGAAAATAAATGTAGAGTCGAAATGTACGATTAAATGTATTTTACGAGATGTGAAATTATCTGTTTGTTCATTTATAAAATTAAATATGTATATCATAGGATATAGGATAGGACAGTACAATATAAAAAGCGCGGCGACGCGACGTTCCACCTGTTACAGGTCCTTATACTGGCCACGGATGTTTCCACCAGTACCTGTGTCAAATAACCGGCACAGAAGAGTCAGCCATGTGTCACTACCGTGACAATTACTGTCCGCGAAACACAGCCTAACACACCTTAAATATGTGCCCAGTCTAGGACAAAGAGCGCAGCGCTCTCGAAACAGTAGGAGCAGATGACCTCTCGCTGCCGGCCGTGGTGTAGGTACGCCATGGATTTGGGGGCATCTGGAGAATTCCACCACGGTATCCCTTGCCTGTCATGTTGACGCGGAGGGCTTCTGACCTCCCCAAACACACACTGTTGCTTGGCGACGGAAATTAGGTTAGCGGTACCTACCTACCCAGACGGACTCATCCATAGAACAGGCCTACTAGCAATAAAACACCGGTAGAATTAATTATTTAATTTTTACTTTAGGAATCGTACTAGACCAACCAAAATCAGTAACACTGGGTCGCTTTACCGACGTACGTTCAGAAATTTTATTAAGATACCGAGATGAGTACGGAAGGCCTATGATATACGTTGTTGATGAATGTTTTCGCCACTATTACTTGTCCTACATCTGCAAATTTGGTATGTACTATCATGTTTACATGGCTCATACTAAAACTGGCCACTTGTGTTAGAGATGTCAATTTAAAAAAAGAATTACTATTTTTGAAATAGAAGTCTGACTTTAGAATCATCTTCTTTCATTTGCCCTTATCCCAAAAAATGACTTATCCCACTCGCACTGGGGGGTCGGCGCAACATGTTTTTTGACACATGTTACAGAAAGATTTGGCTTATACTTATTACGACCGGCCGTCTGCCTAACGTCAACCCCTCTTTAGCTGTAGAATGTATACTTACCTACTTTATATTTTTAATTAAAATTATTTTAAATTTAAATTGCTTGTTATATCCGTAAGATTTAAGTGGAGAAAAGTAGAATGGACATGTTGTTCTACCTACTCAACAGTATTAATATAAATATACCATTTTTATTTGCGATATATGACTTTTCTTACATGTATAATTTTACTAAATGTTAATGTAAAATAAATGATTTATTATATTTAATTCACCCACAGATTTCCTGTTCACAAAGAAGCTCAAATTGTTTATGGAACGTTTATTGCAAGCAGGTATACCTGACAAATATTACAAGTGGACTCGTCGCATGTTGGGCCTGCCGGACTCCACGCCTAAGGATGGCCCGGAACCCAGACCCATCGCAAAAATAAAAATGCAGGATCAGAGCATCGCTTTCGGAATACTATTTATTGGTTATGTTGTATCTACTACAGTGTTTATTTTTGAGAAATGGCTGGCTCAAAAAAAAATGTCGAATGTAAAACGAACATAAATAGGTTACCTACCCTTTCTAAGGTACCTACTATATTTGTTTTATTTTATTTTTTCTCTTTATTGTTTATAGAGGGTTAAATCATTACAGATTATGTCACCCTCATTGTGGCAACAATTTTAACGAAGAGTAAAAGTAACAGATCAACTTGGACTATTTCTAAGCTTTATGCCTATATTTACGAGCCTGTACAGTGCCCTGGCAACTTCTGAAGTAGGATTTGCGAGGACGCTATTACATTCTCCAGTCTCGCGAAATTTCTCATGAATCATTATCAAATCACGTCTCTGCGGCTCGTTCCGGAGACACTCCATAATGATATGGTATACATCCTCAAGGACATCGCATTCGCTACAATTCGGAGAATTCACTTTACGCATTAAGAATGCGAAGTTATTGAGTGGGATATGTCCAGAGCGAAGTCGCAGAGCTGTTGTGATGGTGTGCCTCCCCATGTCAGCATTATCTATCCAAGACCGTTTAAAAATGCTTGGCTGTATTGTGGCATACCATATACCTTTGCTTCTACTCCGTTCATTAAAATATTCCTGCCAAACTTTATGACAACGCTCTTTAATTTTATATTAAAGTTCTGTATAAAATGGTTCACATGAGTAATTTATTCCTTCCGTTAATGCCTCTTTTGCCAACTGATCGACTACTTCATTGCCTTTAATGCCGATATGGGAAGGAACCCATTGCAATCTCACAATTTTATTTTTGTCCCTAAGTTTACAAATAATATCAAGAATATTATATGCAATAGGAATACCACGCTTGGGTAATGTACAGCGACTTAACAATTGTAAAGCACTACGAGAATCTGTTAAAATTAAAAAGTTGGAACATGACATTGAGTCAATATACGACTAAGCTTCTAAGATTGCTATTAACTCTGCATGCATTATCGATATCTTAGAATTAATTTTGAATTTGATCGAGTTGTTAGTGACAGAGTCAAAAAAAGCGGCACCAATATCGCTATTGCATATTGACGCATCGGTATAAATAGTGTGATAATTACTATAGTTACTACGTAAATATCTATCACACAGGAGTTTTAATTGATTAGCATCGTAATCTTTCTTAGCTTGTACAACGCCCTCAATTTTTGTTGTGATAATATTATCCAAATCCACATTGCTGACCCAAGTGCATAACTTAAACATTTCTAGAATATCGCTACGGGAGATTTGTTCATTTTTTAATATGTTGTGTATTGACACAAGTATCGGATTTTGTTTATTACTCCAGTAGGGATAGGAGGAACACATAATTGAAAGATTGTTCAATAGTATAATAGTAAAATTATTCTTAAAAGATTTACATTTTAACCAAAATTTACTACAAAGGTATTGCCGACGGATGTCCAAAGGGGCGACGCACAGTTCATTCTCCATAATATGGATGGGTGTACTTCTTATGAAGCCGCCTATTATACGTAAACATATATTCTGGACCCGCTCTAGTTTTACTAAATTCGATTGACTGCTATTACCATAAATGAAACTCCCGTAGTCTATTCGACTTCGTACAGTAGCTATGTAAATGCGCCTGAGATATGCAGGGTGCACACCCCATCCAGATCCTGCAAGCATTTTAAAAACGTTAACAAATTTGAGAGTTTTTTCTATCAATTCGTTTATATGTTTTTTCCAAAGTAATCTAAAATCAAATCTTAGGCCTAGGTATTTTATATTATCAACCACTTCTAAAAGTAATCCATTAATATATAATTTAACGTTCTCCCTTTTATATCCTCTCTTGAATATACAAATTTTGCTTTTTGCTGCAGAAATATCCAAACCCAAACCTGCAATGATATTACTAAATTTGTCTAAAGCAATCTGTAATTTTACTGAACCGGCGTAACAGTTATGGCAAATTGTGTATAGGACGAAATCATCAGCATACTGCCCTACATGAACCTCGTTTATAGTTTTACAAATAGGTACTGTAGCAATGTTAAATAGTAATGGCGATAGCGGGTCGCCCTGTGCTAGCCCGCGTCCCGTATTTCTTTTATATGATATATCGTCTACACAAATGCTAAGTTGTCTATCTTTAAGAAAATTCCAGAGGTAAAGACAGATTTTGGGTCCAATATGTAATTTTTTATTCATGTACTGCAGAAGCGGGATTACTTCGATGTTATTATATGCATTTTCGATATCAATAAAACAACCTATAGTATGGTGAGAATCCCGCTTGTATTCTGCAAACCAAGTTCATAAGACTTTCTAAACTAGATTGACATTTTCTGAATCCTACAGTGCTTTCAGAAAACACTTTGTTATTTTCTAAAAACCATTCAATTCTATTAAGTAGTAAATAGTGGAATGTTTTGCATATACACGAAATCATGGAAATAGGACGTAGTTTTAGAATATTAGATTGTTGAAGTTTAGGAATTGGCACGATACTTATTTGGCGCCATTGTCTAGGTACAAATCCATTAAGAAAAAACTTATTAAATAGTAGTAATAATATATCTATCGCATTTTCTGGGAGATATTTAATCATGTTATATGAAATATTATCTGTTCCGGGTGTGTTGTTTCTGGATTTAATACATTTTATTAGTTCGTGCCTTGAAAAAGGTACATCCAGATGGGGATTGCAGAATATAAAGGCAGGGGTATCTGGACATGCACCTGCTGTATTTGTAAAGTCGGTTTAAAATTATTTCTATACCTATTGTAGTACACAATCAATGTGTCTATTGAAAAATCCGCACAAATAGCACCGCGGACATGAAGATTTATTCTAAGTTCTATCCTCTAACCCCAACGTCAGCACTTGTTTTTGGGTACATGAACTCTTAGCAAAGGATTAATACCTTCAATGACTACAAATCCATCAACTACGGCAGACTGTCCCATGATGATTTCATCAGATTGAACGGGGACAAATCCATCAGCTACAGTAGGTTGTCCCATAACGTAACCAGATTGAGCGGCAAAAATATATCAGCTACAGCAAGCTGTCATGACGATTTAACCGGATTGGGCGTGAACCGGGAACCAATCCATCAACAGTTCACTCATAAAGACGCCACAATACTGTCTTCAATCAAGGTGAACAATCAATTTAGGAGTTCGCGGCAAGATTCATCGTATAAATTTAGAATAAAATTCTTTGTATGTTTAAAAGATGAATTACATGCGCGCTCCTGCAGAGCAGTTTTTTTTTCAAGTTTTAACAACTTGGACTTGATCAGTAATATATTACACTAACCTTATCACTTTTTTGTTTAAAATAATATAACCGAGTCTAAATTGTCGTAATTCACCTAGTGTAAAATAATTGTATAAGTAATGCACTTACGTAGATCTTAGAGTTGGTAACACAGGAAACGTAATTTAAATGTTGACATTATTGCAAAAATTACAAATGCTACACTATAAATCTCAATTGTATCATGGAAATCAATTTTATAAATCAAACTCATAATGAACATTAAATAAAATAAAAGAATAAATCTCAGCATTTTCTTTATTTTGCTCTTAAAACAAATGTCATGATTTCATCTCACATTGGCAAGGAAACAACTCTCTAATTTACACACTTTTCATTAATTTTAAACAAATAACATTTGTATGATAAGAGGAACTGCGCCGCAGTTGTCTTAGTATAATTTCAAACATGGCAGCCACAGACTACTATAGAGATGCTACGCATGGCAGCAGACCACAGACCGCATCTATAGTATTGCCCAACTACAGCGCCACCAGTTCCACAGACGTCACTGTCGCCACGTTCGGAAATAATTCCACAGAACATACAAATCAATAGGAAATAATACTAATTATTACGCACGACAGCCTCCGTGGCGCAGAGGGCGAGTAGCCGGCTGTGAAGCGAGAGGCCGCGGGTTCGATTCCTGCACCGAGACAAATGTTGATCAACAAATATTTGCTTCGTGTCTGGGTGTTATCTCCCCAGAGGTGTTGACGTCAGACAGACGGCCGGTCGTAAAAACTACAAACCAAATGTTTCTGTCACATGTGTTGTGCATGATGCGCCGACACCACTGCGAGTGGGATAAGGGCAGGTGAAAGAAGAAGAACTAATTATTAGTACGTAAAATAGCGACACTCCTGTATGAAATGTCGAGATGTGCCAATAGTGTCTAGCCGTCTAGCGCTGCGGTAAGACGATACTGTAGCTACGGTCTGCCGCCCAGTTTGAACTCATACCTTTAAGGAACATTTTGTAGTCAAAGGATCGTCCGTACATTGACAAAATGTCAAACTTAATAACTTATTCTACGACATCGAACTTATAGAACACTTATGAATACATATTGCATAATCATATTGTCATCTATTATAACTAATGTTTAATTGTAGCCGAACGTATGTATACTTACAATATAGGAACAAAACATTAGTAATGTACTGTACTGGATAGAAACACTGGGGTCCAGCTGAAAAATAGGGATGTGTCTTAACGGATGCGCCCAATTTCGCATAAAATTGTTTGTCATAATGTCGATAGTCCTTACACATTTGGCATACTTAAAGTTTTTTTGCATAATTGTTGTTTGGCATAACATTTGAAGTTTCACAATTTTATTTGATAAATAAACGAGGTTCATTATACGGTTTGGAGGAAAATTTGCAATATATTTTATCGACAAAGTATTACGGCATCGTGTTTTCGCCAAACATAGTACTTAGCATTAACCCTCAATTTTAGTAAGAACTGCAGTATTGTTAATATTATAAATGATCATGCTAAGCTAATATGGACTCTTAAGACATGTATATCAATATGTATAATCAAAGCAAATATCATAGCAATATGGCAAGTTACTATATCAAAGAGATCGATGTCGTGTCATAATCGTAGCAAGTAATGTCATATAAAGCTAAGGACAGACTGGAATATAATAAAAACTACTTATATTCTCTCGTTAATACCATAGACCGTTTGTTGTGCACACAGATCACAGAAAATTTAATAGATGTCGTATATTACACTAAACTTAATTTCAATTGAATTTAATAGCGATTAAATTCACGCTCCAAATACTCGTGTATGTCGTGTAAATATACATCACTAGCTTTTGCAGGCTGGACATGGACCTAGTCCATTGTAGATATTCAGCTGTTATATAATCAGTTAGTAACATAGTTTAAATGACAACATTATCATGTTTACAAAATAAATATAAAAAAAAAACAAGTTTTATATATGTTTGTAGTTACGAATACATTCAATAATTAATTAAACAATATTACCTATGCGGCAAATCTTGTAAACAAAATGTGACCAACACGAAACCTACTTCAATTAATGTTAGCTAGTATCCAATCTAAACTATTCAATTAACAGGCGCTGAGATATGGACGTACATACTACAACAATACCTTATCCCTTATTTTTAATTACTTTAACAACTCTGGATACCAGTATTTTGAGCCAAATGTCTTGTCCAACTTAATAGTGAAATAAAAATCACCGAATAGCAGTACTTACACTAGTGGAAAATATAATGATTACCAATGAAACGAGATTATATTCACAGCCACCGTCAAATCGATGAAACGCTGATAAAATATATGCACTAATTTTAATATATTTGCGAGCAAACAAACTGGCGCTTTTTCTTGTCTTTTCTATTCTAATGTTTCTCTTTAAAAATTGATTTAAAAAATCAATGATATAACCTTAAAACTGGCTATCTCATGACATCAAGTTTAGATGTATTTTCAATCATTATGGCCGATCCGAAGTCAGTCGCTTCACCCGACTTCTATGGACTCCATTACACTCTCTCTTGAAAAGAATAACTGTTACATCGCTCGTGACTTACTTCAGAGCGGGTATAAACATTGACAAGACCTCTACCATTCTAAAATTCATGTATTTTGATAAAATAATGTTTTATCTCATACCCCAAAGCTCGCTAAGTTTTATCGACCGCAAGTGTATAATGTATAACAGGTACATAATCATAGTGACATTACATAGGCACCTAAATATTCAATTACACTCCTTAAATTATTGATAAAATCTTTTACACTAAACTACCACTAAGCCAGTCTTACAAAAGTTGAGCTTATCATGGCTGGCTTAACTTTATCCAACATCTCAATACCCAGCTAACATGGTAGAAAATTTTACTAATACCTTATTACTTTTGTCATGAAAACATCAATACATTTTAAATATTTTTATAATTAAATATCAAAACAATAACTGCAAATAGAAATAATATAATGTATCAGTTCACACAATATTTTATAATAATCATGATATGGTTACGAGTAATATACTCAGTTCAACAACAACTTGGTCACTAACATTTGAACGAATCGTGCTTCGTCAAATGCAATTATTTATACAAGTTTAGTCAGAAAGGGCGTAAGCCGTAAGGTTTGGCTGCTAATTAAACAAAATTTCTACCATGTATATCTCATCCCATAAATAAAATATTTTTAATTTCATACAAAAAACTAATAACGTATTTTTTTTCACTTTTTAATAATGCACAACCCTGTCGCTCGTTTAATCAATAATTGTTTTTTATTAGTCAGTTATTTTTTTATTTTAGGTCTTCTATAATAGCTTATTAGCAAACCACGATTGAGCGACAATCGCTGTGATCTACGGTCTGTCGCCGACCTCGGAAACATACCTTTAGTGAAAATGTGTAATTATTACTTATGCATACGCTGTCCTTAAGTTTTATTAACCGTCACATTATAAAACAATACCTTAATAGTGGGTTCACACGGTCCGATTTTAGATGTTCAATAACTAAATCGCATTCAATTTGAACCGTCTGAACACACTTTCAATCGAATTAATCAACAAAACCATATAGCTTTTGTTGATTCATGTCAGTAGATCAACTAAAATCCAACCGCGTGAACTCGAAAATATCTAAGCGAACGTAATATAACAATCTATATACACTGCACCAATTAATTTGTCTAACTACAAATATAGTCACCAAAGTTCTTTGAAAACTAAAATCGACTACGATAAAGTCGACTTACTTATCGATAAAGCAAAATGAGTCGCTTGAAGAGCGAATCATATATAAAAGACTTAAGACTAACATCCGTTTTTATAAAAAATACTATGAAGTATCGTCGTGCGTGTGAACGAATAGGGGGTTATTTCTGTACTAGCTTTTGCACGCGGCTCCGCCCGCGTGAACCACCTTTTCACACTTGTACAGGTCATTAAATACCAATAAAACAATGTAGCATCAACTCAATACATCTTTACTCCCAGCGGTCGCCATATCGTAATGGCAAAGGGTACATGATCATTCAGCCATGGATTCAAGACACTACACCCACCTTTTACAAACAAGTAAAAGAAATAACCAGGATAAAAAGGAGCCTATATGCTAATCCATGGTCTGCCTGTGTGCCAAATTTCATTATCAAAATCCGCTAAGGCGTGAATTACTAACAAACATCCAAATTCACAAACATCGAAACTTTCACATTTATAATAGTAGTAAGAAGTAGGATACGTGATTGGCCGGTTCTACACTACAAAGAGGTAATTAATTTAAATGTTCTTAATTGCGGGTAGTATTGACCTCCATACTAGTTTAATTTGTATCATTGAGTAGACCTATGGAGAACTTACACCACAATCCCTAGACTCGTGACAAATGTTTTTTGTGATCCGTATTGTCTTAGTGCAGCTTGAATCAGCTAAACTTTGGTGCTTAACAAATAAAGCACGTTTACTGAAATCACCACTATACTTTTGCACTATGAAACTTCATGCTAAAGTTTGTTAATACTGGTGTACGTGTTTTGTGTAATTATTTTTAAATGTCAGTCAACCTGGCGACCACCACGTGAATTACAGATGACAGCATCGGTGCAGCGGGCGACCAGCCAGCTGCGAAACAAGAGGCCTTGGCATCGATTCTCACATCGAGACAAATGTTTGTGTGATTCACAAATATTTGTGTCGGGTGTGAGTGTTATGAAGCAGTCTCTTGTAGTTTCAGATGCCCATGACACAAGACTCAGGCCTTACAGTGGGGTCAGGACCATGTGGGTGACTATTTTGTGTGGGCCAGCAACATTTAAAACCCAAAGCACGTCCACGTGGTAAACTCTGCTGATTAACGAACGAGGCAATGGCGAAACTTGTTGCAAGTAAAAACATTACACTTAGCGATTTTTCAGCTTACGATTGTGAGCATGCGTTGTTTGGACATAATATACCTTCTGTAAGTAATTATTGTAAGGGTCCGAAGTTTTCTCTCCACTTATTTGATATATAGAAGATTACAATTTAAACAAACGACTCATTTTGCTATCTATAAAACACTATCAACTGTACATCATGCACGCGAATAATACAGCGCCCATGGATAACAGCCACCGCTATTTTGACAGACTTCCATTTCTCTCTCCATTCTTCCCGCCCTTAATTTTGAAGCTGACCTGCGGCGTGATGTTGTTACAGTCACTCACCGTGTTCAGTGAATGTGTAGAATGTTTGTACCAACCGCACATACGTTTCACAGCATCCTCCCAACTAGATATCGTCCCTTCGTACGACTTCTTTATATGTGCTCTGGGATTAAAAACGCAGCCGATTTTACGTAACGATTTTAACTCCTCTTTGGATTTCCATATACCTGAAATCATAATAAAATAGTTTGACCGAAAAATGTCACATTTGCTAAGGTTCATGAGAAATTTGGTTTATTGTGATAGCGGGCAGGAGTATATCCTTTTCTCAACCTTATAGTATTTTTATCCAGGTACAGCAAAGTAATGATGGTGATGTTAAGTAGAGTGTAATCCAAATAGAATGTCGACCGTCAAGAGATATTGCGTCCCTCGACGCGACGGTCGGTATTTTATGCCGGCCGAAATTACTGGATATGACTCATACGCGACTCACCTGAACGAGCCACTATGTCTGGTTTTCACACAAGCAATACTAATTCTAGTGGAAGATAGTACCGTACCAAAACTTGTTTACAACTTTATTCATAAGAATACTGTACGTTATGGTAATTAGTAATTAAGTGGGTACTGACCTAGTTGTAACCCTACAATATGTGCACAACCTAGCGATGACATCTCGACATGTTCGGGTCGTTCGACTCGCAGACCGGTGAGGTCGGACACCAGCTGCGCTATGAAGTCGTTGTTCGACACACCGCCGTCCAGTCTGGAACAATTCATTATACAACGTGTTACACAAATGTGTGCTCAAATTTAAGTAACGTAGGTATTGTGTACGATAAGTATTTCAAGCATTCTCGTACATGATGCAATAAAGTAAGAGAGACTGAAAACTTCATGGCGCTTTACTCTTCTCATTACCATAACGGACTGCGTGCCCGAAAGAGCGAGCGAGTCACTTCACTTCAATAGTAGGCGCGTTTTTTTGTATTATGTCTATTACACTTACTTGTAAGATAGGGCAATACAAACTACGACATATTTAAAATATCGATTCCGGCACCAAGACATATTTGTATCATCACAAATATCTGTTTTGTGGGATCGTAAGTCATTCGTAGTTCCTGATACCCACGATGTGGGGTCAGGGCTATATGTATGACTGTTGGGTGTATATACATACAAAAACTCTATTGCGAAAAGATCCAACTAGGCATGTCACAAGTGTAAAAAATTATCGATATAATATCGTTTTCGTATTTTCAAAAGGTATCGCTATATATCGTTTTGATATTTAAAAAAGTACTGCCGAATATAATTTTGGATATATAGATAAAAATATCGACATATCAGCTTGAAATTGGAACGGTTTTTTTGGAATCTAACGTGAATAGGTACTCAATTTTGGATCAAGGGTTGGATCCTATTCGGGTCCCCTTTTTATTTAGTAAAGGTGTAGTTTTGTATAACTAAATCACGATAGTTACTACAAAAATGTCACCGATAGTCTCTACTTATTGTAAGGACTACTTGATTACCTGATATTGTGAAACTTGAAGTTGGTCTCGTTGCATGCGCACTGGTATAGTTGTGCGGTTCGGAACGCTAACGACTCGAGCACGGCTCGTACGAGATGCGCCTTCGTCGTCGACGGCTTCATACCTATAAACCCTGACGCCGCCGTGCCATCGTTGTATGGTGGCTGAAAACAATATTATAAAAATCATAACCTCTCTTTAGAAAACTCCGACGACAATCAGAATAAAGTCGACTTTCTATGAACTTTCCTACTCCATCATCAGATCCTAACCACCTTGAGGAAGTGAACTTCTCATGGAAATCTATTCAATGATCCCAAACAATATATTATCTGCTAATTATTACCGATGAATTGAAAGCTGCAGACTATTTTTACTATTATAAATGTTTTTGTTAGTCAATCACGCCTTATCGTCTGAACGGTTTAGGATGAAATTTAGCACATAAATAGACCATGACTATTTTTCTTCCGTTAAAATGGAACAAAGACACTCTTACCCCTAATCCACTAAAAGCTGGTATAAAGAACACGCCATCTGCATCAGGAACCGAGTTGGCGATATCTGCCGTGTCCTCCGGATTTTCAAATAAACCTGAAACAATCGAATAAGTATGATATATTTTTTTGTTTACTTGAATGGCAAGACGAGCAAATCGCTCGCTTGATGTTAAGCGTCACACCTGTTCATAAACAAAAACAACACCACACAGAACTCTGAATTATAGAGCCCTGCATGGCACTAAACTGCGCTCGTCATCCCAAGACATAAGATGTTAAGATTCATAATGACCAGTAATTTCCTAGATTCAATGTCCTTCAAACCAAAACAAAACAGTGCTTACACACTGCGGCACTTGCTTGGCGGCAGAAATACATAAAGCGGTGGTATCAACCCAGGCGGCCCTCATGCATACGAGGAACCTACCACCTATACTCTGATTTTTAATTAGATAGACTAAACTGACAGCTGCGATCGACGTTTTCTTTTTTTAATGTTGCAAGCGTAGAGCATAGTGTAGTATGGCTGATTATGAATGATTCATCGACATGTTGTGACATGACCTTTCGATTTAATTTTACTCAATTATGTTAAAAAAAAAAATAATAATATAAAAGTAATGGAATAAATATTACAAAACTAATAAACGTAATACATTAACTTTATTGTAATAAATAAGAAATCAAGAATAAAATAAATGCGATCGATGGAATTTAGTTACATTTTTAATGTTTTTGTTAGTAGGTATGTGTATGGGTTCTTTTGCTTCTGCAGAAATTATTAATATTAATTACTAATATTATTAATATGGCAATACTGGTAAGCATCCTCCCTTTTGTGCGTCGTTAGTCTCCCTTCTTCGCTCGCGATTGGTTGTACGAATATTCCTGGCGTTCTTAACGCCTGTTTACTTGTTAAATATTTGCTGTTAAGTTTTTGTTATATCTCTCCTTGTTACTTTGTTGTGTTTGAGTGTTGTTGTTTTTTGAACTGGCATGGATCACGCTCAACCGAGCACATCGAGTGCAGTTATGTCTCCTAGGAAAAGGAGACGCCGCGCTCCTCTGAGTGTCACCGAGAAAACAATGGTGCAAAACTTATTTATATACGATTTCAACGAAGAGCATTACAAATTGGATACGCAATTATACGAAAAACTTAACAAGCGCCACTGCGCTCAGAAAACTGCAGATTTTTTTGGAATCGGAACTGCCACTGTATTCAACGTTTTAAAAGACCTTAAGGCCTAACAACGGGTGCTAAACCTCCTACAGGAAAAGGAAGGCGCCTTATAATTAGCCACATTGGAAGCGAGGAAGGCTTTCTAGATGGGGGTTTATTGATGTTTGAGTCAAAGACAGACTCCAGTGACTACCATAATGAGATGAATGCAGAACATTTTGAGGACTGGCTAAAGGGAATATTGCCTAAATTAAAAAATGATTCCGTTTTGGTGTTAGACAATGCCTCTTACCACTCCCGTAAGGTAGAGAAAACCCCCAATTCGGCGTGGCGTAAAATCCAAATTCAAGAGTGGCTGAACTCAAAGAATTTAAAATTTGAAGATACAATGATTAAAAGCAGAATTACTCGAAATCGTTAATGAAGAAAAGCCTAATTATCAAATAAATGTAGTTGATGAGCTCGCTGCTGAGTTCGGTGTCACCATCTTAAGACTGCCCCCTTACCATTGTGAATTGAATTCTATAGAATTAGTATGGGCACAGGTAAAGGGGCATGTCGCAAGAAATAACAAAAGTTTTAAAATGGCCGAAATTAAACAATTATTTAGTGACGGGTTAAAGTTGATGACACCGCAACGGTGGTCGAGTTGTATCAATCATGTTATAAAAGAAGAGAACAAAATGATGCAACTCGACCACCTTAGTGATGATGTGACAGAAAGATTTATAATAAGTGTAACAGACTCAGATTCTGAAAGTGATTATTTAGAAATAGTGATTTAAAAAGTTCGGTTTTTCATTTATTTTTCTATTTATTGATCAATGAAAATTAAAAATAATACTTTATTATAAAATGAAATGAATCACAATGTTTGATTTTTTCGATTCCTTATCGAAACACTCGATAACTCAGGATACAACACTATTTTTACTTTACGATAACCTGGCAACCCATCAAATATCAGTTTAGTCTATCTAATAAAAAATCAGAGTATAGTAGATCTATCTTCTCTATCATAACATATTACATAAGCTCGGGCCTGTAGGTTGTGCCTGCCAGGTTGCAGATGTGCGAGCTTCTCCATCAAAACACAAAGAACACAATGATCTACTTTGAAATCATTTAATAATAATAATAATACTAGCCCTGTATTATTTACGTCCCACTGCTGGGCACGGGCCTTCTCTACTGAATGAGAGGGGTTAGGCCTTAGTCTTGAAATCATTTAGACAACATTTTAGTGGCGAAATAATCAATACCCAAGAGACAGTAAAAAATTTCTTTGAAAAGTTTGTTGCCTCTTGTCCAGCCGATTTCTTCAAAAAGGGCATCGATAGATTACCATCGCGCTGGCAAAGATGCACCAATAGCATGGGTGGTTACTTGGATTAATAGAAATAAAAATGATGGTAAAAAAATACTTGTAACTCTTTTCATACATAACACCAATTTCATAGGTAAATACCTATTATATTGTACATAGATAAGATTCGAATCTATACATATAGCATTACATGGTATGACTGATTCTTTAATGTTCAAACCAAACATTTCGACAGCGTATTTTCATAATGACATAAAACTAATAAAAGCTTATTTTATATTAATCAACCTTGTTTCTGATAAGTTCTTTGGCAGCTCTGCAAATACTTAATTTTAGTATTATTTTAAAACAAATATACATTATGCATACATTTAAATGTAATAACTAATATTCATAACGCCAACATACTAACTAAAGATTTATATTTGCATTCTTAAATATTATTTCTTCTAGTATTTTACATACATACGAATTCTAACACCTCTAACTAAATTATTATTAGAGCCTGTTCCACCAGCTCTGAGTATATGATATAATCTCAAAAAGAATAGGTTTAAATACAAAAATAAAACTCAGACACAGAAAGAGGTGATTTCAAAAATTGCTGTATTATACATTAATTGGTGGTTAAATGAAGAATGTTGTGAAACAGGCCATTGCCCTAATATATTCTTTTACAGATCGCAATTATTATAGCGACATATTATAGCGTAGGTACAGTTCATATGCAACACGAGATGATTTTGTCGACTCATTTTGTCGTGAAAAACCACCTTCTGGTAATCTCTATATGTCTATCGAAGCTAACATGGTTGCAAAGAATACTCGACTCGTTATCAGCCCCTAACCTGGGCCACCTACTCTTAGCTCTATATACCGAATTCTAATCGACACAATAACGCAGGCCAAGCTGAGGACGACAGGGTACACGCCTCTGTTTTTATTTGTATATTATTTTATACGAAATAGAAAATAATACAAGTTAATCCTTATTGTGAAAACTTTGTTTTAAATATTGATATGAGCAAAGATGAGCACGAATTGGGAATATCTTACTATCTACCTGCATTGAGTAATGGAAATCACGGTCGGTGACGTCACATACAACGTCGTTCATCCTTTGTCATTTTACAATTACCCTTTCCACCAGATTTGAATGGCTTCTAACTTATTCATTTTTGAGATGATTTATATTTTTACGATTATAAGTTTTGCGTAACAAAACTTATGTAATAATGACGTAAGAAATTATTTAAATTAAGAAATAATAAGTGTTATGCAAGTATTACCTAAATTCTGAGCCCATTTAATGATCGATGCCGTGTCATTATTGGCACCTTCAGCTGAATATGTGAGCTCTTTGCCCAACCGCCATCCGACCACGGGATATAGGCCCGACACACTTGCGTGCGGTGAACACCCTGTGTTGATGTTGAAGAAAGTACCCGTTCCCATGGTGAGCTTCACATCACCCTCGTCGAAACAACATGAGCCCCACATCGACGCGGTTTGGTCTGCCATCTGAAAATAATATAGGTCTAATAGTTTTGACTTATGGGGCGTTTGTAAGTAGGCGCGTCACTCTTTCCTTCTCGAACTTGGCTGTTACAATGTCTATTTTTTTTTTACGAAATCGTGTTTGACATTTCGTTTCGGAAAATCCCACATGAACTGCCCGGAGTTGGAATTTGTGCCCGGTATGGCGTTAGGCTCCTATCTCCCACTTATATCAGGGACAATGACAAGCTCGGATAATCGTGGATGCACTAGTTGCACCTACACGTGTATATCGGCGTGAGCTTATGAATAACGAGATGAACAGATTGTTCGTTAATGGCAAGCGACACGCCTACCCATATACAGTAGAACACATCCCAGATCGTTAAATTACAAAGTACTTTATTGCAATGTACTATGACAACGTATCAAGACATATGTTATATAATGCCCAGTAATTTTACTAGGAGTATAAGTGGGCTACCAACATCATAGGCCCAAAGCCAACCTCACTTGCACGTGGTACACTCTGCTGATTAACAGACGAGGCAATAGCGAGACTTTTTTTCCGTTGCGGGTTGTGGGGGTCAGACGGCAGGTCGCCCATAAAATACCAAATAAAGCCAAATCTACGCTACGAGAAAGCGAACCCGGGTATTAAGCCGGAATAACGCCAGGCAGAAAGAATATCCAGTAATTTTACTGGCTTTAATGTCCTGCAAACTGGAACATAGCGGGGCTTACACACTGCGTCTTGGCGTCAGAAAAACAAAGCCATGGTACCTTCCCAGAATGACTATCGCTTATTACTACAACCTTGTAATAAGGATAGACAGACCATAGATTTCTACTATACATAATATACAACGTGTTACAGAAAGGTGTGGTCATATTTGAGGGTTGTTACGTATACACCTTACAGTGAGTGTTAATGTACCAGATTCAATCAAAATCTAGACATCTTAAAGTTTCATGCAAATTTTAATCACTCTTTTATCACGATCGATAAGATCACGTCCCTATAAATTAAACGTGAGAGGGCGAGAATAACTGCTGAAGTAAGACAAATCCTTTATAATTTAGTGTTGGCAAGTCGAATATCGACATGTTACTCATTCGATAAAAAAGAAAATGCTTTATTTATGTCTCTTCAATGCTCTATACGTTGCTTAAATTTGACTATTCCTTTCTGTAATACGTTGTTTAATATAATGCGCCAAAATTACAATTTACTAGATTAACTATAAAATAGACAATTGTCTAAACATGTTGGTGTTGGCTTCCCAATAAAACACACAAATTACTGTATTCATACATCAGGCAGTATGGTGGTCCCGACATATAAAACACGAAATTCAAGAATATTTAGATCCTTTTTTTTTGCCCGCAATTAAAGGTCATTACTTAGGCAAAATGTTTTTATAACAAATTAACAAGTTCTGTAAAACATAAAACCGCTTAGAAATTAATACAGGTATTTTTATACAGCTGAATGACGTTGTATTCACAATACACATTAAATAATGTACAATAGTACATTATATATTGTGTATTCACTGTCAGATGTGAGAACATAAAAATATTATAACCGATAATTTTACAACCAACGGCAAAAGGTTAAAATACGCTAATGACGTACTTTACGAATAATAGGTATAGCCATTTACCTTGTGTCGAGAATGCGAGATGTAATGTCAGTTTTATCATATTACTAGCTGACCCTGCGAACTTCGTACCGCCTAACGGTCGATTCTTTTATTTTTTTTAATACTTATTCTGCTATTCGGGACGCCGGGTCAGCTAGTAAGAAAAAAAGAAAAAAGAAAGTTAATAAGTAAACATTACATTATGTCAAAAAGTAAAAATTATAAAACACCTAAAATTCGTTAGTCACTAAAAAATCACAATGAAAATGAAAATTTCAGATTTCTTATTATGATACCTACTCATTATATTTCATTTTATTTTTACTTATTCTAAATTAAATGTAATACCTTGACATGTTTCCATGAAAACTAACGTCACTCAATTGTTTTGCCTTCCCGGAACCTCTCCACTAACACTTAAACTTTCTGGTATGGTATTAAAGTTCAAAATTGACTTTTAAGTTTTATTACGAATCGATTGTATGGGAGTATATAAAAGTGTTGTTTTTAGACTTTTTCAGACAATTTTTTAAATTTTTCTCTCCGTAAGAACTATCCTCGTACTTCAAGGAATATTCTAAAAAAAGAATTAGCGAAATCGGTTCAGCTACTCTCGAGATTTGCGCTTACCAACACATTCAGCGATTCATTTTTATATTATAGATTTATCAAGTGCGTCTTATCCAAGTTTTTTACATATTGTTAGAATTTGACCTTACGAACACAGCAGTGCTTAGCAGGATAATTAAACAAAGATATTTCCCATTCTTATTTGGATCGCATTGCAAACATTTTATGAATGGGCAGACACGACTGGTTTGTTACCACTGTCTCCCAAAACTGCCAAGATTTAGCAGCTTGCTATTGCATTTCGTACCATGAATAACATATTATTTTTTTTTAAATCTTTTAATTATCCCTTTTCTTTAAGGTCGGCAATATGTCCACGATTTTTCTTATATAGTGGGTGTTCGTAGGATGTGAAAATAACTGATCACCAGGTGACCCACTCGTTTACCATAAAAAAAAGATACTCACACAACTCCTGATCGGTATCGCATGGCCCCATATCTCAGGTTGCGTACTGGTGAAGTGTTCCCCGGCGGTGTCCACTACGGTCGGCAAGAAATCTGTGGGTATATCTAATAACACGGTGCCCCATCCCGCCCACTGCATCGTGAACGGATCGTAGAAACCTGTTGCCGATGCCGAAGACACGTCTGTCATGTGGACTCTTTTACCTATTGGGAGAAACAAGTCATGCTCTATCTATTTGATATAATCACGGATAAGAACTTCGTATGTGTATTCCTTTACCGTACCACTATTAATTACGCGCACTATAAAATCTACGCGATGACGATATATGAAGTAAAAATTGCCACGCTCGGTTTCTACACAGATCTAGGTCTATGCGTGTATGTCATATCTACTACATTATCCGTAGCGCTCGCTGCGCCACGGAAACTTATTCCTAATCCTTAGAAGTAGATATCCTAATCCTTTATTTAATCAAAGATTTTTCCGTCCACCGCAGGACACAAGCCTTCTCCATTTACTTAATTTATAACCTAAAAACCTGTTTGACAATATAGTCATATAAATACATAGGTAAGGTACTAAAAACGGTATTTTAATAGCCCATACTTAATGGAGCAATAAGGGACGGAAATTTATATTTTGTAATCTTTACTTGAAACTTAATATGTTTTTCAACACAATTTTACTATTTAAAACCATATTTCGTTGAAGGGCATGGCCTACGTTTTATTCCAGCGAAACTGCGAGCAAAAACTTGTTTATTATACATAATTATGGATATATACATGCACAATGTAACATTTTAACCTTTCAAGGTAAGTTGTCATGAAAGGATAATTGCAAGACGGAAACACGATGATTATAATTGTAGATAAGTACACGTGGTACCTACAAGTGGCTACGCTGTAAATAGTTTTGTAGTTTGCATGAATAAGCTGGCTCGACCGGGTTGTTACCACTGTCTCACAGGAAACCGACGTAAAGTAACGGTTTGCTGTTGCGTTTCATACGCTGTTAGGTATCCGGGGTCCAAAATCCTCCTTCCCTTCCTAACTAACCCCTTAATTATCCCTTTCCTTTAAGATCAGCAAATCGTCCATGATTCTCCTGGTATTGTGGTCAACAAGCTCGGCGAGCAGCACTAAATGCATCTTTGCCTACCCCTTCGGAGATAAAGGCGGGGACTTATGTTAATTATATTTAACATTAACGTTTGTATCGGTCAAAAGAACTATAACGGTAATAATAAATACACCATTAGGGAACATAGGTATTATGATTCAAGCTAACGAAATATTTACTGAATGAGACACGTCACCCGAAAAAATCAACAGAATTGAGATCAATTACTATTGACCGGGTCTGTATGAAATTACTTATATTCATTATTAGGTACTCAGCCGGAGGCGTAATGGTAAAAAAGTGGATATGAAATAACGTAGGTGTATTTTATATCTATTCTGCCTACTTAGTGCAAAGTTCCTACTAAGACGCCTCCACTTCTCCCGAACTTGAGCATACTCCGTAGTGAGACCATTGGCTCTTGTGTCCCTCTAATGCGTCAAGCCAGAGTTTTTTTGACCGTCCGAGCGATCGTACCTCTTGTAGAATTTGGCTCACACATTTGCGACCGACGTATTCCTGACCAAACCATCATATGCAACATTCGTAGTTCTGGGTGCATTTTCTATATAAATACTGTAAATACATCCAACTGACGCACACATAGACCTGAACCCCATACTTGTAAGATGTATCGTATAAGATATTAGAAATATATATTACCTACTATATTGATATATTAATCCGTGCGGTCGCAAGTTCCTCACAAATATATCACAAAACATAATAAGTACCAGTCAATTTGTATAATAACCACGTGTCCAACGTTCCAAACATGGCGTCTTTGTTTCGGACTGCGTTCTTCAATGCTGCTATATTTTGTAGAGCCCAGTGTAACCTCAGTGACGTCTGAAAACAATACAAAACTATAGACGAATTTGGTTACCGTTTGTCCAAAAAACTGTAAGCTACAAATAAATGTTCTACATATTTACAAGTAGAAAATTACGGATGTTTTACTTTTCAGGCTTTTTTTTATTAGCTTGAATGACGATACGTACAGGTCGCTCGCCCGATAGTAAGCGTTACGCCTGCCCGTAAATATACCCAACACTACACAGAATTTTTAATTACAAAGCAATGAAATGATACTCGACTGTGCTCGTCACCCTCAGTCATAAGTCTCATAATGCCCAGTAATTCAGGCATATAGGCAGAGGTGTAACTAGTACATTTCACCGGGCTTATTTTCGTCCCATGATTCCATTCATGTCGTGAATGAAAAGGTTGCTTCAAATTACGAGGACCCGTAGACATCAACCTTACTTTCTTAAGACTGTAATTCTACATACGAACTCACCGAAGGGGTAGGCCGGGGTGTAACTAGTACAGCCACATTTCACCGAGCTTACGAGTATTTTCATCCCATGATATGATAGGGGCCGATCCTATCGCCATATCGGGCACAATACCAGACGCAAGTTGTTTTTTTTTATTGCATAGGCCGACAAACGAGCAAGTGGGTCACCTGATGGTAAGTAATCTCCACTGCCCATGTACGCCCACAATATTATAAGAGTCAAGGGCGCGTGGCCGACCTTAAAGGAAAGGGATAATTAAGGGATTGGGAAGGGGAGGGGATTTGGGCCTGCTGATACTAAGTACCTATTTCATGATAGAAACCCCCAATATTACTTTCCCTGACCCTGGGATCGAACCCGAGACCTCAGCACAGCAGGCGTACTGTGTACGCATTATAACTGCGCCATCGAGGAAGTACAAAATATATCTATATAAATAAATAAGAAATATATATACTTCATGTATTTCTCTGCAAATATTTCCTGTTCGAACTATAAAAACACTTCATTAACATACAATGGAGATTATTTTAAACTTTGCTCGTAATATATAGATATTTAATAAATACATACGCTCGAAATAAGATGACTGTTTCTTAGATGATGTTATTTAACAATTATTTGTAACTCTTTTAAACTGCAAATTAATGAAAAACAACTTACTACTTAGTGGCAATTTATTCAAAAGATAACGAGTTTATGTGTTGTGACATATAATATCGTATATTTATGTATTTAGAACAACTTTTAATCGGGATTAGTTAAATACGTACCAGTATGTATGTTCTGATGCGGAATTCAAAGATAACAATTAAAGGACCTTTGCTCACTTGTTGGCGTTAACATAAGATAAGGGGACCAAATTAATTCAAAGTTGATCAATAAACTGCACCGCCTAGCTTTCTAGAATCTTCTTCCGCCTGCCCATATCCCACTCGCAGTGGGGTCGGCGCAACATGCTTTTACTTAACACATTTTACAGAAAGATTTGGTGTATAGTTCTTACGACCGGCCGACTGCCTGACGTCAACCCCTCTGGGGAGGAAGCACCCAGACTCGAAACCAATACTTGTGGATCACAAAATCATTTGTCTCGGTGCGGGAGCCAAGCATTCGAAAATAATTTGGCATATTAAAAACAGGAAAATAAATAATGTAAGTAAACGATACGAAAATGCGATCTTCAGATACTTATTAGTTTTCCTCCCGAAACAGTCATGTTCTGTAAGTACCTGTATCACCTCAAATTCTAACTATAGGTTAGGGTGTCACGTCGTGCCGCCTCCGAAGTCACTACATCAAGGCTTCTATTTAGTGTTCTACAGAAATTTCGGTTTCAGTTCTGGCCTATTTCGGCCAGAAATGCAAGTTTTAGTTTCGGCAAAAAATTGGCCAATACTTCGACTCGGCCGAAGTTAGGGTTGATGAGCTGACAGGTGAAGTTGGTCCTGATCTTCAGTTTGCCGTAGCGTAAATTAATAACAATAATACAGCCAACAGTAACACACGTAGATCTGACCCCACTAGGGTAATCTGTATCGTGCGTATAAGAGACTACGAGGGACTTACGCTCCCACAACACCCAGACCCGAAACAAATATTTGTAAATCTCACAAACATTAGTCTCGGTGCGGAAATCGAACCCACGGCCTATCGCTTCCCAGCTGGCAACTTTCCCACTGCGCCACGGAGGTTTTCTGTCTGGCGCTACCCCGGCTTAGTAGTGCCAGAGCCCGCCTTATTACTTATACGCTTCTACTTTGCTCGATCTTCAGCATCCTCCATAGCAAGTTAAGCCAATGATTTTCGAGTCATGTTCCCGCACAGGCATTTGCCTACACTATACCGGTTATATATATTTCTAGGACGCAGGTAAGTGAGCCGTAGCTAAGGCCACGATAATAATTTTTCTTTTTTTATCGCATGAAGAACCGGAATGTGGTGAAGCCAGATTACATCCTTATCGAGGTATGAAGGCGATGGGCTCCTAGTGTGGATTTTTTTGCTGACTTGTTCAACCGCGTCTTGAACACCAAACAAATGCTTGACCCTTGGCTGATGAGTTTATACCTCCCGGATACAAGGGTAAGGATAGTTTTCAGGACTATGGGAACTATCATCCAGGCCAAATGATGAGTATTTGCCATATTTAGGTTCAGACCGTTGTTTTCAAGCGTCCTCTTGCACAAGATTCGTCCTCTTCTACTCAATTCCGAGGCCTGATCGACAGTTGACACCAACGGTAATTAGGAAGGGGTTGGTTTCGCAATAAGCAGTCGAAACTAGTAATACATATCAGAGGTTCATGTCTCTGATAAGGCTTCTAGGACACCCTTAGCGCTTATCAGATTGCCTGCTGTGGCATGAGCGTAACTTGTTTTAATTTCTCATACTTAGACGTTTGTTTGTTATAAGTAAGTCTCGGTTTCAGCCGATTTTTTTTCGGTAGGACACTATGTTGCCGCGCCACGGCTATCCTCATCTACTTCTGTATAAACTTGAAGTCCATTCTGTAGTTTGATTCATTTCTGTGCTATAAAATTTCGAATGCTGAAGTAACTTTCTCGAATCTTTTTTAATTTCTTATTTTTTTTATTATATTGTTCGAATATCCGACATAATAAAATATCAACCGGCAACCTATTAGGGTTCAAAATATAGAGCTCTTTAAATGAGAAAAGATATACTAATACAGTTTTATTAATAGTTGTTACTCTTTGGAGTTAGTCGAAGTAGTTTAAACATCTAACCTACAAAAAACGTCTGGCTGGATATTTCCAGAATAGCTCCGTTGGAATGTCATTGAAATTGGAGATTTTATTCGATTTCCTGATTAAGTAGAATAGGTGAGAATTGATCCATTGAGCTGAGATGCTCTAGGCGTTACTCCCATTCCGCCTCTAGGATTTGGTTGGCAAGCCCCGTTGGGACACACCTGTACGATGACGCGACGCGACAGTGGCTTTTATCGGCATCAATCGACACTCGTACAGCGTACTAAGGTAAATGCAAGAAACGAAAATAAACAAAGCGAGTGAATATAGGTAATGTAGTCCTTACAAGGCCAATGCTTCCATTGCCTTTTATTGGAATGTTACCAAAAGATAAGAACATTAAAATACAGTCCAAAGGTTATATGATCCATTATCTACTTATATTCATATATTCAGGTGTTTTGATAACGGAAACACTGAAGTGAAATGTTTGTATATATAAAATTTTCGATTATAATGATAGGTAACATGTTTAGTAACGTTGAAAAGAAACTCGGCGAATTGAGAACCTCCTCCTTTTTTGAACTCGGTTAAAAAGTCTGTCTAAATTCATAATTTTAAACGTGTTCCATAAGTTAGCGTTACCATTATGGTTCAAATATTAATAGAGGCCAAAATGTGGGATTAATACTTATTTTTTTTTAGTTCATTCTAAATAAAGAATTTGAGACATTTTTGATTTTGACAAATTGGAGACTTTCAAACTGATTTCTGCAGCCTACCTGTCGATTGATAATTGAGTATTGACAGGTAACTAGACGTGAAGGCAAGGAACTGGAGATTTGCCAAGGCAAGCTCGTTTACCGTAATGTGATTTATTTATATTGAGAATTAAAATAATAAATTCGGATGTACTGGTTATACCTCTGCCTAACTCTTCGGGGATTATAGGCGTGAGTGCGTACGTATATACGTATAAAAATAATAAATAAATACACCCAACAATCACACACATAGACCTGAACCCACACTAGGAACTTGTATCTTAAGTCTCAGGAAAGACAAGGAACCGTAAATCCACAACACCCAAACACGAAACAAATTATTAGTGGATCACACAAATACAAATTTATATCGGCGAGGGGATCAAACCTGCGGCCTCTCGTTTCACAGCCGGCTACTCGCTTGCTGCGCCACGGTGTCTATGCTTGTATACATACTAATAATGTAAATAAACAGCAAATATGTTAATTCACTATTGTCTCCAATATAACCATGGAATATACCTCAGTGAATATCACTGCCTCACCGACTGCCTCGGTAGCGCAGTTGTAATGCGTACGCGGTACTACTGCTGTGCTGAGGTCTCGGTTCGATCCCCGGATCGGGGTAAAAGTTATATTGAGTTTTTCTATTACGAAATACTTAGTATCAACCTGGAGTCTAGAATTGTGCACGGCATGGCTCGCCCCCTTATCACATAATGGGATGGAAAAAAGCTTGGCGAAATGTGGGTGTACTAGTTCCCCTTCAGGGGAAAAAGCTGATATCAATGCATCACAGATCACATTGATTTAGTGGTTGTGGAAATTTGTTATCGGTAACTATATTATATAATAGATTCAAAGTCGTAATCAAAGGTAATGAGGAGGTAACTAAAGGAAGAAAGTGGAAGGGGTTGTTCAATTACACAGAAAACATCAGAATCGGAATATAGGAAAACATATTATTATGATAAAACAACTCACCTGTGTATTCATAAATTTAAACACGCTGCCCGCGCGGAACCTTTTGCTTCTTAGCACCAGATAGAGGATATATGAACCGGCTTTTATTAACTATAACAAACATTATTTTATTATTATTTAAGCTATTATTTAGCATGTTTAAATATATTATTCAAGCGTTTCATTTACATTTTATACAAAGATCGACTTTTGTTTCAAAGTACAAAGTTTGAGGCCTATAATACATGTCCGTTTCAAATTTTTATAGCCAAAAATATTTTAGCTGGGTTTATAGCCAATTCAGGACGTACCAATTTGACATGCGAGGTTGCAAATCTCTCGTATGCGAGAGGCCGTCTGAGTTGGTACCACCGCATTGTCAGTTACAGTAATCACTGTTGTGTTTCGGTGTGAAGGACATTGAAGCCAGTGAAATTACTGGGAATTATGAGATTTAACAACTTATGTCTCGGGGTGACGCGCGCAGTCCAGGACCATACAGTGCTTTGTAATACAAAGTTGTGTGTGGTGTTATATCTGTTTATGCCTCTTGGCGCTTACCAC
The DNA here is from genome assembly GCA_905332985.1 of Mimas tiliae. Classification (NCBI taxonomy): domain Eukaryota; kingdom Metazoa; phylum Arthropoda; class Insecta; order Lepidoptera; family Sphingidae; genus Mimas; species Mimas tiliae. The sequence goes on along the minus strand of HG995256.1, from coordinate 8,251,901 downwards.
CAGATGAGCCTGAGCTTACCTGGGCACTGTGAAACAGTACGTAAAACGTATATGACAAAGTAATTCCAAATCTGACCAGAATAAGTTTTAACCATCTTAAAAAGTTTCTAACTTCTAGTACTAAATTAAATTACTCAAGAGTGTTTATATATTTGTAACATATAAATGGTATATCTTCACCTTCCATGTATACGAGTCATTCCACATCTTCACCAGTGTGTCTGCTCTCAAGTCTTTCCAGGTGATAAAATTGTGGAAGTGTTTGCCGGTGCTTTGCGACCATGTTGTGAACGTGCCACGCTGGGTGGAGATCCCCATCGCTGTGATTTGTCCCGCAGACAAGTGTGCATCTGTTGGTCACATTCATTGCTTGGGTACTAACTACGAGCGTTTTTTTTTATTTATTTTTTTTTTTTTTGTTTTTTTTATACGTATTAGGCTCGCGCTTAGCCACTATCATGCCTGATGGTAAGCGATGATGTGGCCTAAGATTAAGCACGCTTGCCTAGCAATAAACGATTCACTCACGACTTGAAGACACCCAGAACGCGTATTTATTGTCGGCGAACGCGAACGCAGTCGCTCCATAGATGGCTAACAGCAATTTCAGAATCTGGATGTTAGGTTTCTCGTAAGTGACAGTCCCTCTAAATAGGTGCCACTGCTTTGTCTATTTCTGTCGCCAAGCAGAAGTATGTACCCCAGCCCAGTGATGTACCAGTCAAAGACATTCAAGCAAGTGAAATCACTGGGCATTATAAATCCGAGGTGACGAACACAGTGCAATACTTTTAATTAAATGTTACTTCGAACATTGCTAACAATATTGTAGGCATGAGTTATGTTTATTATTAGAAAAACTAACTGCTCATCTTGTCATTCAGTTGAATAAAATAGTAACTTTGTGTTTTTCACAAATCACACAAAAAACACTGAATTGAATAATATAAATTTTATATAAATTAATATTATTTTTAATTGTATCATGTAAATAACATACCATTCCCATGCACATAATAATATATTCTACAAAATATTACCCTGCCGAAAATTGAATTGTAAAATAACAGAACTTAAAAACAATTTAAAAATAATAGCCCTGAAATGTAAAAAAAAAAACAATCAAAAAACTGTATGTTCAACACTATAAAGTTTAAGGTCAGCTGCAGTTTTAACAACATGCCTTATGTATTATTGTTTACAATGACTAGTTATTGAAACATTTTTATAATATAGATATAATGATTTCTTATGCTTATTAAACGAATATTACACATTGAAATAAAACTAGTTTATATGAACACAAAGGTTGAAATGCATTTGAAATATTCGGGACTAAAATAAAATTAAACTGTGATAAAATCCATATGAAACTAGTTTTATTTCAATATATTTGTATTGTTTTTATTTTTTAATCAGTCATACATCATACAATCTTTATAATATTATTAGTATTTACGTATTAAACTTTGATTTGCTACATACTGTAGTTGACTGTAAAATAAGATAGGATTATTTTATTTGAATAATATTAATTGAAGTATATTATTTAGGTACCTTTATGCTATAAATTATTATATTAGTCCCTTTAATATAATAACTGGGTATTAGAATTTCACACAAAAAAGGACAGTCAACACATTCAAAATACTTTAGATTACCAGAAGACATCCTACTACATACTACAGATTTTTTATTTGTAAATGGATTGGTTATTGTAGGCACATTGAGGTCAAGAATCTTATATTTCTGCCCAGTGAAACCACTTGACATGAAAGTCGTAACCTAATATAAAGTAATAAATACACACTTACTTAGTAATGTTTTTTTTACAACTTCCATAACTGAACTCCATAGTTCTTCAGGATTTATTTCAACAAAACCAGGGTACGGATAGTGAAGGACAACCTGTACCAAATTACACAAAAAATAATTACACACAATACTTAGGTAAAATCTTCAGGATTTATTGTAGAATTTATTGTTGTATATATTTAGAATTTTTAGAGTATTGAGTAGTTAATCAAATAAAATGAGTACCTGATCGACAGCTCTTCCTACAGTTTCGGCTCTTGAATTATATATAAAAGCGCGTATTGTTGTAGTGCCAATATCTAGAGTTAGGATATATTTTTCCTCCATAATTCATAAAAGTATCATACACAAAACTAGGACAATACCTAAACAAAAACTGTTATTAATTTAAAATTAGTAATTATATTTTATTACTATTTAAAATAGAGGTATATGTGAACGAACAAAACTCGTAATGTAATCACATTCAATTTCAAACCACTTTTCTACCACAGACTACTTAGAGATACTACGTATCAGACTGCCAACTGTAGAACAAAAAATTCATTAGTGAGTTTTAGTGTCATTTGACGTTTCTTTTTTTTCTGTCGAATACATAATCCACAGACTACATAAAATATGCTTACTCTATGGCTTATTAAATGCAAATGGCAAAGGAACTAGTAACGTACAGCTCAAAACGCTAGGCTTATACACCAGTATAATTTACTGTTTTATCTCATTTATTTAAGTAGAGGAAAATTAAATAAAAGTACACATTATTTATTAAAAGATTTATTTTTTAATTTATTTTTATAATTTTCAAAAGCCTTTTTTGCATCGCATTTTCCTTGCTGAACTTTAGAGCTTTTTTGGCTCTACGGTAAAAGTCAGTTTGTTGTTTTGCCTTTGTATATTCATTGTAGATTAATGGGCATGTTGGTGTCAAATCTGTCACTTTCTTAATTAACCGCTTCCTGGAAGCTTTCACACTTCGGGGTTTATCCAAACCTAGAAAATAATAAAGTAGTTAGTCCCAACTCAAAGCTGATTAGTTAATTCCATCATAAATGATGTGAAAGTCTAGTATATATTGCTTAAATAAAGTTATATATAATTTAATGTTGATTGTATTCCTGAGTAACTAATAAAGGTAACTGAGAAATTGCCCAGCACATCATACCTCTAGTGCACCAAATTCACATCATAGCATCTACTGCTTTTCCACATATTAAATCCTATGTTTAATATTATAAATTTTGTGAGGATGTATGGATGTTTATTATTCAAACACACATACACTGATAGCCCATGTTCTGTAATATACATACAAAACAATACCCTTTCTTCGGGTACATTAAGTAGTTGCCTAGGATTTGTGTAAAGCCACATCGGCAAGAGATAATCTAAGATAATACAGATTCACTAACCTGTAAAATGTGACCGGCGCTTGACATCTAATTGTCCAGACGTAATTATCGCTGGGTTAACAGAGTTTGCTAGAAAAGTAAAAAATATTGTAAACTTCTTGTTCGGAAAGATATTAAATAAACAAATAATATGTCACAAGATAAATAAGCAATAAAAAGTAACACTTTATTACCTAAATCCAGACTGGTTAATGGATTTCCTGGTAAATTCTGGAAGTCACTTGAGCCAGAAGCAATAGTTTCTGAAAAATACACCAATAACTTGTTTATATTTTTTTTTTATTAGGGATGTGTTTTACGAACATTTAGAAGCACAATGTTTGATCGCCTCATCAATTATCAACTATTGGTCTAGTAGAAGCATTCTTAAGCCGGGAAAATTACAATTTGTGATTTCTTAGGTTTACGCGAATATTACACATTGAAATAAAACTAGTTTATACGGATTTTATCGCGGTTTAATTTTTATTTTAGTCCCGACGTTTCGAAAGCTTTTCAGCCTTCGTGGTCACGGGAGAGACAATTTGTGTTTGAGTTTTCAATTTGAAAAAAACATACATGAGTTGTCCAGGGTTGAAATAAGGTCAGCAAACTGTGGGTGTACTAGTTGCATCTCTGCATACTTTTTCAGAGATACAGGATCTTATATTAAATTATTATTGCAATTTGTGTATATACAAAAGGTAGACATTAAAAATATTATATTTACCAACCTGTCAATGGTTCCAGTTTGACACAATATGTGTGGTCAATGTGTCTTTTACGTGAGTAGCTATGATCAGTATTAGGATCCATATTTTCTGAAATTGATAAAAAAATAACAATACTTTAGTATCTAATAAATCTATTGTAATCTCAAGTGTCATTATGTTACAATAGGGTAGTTTCCTATATTGAATTTTATACATTATTTTATAAGCAACAGAAAATGACACGCAAAAGAAACCCTTTTATTAAAACACAATATAAATTGGTTCAGAAATGTGCCCGCAGTTATGACTTTAAATGTTGGTATGAAGAAAAGTGGGTGCGTAGTGGGGATATCTCACTATCTCGCTTGCACGCGTGCACCATAATGAACATTTTACACAGTGACGTCAATGGTTGCATCGTCTGTCATTTGACAATTACCCCTTCCACAGGATTTGAATGGCTTCTAACTTATTTATTTTTGGTCCGATTTATAAAATTCTTTCTGCAATATATTTTGAGTAAAGTAACTTATTGATTTAAATAATAAAAAAAAACTAGTCAACTACCCTATTGAGAGTTTTGCATCACTTGATGGGTTAAAAAATACTTTGGCAAGGCAAAGCTATAATAAGAAAGTAAAAATAACTGCATTAGGATATCACTATTCCAAAAACAGTGAATTGTTTTTATTAAAAGTAATAACATGTATGTTAGTGTAAGTGGGCCTTCCACATCTTACATTCAAAACCAACCTCATCTTTTTGTGGTACACTCTGCTGATTAACAGCCGAGGCAATGGTGAAATGTGGTTCCCGTTGCGGATTGTGGGACACCAAATCGCCCCACAAAATACCAAATACACCGTCAAATCATAATGGGAAGGCGGAACCTACCATAACTCATATTAGTATACGGCATAGTGCAGCAATATACTACTGGCCAAACTATACACAGAAAATAGAATAATAGACTTACCAGCGTAATCCTGAGATAGTATTCCACTAGAAATCTCTTCTTCAGTAAACAAAGAAGGATATGCTTTGCCTATGAGACGTGATTTGCAGGTAATGAACTTCTTTTCGAAATGTTTTTGACAAACAAAAAGCTTCGAAAGTATAATAGTGTTCTTTAATGTCCAAAAACGCCGATCAATGTCATTTTTCAATCAACTGTCAAATAAATCCGTCCGGCATTCGCTTACACGTCAGCCAATCACGGCCAAGAATTAAAACCCTAAATGTCATACAACATTAAAACAATATGGCGCTATGTCGAGCGTTTCGTTGTACGTAGATTAACAGCCGTGTTTTCTACACAAAAATCTTTGTTTTTTTTTTTTGTTTGTTTGAACCGGCTAAGATCAGAGACCATGCTGCCAAGTCATTAGTTATATTCTTTTCTTATATTCCAAGAACGATGAAACGGGGGTGTAGCCGATTTCAAGGTCTTGTTGGAGTTTTGGTGTCAATTCCTTTCAGTTCAATGCTTCTTAGACGACTTTCTTCAAGCGAATCGAAAGCACAAGGTCGACAATACCCTTGATCAAAAATCACCTAAATTCACTTATTTCAATGTTTCCATACACAATTCATCAGCGTTAATGATTATTGCACAAAACCACACCACTTTTATACAACAAACACAACTTTAAACTAGTTTAGGAAATAATTAAAACAAGAGAGCACCGCACTGTCAGAATTCCCGCCTTGTTTTCAATAGTCAAATCTCTTTACTAATTACGGTTTTGGTAAAAAAATACGGTTATGTAAAGTTAACAACAATTATATGAATCGTCTGTTAAAAAAAGGTAGAAATTATGTTAAATATCATTCCATTGAAGTATCTATCAGCTCTTCTAGAATAAGCCATAAGATGTGCAGACATACATACATGTATAATCATATAAATTGAATTTTGAAATATTTTTTTTACACTTCACGGAAAATTTTGAACTTTTACAACTGCCATTTACATCATTGTTATCATTCTCCAAACGCTATGGCAACGTAGCAAGGGTCTGCATTTGGATCTTTGCATATTACACATAACTAATAATATTGTCCTAGTTAATAGTACCAAATGGAAGTCTAGAGATATCACAAAACCCCAAACATCCTCATATATGTGCCACGATACGTGTTATTAGTTTTTAACCCCTGACAATTAAGAGGAATTTATAAATTTTACTATTATATCTGGCTGTGTGTATGTGTCATCATAAATGAATAAGAATAAAAATAATAAAATCATTAATTCATCATATCAGGCAATTAAAGTAGTGCTTATACAAGTCAGTATAAAAATTAAAGCAAGATATTTAGGCATTAGAAACCCTATCATCAACATAATATGTAGATTTACAAAACATCATCAATAATAATAATAATAAATACACCCAACAGTCACACACATAGTCCTGATCCCACACCAGGTAAACCTGTATCGTGGGTATGAGGAACTACAAGGGACTTGCGGTCCCACAAGTCCCAGACCCGAAACAAATTTTTGTTGATCACACAAACATTTGTCTCAGTCCGGGAATCGAACCCACGGCCTCTCGCTTCGCAGCCGTTTATTTTTATACATTAGATAATATTATAAATATTGTAGTGGCTAAATTAAAGACCTATTTGAATGCAGTATTTTTGCAGTATTTCAAAGCTTGTTTCATATGGTTCTTAGCTTCATTCGAAAGACAAAGGTTTTAATTCAAAGATACCTTTAATTCAACGTCGAAAATGCGTAACATTTATTTCCCATAAACGTGTAAGAACAAACCTATTTTAAAATTATATCTCTATTCATTGAAATTTATTAAAATAAAATAGATAGTATCAATATAAAAATTCCCTACAAACTGTACTGCCATCTATGGATCAGGGTACTGAACAGAAGGGCTTCTAAGATAAATTGTGCTTTATTTCTATCCAGTGTATTGTCATCTAAACGTCAATACGTCACGTATAATGTCAATCTCAAGATTTTTGATGCTCGTCGCCAACAGTCGCCATTAAGAAGAAGAAGAATAATTTTTGAGTAACAATTATTGAGCTTATTCAAAGATGTCTACGTTTTGATCTTTAGACTTTAGATATCGCTATTTTAATAATTGTCATTGGCGATATCATCGAAAATCGATGGGGCCATAATCTAAAAATAGAATATATGAATTTTTGGCGGGAGTTTGGGCGGGAATTCTGAAAGTGCAGTTGATCTCTTAATTTAATTATTTCCAAAACTACTTTAAAGTTGTCTTTGTTATATAAAAGTGTGTTTTTGCATAATAAACATATAACAGTTGAACAGTGTATGCAAATATTGAAATCAGTGAATTTAAGTGATTTTTGAGCAAGTGTATTGATCGACCATGGTCGTTCCATTCGCTTGTACAAAATCGTTAAAGAAGCATCGTACTAGCAACTATTGAAATCAAAACTCAGACAAGACTTTGAATTGGCTCGATGACCACACCTGTGTTTTATTGTTCTTGTGAAGACTTGAAAATACATTTTTACTAGTCGTTAGACAAAACGATGTTGCAAAAACATTGATGATAGCTTCGCTATCTCAACAATCAACATCGATGTTCAATTAATGGTCTTGATTAAGAAATGCCGGCATATTTATCCCGTATATGACGAAATAAAGAGTATTTTATCTTGTTTATAACAATAATAAAGCTTGCCGTGATGCCTGTAATAGTAACAAATACATAGAATGTCTGTTTAATTTTGTAATATCACGCTTAGTTATTGTAATCACGTTGGTATCCTAAATCAATTATTCTGTTTCGTAAGTAAAAATAATGAATCGAATATAAAATAAAAACATCACTAGAATTTTTTAAACGGCAATACCACACTATGCCTGCCTGAGTGACAGCAACAAGCGCGTTTTGGTTCTTCGAGCGCTGAAAATTGTGATGTAAAAAAAGGAAAAATAAAACTTATTGGCCATCATGGCGAATCCAAGGAAATTCAGTGAAAAAATTGCCCTCCACAATCAAAAGCAGGCCGAGGAAACGGCCGCTTTTGAAAAAATTATGCGTGAAGTTTCCGACGCAACCAATAAGGTATGTCGCCTATTTACTCAGACAATCGCTTCCTGGCCGTCAAATGTGCTCGCCGACGTAAACAATAATCATTTCAATATGCCTATTGCGACTTAAAAACTTATTCAATATTTTTTTAACGTTTGTATACAATACCTAGAAGCTACACTGCGTTCTGTGTATTTAGTTCTTGATTGTCATTGTCAATAATATGTAGGCATTTCATTTGGATCTACACAATAGCTAGTTACGACTTTACAAGATTATGAATGGTATAAATCAAAACAAGTGTAGAACACACAACTTCTTACTTCTAATTATCTCAATAACTGTTAACAATAATAATCCAATTGATGATGTGTTATGTTTTTACGAACTTAAACGTACTCGGAGTAATAAAGTGTGTAAGGTGTTGTGATTGTGAACTGTTTACGATTTTTCTACTGCAAAAATGGATAATCTGTGTGGTAATAGTACAAGTAGTTTATAGAGATATTGAAGGTACGTGATTGCAGGTTAATTCAAATAGCAGGCGAGCAAGGAATAAAACTCCACCCAAACCCCCTGAGGCTATTGACTCATCTCTCCGACCTGTACAGCAAGGCTTGGGCACATTTCGAAGTGGCTCTCTGCCAAATGTGGCTGCACCACAAGCCCCCACCACTGAAACGGAAAATGTTAAGGTTTTAGAGTTTGCTCACAATTTTACCATTTATAAATGTATCACTGTAAAGTGGGACAGGTAATTGTGTCGAATAAAAAACATGTGTTCTTATATGGAACCTGGACCTATAAGCATTTTATAATTTTAATATTTATGAATTGGAAAACAGTGTTAGTCATAATTACTTGAACCACCATTGTACATTAATGTAGGTTCCAATTTTTTTTTCATGGTAGTGGTGCAGTTGTAGCTGGCTGTTAATTTTAGGAATTATGTATTTTGACTTTTAGTATATGTTTTGTCCCTAAAAATTCATGATAATTTTAAGCATGGCCGCTCTGAACTCTTTATTTTTGTACTATTTTAAATGGAAAGAATGTCAAAAACTTGGCAGAGTATTTCAAAATAATCACTACATATATACCTATTTCTATTGTGTAGGTTACAAGCATGCTAATGAAGTTAGCACACATACTTAATGTTTCTAAACAGGATCTAATAGCAGTCATAATAAATAATTCAGCATTCACTGTTGAATTACACAGTATCAGAGCTGGAAACTGAGTTAAACTTTATATTTACATTAAAACATGTGTTCTCAACTCATTTTATGTTGGCATTGTTTAGTCCGCCAAGTGGGCTTCATCATATGGTCCCTTTGTAAACACTATAACAATTGAATTTAATATGAAACTTTGTTTTCAATATGTCTAGTGTTTTTCTGTTAACAGGTGGAAATTTTGTGACAATGCATATTTTACTTTATGTTAACTGTATAATTGTTTTTAATAATAGAAATGTGCACTATTGTGTAGAAGTTTTATTATGTTAAAATTTTATATTTCAGGTTTATTTATTTTAGCATCTTATCCAAATTAGGTTTATCTATAAATGTTATTAATTTGAAATTGTTTAAACATATTTTTTGTACAAGTATAATTATGTAGTTATTGTATTGCCATAGTGAAAGTACCCATTTGTCATGTGCTCACATTGATTTATACAGGTTGCTAATTTTATTATTTACTCAATTACCCAGTTTATTGAATGTATTTTACAATTCATCTTTGTTTTTCCATTTTAGCTCTGTTGTTATCCTTGTGAGGTGAAAGAGACATTTACAATTGGGCAAATCATTGGAATGGCATGTACAGTACTATGATTTAAGTTTTACGCTTCAGCATTCTTTATTTATTTTGGGAAACACAGAGGGCAATTCAATATAGAGCAGTTATAATATTTACTCAGTTACTTATTTCTGTGAGTGCTGGCCGAGACCCACAAACATTGTTTTTATTTTTTATTTTTACTAGTTTGAGTGATGAATTGAGCAGGTTGCTCGCCTCATAGTAAGCACCAGGCCTGCCCATAAACAGAAAAAAAAACCTCACAGAACTTTGAATTACAAAGCACTGCATGGCATTGAACTGAGCTTGTCGCCCAGAGACATAAGATGTTAAGTCCCATAATGTCCAGTAATTTCACTAGCTTCAACATCCTTTAAACTGAAACTCAACAGTGCATACTTGGCGGTAGAAATAGACAATATAGTAGTACCAACCCAGACAGCCTCTCACATACGAGGGACCTACCAGATGCCAAAAAATAAATGAATTAATCGTAAAAATCGATAATTGCCAAAGTGCATAATTTTAATCATAGTACAATATGTTTGTATGATGGACTAGATTTGTGTTGTGATTTTGTGATGTAATGTATATGTTGTTTTGTCGGCAGCCGGAGGAGACGCCGCTGGTGTCACAGTACGGTTTAGCCGGTGGTCGCAGCGGAGGCACGTCGCCGGCGCGGTCGCCAGGCCAGCGGGGCCGCGCCTCCTCCTCCGTGGGGCCCATGCGACGTCCTGCCGACAGGAAACATGACACCAGCCCTTATGGGAGCACTATCTATTTGAGGTAACTGACTAATTACATACATATTATTTTAAACTAAAAAACACAACAATTACAATAGACTTCGATACGTTCGGTGGAATGCTGCTGCCGATTTTGAGACATTTCTTCCTTTTACCACAGCAACAAAAAGATACAAATCTCTTCTTATTGTTAAACCATAAGAACACTATATAAATAATTAAATAAATGTGTTAACCGAATGTGATAAAACTGATTATGGACTGTAATTATAAAAAAGAGAAAATTCTCATTAATGCTTACCATAAGGTACAAAAGAATTGCCTCAATTAGAACAAAATACTGCCATATTATAAATAACGGTACATTACTATTAAGAACTTACTTTCTGTTTAATTTTGTCTACACGATCTCATTTGCAACTTAATGACGTCATCATCTCTTTCGAATGACGTATCTTTTTAGCGAATTTAGAAAACATTTAAAAACTGCTAAAATATATTTACACAGCAATAGAACATCTGAGATAGTGAATATGTATATTTGGCGTTGCTTAGATAAAAATTGTGGTAAAAATGCGTTTTATTTACATACAGGCGTTGTATTACAAAATTAATTAATAAAAAACAAGTGTGTGTGTTGGACCACGCATAGTGAAGGGTTCCATTCTCGAAAAACTATACAACTTACCATATTGAAACCAAATTTCGATGGAAGTAAGTACCTTTAAAGTCATACCCACTGTCTAGATTTTTTTATGAATATTCCACTCCCCAAGTGTGCCGCCCATCGAACTTATAAACTACTTAAAAGATAGAGAGTCATTAGGAACCTCTTATATCATTTCTAAGGATCTATCCAATGATATCACACATGCCTACGTGCAATGGAAAAATCATCCCTCAGTTACATCTATAGAGAGCCATCCCAATTGTATTTTCTTAATTTCACTTCACCTGTACACTGTACAAGTGTCCTGTTGTCCGTTGTGGAGTTTAATTTTTACTCTGTACTCCGTCATCAGATATGAGCCAATTTAAATTTTTTCTAAAAGAAATTAAAAAAATGGAACATCGTCGGCGTCTAATAAACTGTAGTGTGGCGTTAGCCTAAGAATGGAATGACAAGTATATTAAAGAGAAAGAGACTAACTAGGTTCCTCAACGGTTGGTTTATAATGAGTCAAAGACTCGGTGATCATGTATTTGAATTCCTCAACGCGTCATAAACACATTGTTTCAATTTGTATGTTCCAAGAGGTAAATCGTATCGTGAGTCACTGATATTAATTCACTCCTCATTGTCATCCATTATATGAAGGCTCATTCATATTTAATAATAATTGTTTTAAGTTTGGAGCTAACAGATCAACAGGAAACATGTCCACATATAACTGGGTTGTATTAAGTAGGTACTTCTGGAATGCCCCTTGTTTTCTATGCGGTTTCATAATCATTAATTATAATATAATGTCATTAATATATTCTTCAAATGTTTCCTCTAATGTTTCGTCTCTCAGCTGGGTTGTAAAGCCGGTGAATCCAATATAACCCGCCTCCCCCGAAGGTATACATCATTTTCCCCACGAAAATAAGAAACACAAATGTATCCTTAGCTATATTCTTGGTGTCTGTCTCTGGATTTAGGAATTTTGGAAAATGCTTCTGGTTGTTTTTAATGTACCAACCAACTATTTAAAAACATATTTTTTTAACAAAATTAACAAATTTTGTAACAATTTACTATATTTAAAATACCTTAAAAGGAATTTCCCGCCTTGATATGCGTATTATACAGACTTAACGGAGCGTGTAACAAGCGTGCAACACTTTACAAAGTTTGCGTGGTGTCTTAATCGATTAGCGCTAACTTAATTGTGTGGATGACTTGTCGCCATTTACAATAATATAATAATTAAATACCAACCATATAATACCTACTTTTTGTTTTTTATAAGTGTAAGTATTATTAAAAAAATCGAAATAACTTTTAAAATACTGAATGTACTGTACATACCAACCCTGTATTATATACGTCACACTACTCGCACGGACCTTCTATACGAATGAGTGGGATTAGGAATACTAATCCTAAGAATATGGATTGTAATATATAGCAGATTTATGATTATGGAAATAGCGCGATTTATTGTTAATTTGGTTTCATTCTAAGAGTGGGAGGAACTCAATATAAGAAGCGTCCCTTTATTTGAACAGGTAGTCTTAGCGTAACTGAGTCTGAAGGAAGTCTACATAGTAAAAGTTAAAGTCAAACATTTGTTTTGGTGCGGGAATCGAACCCACGGCCTCTCGCTTCCCAGCCGGCTACTCACCCGCTATGCCACGGAGGCTGTTAAACATCATCTCTCGCAACTCAATTTTACCATATTATAGGCCATATTGTGTGCCATAATGGACCACGGTGATCACTTGCCATTAGGTGGTCAACTTGCTCGTTTGTCCCTCATCTATACAAGGTTTGTCAGAAAGACCGTTGCTAAGTTAAAATATCTCTGATAAGGATTTCAACCATGAATATTACATCTCATAAAAAAATTGTTTCATTTTAATAAAAATAACGATTTCAAATGGAAATAGTGCTGATCATAGGGTTATATTTACGTAGTTATAAAATATTTAAACACCATCTCTGACACTATTATTTAAAAAGGTTCAAGTACATAAATTGTTCAGAATTAAAGATACTTAGTACACCTATTCCGACTAACCATGTATAACGTTAGGAATAATATTTTTGTTTGTCGGCAGCCCCCCGCCGGACAGCAATTGGCGGCGTACGAACTCTGACTCTGCGCTGCACCAGTCGTGCGGCGAGCAGCAGGCGGTCGCGCAGCCGCTGTCTCCGCATCACACGCTACACTCGCATGCGCATCCACATCTACACCCGCACCAGAATAATCGGAGAGGTACTAGGTTACTATTATTTAGAATTTGAAGCGATATTTATCATTCAAAATTATTAAGAGCATCCGTGGCGCAGTGGGCGTGTAGCCGGCTGTGAAGCGAGAGGCCCCGGGTTCGATTCCTGCACCGAGACAAATGTTTGTGTGATCCACAATTGTATGTTTCGGGTCTGGGTGTTTTCTCCTCAGAAGGTTTGACGTCAGGCAGGCGGACGGTCGTAAAAACTACAAGCCAATTCTTTCTGTAACATGTGTTAAAAAGCATGTTGCGCCGACCTCACTACGAGTGGGATAAAGACAAGTGGAAGGAAGGATTAATAATTATTAAGATACTAATCACGATTATTGTCTTGATAAATATAAATATTGAATCTTTAATTCACAATCGCACAGTAATTCACAACCAAGTTCAAGTAGCTGAGGTGGATGATAATGTTGTTCATTAATTTACATAATTGACCTTTACTTTGTTGATTTTATGCTACATTTTACATTTCATGTTGACAAATAAGTAAGTAATAGATTGCTTTCAACACATCAACACACCTTGTTTCAAATAAAATTAAGTTTCGATGAAACTTAAACCAGACGAATTTATCTCGATAATTTTCTTTCTTAATTTAATTTTCGAGTCGTGCTACTGTTTATACACGATAAATAAGAGACCAACAGTACATATTTCGTTGGCTGAACCATAGCCAGTAGTGGGGCCCTAATATAAGCTATGGATAACATGTTGATGATAGCCCTTGCTGTTTATCAGAGGAGGTGAAAATTCCCTAATAACGACATTCATATACTGCTTTAAAATGATATACTAAAAAACATTTACATCTTGACAGTTTCAGTCGTCCTACCCCAGCCCTTTAAATATTTTAAAATTATTTCATTTATTTGAACATTTGCATTTGTATACTTCACAAAAATGGGCACGTCGCGTGTTCAGATACCGAGTCTCGACCGTATATCAATAAATATTTGAATACGCTTAATCGATGTACTTCCTTATTTACTGCATTGAATTGTATAACATCACAACATTAATTATAATTGTATTTTTTATGAGTGATTTAATTGCTAGCCACACACGGCGACTAATCAGTTAACATTGTGTTAATTAATGTATATCTATTTATATCAATCGCCTCAATGGTCTAGTTGGCAGCGTAATTCAGTAAATTTATGGTGGGGGGGTTCCATGGGCCAGGTACATTTATGTACCCGAAAAGATACTGATCTCCGAATACATGATGAAAATCCTGCCATAGCGGCTCGTTCCGGGATCAGCCGGTGTATAGCCAGTTACTTCTGACGTTCGTAGAGGGAAGTCTCTCGGAAGTCGACATTATTGACTGCGTTGCACTTGCAAAAAAAATTGGGCGGTGCATCATGTGCCATTTCGAGATTTTAATTTGATTTGTGCCCGGTATGGCGATAGGCTCGCCCCCTATACGGGACGTATAATACGCTACATAAGGGACGGAAATATGCTCGGCGAAATGTGGGTGTACTGGTTACACCTCTGCCTACCCCGTCGGGGATTACAGGCGTGAGTGCGTATGTAGTACTTACACTCTATCGAAAGCTGCCTCACTCAGAGATGCAGTCGTGACAGAATATTACAACTGTGGGTATATTATGCTATAACTATATCTGTTATATTTCAGCCGGCGACATGCATCTAAATGTATTAGGAACACTGGGAATGAATCCTACGAATCGTCCAAGATCATCGTGTGAAATACCTAGAATACCAAATAATAACAAGTGAGTATAGAACTAATGTGTTTACCCGTATTAAGTAATTTATATTCAGTACACGTGATTGACGTCTTCATCTATTTTTGTGCAATATTGATGGGATTATCTGTGTTGCATAATTTGATTACAAATAACAGGTAAATTACGTGTCTCTATTTTTTTTTTATTTTATACGTTAATTTATATATGCAACAGAAAATAATGAACATTTGAGACCTGTGGCAAATACACACCCGCCACAAGTTCAACCGCATTCTGCGGGCAGCCTATCGGCTGAACGAAATGCGGGTAGTTGCAGAATCTGTCTGTGCCCTTATATTTGAATATTTTATGGTTTCATGTAATACTTCAGTAGCTGTTAAGTACTAAATGACGAGATGAGTAAGTTGTTCGCCTAATAGTAAATGTCACGTCTGCCTATAAATAGTTACAATCCACTCAGAATGACAAATTACAAACTACTTCATGGCATTGTCGTCTGGGTTGGAACCACCACTTTGTCTATTTCTACCGCCAAGCAATTTTGTGTTTCGGTTTAAAGGTCATAGCTAGTGAAATTACTGGGCATATATAATTATACTTTAATCATCTTGTTTAGTTGTGACAAACGCAGTCCAGTGCCATGCAGTGCTTATAATTCAAAGTTCTGTGTGGTGTTGTTTTGATTATTGGCAGGCGTGATGCTTTTCGAGCGACCTGCTCGTCTTGTCATTCAAGTAGTAGGGTAGGTATCTATCTACCTAATAATTAAGCGACATTATAAACAGTATATAACATTGCGACTGTTCGTCTATTTTCATACTTTTTTTATTATTTTGATTAGGCTTCTATTGTTATTTTTATGTATGTGAATTTGCTAGCCGTAAGTTATCCGAATATAAATAAAATAAAATATCTAGTAGCAGTTCAGTATTAAGTGGTAGATGTGATAATATTTGTGATGATCGTGATCAGTGTGTACGAGAGCGGGGGGGACGGTGGTGGGGGCGGTGGGGGCGGCATGAGTGGTATGGGCGGTATGGGCGGTATGGGCGGCATGGGTGGCGGCGCGGTCGCGTGCGGCGAGCTGCAGGTGCCGGGCGGCTCGCTGCCCGACCTCACGTCCGTGCACTTCCCACACGCGCCGCCCAACTACCTGCCGCATCGCGCCTCGCCGGACTACCATCACAACAGATACGTACGTAACGACATACTTATACACTATACTACTCACCTTATACAATGTGTTACAGTAAGGTGTGGTTATATTTAAGGGTCGTTACATACTCCTGACAGTCAATGTTTATGTACTTATCAAATCTAGATATTGTATTTTACATTAATTTGAGTCACTCGTTTATTACTATCGATAATATGGATCACATTATTATAAATTGAGCGAAGTGTATGAGCGAAAACAATAATGTTGGAGCGAGACAAAAGCGCAAATGTTTATTAATTTAGTCCAAAGTTGCAAGTCGCATATCGACATAATACGCATTCGATACACCAAAAAAAATGCTGTGTCATAGCAATGCAAACACATTTGGTACAACGCGGGATGAAATACTTATATAGTGCAATATAAGTTAAATTTTACCACATGTATCTGTAACACGTTGTATACACATCTGAACAGCAGCTGGCTTACACTGCAATAAACAGGCGGCTCAACAGTGGACAGTGGCACATGAACCAGTTTTATTAATTTAATTAAAGTCTCGTTGTAAATCTCCACCATGTCGCGACCTGAGGCGATAACAACGTTTTCACTAAATGCACTGCTCGGACTAAAGCGTCTTTGTGTGCGGCAAAAAATGATGAATGATGAAATAAAATTGCCTCATGGCGTGGTTTGACTCACTCAGGTTGAGGCAGCTGCTCCACTTGAGTTGTTGCTAGTCGAAGTAACAACTAGACCCGTGGCTGCCTCTAGTGCATACCCAGCTTTAAAATTGGGCAGATTTAGTATCGTATTGCGCGTCATGCCACAGGACTGTTTACAGTGCAATTTTACTTATATACGACAATCACGGCGCGACCAGCCTACAAAAATGTGTGGATTTTTTTCGCACACATTCCCGTATAGACATCATATAAGTTACATACACGTTTGTTATATAAAAATATCGCTTGTAAGTAAATCAAAGTGGCAAATTATTGCATTATGATTTCTTCTAGACTTGACAAAACTCGTTGATTGTTGTTTTTACGCCGTTCGCGCACTGTAATGCGGTCACGATCTCACTCTGTACAAAATAGGATGTTTAGCGAGCGACATGCTGCTGGAATTATTGTGGTAGTGGCAGCGGCCGCATTAGTGCGTGTACAGGGTATACACTGCATTGAACTTAATTAAAATGATGAAAGGATTATCGAGTCAGAATAATTCCTACTTTTGTTCTTTGACAAGTGTATTATGCTGGGTATATAAGATACAAACAATGCGATTTATTTCAACATTTGGAATAATAAATAAACCCAACAGTCCCACACCTAGTCCTGACCCATACTGGGTTAACCTGTATCATGGGTATCAGGAACTACGAACCACTGAGGGTATCAAAAATGTGTGTGAAAGTTTGTTGTCTTTACATTTAATAGACTTGTTCACATTTTGTTTTAAGTTCATGAGCAGTTTCAGTTTTAATTTTTTTTCCCTATCTGTGTACCAATCTTTCCACTGTCTAATGTTGACATGTTGCGAATACAAAGCTGTCCATAAATATTGAATGAACTCATGGTGAAAGGCCCGCAATAGTAGCTCTGGTTCAGGCGAGTCGCGTTCTGGGGTCAGCCAGTATACAACGTGCTATAGAAAGGTGTGGTCAAATTTAAGCAACGTATATATACGATGCAAGTATATCAACCTCATGTAGTACCAAATCCGATTGCATTGCTAAGACATAAGTAAAGAATTTTCTTTTTTATCGAATGAGTAACATATCGATAGCGGACTTGCAACTTTATACAAAACTAAATTATTTTATTTTATTTTTATTTTATTTTGACAGATCTCATGTATCTATCTATCATGTTTGTATTTCGGCTTAGAATTTCATATTATTAGGCATATTAGGACCAAACCAACTCAAACTTCGTAACAAAATACAAAAATCCACAACAAGTTTTACGTAACTAACAGGAATACAGTAAAACTCTGGCCTAAAAGTCTGGCCAGATGGCACGATTGTCCGACGCATCCGATAAGATTAGGAAACCTTCTTTATTGCTAGGAACAGTCTTTTGGCTCATTCCAGTATCGTTATCCTCGCTCTCGCTAAATTTCATATTTAAGTACTCGGACAACAGAAAAAAAAGTGTTCGTAAAAAACAGTCAAGATAAATATCTCAGGTTTGTTTCTGGTTTACGACGTCCTTTAATTTTGTATTTAATAAGTAAAACAGTTGTTATCAAATGTCAACACTGCTTTGACGCTGTCAGTTATTTCGGTATTTTATGAACTGCGATTTCGAGTAAATAAAATGTTTTGTGTTGGTGCAGCTGATAATAGCCTACGAGAGCCTTTGTCGGCTGATTAAGCCAAGTTAAAATTGGAATTTGATGGAAGACTTAAAATCAAGTCATTAGAGTGCTTGTGGAAGATGATATATCATTAGCAGCACACAAGCTCTTTCCATGTCAATTCGTAATATAAATTTGTATTTAACTTGTACGTAATTCACGTTTATTAAAAAGGGAGTGCTGTGAACAAGTGATAGTTAAACTACTTACGTTATATCCTACGAAGTCATAATAAAACTACTGACGCCGTACCGCCGGTGTGAAATGATGTTTTTAGCGGTCATCACTAGGAATTATAATTGTACCAGGAACAAAGCATAGCTCCCTATTTAAACAGCTGATTATTACGCAAATAATTATTAGTGATGAGTTTGATCTTATTGATCATAATAAACGAGTGCCTAAAATTTGCGTGAAATTTTAAGATGTCTAGATTTTGATAAAATGCTATACAGTTAGGTATATATAACGATTCTTAAATATGACCACACCTTTGTGTAACACGTTGTATATCCAGTAATTTGTAAGCGGTATAATTCTGCCGACAGTCGATGGACGCAATGTCTCGTGACGGTCGATATTATATATGTAGTAACTAGGATAAACAAGAATTCATGTGATGTATCGTCAACACACGATCAGTCAAGGGACAGTGGTGAAAGATGGTGCAGCGTTGTGATAATGTCGAGTATATAGTGGGATGTGACGGGGCCATATGGTGCGCAGTCGCAGAGCCCCGCCTCACCGGGCGGCGGCAGCGCATCACCGGCGTCGGGCTCACCGGTCGGCGGCGGAGGCGGAGGCGGAGGCGGTGCGGGGGGCGCGGGGAGTGAACAACACGCGCAGACACACCCCAACACGCATCCACAACACGCGCAGCTCTACGAAGCGCAGGTGATGCATACACACACACACACACACACACACACACACCGCCTCACAATATATTAAAATGGATTGATACCACAGTGTCGTGTCGCGACACATCGCAATGTTATCGAAGCCGTTTGATTAGTCGTGCACAATTTATTGTCCTGATGCACCCCGACGACATCCGTCTTTACGTGGACTGCTCGGTTTATATGATATCGATACCCCGACCACCGCTTTGACGTGTCACAACACAACACTCGTAAGTGAACGAAGTCATAACGGAGCAGCGAGCACCGAGATCGGATGTGTGCACATACACTTTGTTTAGAATACAATATTTTGTTTGCCTGCTCGCCCCAATATCTATAACTGTAATTATTTAAAATAGCGTCACAACACGCCACATAGATATGCAAACTAGAAGTCAAAGCCCATCACGACACGACACTATAGTATAATCCACACTTAGATCTAACTTAAGCGTCACTAGCGTATATTAATGGATGCGGTAATCCTCGCTGTGTTGATGTGTTGCGTGTACGATGTGTAGCTGTTTGCCACTAGTGACTAGATGTTATAGTCTATAGTTGCCGCGGTCGGCTGTCAGTTTGTCACATGCTAACACCGGCCTTTGACAGTCGTAACATGTTAAGCGCATCGCGCCTCACGTGCTCCTCCGATAGGTGTCTTAACATTTTTGTTGTTTTCGTTTTGTTTGTATTTTATTTGCTTTCTACACGAGACATTTTTGTTTATTTCAGAATCACTTATCTGTACCAAACACAAATAATTATCTTCATCATAATAAGGTTCGTTTTCTTATTTAACCTTCTCTTAAATTTTTTCCATATCATTATTCTTTACTGGCTTGAGTGCTTTTAATGCTGACCAGCGATCGATGTCTTTGATCCATTGGAATGGATTTGGTCCGATATTCATTTTATTTCAAGTTTTTACATATTGACACTTCGATCAGGATTCTATAATTTGCATGAATCTTCTTAATTTGTTTGCCTCTCGCGAAACACTATTGATGATTTTTGGAAGCGAAGGCTTATTTCAGTGTCATCGCCAGTTACTAATGCCGTTAAATTTTTTTGCTTCTAACATTTTGTCTGTTTCCGATTTCGGTATTTTTTCTGAGCAATACAAGAACAACCTAACAAACATCCGGATTGTACTAGTCATTTTCACTCAAATAATATTAATCCAATTATTATTGCTTTTCATCACTACTAACCACAATATCACACAAACAAGATTCTATTTACACAGTTTTGCTTTTGGATTACGTGAACATTATTTTAAACCGTCTTTTTTTGTGTATCCACTAACCATATTCCTAGTATGGCGCTTTAGAATATAAAATTGATACGACAACCGCCGGCTTTTAATTTTTTATTTACTAACAAGGTATTGTATAGCTGCGAATTAATTTATTTTGCAGATATTTAATGTACAATCGACAAAAAATGCAGTATATTAGAAAAACCACAATTTTAATACCATTATAAAAGTATCTTAGTTTAATGTCCAGCAACACTAAATGAGTATATGATATTTGTAAGCTTTGTTAGAGAACAAATAAATATAATAATAGGTATCTTACTTAGACATAACGGTAACAGGCATCTAACTTACAGAGACAAAGCCAACATAGATAATTTTCCGACCTCATGTGTTGATTTTGTGATACCTGTGCCGTAAATACCAACAAAACCAAAGGTACCGTGGGTGCGTTACCGTCCTTTATAGCAATGTATGGTGATGTAGAAGCAAATTGTGAAACTTCCGGAAATCCCAAGGACTTTTCAAATAGGGATGAAATGATACTAAGTATCGATACTTTTACTTGGTACTTGTATCGCAAGAAAATATCGATACCTACTTGGTGTCAAGTGGCAATTAGTATCGATAATTTGTTGTATTGTTACACTACACTCTGCTGATTAACGAAAGTGGCAATGGCGAAGCTTGGTTCCCGTTGCGGGTTGTGAGGTTCAGATGGCGGGTCGCCTCATATAATACTAAATCCACCGTCTGATCATGATGGGAAGGCGGACCCTGACCTTAAGACGAGATAACGCCATGTAGAAAGAAACCAATGTGCAATATACAATTATTCACAATTTAAAAAAATGCTATAAGTTTCAATGTCTTCTGAAGGCAGAGATGACCTCATATCTCTGCCTTCGGTATTTTAAGTAGATTGTCCGATTGGATAGCAACCACCAAACACATAGTGAAAACCTAGCCATAGTGGCTCGTTCCTTCGAGTCACGTTTCTGTGTCAGCCAGTGTATATCTACTAACTTCAGGCCGTTATTATAATTCTGCCGATCGTTGCAGGATGCAATGTCTCTCGACGGTCGACTTTGTTTTTGGACGGCACTGTACTTACCACTAGTATTACTAGAAGAATCATAGGTGCATTGTTGACCTTATAGGAAAGGGATAATTGAGGGATTGGGAAGGGGAGAGGGATTTGGGCCTCCGGATATCTCACTCACCGTAAAACGGTGAAACGATCCACCGAAACGCAGCAGCAAGCCGCTACTTTACGTTGGTTTTCTGATAAGACAGTGTTAACGACCCGGTCGTGCTGGTCCATTCGTGCTGTAGACAAAACTGTCTACAGCGTGGCTATCACTCAAAATATTTGTGTAGTCACTTTGTCGTGCCAGTATTAGAAAAAGCTTCTTAAATAAATAGCAATGTCGAAAGCTAATCAATCACTTTTTATTTAACATTATATACAATAAATATAGGGTTAGTATTTTGCATGTGCTATTATGAATAATTTGTCTTAAAAAAATAATCACTCAAAACAACAGAATCGATTCGAGGTTAATTCTACGATAAAGCAATGTTTAAATATCGCGCCTCTTGCCACATATATTTAGTGTTTTCTGGTATGGGGAAAGTAAGAATTCTGAGGATAGACATTAGGATGCGCCTTCTCTGGTTCAGCGGCTGCAGTGGCCGTTTCATTTGGCATAATAAAATGCCGTCTTTAGCCTTGCAAAATAATATATTCTGCATTCAAAAATATAAAATATAAACTATTTGACGGGAAAAAACTAGTATCCGAGAGGCAGTAAAAAATGCCTTTGTTGCCTCCCGTCCAGCCTATTTCTTCAAGAAGGGCATCGATAAATTGCCACAGCGCTGGCAAAGACGCATCGATAGTATGGGTAGTTACTTTAAAAAAAAATACTTTAACCATTTTCGTACAGAACATCAATTTCATTATGCGGCGTTTATTTTAAAAGAAAATGTAGGGTTTTCTTTTTGGGTATTGGAGCTGTAGATCTCCTCACTGCGGCGTATAAAATAAGTTTTTTTAGAAAACTTAGGCTTTTAGAGTGGTGGAGCGGTTTTTTCACACGCGTCACAACTCGGTACTCGTTTGCAGATGTTAGGCAAACTGAGTCACTGGCCTGTCGTGGACTTCCTAATCCAGGTGAACGGACGCGTAGGGGAGTAGGCACGTCACACGTGGCACGGACGTGACGTGTAGTGCAGCACGGTAGCACGTGGGTAGCAGGCTAGCGTGGATGCCAGTCCAGCACGTGGTCAGCACTCCGGGTCTGTGTGTCGTGGTAGTTAGCGACACGTGGTGTTCTACCTGGCGTCGCGTTGATCCTGAAATTAAGAGTTCCAAGACGTCGGAATGCAAGCTAGGCTTGCATCCCGAGCCAGCGACTCGTGTTAGCACACGAGCCCAGACACACAGAATACAGTGGACTGCGGTTAGTTGTTGTGAGTAAATTTTAGTAACTCACCCCAGCGGGATCGCTTACACGTTAGTAAGTGTGTGCCACTATCGAAGACGACGCGACGCCAAACAGAGAGGACGAGCAATATTGCACGCTCCTTTTATAAAGGCGTCGGGGGGACGGGTGGAAGTTTTAACGGTGTGGGGATGTGCAACGAATAGGCGATCCGCTACTATTTCAGGCCGACCTAGGCGATCTCTGATTAGTACATCACACCACAACGTGAACAACGCTATGACGTACCAACCAATCATCGCATCGACCAATAATTATCTGCGCAGGCGCAACATTAAGATATTGAACGTCAATGCTCAGATTATCATTATAAAACGTTACAATTAATTTATTTTTTCAATTTTATGTGCGTGTATCGATAGATTTAAAATCGTGATGTCTCTTACCTATAGCCTAATAAGACCGTGGTATAAGTTCTGCGTAGAAAATCTTTTAATAGCACAATATGGTCCATGAATGTGCCCTCGTTGAACCTCTTACTATCTCTCAAGGAATACAAGCGTGAACGTCTGTATTCCCCTTCATCGGACCTGTCGACTGTACATTCTCGCAACGTGACACAATTATTATTATTTTGTATAACTTTCAGCTTCTGTTTTTTCTCTAATTGCATGTTTACTAGCTTTCAGCAATACAGGGTTAACATACAAGGCTATATAAGCAACATTTAAATGCGCAAAATGGTTTTTTTGGCATTATTTTCGTTCTTATTTTGTTTGGGTTTTTGTTCGTAATATGATTTGCTTGGTGGTTGCAGAACGTATCACCGTTATCACCGTTGGATCATGGTTGGATAACGTCCGGGTACCAGTCCCACTGTAGTCCCCCATCGCAATATTCATCGACATCGAACATAAATATACCTTCTCCGACGGTATGTAAATTATTTTATTTTATTTTTGGATTATTTTACTTAGCTTTTATTTATTATTCTTACGTTGAACGCTCATTTCTAATAATTTACAGTTTAAGTTTTCACATTTTAGATACAGATTAGGTACATATTACAAAACATAACATACAAAAATAATATACTGTCATTCGTTTCTAAAGATGTGGTAACTCCAGTCAATTAAACGTGTGTTTTTTCAAATAGTAAGTAATATAAAGCCTTCATAACAAGTAATTATTCACGTCATTCAAAGGTTGGTACCTACTTTTGGTTTCAGTACTAAAATATTTTGATATCTGTAGATATCGAGAACGATTTCTTTTTACGAACGTTTAAATTACTAATTGCGGTATGATACCAAGTAACATAAGAATCTATTTCACAATATTCTATTAAGATTTGACCACCAATTATTGTGTCCGAAAGTACTCAGTATACATCTTTCTTTCGGTAAGTCAGTGTGACTTTTGTATTTCAATGTGCCATATTTTATTTGGTAAGTAGCATTCACTCAGAGGTGGTGAAACAGGCGCTAAAACTCGTAACTAGCTTTTTAAGTGATAAAATAAATGTAAGATAAATCATGTAATAAATATAATAGGTGTTTATGATTCTAAATAGTGCCACTTATTAGTTAGATAGTCATATAGAAAATATATACATAACATAAATCAAAGTCACTTTCCGCGTCTGTCTGTTTATCCGGTAACTCCTCCTAAAGACAACAACGGATTTTGAAGCGGTTTTTACTATCATATAGACCATTTCTTCCGGCAGATTTATATGTATATCACGCTATGACCCGTAGATGCAGGGCAGTATAATGGCTGCGCTGAAACCGTGAGGCTCAGCTAGTAGAAAATATAACTAGTGTAGACTCGCGATTATCGATATTTTGTATGTAATATTATGATTATATTTCAGATGGTGCACAGTCCAGGGAGTCCGGTGGAGTCGCCGCAAACAGACTACAGCTTGCATCAAGCACTATTACAACCTTTCGAGCAAATCACTATGGTGAGGATTATTTTGAAACTTTGAACTAAAAGCTTCCTTCACCCGCCCTTATCCCACTTGCAGTGGGGTCGGCGCAACATGCTTTTAACACATGTTACAGAAAGATTTGGCTTGTAATTTTTACGACCGGCCGTCTGCCTGACGTCAACTCCTTTGGGGTTGGGGAAACTTTAAACTAAAATAAATAATTTAAATACTTACTACATAATCATTAGTCTAATACATATGATTACATAATCATTAGTCTTCTTAAATGTATTTATTGTGTTATAAAATAAAGAAATATAAAGTGTACATAAATAAAATTTGGTGAAAAACATGGGGCATATATGGCAACTTACTAGACCTTTGGGAAAGCTTTAGCAATGCTTCATGATCCTTTCGATAACACACTGCAGAAGAGCTTATTAAATAAATAAATACACCCAACAGCCACACACATAGACCTGACCCACACTAGGTTATCCTGTATCGTATTATGTACTTGCGGTTCCACACCACCCATAGCCAAAACAAATATTTAAGGATTATGCAAACATTTATGTATCCGTGTGGGAATCGTGCCCGCGGTCTCACGTTTCACTGCCAGCTACTCACCCGCTGCGACACGGAGGCTGTTGGTTTTATTGATAACTAAACTAACGTCTCATCAAATAAAATTAAAAACACCATACACGTATTGTACCACGTCTCTCTTTCACCTGTCCTTATCCCACTCGCAGTAGGGTGAGCGTAACATTATTTTTAACACGTCATATTACAAAAAAGATTTGGCTTTTGCTTGTTTTTTTTATCGATTTTCAATAAATATAATTATTGTATTTTTTTGTTGTCGATAAGTGCAACAAGTCTTTTACATTAGTGCATTAGTGATTTAAAAGTTGTAATTTAAACTTTAGTATTAATTTTATGTGTATGCGCTATATGTATCTAATAACTATAGTAATAATAATTTGTATGTTTGTTTATGCTTCAATGGAACAGCAAGGAGTTGTAAGTAACATATTTTATGTTGTAGAATAACACATAATGCTTTTATATTCATGTCACAGGACATCGCATATCATCTGAACTATCATAAATTGTAAGTAATACAGTATATACATTGATGCCACTGATATTTACACTCGATTTGAATTTTATTTCTTGATTGGACGAATATATATTGTTTAAGAATTGAATTAGAAAAAATATTCAAATATACAGCGGTGAACATATTATATTTAGAAATACAAGTATACCCTTTACTTTACAAATTAACTTAATTTTATCAAATTGGGCCTGTTTATTGATAATATCACCAAGTATGTCAGTTTTCGCAATATGTTGTGGTCTTCCTTGGCCGAACTTTTCCTATATATTACGTTGTTTATAATATGTGATCGCGTTAATCTTTTTTACTGAACATTAAAATGTTTCGCAAACTATTATTTTTCTCGTTGATTCATCGCATTCATCGCAGCTCTTATTTTTCATAAACGCTGGTATGATTTTTACAAAACTGACAAAATAATGCTCCATGGTCTATCAATAGTGGATACACTATTGATAAATAAGTAAAGATATGTAATATATAAAATTATCAACTTAATTTGTACTAAAAGTAAAAGTTATGCTTGATGTTTCTAATTATAATTTCACCACTGTAGTTAGTTAGTAGCTATTAGAATTGATAAATATAAACACCTATAAAAATATGAACCAGCTAAATACGTTTTTGACAAATATAAAAAAATACCCATATTAAAATCTTCATATTAAGCTAATTTAACGAAAGAGTAAAACCCAATAGAAAATGTGGCAACACTAAAAATACATTTTTTATACTTATAATACAGTGATGCTTATAAAATTTCATTTGATGTCTACACGCATTTGAGCTTATAATAGGTTCAAAGAAAGAAAACGCTCATTGGCAGAAAAAAACAGTCCATAACGCCTTTTTATAAATTCCATAACCCGATTTTCGCGATGTGGATGTTTTACATAAATCAAAACTAATTGTGGGCTGTTTTTTCGCTCCATGGACTATACATTATTCCTAAGTGCAGAGATCTTTCATCATATAAAAAAAATATTTAAAAATAAGTACAATTATAAGCTAAGAGGTTCTTGGTAGGATAAATATAGATATAATCTAAACTCACCTGATATTGCGTATAAATAGTTCATCAATATTTTTAAGGACTTTAAATGGTAATAAATGATTATCGGCGATACAATAACAAACAATAAACTGAGTAGAAATATAGTTTTCATTTATCTAAAATATGTTTATTTCGTTTGTACTAAAGTATGAAATGGTCCTGTGGAGGCAAAGAATAAGCAGAATGAAACCTCGCATCGCCCGGGACCACGCCCGCGCCATGTAGAAAAAGACGCATCAATGTAAATTATTAGATCCAAATTCATATGAGAACTGTAGGCAGCTTCATTATTATATGAACGTTTGCCTAAAGCAATAATCATGTATACTTAAAAACAAACTCAAATATTTAACAAAATTTTGCACACTAATGAACGATAAATGTATTGTAAAATACTAAAATTTCGCGTGTTAAGTTCTATAGTAGTGCATATGTGAGTTTAAATGCCTTAATGATACGATGTAACAGGCTGTCCACTTTCTGTAAAGTTGAATTAATTTAACATTTTAATTTAATTAATTCTAACAACTTAACATCCAATTCAAGTACATGTATTGGTAAAAATATGTAATTTAATACGGGTTATTATAGCGATAAATCCCTCCGTCCACTAGAATCCCCTGGTTAAATCCACGGGGGATTTATATGGATTTTTTATTCTATTCCGCGACGTAATTATTTGGATATTGATTCCAAACAAATGATCTATTAGAGTGAACATACACTTAAATGCGCCGCAATAGACGCATGCGGCGTGACTGTCACCGAATTTTAGAATAACTACGCATAATTAAAATTTAATCAAAATCCAAATAATCCAAAATCTAATTGGAGGATTAGTGCGGACAAGAAATGCATATAAATCCCCCCTGTGGATTCAAGCAGGAGATCCTAGTGGACAGAAGGTGATAAACGCATTGTCAGGAAATTAAATAATAATCAATAACAGATAAGAAACTGTACGATACGTGCAAAATAACTTGGCTATCTTGAAATTAATTATGAGCGGTGCCTCCGTTATTGTTTTTGAGACTTAAGGGGGACGGAAGAAGTAGGCCATAGAAAGTGAAGAAACTCATCAGGCCGGCCAAGTTAAATTGCACCTAGTGATAAGTGGACACCCTGTTTAGTTGTGTAAGTGAAATGTGTATATAACGTTGGTGGATGTTGGCCAAGGACTGGGCGCAGCTGGTGCAGTCTCTCGTGGAGTCAGGATGGACCGCGCATGTCCAAGTCGCGGAAAATGTACGACACACACACACGTCTCTAATTATATTGCTACCTACTGTTTACGTGTTCACAAGTGACTCATTTGACAGTGTTGTAAATAAACGTTCACATTTCTGAAGTTGGTAACTTCACTATATCTCTATGACCAGCGTCAAATCCAGCTGTTATAGCTGAAAATTTGAGACGTCTAAGAAGTCGTTACCTGTGAGAAAGTATTGTCTATTGGCCCAAATTGTACATAACATTCAAATTTGTTTTCAAAATTCAATATATTAATTACGAGTCAAATCAGTCAACTTCCTGAATTTTATTCGTAAAAGAATGTAGTTTCGTAAATACACTTTACATTCTTTTTATTATATTTTCCCATATTTTATAGCAACGCTTTAGTGACATTGCGTATCGTGTATAGAAATACTACTACATCGGGCATGGTTGGCATTTATTATTTTTTGCCTTCGAAAATTAATTACTAAATAATAATTTTATAAACATGTAGTGTAAACTAATTATCAGACCATAATCACTTTAGTATTTTAGATTTTCCATATAAATTGTCACATGTTTATCGCTTATTGCATGTATACAAGTTTCAGATGTTAGAATGCACAGTTATCGAGCATGGAGTTTCTCCCTGTATCTTTAATAAACAGTCATGTTATAAAGTCTTTTATCTGTATCCGTGCAAATTGCAGACTTTTTGAAAATAAACAGATAATTAATGTATACAACGCAAACTTATCTAAAGAAAAAGTCTGTAGTTAACAGGATCTTTTTAGTAAAATTATAATCCGCTTATTTCTTATCCGATATTAAGCTTGCATATCCTGATATTTATTGAGAGTTCAGTAGATAAAACGCGCCTTGCGTTATTATTTCAGGATTGGCCATATACCTCATTGTTTACGTCTCGCTTATGACAGAGGACGTTTAGGGATGTCGTTAATAGAAACATTTTGTTTGTTCGACAGCTGGATCATCCTGTGTCAAGTTATAACACGTCGTATATGAACCACAACTCGCCGCACTCTCCGCAAAATACGAATACGCAACACACGTATTCTCAGGTCAGTTGGTATATATAAACACCGAGAGACAAGGAGGATGTAAACTTACTCCCGCATTTATACTCCATCTTAGTGTTTACCTTTTAATAGATTATAGAACTATAGAATAGTGATCGGTGTTGACTGAACATGAGCATTAGTTGATAACACAAATCAATGACACGATGCTACATTATAACGGTGCGCTCGAGTCATGTCTAATATTATTGATGTAGAATAATATTAAAAATACCTTTGATCGATATTGCGTGTAATTTTATTTGCCATTTTTGTAAAATGTTTAAAGTGTATCGACCCTGAGTATCGATACCAAGCACTAGTTCGGTATGGAACCTACGATATTTTTATCCAAAAAGTGTCTTATCTCAAATATCGATAATAAGGAGAATTGAAGTATCGGTGTTATTGAGGATATATATAAATACATACCTGTTTTATTGTGCATAATATTTCTAGTTTATTTTCGACACCGAATAAGTATACGCATTTAAGCTTTTATGTTTGGTCGGTTACTAGAAATATTGAATGATCCTTTTAATTAATATTAAAAAATATCGATAATGGCCCCGAAAGTATCGATAATATTGATTTCGATATGGATAGTTTGTCGGTGTAATAATGAATGTGTATCGTATCGGTGTGCAGTCCGGCGGCGGGGATATGTGCGGCGGAGTGCGGTCTCGCGACCCTGTGGCCGGCTCCGGCGCCTTCGCCGCGCTGCAACCGCTCGCGTCGCCCTCCGCGCCGCCCACGCCCGCCACGCCCGCCAGCATACCCGACATCATACTCACAGGTACTACACCACACATCACACACCACACACCACACACCACACACAGCAGTACTAGTGTCTAGTGTCTAGCGTCTGACGTCGCTTCACTAACCTACCGGTTCGTGTTATAATACAGATTACTCGGGGGAGTTGGACGCGGGCATCTTCGGCGGCGAGGAGGCGCAGCTGCGCGCCGGCCTGGACCTGGACGACCTGACGCTGCTGGAGGAGCCGAGCGCGTTGTTGCCCGACTCTGCGGTGGAGCACGAGTTCCGACTGGATCGGTTGTAGTACCGCGCTCGTCCCCGCCGCGTCGCGTCACACCGCGTCACACCGCGAGTGTAGTCGCCGCGGATGACAGACTCCCTATCGTTCATGACAATTCTCTCGTTCCAAGTCTGACTAGGTGACCGTAGTGTGGCGCGGCCCGGAGCGACGCGACTCGTCGACACATTCCCGACCGTGCCTGTGTGCGTGCGTGCTTGCGTGCGTGCGTGCGTGCGTGACTGTGTGCGTGCGTGCGGAAGAGGACCCGCTTCCGACCGTCGACTATGTTTTCGATAGTGTAAGTGTTCATTGTGGTTTTGAGCGTTCGACTCTCGTTTCTGATTCGACGAGGAGTTAGGTGATGTAAGAGTTAGATTTTTTAAATGGAAATCGATCAATTTATCGACGATTCGTGTACAGTTGATGTAATTATTTTTTAATGTGAATATTTACTCGAATATCATTAGAGACTAATTCGGATTTAATGGAGACATTTTTTAATATTACTATTCTGTGTGAAACCGTAACGGTTGTCTCTTTGTACATAAATCTTGAAAGTGTTCATTCTACTGAATTTGCATTTAAATCGCTAATGTTGCATGCTAGTATAACAAAGAGTATAAGTTGCGTCGTGTTACTAATCCTAGACCTTACCGTTTTACTATTTACTTTACACCTTTGCGATTTATATTCGAAACATTCAGCGATTGCTCAAGCGTTGACTGAATTTTGAATTTTTAATTTATTTGAGAGATAATAATTACAATTAGCTGATATTTCTAGCTTTAATTGGTCGATGGCGCGGCGATCGCGCTCAGGTTATGTAGCATGTTGACATTGCGCCCCAATTCCTTTCTAAATGTAACTTTTTAGGATAGCCGTGTTAGAGAACTGTATATAAGTCAGAAAGTTGTTAAAATTTTCATAAGCTTTCGTCGCAAACATATCTGTACGTGTCGGTATGTGTGGTTGTTATATTCCAAGTTGAGCTATTGTTTTGTGACATGGCCTACAAATGGGGCGAGTGGCGGGCGAGTGTATGTATGTGTTGTGATAACGACTGACATTTCATTCCGTCGTGTAATGACAATTCGAGCAATGTTTGCGTATATTTTACTATTTTTTTTATTAGGCTCACGCCAGACTACGCCGTATTAGACGCCGATGGTGTTCCATCACCAACATTTTAAATATTGATAATGGAACTTTGTGGGCGTCTAATACGCTCTAGTCAGGTGTGAGGCTTAGGTATGTGTGATGATGACAAAAATATATATATTTTACAAGTTGAATATCAAGTTGTCCAACACAAGGTGTAAGCGCTGCCTATTAGCTTCGGTCCTATTAATACATCTGAAATGAACACGTACAATGTATGGGTTCATATAATTACGTTCCACGTTTAATTTCCAACCGCTCGCCACACTCGACCATGTATTTGTTTTTATAAAACTTTTGTTCGCCAACGAGGGTGTTTTCGACAAATACTCGATGCTACAAACAAAATTATCTGCATTTTTCGGTAGAACAGTAACTATCTGAAGTGAAACTTTACATAGTTAGTAAGATCGATATGAGTAAGATTTAGTTTGTAAAATACATCTGCATTCGTAACATTATGTATATAAATATTTCGTAATGTTACTAGTGCGTTGACATATAAAATAGACAATGTTTTTTTTTGTTTTATAAATGCTCATTATGTTATGTTTTAAGAGTCTAGTCATCAAGTTATGAATTTCAAAGCAGGATAACAGCATGTTTTGCAATATTCATGTTACTTATTACTGGTGTTCGTACAATCTTCGTTCCATTCCACATTGCAATTCACATACATTTTTGTATAACTTCGGAATGGTACCGTGTTTTTCTTTTATTTACTGCAATCTCTTTTTTACAAATTCATATATGTTATGTGAATAAAAAGAAAAAAAATGTAATTCTATATGTGTTATGTACAGTGTACACATTATACAACTGTTCGTGTTATAGTTTCAAAGTTTATATTTCAAATTCCTTTATAAAGGTATGTACTGTGTGACAGATGATGTACTATTACGATATAAATAATTATTGTACGATTATTGTGATAAAGGAAAAAAGCACAAGATAATTCATAGTGAAGCCTAATCTGATGTTTTAATGTAAGTTTCTGTTTTTCTTATTAAACTTAATAGAGTTTTCTAAATTTAGATTCACATAGGACCAACTCCGAAGGCAATTTGTGTTCGACATTTGCCATGACAAAGTCATCGATATTCTTAGATGGGCATAAAGTATTTATGAATCTGAAGACATGTTCATTTATAGACGATTGCCTTCATCGGTTTAGTAGCAGCCTTAGGCTGAGAAAACGTGAGGTCCTGTGTTCAAATCCCAGGTCGGGCAATCACAAGCTGTTCAAGTTCTCGATTT
The DNA here is from genome assembly GCA_905332985.1 of Mimas tiliae. Classification (NCBI taxonomy): domain Eukaryota; kingdom Metazoa; phylum Arthropoda; class Insecta; order Lepidoptera; family Sphingidae; genus Mimas; species Mimas tiliae. The sequence goes on along the minus strand of HG995256.1, from coordinate 8,218,735 downwards.
GAAAAATGACATGAGTTTGGAATTTGTGTCAGACATGGCGATAGGCTCGCCCTTATCACATCATGCTACGGAAAAAGCACTACTTAAGCAGAGTTCTGCCTATTCATGTGGGCTTAGGATTGCCTTCGAAGTTAGCTCCTATTATAATTTATATAAGCTAAGTCTGCCAAATGCAGAAGAAGGTTTACAAGTAAAGTGTCGGGTTAGATTCGAGTCTAAATCAGGTGCAATATGATGTTTAATAAACATTGTTTATACACGTCGAGATCGCGGACACGTCGTACGATGTCATTCAATATAATTCTTAATACCATGTGAGTTGTTATGTTCGTGTATTGTTCAAATTCATTTTTAAAAGTACAAATGACAAAATTGTATGTTTCGAAACCAAAAGGTGATGAGTAGAGAATAGATTGTGACAGGTAGAAGAGTTAAAAACCCGTATCTACCGAAATGTGGACACATTGCACACTCAATGACTTCTGTTGAATGTTCCACCTTTTGTATTTTCGATTTAATTTATAATGTTAGTGTAAACGTGTGTGAGGTTATAAGAAAGTTCGATGCATCGTGACACCAAATTGTGTGATTGATATGTATGCTGAAAAATTCCTTATATCTATTTGAATACAATTTGCTATTTTTACAAATACAATTTTTAGAAATTAAATGTTTTTTCTCAAATATGCACAAACTTAATGACGATTTTGCAGTAAGCAGTTTTAAGGTTCGTTTTATTTAAACCAAATGTACATAAGTGTGATAGAGATGAAACGGTCTCATTTAAAATAAAGTTGTTGTAAGTACATTAAGAGTTTTTACTTACTATATAATATAGCAAACCGTAGAAATAACTAGAAAATTATATGCGCTATGCGGTTTGACAGTCTTCAGTTTTTAACCGACTGAAAAAACTATAAAGATAAAAAAATTCACTGATTTTCAGTCGCTGCTTACTATTTTTAATCGATCATTAAATTGCAATAGCACAGACTCAATATTGGTATTTTTATATTTTTGTCTGTTTTATTTTTCTTAATTTTTTTGGAGTACACGTACAGCGATGATGGTTATCACATATAGATCAGTTAAAACTTTAAGATTATGTATTATTTATCCGCTGAGTGCCTGTCGAGACGCGAAAGTTAATTGCTTTTTCGTACTACATTCTAAAAAAGGAAAATTTAGAAACGCATTTTAAGCCGTATTTACGCACTGTTGAGTGTCGAAGACTCGCCAGCAATCGACAGTGTGTAATGGCCCAGCAACTGCAACTACTGGAGACCAAACTGAGCAACTCTGTTCTTTTTTTTATTTGTATGTTAGTCGCTCGCTTCGAAAGTAGGAAGCTGTTTATGAACAGTACGGCGGCTACATACATACAAATATTTGCATTCATTGGCTGACGTGTGCAGACTTCTATGTATCTTTATATTCTACTTCTATATGTATTCTATTTAGAAGTAAAATTGCCCCACATAACCGTCACATAACGCGGGAGTTTGACAGTTGAGGCGGGAACGGGAGAGGGGAACCATCGATATAGTATTCTACCAGATTGAACATGACAGCTTAAAAAACGGCCGGAGAAATAAGAGCACAATTTTTTTTTGTGCTCTTAATTCAGATTAGTATGTTCCAGCCATAGCCAACGTGAGGACGTGTCAAAATGCCGCGGTGCGCATATACAAATTAACCATCCAACCAAAAATAATCATCGTAATAGCAAGGTTTCGGATGGAGTATTTTTCTTTCGGTAAGTACAAGTTAGTTTCTGTAATAGAGTACCTAAAAACAGTGTTTAAGACGTCTATATTTTTGCACGGGGCAGAACGGCGTAACTCGATTTAGAAATGTAATATTTACGGCATTAACTTTTATGACATAAAGTTGATTTTGAACGTTCATTAATTTTTGAAGCGTGTATGAGTGTTTCGTGTGATTTGCATGTGTAAGTAAGTGGAGCCGTATTTTTGGCAGATCCATATGAGAGTTATCGTTCTAGTCTTCTAGTTATCCTATTTCGATGCATGTTACATTAGATTATGTACTTACTTGCTTTTGTTCGCGGCTCTGCCCGGGCAAATATCTTTTCGGGATAAAAAGTAGCCTATGTCCCCTAATCTAGGGCATGGTCTAACTAATGCCAAATTTTATCCAAATCCGTTCTGCCGTTAAGCCGTGATTGATTAACAAACATCCAAATTTAAAAACTCATAAACATTAAATTTCACAGTTTTAATATTGGTAGGGTAGTAGGAAGTAAGATTGTTCTCTTGAGTGACTTGTCGGGATCCGGATGGCCAGACGTTGAATAGGTACATCCATACATATATAGTTACTTGTCCTGACTGATTGATTCATCAACGCAGAGCCTAAACCGCTGGGTCTACAAACTTGAAATTTTGGCAGTTGATTCCTTTTATTTATTTTTGGAAATTTCACCCCTAAAATTCTAAGCTCCTAAAGGGGTAAAATAATGAACGACTGTATGGAAGTCCGTCATTTTTTGATTTTCTGGTTAGATATAAATGTACACGTAGGTATATCAGAGTTTTCCAAACTTTACCCCTAAGAGGGGGAATTAGGGATTGAAAATTTATATCACCAAACTTGGTCAGATGATAGTTTGTGTAATGTAGGGGTCCGATTAGAAAGGATTTTTGGAGGTTTACTTTTTAAGGGTGTAAAACTTTGTATGAAAGGCGGGAGCGGACCAATAATATGCCTCCCAGTTGTGTATTATCTATATTTAAATTAAATAAAAATTGCCGATGCGTAGAGATTGAATCATAGTTCTGTATGTTTATTTCAATTCAAACAGTTTGGTATGTTTTACTGGCCAACCATATGTTTAAAAAGTTATACAAATTATGCCAAAATTCTACGCAAAATACAAATTCCTCTTGTCAAACAAAAGGATTCATATTGAATTGTACACGAATGCGTTCCCGTGTGTTGTATTTTTGGCTTTGCTGTGCAATATTAGATGTCGTCTGGTTGAAACCGCTGCAAATAGACGAAAATGATGCCAAGTATGTATATTTTATTATTTAATCTTAACATTTGTCGATATTTTAACGTGTTATGGTTTTATTATAGCGAGTCTGATGAGACTGAGTACGAGGTTTTGAACGAGGCTCCTGGATCCAACGTACCGGACCACGATGAAAATGACATCTCAGTGGATGATGGTGATGTATGTGGCACATTGTTTCATTATATTTCCAAAGTAATATTGTATGTGTGGTTACAGTACTACGAAAAAATTAGGTTTTACAGTACTTCGCCTATTTATAATAATAATAATAATATTTATTTCCCATAAACATTTACAATAAAAGTACTAAAACTAAAATATTTATCATAAACATTGACCACTTGTCATCCGTTAACGGCGGTCTCTGCACTAGACTCTAGGCCTGTATCGCATAGACCAATTACAAAAATTACTAGAAATAATTTAGTTGTGCGGTTAACATCAATTCTGTATATAAATTACATTAAACTAGTAAACCTATTTTATAAATCAATGAGATCAATTTTGAAATTAAGAATGTATAATAGTAATGATATCTAATAATAATAGTAGAATGGTGTGTGTGCGTGCGTTCGTGTGTGTGTGTGTGTGTGTGTGTGCGTGCGTTCGTGTGTGTGTGTGTGTGCGCGCGTGTGCGTGTGTGCGCGTGCGTGCGTGTGTGTGTTTTAAACGTATCCCTCGAGGATATTCTCTGTTTCTTGATAATTCAGTTCTTTCAACCATTTTTCCAATACCTTTCTAGCTTGATTACAGGTAAATAGCTTAATGTTTAGGTGTCGACATATTTTGTTATATATAAAAGAGTGCATATAGTACGGTAGACGTCTGGCAAAGTTTGTATTAATCGTTGGAAGGGAAATTTTATATACACTTTGTGATATGAGGCTATCGTAATCCTCCGAGTTCAGTGTGCGTTTGTGTGTTGCGATGGCAGCTTTGCTGATGTATAATTGGCGTACACGTAATACATTACACTCCTTATACAAGTCATCTGTAGGATATCTGAAAGGTTTATGTAACATTACTTTCAAAACGGCACGTTGGGCTCTCTCTACTTCCAATAAGACAGTTTTTGCAGCTCCACCCCATGCTGATATGCAATAAAGGAGGCTAGACTGACACACAGCTTTGTATACCAGTACTAAGATTGATTTGGGCGCAGAGTTTCTTAGAGATTTCATTATATAGATAGACTTTCTTATTTTGTTTGACAACGAGGATATGTGTTAATTGAATTTAAGATTTTCATCTATTAGGACACCTAGATATTTAATGGAACTGGCGTATTCAATTTAGGGACAATTACAAGAATCTAGGGAGGGGTGGTTTTCATATGATGTACAAGAGTGAATTGTAAGTTTATGAGGAATGCGAGGTCTTGATGCTCTAGTTTTGAAAAATGTAGTGTATTTAGTTTTGCTAGTATTTAAAGTTAACAGGTTTTTTGTTAATGCTTGTGCCAGTCTAGTCATGCCGAAATGAGTTGCCTCTAAAACCGCCTCCCAAGAAATGCCATGGAACAGTACCACCGTATCATCTGCATAGCATATTATGTTAGCTGCCTGTAGTGAGATGTTCAAGATGTCGTTCATGTATACTAGAAACAACGTTGGGCCGAGGATGCTACCTTGCGGAACTCCGTATGTTATGGGAAGTTGCTGGCTTAGCGATGTCCCAATTTTAACGCATTGACGTCGGTTCGTGAGGTAACTATCAAACCTGTTATGTGCGATGCCTCTGACGCCTAAATTTGCTAAATTCTGAAGAAGAATTGGGACAGACACCGTGTCAAACGCTTTAGTGAGATCTAAGAAAACACCGATGGAGCAGAGACTTTTATCAAGCGAATTAGTGACAAGATTTGTTAATAAAAGAACAGCATCTTCCGTAGATTTATTACGTCTGTAACCATACTGATTAGAGGAAATAAGAGAGGAGTTTTTGATAAAGTTCACTAAGCGTTTATTTACAATTTTTTCAAGTAACTTAGAGAATATACTTAACAAAGTAATACGTCGATAATTATTTGGTAGGGATTTATTACCATCTTTGTGGATAGGGGACACAACTCCTAACTTCCATATATTAGGGAAAGTACCTGTGCTTATACTTTAATTAAAGATGTGTGCTAAAGGTTTAACGATGGACGTTTTAAAAAGTTTAATAAGAAATGGCGTGCATCCATCAAATCCTGGGGCACTGCCATCTTTAAGTTCGTCAATGTAATCGTTAACTTCGTCATCAGTGGTGGGAAGTAAGTAAAGTGAATGTAAAGGACCGTGAGTGGTACTGATGTCGGTAGCCAATGTAGTTTCGGTTGTATTTAACGTGTTTAAGGTCTCTTTAGCCAGGTTCTCACCAATTTTTGAAAAATACTCATTGCAAGAATTTAAGGCGCCAATGGGATCTGCTCCTTTTATTAACTCTGTGGTATCATTTTGGGGTTTTGGGAAACTGCAAATATCCTTAATAGATTGCCAAAGTTTTTTTCGAATTATGTAGATTATCTGACAGTAAGCTGCTTTCATAATCGTGTTTGATTTTCAGAAGTAAATTACCAAGAAAATTGCGGTAGCGTTTGTAAGATTTTTGCAGAATAGAATTAGACATATTTTTTCTGGCTTTTAGATGGAGGAAATCCGGTGTTTCTGACAACGCATGAACCCTGTGGTTATCCAAAGTTTTAAGATATATTTTGTTCGTGGTACTATAATTTCTTTAGTATTTTTTTGTATTATTTTAAGCAAAATATTGGTGAAGAGCGCTGCTGCTGCATTTACATTGGTCTGATCGTATACCTGTTGCCAGTCAACAGACTGTAGACCATTTATGACCGCTGGATAATCGATTATTTTCTTTATACGTTTATTTATCCCAATGTTTTTGTCAGATGCGCCCGGAAAGACTAGAATACAAACATCATGGTCAGTTATGTCAGTGTGAGAAATCAGCCCAACTCCCGACATCCCGTTCTTTACAAAAATGTGATCCAGGCAAGCGTTTTGCCTAGTGGGTTTTGTTATTGCGGGTAATAATTGGTATTCGGTTAATAGACACAAGTATTCTATACACTGACTGCTAAGAGGGTAACTACAAATGTCAAGGTTTATGTCACCTGCCAGCACAAGGGTTCTCTTATGAGATACTCTATTAAGTAATTGGGCCAGTGAGTTTAAGAAATTGTCCACTGAGGTAAAAGATGGTGATCGGTATATTCCAAAAATGATTATATCTGAACTCAAGTTTACTTCTAGACAATTACAATCAGCTAATGCGGGTTCCGTTACAGTAGCGCTCCATGTGTTTGAGATATAGGCTATAACGCCACCGCTTTTATTAATGAAAGTATTTGTACGGTAACTGTGGTACCCTTCTATTTGAGGTATAGGCGTAATTTCGGTAAACCAACATTCGGTGAGGATAATAGCATCGAATTTAGATTTCAGTCTGCCGAGAGCTACTAAAAAATCGACAAAATGTTTTTGAATACTACGAATATTGAATGTTAGAATTCTCAGGTTATATTTCGTGTCCATTACAACTTCACTACAATTTTCCAAACTGTCAAGTGAATTACAGTCGATTTGCAGTATATTATCAGTCTCTGTTAAGTAATCCACGTTAAATATATTTTAGTGTAGTCGAAAATACTTCGAATTTTAGGGAATTTTACACTTGACAGTTCGGAAAAACACGTTGGCAGTAGTTTCTTAGGCACAAAGCGAGAGGAGATTTCAGTAGGATTATTTTTATTTATTATCGGTTTTTGACGTTGTTGTGTTTTGTATTTGTGTGTGTGCGTATTGCGTATAAATGTTTAATGTGTAGTAGGCATATGTGTTTCATGGTTTTTTGAATTGTGTGAATATGGAAAGTGTACTTATGGATGGTTTTAGGAATTAAACCTATTGAAAGGTTAAGTAATAATAAAGCGTTAAGTAACGAATAAAATTTCAAGAAATGATCTTTATGCATGCAGAATCGTGATTGGTGTGATATGACAAAATTAAGTTTATTATTGTGTGTTAGTGTTTGTAGCAGATCCAATCTTTTCGTCCAAGTCGCGGGCCTAAGAGATACGAATGCTCAGCTTATTGTCGTTTTCGCGAACACAGATGGCACCGTTTCGAATCCAGCAGTAACGAAACATATGCAATGAGGCACGAAGACGGGCTTCGCGAAATAAAATACGATTACTCTTCGTAAGTCGCTCGTTGATGTACAGTTTCTGGGGAGTTTCACTAGTAATGCCTTCTGATGTGAGGTTACGCCTCGCCTTTGCTGCTTTTAATATTTCATCTCTTTTTTGCCTTCGCGAGAGTTTGACGACAATTGGTCTAGGTTTATTGTTATCGCCATTTGTTGCCTTAGTATTGAGGGATCTCTTTGGCCCAATTCGAGAGACGTCATCAAGATCTATCTCATTTAAAGGCACACCAATTTTTTGTGACGTTACCATTGCGATGTGGTAAAGGTTTTCATTGGCATGTTCTGGAAGTCCAATTATCTCAAATTGATTCATCATTGACATTTGTTCCTGTGTGTTTAGTTGATTTTCAAGTTGAGATATTGTAGTTTTAAGTTCCGCAACTTCAATGTCAGCCGCTTCAAGTTTGCTCATGTATGTGTTCGAAAACGACTCCGTTAGATTAGACAGTTGTTCCCGGAGTTCAAAGACCTCCTGCCTCAGCAGCCCTATTTCAGCGTTTTGCTGCTTCATGTCGCTTAGTTCTTGTCGGTATTGGCGAATTTCTACCAATAACTCTGACATGTTAAAGTTATAGTTATCATTTTGACCGATATGTTTGGAATTACTCCCACGAGATGTATTGACATATGAGAAATCGCCATTATCATCCTTAAATGCTATAGAAGGACGTACTGGAGTGTGTGTATTATCTCCCTTTGGTCGAGAACAGGAGCAGGTAGGGCAGAGCCAGGTTGTCTTTTGAGTCTGTGACAGTTTATTGAAGTTGTCCTTTGAGATGTTTAAGCAGGTTAAATCATAAGTACTGCTGCACTTTGAGCACTTCATGTAGTGCAGACCGCAATTTTTTTCTTTACAAGCATCACAATGAGATGACATCTTGTTGGACTTGTAGTTATCCGCAATTAGGATTATGTGCAGAATACGTAAGCGTGCGGATGTAAGTATAATTATAGGGTATATGGTATAGGGTAGGTATGGTATTTGGCTAATAATAATGAACAAGTGTAGATGATAATCTCAAGACCCGTTGTAACAATATATTTATTTTTTTGTAAGTAATCGAATAATACAGGTGGCCAGAAATTGGTTGCACATTCGTACTAATACGTAAAAAATGAAGATTTCCAAAGCGCATAACTAATAATTATAGTACGTACTTCCGTAATATTACTACAGAACATGTAATTGCTAAGGTGTCCGCGGATCAGGAGCCGGCAATCCGTAACCAAGCAGATTCATCCGAGAACGAGTATCAATCCGACGCAGATCAGCGACGTCTGCGAGCTAACGCCGAGACTGTATGATTAATATTTTTGCAACTATTTGTCTACTTAAAATTCGCCGCATTGTTATGTCAGCAGCTACTATTTACTGGGTTCAATTCCTAGATTAAGCAGTTGTTAATTATCTGACTGTATTAAAGTATGATTTACAGTGGGATTTGAGCTTGGTAGGCGAGCCACAAAATAAAAGTGAAAAGTTACTTGAAATCCTTTCGAACTTAAAAAGCAATAGTAAATTATTTAGCTCTCTTTCCAGTGCTGACAGAATTTCGATAGTACCGAATATTTTCGAAACTGACCTCTACACACATAGTAAGATGATACCAAAATGTGCCAACAACTTATATGCTTTGGAATGTTATTATTCTTCATAATTGTGTTTTCTCTAGTTTTCAGACAATAAACGTAGTAGTGAAGAATCTCGAACATTAGGTCGCCAATCCAACAAACACTTCAGTAACAATGTCTTGAGCGAGGATGTTCAGTACGCGAACAGTCGTGACGCCAATAACTACGAGGTCAATGTCCCACAATTTCCCATTCGTAACGTAGAGCCGAACAAAAGAACTGTAGAACTGCCCGCTGGAATCGACGAAGATAGCATGTTATTCAACAGAGATGAAGTTAGCAAAATTGACAACAAATATAACAACAACGAAGGGTTGGACACGAGCAAGGAGGCACATTTCTTTAAACAATATCATCATAAGACAATGCAAACCGATAATAAACGAGGTTTATATGATCAAACCCTTGAAAACGAGCAGTCCGGCATAACTCGCGAGAGTCGTGAAATTAGGCAAACACGAAACCTACCGAATGTTTCAAATAAGCACCTTGAGGATACTGACACACTAGACGAAGAAATAGCTATAAAAAACCACATAAAGAAATTGTCGGACACTGAATTGAATGATTTGCTCAACTCTTTGACAGATGAAAAAAGACAACTATTAAAGAAAATAATCGATGATACCCATGCTAATTATGATGCTTACGAAAACATCAATAAACGAGAAATTACTAAAAAAGCTCTTGAAGAAAATAATCTTGTAGAAAATGTGCAGTCAGAATTGAGCAAAATACAACCGAGCAGTTCCTCTGCTGACGAAAACACAGAGTCTCCAGAGTCTACAAACGTAGAAAGAACCACGCTTAGTAAACAAACTGAAAGCGCTGATACAGGAAATAGGAATTCTGATAATAAAATGGAAGTAAGCAGCACCAGTAACTTAAAACAAGTGAAATCCGACAAGTTAAATGCATTATCTTCAGCAACGGACACAAAAAATCAAGATTCCAATGTACATGAGCCTCCAAAGTCTGAAAATAAAAGAGAAACAAGATACAATGACTTCTTGAGTGATGATAATTCTTTAGATGATACTAGGTTGGCAGATAATGGATTAGATAATTATAATATACCTGAATCTAAATTTGATCAAGAATATGTCTGTTCCCAAGATGAGAAAATGTCGCAGCTAACTGATGGTGATGAAAATGAAAAGGAAGACTATAAACGGGAAGCATATTCAATTACGCTAGATGACCTTCCCGATTCTTTAAAACCGCTCGAGGAGTCGTTCCCGAATTTGAACTCTTACAGGAATTCCGCTTCATACTGTGGGGCTTTAGGCAGAGTCAAAAAAGATTTAAACCATGATATAAAAAAAAGATCTGCCGGTGTGCTACCACATGCAAAAACAGGATATTTTCAGTACAGGTCCGAAAGTGAAGAGGCAGACAACGATGAAGGAAACGAATTTGATGACGATGGGTTTTATGACGTTACGTCAAACTTAGCTAAAAATAAACCTATAGATGACCCTTCTTGCGAAAATTCCGCTTCCCAACATTCTGCTACAAGCGGTGAGAATACCTTATCAAGCGCTATTTTGTCAAGTAACAATAATATTGCCAGAGATCCTGTAAGTCTAGGATCGGACACCGATAGCGTTATTTCAGGTATAGAAGGCGTCGACGACAATTTAATGTATAGCAGCAGTTTGCGTAACAGGCGCAATGACGATAAAAATCCGAATAACGAAAAATTTAACGCCTTGCATTCCACGCAGCTAGTAGACAATGGAATTAAAACAGTTTCAGAGATGTATATGAGCGCACCAAACTACCAAGAAAACGACGCGTTTGGTCCACTCCCACGGCATTCGGAGGGGGACTTGGGAAGATATAAAAGAATAAGGCGATTGAAACCGTCGCATGATTCAGAAGAGGGGTCAAATTCCAATAGCGCAAAATAAATTATTATATTTTTGGCATTTAGTGATTGCTTTGTAACGAATAAGAAATTTTAATTTTATGATGTCATTTAAATTTATATTTTAGAAGTATTTTAAGGTTAATTAAAAACACTTATAGCTCTTCTAACTTTTTATTTTATTTTCGAAGGCCACGCATACGAGGGCGCCGCTACCACCGCTTTGCTATTTCTGCAATGTGTAAGTACTGTTTCGGTTTCAAGGACATTTAATCCATTGAAATTGCTGGACATTATGAGATTTATGACTCGGGGTAATGTGCGTCGTCTAATGTCAGACAGTAAGTACTTTGTAATCCAAAGTTCCGTCTGGTGTTGCTTCTGTTTATAGACAGGCGTGTCGCTTACCATCAACCGAGCGACCTGCTCGTTTCGTCATTCAAGGCACATGTGTCTTATGTTCAATCCTGATCCTTAAAGGAAGAGTGAGCATAAGAGGCCATGAGGTGAGAAGAGGGAATTTGGGGCTCCGGTTATCTCACTCACCGTATGAACCACAACATAAGCAACAGCTTATGTTGTGGTTCAAACCGACGGAATTTAACAAAATTGCGTCGGTTTTCTGTGGTAAAAACCCAATCGAGCAGGTCCATTCATGCTATAGACAAAAGAAGAAAGGCAGGCATTTGATTTGTACGCAGGTACAAATCAAATATGAGAAAAAACTTACATATCTAATTACGTAGTTGCATATCGTGGCCATTACAGGTGGGTGACAACTTTTTGGCAGGATAAAATCAATACCTGAGAGGAAGTACCTACAAAATGCCTTTGAAGAGTTTGTTGCCCCCCGTCCAGCCTTAAATGTCAACTGGTTTGTAGAAATCCTAATTTCTAGAGAGCGGGCATTCTAGAGAAGAATAGAATGTATTGCGAGTAAAGTCAGAACTATAAGGAGGACACTTGAGATGAACGAAGACGTCTGTCATGGTCACTGCCTAAGTAGGTACTGAAAGTGAGAAGATAAGTATGAAGGTGGAGTCGGACAAGTGAGTATCGAGAAGAGTGTAGTTAGTGCTCGTAAAGATCTGCGTTGACGGATATGTAACCATTTCAGTTGAGAACCATAAGAACCGGATGCAGTTATTTAGAAGGTGGTCAATTTTGTTGAGATCTGCATTCAGGTCGAAATTGCACATCACCGATTCGATAATAGGAAGGATCAAGGATTGCACAAGCATTGTTTTAGTTTTAGTAGGGAGAAAGTTCTTGGAGTACCGGTTACTTTCGGGCATACAAAGGTTGTTTGAACCCGTCAGCTCAGGGTCGAATCAATATGCAACCCAAGGTTTCTGGCACTAGGACACCAAGCGATGACAGAATTATTGTATACGACAGGAGTAACACCCGTGAAGTCAAGTTTCCCCATGATCCTTGAGCTGAGCATGAACAGCCAAACCAAAACTATCCGACCAGTTTTTTGTATGTACAGATCTCTGTTAATCATCTCCACTGCCATAGACATAGAATCGACTCCCGCCTAGTAAGACAGTTGTGTCATCGACGTACAGATGATACGCACATTGAAGATATTGGGTTCAGAGATTAATGAAGATAGAAAATAACAAAGAACATAGTATGCCGTCTTGAGGGACACCAGCATCGATATCGCACCAATTTGATAAAAAATTGCCGAGTCGTACCGATTGCTGACGCCCTCAAAGATAAGACGAGAAACATTCCAAAACATCAGAAGAAATTGAAAGATGGGAAAGGATTGATAGAAAGATGTCGTGACTGACGGTATTCAAGGCGTTTGAGAAATCAACCAAAGCCAATACTGTCACTTTCGTACCCCCCATGCCCGCCCTAATATCGCCAATCACTTTAAAGAGTGCGGAGACAGTACTGATTATGGCCAGGCCAAAAGTTAGACTGCAACAAGTTTAACAGGATATTGTGGTGCACGAACCTAGATAGCTGCTTATAAGCACATGCCTCCAGCGCCTTGGATAAGGTAAGGGAGAATGGATATAGGACGGTAATGGTTTATGAGGTGTGGGTTAGGGATTTTGGCGAAGGGAATAGCAAAGGCTTTCCACCATGAGGAGGCCAAATGCCAGTGCTAAGGGATTAATAATGTGGAAATAGCAGGATGATGATGGTCCAAGCTGAGAATTATCATGCGACGGCTGATGTCACATCCAGTGGCATTAGACTTATTGGATAGGATTATCATCTTTTTTTCATGAAAGAGGGGGCAACGGAGCAAGCGGTTCACCTGATGGTGGGTGATCACCGCCGTTCATGGACACCGTCAATACCGGACTAATTGTTGGTGCGTTGCCGACCTTTCAGATGTTATTGAAGAAAACTGGAAAGGATCAATGTTATGGGAGGGAATACCAGCCAGGATATTTAGAGTACGTCTCCTGGTTTGGTGATCAAGCAAAGCAGTGGTTGCGAAATTTGATAGAGTTCATTCAAACCAACAGTCATTATCCGGAAGTCAGGGGTTTTCCTTTTGCCAATACCTAGGGTACCGAGGAATTTCCAGATATTAACTGGGGAAAAGGAAGACATGTTGTTGAGCATGTGACGGCGTTTGGCATTACGTATCATATAGTTATACCGATTCCTTACCGCCTTAAATAAGCTCCAGTTGGCTTCCGAGCCATCCCTCTTGAACTGACCCAAGGACCCAATCCTTACGCCTCATTGCCATCCTAACGCCACAAGTACTCCATGATGTAGGGGGACGTTTCAACTTGATTTTCTTTTGGGGCATGGATATCGTACCGTGCAAGGACTTTACTTTAATTTTGACCTTTTCATCGATTGTGTGGGCTGCAGTGAAATGTTCCCAGTTAAAATTTTCAGCGTCCCTGCATAATTTATTCATATCCATGCGTCCCAAAACACCGCATATGCAAAACCTTGGGTGGAAGTTTAGTTTTAAGTTTCGGTTTTAGGAGGTAAGAGATAGGAATAAAGGTATGGTAAGAAAAGCCCGGACCAAGAAATTAACCATGCGAGATCAATTTTCTTGTCGGACAAATTCTAACATTATTCGCTCTTCTAATATGATTACCTGTTTAATCCTAAGTTTACCCGTTCTTCTCACATTATGTACCCTACTTATATTTAGGCTTCCGTACCCAAAGGCATATAAAGGGTACAAACGGTACACGATTACAGAGCCTACGGCGTCAGTCAGTCCTTTGTTATATCATAGGCTGGCAAACGAGCAAGTGGGTCACCTTGTGGTAAGTCCACCGCCCACAATACCGCAACATCAGACCACAACTTTACGTCAGTTTTCTGCGAAACTGGTAACCACCCGGTCGAGCCGACCCATACAAAACTGTCTACAAAGTGGCTCTACCTCTCCTATAATATGTGTCCAGCTATTAAAAAGCTATATCTTCTGAAACATAATAAAGGCTGAAATTTTCACAGAATATGCGTTATAATAATACCAGCCCTGTATTATATACGTCCCACTGCTGGGCACGGGCCTCCTCTACTGAATGAGAGGGGTTAGGCCTTAGTCTACCACACTGGCCTAATGTGGGTTGGCAGACTTCACATACCTTCGAAATTCTTATGAAGAACTTCTCAGGTATGCAGGTTTCCTCACGATGTTTTTCCTTCACCGTTAAAGCAAGTGATAATTAACAATTAATATACACATAACTTAGAAAAGTCAGAGGTGTATGCACTTGGGGCTGATTTCGAACCTGCGACTTTCATCTCGACAGTCCATACCACTCCCCGCTGAGCTGCTATGCGTTATTATGCGTTATTATGACGGATATCATCCTACTTCCTACTACTATTATAAATGTGAAAGTTTCTATGTTTATGAGTTTGTGAATTTGGATGTTTGTTAATCAATCACGCCTTAACCTCTGAACAGTTTTGGATGAAATTTAGCACACAAGTAGACCATGACCTGGATTGAGACATAGGCTTTTTTAATCCCGGAAAAGGCCGTTTACGCGGGCGAAGCCAGGAGCAAAAGCTAGTAACAAATAAAAACAGCCAAAAGTAAAAATTTAAGGGTGTGGGTATGGAATCCTGGGTGCGCAAGTCGTTGCTTTTTAATTTGGTATCAACTTAAGAAATAAAACTACTCCTTTTGTAATATAAAAATTTATTACATGGCAATGTTTGACGAAACAAAGGATACAATAAAATAATAAATGTTAATTAAAATAAAATATTACGCATTTTATAAGAGAAGGCACGTTAATAATATTAAAAATAGCAATAATGTTTATTGCTTTTCAAATTACAATAAGTCATAGTTAATTTTACCAATAATTGTTGATAATAGTAAAAAAATCTCAAAATATTAAATAAGGAATGAATAAGTTAACCTTTTAAAAGTTAAGGCCTACATGCCTATTTATTTTGACCAATTTTCGGTGTATAAAACTTATGTTCACGAGAGTCGCGCGTATGTTTGTACGGTGTCTGCGGAGCCTCGATCAAAGTGGCAGGGCAGATACCGTGAACATGTGCTGTGTATTCGCGCTTGTAACTAGTCCCGCCGTCTCCCAGCACGAAATGCGATGTGTTACCATGTCGCTGAACGCGCTGCACTCGTTCCGATCGCTCAACATGTTGAGATCGCTCAGATCGTTGTGTCTGCTGATCCGACCGAGAGAAGCTCCCATATGATCGGGCTTCGGACTGCCCATAAAATTCACCACCAACTCGAAGATTATCCTTGCCGGAGCCTTGTCGCTCTACCATTACAGTAGACTGCCCGTCTCTTCTGATTTGATTGCGACGTGCATCGGAACTGTCCACTTGCTGCGAAATAACAGTCATGTTATCGCGATTCGAACGATGCATCGAACTTATGCTTTTCCGGTCCGTGCTTTGGGTGGAGTTGCTGATGTACTCCCCTCTGTCAGTCAGATTGCCGATGCTCTTTCTCTGTGCCGCTGCAGTAGTGCTGATAGAATGTTGTGCTTCGGTGTTGGAAGAAACGCCTTTCCGGTGTAAAACAGCATTTGTTGAAGATGTGTCCGAGACTAAATCTGATGTACGCTTGTGATGACCGCTACGTGAAGTTCTATCAATAACGGCAGATGATTCGCCACCGCCATGCATAGCTCTCTGAAATTCAATGCTCGTCTTTGTCACACTGTCACTCAAGTTTCTATTAGTAGATATGTGAGTAGAATTTGAAACGTTTTCTTGTACATGACTACCTCTTGTTATGTATGTTGTTGAACCAGTGTTTCTTTCAACATTATTGTCGATGGCGTGACGTTGGTTTATGTTGGTGCCGGTAGAGTCTGATGAAATAATTCTTTGTGTGGTGTCTACTCCCGATTGCCTATTCACATGGCTGTCAGAAGTAGATTGTTGCGTTGTTCGTGACGAGTTCTGATCAATATGAGTGGCGTCCGAAACAGATGTCATACCAATTTTGCGGTGAGTGTGACTCTCCGAGACTGTCTGGCGTTGTTGCGACGAGCTTTGATCTGTCGAAGACGTTTTAATAGTTTGTTGTGAAGATGTTGTACGTTGATTATTATCACTGGATATGTGTTGATGTGAAGATCCTTTTTTGATGTATGTGGTATTCAACACGTCTCGTTGATTTATGGCATCCGAGGATACGTAATGTTGTTGAGAATGTAGATCTTGATTTGCCGACGAAGTAATACGATCAGACGATACAATTCTTTGGGTAGTATCACCAGTGTCCCTGTAACGAGGAGCTCTATCACCGGGTTCACCTCTAATAGGCGTTATAACTCCTTTATCACCCTGTGTGGTAACGTCCACCTCTACGTTACGTGTTACAGTAACCCACTTGCCACCCCTAAGCTTCTTCTCCGTTATTTGTTTAACTGTCTTCGTTGTAGATGAATTTATATTCTTAACATTTCTCGTATCTGTCTTTTGTACCACACTCTTATCAGAGATATTTTGCCCTACAGTGCGATCAATAATCTTCTGAGGATGACGGCGATCAACTGTATCAGGAGATGCCACACGATCAAAATCTTTTTGTAGTCCTGTACGTTCTGGGGTATCTCCACGTTTCATAGTGGTGTGCTTGGTATGCGTACCAGATTGAATGTGTTTCGTTGTAGTATGAGTTTGATCTTTTACATCCTCAGATGTCACCGTGGTATGTTTTATATGCGATCCAGAGTGAATACGTTTCACGGAAGATTGGTCAGTGTAAGATTGATCTGTTACGTCTTCTGATTTAATAGTGGTATGTTTTATACCTGGCCCACCTTGGACATACTTAACAGTTGTATGGTCAATATGAGATTGATCTGTTAAATCTTGAGATGTAACAGTTGTGTGCTTGACATGGGTACCAGACTGGATATGTTTTGAAGTAGTTCGATCAATACGAGATTGGTCTGTCACATCGTGAGATCCAACAATAGTATGCTTGATGTGGGAACTAGGTTGAACATGTTTTATAGTTTTTTGATCAGTTTGAGTTTGATCAGTCACGTCATCAGGCCTGATAGTTGTATGCTTAATGTGTTTTAAAGTGGTTTTATCGGCCTGCGATTGCTGCGTATGGGTTTCAGTCCGTTTTAAATTAGTTTGATCGTCTTGACGTATTACAGTATCTCTTCGGTGGTCGACATGGCTTTTCACACTATCATCACGAGATGTTATTATTTTCGATCCTACTATTTTCTTGATGATTTTACCAGTCTCTGTTTTAGATGTTTCATGTTTAATAATATCCCCATTTGTGTAAAGATTATCGGTAGGTCTTATTGGTGTCCGTCTTTCAGCTGGTATCCACTTTGGAGTTTCAGGTCGATCAAATTGACCGTTGGGTCTTGAAACGTCTTTTGGACCCGTTTGGCCTGGTGTTTTTTGGGTTGGGGAACCTTCAGGATACAAATTGTCTTTTGGTTTTATTTGTTCAGGTCTTTCTGATGTCACCCACTTCGGTCTGGATGGTCTTTCGAAATCACCCTCCGGTCTTAAATTATCTTGTGGTCGCACTTGAGCTGGAGTTTCACCTGGCTGCCATTGTGTTTTTGGACGCGTTTCAAACTGTCCATCTAAATGTAAATTATCTTTTGGTTTAATTTGTTCAGGCCTTTCACCAGGGGTCCATTGTTGTTTAGATGGCCTATCGAATTTACCTTCAGGTTTCAAATTGTCTTTGGGACGTTGATCAAATGTATCTTCAGGTTGGCGAGGACCCTTGGCATAACGTCTGTTATCATCATCTGTTTGGGAGCCGTCCTTAGGGCGATGCTCAGAAGTATCTCCGGGTTTTCGAGGACCCATGGGATGACGTCTATAATCATCTTCCGGTTGCAAGCCTTCCTTAGGACGTCCATCAAATGTATCTCCGGGATAGCGTCTGTAATCTTTATCAATTTGGGTTAAATCCTTGGGCTGATGCTCAGATGTATCTCCGGGTTCTCGAACACCTTTCGGATGACGCCCATAATCGTTATCAGGCTGCAGTTTATCCCTCGGGCGTTGGTCAAATGTATCTCCGGGTTGCCGAGGGCCCTTCGGATGACGCCCATCATCATCGTCAGACTGCAGTTTGTCCCTAGGGCGTTGGCCAAATGTATCTCCAGGTTGTTGAGGACCTTTCGGATAACGTTTGTTTTTATCATCAGGTTGGAAGGTCTCCCTAGTGCGATGTTCAGATGTGTCTTCTGGTTGTCTAGAGGCCTTAGGGAGATGTTTATGATCGTCATCTGGTTGCCAAGAATCTTTAGGCTTTTTATCCCCAAGTCGATCATCTGAAAGTCCCTTCGGTCTTGACGGACGATCAGACTCATCTTGGGGTTGAGTTTTATCCGTAACCTTTATTGGTCCATATTTATCAATATCCCCTGGCACTCTTTCATAGTCGTCTTTAGGCCTTCTTTTGTCCTGTGGATATGTAATGGCATGGCCTTTTATAATTTTATAGTCGTCTCTGCGTGTGTGATCCTCGAAAACGCCTTCTATTTTTAAATTATCCTCTCTACGTGTTAGTTTAACTCTTTGACCCTTAACGACACGATATGTATCTGAAGTGCGAAGGTTTTCCATTTTACCTTCCATCTTTAAGTTATCCTCGTGCTTGACAACAGACGTTCTTTCACCTTTGACAATACTGTAATCATCCCTTTGTTTCATATCAATGAATTCGCCTTCTATCTTTAAATTGTCTTCTCTTCTGATAATATCAAGCCTTTCTACCTTTTGTCTATTATACAAGTCAATGTCTCGTTCGATAGTAATATTGTCAACTTGTTTAAACGGTTTACGTCTTTCAGCCGGTTGAGAAGGTATCATTTCAGGTTTATAGAATTTTCCATCTGGTTTTAAATTATCTTGAGGTTTTACTACTGGAGCTCGTTCTCCCTTCGTTGCACTATAATCGTTGCGAATTTGGAGATCAATAAATTCACCTTCTGTTCGCAAATTATCCTCATGTTTTTTAATAACAATTTTTTCAGTTCTTTCAACGCGTTTGTAGTCATCTCTAGAACGATGTGTATCTATTGTACCTTCCATTTTAAGGTGATCTTCGTGCTTGACAATATCAACTCGATCTCCACGAGTAGCAGTATAATCCGTTCGTCTTACCACTTCCATGTCTCCTTCCGGTTTCAAATGATCCTCTGGTTTCTTTGCAATAGGTCGTTCTCCAACCACATGCTTGGGTTTTTCGGGCCGCTCGAAGGTACCCTCAGGTTTAAGATTATCTTGAGGTTTCTTTGGTGTCTGCCTTTCAGCAGGGCGCCATTCATCCTGTTTGGGTTTTTCAAAGTCACCCTCTGGTTTCAAGTTATCCTTTGGTTTCTTTACTTCGGGTCGTTCCGCAGGACGCCAATCATCTGGTTTGGGAGATTCAAACTTACCTTCAGGCTTGAGATTATCTTTAGGTTTTATAGGAGTTTGTCGTTCAGCAGGTCGCCATTCTTCGGACTTCGGTTCTTCAAATTTACCCTCGGGCTTAAGATTATCTTGTGGTTTTTTCTGCACAGGCCTTTCGGCAGGGCGCCATTTATCATGTTTTGGTTTTTCGAATTCGCCTTCAGGTTTAAGGTTATCCTGTGGTTTTTTCTGAACAGGCCTTTCAGCCGGACGCCATTCTTCATGTGTGGGTTTTTCAAATTCACCTTCGGGACGCAGATTGTCTTGTGGTTTCTTAGGGGTTTGCCGTTCAGCGGGACGCCATTGTTCAGGTTTATGTTCTTCGAATTTACCTTCAGGTCTAAGGTTGTCTTGCGGTTTCTTCTGAACAGGCCTATCAGCGGGACGCCATTCTTCCGGATAGCGTTTCTCAAAATCACCCTCTGGACGTAAATTGTCTTTTGGTTTTTTAGGCTTTGGTCTTTCAGCAGGATGCCACTCTTCATGTTCAGGTTGCTCGAATTCTCCTTCCGGTCTTAGGTTATCCTGGGGTTTCTTTTGCTTAGGTCTTTCAGCAGGACTCCATTCTTCGTGTTTTGGTTGTTCGAATTCTCCTTCCGGTCTTAGGTTGTCCTGGGGTTTCTTTTGCTTAGGTCTTTCAGCAGGACGCCATTCTTCGTGTTTTGGTTGTTCGAATTCTCCTTCCGGTCTTAGGTTGTCCTGGGGTCTCTTTTGCTTAGGTCTTTCAGCAGGACGCCACTCTTCTTGTTTCGGTTGCTCGAATTCTCCTTCAGGCCTAAGATTATCCTGTGGTTTCTTCTGAACAGGCCTCTCAGCAGGGCGCCATTCCTCTGGACGTCTTGTCTCAAAGTCACCTTCCGGACGCAAATTGTCCTCTGGCTTTTTAGGTTTTGGACGCTCAGCAGGACGCCATTTTTCAGGTTCCGGTGTTTCAAAGTCTCCCTCGGGTTTTAAATTATCTTGAGGTTTTTTAGGTGTTTGTCTCTCTGCAGGATGCCATTCCTCATGTTTTGGCTTTTCGAAGTCACCCTCAGGTTTAAGATTATCTTTCGGTTTCTTTTGTATTGGACGTTCAGCTGGTTGCCATTCCTCAGGCTGTCTTGACTCAAAATCACCTTCAGGACGCAAATTATCCTCTGGTTTTTTGGCTATAGGACGATCTGCAGGACGCCATTTCTCTGGTTTAGGTGTGTCAAACTCTCCTTCTGGTTTCAAATTGTCTTTAGGTTTCCTTGGTGTTTGTCGTTCAGCAGGACGCCATTCTTCTGGTTGCGGTTTTTCGAACTTACCCTCTGGTCTGAGATTATCTTGCGGTTTCTTTTGTACTGGGCGTTCAGCTGGGCGCCATTCCTCTGGTTTTCTAGTTTCAAAATCACCTTCAGGCCGTAAATTATCTTCTGGTTTTATAGGTGTAGGACGATCTGCGGGACGCCATTTTTCTTGTTTGGGTGTTTCGAATTCACCTTCTGGTTTTAAATTATCTTGTGGTTTTTTAGGCGTTTGTCTTTCAGCAGGACGCCACTCGTCTTGTTTTGGTTTCTCGAATTCTCCTTCCGGTTTAAGGTTGTCCTGTGGTTTCTTTTGTTTAGGTCTTTCAGCAGGACGCCACTCTTCTTGTTTTGGTTGCTCAAATTCTCCTTCCGGTCTCAGGTTATCCTGAGGTTTCTTTTGCTTGGGTCTTTCAGCAGGACGCCACTCTTCTTGTTTCGGTTGCTCGAATTCGCCTTCCGGTCTTAGATTGTCTTGAGGTTTCTTTTGCTTAGGTCGTTCAGCAGGACGCCACTCTTCTTGTTTTGGTTGCTCAAATTCTCCTTCAGGTCTTAGGTTGTCCTGCGGTTTCTTTTGCTTTGGTCTATCAGCAGGACGCCACTCTTCATGCTTTGGAGTCTCAAATTCACCTTCTGGTCTCAAATTATCTTTGGGTTTCCTAGGTGTTTGCCTCTCAGCAGGACGCCACTCTTCTTGTTTTGGTTGCTCAAATTCTCCTTCTGGTCGAAGGTTGTCCTGAGGTTTCTTTTGTTTAGGTCTTTCAGCAGGACGCCATTCTTCTTGCTTTGGAGCCTCAAATTCACCTTCTGGTCTTAAATTGTCTTTTGGTTTCTTAGGTGTCTGCCTCTCAGCGGGACGCCACTCTTCTTGTTTCGGTTGTTCAAATTCTCCTTCTGGCTTCAAATTATCCTGTGGTTTCTTCTGCTTCGGTCTTTCAGCAGGACGCCATTCTTCTTGCTTTGGGGTCTCAAATTCACCTTCTGGTCTTAAATTGTCTTTTGGTTTCTTAGGTGTCTGCCTCTCAGCAGGACGCCACTCTTCTTGTTTTGGTTGTTCAAATTCTCCTTCAGGCTTCAAATTATCCTGAGGTTTCTTCTGCTTTGGTCTTTCAGCAGGACGCCATTCTTCTTGCTTTGGAGTCTCAAATTCACCTTCTGGTCTTAAATTATCTTTTGGTTTCTTAGGTGTCTGCCTCTCAGCGGGACGCCACTCTTCTTGTTTCGGTTGTTCAAATTCTCCTTCAGGCTTCAAATTATCCTGAGGTTTCTTCTGCTTTGGTCTTTCAGCAGGACGCCATTCTTCTTGCTTTGGAGTCTCAAATTCACCTTCTGGTCTTAAATTATCTTTTGGTTTCTTAGGTGTCTGCCTCTCAGCGGGACGCCACTCTTCTTGTTTCGGTTGTTCAAATTCTCCTTCAGGCTTCAAATTATCCTGAGGTTTCTTCTGCTTTGGTCTTTCAGCAGGACGCCATTCTTCTTGCTTTGGAGTCTCAAATTCACCTTCTGGTCTTAAATTATCTTTTGGTTTCTTAGGTGTCTGCCTTTCAGCGGGACGCCACTCTTCTTGTTTTGGTTGCTCAAATTCTCCTTCTGGCTTCAAATTATCCTGAGGTTTCTTCTGCTTCGGTCTTTCAGCAGGACGCCATTCGTCTTGCTTTGGAGTCTCAAATTCACCTTCCGGTCTTAAATTGTCTTTTGGTTTCTTAGGTGTCTGTCTCTCAGCGGGACGCCACTCTTCTTGTTTCGGTTGTTCAAATTCTCCTTCTGGTTTCAAGTTATCCTGAGGTTTCTTCTGCTTTGGTCTCTCAGCAGGACGCCATTCTTCTTGCTTGGGAGTCTCGAATTCACCTTCTGGTTTCAAATTATCTTTAGGTTTTTTTGCCGTCTGTCTTTCAGCTGGACGCCACTCTTCGTGCTTTGGTGTCTCAAATTCACCTTCTGGTCTTAAATTGTCTTTAGGTTTTTTAGGTGTTTGCCTTTCAGCTGGACGCCATTCCTCTAGCTCAGGCTTTTCAAATTCACCCTCTGGTTTTAAATTATCTTTTGGTTTTTTGTAAGGTCGTCTCACGTCAACTTCTTCGTATGTTCTGTATTCTTTTTGTGTTGTGGTTACTGATTGTGTTTCTTCTGTGGCATAGAACTTCTCAAAGTCTTCTTTAGTCCATGTACGACGTCTCTGGGGCCGTTCTACAGGTGTAACTTTTTGTGTATAGTCTTCCTGGTTAGATGTTATAAACTCTATTTCACCTTCTCTAATTAAATTATCTGTTCTCCGCGCGACCATTGTTGTTTTTTCCACAATATCAGTGAAATCAACATATTCTGACTTGCTTGTTGTATCGGTTATCATTTCCCCTTCAATCTTTGTCCATGTGTTACGACGGACGGGTTTTGGTCTTTCAACAGGCTTCATAGTATATTCTGTGCGAGAAGTTGTTGTATCTGAAAAATAAATTTAAGGTTCAAATAGGTAACAAAACACAATAATAAATTATTATCATCATCCCTTCCTTATCTCGCTACACTATGGAATAACCAATTAAAACATAATTTTTGCACTTGTTTCATAAAGAATATGGCAACTTTTTGAATCCGGCCATATTCATTATGTCAGGGCGTTGATATAACTAAAACGCGCATAAACCGTTACTTGAGCTTGAACTCGAACCGAAGCCCTCTAGGGTTTCAACCCATATTATAGGTACTACTATTACATAACAAAAATTTAAACTGACTCAACAAAACTAAAAGCCTAAATACTTAGTGATTTCTTATGTTTACGCGAAAATTACACATTTTATCGCGGTTTAACTTTTATTTTAGTCCCTACGTTTCGAAAGCTTTTCAGCCTTCGTGGTCACTGGAGGCCTCTCCCGCGATAAAAACCGTATAAACTAGTTTTATTTTAAAAGCCTAAAAATAAAACTAAACCACTTTGAATCGGTGGTACTATGGTTTAATGGTCAATGATTTATACAACCAACTTACCGACTTAAAATTGTTGAGTTTTTATATTTTCATCGGTTTTATATTTTGATAAAAGTTTCTGCCTCGGTGGCGCAGTTGTAATGCGTACGCGTTAAGTTTGAGGCTGACGTTGAGTTCTCGGATTTGATCCCCGGGTCGGGTAAATGCGATATTAGGTTTTTCTATTACGAAATGCTCAGTATCAGCCCGGAGTCTGGAATTGTGCCCGGTATAGCGATAGGCTCGCCCCCTATCACATCATGGGACGGAGATACGCTCGGCGAAATGTGGGTGTACAAAATGGTGTGTAAAATGTGGTTACACCTCTGCTTACCCCTTCGGAGATTACAGGCGTGACTGCGTATGTATGTATAAAAGTTTATATTTTACACTTTTTTCACAAAAAGAATCATCCAAATCGGTCCACTTTTGCCGGAGTTATTCGTCATTATACATAAAATTAATAATACGTACAAATTTTATCAAATTCTTACCTGTAAACTCTCCCTCTGTTATTATGTTATCAACTCGACGTATAATTTCCGCTCTTTCGCCTCTCACCACCTTGTAATCATCTGTGATAGATCTTTCCGTCGTGAAGTCTCCTTCAGGACGCAAGTTGTCTTCGGGCTTCTTTTGCTTGGGTCTTTCAGCCGGCTTCCATTCTTCTTTTTTCGGAGTTTCAAATTCCCTTTCTGGTCTCAAATTGTCTTGAGGCTTTTTCTGCTTTGGGCGCTCCGCTGGCTGCCAGCGTTCTTTCTCAGGAGTGGAAAATTCTCCCTCGGGCTTCAAATTATCTTCAGGTCGCCGTACAGGTGCCCTATCACCAGGTTGCCATTCCTCAGGCCTGCGCTTTTCGAACTCCCCTTCAGGTTTCAAATTGTCCTCTGGTTTCTTAGGCTTTTGTCTCTCCGCGGGTTTCCATGTTTCTTTCTCTGGGGTGGTAAATTCTCCTTCAGGCTTGAGATTATCTTCTGGACGTCGCACAGGGGCTCTATCGCCCGGACGCCAATATTCTGGCTGCCGTTTCTCAAAGTCACCTTCAGGCTTAAGATTATCTTCGGGTTTCTTCGGTTTTTGTCTTTCTGCTGGTTTCCATTCTTCTTTTTGTGGGGTAGTAAAGTCTCCTTCCGGCTTAAGATTATCTTCTGGACGACGAACAGGAGCTCGGTCCCCAGGCCTCCAATCCTCAGGTCTGCGCTTTTCGAAATCACCTTCAGGTCTAAGATTGTCCTCAGGCTTACGTACTGGTGCTCGGTCACCTGGTTGCCATTCTTCGGGTTGACGTTTGGCAAAGTCTCCTTCAGGTTTAAGATTATCTTCCGGCTTTTTAGGTTTTTCTCTTTCTGCAGGACGCCACGGTTGCTTTTCTGGCGAAGTGAATTCGCCTTCAGGTCTCAGATTGTCCTCAGGGCGACGAACAGGTGCCCTATCACCGGGACGCCATTCATCTGGCTGGTGTCTCTCGAAGTCACCTTCGGGTCTTAAATTATCTTCAGGTTTCTTAGGCTTTTGTCTTTCAGCTGGCCGCCACGGTTCTTTTTCAGGAGTTGTGAATTCTCCTTCTGGTCTTAAATTATCATCAGGACGACGAACAGGAGCCCTTTCACCAGGACGCCAATCCTCGGGTTGTCTTCTCTCGAATTCACCCTCGGGTCTTAAATTATCTTCAGGCTTTTTCTGTCTCGGTCTCTCAGCAGGCCTCCAGAGTTCTTTGTCAGGAGTGGTAAATTCTCCTTCTGGTCTTAAATTATCGTCCGGTTTGCGAACCGGAGCTCGGTCTCCAGGGCGCCATTCATCGGGACGTCTCTTTTCGAACTCGCCTTCAGGCCTTAAGTTGTCTTCTGGTTTTTTCACTGGAGCCCTTTCACCAGGCCGCCACTCCTCTGGACGTCTTTTTTCGAATTCACCTTCAGGCTTGAGATTATCTTCTGGTTTTCTTGGTTTAGTTCGTTCAGCGGGTTGCCATTGAGGACGTTCTGGTTCTTGAAAGTCGCCTTCGAGTCGTAAGTTATCCTCATGGTGAACGGTGGTAGTGCGGCTGACGTGCTTTTCGTCGTAGTCTGTTTTGTACGCGGAGACCACGCTCGTCGTGTGCTCCACATCGAACAATGGCTCCGGGACATCGTTGTGTGGGCAACGGTGACGCCTGCCGACAAACAACGTTCAATTAATTACTGTTTATTACTAATTCTCGTAAGCACCCTCATAAGAATTTGCGATCACCAAGATATAGAAAAAGAACTACTACTACTTATGTTACAGGTATGCTGGTGCATTCGATGGTTTTCGCACCTTTTGAATAAATAAGGATGAAGATAAAGCGGAAATCGTCGTGGCTGAGGGAGCGGAGGCAGCGTCAGGGGCTCGGCCATAGCACGCGTCCATTGCGCTTTACATTACAAAATCCTACATATTCTGTACAAATAAAGGTAACACAGCACATAAACTTTTGTCTAAATATGGATATAGTGCGACACAATATTGACCGGTCATCACGTAAACCGTACCCGTCAATTATATACAACACTATACAATATACGTATAAAACCTATTGAAGCCTTAACACTTGTTTAAGAGTTCGATCGAGTCTGCACTTCCTTCTAAACGTATGCTTTATTCCGTTAACAAAATAGTTTTTAATAATATTTCTTTAAAAAAAATATATGAAAGTGTTAAAAGTGAAATAATATGTTTACAATCGGTTTATTTTCAATGAAAATCGTACGATTAAGCGCTTTCCAACCTCGACAAGCTCGCGCCACATACTGCCGCGTCCCGCCCACAAGTATGAACTTCTAAAGGCCTGTTTTGAGGTACGCGACCGAGACTGGGAGACACCGACGCGTGTCGCGAGTCAGGCGATAGCGTCATGTTCGCTTTGCATGAAATTCTATGAAAACTGTTTCGGTCGCATAACTCAAAATGTAGCATAGAAAGCGGATGTATCGATATTGTCTTGTGTCGCGGTCTCTTGTCCTGGTGGAGCACCTCAAAACAGCCCTTTATGACCTTGACCCTACGCTCAGGACTGCGTCATAATAACGTGTTACATTTCTATTGTAAATAAATAATTTCCAAATAAATATGTAGAATAAACTACATCATTGACAAATATACTTCTAAATCTGTACGAATAATTGCTTAAGGTTTAAACGTTATTACAAAATAGTAAATAAAATATCTAAATTACTCATTAATATGTCGACATAACATGGTAGATACTTATACTGAATTGTGTAATTTTTTTTGTATAAAGACAATATGAAAATGTAACATACTTTATTGGGTCATAAACAATCATATCATTAGTCATGAGTCATTACTCTGGCAGCGTATTGAGTCTGCAAAACCGCTGATGTCCAGAGTTCGGTCTCCAGGAAGCAGTCGGGCAATAAAATATTGTGAGGGGATTGATTTTAAACCGGACCACGCCGGTTTTACAATCTATGGAGGCTGCCATTAGATCAATGAAACGATAAAACATTTATTTTTGCATAAGTTAATAAACGTTTCCTGTACAACTGCGTAAATCAAAATAGGCACATAAATGTAAAATGAATTCCAAACTTGAGGGCTTATAATGTGAGTAGGTACCTACAAGTGGAGGGAAACAGTGAGGAACTCGCAACACGCAAGAGCCAATCTAGTTTTTTTTATTAGCGTGAATGACGAGACGAGCAGATCGCTCGTGTGATGGTAAGTGCCACGTCGGGCCATAAACAACACCACATAGAACCTGTGAATTACAAATCACGGCATGGCATTGGTCTGGCCCGTCACCCCGAGACACAACATGTTATGTCTCATAATGCTCAGTAATTTCCCTGTGCTCAATGTCCTTTAAACCAAAACATAACAGTGTTTACATACGTGTTTAGGCGGCAGAAATGGATATAGCGGTGGTACCAACCTAGACCGTCCCTTACATGCGAGGGACCTAAAACCTAATAATAATGACAATGATTCAACGGCTTTTTGAACGGATTAACTTGCAAAGCTATTACACACCTTCAGTTTCCAAAAATATTTTCGTACTGAATTAATATATACTAGCTTTTTACCGCAGATCTGTCCGCATGACAGACTTTGCTTACTTACTTTTATCACAATTAAAAACTGACGTAAACCACTCGGGGATAATGTAGCTCCCTATTGGTAAAACTTTTCATAATCCGATCCGTCGTTCCAGAGATAGCCTTTTACAAACTATATGATATTGAACAGTGTAGATTAAAAGAAACTAAGTATGTGTGCTACCTATTCGTAACTAGAGCTTTATGCCCTTTTTATTGCTCACAACTCAATCATAGAATCCGAACATTGTGTGCCTAATGCACTTAATACTTGGCACTAAGCCATTAGTAGAGCATCGACCTGTGATGCATATTACACTAACCAAAGTTAAGTACCTACTGTTTAATGTTTTATTATGTACCTTTTGAGCAAAATAAGCATTAAAATAACTATCCGATTTTTTACAAAGATTTCCCTTTTGATACCTAAGTATATTTAATATGGCTTTCAATAAAAATTGTATTAATGAATGTTTAATAACACCAATCTAGTCCGTCTGTCGCCTAGCGATGGGATCCAAACACGTCCTAAATCCCTTTCCGCTACTTAATGCGATCGATATTGTTTCTTGGACAGGGAGTCAACGTCTCCGAATAAAACACACCTTTTTTGTGTTGTCAGTATAATATTTTAGTAGCCCTAGTCGTATTTCCTCAATTGTCAATTTGTCTTAACAGCGGATTTGGATGAAATTAGGCAGACAGATAGACCATGACCTAGATTAGGACATAGGCTACCTAATTTTATGCCGGAAAAGGCCTTCCACGCGGGCAGAGCCATGAGCAATAGCTAGTAGTATAAAAACAGTGTGAAGTAAACCAGTATAATTTTGCAAAACATATAAACTATTACAAAATACGCACCTACATTTTAAACTGTTGCAATTCTGTCGTTCTGTACCAATACTAGTAACTGCTAAGTTATAGCTATACGATATATAGTAAACGATTTCTGTGAAATCATTGTTCGTACGTCTAAACCGTTAACAACATATTACACACTGAATAACATTGTGAACGCTTCAGGAAGCTATTACCTAGATAACAATAAGCTTTGATTACGTGAATACCGAATACGAAGCTCTCAAGCGTGTCCAATCCACCATCCATATCACAGTACTTTCGTATTTTACTTAACTGTTTCTGAAAGTTGATAGTAAAATTAAAATAGGTGTTAGATTAATATATAATAATATTAATATATAATCATATCAAAGAACTGTAAGTGAATTTAAAAGTCTAGATGAATAAAAAGCTTTCACAAGGTGGTAGGACCCTCGTATACGAGAGGCCGTCTGGGTAGGTACCACCGCTTTGTCTATTTCGGCCGCCACGCAACAGTGTGAAATCACTGTTGTCTTACGGTTCTCGTCTCGTCATTCAAGCTGATTATAAAAACAATAATATAGTTAAATGATATTATTTTATGGGCCATAGGTAAAGTTGTCTTTCGATCGATTTTAATCTACAATCTAATTCTAATCTATCATTTAATGATTTCCTTGAGTTACTTGCTCGGTAATGATTACGTAGAACACCGGAGCCAATGCGACATCCGTCGATTATTACAAATTAAACAGTGAAACGGGTATTTTAAATTATGTATATCTTCGTATCCATCCACTACATATTATTATGATAGATTTACATATTACTTGCTTTTGTTCGCGTAAACGCCCTTTACCGGGATAAAAATATAAAAAGTAGCTTATGTCCTAATCCAAGTCATGGTCTACCTGTGTGCCAAATGTCATCCAAAACCATTCAGTCGTTACGGCGTGACTGACTAACAAACATCCAAATTCACAAACTCACAAACATCCATACTTTCTCATTTATAATAGCAAGCTCACAGGGGGCCCCCAATATATTGCCGCCCCGGGCTCTCGACGGACTTAGTCCACCACTGTGTGTATATCCAGTTATTTCAAGCCGACACAATTCTGGCGACTGTCTAGAGATGCAGCGTCTCTCGGCGGTCAACATTATATTTAGACTCCATTGTACTTACCATCAGGTGCACTAGGGATCAAGATTTAAATAAGTTAACACATATTATTAGTCTTCTTAAAACTAGAACGATGACTAAATAGTCACTTAATACACAGATATAACGTAGACAGTGCGGTGTGGAGGAAAACATTTAATTATCTTAAAACGTGAATCTTAAAATGTACATATAGAAACATGTGTACATAATATGTAAAGCCACTGCATTATTAACCCATAAACCTAATTCTTGCTGCAATAGATACTTTACTCCATCAAGTGATCCAATCGTCCGAATTTTTAGTTTTGTAGAGTTAAGTAGAGTTGAACTTTTAAATTTAATTTTCAACTTTGTCAAAAACTACAGTTTTGAAATAACACAGAATATTACTTAATACTTATGTTTTTATAAGCTGTATTAAAATTCTAGTTTACTAGTATGGTGTCAGGATCCACTGGATGGTAAGTCCCGCGTATGCTAGAGGCCGCCTGGGTAAGGTACTAGGTATAGATTTGTCTATTTGTGCAGTGTAAACACTGTTGCGGTGTTTATGCCGGTTTTAAGGACAGTCAAATTTTTAGGCATTTTAACATCAGTGACGAGTATAACGCAGTAATAGATAGAGTTGATCATTGCTTACATGACGCGACAAGCATGCTCGTCTCGTCATTTAGGTGAATAAAAAGGCAGGTTTGTAAAAGGTACCGTTGCCTACTACTGTCTAGCTCAGCGTATTTTGGCAAACTGAAATATTGTTAAAATAATTAATACGGAAGCGTTAATTTCTGAATTGTACCTACCTTTTAATTCTGAAAGTAGCATACAAAACGTTTCATTTAAATAACCTGCACAATGAGGTGTAATTGACATAGCTGTTGCGAATAAACTAGAACACATGTAGATAGTTACTTCTACTAGGTACCCATTATTCGGTTTAATCAACGCTGTACCTATCAAATCCAACCAAATCAGAATACTAATGTATATAATTATGTAAGGGGGACATTTTCTAGGTAAATTTGAAAGAAACGGCCTTTTAAACTTAATCCAATAAACTTTTTTACCTTTCCTATGTATTGAATCTAAGAGAAAGCAAACCTTAATTAATTTGTCTGATTGCTTACAACTGGTTTGTGTACTAACATAATATTATTAATACATACATCGGACTGCGAATATACTTGTTCAATAAATACATAAACTTTTATGTTGGTGCAAATGGAAAGTAAGATATATTGATTGCAGCATTAGGCTTTGTTAATTCTGAGTAAAAGCTGCAGATGCACATGTGTTCGAGAACTGAGTCACTGAGGGCGAGAGATGACGGGGTCGAAGGCGCCATGCTATATCTGGACGATTACTCAACGCCACTTCGCATGTATCCATTTATGCATCAACACTGCATATTAATATGAAAGCTTATTCTGACGCAGTGACTTACACGGTTTTAGTTACATACTATGTTTTCTATACAATTTGGGTGGGTATTATCAAATAAATTTGATTGCAAAGTTAGTTTATGCGTCAAACTTTCCAACATACTATAAACATAGCCAAAATTTGAATTTATATAAATAATAATTCTATTCACAGAAACTGATTTCGCATTCACCACCAGTCAAACGAGTTTCACCGTGTACGTGGAACTACGTATAAATGTCGCAGACAGCGTCAGGCTTCACGAAACTATTTCTTAGTAATTTATATACATACAAAACCCATGTCGTGATATTCAATTGGATGTACAGTATCTGTACTCTTATGGTTAACAAAAACACGACCCCAATGCGCAGGAGTTGGAAAGCCGTCTCAAGAACCCGCCCAAAAACGGCTCGATGCCAAACAAGTATTTAAATGAGACTATAGAAGGCTCGCGAGATAAACCAGATCGGCAGACTCGAGATCAGCAAGAAACCACAGACTTCACCATTGTACAATATGTACCTCAAGTTCTTCTTCGATTGGAGGCTTTTTATTTAGACATAGGTAGTATTTAAGATATTTAAGAATCAACTTGTATCTGAATATGAAATGTATAGATATTGTCACAAGATATATGACGCGTCTTTGTTAATTATACACCTACAAAAATACCTATCAACACAGACAAACGTTCTTTACAACAATACATATTTTTTAGCATCATTATCTACCTCAGTTCCTTAACATAATATACCAAAAGGTCATTGATACTTATAAATGAAGATAAGCTATCTGATCTTGCTGCAAAATGGACAATGTTATCGGTTCATAAATGTATTTTGCATCGCCTTACTCAAGCACAGTTAAAATCGAAAATTACAAGTGTAGGTGTATGAACAGTTCGCCAGTCACTTGAGCTGTAGCTAGACAAGGTCGTCGACCATATGGCCTACCTGTCATGCCTGCTAAAGCCAGGCACCGGCACGCAATACTCCAAAAATTACGTAATCACCATACAGTTTGTATCAAAATATTTCCACAACTTTAAACGTTGTTTCAACCTCGACAGCCAACCTTTTGATTGTAAACCAATAAAAAGAGCTAAAGTTTAAGCATTATTACCTGAGCCAAATTATTTTGGTCTTGAAATAATAGGTATAATACCATCGCAACAATGGCGCTTTGCTAAGTTCCTGGCAAACACAAAAACAAAACTAAATAATGTAACTGTAGAGCCGGTTTTAGGAACACGCAAAGAGCAATCTCGACGCAACATTATGTGTCTGTGAGCAAAATAAAAGGCAAAATTTTGTTTCAAGGTTAAACAACGTTGGGAACCATACATTATTAGATCCGATTGTATTATGTATATCGTGAAAATAAAAATAACAGAACACGTCCAGATTAAAAGAAACGTTTAACTCGATTCAAGATTAGAAAAACAAAATTTGGTTTTTCTAAACATTACTCTATTTTTCTGATAAATTATCAAAAAACAACTTTAAAGTTTAAGGATAGCCAACCAGATTTAGCGTCATGTATGTCTAGGAATCTTGAATGTAACAAAATAGTGGATAAAATAATTATTTCATTCTTATAATTTTTAACATCACACAGGAAGTAAATAACATTTGTTTTCCTATCAAGAAAAATATAGAAACTGCCAGCGATGACGTCAGGCAAGTCTTACTTGATACATGACGTCCTGCGTTCAGAAACGCTAAGTTCTTACATCGAGACAAGTAAACAACAAACGAGTTTGTGTGAGGCGAGGACGTGGGCTCGAAGCGGTGATATCATCGCCGCGAATAGCTCTGCCTGAGGTCGCAGCCTGCACCACTTTACACGTCACATATCTTTCTAATTGCCGCTGCCGTGCGGATTTTATTTACAATAGCCAGCTTTTCCATTTCTCTCACGCGATCGTCGTGAGAACTTCCAGGCTATGCCTGAGAAAGAATACCCATCTGGGTTCATTACTGCAAAGATGCCCAAAAGTGTACAATAAGAAAGAAAGGACTTGTGCCTTTAAGGAGGAAAGATTATAAATACTGAGTCTTATATGGAAGGCATGAGACAAAAAAGGACAGTTTCAAGACACGAGCGACAACCCACACATGTTTCAAAATTTGTATGTAAATGCTGTAAATTTAATCGATGTAGCCTTTTTACATTGGTTGGAGTCGGTGGAAGTTTAGTTTGTTTATTCACTATTAATCCTAAGATATTCACATACACACAACAAGAAAATTGCAATTATTTAATTTAAAGTGTCTTTTGCTTCTTCTATGTTGCTCAGACCTTACCCCAACAAAACTATGACGTTTTTCGGAGTTTGGCTTACTTTTTGCAAAATAAACCCTCCAATTCCGACGAACGCCATAAAAGAATACGACGATCCCTTTGTGGTAGGTTTTAATACCAGTGCAGGGGTACCAACTATCTATACCTTATTTGAATGTCAAAATAGGTTTACGTAAATATTTTAGTTTATTGGTATTTAGATAAGTTTAATTTTTTCCATTCTAATTGTCAATTTCAGAAACAAAGATCACAGATCTAGCTCCTATATTTTGTCACGTCTTGTCAATCCTAAGTGATTTAAAAATTAAAGAGTCATACCTAATTAGCAATATCTAGTTAAAATTCTATGAATTAAGGCCCTCAGACATCATTGTCGTTTTATCAAAGAGTTGCCTAACAAATTTCGTGACTTCCAAATATCTTAAACAGACAGTCAACATGTTTGTAAAGTTTGAAAAAACACGTTCAAGGTCTATTACTTATGCTTCCAATGCTCCATATCCGTGCATGCATTAGAAACAGCTTTATGCATCTCGATCTAAACCACTTGAGGAGGCACAAAGGTCAATTCAATGCCGAGCATTTTTCAATTAAGACTAGCTACAAGTGGGCGAGTAATGTGCTATCAAGCACTTTACTCGTTACTCTCGTTGGAGAGACGTGATATTGTCTCTTGTCCGTCAAATGTTTAAACGGTAAGAATTAGGCTTTGTTTCGTCAACCTGTAAACAGGCAATTCCTATCTGTATAATGCAACGACTTACTTTATCTAAGCCATAAAGTATTTAATGCTATCTAAAATCTAAATATAAGAATGACGATATGTTGAAGAAAATTCAATGTATGAATAATAAATGTACACCTGTACATTAGCACTATGTACTTACAATAATATTATTTATAAACAAGAGTGGTGCAAATCCTATGGGTGTCACGTTAGTCGGTCGCGTACCGTTGTGTGTGATCAGAACAGAAATTTGCATACAATTGTATAGGATGTTCATGGAAACAGGCATAATGTCTCTATACAATAGTAAACATATACATACATGCACTATTAATATGCCGACATAGTTCGTGAAATGTCCTGCTCGAATATGTTGTGTAGGTAAAGAGCACTAGTTGACATCCTAAATAAAACATCATTTTGTAGCATAAAAAATAATTGAGATGTAAAAGTGATATTTATGATCCAATTTACAGAATAAATCATTAACGACCTAAAGTTAAGTAATATTATATGTACCTAACCTAACTCTAGAAATAAATCATATTCAAAAATATAGAGACGGTTCAACAAGACAATTATCACATTCGTTTTAGTTAATAGCTGTGGTTTTAATTGAAGATAATTAAATTGTTTAGCTAATAAATGAATCGATCGTTGTATTTTTTAATAGGTGTATTTCAACATTAGCGCTTTTCTTGGTTATAAAAGATTAAGCCACCAGTCACTGTTTACTTTTTGAGTCCTAGAACATAATCTAAGCTAACGGTACCTATAGGACAACACCTAAGGAATTGTGACTCATTAGAATATAAATGCATGCTTAATGTACAAGCCAGTCATCGAAGAGCCACGATGATGTCGTATCAAAATCCGTATATATCCCGAAGAAAAGTGGGTGACCTCCATACAACTTCACCTTCGTACTCTGTCTGGGTAAAGGACAAAGATACGTAAAGGTAGGTATTTAAATATAGAAGGAAGAGCGTTTTATTTTTAATCTTTCAGAATTAAAAATGATTCCGGTACTGTATTATAGTTACATACTTAAATATTTGCACGAAAATGATTACGATATAAAATATGGATATAATTACCATTGGAATTATATTATTTATTGAATACAAGTACCTACTATTATTTAGTACTAAAAATACCTACTACCGATGCAATAATAAATAAATAAATACACCCAACAGTCACACACATAGTCCTGACCCCACACTAGGTTAACCTGTATCGTGAGTACCAGGAACTACGAGGGACTTACGGTCCCACAACACCCAGACCTGAAACAAATATTTTTGGATCACAAACATTTTTTCATCAAATCAATCCCACGGACTCATGCTTCGCAGCCGGCTACTCGCCCACTGCGCCACGAAGGCTGTGAATAATAATATCTACAGGAACAGGAACAAATAAAATAGATTTTTTGTTTGAAGCCGTTGGGAATAATATTTATATTTGCTTTTATATTTCCATTGTGCCCGTGTGTTGAGTAATAAAATTGTTCTACTCACGAACGTTGTTTCAGAAATACAAAACATATTCTAATTTTGTATGACTTTTCGGACGTCCTCACCTTAAGGTTAATCTAAGGGCGTTTAATCATACAAGATATAATTAGGCGATTTCCTATGCCATGTATGGGTGTGCAATTATTGTAGACACCCGATATGGTTATCTCGGCTTGTCGATCCTCTTTGTGGTCGGGGCGTGAATTGAATACTCATGATACTAACACTGTGTTACCTGTCACGTGTCACTATTGTATGTAATGCTACTAATTCTACACATATTAAACTCATCAACTCACGCATATTAATGATTTTTTTTAGCTTGAGTGACGAAACGAGCATGTCGCTCGCCTGATGGTAAGCGTCACGCCTGCCCATAAACAGAATTAACAACACACAGAACATTGAAATTACAAAGCACTGCATGGCATTGTACTGCGTTCGTCTAGATGGTAAGTCTCATAATGCCCAGTAATTTCACTGGCTTCAATGTCTCAAACAGAAATACAACAGTGCTTTCACACTGTTGCTTGGCGGCAGAAATAGACAAAGCGATGGTACCAACCTAGACGTATTTGTATGAACCACACAAACATTCGAGTCTAGGTATGGTATGGTAGTAGTACTGATACCCACCATACAGATTAACCTAGTGTGGGGTCAAGTCTATGTGTGTGACTGTTGGATATGTTGTATACACCTATAAGGGTTATCACCTAGGAAAAGTATACCATATACTAAGTCATAATTATGTTAATGATAAACCGATGGTGTACCGAGTAGCGAATGAATGAATAAATAAATATATTTATTTATTTTCGAACACTTAAAATCTTTACTCGTTCCTTGTTCAGTTATCAGTTCGCCTTGGCTTTGAACTAGGTATGTAACTCTGTATGGTTGCGACTTGCGTGTATATAATAATATTTTTTAAATCAACAGACTGAGCAATCAAAACATTCTATAATTAGAGTAGTTTTCTTTTAATCGTCTGACTCTTTCAGATCAATTAGGTCACAACGTATCAGGCGCCTTTGTGCTCAATGCTCATGTTTAACCAAAGTGATCTCATCCACTTCGAACGAAATACATTATTTTCGTATTGGTCAGAGACGACTTGCAAGTAACATGATTACATCAACTTGCAATAATAATTCGATGAATTCATTTTTACTGTTTATTCGCAAACAAGCATTCACTGCAAGGTGGAATTTTGTGTGTAATATTTATCATATGACAAGCTGTCACGTTACGCTCCGCTCCTATGGGTCATAGCGTGATATACATGTTTACTGATAGATCCCTCGTATGCGAGAGGCCGTATGAGTTAGTACCACCGCTTTGTATATTTCTGCCGCCAAGCAGCAGTGTGTAAGCACGGTTGTGTTTCGGTTTGGAGGAAATTGTAGCCAGTGGGATTACTGGGCATTATACGTCTTATGCCTCAGCGTGATGAGCGCAGTCCCGTGATTTGTAATACAAAGGTCTCTGTGGTGTGGTGTCTGTTTATGGGCAGGCGTTTCGCTTACCATAAGGCGAGCGACCTGCTTGTAACGTCATTCAGGGGATTAATAAAAAAACACATATAAACCTTCTGCAATAAATTGTATAAATGGTAGTCAAAATCTGCTACGTAGTTCAGAAAAACTAAGCGGACAGAGAGACGCAGATAGCGACTTGCTTTTATACTATTTATTAAGATATAAGTATATGAGTAAAGCAATGTGTCAGAATTTGATTATCAAAAATAAACTCTAAAGAATACGATCTACATTGAATTCTTCGTATACCATACGTATGATTATTACGTAATATTTTGGTTCACGTTGCTAAATATATACAGAAATAAGATTAATCATCTCAAAATTACCCATAACCATGAGGATGACATCAAGTCTTATCCATCTTAACATTGATTCAGCAACCATAATATGATGACTAAATAACATGAGTACTATGAACCAGTATAAGAATAAAACACGATAGTACAAAACCTTTTTCCTGCACAGGTTGGGAATGTTGCAAGCCATAACAAAACTCTCGGTCACGGCGGGCGCACACGTAAGCCTCACGTGTCACACCCGAGTACGCGCCTGCGCAAACCGCAAAACCTATGTCATACCACTGTTTATTTATACCGTTTTTAACCGACTTCAAAAAAGGAGGAGGTTCTCAATTCAGCGCGTTTTTTTTATTATTATTTTTGCTTTTTTTATGTATGTACATCGATTTCTCCGCCAATTGTGAGTCGATTTTGTTGAAAAAAATTTCACTCAATAGAGTTTAGCTGCGGTGTAGTCCCATATAAATTTGGTTAAGATCTGATGACGGAGTACGGAGAAAAAAAATAAAACTCCTTAACGGACAACAGTACAATCGTCGCGATTGTGTTATTGTATTGGAATTTACATGCTATTGCTTGAAGTCGGTTTCTAAGTTTTGTTAAACGTTATGTTATTTGCATATAGGATTAAAGGTATTGTGTATTTAATTCAATTATTATAAACCATATAGCAAGCTACAACTCCTTTATAACAGTCATCCGCCCTTAGACCATTTAGAATATTTTAGATAGTCTAAGCATACGCCCTATACCAATTTATGTTGAATACTTCGACATTGATATAAAACACTAAATTAGCAAAATAGGTAAAATAGATTTATGCTTCGTAATTATTTGATTGTTTGCCAAAATAAAGCAACGTTGCAACTTCGTAAAAGTAATACGCCACTGTTACCACATTTTGTTCATGTCAGAGCAATATTGACGCATCACCAGAAACGTGGACACCTTTTTGAGCATATTAACATGATGTACAAACATGGTCACGGATAGGACAGAATTCATTTGTTTTTTTAATAAAATGTCTACTCCAATCTGCAGGTATACGCGTACTCCTAAAACTATAATCTATATATTAACGTGAAGAGAAAACTTCGGACCCCTTTGAATAGGTACTGCGCGCACGG
Source organism: Mimas tiliae (assembly GCA_905332985.1). Classification (NCBI taxonomy): domain Eukaryota; kingdom Metazoa; phylum Arthropoda; class Insecta; order Lepidoptera; family Sphingidae; genus Mimas; species Mimas tiliae. Next base: position 8,179,845 of record HG995256.1, on the reverse strand, counting down.
AGATTTTAAGGGAGATTTGACATAGTTAAAGTTTATATGGAGGAGATGGGCAGAAAGCTATTCACTTATAATATCTGTCACAAATACCTACATTAAATCAAATAAATCTAAAAATAAATCAAAAATGTCAAATCTCGCAGCAGACGTAATAGAACAAAATGTTAAAAAATAGGTATAGTTTCGACCACTACGCGATCACTAGTTGTTATAAACTCATCATTCATCAGTTTTTTGTATTCTGCCGGCCTTGAAAGCAAATCATTGGAATCTATCAACCTACATTAACTGCCGCTGACACCCGATTCGAAGAATTTTCTATGACGGCTTGTTGTAAATAGTAAATAGTCATACTAGTGACTGCTAGTCCCCATTTATACGAGTACCTACAATAACAACATACGTATACGAATATGAATAATGTACTCTTTTGTAGGGTCCCAAAAGTAGATTATAGAGTACTCGTTAAGTATTTTCGATCAAGTACGACAATAAGTAAGTTTAACAGCGGTAGAGCCACACTGTAGACAGTTTTGTCTACAGTATGGCTCGTCCCGGTCGTTACCACTATCTCACAGAAAACCGGCGTAAAGTAGCAGCTTGCTGTCGCGTTTCGTACAGTGAGTGAGATATCCGGAGGCCCAAATCCCCCTCCCCTTCCCAATACCTTAATTATCCCTTTCCTTTAAGGTTGGCAACGCGCCCATTTTTGGTATTGTGGGCGTACAAGGGTGGTGGAGATCACTTACCATCAGGGACCCACTGGCTCGTTTGCTGGACTATAAAAATCTTCGAAATCCCTTAATGCTTACAGTAAAGATAATAAAATTATAATAATTATAAAATGAAAAGATACCCAAATGGGCGACCACGGAGAATAGAAATAAAAACAATCCAATTCTTTCTACATGGGGGCGACTAAAACCGCTGAACCAATTCACAGCTCCACAAAAAAAACTTTTTTTTTGTTGACCTGGATATCATCGCAAATTTTTACGTTTCAAGTGCCCAGATTACGACTATATTCATGAAAGTTCTCAATGTGCTCGTATTTTCATCATTTTGCATATCTTGTATTTTGAACAGTTATCGGCTTGTTAAAAATAAAATTTAATTTTCCAGTCATGATTAGGCTTCTGCGCAACTTTTTCGCGCATACAAACATCGTGTGATCCCCAATCTCAGACCCCTTGCTCCACAGGACAGCTGAGATCTCAGTTATTTGATAATATTGAGGTACTTACAACTTACTTACTTATTTAGTTACTTACTAGCATTTACCCGTGGCTCCGCCCGCGTAAATGTTTTTATCTGGGGTAAAAGTTGCATAAGTTCTAATTCATGTATTGGTCTACCTGTATGCCAAATTTTACTCAAATCTATTCAGCCGTTAAGGCATGATTGATCTACAAACATCTAAAATTCAATCTATCTATCTAATCTATTCTAATCTAACTAATCTATTCAAACTCTCCTTTCGCGAGTTGAATTTTACAAATATATGAAACACGTGGACTCAATTTCACAGCCGTTTTTCTTTTAATAGAAAGTTCCCCCATTTCACCCCTTTAAAATCAAAATTTCCAAAAACCCTTTCTTAGCGGGCACCTTACATTACACAAACTACCATCTGACCAAATTTCATGATCATAGCTTTAGTCGTTTTGAGGTTTCGTGTTAATCAATCAGTGAGTGGTATTTCGCTTTATATATAGTTTACTACTCCGCATGGGTCGTAGCGTGATGATATATAGTTATAAGCCATTGTCTCCACAAAACAAATGTACGGTGTGAATATGACCTCAATCGGTCAAATTGTTCAAAAGTTAAAATAAATACTTTCAACCCCCCCCCCCCCTCCCCCTTTTGTAAGTGGATTTTCCAAAAATGTGACTATCGTATTTCATTATTTTTAACAAGCAATATTTGCGCTCAATTTCACAGTCGTATTCCCTTCCATAAAAAAGTTGCATACAACGTACAAACCCCTCTTTTACCCCCTTAAAATGTAAATATCCAAAAATCCGTTCTTAGCTGACGTCTACATTACACAAACTATCATCTGACCAAATTTCATGATCCCAGCTTCAGTAGTTTTTGAGAAATCGTGATTAATCAGTGAGTGAGTGGTATTTCGCTTTTATATACCTATATAGATTTTGTTTCTCGTTTTTTGATTTTTGTAATTTAAAAAAAACCGAGCGAATCTTACAAAATCATTGATAGTTTCATGAATTGTGTGCATAAATAGACCCAAAATTATTTTCATATCTAGGGCAACAAAACCACTGTAGACCAGTGAATTATGAACATAATTATATTTTTACAGTAAAAAAGGTATAATTATTTCACATAATACCTTCCATACGATAACCATTTATTAATTTTATAACGGAAATACGGAAACAATGTAGAGTCATAAGATCTACCTACAACCTGACGAACAATTTAAGGCGTAGGCAGTGCGGAATTGATCGACCCATTTTAGCCGGTTGGCGATTACCACTATTGTCTCACTTGCTGCCTACTCAATTCATTATTCAACATCAGCGTTAAAATCAATATTGTAGACACAGGCACAATCTCACGGAACGTATAAATTATAACGTTATGACTTAATTTTCGGTCTTTGTCAAGGTTCATACCAATATATTTTATTGATCCACCCTTGTGTAGTGTTATGGGATTATTTCATACAGTATTTGAAGTAAAAAGAAACTAAAATTAGAAAGTTATGTTATGTGGCTTATTTATAGACAGGTAGAGTCGGTCTCATAACTTTCCCATTTCGCATACGAAAAAATTTAGTACTTATATTCTTTTATAGCTTTATTATTTTATAATAAATACATACACCCAATGGCTACACGAATAATCCTAATCCCTTTCCAGAATAACCTTTATAGTGGGTGTAGGAAACTATGCGGGTCTTACGGGGTCTTAATACCCAGACGCGAAACTTTATTTCGACATCGAATTAGAAAATTCGATCGAATTAAAATTTGTGAACGCCAACGAGTCATTAAAAGAACTAGGTACTTAAATAAAAGTCATAAAACTTTCATAGAACAGGAAAAACGCTTGAAAACATAATTAGGTAAATTAAATGAATATCAATATGTTTACTAGAAATAGGTATATATTAATGATAATATGATGCACGATTCGTCACTCGTCAGAGCTTATCTCAACGTAAGCAAGGTTGAACGTGGACTGTTCGACCCGAACCCGAACGATGATTCCCTTTGTTTTGCACGTCCAAAGATAGACCGACACTCAGCCAAGGAACGATTCATATCTCACTTGCAATTATAGGAATAAATTTACCGAGACATAAGATAAAGGTCACGCTTAAGGTCACGTCTAGCGCGACTAAATACAGGTCTGTGTAATGTTTTATTGAGTGCTACTATCCAGTGATCTATATTTTCGATATATTATTATATCTATATTTGTTCCAGAGTAAAATATTCTACATATCAACTATAACTGGTGATATAACCATAAAACGAGCAACTAGTTTCAAATAGATCAAAGTATAGGTATTTCGACTCATTCGTGCACGCCTTGCTGCATGTGCATGAGTCTGAATATTTGTAAATTTGATTTGTATAACAGTGCATCAGCTGTCAAATTCCTATTGACACGCACACACATATACACTATATAACATAAACCCTGTTGGGCGTTTTAACTGTGATATCAGAATCGATATTCAAACGTAATGAAATAACTCGCATATGAAAATTAGACTATAAGATTTTTTTTTTTTTTTTTTATTGAATTATATTATTGTGTGTAAGCCGTATTTCGATTGATTACCTCTGCAAGAGCGATGACTCGCGAGCCAGAGCGAGATAGCAATTCGCGGCGTCGCTTGCGAGCGTCAGTCAGCTGTCACTTTTAGATGAAAATATTTTTTTTTAAATATGTTCAATTTTCTAAGCTAACTGTGTAAGGATAATATCTCACTTCTGTTTATTATTTTTTTTAATTTAACAATTTTTATTAAGCTGTCTATATGTCTATCTTAACGACCCAGAAATGGCCAACAGGGGTTTTTTACATACTGTATAAACTCATCACAGAAACAAAGCACCGCGTGCACATATGAGTTGAGGTATCTATACCTGTAGGTATAACTAACAGAACAATGTACGTAAATAACAACAAACGTGAACAGATAAAATATCGTTATCATACAGATAACATAATCCATTTGTTGCTTACATCATATTATTTATTATGTTTTTGACGCAGCTCCGCTCGCGTGGAAGTCTCTTTCAAGTTAATTTGGTATATCTGGAGAAGAGGTCCTCTAAATCATATTCTTTTTTATTCTTCACATAAGTAATAGTGCAACTTGCATCGAAATCCGATCAATCGTTTATACGTGATGCGCGAACTAATGAAAAACATGATATAGGAAGCAGACATGTTTTACAGTTTTATTGTGAATAAATAAAAATAGGTACCTATACAAGATAATGTCGAACATATAACTACTAATAATGAAGTAGGTATGTCTCAATTGCCTATCAATTATTATATTTGTTTTTTAATATAATACATGTAGCATCTAACATGGATAATATATCTCATGGCTATTAATAAATATTACAACGGCTATCCATATTGTATTGATTAAAATGATTTAAGTACCTAATACCTAAACCCATTTAAGTTGTTACTTATCGACACCAGCAATTAACGTCTTTCAAACAAGCATCATTGTTTGAAAGACGTTAATTGCTGTTAACAACATATTAAAAGCAATAGCCGTAGTTGTACGTAATTTGTGTTTATAATATCTTAGCACGGGAAACTTTCATTGTAGGCAATGAAATTACTGGGCATTTTGAGACTTAATAACTTATGTCTCGGGGTGGTGAGGGCAGTCCAGTGCCATGAAGTGCTTTTTAATTCAAAGAAGATTTTCCGTATTATATACAATATTTGCACAAAAAAGGCTGTAAATAATTGACTGCTTTCACAAGAATCTTCTTGCAAAACTAGACCTGATTTCTTCCACGGTTCCTTTTAAAATAAATCCATAGACTCTAGAATTGACTTTATGGGGAACTAGTTAGTAATTATTTACTCCTTATAGGTAAGCTAGAAACGTGAGCAGCAAGAAAATAAATGTACTTCGTAAATAGTAAAATATTGTAGATGGCGTATAATCGTTTATAGGTACTAAACAGCTATCGATATTATATATTTACTTTATTTTAACTTCTACCTGAATATTAGATTTCATCTATTAACGAACTACTATGATACACAATATTTTGTATTGCTTTCAAACTCTACAATGTTGCATAAAGTAACGAAACTTCAAAATCTGCGAGTAATAGGTAGATGATGTTCGCCAGATAGGCCGTAGGTACTAGCCACGGGAAGGTACTGCAAAACTTAATAAGTACTTACGTAGAATAGAACAGCTATTTTATTACGGATTTCAGATAAACAAGAACAATTAAAATTTGGGATTATTTTTAATTGAAAATTTAAATATTATATTTATTGACTTATTATGTAATTAGTTATATTGAGTGTTTAATAATTAGTATGAGCGTTTAATAAACAAAATGTATACTTTATACGATATTTACTTTCATCGAACTTTCAACGCAGTCCTTCATTTGGCCATCGCGAAACCATTCAATCATGCTATAGCGTGATTCGATGCAATTTCGACGTTAGATACTAAAATAACCTTAGTTACAAATTGTTCAAAAAGAACTATCAAATATTGTAACACCATTTAACGACAACGCATGTTTTTATTTTAAAGAAAGGCGAAATTGTATTTTTATTTTTATTTTATTTTATTTTATTTACACTTCATACAAGTCATGTAAAGGCGGACTTAATGCCGGAGGCATTCTCTGCCAGTCAACCTAAGGTGGTGCAGAGATAGAAGAAGGTAGGTGCAAAAATAATGATCCAAGTTAGAGAAAAGGACAACAATATTCAATATAGGTACTAATACATTAAAATAAAACAATATAAGGATAAATAAATTTACAGAAAGAGAAGCTACATACACGATACATATAATATTCATATATAGGTACATAAATACATACAATAATAAATAATATACATATAAACAATTAATAATATATATAAATATATATTTATATGTATATACATATACATACATATATAATATACTACTGTTGTGATGATCCTGCCATTTGGTTTAACAGCAACTGTCGGACCTTCACCTTAAACGCACAACGACTTACAGACATTCTAATTTCGAGTGGGAGCGCATTCCATAGAAGAACACACTGAACAGGGAAAGAAGAATGCACAAAACCAGAACTATGAGAGGGACAAAGTAGAAGTAGATTATTTGAAGATCGTAGGTTTCTTTCGTGGTTGGAATGTAGATATTGAAAATAAGGAGATAAATAGGAAGGCGTAGTAGAAGACGTAAGAATAGAGAAGAGAGTATTGAGTGCGCGCATATTTCGGCGCTCGCGAATGGGTAACCACCTGAGACGAGAACGAAGGGATGACACATGGTCATACTTGCGAAGATTGTAAATGAATCGAATGCAGTTATTAAGAAGACGGTCTAATTTGTTAAGAAGATCTGCATTCAGGTCAAAATAGCATACATCACCATAGTCGATAATGGGAACGATGAGGGTTTGCACAAGCATCACCTTTATGTTGGATGGCAAAAAATTCTTCAGTCGATAAAGCGCGCGCAGGGTACCGGTGACTCTTTGAGAAACATATGTGATATGGGGACGCCAGTTAAGGGTGGTGTCAATATGCAACCCAAGGTCTTTCACACTAGGAGACCAAGGAATGACAGAACCACCATATAAGATCGACGGAATAGACACTAGGTCCAGTCTGCTCGTCATCCTTGAACTGCCTACAATTATGGCCTGGCATTTACTTGGGTTTACAGTAAGACCAAAAGAATCAGACCAGCTTTTTATATGCGCCAAGTCCCTGTTTACCCTGTCTATTGCTGATGAGACACAATCGACGCTCGCCTGGCAATATATCTGCAAGTCGTCGGCATACAAATGATACGCACACTGAAGATCTTGGGTTATAAGGTTAATAAATATTGAAAATAACAAGGGAGAAAGAATACCGCCTTGAGGCACGCCACAGTCGAGATTACGCCAATTCGAAGAAGTCTCGTCGAGGCGTACCGACTGCTGGCGCCCTCGAAGATAATCTGCGAACCATTCCAGTGCTTCGGAAGAGATCATTATATGGGAGAGGATGGACAGTAGGATATCGTGACTGACGGTATTGAAGGCGTTTGAGAAATCAACCAAAGCCAACACAGTGACTTTGGTATGATCCATGCCCGCCCTCATATCGCCAGTCACTTTGAGGAGTGCAGTAACTGTGCTATGACCAGGCCTGAAACCGGACTGGAGAGGGCTTAAAAGGTTATTGCGGTGCACAAACCTGGACAGCTGTTTATGTGCACAAGCCTCGAGTACCTTGGATAGGAATGGGAGAATGGAAATGGGTCGGAAGTGGCTAGTACAAGATGGATTAGGGATTTTGGGAAGGGGAGTAACGTATGCTTTCCGCCACAAGGACGGGAATTTGTGCATGTTAAAGGAAAAGTTGACTATGTGGGAAATAACTGGGAGGAGATGGTCTAGGATTTCCATAATCATTCGACGGCTGATGTTGTCACAGCCTACAGCATTGGATCTAATTGATCTAATTGGTATTTTGTTTTTTAATTCTCAAAATATTCTTCGCTAAGTGATCAATAAATATTGCAAATATGGAATTATTGCGTTGGTGGCATTACATTATTAGCAGAACATTTAAGATCCAAAACAATGCTGTATTATTTTTTGCATGTTCATCCCACTATTCATTCAAAACTAAATTCCTATTTTATTTTGAAGCTATGAGTATATCATGTAATATTATATTTATAAACAGATTTATTTACATAATTATACAAAGGCAGTTGGTTAAGACGGAAGCAACTTTATAATACGTAAGTACCAAGGAATTGAACATTTTATAGCTATCTAAATTTGCTAGTCAAGAAATGGTTACAATATGCTTTTCTGTCTGGTAAGGCGCCTAATCGTAAAATTCATGCCACGGTACAAAGTAATGATGCAAATATTTGCTTACAAATACTCAACAATTAACTTTACCAAAAAAAATAGTAAGTGCATGGCTATACTGTCTGGCGTATAGTTAACATTTAGTAAGTAATTTATTTTAAGCTTCCTTCACAAGCCGTGCCACTAAATCGCTTAATTGTAGGGTCATTTCAAGCAATCTGACAATAATTTTTGGGATGAACGTGGGTGGAGGTTAAGATGAATGAGCCGTCCAATCCTATTGGGGCCTATCAGACACGGATAATGAGATTTTGTGCTGCGTATACGGTAGAATTACTTTAAAAATGTTACTAAGGCGATTTCTCTTTGTAATCATAGTATAAGATGTATACATAATGGTCTTAAGAAATTTACCGATGTGGTTTCGTCGTATTATATTAATTTACATATTAGACTACACCGACAAGATATTATTGGTGGAATTATTTTTACAAAACGCCTAAGTACTCAATATCTTTAGAATTTTATTTATCTGCCAAAGAGCTCATCAAAAATCTTACTTCATATAACAGCTCTACATGACTTTCGGATGTTTTTATCTCATAAATTTTTCATCGACCATGTTATACCTGAATTTCGGCCACTATCTAGAAATATGTCTTTGGTGGAATTTTATTAAATCTAAAAGATTCTTCAGGTACAGTGTAGACCGTGTTTATGTAGAGCCTGTTATCGAAGGTCTTTAATTATTATTTTTGTTCGTGAAGACTAAAAAAATATAACAATATGATGGAAGATAGATACAAAATAATAGAATTTTTATCATCTCGATACTCTGTTCCTGTTGAAGACCTTGAGAGATCTAAGGTTATATTTTTTCCTTATTGAAGAGAACAACTGTCAAACAAATATGAATATTTGTCATCTATAAAGTACAAAAATACGAGGCCGAGGTAATTTGTGACGCTCAGTTAAAAGTAATCAACATTAATTCACTTTACGTCAGGTCAACGACATTTTGCCGTTGTCTTGACTTGCAATTGGTGCTACCAAATCAACTAATATAATAATATGTATAATATCCTTAACGGCTATTTATTTTAATATAAACATACATAGTTGAATGCCCTTAATCTGGCACTTACTTGAAATAGGCATCTGTATATTTAACTATGTATTTTAATCAATTTGAAATATCTCTATATCGGTTATCGATACGAAGAGATACTAGTCTATATAGACAAATTTATATCTCTCTCGCACACGAGATATCTCGTGGGCTTATGCTAAGCGGGGTAGAATTTATATTTATGGGCGGTGATGACGATTAGCAATTATCATCAGGTGACGTCAGCTTGCTCGTCTGTAATCCTCTTCCCATAAAATAGTATACCTATCGGTAGTAGTTACCAATACCACTTATAATTTCTACACACAAACCACTAAAGAATTTGCTAATAGAACTCATGATGATAAGCTCGGCGCCAAAGCGTTTTTAAAGAAAGCTTTTTAAAATGAGAATAAACATTACCATGTCTGTTTATCCTTTTATCGCAAACTTTTACAAAAGAAAACAGTAATGACCAAACCCTCTTTACCGACTTAAAATTTCGAAAGAAAGATAAAATGTCGTAGTCTAATGAACGTTTGGTATTGAGGCCAAAAGTGATTGCACCTTATTCCAATCCACCCACACTAAACCTATGTTGTAACTAATAAGGCCTTTAATAAATAGCTCTCGAAACCTATGACTCATGTATTCTAATCTTACTATTTTAGGATTAATGTTTTTATCACCACATCTTTTCTTGTTAGGAAGTAGGCGGGGAAGTCTGGTGTCATAGCGCGGAAACTAAATATCATTTGGTACATTTGGAGTTTATATTCTCGAGGTTAGGTGTGTAGGTTGTAGTTAACACTAAATAACGTCAGATAGGTAATAAGTATTAGTAACTATTTCAACATTAATTCTTCCCAATTTATATCAATACATCGAAACAAGACGATACACAGAATAGGTTTGTAAATTAGGTCACCCACTTATCACAGGCAGCTAGCTAGCTATCTATTTCAATCACAAACAAGATAAAAGGTAAACTTGATGTAGAGTAGGCACAAACTATAAACAGCTTCAATTTATGTGTTTAGACTTTCGCGATTTCTATACTAAACATATACGATAATATTTAAATCGCATCATATTTGAATGTATAAATACTAATTTATTTATTTCCCAACATTTCGACTCAGATTCAATGATATAAATTGGTATTTTAAATATTATATTACTTCAATTTATTAAAAATAAAGTATAAAGAAGCCCTATAAAGTATAAAAAATATTTTAATACAACATAATAATAATATTGAATCAATTATCAACTGTATGTTATTGATAATACAGAAGAATTTGTGTTTAAGTAAATAAATTACTCAGATGGCCATGACATTGATGAACAATACAAACGTAGAAAAAATGCGTTCCTCCTGACTAGGCACGCTGCCAGGTTCATGGTGTAAGGAAATTGTTTAGTTACGTTGCAATTGTACATACTAGATAGGTACCAACAACAACGCATAAGTAGGTGAGATGTTTTGTAAACATCTTAATGAGGCATTAAATATTTAACGAGTCATTAGATAACTGTCTTCCAAACATAATTAGATATGTAGTTAATAACAAATAAATGCGTATTTTTGTTAAATAGATACTTAATTACTTGTTATTCTTGATTGTGGGTTCATTTCAACTTGGGAATTTTCAGCACTCAATTAAAAAAACTTACTGAAATACTTTTTACTCTTATCCTCATTTATATGCCTCAAACACAAAAAAAACCTAATACGAAGTCTATATTTTTGTATTAATTATTTGCATTGACATATACTTACATTTTGCTTGTTTTTACGAAGAAAGATAGCTTTATCAATATCAATGCAAAACATAATAAAAAAAAACAATTTGATATTGAACTACTGAAGATTAGAATCAGTGAGATAAACATCTACATAAGGCTAAATAGTAATTACTAGTAAGGTACCTACCTATTTATCGAATAAAACGTTTAGACATGCCCACTCGTTAGTTGGTAGTCAGGAGGTATTGCGTAAGCGACGTCGCGTCGTTAACTCGTTAGTCCACGCCAGACATTAAAGATCATTGTGCCTGCTAAACCGAATTGTACATAAAAGATTTTTTCAAGGCTTATAATATTCACTAACAACTTATAACCCCTCATGTTAAATAAAAATGTAACAAACCAAATACGTATCTACCTACATACGTCCTTTTACAATAAGAGAATACTTGATACTTCAAATATTACAAAAGTTATGACAATTTTTATTTAAAGAATTACTGAATTAAATGTATAGACGATTTATTGCAATATTTGAAATTAGATTTTTAATAACTGCCTCGGTGGCGCAGTTGTAATGCGTACGCGTTACGACTGAGCTGACGCTGAGGTCTCGGGTTCGATCCCCGGGTCGGGTAAAAGTGATATTGGGTTTTTCTATTACGAAATGCTCAGTATTAGCCCGGAGTCTGGAATTGCGGCCGGTATGGCATAGGCTCGCCCTCTATCACATCATGGGAAGGAGATACGCTCGGCGAAATGTGGGTGTACTGGTTACACCTCTGCCTACCCCTTCGGGGATTACGGCGTGAGTGCGTATGTATGTATTTACAATAAATCGTCGTCGTTCTTTTTTGTCTGATATTATTTTTTCATATTTTCGGTTGACGTTAGGCAGGCGGTCGATCGTAAAAACTACAAGCCAAATCATTCTGTAACATGTGTTACAAAGCAAGACCCTACTGCTAATGGGATAGGGGCAGGTGGAAGGAAGGACTGTTCGTATTTACTGAAGTTGTTAAGATTTTCTCCAGTTTCTATGTCATCATTAAATCTTTTAGAATCAATTTATATGTAGAGCGAAGTATTTATACAATTACTTATGTAAACTATAATAGTGGTAGAGTCCTGGTAGGTACCACCGCTTTGTCTGTTTCTATCACTAAGTATTGTTGTTTTTCGATTTTCGAACACTGAAGCGAGTGAAATGAATTGACATTATAATAATTAACATCTTATTCCTCTTTCCTATAATCAGTACTTTGAGATCAAAGTTCTAAGAGGTGTTTAACAGTTTAAGGACAGGTGTGACGCTTATCATCAGGCGAGCTAGCTGCTCGTCTTGTCATTCAGGCAAATAAAAAAACATTTCTCAAACCGGTTCTCAGCATTTAGGTACTGATGCGCGGTGAATTTAATCCTGATTTATCAAGGGGAATTCCACTAATAAATGTGATGGTGATAACATTAAATTCCCCTTTTTGAAATGGTTTATTCTTCGGTACAGTTTGAACTTAATTCGAAACGAGCAAATAATTAGTCATGCAAAAATGTGAGATAAGGTATAGACAGTAAAGTAGGTACTTAATACATCGTCTCTTTTACCCTTACACCCATGAAGTCATGGTATAATTTTAGCAATACTCAGTTCTTATTCGATTGGAAGTAAAGCAATGGAAATGATATGCTTTATTCAAATTGTATTCATTGGCATAACAAATTCGGTCTTATCAACACAAACGTGTTAATATGTATATGAAGTTAGGTTATGAATAATAACGAAACTAGCGCGAGTTCGGTTAATTTCAATTCTTCATACTTGACAACGCACAGGTGACTCGACTCGACTTTTCACGGTCATTACGGAACGCACACGCTCACATTGCTTACGTTGTTGTACCGTGGAAAACTGTAGCCGACGACGCGCGCTACGCTAATGTTATTATCCGCAATAAACTCCAGTTCTAAGGGCACCCGACAACAACGCGCAACGTGCGACCATGACATTAATATTATTAGGGTAAGAGGAGTAATTAGAAAGTTAAAGCCACTGTTGGTATGTTTTGAAAACATATTTGGTCGCCTAATGCTTACGTAATGAATACATACATAAGCCAACTTCTTTATCCCCAAAGGGTTACGCAATTACTTCCATCTCAAATATACCCATTTATAAATTAAATTTTGTTAATTCTGTTTCATGCATTTTTGGAGTTATGTAATACATTGCACATATTCTGTACAATCTTATCATTATACTTATAAGCCGAAATACTTTATCTTAATATCAGCAATGAGCACATAGGTACCTACCACACCTCAAAGATATTGTTTGTTACATATTTAAACATTAGGTAAAACATGATTTCCATGAACTGCTTAACTATTGATTATTTTTAGGAATAGCATTCATAATAAGTAATTTGTTGATAACACATTATTATAAAAAATATATTCGATAAATGCACACAGTTGTCATTCCAAACGTACTAAGATCAATTCATTGGAAATAAAGTGATGTAAATTTTATTTTAAAACCTGATTCACGAGAAGACCGTGACTGGTGTCACGGTTTGTCACTGTGTTTACAATGCATAATGTGATATGTACCTTTATATTTACATAAATCATAAAAGATTATGTTTAGCGCGGAATATAATATTTAGTTACCAATATTGCACTCAATTAATAGGTTTATCGAAATGTTCTATCGAGTCGAGAATATGTGAATATGTTGCATGGCAGCACAAGAACTATGTGCAATAGCCATAGCATGTAAAACAGTTTAAATCTAAATGTGTCTAATGGCACCGGTTACATATAACTGCATATGTGTACAGACTACATTGATTTATATATCCATTTGAACGAGCGCTGATGGTCACCTACACAATAAAGATCCATTAGCCACCGGACACTGGTCACGTTTTTAAATCACTCTACAGTGTATAAAATACGATGTGCAATTTAACTTCATTCAACTACTTAAAACCCATCCCATAGAAAAATATAAATATGTACTCACCCACAAGTGCACATTTCACATATGCACTGCTCTTTCGCCTCCGGTTTCTTGGGCCCCCCAGGCCTCGGCCTGGTCTCATCGATGATAACGGTCTCCTGGATCGTGGTCCTGTCGTCGCGCATTGTTTTTCTGTCATCTATGATGGTCTCGTCATAAACAGTGCGGACGGTGGTATCCTCTCTGGTGTCGGTGATTGCACGATCTACCACGTCATAGTCTCGAACTACATCTTTCGTCGTGTGGACATCGCTCTGTAACATAACAAACCGAATTAATTTTCTTCTCCCTTCGAAAAATAAACACTGTTACACAACTTTAATAAAAAATCACCTACCAAGTTTCTGTAGTCTAACTTGCTCTTATCGACGAAGACGTCCGTCTTAATATTATCGTCTTCTTTAGCATCTTCATACGTCGTAATTTTTCTGGTAATTCCATTTTCAGTTATGTATCGAGTCACTTCAATTTGACTTCTATTTTTTCCAACTTCAAAGGTTTTTCTTGTTGCATCTCCAGTGGTGGATGTTAATACAGTATGTTCTTCAGTATCGATGCCTTCATACAAATCTTTAACGTCTTCATTAATCTTAGTTCCCAGTGTTACTTTTTCTATTCTCTTAAAAGGGTACTTTTTAACAGTTTCAACAATTTCTTTTAAAATTCGATCATCAATATTCCTCTTTATAACGATGTTCTTGTTACTCACAGTAATGTCTTTTTTTGATTGAGAAGATTCTATAATTTTACGTAAATCACTTATTGATGTGAAATCTTTGATGTCTCTTGACGATAAAATAATATTTTCTTCAGTGTCTTGTCGTTTTAAATGATGTTTCGGTGGTTCTGGTCTTCCAAAGGGTGACATTTCTTTTGGTTTTTTAGGTCTATCATCATCCTTTTCATAAGTAAACTTACCGTTCCAAGTTCCAGTACTTCTTTCGTAACTTGTTAAAGTGTCTTTTGTCTCTTGTTTTTCAGTGGTTTCTTTTGTCAGATTACGTTTTTCAGTAGTTGTTGTTTTATCTGTCGTATCCTTAATGCTGGTAAGGGAATCTGTAGTAGTGGAATATATCTTATCATCTGTAGTGCCCTTGATTTTCCGACCAGGCAAATCATCATCTGGTATAAGTTCAGTGATCGCCTTCTTCTTAGTGAAGTCGCCACCATAAACGTTTCTAGTGGCTGCTATTTCTTTCCCGTTCTTATACAAAGCTGATTCTTCGGCGATATAGGAAGAACTTGTAGGAACACCATTTTTACCCGTATCATAATGAGATTCTTTATCCAAAACGTGCCGAGCATATTCATGCTCAGGTTTAATTCCTGTCCCACTGATGTTATGACTTTTTTCGTATGTTGAATGATCTTTACTATCACCCCATTCTCGGTGTGAAGAGTCAACAATTCTTTCCTTGCCATCTATAACTTCAATTACATATGACGACGTTGACGCTTGTTCAGCACTGCTAGTGTTACTTTTTAGAATCTTTGTCGAGAAATTAATGTTCTCTGTATCTTTTACTTGTAGAATGTCACCTACTTTTTTGAGTTCGTTCTGAATTGTGGTATCGTACCCATAAAAATTTGATGAATCTGTTTCATTCACATTACGTCTGCGATCGATTTTGGTGTCTTTGCTGGTGGTTATGTTTTCAACTGTACTTTTGTTGATGGTATCTTGGTAAACGTTTCTTTCATCAGTTGCAATATGTTTTTGATCAGTTGCAATATGTCTGTGATCAGTTTGTATATTTCTCTTATCAGTGTAGTCAGTTCGAGCATCCTTTTGATTAATATAGACATTGCCATCTACAGGATAAACTTTTGAAGAAGTTATTCTTGGTTGGCGAGGATCATCTTTAGATAACAATTGATCTTGAGTTGTTATAGATTGTTGATGCCTAGCATTATCTTTTTCAGAAATAATGCTTTCGTGAGTTGTTATCTGGTTCCCATCTTTAATAAACTTAGAGTCCTCTTTAATAGTCATTTGGCTTGTTGGTTTATGGCCGTCTTTTCCGGTGTCATAGTTAGATTTCATATCATAGTTTTTTATATTGTAAGCGGACTGCGGTTTAATGCCTGTACCACTCACGCTAGCATAAGATTCTTTAGTAGCATTTTCTTGGGCATCGCCCCATTCATGTTTTGAACTATCAATAATACGTTCCTTTCCGTCTACAATTTCCACAACATAGGATGATGACGACGATTTTGTAACATTGCTACTTTTGCTTTCGCTTGTTTGTGATGTGCTGGTAAATTCCTTAGACTTCACATTTTTGTCTAGAGTCCCTTCACCCCCATAGAAGTTTGATGTATTTGACTCAGTTGTTTGAAGCCGTTTAGAAGGTTCAGGAGAGTTGCGGTAAGTAACATTATCGCGTTGGTTAATGTTCTTTCGGTCCATGGTATTACTCGTTTGGCTTACTGTTTTCGATGATTGAGATTGGTTTACCAAATTTTGTCGTTCTGTTTGTAAAAATGAATTCGAAGCATTAGCAACTTGCGAGTGCTTTTTATAAGTGTTGTTGGAGTCGGTGATATTGGCAGCCGTGTTATCTATAAAAGCTGTGTTTAGTGTTTGGTTTGCAGCAGTAGAATCTGCGGTTCTATCAAATTGACTGTGAGTACTGTGACTAGAACCGGAGCGTTGTACAGAGGTGTTTGATGATTGGAATGTTTCACTCTTAGAGCTTTGTTGGTGCGAACTTGAAGATTGCTGAACAGAATTAGAGACGAATTCTCCAGTAACCGCTTGTGTCATGTCGCTCACATTATGCCCATGTGATCTTATTTGAGAGAGATCAGTCATAGATGGTGCTTCCGTAATAATGTAGTGCGGGTGGCTGTTATAGTGTTCAGAAACAGTAGATCCGCTTATAGATGTATGGTCACTTACATCGGTTATCATGAGCGGGTCATCCTCCTCGACCTTAACGTCGATGTATCGAACTTTCTTACCAGAGCTGACTTTTTGTAGTGTGTTACTGCTGCTCTGCTGCACCGACGTGGACTTGCTCGTTTTCTGAACACTGGTCGACGCACTACTACTCGATGATGTCACTTCGGACGACTGTTTAGTCTTTTTATTTTTTATCGTCATTTTGGTCCCACAAATAAATTATAACGTACCGTATCGATTATACCTTATCTTATAAAGGAGATTCTTATATAAACACGATTAAATATTCTTACGTCGAAACTTTATCACATAATAAAAATGAGTAGTCAAACAATTGCCATGTATGTAGAGAGTATATACGAATGGTCGCGAGAGTCGTTCGTGTCGTGTGTCGCAGAGTGCGCGCGCGCTGCTCGCGACGGGCTCGCGGATTCTGACTGAGCGCCAGCGCTAGCGCCCCACACCTTGATGCCGCGGCCCGCGTATCGCCCACCAGACCTTCGCGACACGTAAGCGCGACCGCTTACATCTCACTATGTTGGACTCATACCAAAAATGGCGTAAAATCCTTCAGCACGCTCTTACTTCATACTGGATCTTAGTCACATATTACTTTTAACATAGGTATAAGCCATTTTTATGAATGAACTCAGTGTTTATGCAATTATATTCGTCGTAAATGACCTTGTAAAAAGATCTTGCTGTGAAAAACAATGAATAACAATTATAATTCATAAATATATTATGTACCTACCAGTAACATATACATAAACTTTTAAATTATTAGATTTTCTTATTTAACTTGCCTTCAAAAAACTTACTATAAATATTGACAAGGTTCACGAAAATTAAACGATATACCTACAATTACATACCTAGGTATAATGTGGGCACTCTAAATTTATGATACCTACATAAATATATAAACTCCTACTTTAGCCTAAATCAAATAAACCTGGTCTAATTTTCAAAATATGCAACATGGACCTAACTCAGTTGCATATTTGCTTATTTTATGCCAACTAATGAACATCTAATAACTTCGAAAAGTAAATATAACTAGGTATAATTTATAGAGATCTTTTCGGAATCCATGCTGAAATATTGTTCTGAAATTGCACCGACTCCAAAAATACGGCTAAAACTATCGACAGATTTTTATTCGGTCCACATAGATGAAGGTACATACATAAATAAAAGAAAAACTAATTCAGAACCTCCTCGTTTTTCGAAGTCGGTGAAGTTAAAATGACACAATATAATAAGGTTATTATGACAGCAAAAACTTATCAATACTTAAAGGTAAAAAAATATTATTTATTATTATTTTCCTAAATATCCGAGTGAAGTCGAATCACAACGTATCTCTATAGAAAATAGTTTTTAGATGCGAATAAAAAGTTAAATATAACCTATGTACTGCGCTCCGCTTAACTCCATAATTGGGAAAATAAATACCTAGCTATCCTTATTTTTTTTAACTGACGAAAAATTTCTCAATTTATCTTTATTCAAATTCAAATAATTTATTAATCCATGAAATGTTATATACGTAATTTAGATTCAGTTAAATTTTAACTCTACCGCCAACGTGTATATTTGTTTAATTTTGTGTAGGTATATTGTATAACGAGGCTAATATTTTACAGAGTAATCCGATCGATGTTTTTTTGTATAATCGGCGTTAGTTTAGGGTGTGGTCAGGGGCTAAACACTACAACTTCTGTATTTTAAGCACCGATTTTGACGATTCTTTCACAACAATTTGTAAATTAACAAGAATAAATAAATATACATACACACTCACGCCTGTATTCCCCGAAGTAGGCAGAAGTGTAACTAGTACACCTACCTTTCGCTGAGTTTATTTCCATCCCATGATGTGATAAGGGGCGAGCCTATCGCCATGCCGGGAACAAATCCTGACTCCGGGCTGATAGTAAGCATTCCATGATAGAAAAACCCAATATCACTTTACCCGACCCGGGGATCGAACCCGAAACCTCAACACAGCAGTCGCACCGCGTACGCATTACAACTGCGCCACCGAGGCAGGCAAAAATAAAACCTATTCAAAATCCAAAAAATAATAACTATAAAGTTTAACTTAACAACAACACTTTTTTACTTTTAACAAAACTTAGATACCGACTTCAATGTACAGCAATAGCATGTAAATTCCAACACAATAACACAATCGCGACAAGAATACTGTTGTCCGTTGAGGAGATTTTTTTTTTTCTCCGTGCTCTGTCATTAGTTCTTAACCAAATTTATAAGGGACCACATCGCAGCTAAACTCTATCGAGTGAAATTGTTTCCTACAAAATCGGTCCACAATTGGCGGTGAAATCGATGTACATACATAAAAAAACAAAAAATAAATAAATTTAAAACGCGCCGAATTGAGAATCTCCTCCTTTTTTGAAGTCGGTAAAAAATTAATCAACTTTTCCGTCGGTGCTATCAATCATTAACTAATAAACTACAATAGCAGCTACTCAAAATTAGTTAACCTTTTTTTAAGCATTTTTAGTTTATTGAGCCGGGTTTTTAAAGTATTATCATTAACAATGAACCCTAAATCAAGACCTAGATATTATCGAGTACAACACTAAGAAATTCGATGAGACACACATAAGGCAGTATTAGCATAGCGTTTTGGTGCAGTACAACCTCCAGATTCAACCACTTGGATCAACAAGTTTAAATGCGCTTTGGTAGTTACTGCAATCGCTGTGACCTGATTTTGAGTAAGTACCAGTAACTATAAGTAGGAAATACTGGGGTATTCTCTAACAGGTAAATAACGTATTTACTGGTTAGATATAACTATTATTCAAAGGCTAAGTACCTTTATGATCATCGGTTAGGTTCGGTGTTTACGATATAATACGAATGCAACGAATGTCCGGCCATCTGTGATTGATTTCTCCGCTTTTGATGAAATAATTTCATTGGATAGAGTTTACTGTGGTCCCATATAAATTTGGTTAATATCTGATAATAGACTACAGAGTAATAAAAATATTAAACTCCTCAACGTATAGTCGATTATTTATTTTGTTAAAACTTATTTTATTGGCATAAACGAAGATTACTGAAGCTCAATTTACATCGTAGTAGTATACCTATAGTGTAAGTGTTATTAGAGCGTAAGTGGGCCACCACTAACCTTACCTGAACTTTATTTTTCATAGCATATGTCAGCAAACAAGCAAGGAGGTGACCTGATGGTAAGTGATCTCAACCTCCCGTGTACGCTCACAATACCATAAAAATCATAGGCGCGTTGCCGCCCTTAAAGGAAAGGGATAATTAAGAGATTGGGAAGGGGATGGGGATATGGGCATCCGGATATCTCATTCACCGTTCGAAACGCAGCAGCAAGCCGCTACTTTACGTTGGTTTTCTGTAAGACAGTGGTAAGGTCCCGGTCCAAACGGCCCATGCATGCTATAGACATAACTGTTTACAGCGTGCCTCTGCCACTCAAAGCGTATGTACTTTGCTGATTAACAGACGAAGCAATGGCGGACAACGCCAGGTAGAATGAAAATACAGTCGAATTAAGAACCTCCTCCTTTTTTTAAGTCGGTTATAAAGAGTATACTTAACTAATTATCTATTCTATTCTATTTTTAGATTATGGCCCCATCGATTTTCGATGATTTCGCCAATGTTAAGTATTAGCAATATGTAAAAATAAAGATCAAATAAAGATGAAGACCTTTAAAAAGATGCTCAATTGTTCTAACTAATTATCGTGTCCCAAGTCAATTCATGTTGTCATACTGACATATGACAGCCTCCGTGGCGCAGCGGGCGAGTAGCCGGCTGTGAAACGAAAAGCCGCAGTTTCGATCCCCGCACCTAGACAAATGTTTGTGTGATCCCCCAATATTTGTTTCGAGTCTGGGTTTTGCGAGACCGAAAGTCTCTCGTAGTTCCTGATACCCACGACACTTCATATCTTACTGTGGTGTGAGGACTATGTATTGGATGTATTTATTTGTGCACTTGTTTTAGCCCGCAGCTCTGCTTACGTGATTAGATATATTGGTTCAGTACTTGTGAAAATTACGGTGCACAACAAAATATCTTTATGATTTTATTATTGTAAGTAATTATTTAAATAACATAATTAACGAAAATAAAAATGTAACTAATCACTTCGGTGGCATAATCATGGTATTGTTTTTCCAATTGTTCTAGACATAATTTAATCAAAATACTAATTAATACGTAAGTAACAATAATTAAGCTAATAACTTCGTTAGTCTAATGTACAGACTATTATTTTTCGAACTGAATTTTACTCCGGATTAACGCGGCGACAGAGTCAGACTCTACCACATTTATTAAATGAAGGAAACACCACTGGAGCAAAGTGGATGTACCTGTATCTCTGGCTATCCACGAATGACGTAAACTACTAAGTGGTGGAAGTGGTAGACCCAAGCTGTAGACATTTTTTCTACAGCACGAATGGTCTACTAGCTTGACCGTGGAAGTACACCTGTCTCACAGAAAACCGACATTAATTAGCAGCTTGCTGTTGCTTTTCGTACGGGGAGTGGGGTTTCCGGTAGCCCAAATCTCTTCTCCTCCCATTTTCCCACCGATTCCTTCTCTTTAAGGCCGGCAATTCACCCATAATTGTGGTTTTGTGGATGTTCAAAAACGGTGGAGATCACATACCATAAGTTGACCCACTTATTCGGCCTCTGCTATAAAAAAAATGGTCCTCGTATGCGATGCCGAAGCCATTTCTGTCACCAAGCAGCAGTGTATAAGCACTGTTGTTTGTTTGAAGGACATAGAAGCCAGTTAAATTACTGTGCATTATGAGACAACTTACATTTCAAGTTGACGAGTGCATTGCAGCGTCATGCTTTACTTTGTATTTCAAAGTTCTGGATGGTTCTGTTTCTGTTTATGGACAGGCGAGCGACAGCGTCTCGCGTTCAGGTTATAAATAATAAAAAAATCAAAAACCTAAAAAACTTTTTTTAATATTTGCTCTCGACACTTATTCCTACTTTGAACCATAGATTTCATTCATGACTTTAGTGAAATTTATCGAATCGACAAAGTCAAGATAGTCTGCGATGTGGGTTGTGCAAGGCCCGGTTGTCGTTGACTATACAAGGCAGTGGTGGGCGAAGTTGTTTTTAGTCATGCGCCCACGACGTGATTGTCTTGCCTGTACGCCCCGGTGTATGCAACTCGCACAAATAAGTCTATTAATCTTGGTTTGCACTATAAACAACATTGATATTATTGACTATAGTCACTTCGAAGTTATAATTTTTTTGTTCAAATATAAAAATAACATAAATATAAGCCCACGTATTTATCCCCGAAGGGGTAGGCAGAAAAGTAACTAGTAGACCCTCGTTTTCATGAGCTTATTTCAGTCCTATTATGTTATAGGGGCAAGCTTATCGCCAGCCCTTAATCTCGGCCCTTAGAGATTTCGAGACGTTGCAAACATTTTTTTTTATTTAAATATTTTTTTCCCAGCGGGGTTGACGTCAGACAGGCGGCCGGATGTAAAAACTTCAAACTAAACCACCACAGTTTCCCACTCACAGTGGGGTCGGCGAAACATGCTTTTTAACAGATGTTAGGTACAGAAAGATTTGGCTTGTAGTTTTTACGACCGGCCGCATACGTCAACCCCTCTGGGGAGAATATCTTTATCTAAGTAACAACATTAATTTTTCATATTGTTTCCAATGGCTTAATAATTTATTATAAAAATAATATGTTGCGTATTTCGATACATTAAAATCCAACATAAACAATTGTTTTTAATGAATTCTAAAATCAGTCTTACCTAAAATAAATATGTTTAATAGCACGTACACAAACAACCTGACGGCGACAAGCCTTAATTTAATAATGCATGAATTCTTTCTAAGTAGTCTGTGAATGCATGCTAATGCAGAATACCAACAGTATGTAAGTAATAAAAATTAATTTCAAAATATTTCCAACCGTTTAAATATCCGAGAACATTTATATCAATATCGTAATTTGATTCGAGCAAGTATAATAATTATTTTCTTTGTAAAGTGAAAGTTGTTTCAGAAATACCGACCAAGTAGAATATTAAATGCATGGGACAAAATCCCTATTATACACACCCTTTAGCTTCGGAACTCCCGCCATTTTTGTATGGAATAGCCAAGGGAAGGGAAGAATAATCTATAAAGTTTAATTCCATAAAATTACTGCACCATCTCTATAAGTACTAGGTGCCAGTACTTTACTTACTACTACTGATTTAACAATTTTTTTTCATATTTCGAACAAACAGACATGATAAGAGTTATCCACATGACAATGCAAATGCAATGAAAAAGTCGTAGGAAAAAGTAGCCAAGCAACGACATCTGGGAACAAGTTATAAACAAATGAAAACATCAAATAAGCGCCATCTGCATTTTTTGACACAAATATTTGTAACAATAATTATAATCTAACTGACCAGAACATTTTATTATGACCATCCTGTTCAAGAAACTGACAACCGCTAGATGGCTCTAGTAAACCCAAAAGTCGATAACTAACAATCCTGTGCGTCACATCACTGCGCAATCAAGCACGGAAATAAAATAACAGCTGTTCTACAATATTCGCTCGGGCAACTCAGGCAGCAGCTGTACCACGCAGCCGTTTTCCTTGGAATCGCGTTTGTTTGTACGTTGCATTGCTTTCTCAATTCTCATTGTTGAACGACTCGCCGTGTGGCCTGGACTGTTCTTTTATCCATTTTTCAACGTTGATTGCTGTCGCAACAGTTTCAGTATTGGCGTTTGAAGTGTGTGAATCATAATATATCGGTACCTACTCTACGTCGCGTCGGCGTTATGTTTACGAAAATTCACAGTTCGTTGTTATTGTGACTTTGTTGAAATGACTCGTGAATACGTGGACCGCGAGAAGAGTTCCGCAGTGTTATGTTAATAGAATCTCTTTTAGATAGTGACTTTTGCAAAATTAGTTCTTGACAATGTCTAACACGGTTCCGACGAGTTCCGCGCTGAGGGCTTTGGCCTTAGAGTACAAGAGTCTCCAGGAAGAGCCCGTGGAGGGGTTTCGAGTGAAGTTATTGGGAGAGGACAATCTTTTTGAATGGGAAGTTGCAATCTTTGGACCGCCGGACACGCTCTACCAGGGTGGATATTTCAAGGTGAGTGTTAATTTTTTTGTAGGTAAAGAACACAAAGAGCAATCTTTATGCTCTTTGTCACCTTATAGACCAAAAACATGATGAGATGAACGAGTGCGTATAGTTACTATAAAAATTGTAGTCGTGACACTCGCGGCTGCTCGCGGCCTATCTCAGACGCAATAACTCTGGCAGCGCCTGTTACACACGCGCACAATACTGAATATAGAACAATTTAGCTACTCAAAACATTGTGGCAATTATAGTTAAATATGCTATTTTAACACAGACTACAACACAGAATTGTGTGGTAGGTATGGTGGTGATGAAGAAATAATTATTTCAAATAGTAATTCCAGACACATTGTAATAAATTGAACTTGCTTACATCATTCCCAGAATCTACTTTAGAAAACAAATATATTTAACAAAGTATCATAGATTACATTGATATACATAATTTGTTAAAAGTGTAGTTTAATGTGGCACAAACTAAATTGATCTGCCTGAAGTTAGTCACTTCATCTTCCTCTAAGCTATGCATTATGCCTCTTATCATTCATTAGACTCTAAAAACAATATCTATGACCCTAATTGTAATTAACTTGAGGTCAGCCAAGTAAAATTGTTCATATTGTACATACATTGATTCTCTTTCTAACCAGAACCCTTATAGGTTCACTATGTTGTCAAGATCCTTTTTTTTCAGAGGAATGTGTAGAAATATCACGTTAACATTAATACGAAATGCTATGTAGACCTTCATAAAGTAAAAATCTCAAGTTTCTAAGTCAACAAAAGATATTGCCATTTAGGTCAAATTTTTTACATGTTTTTATATTATAGCAGTGATAGCTCAGTGGGGAGTGGTATGGACAGTTGAGACGAAAGTCGCAAGTTCGAAACCAGCCCCAAGTGCATACACCTCTGACTTTTCTAAGTTATGTGTGTATTAATTGTTAATTATCACCTGCTTTAATGGTGAAGGAAACATCATGAGGAAACCTGCATACCTGAGAATTTCTTCATAAGAATTTCGAAGGTATGTGAAGTCTACCAAGCCGCATTAGGCCAGCGTGGTGGACTAAGGCCTAACCCCTCTCATTCAGTAGAGGAGGCCCGTGCCCAGCAGTGGGACGTATATAATACAGGGCTAGTATTATTGTTTTTATATTTCACATATACTATAAATTTGTTTATGAGAAAGCCTCCAGCATAAATTCAGCTTATATACATTTATAAAAGTGTGATATTTAAATATAATACTTGCAAACTCACACATCAAATCTTATTCTTATTCTTAAAAAATCATTAAATTTAAATACCATATGTAATTATAACAAGAAAGCTACAAAATTAAAGTTTATCTCTAAAATATTACTTGTTTTTAAATTCCTGTTTTAAATTAAAACTCATGTGATTACCAACTGAAATTGCAATCCAATTTGTCAACCATTGATAGTGATAGCAAAGCATCAAAAATCTCTTGGCAAATGATAATACAAAGTTGTTTTTGTGACTACACATTCACAATGTCCAAATTTGAAACGCAAATCAGTTTATAATCATTATTTAATGCAATGGAAACAGAATCTACAAATAAGTATAATATCATGATGTGTAAACAATAAACATTTCATCATCTCTTGGGGGGTAGTGGCAGCATAGTAAAGCGGAGAACCTCGAGGTCCTGGGTTCAATTCCCAGATTGGGAAATCACAATTTGTTTTTGAGTTTTTGATTATAAAGATCACACATGAATTACCCTAGATTGGAATTTGTGCCCAGCATGGGGATAAAGGTGTGAGCTTATGTTATACATGTAAACATTTTATAGTAAAGAACCATCCCAGGGCACGAATTCTCATGTTTATATATTAGATATCACATTCATGCATTCTAAAACAATATTTATTCTGACCTTTTTTTGTCCAACATTCATGAGTAGTAGAAAACAACACTAACAAAATAGGTATACCTGTTTTATTATTTACATTGTTTTTATTATTTCATATATCCGAATGGGTACATACAACGTACATGATTAAAATGTTATATTATATAGGTACATGCAAGCACTTATGTTATTTAACCTTATTAAAACCATTTTGACTTTAATATTTTGTTTGGATTGTGTTTTAATATTCAGGCATACCTACTTACTATTACTATACTTATTATTACTATTTATGGCCTGTTTCACAATGTGCAAGTATATGTTATACAACAGATAAAATACATTTAAGAACAAAATACAAAACTAGCATAGAAGCAAACAAGAATAGTTACATTGATATAAAACTAATTTATACGGATTTCATCACGGTTTAAATGTATTATTAACTTTTCGAGACAACCTACACCTCAGTTTATACCGTGACCATGAAGGCTGAAAACCTTTTGAAATGTCGGAACTAAATTAAAATTTTACCATGATAAATTCCATATAAATTAGTTTTATTTCAAGAATATTTATTGTCTTAATGGCACTTTCTAAATTGACTATATAATACATTATTGGGGCATGGTCGTAGCTAGGTAGGGGCAAGAGTGGGGTCTTGCCCACCCAAGAAATCTTATTGACCCCCCTTAAAATCGTAGCCTACAATTTTGGCTCAACTAGGTAGGGGCAAAGGTGGGCACCGGCCAAAGACAGATTGATATTTTATTATTTTGCTTTCTTATGTTCAATTTGATAAGTAAGGTTTGCTTGAAAAGTGTTAAACAAATGTTGGTTAAACAAATTTTTTGAAGTTAAAGTTATTGTGACAAGGTGAACCATTGCATGTTACAATAACCAACAGATGGTGCAATCCATACTTAACATACCTAATTTTATTGTCAATAACTTCTGATGTTAAATTTGTTAAAAATGTCACTACATTTTTAACAAATGTAACATCAGAAGTACCTATAATACCTATATGTAAATATTTATCATTTCAATATATATATTTTTGTTACAGGCACATATGAAATTCCCTCCGGATTATCCATATTCACCGCCTACCATTAGATTTCTAACAAAAGTGTGGCATCCAAATGTTTATGAGGTAAGTTAAAAAATATTTTTTTTTTTCTACTTGGTATCCAACTGAATTATTGAATCGAATATTTTTAATGCACTTCTATATTTCTAATCGATCGAAAAACCTAGTTTAGATAGTATAAATAGTTACATTATGTTTTCCCCTCCAATAATGCAGTAACGTGATTTTTTTATATTAAAAAAACCCCATACGATATTGTTTCATGAATACCTAAACAAAATATGTATATTATTTCAGGCAGTGAAAATACATAATATAGTGTGTTGATATTGTGATAAAATCGCCTTTTTCAGATTATTTCACCTTTGGACGACCATTCATTGTATTTAACCCTATCGTAATATTTACAAATAAACATAAGACATACAGTCTATCTTGGTAGATTGTCTTTTAGGGTCATCGATAAAATATCGTGAATTATCTATTCACGCTATTTTAAACTCTTATTTTAGATGTGATTTAGTTCATTATCAATTCATCAATAAAAGTTGCTCGAACATTTTGCTATTTAGTGTACACGGGCCCTTATTCAGTAATAAGCAGGTCACATTTAAAAGAAATCGAACCCAGTTATCACATTTTACTATCCAAACATTGATACATCGTTCAAAAATAACAGTCGCAAATATCGATATTTAAAAAAAACTATATTTTAATAACAGCCCTAACGTAATGTGTTCAGAACTGAAACAAGTCTGCAGTGTTATTATAAAATATGTACATAATTCAAATATATTTTATTTACTAAGTTAGTACTAGAAGTTTCTTGAATGCCAACTTACACATGGATAACTCGGTAAAAGATTCCTTATGGATTTGATTAAAATTTAAGTTGCTTAATACACATTTAGGTAACTAACCTATGTTTTATGTAACTTGCATGCAATGAGTACCTACTTGTTTTTGTCCATAATGCCTGGAAGGAGCGAATGATCACTGGAAGTGAGCGAAGTGTAAGACGACAGGTGATATGGTTAAAGAAAAACTTTTTAACAAAAATAAAGAGTTTTTATTGCCGTGTTTTAAGTGAAAGAATCATCGACTTAAACAATATAAGGATTCGAAATATACAACGTGTTATAGAAAGGGGCGGGCAAATTTAAGCAATGTATAGTGTGGGTATAAGTATTTTATCTCCCATAGTACCAAATCCGATTGCTTTGCTAGGACAATCATTATGGAATTTTCTTTTTTATCGAATGAGTAACATGTCGATATCGACTTTCAACTTTGAACAACACTAAATTATAAACAATGATACTATAGACCTCCTTTCATTTAATTATTTTATAATTAAAAAATCATTAAAGAGTTGTCAAATGTCAATACTTATTTGACGCAGTCAGTTCGGCAATTTGTGATTTTTAGAAGTATAATTGATTACGAGTTCATATTATGTTGTATTTGACTAAAAAAAACAAGTAACAAGTATTATGTATTGGTACTTTGTGTTGGTGTAACTGATAACAGCTTTTAAGAGGATTGTCGACTGTATTAAGCCAAATTCATAGATGGAAGACCCGAGAATGAAGTCTTTAAAATGCTTCTAGAGGATGGTACCAATATCGTCTTCAGCACACAATCTCTTTCAGGTGTTAATTTGTGTTTAAATTACAAGTTACGTACGTATGTCCGTAGAATTACGTACATCTTATTCAAGTTTATTAAAAAGTGAGTGTCGTTCATAATAATTATTAATAGTGATGTCATCAATCTTATCGATCTTTATAAACGAGTGATTAAAATTAACGTGAAATTTTTGGATGTCTTGGTTTTGAAAAGATCCGGTACATAAGTACGAATTGTAAGGTGTATGTAATTGCCCTAAAATATGACGACACCTTTCTGTAACACGTTGTATATGCGTAAGTCGAGGGATACCAGATGAATACAAATTTCCCCATTTTTAACCATCTTATAAAAAGATGTTCTGAATTGGGCCTGTATATATTGAATAAGTATTTAGAAAGTACTTAGTTCAAGTAATTGTTTTTCGTAATTGTGAAGTATGTTAAATAGGAAGACGTGTAGTAACTATGCCATATGAAAGTTTATGACAAAAGATGTAACTAGTAGATAATGGCTTATCCAAAATATACATATTTCAAATATTCATTGGTATATTACTACATTAAATGCTACACATACAGAGCTTGCAAAATTACGGATTTGCCAATTACGTAACTACGAAGCTATTACGAAAAGTCAGTAATGTCAACATTATTTTGTAGATACCCACATGACAATATACTATAAAATAAAAATATAGTGTACAGAACAAAATCTAATCTTTATAACTTTTTAACCCAAGCAAAAAGGGGAGATTCTCAATTAGAGCCATTTCTTTATGTATGATCACGCACGTGTCAGAACCAATTATAGCGTAACATTTGTTCACTTATAAGTAATATTTTTTGGCCGCGGCTTCGCCCATGTAGCAGCTTTGGTTAAAGCTACCTGGTTTCGATGTATCATTTGTGTCTACTGGGTGTTCCAGATATCAATTTTCATGTCAATCTGAATTAAAACGAAGAAAACAAAAGTTGGCCACTTTTTTCAATCCTAACATCCGGTATACCATTTATGCCTACAGGGCATCCCAGATATAGATTTTGTAGTTAAAACGAAATGACGGTACTTAATTCTAGCATTCGGTCTAGCAGACTCACTTCTACAATTATAATAATAGTACGGAAGTATGGATTTCATGAAAATAGTTTTCAATAGCATAGAATTTTAATGATGATTGGCAATAGAGTTAATATCTGAGGGATATTTGGTAAAAAATTACAATATAATATAACTTATGTTACTTATGGCTACGAAGCTTTCTAGTGGTGAAATAATTTTTTGAAACGGATCCGTAGTTCTAGAGAATACTCCTCACATTGACTACAAATACGATGGGTATCTAGACCACAAATCGCAATAATATATAGCCTATGTTACTCAGTAATAGTGCAGCTTCTTATTAGTGAAAGAATTTTAAAATCGGCTCAGTAATTCCTTAGGTTGCCCTCTACATACAAACAAACAAATATTTCCTTATTATATGATAGGGTAGACAACTATTCACAAGTAAGGGGCAAAAAGTTCCCAAACTCCTGTTTTAAAGTGTGTTTATTAGTAACAAACGTTCATAAACACAATACATACACACACACCCACCCACTCATTAGGGAAAATTACGCATTTATTTTTTGGCAACACATACACTTTTATTTGAGGATTTCCTCAAGATTCCTTTCTGAGGGTGTCCTCCTTTTTTTAAGTCTTATCAAATAACATTGGTGTACAAATTATGAAGTTTAAATCTTCATCCCCGATTGCACTGCACCCCCTTACAGGGGGATTTTCTTCGAAGTTAAAATGGGGCCCACTTTGAGCTGCACTCGTTCGTATAAAAAAAAGGATCACCCAAATCGATCCACATTTAGCGGAGTTATTCGTGGTTATCCATACAAAAAAAAACACGTCGAATTAAGAACCTCCTTCGTTTTTTTTCATCTCTTAAACAAAGTACCTACCTACTAAAATCTTGAGCCTTGGTAATTTAACATTGAACACGACACAACTATAAATTTATTTTACAACACAATTAGGCTTAGGCTTCCTATCGTTTACAACTTCCCGTTGCCTAACGATGTCCGCACTCTGCAGAAATAGAACATAACATTGTACTTTCTGTAAGATGCACAGTAAATCATCAAATCCCATCAACATCTAGGTATCCGATACGCAGACTCATGTAGTAAACATGATGAATAACACTACCACTTTACTAATGTAAACAAAATATATACCTACTACTATATTTTTGCCAAACATGGTAGATAATTATAAGCAATACTAACCATGGAGGTCATGCTAATCCAATACGTAGGTATCACTCCTATGGTTGCATAGTAATATAAAGTAAATGAGCTAGTCTAATTCCAATTAAATATTGTAAAACTTTTATGCTTTCAATAATAAGTGTAAACTAGTTTTGAAAAAAGCAACACTGGAATTTTTTGCCCGTTCTTCTCAAGCGAAACAGCTTTCCGAACTGGCGGTAGAGTTTTAACGGAATCTAAATATGTAATGTACTTATAACATTTTATAGATTTAGTTAATATATATTTTTAATTTGAATACTTACTTATAAAATGAGTAACTTAGGTGTCCATTAAATATTTAAAGATCTGTGAGATACAGTGCGACATCTGTAAGTTGTGAGATAAGTGGCGCTATTGACTCACATTGGGTGATTTTCAGTTTTGACAGCTTTTGCCAGGTTATTCTATCAATTCCCCCCTTATCGCATCATGGAACGGAAAAGACCTCGGCGAAATGTTGCAGTACTGTTTACATCTCCGGGGATTAAGGCGTGAGTGCGTATAAAAAAATTAATGTAATTCTAAAGAGACCAAAACTAGAAAGACCATTATAGATCAAGCCACTACCTTTTATAAAGACCTATACAAAAGAAGGAAGGCCGAAAATGAAATAAGCGACAAAATAAATAAAGATACTAACTTAAACATAATTATTCCAATAGACGAAAAAGAAGTATGTATACGATAAAATAACTAAAAGTCCAGGTCCGGATGGGATTACTAATGACGCTCTCAAAATACCTAACAGGACCTGAGAGGCTAGGACATGTCATCGACAACAATTTCTATGAGATTTTAATACAGCGCCTCTATCGTACGTAAAAGAAACTAATATATATGGAATATAGACCAATGATATTTAAGGAATTATCTATCGAGCCCTCGATACCTTTACATTACGATTTCGATAGTTTTCCGTACTAGCCCCTCTGTTCTATTCAGTCACCTTACAAAGCTATTTAATATGACAATAGATTCAGAACTGTATCGACATAATAGTGTACGTCAGACATTATATTTATATATAAAAAACGCAACCTATTGGATATATGGAAATATAGACCAAAAAGTTTAATAGCAAGCATCTACAATCTCTTTGCATCTATAATATTAAAACACCTAGCAAAAGAAATAAATGCGGCTCAACCGATTGAGCAGGCAGGTTTTGGTTCAGGCGGGTTCAGGCTTTAGCATAATTGACCATATTAGAATTAAAATATAATATTACAGTTAGTTATAAGAGTTTAATACATCACTATATCTAACTTTTATTGACTACAGCAAAGCTTTCGACAGTATTAGTCATATCTCCATCTGGAAGGCACTGAAACTATCTAACATTCAAAAATATATTAATTTATTGAAAAAGTAAAAGTTTTACCGTGTAAAAGCAGAGTAAAACTTTGAACAAAAGATGAAACAAGACTAGAAACAGGAGTAAGACAAGGAGACCACCTACCCCCTTTGGGTGACCAAATTATTAATTGCTGTACTGGAAAATATTTTTAGAAACCTAGACTGGAGAAATAAAAGCATAAGAATAAAAGATAGTTATTTAAGTCATCTTAGATTTGCAGATAATATAGGGTGTTAGCGGAAACATCTAAGGAGTTAGAGGTATTAGATCAAGAAAGTGCGAAAGTAGGCCTAAAGATGACAAACAATACTAAACTTATGACTAACAGCCTTAAAAATCTATTAATTAAGTAGGAAACAACATAGAATATGTGAACAGCTATATTAATTTAGGCAAACAAATATCATTCAGCCATTCAAATAACGAAGAAGAAATTCAAAGAAGATTAAATATAACTTGGAGATATTTGATCTCAAAGTGATTTTAAAAGGTTAATTATACTTTAAATATACTTATAAAATAATTATTGGAACTTGTCTTGTGCCTTGTTTAATATATGTCAAATATGGAACTTTACACACAATATGAAGCAAAATTAGAACACAGCATTAGAAAGAAGCATATGTACTAATTCACATAATAAAAAACTAGTTAATTAGACAAAGAACTAGGTTAAATATTGATTTGATTTGAAACGTATGCACTAACAAAAGCCTTTAAACCAAAATTGCAGTGGGCCAATGCGTATGTATGTATGTACAAAACAAAATTAAACACAGAACCCTACCCTATTGTTTTTTTTTTAACATTCTATTAGCTTTACTATAGACCTGTGAGTATTTATCACAATATCAATATTAATGTATAAAGTAAGGTATATATAAGGTAGATACTTAAAAAATCCCAATCATTAAAAGACGATCAATCAATATTTCTTGAAATAAAATGATTACGTTGAAATGATATAAAAATAATTGTTGATGTAATTCAATTAGTTTATCCTTCAATATAAGTAGCTCAATAATTTCGTGGAGTAGGTATCTAGGCGATAGCAATATAGACACGATAGGGTGAAGAATTTTAATTAAACAGCTCGTTCATTTAAAATAGTGCACTTCATAATTATTGTACTTTATATGAATTATTGGGCCACTGTTTCATAATAAACTGAAATAACCTAGGCAAATAATATTGGTAACTTATAGCTTTTGCTCACGACTCCGCCCGCGTGTATGTCTTTTTCCAGACAAAATTTATTTTTCCAGGACTAAAAGCCCTAGCCCTATGTCCTTCCCGTGGATATAACTTACCTTCTTCCCAAATTTCATTAAAATCCGTTCAGCCGTTTAACCGTGAAAACCTAAAAGACACTCGGACAGTTACTTTCGCATTTATACTATTAGTATGGATAATATTAGTATAGATAATATGAATTAGTATTATTGACAGCCTCCGTAGCGCAGTGGGCGATTACTTGGCTGTGAAGCAAGAGGCCGCGGGTTCGATTCCTGCACCTAGACAAATGTTTGTGTGATCAACAAATATTTATTTCGGGTCTGGGTGTTTTCTTTCTAGAGGGGTTGACGTCAGGTAGGTGGCCGGTCGTAATTACTACAAGCCAAATCTTTCTGTAACACGTGTTAAAATCATGTTGCGCCGACCCCACTGCGAATGCGAGAGGTATAAACTAAATAAAGGCAGGTGCAAGAAATATAATATGGATTAGTATAACTAAACTACTAGCAGCCAATAAAGTACACCAATAATTGAAACAATACAGTTATAACCTTTAAATTAAATTAAGTTACAAAAGGCGGACTTATCTATTAAATGTGGGTGTACTGATTACACCTCTGCCTACCCCTTCGAGGATTACAGAAGGTGAGTGCATATGTATGTCTATAATATGTCTTAGAAATCTCATGTTTCAATAGGTTTAGGAATTCTGTGCCGCTTCTATGCAAATCATGGGACCTTTCAGTTTCACAACACGGACATTCACTAGGAGCGAGGATATAACACACGTTCTCCCGTTTTACAAACTAAATCAGCTCAAGGAGGCTGTCAAAGTAATCCAGAAGACAAGATTTCATGGACGTTTTATAAATGCAGTTTTTATTTATCTTTTATTAGCTTGACTGACGAAACGAGGAGATCGCTCGCCTGATGATAAGCGCAACGCCTGCCCATAAACAGAAGCAACACCACACAGAACTATGAATTAGAAAGAACTGCATGGCATTGGACAGCGCTCGTCCCCCGAGATATAATGTTAAATCTCATAATGCCCAGTCATTTCACTGGCTTCCATGACCTTCAAACCGTCCACACTGCTGTTTGGCGGCAGAAAAAGACAAAGCGGTAGTACCAACCCAGGGCCTTTTGCATACGACAGACCTATCACCTTTTAAAGTGGTTTTAAAGTTTTCACGCATAACGCAAATGCGCCTCAATGTTTTACGCAAGGATAGGCATCGGTGCGTTGCGTCGTTCGCACATACAAGACCTCGCTGAACAGTGAACAGTTCGAGGTGACTGTACATTTAAACGAATATTTCCCTCCGAGGCATGGAGCTATGTCCGCATATCAATTATCACAATAGGTTTAAAACTCGAATGCTTACAGGGAAAAACGTCAAACAATAGCAATTGTTGGTACAACGCAAACCTAAATAATACATTTCACAAATCATTTTATAACTAGTCAGGCTGTTTAGAAGTCAAATTGCGTCACATAACGCGGGAGTTTGACAGCTCAGATGGGGGTACTAGTTGAGAGTAAGCGAGATGGTAATATTGAGTTACGGTCAATTGACCACAACTTAGTGGTACAA
Source organism: Mimas tiliae (assembly GCA_905332985.1). Classification (NCBI taxonomy): domain Eukaryota; kingdom Metazoa; phylum Arthropoda; class Insecta; order Lepidoptera; family Sphingidae; genus Mimas; species Mimas tiliae. The sequence goes on along the minus strand of HG995256.1, from coordinate 8,144,681 downwards.
TTTTTGTTCTTTTTATTGCATAGGCCAGCAAACGAGCAATTGGGTCACCTGATGGTAAGTGATCTCTACCGCCCATGTACGCCCACAATACCAAAAGTCATGGGCGCGTTGCCAACCTTAAAGGGATTGGGAAGGGGAGGGGGATTTGGGCCTCTGGATATCTCACTCACCGAAAACGAAACGCAGCAGCTCGCTGCTACTTTACGTCGGTTTTCTGTGAGACAGTGGTAACGAACCCGACGAGCTGCCCATTCATGCTGTAAAAAAAACTGTCCACAGCGTGGCTCTACCACTAGTAAAAAAATCTATGTAACGCGCAACTTGTCTAGTAGTATTAAAGTCTTTTGTTAGGACTATATGGCCTATATGGCGCAGTTGTAATGCGTACGCGTACTTTACCCGACCTCAGGTCTCGGGTTCGATCCCCGGGTCGAGTAAAAGTAATATTGGGTTTTTCTATTACGAAATGCTCAGTATTAGCCCGGAGTCCGGAATTTGCGCCCGGTATGGCGATAGGCTCGCCCCCTATCACATCATGGGACGGATATACGCTCGGCGGAATGTGGGTGTACTGGTTACACTCTGCAATCTGCATACCCCCTTTGGGGATTACAAGCGTGAGTGCATATATATGTAAAAACATACGAGTTTATGTTGACCACCAACATCCCAACCTCACCTGCATGTAGTACACTCGGCTGACGGACGAGGCAATGGTGAAACTTAAATTAAACCAATTACCAAATCCACCGTCAAATCAGAAGGAAAAGTAGAAAGAAAAGAAAAGTCTGAGAAGGCGGACTCTGGTATTAAGCCGGGATAACGCCAGGCAGAAAGAATAAAGTTTGTTTTTAAAATATAAGTTTTGTTTGCACCTTAAACATGTTAGTATGGCTAAAGCATTTGAGTAAATAACTTACCTATGTGGCCAACTGCAAAATCAAAAAATACTTTCGACTTTGTATATAGTGTGTTCAACTTTGTATCATAACAAGGCCAATATTAATTGGAAATCGTAAGTCATGTGTACAAGGTTAATGTCAATGCATTTAACTTGGTGCCATACAAAAATATATTATGTCACTTTTTCATAGTGAGCTAATTTGGGTTCTGGAATTTCGCCATTTGATTTGGGCAGAATGATCAGTACCATGACGGAAACCAAATTTTGAAAAAAGATGTAGAAATACATACTTGAAATCAAAACTCTAGCAGTATCATACCCATATAATGTTGTATTTTGGCGCTAATAAATGAATGAAGCTCCATTTGCACGGGTAGAGTTTCTCGTATGACATTTATACGTGAATATAACAGAAAACTTTGGTTTACAAGGCCGCATCATACGATTCTGGTTGTCAGTCGATGACTCGATCTCGTAACAAGATTCTTCTGTTATATTCTCGCCTCTGCCGTGTGATAAACTCCTCGCTTCCGTGTGAATGGAACCTTAACCAGAAAACCATTATAATAACAAAACATTAAAGAAAACTAAAAATCAAACTGTACCAAATGTATTCGATATCACATCCGACTATCCCTGTGACGCATATCTTTGCCACGCATATCTTTTTCGTGACTCAACCACACATCGATTAAACTCCCAAGAAATGTGCCGATTAATAGAATTATGAACTTCAAAGTTTACATTGTCAGCTTATATTGAACCAAAGCATGCATACATAATCTCACGCCTGTGTCCCCGAAGGACAGAGGTGCAACTAGTGCTGTAACCAGTAGTCCACGGTTCACCAAGCTTATTTCTGCCCCATGATGTGATGGAGCGCTAGCCTACCGCTATATCTGAGAAAAATTCTAATCCTGGGCAACGCATATGTGATTTTTTAAATCGAAAATTCATACACAAATTGTGATGCCCGACTTGGGATTTGATCGAAACACCTTACGGTTTCTCAGCGTAAGTAGGCAGACAATGAGGCAACCATTGCATTACATATACATTTTAAACAACTTTAAAATAAAATATACAAAATATGTTAAGTATAGGTTCGAAATATGCGTAAAACAGACCGGCCTTAAATGGCTACACACTACACGATTTGTTGGGCAGCTACGAGAGCCCATTGCGTCTCGTCGGTCTCACACCAGCCAGAACCGAAACAAATATTTCCGGATCACAGAAACATTTGTCTAGGTGCGGGGATCGAACCCCAGGTCTCTAGCTTCACAATCGGCCACTCATTACGCCACCGACGCGAGTCTGACAATTTTTTGTAACATATTGATGAAAGACAAAAATCGGGAGCGCGTAAGAATTGAACGCAGTAAGATATTTGTGCTCCTAATGGCCGTTCCCTATATTCTGTCTGTCTCTAGTTTAGCTATACCGGCGATAGAAAATTTGATCTATTTTCCGTTTTACCGTCCCAATAAACTTACTAATGATAGGTAATCCTATTCTTCATTGCTGTCTACTGATGAGAGGACTGATAGCTGACTACAGATATACAACACTATGAAAATGACAGTTCAAGCGTCCCAATATTTTTTATGTGCTATCTGTCGATAAAGTTATTTAGTTTTTTCTTTATCGGTAGATTTTGACCGATAAACAGATATCCTCGGCTGTAAAAAAAAACGAAATAAATAACGCAGTTTGAAGAAATAGCCATGAGTATACAAGGCTTACATGGCACTTGCACTGCAATACAAAAAATTAAATAAATTATGTAAAAATCTAAAAGAAAATATAAAAAAAATCTAAAATTACCATAAATAAAAATAATGCACCGTTTTGATAATTAAATTAAGTGCAAGAGACATATAAATATTTGTTAATGCGAACAAAATAATTCCCCACTTCAGTAAAATCCCCCAAATTTGCTTGGGATTTTTGTTCAAAGGACTTGTATTCAGTGCCGTAATGTATTGACAGTAAAACGTTTCGTTATTACATTGTGTTTTGCAACATAATAAGTATTTCTCGTTATTATTATTTCATTTACAGTGGTAAAAAATAAGAATTATAGATAAATGTTAAATTAAAACTTATATTTCTAATCTAAATCATATCTTCTTATTTTCTAACATAAACAATAGTTCCTCTTTCTCAGCTTGTATGAATATAACGCACAAGAGGGCCCAGATAGACTGCCTATCTATTGCTATCATAGTATCCGACGTGCATATCTAAAAAATAGGGACGATTCCAAGCAGTAGATAGAACAATACGGATGTTTGACGATAGCTATCTATCGTGAAATTGAAGATTAATATTGGGAACGGCCATAAGTAGCATTGCTAATTGCGAAACGATCCCGACGCGACGCGACGTCTGTGACCCCCAATGTGAAACGTTTCACACTGCATCGTAGTTTGACCCACTTTTAGTAAGTTACATTTTCAACTTCGATACTATTCCTTTGTTTCAATTGTCATTATAATAATTGATCAACATACTTATGCCTGTCACCTGCTTACCCCCAAAAAATACGAATTTTGTTACGAAGAAACTTAGCCTAGTTCCAAGTTGTTTATTTCTCACCAGGATCGTCTCTACTGTAAAGCGTCTCCAATCTATATAATATACATATATGTATATAATTGATAGTATTTTGTCATAATTGGGTATGAGGAAATATAGTAACAGAAAACTCAATAATTACGGCCTATTTCTCGCATATAAGTACTACTTATATCCCTTCTATAATTTCTCGAAATTGCACCGTAGCCGGTACTTTTGCAACGAGCGGTCGTTACCGTTAGCTTTTGGAAGAGTTAACCGTGTGCCGTCAACGTAAAATAAGGTGATACGTAACCAGTGGTATGGGGTCATCATTCTAAACGACTGATTCACGGCGTGACGCGCTCGACCGGCCTCCGCATTGTCTACAACCGAATATTCTTCTAGAAATACCTAATTTACTAAGACCATCAAAACACATCGACTCCTTTAAAGCCAAATGTGATAATGTATTTTGTGCAGTAATTACACGACACTGTCGGTTTGAAAATATTACGAATCAGTTGTTATTTATAGCGATTCCGAAAATATAAACGTTCATCCGTAACATTTTTCTTAACGTTTTACTCCTCCGGATAAGGGACAGAGTACCTATATTTATTGAAAATACATAATATTATAAATTTTTGCCTCAATTTACTTATTGAACTATTGTGATATTATGGCCGTATAAATATAAAATGTAATTTCATTGTTTTACGTCGTCCGTCAGTTCTTCCTGTCTCTTTCTTAGGTATAAAGTTTGTCGTAAAGTGCGTGTGTCGAGATATTTAAATTTATTCCTCAATTCCGGATTTGAACCTTTACCTTACTATTGAAAAAAGAGATTTATACATATCAGCAGAACAACCAGCGCTTCTATGTTTATGGAAACATATTTATACAACGAAACGGTCTACGAAAAGATCCGCGCCGAACAGGATGTACTTAGTACGCGGTTGAACGACCTTACATGAAGCCACTGCCAATGGTAACCGACCAATATTTAATTTAAACGCATATGAATCACCTCGTAGTCATTGAACTAAGTTGTTCTTTGACAAAAAATAAACAGTCTGTACTTCAGCGTTCACAGTTAATTTGTCAAGCTAAGTACTACTATACGATTTACTAGCAGCGACGCGTCATATGACGTCGTCCCGTATCACCATCAAAATAGATTCGCTAACTACGAATTAAAACATCCAAAATACAATTTGGCGCTATTTCAAGATGTGAGCTTTGATTTCCTACAGGGGACGTTCCTCGGAGATCAGCTCGTCCGTGCCTGGCAGTCCCCCGGCCTTGGGGTAATTAACCTTATTCCTCTCGACCTGCTTCGTTACCGCTTTGAACTTGTGCTACATTCACATGCGAATCTTTAAATATCACAACGGAGACTCGATTTCATCTCAGCAGTTGATGGACTGTGCCAACATTTCAATAGCAAAATTTGATTCGGCACGTGGTAGCTTAACAGTCATGCGTATCGAAAGGGTTAATCAGGTCATTGATTGACAAGCAGAGGGCAAATTATCCTACAGCGTCAATAACCTTGGCATGTAGTTACAACAACCTATTGCCTCTTTTATTTAGATCGTTTAGTCTGGCGGGTTTTACCTTTGAATTGTTTCTATAATGTCACTGATCTCAATGATTGCTGCAAATTGTCTGGAACCGAAGCAGAAATTGATACTGGTTAGTGGATGTATCTATAAAATATGATAAAGTAACATTGCTAAACTACACTCTAACCGAATCGTACCGAAGATACACCACATAAAAATGTTTAACTGAACCAAATAAGAAAACATATTAATAACTGACGTAAAAAAGGAAGTCTTATATTCGACTTGTATGAATGTGACATTGTTTGCGATTTTCTCAAATACTAATGAATTAATTGTGATTATGGTTTCACTAACGTAATTTACATACTTTGAGAAAGCTTTTGAACGTACATTTTATTATCTGCGAAATAATGAGTTTGTTCAAAGTGCGGATATCGTGGTATTGATAACATCAGACATCGGAATAAAATTGCTTAATTTCCTAATAATCTTGTGATGATACAAGCAATCACTAGTAAAATTCTCACAATCGCCTTGGATTATAGTTACAACTATCTATCACGAAGTGACGTTTATTTGGTTAGTAAAAAAATTGGCATAGTGACCGATGTAAAACAAACTAGTAAATGGCCCGCCGCTATGCAATGCGGAGGCGCTTCCCTGAGCCGACACGTACGTCACTTGGCTTTCAACCCACTAGTGGTCTAGTCAAGGACTTTGCATGATAGAACGATTCATTTGATCATAAAATTTTAGATGCGCCATGTAATTGGTACTTTATAATTGTTTATCTATATATTATCGTCTCGTTGGTCTGATGGCAGAGCTCAAGTCTCAGGTCGGGCAAGCACAATTACTGCTGGAACTCATGTCCTGGGACCGAAATATGTTCGATGAACCGTAGGTACTAGGTAGGAGGTACCTATGCCTAGTGTCTATCCATTCGCGGACACAGGTGTGAGCTTCGTCTTTAACCGTACAATATATCTTAACTTACCATAGTCCTATGATTTTAAATTTACTTACTATACGATTGTAGTTATGATCATTGAAGGACGGGATGCCGAATGAAACCATACCAAATCTATTGTAATTCCCGAGATACAGCTACTCTTTTATATCGTCATCATCAGGTTAGCATGATATTTGTCGTCTTCCAATTGCTCAGGAAATATATTAGTTAAAACAGAATATTTTTATCTATAATTAGATCCCTAGGTTTCACTAATCTTTTCATCAACATCATGTCAGAGTTGGATTTTATTTCCTCCAACTGTGGAGAATATTAAGTGTATGATTCCAATCCATACGTTTCTTGATATTATAATATGGGGTTGTATATATTTTTTTAGTTTCAGGGGTTCAGTCTCTCTCTCTTTTATGTTCATCATCAGATCTATGTTAGATTTTGCCTCATCGAATTGCACAAGTTTTAGGCATATGGGTTGAAACAGGACTTCTCTAGCTATTACAGTTGCCAAGATCCTGTTATTCCTTCCTGTCTCTGTTATGAAATTGCCATCAATTTTTTCATTGTGTAAATGTCCAATGTTCGACGCACATGGGTTCAAACAAAACGTTTCTGGCTTTTATATATCCAGAAATCCAGTTACTCGGTGACCAAGTCCTGGTGAATTTTCGTATAAGTAGTAGCTATTATGTTGTTCGCCAAAACTACGTGGCTGTAAAAATACTGTTAAATTAAAATAGGTTCAGCCGATTCGGAGCTTATCAAGTACGGACAAACTGACAGATCGTTTTTGATCACATGCAAATAGCCATAGGAACATAATATGAAAGGGCAATTATTTCAAAATCACAGACACACCAGTTTCTTTATTAGTATAAATGTTGAAGCGACTTGTAAACATAATATGATTGCCTAAATTATTTAGAACATAGCACAATCGACATTCGGCGCAGTTTCTATCGATACGTTGTGCGGTGAGAATTTGGATGTTCATATCTCCAATAATGGTGGTTTATACAAACATCATGTTCTAAGTGTTTCCCGATTTAGAGGTCAGAACACACGCAATTTCTTTGTGAGGAAGAGCGCTATGATCTGATGGTATATATTTAGCCGAGGGCGTCGCTCCCCCAGCGTCACACCGGTGTCCGCGCTCCGCGCCTTCTTTTGCTCTATCATCGTGACTATGTTACAATAACACGTTATTATCTATTTAATTGCTTTAATCTTTGCCACTAGGAATTACCGTTTTACATCTACCCGCAATAGATGAACAATGGACACGGTAGGTTGTGTCTTTGTTTTATAAGAACTGTCATAGTTTAAAAATAAAAATATAATATTTACATTTGTATTTATATATGTTTTTACCCCCAGAGGGGTTGACGTCAGGCCGGCAGCCGGTCATAAAAACTTCAAGCCAAATCTTTCTGTAACATGTGTTAAAAAAGCATGTTGCGCCGACCCCACTACGAGTGGGATAACGGCAGGTGGAAGAAGACAGTGAATTCACATTTTTATAACCTTCTTCATATATACGTACATACGCACTCACGCCTGTAATCCTCGAAGGGATAGACAGAGGTGTAAACATTACACCCACATTTCGCCAAGCGTATCTCCGTCCCACGATGTGATAGGGGGCGAGCCTATCGCCATGCCGGGCACAAATTCCAGACTGCGGGCTGATATTGAGCATTTCGTAATAGAAAAACCCAATACCAATTTACCCAACCCGGGGATCGAACCCGAGATCTCAGCGTTAACCTCAATCGTAACTCGTACGCATTACAACTAAACCACCGAGGCAGTCATTAATGTGAAATTAATGTTGCGGAGATAAATGAGACGATGGAATGACATCTTAAATACGATATGTAAGAATGTAGTACTTACAAAAAGCTCAAACCTCGTGTCAGTGGATCATGCGCCAAAAAATACCGTTAGGTAAGATCGTTCACTTTCACGTGACTGTATTGTTGAGAAGTATATTGTGTTGCTAACGTGATACAGAAAATGTTATTTATTTTAAAAGCGATATCCCTTTGCACATTAAAGACTTCCGTAAACAAAAAAAACTCTATTTTACTCGTTGATGGATGAAAAAATGTGGAACTTTCTTTATTTTTTTGTCTTGGACCGAAACAATACAATGGCAAAATCTAAAAGCATGATAATACAGTCTAGAAACAACAACGAGAGTCGGGATCGGAAGATAATGTGGCGGGTTGAATCTGATATGACCATTCCGACAATCAGTTATTGACATGTTAAATCATGTTATGCAATGAATATTTAAAAAATAATGCAAGAACTGTAAAAACAGACAGACCGCTAGATTGTATCACGATCGCAGTATGTAGGTCATGTGAACACAAGAGTATACCGTCGGTTTGCGCAAATTTCACACTTCCGATTTAGCAGATAATATTATATACGCTTAGCGACACTGATGTTGGACAATTATTGTAAGATTTAAATTGGATAGCTTGCTGAACAGATTGTCAAGGGCAACAGAGCTGTCGGTTCCGGACACCGCGCATGATCGCTCACTTCCGCTATCACCTTAAAGAAACTTGCACCTCATGATATCATATTGTTAATTCTGAATGAGAACATAATAGCTAGCAGGTATTGTTTACGGTGTTGAGCGATACTTCATGTAACCATTAATTGCAATGTACAAGAGTAATCTTATACCAATTACCAATACGCTAATTAAATACCACGTATTCTTTGACCTTTACTTTTACGGTAAAATCAACATCCTTCTTTAGATTACAGGAAATGTATTTTGCACTTATACCTAGTATGATTAATGAATTTAGTAATACTTGCTGCTGATTGATCGTTAAACAAGTAATAGAATGCGTGGCTCGTAATATTTTAGATATCCGCAAAACGGATATACAATAGAAAAGTTATATGCGACGAAAACACGGAAAGCATTGTGAAACGTGAGGACTAAGGTCAGGTCTAACTCACTTCAATTGTGTTCAATTGAATAATGTTCATCCGTTTTCCCAAATGGTATTTCTAAGAATTGAACCGACATGTCAGAATGTGGACTATTCGCTGTATTGAAGGAAGTGAAATTACTTTTACGGCGGTTACTCAAATAACTGGCATCGATCGTCTCAAAATGGACACGTTCTCAGCTTCCGATTCCAATAAATTGTACCTACTCTGGTAATGTAATGCAAAAGCGTGATGTCCAAATGATAATAGAAGATCATCATTATAAAATCGATATTGACTGTCTCATTTGGTCATGTTAGGGTTTAGAGTAGTTTAGACGGAAGTTTCTACGAACCAGTTATATTACCGAATGTTTTATTTAATCGATATGTTTTTACCACGTTTTGTGTGTACGTAACCATTGTGAAGGCAATTTGCAAACTGAGGGAGGCAACAATAGATTTTACATAACTTTCGTGTTACGCGCTTCTAACGCAACGAAAACGAAATCTGCCTTACAACCATGAAGCATAAAATCGGATCAAGATTTAATAACTACGGCCTTCGTTGCCAGTTGGGTGTTACGCAAACTTCATGTCTGAGACAAATATCGAACCAGCTTCAGGACGTGCAGACAATATCTAAAAACGACATGGTAATGCCGTTGAAGTTATTAATTTTATGGAGAGTTCCTGATTTTGACGCAATTTAATGTTAATTGATAAAATATTACGTGTTCCGTTTCCGGCACGAGCCGTGAGCACAAACTTTACCTGCTCATTAGTTCATTTGTAGATCTAATTAATTATTGGCGGAATAAAGGAGCGCGATGTGCAAACGCTTCACGCTATTGGTTCGTCAATCAAAGCTCATCGTCTATTGGATTCTCAACTGCCACTACTATCAATCTGTGCTCACGTACGTGGTACGTGCATATTATACTATATAGAACTAGATATGCCTTGTTCCATCTCTAAGAAGTGGTACAACAACGCCACGATGTGTATTGAACAAGTCAGATTTTAATACATTTTGTATTTATCTGCGTTACCATCGCCTCGTCTCAGCATACATTTAGGGGACAAGATGTTTAGACGGTTGACATGACCTTTAAATTGACAGTCTCTGTAAGTATTTTACTAGGTGGTGGGTCCCTCGTATGTGAAGGGCCGTGTATGGGTTGGTACGACCACTTTATCTATTTCTTATGCCTCGAGGTGACCTAACGCAGTAATGTCATCTAGTGCTTTGAAATTCAAGGTTCTGTATGGTGTTGCTTCTGTTTATGGGCAGGCGTGGCGCTTACCATCAGGCGAGCGATCTACACTTTTCGTCATTCTGGCAAGTTTCATGTTTATTCTACATCCAAATTGTATTCATGATAAATTTACACACGCTCTGGGAATAGGTATCTATATCGTAAAGCTACGATTATTTTTTTAATTTGAAAGTTTAGAATAACGGAAAAGCACCAATATCGGAAATGATCTTTCTCACGACGCGATGGCATCACGCAAATGCCCGTCTTTATTTTTATGTGTGTGTATGTGTGTGATTACTGGCATTAGAAAAAGAACGCCAGAAAGCATTTTCTTTTTTCTATAGGTATGCCGCCTTAATTATCATTACTAGTCACTAGGTAGTAGCAGATACATACAGAAGAGGCAGTAGATACATTTGTCCCGCACATGACAAAATAATGTAAGAGCGGCTCAATTTATTTTATTATTAAGTATTATTTCGAATTTTATGTCACCTTACTCTTTTCCGATTACAAAGACGCGGGTTGCGTTCGTGAAAGAGTGAGAACGGGCAAAGTCGGATTCAAGGCGTCACGCTCGCCACATTTGAAGTGGGACCTTGTATTGGCTCAGTACAAAAAAGAGGCTACCTACTCTTACAAACTCATTTAAAAATCGTGTCCCAATCAACACTACCACTAGGCTTTTGATGGAATTTTATTGACGCGGGCAGGTTTTAGTGCAAGCAATGAACGTGTAAAGGTTACAAAGTACAAAGAAATATGCATATTTGTAAAACCGTTGCATGAACGCCCCTTGACTTTTAATCATTGTTTATTTTCTATGCCTTTCTTTCATTATCAGTAATACGTTTTGAATCTTAATTTTAAGCATCTTCCAATACGTATAGTATTGCCAGTTGCCATGTTACCAAAAACCGAAATGCTAAGATAATAGCGAATCTACACTATTATTAAAAAGAGGTAGTGTTTTTTTTTTATAGATTAAGCCGGCAAACGAGCAAGTGGGTTACCTGATGGTAACTGTTAATTGATCTCCACCGCCCAAGTAATCCCCTAATATCAGAAGAATCATGGGCGCGTTGCCGACCTTAAAAGAAATGGATAAAATTGGGAAAAGAAAAGGGATTTGGGCCTCCGGATTATCCACTTACCATACGAAACGCAGCAGCAAGCCGCTCTTTACCCCGGTTATCTGGGAGACATTGGTAACGACCCGGTCGGGCCGGCCTATTCATGCTGTAGACAAAATTGTCTACAGCGTGACTACTACTCAGTGTTGTAAGTTTATTAAGGTAATCTCTAGTCTGAGTGCTATTCATTAATTATACTAGATATGCTCTAGAAATGTCATTTGAGGTGGTTTGTTCATGTTTTACGGAAACCACAGGAGAACGTTGGTTGCAAGTTCCTGTGCCAGATCCTACCACAGGTGACTAGGGGTCCATAAAGCCCTGTCATGACATTATTAGAGGGAATCCTGGGGGCCAATGGTCTTACTAACGACGATGCTGAAGATCGGAGTCGTAAGCAAAACCTATTATTAATATGGTTTAAAAGTATGACTTTCCGGCCCCAGAGCATTCTTGTTAAAAACTTGTTTATTAAAATGTCTAACGAGAACATTTAATACTTACAAATAAAAGACCGTTACCGCTATTGTACCTATTGAATCTTATATAGCTAAGTCAATTGTACCTAATGTACCTAATTATTTTATAAAAAGAATTGGGGTTAAAACTCCGTGGCAATATTTCGTAAGTCGTTATTAATTAATCAGCAAGTGGCGGAATAGGAAAGTAATCAGAGAAAGCCACTGTTTATAAACTAGTTCTATGCTTCATTGGCTCTCTGACCTACTACAATTTTAATGCAGACTAAGTAAATAATGGTAACAACATTAACATATTCGTATGAAGTTTTAAAATTAATACACACTTTTTTTGAAATGTATAAAATAAGTCAAGACTATGAAATGTATAAAAGAAGTGTAAGATCTAGTATGGTCTATTCAAGTATCCGTGATCAGGCGAGCAGTGACAGAGCTCTGCGCCGTTTGTTGTCCATGGTCCAGCAGGTCACTTTAAACTTATGAACAGTGAGTAATGCTTAACTAACAAGTGACAACTGGTGTCATGTGTATTGGGCTGTAGTGGGTGTCAAAAACCGCACGGCCCAGTCGACCGCCAAAACACAGATATGAGCGAACTGCGAATAAACCTTAATTAAAGTTTTGTGAAATAGATAATTACATATGAAACAATGAATATTACTTACCTTGTATTTTAATCTAAAGATTCGATGTCTTGATACTGTCTAGGAACCCAAGTCGATGTCCTCGTTCTGCGTGTTAGATATCATTTGTTTATTGTTTTCTGATTATATGCGTTCCATCTTTCTAATTTTACGCATACAAATCTTTATCCTATCGTTAGGATATTAATAGACAATAATTAATGCCAAATTCAACAGTGGTACTTGATATATTAGCGATAAACAACCCTGCTTTGTAAATAGAAAGTATAAGTAACAAAAACAATATTTTTTTTAGAATGGTGATCTCTGCATTTCGATCCTACATCCTCCAGTGGACGATCCGCAGTCTGGTGAGCTGCCGTGCGAGCGTTGGAACCCGACTCAGTCGGTGCGCACAGTGTTGCTCTCCGTGATATCTCTTCTCAATGAGCCCAACACCTTCAGCCCTGCGAACGTGGACGCCAGCGTAATGTATCGCCGCTGGCGCGACTCCAAAGGCAAAGATAAAGAATACGAGAACATTATCAGGTAAATGACCCGCATCGATGCGACGTCCGCGTCCACTACCACCCGCCCGCGGCACTCACAATCACTTCGCTAATCAACGAACCCAATTGAGGCTGGCTTTATTCTTCAATGACGTATTAATATCACAAACTGTTTATAGTGACGCCAGTGTTTCTTATATTTTGATACATTAATTAGTCCACCTTAGTGGTGTCCTGAGGTTATTTAGTTATAATTAAAGACGTTATAGCAAATAACGTGCTTATTTATTTAATACTTGCCACAATACGAGACGATTGTGACGTGTGGTGGTGAGCGTGTATTAATGAAAGGGAAAATAGATTACGAATTTGATTGGATGACGAGAATCAGAGTTTATACCTAATATTAAAGATTTATTTGTGCAGTAGCATGAGGCTCTCTTGCAATTCTATACATGAGAATTGTAAATTTTAGAAAAACTTTTACATCATTTGTAAGCGTACATATATAATTTATAGTAAAATTATAACTACCGGTACGAGTCTTGAGCACAGGTAGACAAGTTGGTGGTAGCTAAGAGCCCAATAGAGCATCGACTAATGAACCAATCGCACGAAACGTCTGTGCCAAGTGCTCCTTCATTCCGCCAATCAGTCCTGTAAATGAACTACTGCGCATGTGACATTTGTGATCACGACTCATGCCTATACCTGTACACTAAATCATTTAATTACCCACCATATATATAGTTTTGCTACAAAAAGCAAAACATGTTGTACATTTTCTACAATACTGCTTTAGACAATTGGCTTACGATGAAAATAAATAGTTGAATGCGGCGGATGTGGTGGTAAAGATAGTCAACATAGGAGCTCATTATTTACTGTATAGTAATTACATGCTAATCGCAAAATCTGAAAGTGAATTACAAACACCGCACACGATAATTAAATATGAATGTGAAAGTAAAATACACTGTCCAATGGTCGAAATATAACCCGATAACTTAGAAAAGAAGCTGAATTTATTATTGTTGCTGAAAAGACAAAATAAAAGTATATGTATTTACCCTTCCGTTACTTATCATACATCATACATTATATTATTTTTGTGTTAGTCTGGAGTCAGGTATTTCATAAGGTTTCTTGTACCATTCATAACGACTAGCAGTTCATTCTTAAGCTCGTAGACTCGAGTTTTGATTGCCTAACATGGTTACTTCGCCTATGAGATACAAACAATTTATAAAAAGCATAAGTTTTGGTGGCCTTGAAAGTGAAGATGGCACAGATACTTAGTGACAAATCGATGTCCAAAATGACTGAGAAACGCAATACTTTTGACGCAAAATGCTCTAAACACGTTCAAATTGTCGCACCGAGCCATGGAGATTGAGGTAGTAAGTAGTAAGGCCCCAAAATTTGTGAATATGGGTTATGTACACCAAAGCACTTTTGAAACCATAAAAAAGCCGTGTACAAATGGATTTTAGTGCTATGTAACATGCTGCAAAAATATTTGCGCGCCGAATTTTCAGTTTTGTGACTTTGTGACAAGCCTTCCTAGACCTCCATGGCGACGAAATGTGCACCAATTTCCGTGACGCGGTGACATTTGTAGCTCAGACCGTGTTGTAGAGAAGTGATCCAACCCACATAGAGCATCTAGTGAGTTGGATTGAATCTGCACAACACGGTCAATTTGACAGTCATAATTTTCTTGTCTTAAAAAGATTATAAGTTCCAAAAACTGACGACATTTTTGAACTGCCTCATAAACTCACCTTCATTTACCCCTTGCTTAGTGCGTGACATTGAATTTTGCTACACCCTGTATAAGACAATTCAAGACATGAGTTCGTTTGACCTCGATGTACGTGGCCTGAAAACATTAAATGTTTTATCTACTTTTGACGAATAACGATTATTCTGAAGTACAGTCCTTCCTTTTGCAATGACTATGTAGCTTATCCAGTAAGGCCGTCTACATCAAATCGTTTTATATCAAATAGTTTGCGTTGTATATATTTCTGGGCCTCAACCAACACATAGATTGCCCAACGCTCTATGTAAATCTATTGCATTATTATGTTTAGTAATTATACTCTAAAACACTTTCACGAAACCTTTTTATAGCAGAGGCCGGCAGGCGAGCAAGTGGGTCATCTGATGGTAAGTTATCTACACCGCCTATGGAACACCCACAATACCAAAAGAATCATGGATGAGTTGCCGACTTTAAATAAAATAAATAGGGATTGAGAAGGGGAGGAAAATCCTGCCTTAGGGAATCTTAATGTACAAAACGCAACAGCGATACCACTTCAAGTTGGATTTATGTAAGATAGTGCTGTACTGTAGACAAAGATGTCTACAATATGACTCAATAACTTAATAAAATAAAGTAATTATATTTATTGTAATTTTACTTCTCAATTTCCAGAAAGCAGGCTCAAGTAGCGCGAATGGATGCGGAAAAGGAAGGCATCGTTGTCCCCCTCACGCTAGAAGATTACTGCATTAAAACGCAAGTCAAGTCGACGACTCAAGAGCCGCAGGTTTGTTGTTTTGCCAATTTATTTAAATTCAGTTCGTACGTCAATTTTCGAGGTCGTCTACCGTAATGCCGATAATATATAATTTACCAACGAGGGCTAGAGTAGTTCACTGTATGTTATATTTCCAGATGGTATAATTACATTTATAATGTTAAATTTGAAGAATTCTGGGCAAACCCTTTCTTTCCACTTATCTCGATCTAATGTCACTACAGAACATTGTAGTTCAAACTTCAAATGCATCCAAATCGTCTCATAGTCTTTTTCTGAGATAGCCGCGTCGTCGCCGATATTTAAAAAATGCAAAACTGTCTATAAATTTTACGATTTATTAATAATATATTGGTTCATCAGTTAATTGCACTTCCTATGCAATTCAAATTACAAGATAACATTGTCAGGCCGCCAATTTCTTTTTATTCATTTCGCTCGGCTATAAATAGTAGCAACACCGCCAAGAACTTTGAATTACAAAGTACCTACTGCATGGCACCGTATTGCGCTCGTCACCCCGTGATATATGATTTTAAGTCTCATGTAGCATTAGCTTCAATATCATTTAAACTGGACAACAACAGTGCTTACACATTGTAAACGGGCCGAGGAGAGAGACCGCGCGGAGGTTTCTATCCAGGCGGACTCTCGCAAGCGAAAAACCTACCACAAAAGGTGATCCATTTTTCGGACTGTAATGTAATTAGTCTTGTTTGTAATTTCATCAATGTTTTAATCGAAGAAAAAAATGGCGGATGTTCTCAATTCGACGCATATATTTTTTTGTATGTAGGTATAACCAGACACACCTTTTCGTAGAGTGATCCGACATTCATGATTGTGTTTGTTTTAGTTGGACATGACAGATTTCTACGACGACGACTACGACGACCTCGACACGGACTCTGACGAGGAGTTGGACGGCGGTGACGGCGACGGTGATGACAGCGGGAACGGAGAGTCGTGAGGCCGCGCCCCCCGCGTGCCGCACGTGCCGCACGCGTCGCATGCACCGCACGTGTCGCATGCACCGCACGTGACGCACGAACCGCACGTGTCGCACGCATCGCACGTACCGCACGTGTCGCACGTACCGCACGCGTCACATGTGTCGCACGTACCGCACGTGTCGCACGCATCGCACGTACCGCACGTGTCGCACGTACCGCACGCGTCACATGTGTCGCACGCACCGCACACCTCGCACGTACCATCCGCACCGCACGCAACACCCGCCAACCCTTACCACGCGATCTCCTGCAAACGAGTACGGACCGCAAGGCGACTCTAAATACTTACTACATTGACGATACCACGCCCCACGGACCAAACACCTAAATAGACACCGTAAGGTACGGGTACCGGCACGAGTCGTGACCGAAAACAGTAGTTTGTCTGATTGGCGGAATGAACCAGCGCGGGTCGTGTAACGCGATTGGTTCAGACGATGTTCGTCATTTATCGGACTCTCCTCCACTACTGTCTATCTGTGTTCACGATTCGTGCCGATAATTATACCTACCCCGCATGCATGAGTGGACATTATCACCAAAAAATGTGGCAAGGTTGGTTTCCATATAGATTCAAGTATCTACATGGTCTATTTAGGTCGATGTGTGTGGACGATACGTTTTCGATAAGTTGAAGCGAAATATTTAACACGACACCTCCGTTAGAGGGCACTGAATTTTCAAACATAATATACCATGTAACTTGAAGCGCATGGTGAGTAGATTTTGAGGTACGCGACGGAGACAGGATACAGTGACGGGCGACACAAGACATGTGACAGCGACACGTACGCTTTGTATACAATTGTATGGAAACTCACGTGTGTGGCGGTCTCCTGTTTCGGTCACATACTCAAAATATATGCCTGTTCATATAATTGCCTACAAAGTGATCGTGTTGCTGTTGTCGCGCGTCGCGGTCTTATGTCTCGTCCGCGTGCCTCAAACTGTACCTTAAGGCTTATGGTAGAATGATCACAATTCAGTATGAACCGCCGAGAATCGCCGGTATTAATTCGTTTAATATATTATCGCCTCATTAGTCTAGTGGCAGCGTATTAAGCCTGAATTGTGAGGTCCTGGGTTAAATTCCTAGGTAGGTAATAAATATGTTACGTTCAATATTTGTAGGTACCCTGACTGTAATTTTATTAAATCGTTATGCTAAGCATGTAATCAATAATTCTGATATTTTTTATGCCTTACCATTGTTTCTTTACATACCGATACATATAAAAGCAGTGTGACATATACCCGCAAAAACCAGCGACGCTGTCCGTTTATAATTCTTCATATTATAATTACTAGTATTCAAATCAACTATATTACACGCTACCGACTACACGCTGTATTTTTCTACCGCGCTATTTTTTACGCTAATTCATATAAACGCGCAATTCATATAAAGCCGGTGATGTTCATACGTCATACAACGTGCAATAGCGCAACGCGACTGCACGTCGCTCGCTATGGAGATATCGGCCCTATAGTATTGACACGCCACGCTAGTTAAATAGCGTGGCACTATTCCTAGCGCCGATTGAAAATTGATATATCTCGCTTTATGCGTAGAATATAGATAGCACGCTGTAATATGGCTCTATGCTCTATATTAACCACCACTAATGTAAGTCTTCATGATATATCAATAAAACAACAATATATTGCGAGAGACCGTCTGGTACCACCGTTGTGAATCACACAAACATTTATTTCTCGTTGCGGAAATTGAAACCACTACCTCTCGCTTCACAGTCGGCTACTCTCCCACTTCGCCACTGAGGTTTTCAATAAAAAAAACGTTCACGATCCCAAAGCACTGGTGTGTGTGATTTTTTAAAGGGATGCTAGTTCCTTTTTTATTTACTGGATATGCCCGGCATACGTTTCAACGCTTCTTTTATTCTTCTTCTTCGTATAATTCATTGCTGAAGGTCGTGCCCGCCTTGAAAGGCTTAAAGGTTAGCTGGTACAATATATGGGCGCTTCGCCATTGCTAAGTATGGTTACCTCACGCCATGATGGTTGAACGTGATATCACAACGCATCGCTTTTATGTGTCAACCCTAAAGGATCTACAATGTTACACATAGGTGTGTGGAAATTTAAGATATAAGTATTTCAACGCCCGTAGTACAAGTCCGATTGCATTACTAGGACATAATAAAGGATTTTCTTTTTTATCGATCAGATAACATGTCGATATTCTACTTGCAACTTTGGACAACACTAAACTATAAACAACTGAGTTTTTATATCACTCGAGCATTGTTATTCTCGCTCACGCACTTCACTTTATTTATAGGCCGTGATCGATCACTGTTAGGTGTATGTAACGATTCTTAAATATGACCACACCTTTCTGCAGCACGTTGATAAATACGTTTTCAATTCCACCTCAACAAATATAGCTCCACTATCAAGCTTTTGTATTTCTATGTATCTGAAACGGCAGTAACATCAATCATGACCAATTTAAAGTCCATATCGCTTCCACGCTGGCGTACTAAAACGCAACGCTATCGGGCACAGTAGTGATCAACATAATGTGTTTTAAACCAGACACTCATTGCTGGTGTTGGCAAAATTAGATATAATATGTAAATGTCGACAGTTTAATTCACATAGTATTGCGACGCCAACTGTATAAGATAAATATATATTACCCAACTGTCACACACATATGTAGGACTCCACAGTGTAATAAACCATAGCATAGACACATTAGAAAAGCTATGTATCTATGGCCATAGTAAAATACAATTATCTTCTGTCGTATGGGTAATTACGAATGACTTTCGGTCTTCAGATCTAGACCTGAAAAAAAATATTTCTTAATCACACGAAACATTTTTCACAGTGCAGAGATCAAACCCGCTGTAATTATTTTCGAAGGCAGCCTATTGCACGGAAGCCTTCATATATAGTTATAGTTGAATATGAACATGTATAATGTCGTTTATTTTAAGTTAATATATCATATTCCTTGATAGCTGCGGTCCCAAACAACGATCGATAAATGATAATACATCACATTAATTTAATCGAATTTACTCGACTTATTTGTTAGTAATATATGTTATGTGTATTTGTATCATAACAGTATCAGCATCCCTAATCATAAATAGGTCACACTTAGATAATTTAACTCATTCTTGCACATCTTGCTATGTGTTTGCACAGAGACAATGGCTGTGTGTGCCTGTCAATTAACATAAATGTTTGATGACTGCTGATGCCTCACTGCCATATATCAAAACTAGATATTTACAAACTCATGCACACATAGCAAAAGTGCAAATTAACCGATATGTCTATACCATGTCAATATAATTTAACATACAAAGTGAACGGCTTAAAATTATTAACTGCATACAATTCGTTTCTTACGCTCAATATTATAGTTTCCAGAATTTGCCTTTATAATATGATTTTAGTGTGTACATAGTAGGTGTTTACATCACTTTGTTTATTTTTGTTTTGTAGGTTTCAGATAAAGAGGTTTTCTTTGATTTATAATGCAAGATCTTTACATATTTATGTTGGAAATATTCAACAAGTTAAATTCAATGTTCTACCATTGAAGGAAGTTTTGTCTATCGAACTTTCAGAAAACGTATAATAACATTGTAAAAGCTAGTTTAATATTACTATATCCGTAGTGTTAGTCTGTTAACTGGCAATACTGAGAAAGAAATGGTAGTTGTTTATATTACGTGAGTCACAACTCACATAATGCCTGACTCGACAAATGCATTTGTGTGTTGACAATTTTCACAATGTCCATACGGCTTGCCTGTACTATATAGTTAATAGTAATAATAAAAATAATCGGCAATAATTCACATTATTTTTTTAATGATAGTTTGAATGTAGGCCCTAATTCTAAAGCGTTTACATGAACTGATGCCAATGAATATTCAATACAGAATGGTTTTATAAAATATAGTGCGCATAACCTTAGCGGTTCAAAATCAATATTAGTATTCAAAATTCAATCGATTTTGTGCGAGTCATAAAAATTATTTCAATAAAAAATAAAATTATTATATATCATAATTATTATTATTTGAAACATGAAATTTCTCTGATATATATATTTATATCATTGTAATTGAAACTGTGTTTAGATTTAACCTGTAATCATTGCTGTATATCATATGAAACTTTAGCAATAGACTATTTTCATTGTGTAAGATTAAATATAATAAAACAGTTAAAGATTTAGGGTGATTACAATTTGTAATTTACAATAAAATAATATACTGATACTCCTTTCAAATTGTTTAATCTTCCTATAGTATAATAGTTATGGATACCAATTAGAACCTGTTATGGTATTAAAATAATTTACATCCATATTCGCTAACCTTACTATGAGATCACATAGTGCGTGCGAACACATAGTAACGATTTCTATAATGGCGTAGATTTCTGTATACATGATTGGTCCTTTTTTGGCGCTTAAACGGACCAATCACGTATACAGAAATCTACGCCCAGCAACGAGCTCCTTTAAGTTTGGTTCTTGAATATGGGCCTAGGACTTTATTGTATTATGTAATAAAAAGATCTTGTATAGATACATATTCCATCAACTTGATTGAATATATTAATTCAGGATGCTCAAATCTTATTACAATTGTATAGAAAAGTATCAAAGTATAGTAACAATCTAAAACTTGTAGATGCTTATAGTATGCTGTTAACTATGAAGATGATACTAAAAGGAAATTATTTGTAATGTACATTTAATTGAAATTGTCTAAGTAAAATGAATTTTAATAGTTAGTGTGCACTAAGATAAATTTTACTATAAATATTAATTGTAAGGTTTAGTTTGTAATCAGCAAATTGGCTTCTAAATTGGTAAAGCTATGTGACATGTTATTGACCGCCACGGTGTGTTGTAATTGTCTCAATGTTAATACGTAATTAAACAGCATAATTGGTCAAAATTTTCAATAAAAATATGCTAAAATCGTCCATAACTTATTAGATAGTTCTTAAATTTAAGTTACTTGATAAGCTGTTTAGAAAAACATTGTAGTGAAATTCACGGCGAAGAATGTTAATTATTAATTACATAACGATATTTAATAAACAGAATGTGTTTGGATGCAGACATTGGATTATTTAATTCTATATCATCCTTCTATATCATAGATACTTAGATCGAAGATTTTATTTGGTTAGTTTCATATATTATTTAGGCGTCTTTCTTTCTGCCTCGGTGGCGCAGTTGCAATGCGTACGCGTTACGACTGAGGCCAACGCTGAGGTGTCGGGTTCGATCCCCGGGTCGGGCAAAGTGATATTGGGTTGTTCTATTACGAAATGCGCAGTATCAGTCCGGAGTCTGGAATTGTGCCCGGTATAGCGATAGGCTCGCCCCCTATCACATCGTGGGACGGAGATACTCTCGGCGAAATGTATGTATTCTTTCTGACTAATGTTATCACGGCTTAATGCCTGGGTCCGCCTTCTCGTATCATAGATTTTACAGTATTTGGTATTATATATGGTGGCAATCTGACCCCCACAACCCGCAAGTGGAATCAAGTTTCACCTTTGGCTTCATTGGATTTCATTCCAACTCGGTAAAACAGTTTATTTTACCTCTAATACGAAACTAGCATTTGAATCTGCTCTACATTTGGATTGTAAGCATAATTTAAATATATTTCATCTTATTTGAAAACTAGCTTCTGCTCGCGGATCCTCTCGCGTGAATGTCTTTTTTTTGTATTGCAGCCCAGGGAAACGTACGCATAAAAGTATCCCATTTCCTAATCCAGGGTCATGGTCTATCTGTGCGCCCCATTTCGTCCATATCAGTGAGTCGTTCAAGACATGTTTTTCGATAGAGTAATAAACATCTCAATGCCTATCTACCCTCACAAACATCTAAATTCATATTTATAATATTACTTAGTAGGATAGACTTTGGAAGAATACTTAAGCGCAGCAAACGGGCGGACAGGGTAGCCTCATCCTAGAATCTTGCTAACCGACCCTAAAATCCTACTATCTCAGATATGTCTAATTCTATTGTCGGTATCCGAAGGAACCTAATATTGTAAATTCTAGCCCCTCGCCAAAAAAAACTTATTCCTACACTTCGATCGTTTTAAAATAATATGTGTTATTACTCTATGAATATATCTTTGTGCCTACAGCAAGCCTACAGGTTTGTTGGGACTACAACATTGGATGAACGGATATTTCTAGTAGCTGCATTCTACCTAAATCAGGCACATTCACATGCACGTGTATAAAGATGTGAGGGCTTGGACGGTAGGGCAGAGTAGTAGGTACTTATAGTTTTCTTTTGACAATCGACAATATCTATGAAATATAAAGCGTCATGCTACGAGTTACAACCTATTGGACGCCGATGTGTCCCTCAAAGTGTGCTTTTCCAACAAAAATATGGTATAGTAGAGGTCTTCAAATAAGCAAGTGTGTCCCCTGATGGTAGGCTTACGTGGAGATAGCGATCTCCACCACCCATTAACACCCACAATACTAAAATTAGCCGTCGACCTTGAAGGAGAGAAAAGGTAGGGGTGATTTCAGAGTTAGGCCTCCTGTAATCTTACTTGGCACTCGAGCTGCTACGTTAGCAAAGACGTCACGTCAGGTTTCTGTGAGAGTAGTGATAGCCCGAACGAGCTGGCCCTTTCATGCCGTAGACGAGTGTCTTGATTGTGGTGTGATTTGGAGTAGTCAGTGGTTATCTTACAAAAATGTTAAACGTAACTTTTTGAGTTTCTCCTACTAATTACCTGCTTAAAAATGAAAGTACCTAAACACGGATCTCCCCCAGGGCCGTAGCTAGAGTTGAATTTAAGGTAGGGCGATTTAGTACATTTTTAGTAAATGATAGAGTGTAAATACCAATATTACATATTATTATGAGTTATTTCGTAGTGCCTTTTTATCGAAGTATTTACCGATTGTAATGCTATTTTTCAAAAGATGGCGTTAAATTACGCTAAGTTTGAAAATTATTATTATTTATGCACAATATTTCAATTTGGTTTCTGTAAATAGAATTTCGTGGTTGTTGGAAAAAATTAATGATTTATGAGTGGTAGAACCACGCTGTAGACACTTGTCTACAGCATGTATGGGCCGGCTCGTCCGGGTCATTACCACTGTCTCACAGAAAACCGGCGTAAAGTAGCAGCAAGCTGCTGCGTTTCGTACGGTGAGTGAGATATCCGGAGGCCCAAACCCCCTCCCCTTCCCAATTTCTTAATTATCCCGGCAACGCACCCATGATTCTTTTGGTATTGTGGGCGTACATGGGCGGTGGAGATCACTTACCATCAGGTGACCCACTTGCTCGTTTGCCGGCCTATACTATAAAATAAAATTGCAAAAGTATCTATATCGGGCTCAAAGTACAGTTGTCCAAAGCCGTAAAATAATTTATAAAAAAAAATTTAAATGTCATTCGCACACGTATACCAGATTGGGGGCAATTCCTCAAAACTTGGGGGTTTTTGGGGTAACAGGGGAAATGTGGGATTAAATCATTGGTGGAACTTCTTTTAAGACTACATTGTATTTTAATATCATAAAAGGTGTGATAATTAAGTTGGTTTACTTGCGCATGTTTTTGTTGGATGTAAGTTTCTTAGAATAAAAAACGGCTTTACAAAACGGCGCATTATTAGTATTTTAAGGTATATTTGACATTCATAATATTTTTTATAAATTACTATATGTCTCATATGATTTCTTTTAAACTATACAATATTTAAAAACCCTATCCGATCCGTAAAGATGTTATTAGGTATCGAGCTAAGGTTCTATTGATATAATCCTTTATGCATAAATAATAGTTGCCTCGGTGGCGCAGATATAATGCGTACGCGTTACGACTGAGGCTGACGCTGAGGTCTTGGGTTCGATCCCCTGGTCGGGTAAAAGTGATATTGGGTTTTCCTATTACGAAATGCTCAGTATCAGTCCGGAGTCTGGAATTTGTGCCTGGTATGGAGATAGGCCCGCCCCCTATCACATCTTGGGACGGAGATACGCTTGGCGAAATGTGGGTATACTGGTTACACCTCTGCCTACCCCCTCGAGGATTACAGGCGTGAGTGCGTGTGTGTGTGTGCATAAATAGTATAAAAATACTCCAAATAAAATTTAATTACACGAAAATGTTGGAGAATCCTTCAATACTGCATTCTAATGTAATCGTTCTTTAAATAAACACTGATACATATTTTATTCTGTTTTATTATTTGCAGTAAGTACTTAATCAAACACAACCATATTTTCTTAATGTCATAGAGCAGAGAGACAGTTTTACTTTTAAACCGAGTTGCACCTCTTTACATAATATTCAATACTCCCCCTCAATTGTAAGAACAAAAAAAAAACATAAAACATATTCTGAAACTTATTACGTTAATGCCACTACATTAAACATTACACAATGGTCTTACAATTGAAATTAACAAATATATTTATTTGAAGTTAAATAACAACTCAATAATTATGTACTACAATATTCTTGTATTACAAAGTAACATTAATACTCATAAATGTTATACAGTCCAAGTTTATTTGTAAAATATATATGTTTATTAAAAAGTAATGCTTTTGTAAAAATATCGGCTACGTTTTCATTTGTATTTATGTAGTTCAAAGTTATTATCTTATTATTTATTACATCTTTAATAAAATGAGCTTTTATATCAATATGTTTAGATCTTTTACTGTTCTCATAGTTCTCTATTAATTTTATAGTACTTTGATTATCTATGTATAATTTGGTTTCAAATTTTTTATCAATTTCGACAAATTCAGACATCAATCCTTTAATGTAAATAACTTCACAAACTGCTTGCGCTCCTGCTACATATTCCGCTTCTGCCGTTGATAGTGCTACCGTTAATTGTTTCTTGGAAAACCATGCAATTAAGTTACCTGAACAAAATATAGCACATCCACTTGTACTTTTTCTGTCCTGTTTGTCTGCTGCCCAATCTGCATCAGAATAAACTGATATTTGCGTAGAATTTCTCGACTTTTCATATACTAAACCTTTATCAATTGTTGCCTTTAAATAACGTAAAATTCTTTTTGCTGCACTCCATAATTCACTAGTAGGTCTATCCAAAAATCTGCTTAAATAAGATACTGCGTATGTTATGTCTGGTCGACTGACTGTAGATACATACAATAAAGAACCAATCAATTCCCTGTATGGTACATTTATTATTTCTGTATTATTAGCTGCGTTAAAATTTATTTCCATAGGTGTTCTTGCTCCCGTGCATTCTGTTAAATTAAATTTCTTTAATATCTTTTCTATTTGATTCTTTTGGTTTATTATGATTCTTTCCTTCTCTTTTGTTATGTCCATTCCTAAGTAGTGTTTTATTTCTCCAAGATCTTTAACATTAAATTCTTTCTTTAGTTTACAAATAATTTTATTTATATGATCTATGTTTTTGTCTACTATTAATAAATCATCAACGTATATAAGCAACCACATTTTATCTTTTTTATATAAGCAAAAATCATATTTCGATTGTGAAAATCCAATGCTTGTTACATATGTATGAAATCTTTCATTCCAGCTCCTTGGTGCTTCTTTTAATCCGTAAAGTGCTTTCTTTAGCTTAAGTACTTTTCCATCTTTCACTTTTACTCCTTCTGGCGGTTTTATATAAACATCATTATTCAAATATCCATTTAAGAATGCTGTAGGTACATCTAATTGTCTAATATTCATATCTTCTTGTACTGTTAAGTTTAATAATAACCTAATAGTGCTTGTCCTTGCTACTGGTGAATAAACATTGTATTGAGAATTTGCTTGAAAGCCTTTAGCTACTAATCGAGCTTTCTTGAGTCCGTCTTGCTTAGTCTTAAAAATCCATTTTGTATCAATTGCTCTAAATCCTTTGGGTAAATCTGTTTCTTCCCATGTATCATATTCTTCTAAGGAATTAATTTCTTTATCTATAGCTAATTTCCAATCTTCACTAGAATTAACTGCTTCCTCATAGTCTATTGGATCTCCTGTACATAAACAAAAAACTGTGTATATATCATCATCACTCAAGTATTTAGGTTTCTTCACTTCTCTTCCTGATCTTGTACGAAACGGTTCATTATTCTTCTCTTTTTGTTTTACTAGCTCTTCTTGTTTATCATCCTCATCTTTAGAATCTTTTTCAATACTTGTTTGTCTTCCGTTTTCTACATTCTCCTCTTCTTCTATTAATCTATAGGTGTCTTCTTTTCCCTTCTTTTCTTCCTTATAAAATTTAAACTTTGTTTCATCGAAACGTACATCTCTTGACATTATTATTTTGTCATCTACTGGATTCCATAATCTATATCCATTCTTTCCATATCCAACCATTCGCATTTCTTCTGCTCTTTTCTCTAATTTGTCTTTACTTGGTATTATTACAACCCATGCTTTAGCTCCAAAAACTCTTAACCTTGATAAGTCAGTATATCCATAATATATTCTTTCTGGTATATCATTATGTATTGCCTTAGATGGTGATCGATTCAAACAATATGTTGAACAGTAAATTGCTTCTCCCCATAAATGTTTTGGTAATTGTGACTCTGTAATTAAAGTTCGAGCTTTGTTAAATAATGTTCGATTCATCCTTTCAGCTACACCGTTTTGTTGCGGCGAGTATGGCCTTGTGTACTCTAAAATTATTCCTCTAAATCGACAAAAATCTTTTAATTTGTTAGCTGTAAATTCACCTCCATTATCACATCTTATTCTCTTCACTGTATTACCTGTGCTATTTTCAAAATATCTTATATGATCCATTATATTTTCAGTTGCTTCAGATTTTGTTTTTAATAAATACACTGTAGTAAAATGAGAATAGTCATCAATAATAGTTTGATAGTACCTGTATCCTTCATTAGTTGTCTGGGTTATTGGTCCCGCGATGTCAGTATGAAGTAATTCTCCTATTTGGTATGATCTAGGTTTATTAACAGGTTGAAAACTAAATCTCGTAGATTTACCTTCCATACATGGTCCGCAAGGGGTGTCTCCAACTGGTAGTTTCATAATAGCCAAACTTTTCCTGTTAAGATGTCCTAACCTTTGATGCCACAAATTATTATCATTACTGATTAAACATTTGTTACCATATAATAATTTACAAGACATTACATACAAATTTCCTTGTAAACGACCTTCGAAATAGTTATTTTTATCAGAAATAGAAAAATTGTTCTCATTAAACTTTACAATATTTTGATTTTTTGTTAATTTTTTTACTGACAAGAGATTGTGTGACAAACCTTTTACTACTAAAACATGTAATGTAATTTGAATATCGTTATACATCA
Organism: Mimas tiliae; assembly: GCA_905332985.1. Lineage (NCBI taxonomy): Eukaryota > Metazoa > Arthropoda > Insecta > Lepidoptera > Sphingidae > Mimas > Mimas tiliae. The sequence goes on along the minus strand of HG995256.1, from coordinate 8,116,791 downwards.
TTTTAAGTTTACCTCTTACACAACCATACATAAGACTTTTATTTGCAACAGTTATTTTTACATCTCTGTCCAGATGTTGTATTTCTGATAAATATTCTTGATATTGTTCTTGTACTAGATGTTCCGTAGCCCCGGAGTCTACAACGAAAGTTATATTTGGTACCTCTGTTGACAAAATACTTCCTACACCGCTGCATGCAGTAAATGACATTTTACTTTGTACCACCGAGTCTTCTTGTTCACTAGAGAGTGAGGCTCTGTAGTTATTCCTGTTAATTTGTTGACCATGTCCTTGTCCTCGTTCATAAATACGTCCACCTTGATAACCTCTTCCTTGATTATTGTAACCTCTACCTAAATTATTATTATATCCTCTTGTTTGATTATTGTATCCTCTAGTTTGATGATTATATCCTCTTCCTCGATAATTGTATGTTCTGTTTTCAAATTTCTGATAGCATTGTGCTGCTCTATGTCCTTTCTTACCACAGCTGAAACTGGTTACAAATGCTGTTTCTGGAGTATCATTTTCTCTTTTAAAAGATTTTATTTTAATCTCAGCATCCAACAAACGTGACTTGACAAATTCTAAACTCACATTTTGATCAGTAATCATTGTCTCAATTGCAGTGACAACTTGATCATATTCTATTGGCAGGGATGACAGCAAATGACATACTTTGTCAACATCCTTCAATAACATTCCTGTTGATTCTATCTCACTAATCAACGAATCAAATTTTATAAAAAAATCTTCAATTTTCTCATTACTTTTACATTTTAATGAACTCAACTTTCGCTTTAAATATAACTGATTACATACCGTTTTTCTCTCTAAAATTTCCTCAAGTAGTTTAAACATTTCTTTTGCTGTTGTTGCCTTTTTTATAATATCCAAGTATTTGTCACTTATGCATTGAACTAAGATTGACCTCGCTTTGGCGTCATCTTTAATAAATTCTTTCGATTTTTCAACAGTATCTTGTGTAATGACATAGCTTAAATCTCTTTCTTCTAGTAATAGCTTTACTCTAAATTTCCAATTTGAAAAATTTACGCCATCTGATAATTGCGGATATAATTTTTTCGAACATGACAAAGAACACGCCATTTTTTTTTTCAAAATATTAATCTCGTTTTTGTTGCATAATCTTCATATAGTTTCTTTAGGTGCCCATAACCTTCTGTTGGAGAATCCTTCAATACTGCATTCTAATGTAATCGTTCTTTAAATAAACACTGATACATATTTTATTCTGTTTTATTATTTGCAGTAAGTACTTAATCAAACACAACCATATTTTCTTAATGTCATAGAGCAGAGAGACAGTTTTACTTTTAAACCGAGTTGCACCTCTTTACATAATATTCAATAGAAAAAGCGTACATCGTAATACAGGCTAGGCGGCACGCGACACCTGTTGGGTAGTGACGTCATGAGGTTATCACCCCAGTTAATCGTTGGATTACAGACGTTATATTCCTATGCAACTTTTTATGTGTCATCCGAGTTTAGATCATGTGTAGGATCATTCGATAATCGAAAATGCGATGTCTGTGACGAAGTTGCTGTTTGTTGTTTCTGCTACCAACAATAACACAGGTTACAGGTAACTTTTGTCTACAGCACGAATGGGCCGGCACTCAATCAAGTCGTTACCACCCACTGTATTACAGAAAACCGACGTAAAGTAGTTACTTGCAGCATTTCGTACGGTGAGTGAGATATCCGAAATTCCCCTCTTCTTCCGAATCCCTAAGTTATTCCTTCCCTTTAAGGTCGACAACGCGCCCATGGTTCTTCTTGCGTATATGGGACTGTAACCACAGAAAACTTTACCGAATACAAAAATAATCATCCAAAACAGTCCATATTTGGCGGAATTATGCGTAAATGTACATAAACAATATACAGACGAATTGATTTTAGTTTATTTATTTAAATGTGCAAAGGTATTTATTTATTTAAACTTCGTATACATAATATGTATAAAGGCAGACTTAATCAATATTTATCACGTGAATGTGATTGGAAGGGTCAGAAGAGAGCACCCAAAGGGAACGTAAGTCAACCAAATAAATTATCTCCGAATAGGGCACCTTCAAGGTACTCGTGATATGCCCTTTTCGGAGCAAAAATGTAAGTGATGCACTAGTACCAAACATAGTGGTAGTAATAGACGTCAGTGATGTATGAAATTACTACGGACATATTTTTTAGCAAAAAAACTTTTTTGCGGTGTATTTCCTCGAAAACCTGAATTTTGGTGGAAATCTACGCACAGCTCGGGGCCCGGGGGGAATGGGCGATAGTCATCTGGCAACAGTGCGCATACCGTAAATCGCAATTTCAAAGTAAAATTTAGATACTCTCGCGTGCGTAGCATCTCTATAGTAGTCTGTGCTCTCGCGCAATTCCTTCGTAAACGGTAATCGTATCCCACGAAATGGTTATTTTATAATATTTTCACGTTAATAAAATAGCCATTACACAATATTTTGCTTTACCAAAAGTACTGAAATAATATAAAAATGAGTTATATGAGTGAATTGTCACAATCTAATGAGTACTTGAGTTTCCGAAGTAGCATTCCACTAAGAAAAATAATTGTTGATTCTGACAACTCCAAGGTAAACAAAAATCTTGTACGTGTGCACTACGTAAACGATTTCACATACGCTTATTAATTAGTTCATAAAAATAAATAATTAATAATAAGTAGATAACTAATTGTAATGCGATATAATTGATTTTCCTCTCCTTCCATACAGGCATGGAAAATATTTGACTGTGGCCCAAAATCAGTAACTTGCCCCTTAGTATGCTTGCCCCCGGTTTCTGGTACAGCCGACATATTTTTTAAACAAGTGATGGGGTTAGCCTCTAGGGGTGTTAGGGTCATAGCAGCAGAACCTCCACCTTATTGGAATATGAAAGAATGGTGTGACGGTTTTAAAAGACTTTTAGATTATCTAGAACTACATAAAGTCCATATTTTTGGAGCATCCTTAGGTAAGTTTATTTATTATAGACTGTTAAACTTTATATACATGAACATAGACATTTTATTTTTAATATATATCATAGGCGGGTAAATGAGCAAGTGGGTCATCTGATGGTAAGTGAACTCCACCCCCCATGTAAGCCCACTATAACAAAAGGATCATGAGCGTATTGCCGACTTTAAAGGAAAGGGATTGGGAAGGGGAGGGGGATTTGGACATTTGAGTTTTCTGTGAGACAGTGGTAATAACCCAGACGACCGGCCCATTACTGCTGTAGACAAAACTGTACACATACTTTACCATGAAACTCGTTGAAAGTATTAATTATTTATTGGCAGGTGGTTTCATTGCCCAGAAGTTCACAGAGTTGACAAGAAACTGTCCACGTGTGGCATCCCTAGTACTCTGTAACACATTCACTGACACATCAGTGTTTGAATACAATGACTCTGCTGCATTGTTCTGGCTTCTACCTTCATTAGTGCTGAAAAGAATGCTCATGGGCAATTTCACAACAGACAAGGTGGACAGACGAATGGCTGAATCTATTGACTTCATGGTGGAGAGAGTAAGAACATATGTTACTATATGTTATAATTTATTGCATAAATTGTGCTTAACATTTTTACTTTCATTATATACTTAAGCCAGGAAGCAGCCCATAAATTTTAACATATTACACGGAGACACAAGCAGTAGGGCGTTCCAAAAAAAAGTCGATTTTTTTTTTTTCCGATTGCATTTGATATTCTTGTTATATATGCTATAAAAAAAAAACTAAAAATTTGAGCCCTTAATATCAACTTGAAGAACTCCATCACTGAATTTGAAGATTTACCATTGATGGAAAAATGATTTTTTAACCTTCATTTCTCCTGCAAACTATGTAGAACATTATTTTTCGGAAAACCATCACTGATCCTTCTTCAGTATTAAATTCTGTAAAAAAAAAAAGCTCTTAGGGTCTAGTGTCCAACGTCAACCCTCTCGTTTTTATTTGCGTTAAAAAATATAGAGTTTTTGAAATTTCGATTTTTCCATTTAATGTGTAAAATTATGATCTCAGACCATAAAGTTTGAGGAAATTTTAGTAGATCGTTCAATGTTTCACAAATCTGTGCCAAGATTTTTTTTGTATTGCTTTTGGCTCCAAAATTGTGAGGTTTGCAATATCAATTTTAATGATTATTGGCTATAATAATAAATTTTACAAAAAAAATTAAAATCTATCAACAAAATATCAAAATTTCTTTATAACAGTCAACAAACGCTGTATTTACGCTTCAATTCTTTCAATTTTTTTATTTTTTATTTAATATAACCGTTTTTGGCTGTAACATGTAATTTACACACAATTTTCGATTTTTTTAAGAATTTTTCGAATTACAACAGTTAATAGAAAGAAAAAAATCCTTTATCTAAAATTTCTGTAATAAGCCGGTTATATGACAGACTTTAATGTAGTATAAAATTCCAAAGTGACTAATATATTTACAGAATATAACAACAATGTTACCACTCACTAGTTCCATACAAGAATTGTGAAAGTGAAGTGTTGCAAAATTGCATATATGTATATTGACACATTAATTATAATACTACAGTTATACTGATTATATAAATTGACTATAATATTAGGCAATACAGTCTTATAAAGCCTGTTTTATATGTCTGAGCAAACTAATGTTCTTTGTACTTATGCTTGTATATTTATTGTTGAGATAATCTTGTGTAACTTTCTTTTTGTACCAAATAAATATTTCCGATATATTTCTTCATCTCAGAAGCATTATGCCTCTAAAGTGGAGATTAACATTAATTCATGCGTCAGTAATCCATGAGTCTTTTTCTTGTATGAAATAGGTAGTTCTTATAGCCTGTCTTTTTTATATGACCATATGTCAAAATGAGTAAGCCACTCGTCTGATAGTTAGCGACACGACTGCCCATGAACAGTTTCAACATGATTCAGCTTTTTTTTTTAACTGGGTAGTATGTTATATTTGTTTGTTACTTAATAAGATTTATATGTACACCCATTGGCGATCCAAAAAAAAAAAAAAAGTTAATTCTCTAAATGCCCAGTAATTACATTGGCTACAATGTTCTTCAATCTGGAAATGCAACTGCACACTTCTGCTTGGCGGCTAAATAGACAATGTGGACCACTGCATTGTCTATTAAGTACCAACTAAACCAGACAGGCTCTCGCATACGAGAGTCCTACCACCTAGTAAACTTTACTGGAGTTTCCTTTTAACATAATAGTGAAACCTGCATTCAAATCCTTTCAGCTATTGTGAAGCATGCAAAATCGAAATCTGTATACGATTTTATTATATCAGATGTGTAATTCATAAAAATAATTTACATTCAAAGGGTATTTATTGTTTACAGCTGGAATCACTGACACAATCGGAGTTAGCTTCGAGACTGACAATAAACTGCACTCCATGTTATGTACAACCGCATTTATTAAATAACATTCCAATCACAGTGATGGATGTGTGGGATGAAAGTGCTTTAAGCTCTCGAGTCAGAGAGGATCTTTATAAATCATATCCTCACGCCAAACTCGCACACTTGAAGAACGGTGGAAACTTTCCATATTTGAGTAGGAGTGATGAGGTCAATTTGCATTTATTAGTAAGTATAATTTTAATGTGACCTTTAATTTTTTTAATTGCATACTGATGAAATCCTTTGTATATGTATCATATTCGTAAATAATGTGTTCAAAATTCTTGATGAATCACAAACTAAAACATATCTGCCACATGTCACATCATGGAACAGATAGCAGCTTGGCGAACTGCAAGTGCACTAGTTGCACTTCTACTTCCCCTTCAGGGATACAGACGTGAGCTTATGCTGACTTCCTTTCATTGCAGTGCATTTCTACCAATATCTTCTGAGTAACTCTTATTAATAATGATAAAGCCAGTGAACAGTCACATTATTTCTTGAATATTGAATCAATCCTAATAAATCCTTTTATTCTTTTTTTCCTGAAACGGCAAAGTGTCTACACTGGACATGATGTTAAAGTACAAAGCAGTTTAATATTATAATGTCGACAGTCAAGATACATTGCGGTACTCGACGGTCCGTAAAATTATGCTGACCCAAAGTTGCTGGCTAACCCCGGAATGCGACTCGCCTAAACGAGCCACTATGACGGGTTTTTTATCATGTGTACGGTAGGCTCTACCCAGTCGGGTACGAAAATGATCAGGTTCCCTCCCACGAGTAATTTATTAACTTATTATTGACAGCCTCAGTGGCGCAGCGGGCGAGTAGCCTGTTGTGAAGCGTGAGGTTGTGGGTTCGATTTCCTAGACAAATGTTTGTCTGATTCACAAATATTTGTCTCAGGGCTGGCTGTTGTGGGACCGCAAGTCCCTCGTAGTTCCTGATACTCACGATACAGGTTTACCTAATGTGAGGTCAGAATTATGTGTGTGACTGCTGGGTCTATTTATTATTATTAAATTATATTATGAACATACATAATAGTTCTTTTTAATTACAGATTCACTTAAGACAGTTTGATGGAACAGAGTTATCATCTTCATATCTAAGCCTACTTAAGATGCCGTCACCGTCAAACAACAACCCAGAGGAGGGAACTGTCAGTTATTTTAATCAAAGAGATAACTTTGTTAAAATAGCTTGAGCTGAATATAAAATACTTTAGGTTTACCAATCACATAAGGTTTGTTGCATATTGCAGCACTTCTAATGGTGCAGTTAAACGACAAGTGATAAATAACCGAGCTACAGACGCGATGCGAGTGTTCAAAAGTACTGAAGTTTTGAAGAGTGCAAATGATGTGCGGCGTCGTGTGTAAACTAGAAGCACAGTGTAATAAAATATACACTGATCTAACGGTTTTGATTTTTCGTAAAAGCCAACACCGCAAGCCAGCGGCCACAGGACTATGATTGTCACAGCATTTTATTGAAGAAATATTTCCACCATCTTTGATTCGAAAATTACATCTTAATTTTCGTAATCAGCACCCTGAGTAAGCGCGAAAATGACACCCATACCAGTATGTTTCAAAACATTATATCTGACATCTTGGATTTGCAAATGGATTCCTATATTCGTATTCAACTCCTAAGAAACTTCGAATATTACAACCACATTATCAAAATGTGCAAAAAAATCCGCCATTTTAAATTGTATGTCGATGACGTTTTTGTAATCAGCAACTTCGAAAATGACACCCTTATCATGTTGTTAATGTCCGCTGTCTTGGATTTGAAAATAGCTATAAGAAAACATATTGTTTAACAATATAATTGAGACAACAAAAACAAATAGGTATCTACGCGTTAGCCCTGAAAATTGTATCCCGAAGTACATACAAAAGGCGGAATATGCAGTTCGGGATCGCACCACCCACGTCTCACCCCGCAACCGCTCGCACGATTTTTCTGTCTAGACGTTTTAGTCGAATAACTATAGATATTTAGGCTGTGCTAGTAGATTGCGCCTCCTTCGTGGTTAGGCCCACATTATCACAACGTTGTTTAACTGCACCAAAACTATTTAGCCTCTTACAAGGTTAATGAACTTTGTGCCCCATTGTTTTGAAGCATAAAGCAACTATTATCGGACGTCGTAAGCTTATTAGGCAAAAATAATAATCACATGTTAGTGAGATAATTTATTTGACGCGCGACACATTATGTAAATTTAAGATATAATATCCATAAATAGAATCAAAACCAATTTCAATGCATATTCTAGCTGTAGGCGGTGGATAGCAGTAAGACATAATAAATTAATAATAATGTTTAAACATAGTATTTGCTACTACAAATTTAGAATGTTTAATGAATTTAAAGTTGAATATGTGTCCTTTGATAATGTATAAATTAGATATACGCTAGTCTTATTATTGTTAGCATTTAATAGCAGAAAATAAATTTTATATGTTTATATTTAAATATTTATTAATGTCAATTTATTCAACCAGCAAGTATACGTGACTATATTTCATAAATTTGTTGTGGGTGATAAGGTATTAAGGTATTTTTGTGGGCTAAACAGAATATATCTTAATTTAAAACCTTAGTGTCATCGAGATAGTATAAACCAATCCTGTAACATATTTAGTAACTACCTACCTGATAAAATTTTACAAGTGTAAATTAATGATGAGAACCACTCTTGAAACACCAGGTGTTTTTACAACACTACGTTTCGAATAAGCATTTTTCGTGTGTTCAGCTGACGTTTTACCGTAGTAACTTCAAGCGAAAATAAATTCAGATTGCGCTGCTCAAGATCTCATACTTAGTCTTGGCACACGAAGTATAGTCATTTCACCAAACCTGTTTCAAAAGTGTAAACAAACATCTAGGCATCTTAAACTTTCAGACTTATTTCGAGTGATTAATCACTTATTTATTTCGATAATATCGTCGATCATGTCACTATTAAAAGAAACAGAAAATGCTTTGTTTATGTCCTAGCAATACAATCTGATTTGGTACTATGGGTTGTGAAATACATATACACTATACATTGCTTACATTTGACCACATGTTGCACAACCGTCCGATTCCTTGGGAAAATACCGTCAAGTATCTAGGCGTTGTCCTTGATAGTCGAATGACATTCAAACACCATATCACCCGAGTCCGCAACAAAGCGGCATTTATCCTTGGTCGCCTCTACGCTATGATCAGAAACAAAATGTCACTCTGCAACAAAGTGACTCTATATAAAACTTGCATTCTTCAAATTATAACCTACGCCTGTGTCGTATTTGCGCACTCATCTCCCTCAAACATACATAGACTACAAACGATCCAGAATAGGTTTTTGCGCAAAGCCACCGGAGCACCATGGTATTTGCGGAACTTGGATCTTCACCAAGACCTACGATTACTTACCATAACCAGACACATGAAGAACTGTGTCCAACAGTACTTTGATAAAGCCACGCGTCATCGTAATCCTCTCATAGTGGCAGCCGCTGACTACATCCCAGTAAGCGATGTATGTGGTGATGTCGTCGTCCCAAACATGTTTTGGCAGATCCCAACGACTCCATCACATTAGCTATCGAAGCAGCACTTTCTCTGCCCAATCCGAATCGCAATAATAATACGCGACCCCAACATAGGACACGCCTACGAGTCCGTAGAACTCCCACAACTGACCGTCGGCACGATGATGTGCAGAGACGGCCCTAAACTATACTCCCCAGTGATTGCTCAAGCTGAGGACTGAGCCTTCTAAAAGGCGCCTCTGTGCTTAATCGCTACTAAGTACATTATACATATTTCTGGCTAGAGCGCCATAAGCACCGGCTTTATTGTCAGGTGAAGCTGTAAAAGCAATATAAGCTAACAGCTCAAATCCATTCGAAAAAAAAAACATCTTACTGTAACATGTTCTATAATCATGTGCACTATTTTGTTATATTTATGTTAGATATTCCTATTGCCACGATGAAATACTATGAATGCCTGTTATTACACCTTATTAACTTATTAAGTTAGGTACATCTATGGTAAGGAAATCCTTATACCACTACGCACCTACTTCTCCCTACCTGTTTGAATTATTTTGTCTAATTGGTCAACTATTTGAACATTCAAATACGACATTATTTTCAATAGCGCAGTCATGCCATGTTGATAAAGTATTAACAAACTTAAAAAAAGGAGGAGGTTCTTAATCCGTCGTATTTATTTATCCTTTTTATGTATGTTTATCGATTTCCCCGCACTAAGAAGGGCGATTGTGTTGAAAAAAATTCGGTGGTTTAGCTACGATTGTGGTCCCATATAAATTTGGTATAGATCTGATGACGGACTGCAGAGTAAAAATAAACTCCTCTAAAGATAACAGTACGCTCGTCGCGATTATGTTATTGTATTGGCATTTACATGCTATAGCTACCATCTACCACTAAAATCATTAATAGGTATTCAATCATATCTGATATCGTATTAAGGTGTATCATATGATCACTCGATCACAGAGGGCAAGCAATAAACTCTTAACAATAGGGTTTGCAAAAGGGTATTTGATTCTACGTAATATCATCATCTTCTAATATATAAAATTCTCGTGTCACAATGTTCGTTCCCATACTCCTCCGAAACGGCTCGACCGATTTTTATGAAATTTTGTGTGCATATCGGGTAGGTCTGAGAATCGGCCAACATCTATTTTTCATCCCCCTAAATGTTAAGGGTGGTCCACCCCTACATTTTATTTTTGATTTATTAGATTTTTTTTTTGTTTTTATTTTTTTATGATACAGCATTAAAAAATACATACAACCCTACATTTTCAACCCTCTACGATCAACCCCTATTTTTAATAGCGATATTAGTATTTTTGTCAAGCGCGTTTCTCACCGGAGGCTTCTTCTCACCCACTAGGCTACTTTAATACTGGAAATAGGCATTCACGCGGGCGGAGCCGCGGGCAAAAGCTAGTACATTTATATTTTCATTATTTTAATCAATAAGTTACGTTCCCCAAATCGATTATCGAAAGAACTATATAAATGAAGTCAAAAATAAATAAGTAAAAAGCCGTTTAAATCTGCTGGAAAGGATAGTTGTCAAATGACAGAAAAAGGATTCACACAAGGCATATTACGTCACATGCCAGGTCACACGAATGCGAGCACTGTAAGGGAGATAGTGAGAAGTCCCCACTACGCGCCCACCTTCGCTCATAGCAATGTTTAAAACATAAATTGTGGCCTTATTTTTAATTCTGATTTCGCAAAACTAATGCCTCGGTGGCGCTGTTGTAAGCGTATGCTGTAATCCTGCTCTGCTGAGGTTCTGGGTTCGATCCCCGGGTCGGGTAAAAGTGATATTGGGATTCTCTATTAATGCTTTGTATCAGCACAGTGTCTGGAATGATGCCCGGTATGGCGATACGTGCGCCTCCTATCACATAATGGGACGGAAATAAGCTTGGCGAAATGTGGGTGTCCTACTAGTTACACCTCTGCCTACTTATGTATGTATATAACTTGGTTTCAATAACAACAAAGAACACTAAAAATAAGTCGAATTTACATAGTGTATAATATATTCGTTATCCTTGTAAATATGCAAATCACTGTACTATTTCGACAAAACATTGACATTTCATAAAGATGCATTGGAACCACAGACCACGGATAATATATAGATCTCGCATGTGTACTACCTTTGCGAGACGTGAGCAAGTGTAACATTCCACGTAACGGGCTAACGCGCACTTTAAAATCTATGCGCAATGCGATGACGCGACGTCAGCTTACATTGTACATATTGCCATGCTTGGTGTCTATATTAATCAACGTATACCGGGTGCCTTTCAATCACCATCCAAATTTTTTCCAAGCGTTAGGTATCATGTAAAGATTGCATATTTGCTAAAAGTAGTCGATATACATATCGATTATATATATTTTTTTCGAAAGTATCAATTCAGCGTGGTTTACTATGTCTAACGTAAAAACTACGCTCACCGCGCAGTACACTGAATATAAGGGGTAACATACGAGGTAGCGGGAAAGGATGCGGCGTACGGCTGTATTACATCGGTAAGTACCTACCTACGAAATGCGATGTTACATAATAATATTTATAATAATAATACTAACCTCGTATTATACACGTCCCACTGCTGGGCACGAGCCTCCTCTGCTAAATGATGGGTTGGCCTTTGTCCACAACGCTGACCTAATTCGGGTTGGCAGATTTCACATACCTCATGGAGAACTCCGATATGTAGGTTTCCTACACCGTTAAAGCCAAGTAATACACACGCAACTTCGAAAAGTCAGAGGTGCACGCTCTTTGAGCTGGTTTCAAACCTGCAACTTTCGTTTTAACAGTCCGTACCACTCCCTGCTGGGCTATCGCTGCTTGTTACAGTTTAAGAGGTAACAATTTAAACTGAGCTCGAAGACTACGGTACTGAAAGTAAATACTTCGCCCTCGCAACCCTACGACACCAGCGCCTTATTTGCTGTTGCTGTTCGAGATTATTGAAATAACGAAAACTATATTCCTTGGATCTGTCGCAAAGGAAAGAGGCCTCAACCCTCGAAGCCTTAAAAGATTAAACTGAATATGCATTTGACCAAGTGAAATTACATGTAGTGTCCAACAAATAAAAAACCAATGTGCAACAACGTGCAAAACTTTGTTATAATAAAACCATGTAGGTATGGTTTGCATTTTGAACATGTATCAAAATATTTATAACGTTTTGGTAAGCTTATTATACTCAGTTTTTTAATTATTGAACATAAGTTGGTTTTTAAATACGTCTGAATGCAAAAGGTAAGTAGATACCTACTTGTGGTATCGTTTTTGTTATAGTTTTTATCTAGCGTGTTTATAACTTAAGAATGTGTTGAAATGTCGGCGCGCGTAGTGGGGACACGTTGTCGTCGGTCCACAAGGAATAAAAAAACTTGGATGGTGATTAAAAAGTCTTTGTGTATGTTATATATACTAAATTACCCGTGATTTGTGATTGGAACAAATCAACACACAATTACAATCGTTTGCTTTTATTCAACAATGAGCAATAAACTTAACTATTCTTTGTATTCTTATTTAATTGCTGTTCCTTTTTCTCTTTCTGTGCTTCTAATGCTTTCCCTCTTTCTTCATCGTCTGAGAAGTATTCGGCTAAACTATCATCTTCACGCGGTACTGCCTGTCCGGCTAGTGTTGTACCTTTTTCTGTGAGTGCACTGAGCTTGACTAGGTTACCATCGTATACCATGGAACTATCTGGATTTTCCGCTTGCGTATGTGCAGCTTGGATGTTGTGTGCTGATACTGTTGAGTATATTGACATAGCCTGTTGAGAGAAAAAACAGGTGGAAGGTAAATTTAACACAACTATAAAAGTTTTTTTTTACAAAACTACTGTTTTGTATTAGTCTCAATTAAACGGAGTTTCTTATATGTTTCTATATTAACAAGCAACTTTGCTTTACGATATCATTTAATTCTCGCTGTCAAATTACATGACGCGGCCTTGTAAACACGAGCTTTCTGTATTAGTGAGTACACACTATGATTTTAGTTAATCAACAGACCTAAATCAACAAAAGCTGTATGGTTTTTGTTGATCAATTCTATAGAATGTTTGTTCAGACGATTCAAACCACATGCGATTTAGCACTGTAGGTACCGTATGAACCCCTCATTTTATTTTTACCTTTGTCGTGCGATAAACTCTATCCATGTAAATGGGGCTTTATCCACTAATAGAAGGTGGAAAAAATACAAACGAAACTTTATTTACACAGTTGGTAAAATGTTATAACATGTGTTGTAGAATACTACACATTTACCAATTGTTGCTGTACTAGATATCTCGTATGCGAGAATTCGTGTGGGTAGGTACCAATTTTGTCTATTTCTGCCACCAAGCTGCACTGTTGTGTTCCACGTTGAAGGGCATTGAAATTACTAGTAATTATTAGACAACATCTCATCTACGAGTACCTACAATCGCAGTGGAGTGCCATGCAGTACTTGGTAATGCAAATTTCTGAGTGGTGGTGTACAGTTTATATTCTAAACGTAGGACTTACCATCTGGGGCATGACCTGTCTGTCCGAATTTCTTCAATACATTCAAATTAAATAATAATGAAGTGATAATTGTATTTCAATGACTTATGACCGTTTCATATATTCTATTTCCAGATAGATTTGCTTACTATATGTAGTGTTTTGTATGACAAATCTTCCATACAAAATGTGTCAAAAATTTATTGCAAGTAAGCAAATCTGACAGTAAACAGAATATAGAGAACGGTCATTACTCATTAGTAATCAAATGCTACCAATGGTAGCCTAAGGTCATACCTGCGCAACTAAATTGGACACGTCTCCTGCGTTAGCGGGTAATATGAGAGTGTTGTTTGTACGCGCCAACTTGTTAAATGCTGCCACGTACTGTTCTGCCAGAGTGAGCGAAGCGGCATGTTTACTATCCTGGTATAAAAAAATATTATTTTACAATAAGATGCTACAAAATATAATGTGTATAAATAAAAAAGGATGTAATAAAATAATATCACTAGGTGGTAGGCCCTCGTATATAAGGCCGCTTGGGTTGGTACCACCGCTTTGTCTATTTCTGCCGCCAAACAGCAGTGTGTAAGCACTGTTGTGTTTCGGTTTAAAGGACATCGAAGCCAGTGAAATTACTGGATATTATGACACTTCACATCTTATGTAGCGGGGTAACGAGCGCAGTCCAATACCATGCAGTGCCTTGTAATTCAAATGTTGTATTAAAAAAAAATAAGTTCACAATGAGTTTGAGACCACGAGCGCGCGCATCCGCCACCGCGACCATCGCGTGCGCCTCACCAGTGGCTTTATTGATCTGCTCTTGTTTATATGTTTACTATACACTCACCCTGTCAGCAAGAGCGTTAGCAATGAGTTTGAGACCACGAGCGCGCGCATCCGCCACCGCGACCATCGCGTGCGCCTCACCAGTGGCTTTATTGATCTGCTCTTGTTTATATGTTTACTATACACTCACCCTGTCAGCAAGAGCGTTAGCAATGAGTTTGAGACCACGAGCGCGCGCATCCGCCACCGCGACCATCGCGTGCGCCTCACCAGTGGCTTTATTGATCTGCTCTTGTTTATATGTTTACTATACACTCACCCTGTCAGCAAGAGCGTTAGCAATGAGTTTGAGACCACGAGCGCGCGCATCCGCCACCGCGACCATCGCGTGCGCCTCACCAGTGGCTTTATTGATCTGCTCTTGTTTATATGTTTACTATACACTCACCCTGTCAGCAAGAGCGTTAGCAATGAGTTTGAGACCACGAGCGCGCGCATCCGCCACCGCGACCATCGCGTGCGCCTCACCAGTGGCTTTATTGATCTGCTCTTGTTTTTCAGCTTCTACAAATCAACTTCAAATGCTCATACATTTACTCAAACAACTTTCAAGTAAATTGGTTTATACAACGTGGTTTCTTCAAGGTTATTCATATTTAAGGATCAACACAGGATATACACCTGACAGTGTGTACTTTTTTAAATGGCATGAATAACAAAGCGAGCAGATCGCTCGCATGATGCTAAGCCGAACCGACGACGCGACGGACGGACGGACAGACAGACACACGTACACGTCTAAAAGAAACGTGCACATGCACATGAGCAGGGAATGGTATGATCTTTGAAGACTGAAGTCGCGAGTTCGAAACCAGCCCCAAGGCAGTATAATACAGGGCTAATATTTTTTTTATTTTTGTTACCTTCAATGACGAGACATAATATATGTAAACTAAAAAATGGTAAAAAAAATAACTCCGCTAGCGAGGGATTAAACACACAACCTCTTGATTCACAACGCGATACCTTGGCTGTAGTCATGGAGGGTATAGTATTGATATTCTTAACTTTATACCTGAGGCTAATATTCTCGACTGCCGCTTTCCCTCGGCAACATTGATGTCTGCAGCACGTACACCCTCAGATTCCAGTATGGCGGCCCGCTTTCGCCGTTCCGCTTCCACTTGCATTTGCATCGCCTCGTGTACTCTTGTTGGCAACTTAATATCACCTATAAAAATTTAGCTAGGACAGGCTAGCTTAGGACATATGGTACTATTTATCCCGGAAAAGGATGTAAAGGACGAAGTAAAATCTAGTAATACATATTCTGAGAAAATGTCAGTTGGCTACGTGTTACAATTAAAATATAGAGCCCTTTAAATGTAGGACACACAGACAGACAGTGCAGGTTTACTAATAGAGGTCTGAGGGCACCCTTCGGGTACAGAACTCTAAAAATTAAGCTGTTAACAATGTCAGTTTTGCTGGTGGGAGGATACCTGAAACATACATGTACCCAACTCCATAGCAACCATCATACATAATTATGAAAAATCCATCATAAGACTCATTCCTTTGAGTAGCGTTCCAGGGTCAGCTAGTGTATCTTCAAGCCCGCATAATTTGCTGACCGTCAAGAAAAGCATTGACGTAATGTATGGTTGACAATGTATTTGGACTGTATGTACTGTGCTTACCATTATATTATAGCCGCTTTGCCATGCAAGGTTAAAAAGAAATCGGAATTAAGAATATTTATGTATGTAATTGTTCCATATCGTCGCTTAGCTAACAACACCGTGTAACTTGAAAATTGGCTATGTGATATTGTCATTGTTTTTTTTTTTGGCGCGTATCCAATAGATTTACACAAAAAATTTAATTAACCATACAAAGCATGTTAATCAAATACAATTCTGTCACAGCGCAACTCATTAGTTCATCACACATGTTCATAAAATATATTCAGTTTTTAGTCTCTCCTGAAAACTAGGCCAATTTAACTTGCGCAGTGTTGTTAGCTAAGCGACGATATGTCATCAAATAAGAAAAAAAATACTTACGAATTTCATATCTCAAACATGTAATACCCCAAGCTGAACTAGCCTTATTGATGGCTTCCACAATAGAAACATTAAGTGACTCTCGCTCCCTGAATACTTTGTCCAAAGAGATTTGACCTATTTCCGAACGCATTGTAGTTTGGGCAAGTTGAGTAATAGCAAATTCTGGATCCTCAACACCATATGATGCTGAAAATAAAATGATTATAACTACAATTAGCAAAAAAAAAGTTTTTTTATGCTCATTTATTTATTTTATGGCTGCCTCGGTGGCGCAGTTCTAATGCGTACGCGTTACGATTGAGATCAACACTGAGGTCTCGGGTTCGATCCCCGGGTCGGGTAAAGTGGTATTGAGTTTTTCTATTACGAAATGCTCAGTATCAGCCCGGAGTCTGGAATTTGTGCCTGGTATGGCGATAGGTTTGCCCCCTATCACACACGGGAAGGAAAGTCGCTCAGCGAAATGTGGGTGTACTGGTTACACCTCTGCCTACCCCCTTGAGTGCGTATTTATTTATTTTATCTCAACATTATGGTAGGTCAACACCTTATAACATGGTAGATCCCTCAAATGTGAGAGGCCATCTGAGTAGGTACCACCCACTTTGTCTATTTCTGCCGCCAAGCAGCAGTGTATATGCACTATTGTATTCTATTTGAAAGGGCATTGAAGCTTGTGACATGACTGGCCATTATGAGTCATCTTATGTCTCAGAGTGAAGAATGCAGTCCAGTGCCAAGCAGTACTTCATAATTCGAAGTTATGATCGGTGTTGCTCCTGTGTTTATTGGTTGCTGTGATACTTATCATCAGAGTGACCTGTTTGTCTTGTAATTAACACTAATAAAAAAAAGTGAAGTTTAAAAATAATTTACCTAAATAGGGATCGACAATTCGCAAATATAGCACACCATCAATACTCAATGAAACATTGTCAGAAGTGATGGCACTCTGTTTGGGCACATCTATGGCTATTTCTTTGAGACTTTGCACATATTTAATCTTGTCTAGAACAGGCCACAGCAGATTTAATCCTGGCTCAAGTATTCTATGAAATTTACCCATGCGCTCTGCAATCCATGCCTGTAATGCAACATACAATATTATTATGGTTTATAAATATGTTTCATTTTATTTTAATTACAAAAGTTGTTCTATAATTATCAAAGAATTAAAGTAATTTTTAAACTATCCTATTTGATCAGACTTCAACACAAAATACAATGAGCAAATGTCAAATAAAGTTGGTGCCCAACGGAATGGGTTTATCGGACAATTCTATGAGTGGCATAGCATTCTTAGTAGATTTGTGGCATTTTATGTATATGGTCACAGGCCACAGATATTATAATAGATATGACATAGGTATGTCAATCTGTATACACCAGAAGTGTATGAAGTTTTACTATACATATAAACTGACGTAGCCATACTGTGCACATCGATTTTATAGTGCATGTTGGCTCGTTTCACAGATTGTTATGGTTAATCGCAGCACGCAAAGGGAGTACACATAAGAAGTGTAGGTATATAATATCCGTGGTCCATTAGATTTATGAGTAAAGTATGAAATAATGAAGATTTCAAAGAAAGTAGTTAGCCGGTAAAAGTAAATAAATGGTATCTAGCAGTAGGGGTTTTCACAGTTGAAAATAAATAATACCTCTTGTTGCGGAACAAACATAATAATGGTGTTGAGTGGAGTGGTAGAACGAGTTCTCGTTGCTGTTATACCGTACAGTACCCGTGCATTGTTTTGATATTCAGATATTCCAACACTCTGCAAGAATGGCACCATATTATTTATAGGTTATATTGACATTTGCACTTTCAACACCATATTTTCATTGGATAAACCTACTCGCAAAGGCAAAGCTTTTGTGAAAAAAAGTCGGGATCGCGTAAACATTTTGACTGTTTTATTTAGATAATTTCTCTCAATCCATTCCTCATAAATTATGTACACTAAACTCCCAATTAGTGTTGCCTAGCACATAGAAGAGGCAATACATTTGTCCCGTATATGACGCAATATTGTGAGTGCGGCACAATATTTTTATATGCACTACATAATTTTTGTCGCGTTTTTCTTTTACTATATCTTATCGCGGCCTACACGCCTGAAAGAGTGAGAACGAGCAAGTCAAAGAATATTTTACTCTCTACTAGAGGTGGGCGTTATAACGAAAAGCAATTATTAAGCTCTGCTTATTATAACAAGCATATAAGTATGTTTGTAAGTTTAAGCTGTTGACGTTATAACGGAACATAGTTGCGTCATGCGTGGTTGCATCACCGGCTGCCGCTTAGCGTTGATCGTTGCCCGTTGGCACTAGCGCTGTCGTGAAAGCGATCGAAAATACACTTTATACAAAAATACATAAAGTCGAAAGTAAACGATATTATCATAACGATTATATTACTAAATTGAATTTCGTTTGATTGCATAATATTTATTAATGTTTATAAGTAAATTATTTTTGGGCGCTTATATTTTGTTGTGTTAATTTTTAACCGTTGTTTCGTTATTTGTTAATGCTTATGTTTAAAATTACTACTTAGTATGCGTTTCGCTGTCGGGAACGAAGCATGTGTTTGTGTTTGATACATCACGAGTTCGTTCGTAAGCGAGTTCGGTGTTTTTAATTAAGTAAATGAGATTGTTCATTTAGTTAACTTATTGTAAATAGTTCAGAGGATTATAGTGTGTTTAGTGTAAATAACATATAGTGTAGATAGGTATGTTAAGTGTAAATATAGAACAGTGGATGTACATTTAATAATAAAATTGTCAATGTCGAGAGGGGGCAATGCGTTGATTTGGAACTATTGTACAAAAATTGATGGCGATAATTTGTTTGAAGTTTTTTGAAGTCTGTTAAAAAGCGTTTTAGCTTTTTTATAAGCTAGCTTAAAAAAATAAGCACAACGTTTAATTTCGTTGTGAAAATTAAGCCGTTTGTCCCACTACTACTCTCTACGGACGACTCACGAGAGAGCAAGTGATCTTCAAGAACCTCGCATCATTTGAAGAGTTACCTTATACTGGCTCAGTACAAAAAAGAGGCTACTCTAAAAACTCATTTAGAAATCGCATCCTACAACACTAATCCGGAATGTCAAAATTACGTCAAATTAAATCTAATCATAGTGCTGCCCGCGTTGACTGACTATCTAATAGACTCCTACCTAAGGTATCGCAGAAAGAGACAAGGATACAATTTCGAGGGTTACCGCGTCAAAAACAAATTACCCCACAATTTGTTTTGTTACGTGACGTCATGTACTACAATTTCTTGAGAAATAATAGGTTCTTGCTTTTGTGAGTAAATAATACAACATGGTTATTTTCAATTACCTTTTATTATTTAAATATTATTTTTATTAGCTTTAGATGAGACGCGCAAGTCACTCACCTGGTGATAAGAACCTCGAATTATGAAGTACTACATGGCACTAAATTACGCTCGTCACCCAGATAAGGTGTTGTGTCATAATGCCAAGTAAATTCACTGGCGCGGGCGTCAATGTCCTTCAACAATAACATAACAACATAACAGTAGTAACATGCTGCTGCTTGGCGGCAGAAATAGACAAACCGGTGATACCCACCCAGACGGCCTCTCGCATACGATGGTCTGTATGTAGTTTGTGAGAAATCTCCCTTAGTAATTTATTTGTCTATAAAATGTACACCATTACAGTTTGAAGCAGGTCAATGTACATAATAGTTTTAAAATGTTAAACTCAAAACATATGGACCAAACTTAGATTGGTAGAGCCACGCTGTAGACACTTGTCTACAGCATGTATAGGCCGGCTCGTCCGGGTCATTATCACTGTCTCACAGAAAACCGGCTTAAAGTAGCAGCTTGCTGCTGCGTTTCGTACGGTGAGTGAGATACCCGGAGGCCCAAACCCCTCCCCTTCCCAATCCCTTATATATCCCTTTCCTTTAAGGTCGGCAAGGCACCCATGATTCTTTTGATATTGTAGGCGTATATGGGCGGTGGAGATCACTTACCATCAGGTGACCCACTTGCCCGTTTGCCGTCCTATACCATAAAAGAAACATGGATTATAACTTATTTCAATCAAAAGTTTATATTATTGATCTGTAAATTAGAATTTTTTACTTTCATTTTCGATTGACTCGGTGGCGCAGTTGTAATGCGTACACGGTACGACTGCTGTGCTGAGGTCTCGGGCTCAATCCCCGGGTCGGGCAAAGTTCCCGGGATGGGATTTTCTATCATGCTATGCTTAGTATCAGCCCGGAGTCTGGAATTGTGCCCGGTATGGCGATAAAGTTTGCCTCCTATCACATCATGGGACGAATATAAAGTAGGCGAAATGTGGGCTAACTAGTTAGGTACACCTCTGCCTACCCATTTGGGGAAAACAGGCGTGAGTGCGTAACTGTATTTTCTGAATATTTGAATTCTGTGGTTACTTATTATTGTGACAAGAATTACCATTGTTATATTAAAAAGCCTTTACTCTAATTTAAATACCATTATCGGTTTGTGATCCTAATAAATAAAATAATATTTAAATATAATTAATTTAGGTACTTTTTCTATTGATTATTGCTATACATGCTTAAACTAAATATTTACAAAATAAGTACAGCATTACAAAGCAGTACAGTCAGTTTCTTCTTTTTGAATAATACATTTTTCTCTAAATGTTGCTAAAAATTATTGATGATGGTTTTGGTGTCCAATATCAATGTCTTACGTTGATACAATCCAATTCTACAGTAAAATATTATATTCAGGAAAACTGAAACGAGTCATTTCATACATCATTAATGCATTTCTTATATTTAATTTTATTATGCATACTGCAAAATTAATATTTTTCATAATATGGGGTAATAATTTATTGAAATTTCGGCAACACCAAACGGAGTAATTTTGTTTGGTTATAAATTTTATTATATGATATTTACTTTGATTAATGCTTTACTACGAAGAATTTTACTTCAAGAATACTCTAAAAACAATAATATAATTTTTTACAGCTTTATTACTGATAAAGCGTGGTATACTTACGAATGAAAAGATAAGTCAGGCATTTTCCATCCACTATCACTTTTACACCCTAAAATGCTACACCGCACCATGGTTACTTCGAAAATTATATAAATAGTAAGTCGACGTTGTTATCTACAACCAATAATCGCATGTATTTTTACTATTACATTAATTATTATTTATTTAATTTATTTTACCAGGAAGACAATAGACAACTATACGTCAACTGTCAAACTTTGTTTATGCAAGTAGTTTGATATACTTCAAATACTAAACATTCGTCATGAAACAAGAAATATGATCGTTCTGTTTCATTCTTTTACGATATCACCATAAGTAGCTCTTTTTCTTGTGTGAATGCGACAAAAGCTATGAATTTCTCTAGGTATTCTCCCTCTACGGCTGCCCGTGCCGACGTGCAATTTTCTGTATTTTTTTCTTCCAAGAAATCGGGTAAATAAAGAATCGATAGACCTTGGAAGAGTAGATAGTTTAGTGATGGGCAATTGTGGGTCGAAGTTCCTTGAACTGAATAATTCGATGTCATTATCCTTTTTTTTAACTAATTTACCCGTAAACGTAATATTTTACATAGATTTGGTAAATTCAAATTCGATTTGATGGCACTTATGAATTTGGGTAGAATACACTATACATCTTGTTTAAAATATCAATATCAATAAAAGTCTCTATTAAATTGTTTGATCCTAATAATGTATAGTATTACATACATCGACATTTTATTTAAATTCATTTTGAGACTAAAAATGTTTACTTACACTATTATGTGTTATTCAAATAAATATTAGTAGAAAAAATTATGTGGTTTCAAGTTGAAACCTTTTAAATATCAATGAATCTGTTCTAGTTCCATTTGGTGCGAAATAGTGTATGAATTGTCACAAAATAAAGGTTGTTTACCCGATTTCTAAAAAGAAAAAAATATAGGATGCCTGCCATGCCTTTTTTTTTTTTTTTTGTCGCGGCGAAAGCGAATTATTGCTACCGCCCCGCCCCGGGGGAAGGCGGAACGGTTATGTTGGGTTCACCGGTCTTACGACCCAGCATTAAGCCGCCCGGGAGAGATGTTAAATCCGAGCGACCGCTGGGCCGAGTCCCTAACACTATATACAACCTACACCGGCATACCAACTAAAACCCCGCGGTGGCCTTCTTCGGCGCATGTGGAGCGGCCCCGGGATATCCTTAGCTATATCTAAGGATTGCTACCGGAACCGCCCCTGCGCGGTGCCGCCTAGCGGCCCGTCTCCTTGTCGGGGGGGGCTCAGAAGCCCCCGCGCACCGAAGGACGCCCTCGGCGTCAACGGCAGACACGAGGCCGACCACCCGTGCTGCCGTCCATCCCGGGGTCACACGTACGAAAGTACCATAAAGGGCGCTACGACAGCCCCCGGCTGCGCGCCCGCGACCCCCGATGGCCCCAATTAGTCTTCTCTTACGACAGGCAGGGGATACCGTGGTGGAATTCTCCAAACGCCCCCATTCCACAGGGCGGATGCCTGCCATGCCTGTCTAAACTGCCTGTTAGTGCTGTTATCAATTTATGCACAGACTAGTTCATCATTCATGTTATCGATGAAGTTATTTATAAGGTTCTAATCGATTAATTTGAGATTATTTTAAGTTATTAAAATACCAAATGTACATTTTTTTATATTATGTTTATATTCTAAAAAATAAATAATAACTATAGAAAATATGTTCACATCAAGGTCTTAAGTTATATTTTATCTCTTAAATACAAAGACTACAATGTATACTACTAGACGGGCTGTTTAGAAGTCAAATGGCGTCACATAACGCGGCAGTTTGACAGCTCATAGACAGGGAGCGCGATAAGGGTAAGAAAGGTAAGGTAAGTAAGCGAGAATGTAATATTGAGTTATGGTTAATTGACCGCAACTTAGTGGTACAATGTCTATGTGCCGCGCAACTTGTCTAGTAGTATACATTAAAGTCTTTGCATAAATATTAGAAACCTAATTTATTTGATTTCCATAGCAACAGAATATTTAATCAATATTTGCATCTTTGTTTGCATCGTAATCAATGTCCGTTACGTACTGTGAACAATTTCCATTAACTAAATCTACGTAATATCATTAGTACCTATACAGTAAATATTAGCAAAGGAATATGGAGAGATCTTTTTATTCAAAATCAAATTATATTACGTCAGAAGCTAGTGATAATAGTATTGACAATACTGATGATCATGTCTTAGCGAGAATAAAGAGATTGCAGCTTGAAGAAAATTATATTCGTCAGTCTTTGTGCAAATCAATTAGTTCCATTAATAATGGTGTTTTCTTGGCAAATTATTTTAATAATGACTCCGAGTTTCATAAATTTACAACAAATATAAAAGAGTCCTATAAAAATGTAAAAAAATTGTTTGGAGATGTTAAGTCAAATATTTCAAATCAAGATGCTTTAAAATCTGTTGGTGAGATTATTTCAATTAACTATGTATTTTGCACCTAGTACACCGCGCTGTACCCTACATCACACCACCACCGGCTGCAGTAGGGTTAGAATGTGGTTTACTCTATGGTGGTTTATGAAACACGTTACACGATACGAACGTTCGTGCCGTTTGATTGAGAAAGCAATGTGTGACGTTAATGATTTAAAGCTAGAACACAATGTGTTTAAGTACACGACAGTTGCTTTCGCGTCACGTGATCGAACGTGTATCCATCTAACCGATCCTCTTTAAATGCTTAAAATGTAACACGAAATGACAGACGAAACCGTTTATAATACGATAGGATCGTCGGTTTTCTAAACATAAATCGGTTAATTCGTATTGAAAAAACTAATTGAATTTTTGCACCCTAAGGTTCAATCTTTATAATATGGACCCCGGGCACTGACCGGGCCCAAGACGGCCGAGAGGTAGTAATTTTGATATTGATAAGAATTGATGTTACTTTATTTTTCAGATTTCGAAGAAATTAAGATGACTATCTTGGAATTAGAAGATAAAATAAAATCGTTAAAAAAGTATTTGCAATTAGAACTAATCAAATTAAATCGTGCAGAGGAAGTATTAAAACAAAATGTACGCAATACATATCTACATAATATTTAATATGTATTGTATAGCTTATCCTAAGTAACTTCTAAGTCTGTATTTAATTGCAGATTCAAGATAATCCTGCCACACTTAGTAAAATAAAAGGTCAACATAAAAGACACCCTGTGACCTACAATCTGATAGTTCCTAGTCCGGTGAAGGAAATTATTCATTCTTCTTTCAAGTGCTTAGTGAGTAAATATCAGGAGAAAAATATGTTGTAGAAAGTTGTCACAATATTCAAACCATATAGGTACAACTAAATAGAGACCCAAGAGGACGCAAAGATAACTGTTCAAAATTTCTGTCATTACTTTCTAATTTTACTCAGGGAGTGAGAGCAAAATAAACGAATGAGCAATTGCATCTACGTTTTACCGCGTGATAGACGACCTGATATTGCGGAAGGTGCATAGACGTTTTAGAACTATGAATACTGTACCAACTTAATGCAACACCTGTATAAAAATTAAAATCTCACGTAGGTACATTCAGTTAAATATCTATTGCATTTTAGGAAGTTCAAAAATTCCAAGAGTTCATGGCCAATAGTGAAAATCGGTGCGGGGGATGGAATGAATATTACCATAATATATTTACTAAAGCGTGGAACAAATATGTCCAAATAGATTGCACCAATAATTTAGAAAGTTATATTTCAAATGTGATGGAGTCTGACGCTTTTCAGTCATTATTACACGAGCTTATCCTGCAGTTTACAGGTATTATAAGTAGTTCCATATTTGCCTTAAGGGCACGCGAGCCGCTAGCCCAGGGCCCTTAAAAGTGCCCTGATATACCAAAGCTCCCTTCTCCGTCGACGTTCCAAACATGTTTTGGCAGATCCCAACGACTCTATCAGTCGCTATCGAAGCAGCACTTTCCTTGCCCAACTCGAATCGCAATAATAATACGCGACCCCGACATGGACACGCTTGCGAGTCCGAAGAACTCCTACAACCGGCCCTCGGCACAATGATGTGCGGAGGTGGTCCTAAACTATACTCCCCAGCGATTGCTCAAGCTGAGATCTGAGGCTTCTAAAAGGTGCCTCTGTGCTTAATCGCTAAGTAATATATTATACAGCAGTAAAGTCTATACTAACAGCACAAATTAATTCGAAAAAAACCAAAGCTCCTGTATTTTTTATGCAAAGTGTTTTTAAAATAAAGAAACTGACACATGCAACTCAGTGGAGCTAAAAGAAGTGAAACTTCTGAAAGGAAACTGTACATGGCCTAAGATATCACTGTTAATAAGTGATTTATTTTAGCATTGCGTATTTTTATCTAAGGCATAATTATTGGGAATTAATTTTGATTACAGGTTTCACCACAGAAAACCTTATTTCACACTGTAAGTGGTATTTAAAATACACCTACCTAAAAGAACATCAAAGACTTGCAATAGAAAAATGGAGGGAAAATAAACATTTAATCAAAACTAAAAACAACAGCAAACAGCAACAAGTTACAAAACGTTACAGTCGCGATAAGAGTGGTGGTAAGAGATAATATTCGTAAAATTACATAGTCAAAGCCAAGCATTGTGAACAGCCATATTTTTAGTGCTAATATTATTACGGTAGCCACTGCGCACTCTTTTTTACTTTAATTTGATTTTTGAGACGAACCGCTATGTGGCGCCACGTAGGGTTACTTCTGACAGAAGCCTAGCCGGGGTGATTTTCATCTCGGGAACCTGGCGTCATCCCTAATGCTTCGGTGCATAGCCATCGCGGTTTGGTTGGTATTGCAGTGTAAGGTATCTATAGCGTTAGGGACTCGTTATAGCGGCCGCGTTGTTTAGATATTTACCATCTCTTTCGGACGGCTTTATTTAGTCCACTCAGGGTGCGACTCCTACTTGAACTTGACCAGTTTTTTACAAAGTTTTTAATGTATACTACTACGCTGTGCGGTACCAATAAATTGCACACTAAATTACGGTCAATTGACCGCAACTCATATAGTTGCCCGCGACTCATTTAGTTGACGGCGAGAGAGTGATAAGAACAGTTGTTTTCATTTGAATAGCTGCGAATTCGATAAACTAACAATAAATAGTTTATAGTCACCATTTGTCACCCATAAAACATGCCATTATTTTCGTGTATATAATATGTATTCATTTCATTTGAAGGTGTTTTAGGTAATTAACTATATTATTTCTTGACTTTCTTCGAAAATGGCATTTATTATGAATTAAAACTAATACTAAACAAAACAGCCTGCCTTATATTATCATTTCGCTTACTCATAACTATATAGAATTCGATAATTTAACTATTCATTGCCGTAGCTCCCCTCTCCCACGTATTATAGTCTTTGGTTTTTACAGTTACAGTTGCTGATAGTGCTCGGAAATTATCTTCAAGTCGAAATTAGTAAGTTAACAAGGCACTGGCTTCTTCGGTGTGTAAAGTGATGTTAATATGTTTATACTATTGACTTTTTTTTAGTAAAACGGATGCATTCAGCGTTGGTTGTTTCAACAACAACACTAATGAAGGAAATGGCAATTTATTAAAATCTACCTGTTATCAAAACCGATTACCATTTGCATATACGAAGCCAACGAAACAATGGATAAGTAGATGTCAAAATATAAATGAACATGCCAGACATTATTATAATGATACAGCAAATCTATGCAAATTGTAAGATTATTGACACTTGACCTCTGTTTACACACTTGAATGCACTTGACAGACCTTATTTTTTTATTGTTATGACAATAATAATTATTCTAATTTGTCTGATTATTTTTCAGAAGGGTCCCCAAATGGAGATCGGGCTTACAAAATATAGTATAACTTTTAAATATTATTAAGTGTGTGTTTTTAATAAATGATTTATTAACATTTTTGATTTCAAATATAAATTCAACTATCTATCTCTCTATCAATAAATGTACCTTCACTATACAAACTAGCACAACACTATATAAAATAAATCTTAACTTTATATTTTAAAACCTTACTTATTAAATTATTTATATAATATACTTAATATTATGAAAGTATTAAGTATATTATATAAATAACTAAAAAAAAACAAAAAAGCAGCGATAGCTCAGTGGGGAGTGGAACGGACTGTCGAGATGAAAGTCGCAGGTTCGAAGCCAGTCCCAAGAGTATACACCTCTGACTTTTCTAAGTTGTGTTTAAATTAATAGGGTAGTTGACTAGTTTTTTTTATAATTTAAATCAATAAGTTACTTTACTCAAAATATATTGCAGAAAGAATTTTATAAATCGGACCAAAAATAAATAAGTTAGAAACCATTCAAATCCTGTGGAAGGGGTAATTGTCAAATGACAGACGATGCAACCATTGACGTCACTGTGTAAAATGTTCATTATGGTACACGCGTGCAAGCGAGATAGTGAGATATCCCCACTATGCACCCACTTTTCTTCATACCAACATTTAAAGTCATAACTGCGGGCACATTTCTAAACCAATTTATATTGTGTTTTAATAAAAGGGTTTCTTTTGCGTGTCATTTTCTGTTGCTTATAAAATAATGTATAAAATTCAATATAGGAAACTACCTTAATGTTAATTATCGCTTTCTTTAACGGTCACGGAAACATCGTGAGGAAAACTGCATACCTGAGAAGATCTTATTAAAAATTTTGAAGGTATGTGGAGTCTACCAAGGTGCATTAGGCCAGCGTGGTGGACTAAGGCTACCCATCTGAAAATCGGCACAAAAAAAACTAAAAACCTAGAAATAAAAAAAAACATTTTGAGTCGATGCTATTTGAATATAATGGTCAAATAAATGTAGAAGCTCGCCAGGATAATATTGTTCTATGAGTGGAATGCACTTTGGGAATGCACCGACTCAAAATTGTACTAAGCCACTGGACCGCTGAGCCAATGAGCTGTACTCGTTTGAATGAAAAAGAATCACCAAATCGGTCCACATTTGGTGGAGTTAAGTGTGGTTTGAGGTTTCATACAACAACACTAAAGCAAGAGGCCAACACAAAGAAGGAAGCTTGTCTCCACGGACAATTACCACCTGATTTACTTTAACTGCATTGGAAGTAGTATTCCCGACTTGGTAAATCAGTTAAATATTTTATATGACATCGTTGTGTGATGAACGCGAGTATTGTTAAATTCATTAATTATCCGTTTCCTGGACGGCAACGCGCCCATAATGCATCTGCGACTATTTTAGGCGATAGGTATTACATTTTCTGAGACTCAGTATAAATTCAAGTCAAAATTTTATATTTTATCATTAGTCCTCGTATAAACTAAAAATATCTATAATTTAATTTGTAAGAAGTAAAACATATCAGAAATACCTATATAATACATATATACATAAACAAAGAACATAAAAAAATGTACCAGAAGTAGGATCCCGCGGACGACCCAAAAGACGCTGGCTTGACGTATAGATAGCCAATGGTCTTACTACAGAGGATACTCAAGATCGGGTGAAGTGAAGGCATCTTTAAAGTAGTAAGGCGGAACGTGGCACTAGCCGGGATAGCGCCAGGTAGAAAGAAGAAAAAAGACGTAAAACATAGATACATACAAACATAATTACATAATATATATATTCAATAAACAAAAAAAAACGAGAACTTTTGACAGGATCGATTACATTTTAATGTATCTAATAATCTCTCCCCAAAGGGGTTGACGTCAGGCAGGCGGCCATTCGTAGAACCTACAAGTCAAATCTTTCTGTATCAAGTGATAAGGGCAGGTGCCGTGGCCCGTGAAAGAAGGATGTACCAAATAATCTATTTTATTTAAGTAATTTAGAATAGAGAATTCAATATTTATTAATTTATTTATTTATATTAATTAATTTATTTTAATTATATATTTCATGCTTTACAACCTGCAAAAAAACTTGATACTTATAACGAATTATAACATCGATAAATCGATAGTATCATTGAAGAAAAATATATCGATACATTTATGTAATGTAATTTTTTTCTACATCCCTGTTGAATCATTCAGCATGACGTGGTTCTCGCTGATTTCGTTCAGTGAACTTCAGTGTCATTCATTCATGATTCAATTCAATCAGAGAACAATTTTACCCCAGGGAAGGGAGAATTCAAATAATAAATTGAAGCTAACAGAAGTGGTCGCTTGCCGGCTGTTTTTTTAACGTATCTTTTAGATAGTTTTTAAGTTAGATCTTCATTTGTCACGTGACTTAGTCGTGCCAAATAGGATCTTGGAGTGAATTCGTAAAGATAGCAAGGAAAAAGGTTAAACTTATCCTAATCATGGGTGCCTTTGCAACAGGCCTAGGTATTCTCTTATTTATAGCGACTGCCCATTCCGATGAAGCTGCAAAAGGTCCTAAAGTGACCCATAAGGTGCGTTAAACTTTTTTCACTTATGTCGAAGTTTTATATTGTTTTAGTTTAAGATGACCGCGACCGGTCGGTGACCTTTTGTATGACGCTTTAAGTTTTTCGGTAGGTAATAAAAATTTACACGGCTTTGTTAACTTCCTTTCACCGGCAAAATGTTGATGACGTGACGCTTTTTAGTACTTTTTGAACACGTTAAAAGTTTAAACATTTTGTTTTATTAATATAAATCATTTTTGATTCTCCACGCGGTATAATATATATTGCAACTGATTCTTTTTTACTTATTTCACATATTATGTTTTTTATGTATTTTTCTACAAAATGAAGCAACTGAAAGCAATTCGTTCCAAAAAGAAAAAAACAACCACAAACATAATAGATAATTAATGTAGTAATATATTTTATTATTGTTATTATATCTCTATTATTATAAAATACTTTATTGTACTCTTAAGTGGTGCAATACGACTACCTACTGTAATAACTTCAGTTACTGACTACTTTCTGAGCAAACACGGTCTTTCTATACAGCAGTATAGACTGCTGTCCACTACACACAAGATAATTTTTATTCCAATATACATGTATATATATTTACTAAAAGGCATGTTTTTGTTAATTAGTACTCAAAGAGGAAGTATATAAAATTGCTGTTAACTAACAGTCAATCAAGCCACATTCCTTGACCAATATTGTGAGGATTAGTATCTGTGGGATTTGTCGATAATCAACATTTATTTTACAGGAGTCAATATGTTTGCTAAAGGTCAAAATTATTTTGCTCTTGTGCTATGTTGTATGTGTATTTTAGGGATTAAGGTTCAATGCTGAAAATTAAGCTTGGACAAGAGTGTCCATGGCTGTTTATAAAGTCAAAAAAAAAATCATAGGTACATACGTATGCTACTAACATAAATTGATACATGTGTATCAATTTATAAAATAGGTCCTACTTCACTCTTGTGTCATTGGACACTTCATAAAGGATAAACTCTGCTTGTACTATTTGTGAATACAGAATATGCATTAGATAATAAATTGAATCTTTGTGTATCAATTTATCTACACATTGACCTTTTGGATACTTGATATGCGCTAGAGGCCAGTTTGGAAACATTTGATATGTCAACAAAATTAAATTGCTTCTCTTTTTTCTTATTTAAAGTATTCGGAACGGTTACATGCAACATTTTTGTTACATTCATTTCCTTATTACTTAACCTTTAATACTAATGATAAAAATATTTTATAATATTAGTGTTTTATATTTTTAAATGTACTTATTTTGAATATATATTTAAAAATGTAATAAAAAACTTAAAATTAAGAGTACTGTACTTACATGATAAAAAAGTAGAATAACATCTATTTTTTATCATTGAATTCTTGCCTTATAACATTTGTACTCTTTATTATTATATTACTAATAGTAAGTTGTTACTAGTGTCAACTTGTACGTCTAGTAGCAAATTGTTACTAGTGTCAACTTGTATGAATAGTAGCAAATTGTTACTAGTGTCAACTTCTATGAATAGTAGGAAGATAGTGTCGCGGGGAAAAGCGAATTATTCCTACCGCCCCGCCCCGGGAGGAGGCGGAACGGTTATATTGGATTCACCGGTCTTACGACCCAACGTTAAGCCGCCCGGAGGAGATGGTAAACATCCAGGCGACCTCTGGGCCGAGTCTCTAACACTATAGACACCCTACACCGGCATACCAACTAAAGACCCCGCGGTGGTCATCTACGGCGCATGTGGAGCGGCCCCGGGATATCCTTAGATAAGCTAAGGATTGCTGCCGGAACCGCCCCTGCGCGGTGCCGCCTTACGGCCCGTCTCCTTGTGACGGGGCTCGAAAGCCCCCGCGCACCGAAGGACGCCCTCGGCGTCAACGACAGACACGAGGCCGACCACCCGTGCTGCCGTCCATCTCGGGGTCGCACGTACGAGTGTACGAATAGGCGCTACGACAGCCCCCGCTGCGCGCCCGCGACCTCCGATGGCCCCAATTAGTCACCTCTTACGACATGCAGGGGAAGTAAGGTGATACTTGTAACAAGTCGTTAATAGTGACAACTTGCGGTATGACAAGTAGTTTTGGGGCTTAGTATGTTTACCATTGGAAGTGCTCATTTTAGTTCCTAGTTCTATGGTGAAGTAGTTCTTAAAAGTCTCGCCAACAATTCTATATTTTCATTTTGCCGCATGGCGCATATACCGGGTACACTCGGGGGACCTCTTCCCGAGTCGAAACGGTTCATATTCAAAAACGGTATTCTTTTGCTGTTTATGGATTAGTACTATTATTTTAGTATTCATGGATTGCGCTACACTTACCATCAGATGTAGCGTAGGCACTTTGCCGAGCCAGGATAAAAAAAAATAGAAACGTAAGCCCGCAATGTAAAGCGTACTAATTAATGCTAAACGCAGGGTCAATGACCGGCGCGCCAATACTCTGTAGGTACATCGCGCTGCGCTCTGATTTTTATTGTGATATCGCGAAATAATATTTTTTTACGCAAATTTTTGGACCAATATATACAATGACGTTCTTTCTTTTGTTTATTATGCATTTCGCCAAAGACAAGTGTATAATATATTTGCAAGACTTTACAAGAACGATCAAACTCCGCTGCACCGGTGTGGCAAATTCAGTCTTGTCGGAGTTTTGGTGTCAATTATTTTCCGTATGATGCTTCGCAGACGATTTTGTCCAAGTGGATCGAACGACCAAGGTCGATCAAACCCTTGGCTAAAAATCAAAAAACTTAATTTATTCCAATGTTTAGGAACACTGTTCATCACCGCCGATGTTTATTGCACAAATCTACACCATATTTGTACAATAATAGTGTTAAAAACAACAAACTTCTTTAAAATTAGGAAGTAATTAAAGTTAGAGTTCCACCGCTTTGTCAGAATTCCCACCAAAACTCTTATAATGACGTTTCATTTAAATAATAATTAAAATCTTATTAACGTAATGTTAAGCCAATAAAAAACCAGTTGACGCTCAGAATCAGCTGTGCAGCGCGGCGCATGGCGCGATTGCCCACAGAGTATTGAAGCACGGTAATGCGTACAGGTCATTGACCGCGATTTTAGTATTAGTTCGCTTTACATTACGGGTTTATGTTTTTAAAATGGCAAGTAAACAGCAAAAGAATAGTGTATTTCGGTTATGTTAAGATAATGTTTTTTGTTACTCTTTCGGCTTCGGCTTCGGAAGCGGTCCCGTTTCACCCGGACATAAATATTTATCAATAAACTAAATGAAACGTCTTGAACAGATTTTCTATCGATATTAAAGTCTCTTGTTGAAGGTAATTGTGAGTTTTATCATAAGAATTACCGACTGCAGATCACAAAGTAAAACTAAATTGCCGAATTAAATGAAATGTAATGTTCCCTGTGTGAACAGACAGATCGAATCTTTACCACGTCCCTCCATTATTTTTTCAAGATTTGGTCATTATGCAAATAAAAGCATTAATATGTTGTTATCACACAGGTCTCTTTTAAAATAACTGTGGGAGGTGATGACATCGGGACAGTAGTTATTGGGCTATTTGGAAAAACTGTTCCCAAGACTTGTGAGAACTTCTACCAGCTGGCACAGAAACCAGAAGGCGAGGGTTACAAGGGCTGCAAATTCCACAGAGTTATTGATAACTTCATGATCCAAGGTGGAGACTTCACCAAAGGTGATGGTACTGGAGGTATGTCTTTATTGAACATGTTTTATTATTGTTTAACATTTGAGATCTGCACCCTTTATGACGGGTGGCTTTTAATTTTTAGTGCTGGTGCCCGTATTCGGGCGTTAGCCATGCATTCATTAGGTCACCGATTTCTAAAGTGGGATTCGCGTAACTAAGGATTCCGTAGAAAAGTTAGCACCGTTCCCCAAATAATCGCCGCTTGTATTCTTGATGCTCAAATTGGATTGATTTAAAGACACTTATCCTGAACGAGTAGCTGGTGACCAAGTCGATTGGCTCAAGCTTTTCTTTGTACGTGCGATCGCCTCGGAAGTCACTCGTGTGTAATACACTGCCACATAAATGCTTACGTTGATTAGTTCGGCGCGGCTACTCGCTAGTCACCACTAAGCTGGGACTTGGGAGTTAGCAGGCGGCCGGTCGTAAAAACTACAAGCCATCTTTCTGTAACATGTGTTAAAAGCATGTTGCGCCGAGCTCACTGCAAGTGGGATAAAGGCAGATGGAAGAAGAAGATTTATATGGTTACTGATTTAAATTCCACTTTTTATAGTTTCATTTCGGATCCCATAAAATACTGCTTTTTCGACCCTAAACTGGGACATACCGAGTTCAAATCAGTGTCAAACTAATAAAAGGTGTGAGTCTAGAACTTAGATCTGGGCAGGTGGACAAAACAGACATGCGACCCACTTTGTTTCTGATGGTCTATGACAAAAAAACAAGACAAATGCCTTAAAAATTTAGGAACCAATGCACAATTACAGTTGACGCGTGATGCCGAGTATGATAAGCAACGACGCGGAAGTTGTGTATAGCAACATTGTCCCTTTGTATCTATTAATGATCACAAAAATTAGGTATACACGATTACGTGATCTGTAATAAAAATAATCGACGTAACACTTACACATTAGAACTGTGCCACCGAGGCAGTCACATGTAAATTCATCAAAAAGCTGTGTCAAATCTCACCTGATTCATTTTTAATAACTTGTGTTTACACTAGTTAAGAATTAACGAAATTTACTTCTAGTAGTCAAATAAAGAACCTTCAAATTCAGGTCGCAGCATCTATGGAGAGCGTTTCCCTGATGAAAACTTCAAACTGAAGCACTATGGAGCTGGTTGGTTGTCAATGGCTAATGCTGGCAAGGACACGAATGGATCTCAATTCTTTATCACTACAACAAAAACTCCTTGGCTGGATGGTAGACATGTCGTATTTGGAAAGGTGTTGGAAGGAATGGTATGCAAAAAACAATTGAATGTTATGTCCCTATTTTAGGCACTTTATATTTGTTTTACCATTATTAAAAATGAATAACTTTTGGTTTTAATTTCTTATTGAAATATTAAGTCAGTTTAACTTATATATTTTCTTCCTCACAGGATGTTATTCGCAAGATTGAGAAAACTGTAACTGGTGCTAACGACCGTCCCGTCAAAGATGTTGTTATTGCAGACACTGAAACTGAAGTAGTTGCTGAACCATTCAGTGTTACAAAAGAAAGTGCTCAATAATGAAATAGTTGTTAGTTATGGTCAAGCATAGTAATGCATTTAATAATTAATATTATAAATTTAATACATTTAATTTGCTCCTGTCACAATTTTTACAGGGATAAAACTCATGATGTATTTTGTTTTATTTACAAATAATTAATAAGTATCAGAAGTGAAATATATTAATTTTCAATAAAATCATTTATAACTAACTCATTTTTTTTATTTGTTGAATACATGACTCTGCTTCATTTTTAATGTCATCATTCTTGGAAATAACAGCAAGTCTCCAAGCAAATCCACAATTCCTTCTAGCATCATCTATTAAATTCTTCTTTATATAAACTCTGCCTAGATTTACATACATTAAACCTAAATAATCCATTTCAAGAGGTTTAGCTATATCTATAGCCTCTTTAAAATAATTTATACTTTCATCTGTTTTCTTTAAATGATCACATACAGTACCAATATCATTTAATTGGAGGGCAATGTGTTCCTTTTCTACTTCAGATAATTGTTTCATTCTGTTTAATGAGCTGACCATCAAATTCAATGCTTGTTCAAATTGGTTGTGTTCAAGATACATTCTACCATACCAATCTTCTGTAAGTGCTAATAGTTTTATTCTATCATCTGAAGGTTCATTCTTCACAGCATCATTTAGCTTTTGCAGACACCAATCATAACCCAACTGAGCGGTTTCATATTCCTTTTTCAAATGACTAATACGAGCCAGCTTGGCACTTAAATGTACAACACGAAAGTCATCTTCAGAAGCCCCTTCTTGCATTATCCTTTGGGTTACTACAACAAACAGTTGTTTTGCTTTATCCAATTGTTCTCTTTCAAGAGCTAAGTTAGCCATGACATCATAAATGTAAGTAATACCCAGTTGGTGTTGTAATTGTTGTGCTTGTCTTAAAGCTACATGCAGAAGTTGTTCTGCCCTTTCGTATTCAGTCCTTTGGATAAATAAAATGCTATGTTTTATCGTGTTAATCAGCTCATCTTCCATGCTGGCCTTCTTTTCAAATCCAAGCCAAGTAAACAAAGAAAATCCCATCAAGCAAGGAACTGATACGACACCAACAGGGTTTATATTGGTTTTTCGTATAACTGATTTAGGAAGAGGCGTAAAAATTTTCGTCATTCGAGAAAACTGCTTCCAGAAATACCTGTATTTTGCAGACATTTTTGTTGAAATATTTATAGAACCACTCGCCTATTTAATTGGATCGAATCTTGTGAGAATATAACTCGGCAGTCAGCATATCTCATATAAAATTATGTAAAGGTTACATAACCTTGAATTTCGTTTCAAAAAATTGTTTCCAGTAAGAAGTCCGCAAGACAACACGTTTAGGTATAACAATATTTTACATCAGTGTATTTAATGTGTATGTACTACAGCCTAGCAACGTAGGGAAAAGTTTTTAAATTATTTATTTAAAATCTTTACATAAAGATATGAAGTCAGTATAAATTCAACTTCACAATTTTTTTATCATGAATGAATGTTTTTTTTTAATTCGTCCAAAGCAAAGGACAGGCTATAGTCTTTCGACCATACTGCCAAGTCTTACGTGTAACATGAATGAATGAAATGATGCAACCAACCGGCTATGGAATCTGACTACTTGTCCTTTGAGCCCGATTTCGATATGTATTGATAAAGAAATAATTGAACGATGAAACACGGGTGTCAAAGTCTAGCCAGACTAGCCCGCGAAATTCTGATTCTGACATAATCGATACGACCAAATCACATACACACACACAATAACTGTTAATGTACTTCATACATTTAATACTAATAGAGGATGTGGACTCGACAATCATAGTCGTTTTTGCTAATGCGCTGTTTCCACCACAGGTTACCACGGACCATTAATAAACAACAAAAAAATGAAGTTGACTTCAATGACCAAAGAGTTTACTGTGATCCAAA
The DNA here is from genome assembly GCA_905332985.1 of Mimas tiliae. Lineage (NCBI taxonomy): Eukaryota > Metazoa > Arthropoda > Insecta > Lepidoptera > Sphingidae > Mimas > Mimas tiliae. Next base: position 8,079,658 of record HG995256.1, on the reverse strand, counting down.
GAAAAACCTTGACTGTTGCATTTAGTCTATGGTTAATTGAAGCCAAAATCAAAGTCAGTTTCCTGCTAAGGTTTCCTGCCATCACGGCTGTTAATCTACGTACAACGAAACGCTCGACATAGCGCCATATTGTTTTAATGTTGTATGACATTTAGGGTTTTAATTCTTGGCCGTGATTGGCTGACGTGTAAGCGAATGCCGGACGGATTTATTTGACAGTTGATTGACAAATGACATTGACCGGCGTTTTTGGACATTAGAGAACACTATTAAACTTTCGAAGCTTTTTGTTTGTCAAAAACATTTCGAAAAGAAGTTCATTACCTGCAAATCATGTCTCATAGGCAAAGCATATCCTTCTTTGTTTACTGAAGAAGAGATTTCTAGTGGAATACTATCTCAGGATTACGCTGGTAAGTCTATTATTCTATTTTCTGTGTATAGTTTGGCCAGTAGAATATTGCTGCACTATGCCGTATACTAATATGAGTTATGGTAGGTTCCGCCTTCCCATTATGATTTGACGGTGTATTTGGTATTCTGTGGGGTGATTTGGTGTCCCACAATCCGCAACGGGAACCACATTTCACCATTGCCTCGGCTGTTAATCAGCAGAGTGTACCACAAAAAGATGAGGTTGGTTTTGAATATAAGATGTTGATGGCCCACTTACACTAACATACATGTTATTACTTTTAATAAAAACAATTCACTGTTTTTGGAATAGTGACATCCTAATGCAGTTATTTTTACTTTCTTATTATAGCTTTGCCTTGCCAAAGTATTTTTAACCCATCAAGTGATGCAAAACTCTCAATTGTAACATAATGACACTTGAGATTACAATAGATTTCTTAGATACTAAAGTATTGTTATTTTTTTATCAATTTCAGAAAATATGGATCCTAATACTGATCATAGCTACTCACGTAAAAGACACATTGACCACACATATTGTGTCAAACTGGAACCATTGACAGGTTGGTAAATATAATATTTTTAATGTCTACCTTTTGTATATACACAAATTGCAATAATAATTTAATATAAGATCACGCCTGTATCTCTGAAAGAGTATGCAGAGATGCAACTAGTACACCCACAGTTTGCTGACCTTACTTCTCTGTCTCATGATCCTATTCCTACTCCTATTTCAACCCTGGACAACTCATGTATGTTTTTTTCAAATTGAAAACTCAAACACAAATTGTAATTTTCCCGGCCTAAGAATGCTTCTACTAGACCAATAGTTGATAATTGATGAGGCGATCAAACATTGTGCTTCTAAATGTTCGTAAAACACATCCCTAATAAAAAAATAATATAAACAAGTTATTGGTGTATTTTTCAGAAATTATTGCTTCTGGCTCAAGTGACTTCCAGAATTTACCAGGAAATCCATTAACCAGTCTGGATTTAGGTAATAAAGTGTTACCTTTTTATTTCTTATTTATCTTGTGACATATTATTTGTTTATTTAATATCTTTCCGAACAAGAACTTTACAATAATTTTTACTTTTCTAGCAAACTGTTAATTACGTCTGGACAATTAGATGTCAAGCGCCGGTCACATTTTACAGGTTAGTGAATCTGTATTATCTTAGATTATCTCTTGCCGATGTGGCTTTACTCAAATCCTAGGCAACTACTTAATGTACCCAAAGAAAGGGTATTGTTTTGTATGTATATTACAGAACATGGGCTATCAGTGTGTGTGTTTGAATAATAAACATCCATACATCCTCACAAAATTTATAATATTATACATAGGATTTAATATGTGGAAAAGCAGTAGATGCTATGATGTGAATTTGGTGCACTAGAGGTATGATGTGCTGGGCAATTTCTCAGTTACCTTTATTAGTTACTCAGGAATACAATCAACATTAAATTATATATAACTTTATTTAAGCAATATATACTAGACTTTCACATCATTTATGATGGAATTAACTAATCAGCTTTGAGTTGGGACTAACTACTTCATTATTTTCTAGGTTTGGATAAACCCCGAAGTGTGAAAGCTTCCAGGAAGCGGTTAATTAAGAAAGTGGCAGATTTGACACCAACATGCCCATTAATCTACAATGAATATACAAAGGCAAAACAACAAACTGACTTACCGTAGAGCCAAAAAAGCTCTAAAGTTCAGCAAGGAAAATGCGATGCAAAAAAAGGCTTTTGAAAATTATAAAAATAAATTAAATAATAAATCTTTTAATAAATAATGTGTACTTTATTTAATTTTCCTCTACTTAATTAAATGAGATAAAACAGTAAATTATACTGGTGTATAAGCCTAGCGTTTTGAGCTGTACGTTACTAGTTCCTTTGCCATTTGCATTTAATAAGCCATAGAGTAAGCATATTTTATGTAGTCTGTGGATTATGTATTCGACAGAAAAAAAAGAAACGTCAAATGACACTAAAACTCACTAATGAATTTTTTGTTCTACAGTTGGCAGTCTGATACGTAGTATCTCTAAGTAGTCTGTGCCTGCCATTTTGATAGGATTGGAAGGGATTAGATAATATGTTTATTTTATGCTCTAATTACAAATACAATCTAATTAGGGAGAAGCATTTATGTCAAATAGTGAGTAGGACACGATTTTTATACAAGTTTGTAAGAATAGCATCTTTTTTATACTCGGCAAGTACAAGGTTTCACTTCAAATAAGGCGAGGCGTCTTAAAGCTCACTCGTTCATTGTCAATCTTTTACGGACGCTGCCCGCATCATGGAAATAGAAAAAGTAACGCGAAATAAAATTTGTAATAGTACATGTAACAAAATACAGCTCTTACATTATTTCATCACGTACGGGAAAAATGTAATGCCTCTTGTATGTTCTACTCAACAGTAATGTGGTGCTACCCAAATTGACTGTAAAATGCGTCATCTGCCAGATAACGCTATAAACAGTCCTTATGCCCGCGCCAGGCGTATGTTCAATTAAGCAAAACCTACAATGTCGCGAAGTGTGGCACGGTATTTGCAAAATTTTGACACACATTTGCACTTTGCCGTCCAGTGTCGGTTTTTGAGCGCACATCAAAGCGTTCAAAGTGCTTGCGTAAAGTCCAGTTGCGTGTGCGTTAGCTTGTAATAAAAAAATCATTAAAAAAATTAAGATGCGACTGGGGCAACGAAACTGTCCTAGAATTTATTGAGTTGCCACCACAGATTAACTATTAGTTACTACGTAAACAGAGAACCGTGTATATGGAAATTTCATGCACCTAATATAGGCATACCACGTCCACAAAATCGTCGTCCAGACTATTTGTCGTCTATTCGAGTACTGTGAGCGCAAATGTTTGCAAAGCATGTTTGGCAGGTACACTTGTTTGCAACAAGCCTGTAGTCAAATGTGTGTTGAAAGGTTTTTAAACAAATGTTCAAACATTTGAAGATACAACCTATCTATGTAGCACCTAGTTAGTTGGATTCGGTTGAAAAATGGTCATTTATGTAAACTATCAGTAGTCTCCAGCATCGAAAAAAGATGACTAGAATGATAACTCTCATATGAATTTGCCAAAAATACGGCTCCACTTATTTACACATGCTAAGGTATTCACACGTAACACATATACGCAACAAAAATTAATGAACGTTCAGAATCAACTTTATTTCATAAAAGTTAAATAAGAGTCTATGTATTTAAGTATGTAAGTTAAATATTTAATTTCTAAATCGAGATACGACGTGCTGTGCCGCGCAAAAAATTAGACGTATTAAGTGTCAACTAGAGATTATTATGCACATCTTAGAAATGCACATTTTTTTTATAGTATAGGCCGGCATACGAGCAAGTGGGTCACCTGATGGTAAGCGATCTCCACCGCCCATGTACGCCCACAATACAAAAGAATCATGGGCGCGTTGCCGACCTTAAAGGAAAGGGATAATAAGGGATTGGGAAGGGGAGGGAGATTTGGGCCTCCGGATATCTCACTCACCGTACGAAACGCAGCAGCAAGCTGCTACTTTACGTCGGTTTTCTGTGAGACATTGGTAACGACCCGGACGAGCCGGCCCATTCATGCTGTAGACAAAATAGTCTACAGCGTGGCTCTACATACTTTTATAGCCTCGCCCCGTTGCACCGAGTTTTGGTGTAGTAATTTTTTTGCTTGAGTTTCGTTTCTTGCAACTATTTCAATGATACAGTTAAACGTTATATTTTTCGTACAGCGTTCACATTAGAGAACATGAATAATGTTTAAGAATTGATGAATGAACGAGCTGCACAGACTTTTATAGCCCCACTCCCTTGCGCAGAGTTTTGTTGGGTTATTTATTTTTGCTTGAGTTGCGTTTCTTGTCATCTTATATCGATAGTCTGCAGTTTTCTAGTGAAAGTAAGGCAGGATGGGTAGTTTTATGTTGGTCATACCGCTGTGAATGTCAGTGGGATAAATAAAAAAAAACTATTGTGCAGAATTTAATTGCGCTAAGTGATCGCTTGTTAGTGTCGTCATTGTAAATTAAATTAGAAAGCGTCAAATCACTAGCAAAGAAATAGTGTACATGTTCATAATGTTAGGATTAAGTTGACGTAACATGGTCCTATTCCTTTAACTCGATTACTGGGGTGTTAGATGTTATGCTGCACCACGATTTCGAAGGGTTTCGTAATAAACTGATGGCAAAACAGTGAAGTCGAAAAAATGTACGGTATCAACGGGTCAGGTTACCCTCCCGTAAAAGAGGACACCTTCTGTAAATACGTGTTATACTATGAGATAAATAATTCGAGGTACGTTCGTGTCTCGTGGCCTTGTCTTGTTTTTGTTGAGTACTCTCTAGTCTCTAGCTGATGTTTATGTTGTCCACAGGGTCCGTATATGGGATTTGATTATTTTGATACCGAATGCGTTATTCGTGTTATTCTTAGTAGTAAGATTCAACAAAGCTCAGTTAAAGTTGCGTGCTACAAGTAGTCCAATATTTCTGACGTTCTACACGTTGGTATGGGGTAATGTGATCATAAGTCTGGTGCGATGCGTCGTCTCCATGACCGTGAATGCTGCAGTACCCCTTGGAGGGCTGGTGGACAAGATACTGTGGGTTATGGTCAGATTCTTTTTACTTGCAACAGAAATGAGTGTTGTTATATTTGGACTGGCATTTGGTTAGTAATTTTTTTCAATTTTTTGTGTCATTACTTAAATCTCTGTCCATTTTTTATTCCCTTTTCTGTGATTTAGTGGAAATTTGTATATATTTTCATACTGGATCAAAAAATGCTAATACAGTAAGGGCCTGGTACACATACATACATACGCACTCACGCCTGTAATCCCCGAAGGGGTAGGCAGAGGTGTAACCAGTACACCCACATTTCGCCGAGCGCATCTCCGTCCCACGATGTGATAGGGGCGAGCCTATCGCTATACCGGGCACAAATTCCATACTCTGGATTAATACTGAGCATTTCGTAATAGAAAAACCCAATACCACTTTGCCCGACCCAAGATCGAACCTGAGACCTCAGCGTTGGCCTCAATCGGAACGCGTACGCATTACAACTGCGCCACCGAGGCAGTCGTGGTACACAATGTGTGATTAAAGTTTGACCACCAATTAATGTTCTAGACAGCCAATATAGAAAGTAGTAGTTTGATATGAGCTTCTCCATGACTGTTAACATTTGATAGCTTGATAATTTTGCATTATTTTATTTGATAAGTAGAGTATCAACGTTGTGAAGCAGGCAGTAATTATCCCAAATAAATCCTAATAAGTTCACATAGCAGTTAATCTCATCTGAAGCTGTACCATCCCCCAGTATTGGCCATTTGTTCTACACAGAAACAACATAGACCTCATGTTAATTGTATAGATGTACCAAGCTATCTTTGAATTGAAGAATGTCACTCTCTTTGCTCCAGTAGAGCCATTTTACGAATAATATTTCTGGTGTTATGACACACATATTTCACATTAAGTAATTTGTTTATTTTCAGTCAAATTCAAGAAGTTTGAAAAGTGGCTTCAGGATACGAAATAAAATATACCTCCAATGTCAGCAGCTACTTTAAAAAAAAATGACTGTGTATCTATGAACAGTGAATTTGTATACCCATGATCCGAAATCCTAGACATGCTAATATTTGTTTAGTGGATGAAAACATTCCTTTCCACTAACTGAGTAGTTAACTAAAACAGTAAAACATGCACTAGCCACCAGGCAATATTTACACACTAGTGGCGGGTCCAACCCCCCAAATCTAGAGATCATTCCATTAAGTTGAATATACTGTCTGCTTTCTGCCATTTCACAGTTAACTTGGTACATCTATACCTTGACAGACTCGAGGTTATGCTATGTCATTATAGCTGCTTAATTAATGTAATTACTAGTGTCTGGCTGAATATTTGGTTGCGCATTAATTATTACCGAAAACCACTCCAGGCCCAAAGTAACTGAAAATATGATGATAAAAACAATTTAAATAGAAAAATCCTATTTCTTATATAAGCTATACAAATACATGAGGCAGATTTTTATCTATCATCATTTGATTTAAATTGATATTAAATCATGCTATTTACAAATACTCTTTAGTCTAAACCATTTAGGATTAGAATAACATTAAAAACTACTGATTAGCCTATGGTAAACAATAGACATTAGACAGTTATTGTTAGAAGTAATATCTTACAGACAACCTTAATTATTTACCTTAATTACATGTATACATGTATTATTTTTATATAAAACATAACTTTTTAATCTGATATGGCTACATTGCACCTGATGGTTAGTACACTGCAGCCAAAATATAATTGAACCATCAAGGTAGTGTCTCTTGATAATCGGTAAGGTCATGTAGACCTGAAGTTACTGGGTACACTGTCTGACCCTGGAATGTGATTTGTAGGAATGTTCTACTACAGGTGTTTATTTATTTATTTAAGGTATATCCAAAGCACAATGTATACAACACTCATACATTACCACTGCAAAAGCCAAATTCCAATACATGCGCCTATTACGGATAAACACAACATTTCAATTAAACATTGCTAGCAACACATAGCAGCAACATTCAATAACCCTTCCTTGGCAGTTGGGTAAAACATATTAAAAAAATATACTTAAATTGGGGAGAAAACACACGGACACGAAACATACATTTGTGGATCACACACATTTTGTCTCGGTGCGGGAATCGAACCCGCGGCCTCCAGCTTCACAGCCGGCTACTCGCTGCGCCACGGAGTTTGTCCTCATCAGCGGATACTAAATGTTTTAAATTTTTCAGGACACTTGGACAGTCGCAGTAGCATAAGATATGTTCTACTAGCAACATCCCTCATATCATTGGCTTTTACCGTAACCCAAGGCACTCTGGAGATTGTGATGCCCGATGACATATTTCACATTGACACCAGAGACTATGATTTGTTTGGACATGGAGGGATGTTGTTTTGGTTCATATCTTCTGTGGTCTTTGCTTTGATTTACTACTTGATATTGTTACTGCCCTGGATTCCACTCAGAGAATATTTGGCACTACCAAGTGAGTATAAAAACAACTTTCTTTCTAACAGTTTTCTCTACAAACTGTAAATTCACTCTAATCTGAATGTCCTAGAATCTATGTAATAAACTTGTTATATTCAAATGTGTTAAGTAGAAACAAAAATCTTGCAACATTAGTACATGAATATTTATGGACAGTTGTTTACAACATTCATACTCTTATGGCCGTTCCCAATATTAATCTTCAATTTCACGATAGATAGCTATCGTCAAACATCCGTATTGTTCTATCTACTGCTTGAATCTTCCCTATTTTTTAGATATGCACGTCGGATACTATGATAGCAATAGATAGGCAGTTTATCTGGGCCCTCTTGTGCGTTATGTTCATTCAAGCTGAGAAAGAGGAACTATTGTTTAATTTATGTTAGAAAATATGAAGATATGATTTAGATTAGAAATATAAGTTTTAATTTAACATTTATCTTTAATTCTTATTTTTTACCACTGTAAATGAAATAATAATAACGAGAAATACTTATTATGTTGCAAAACACAATGTAATAACGAAACGTTTTACTGTCAATACATTACGGCTCTGAATACAAGTTCTTTGAACAAAAATCCCAAGCGAATTTGGGGGATTTTACTGAAGTGGGGAATTATTTTGTTCGCAATATCAAATATTTATATGTCTCTTGCACTTAATTTAAATATCAAAACGGTGCATTATTTTTATTTATGGGAATTTTAGATTTTTTTTATATTTTCTTTTAGATTTTTACATAATTTATTTAGTTTTTTGTATTGCAGTGCAAGTGCCATGTAAGCCTTGTATACTTATGGCTATTTCTTCAAAATGCGTTAATTATTTAGTTTTTTTACAGCCGAGGATATCTGTTTATCGGTCAAAATCTACCGATAAAGAAAAAACTAAATAACTTTATCGACAGATAGCACATAAAAAATATTGGGACGCTTGAACTGTCATTTTCATAGTGTTGTATATCTGTAGTCAGCTATCAGTCCTCTCATCAGTAGACAGCAATGAAGAATAGGATTACCTATCATTAGTAAGTTTATTGGGACGGTAAAACGCAAAATAGATAAAATTTTCTATCGCCGGTATAGCAAAACTAAAGACAGACAGAATATAGGGAACGGCCATTAGTGAACAGGCTAGATATCTTTCCAATTAATCAAGAAATATGGTTGAAAATGTGTATTGCATTTATTTAGTAGCACATTAACGGAACATTATTGAACTTTGAAGCCTCATATATTCGTATCTTTCTACCTTTCAGTATCCCGGCTAGTGCCAGGGTCATGACATAGAATATAAGAGTCAAAGACTAAGTTATACTACTATAGACAATATGCTGTTTAGAAGTAACATTGCGTCAAATACCGCGGTACTTTGACAGCTCACAAACATGGAGTGCGATAGGAGTTCTAGTTGATAGTAAGCGAGATGGTAATATTGAGTTACGGTCAATTGACCGCAACTTAGTGGTACAATTTCTATGTACCGCGCAGCTTGTCTAGTAGTATACATTAAAGTCTTTGATGAGAGTGGTTGATTTAAAATAAAATTACTCAATTTCCCTATTACTTATAATTGTGAAATGGAATCAATGAATATATTATTATGTAATATTAGGTATTCACGTATGAAATTAGTTAAAGTATATATTTTTTCATCTTTTTTTATTTCTATTTATCAAAGGAACACCCATGCTATCGATGTATTTTTGCCAGCGCAGTGGCAATTTATGCCCTTTTTGAAGAAATCGGCTGGATGGGAGGCAACAAACTATTTTGTACTGCCTCTCAGATGTTGATTTTTTCCCACCAAAAAGTTGTCCAAATTATAGAAAAAGTACATAAAGAGCACAATATTGGCAAAGCTGGTACACCTGCAGCCAGCTTTTTTTTAAATGGTCAATTTCATTTTCAATTCTTTGGTCAATCGCTCCTCCCCGCTGCTCCTGCATGATAACGCGCGGCCCCATACTGCACAACAGACGATCTACAAGCTACAAGAGCTGGAGTGGAAACTTTCCGTCATCCGCCGTATTCGCCAGACCTTGCGCCTACCGACTTAAAAAAGATGGAAAAACATACTTTAACGTTCACACTTTTTTAATTTACATTTTACAGAACGGCAATTTCATAGGTAAAGACCTATTATAAAACTAATTAGGTCAGATAAATGTAAACACATTGTATCCAGTAATAATTATTATAAGTAAATTATTACTTATGATGATTATTAATAATGATGCCGTTAAATATAATTTTTAACAAAATCTCTACCATTAAAATCTAATTAAGACACATTAGTGCACTTAAAGAAAGCCGTTCCTACTTGTAAACAAAACAATAAATTGCCGATAACATTGTTTTGACAACTCATATTTCCTCTTTACCACCATATGAACTATAAATTATACTACAAGAGCTTTAATTGCTGTTAAATGATGAGTTTATCAGAATAACTGTTACAAATTACTATTTCTAGTAATGTCGAAATTGTGACTGCCACACAAATTAAGACATTTTATTCATACTTGTGCTATCAATTTTGAAGCTTATTTTTTATACGTATTTATTTATTAAATATAATTAACGTACTTATATATAGTATAATATATGTAATAAAACTCATCATATCAGAGGTTTTACAATAGAATATGGATATATTATGAGGAAGCAGGGTCCGTGTATAGGAACTATCAATCAATCATACACAATATTATAATATTTACAAATGTTTACTGTGGTGTTTATTAGCATAAAAAGCTAGTAGGTACGTTAATTAAATTACTACTATTCTTTTATCTAAAACCTACTGAAAACAGTATTTTTCAAACTTTCATATTTATCCTAAAATGAATGATAAGTCCTTTGTGTGACCATAATATTGAAGAAAGAAATGTAGTATGTTATAGTTTCCGGCACGAGTCATGAGCATAAATGAACACTAGTGGGGATAGTTGAGAGTTCAATAGACAACGAGAATTGATTGATCGACGAACTAATCGCGTGAAGCGTCGCGTCGGCAACACGCGTTCCTTCATTCCACAAATGTAATGAAGGAATTCGCAGGTAAACGACACCGCTCACGACTCGTGCCGGTACCTGTGCCTACTGTAATTCAAGTCAATAATGACATTCTTTAGCGCTGTAGTTCGAGTAATGAAAATATGAAGAATTTAAATTAAAATTATTTAGAAAAGTGTAGTACTTAAATATGATGTGATTTGTTTGTTTATAAATAGCCGCAGGAATTCTTATCGTAATTTAAAGTGAATATTATTGTTTTTCCAGCAAAACTGTCGTTCTATTTATATGTGTTACTGTTGGCGCTACTTGACACAACGCAAGCTGTGGGCGCGGGCTTGTTAGCATGGGGCGACATGCAGTCTGGCCTCTGCGTCGTGGATGTCACCACTTGGCTCTACTTCTCACTGTACACACCGCTTGTGTATCACACATTCTTGAGTGAATTCTTCAGGTATAAGGAATATAAATACTTTATTAAGTAATGGAAACCAACTTTTTAAACTATCCATATTTTAACAGCAGCGCGAGACGATCAAGCGCGATAACAAGATTCCAAAGGCACAGTTGAGCTCGGTTCGGCTTTCTTGAGTTAGCACTATAATCTATTCCGAATCAAGCGTTCACAATAATAATTCGTACGTTGTCTACATTTTACCACTTTGCGCTCGTAAATTAATTTTCTTACTTAAGGCGCAGTAGTTGATACATTATCATTGTTATTTACTTACTTATCCAAGCATAGCCCATCTATGTAAGTGCACATTGTTTGATTGCTATTGTCGTGCTCTAAAAAGTGTACAATGACAACTATGCCTTTGTGAAAAATCGGGCGTACAGCCGGATGTAAAATGATCGGTTGCAGGTCAAATTTCTGCGATAAATGTATTGAGTGATACCTATATGTATGTAGGTACAAGGTAATACACAATGATTATAAGCTAACAGACTTGTATTAAGTAAGAGTTTTTGAGGTGGAATAATGAGTTATTTTGATCACTAAATTTTATCAATTAGGTACCTACCTACTATTTGGGCAAATATACAGTTTTTCTTTGGTGGCCCGATATTTTACTGATTATTACCATTGTTGGTGTCGTTGGTATTAGGCAGTATCAACAATTACAAGATACCTAATTTCGTTCCCAAAATCATCACGACTCGAGAAAAGTTTTAGTGGACCACGTTTTTTTGTTGCTTTAATGACGATACGAGCCGGTCGCTCGCTTGATGGTAAGCGCCATGCCTACCCATGATATGATACAACACCACACAGAACTTTGAATTACAAAGAACTGAATGGCATTGACTGTTCGTCACCTTGATACATAAGTTGTTAAGTCTCTTAATGTCCAGCAATTTCACTGCCTTCAATGTCAAACCAAAACAAAATAGTGTTTACACTTAGCAGTTTGTCGGCAGAAATAGCCGTTTATAAATAAATTGGACAGCCTCCGTGGCGCAACGGGCGAGTAGCCGGCTGCGAAGCGAGAGGCCGTGGGTTCGATTCCCACACCGAGACAAATGTTTGTGTGATCCACAAATATTTGTTTCTGGTCTGGGTGTTGTGGGACCGCAAGTCTTTCGTAGTTCCTGATACCCACAATACAGGTTTACCTAGTGTGGGGTCAGGACTATGTGTGTGACTGTTGGGTCTATTTATTATTTATTTATAGACAAAGCGGTGGTACCAACTCAGACTGTATAACCTATTGAAAAGGTTTTTCTCAATCTAAGAATCAAACCAACATGCTCTCATTTCCCGGGCATGAACTAGTCTGCTGTGCTGCGAGGGCTGTCAGAATTAGTACCTAATATAATGTGTGAAATGTACACTTACAGTGTGTCTCAGCCGAGCATCATGTTCTCGTACAAGGCTCAGATGGACGAGCCCATTGACGACGACCAAGTCTCTCTGCCACACCAACAGAGCTTCAGCTCGCTTAAAACGGACTCTGACTATATTTATCAGGTATTAACCACTTTATAAGCCATCAAGTGAATATATATTCAATATATAATTTGATTGTACATTTTTTAGTAAGTAGATATGTAGAGTTACGCCTGTATTAAAGAACAACATTTAGGTAAATGTTTGTTTCGGGCCTGGGTCACAAGTCCCTAGTAGGTCCTGATATCTACAATATAGGTTAACCTAGTGTGGAGTCAGGATCTATATGACTGTTGGATGTATTTATTTTATTAACAAAATATTTGCTATGCGTATGTCAGTAAACGTGGTTGGACCGTATTTGTTAAGCGCCAAAAACGGACCAGACAGGTACACAAAAATCTATATACCGGGTGTAAAGGAAACTTTTCCGAAAACGAAGATAGGTGGTCCGGGGTAGTGCTTTTGATTACAGACACATACATATTTTAAAAAAATCAAGCACAATCTTGTTTGGACAAATAAATACAATGACGTTTTATCCAAATAATAATTAAAATCATATTTTTTTAATAACGTAATGTAAAACCAATAGAAAAATCAGTTGACACTTGCAACCAACCGTGCAGCGTGGGGCGATGTATTTACTGAGTTTGCGCGCGGGTCATTGGCCTCGTGTTTAGCACTAGTACGTTTTACATTGCGGGCTTGTTTCCAAAATGACATGCTAACAGCAGAGGAACAAAATTTTCTGTTTATGTAAAAAGGTAGCGATCCCCTTACACTCGGTATATAAAAGCGAATTACCACTCACACAGATGTCTCAAAAATTACTAAAGCTAGGATCATTGGTCAAATGTTAGTTTGTGTAATGTAGGGGCCTCCTATGAATGGATTTTTGGAAATTTACATTTTTAGGGGGTAAAAGTTAGTAGTACCTAGTAGTAAATTTAGTATAATAACTTTTTATGGAAATATTTTTATCCCAGAAAAATATATTTACGCGGGTGGAGCGTAGGCGTAACAGCTAGTAGCCAGGATTTTGTTTGTAGTATAGATAAGGCGCTCAAACCTTAAGGATTTTAATTAATGTTTAGCAAATTAAATCCACCGAAGCTTCTTGCACCATTTTAGAAAACTCTAATTTTAGGTAGTAGATAGCATTGTAATTAACGCCCGTATTCAAGATCAACACATGAGCTAAACGTTGCTATGCGTAAGTTTCTGTAAATTATTATGTGACAGGTCTGTTTTTCTTTAGCACCATAACGGACCTATCACGTATACGTAAATCGCGTCTATGCTTTTGCCCACACTATAAACTTCATAGTAAGGTTTGTGAATTCGGGTGTAACCACCGAATACTGAAACGCTACTCAACTATCTGTGGCTAACAGCTACTTATTTTCATACAATTTTGAGATCTAAGAGGGTTTCAAAATGTTTAATATTACCCTAATGCTTGAACAGCGTTTCAGTATTCGGTCGTAAATCTATAATAGCGTTCGAATATGGGAAAACTGAAACGGATTAATTTTTAGCAGAGCAATAGCGTGTACGATAGTACGCTATTCGAGGCTGGCGGCACGACTCCGATGAATCCGGTGTATAGCGCCTCGCTACAGAGTCCCGACTCGATAGCATCCACACACTCCATAGACACGGCTCCACCGATCTCCGGTTTCCAAAATCAGAACATACCCTCGACATAACAATAATCCTATAATTGTATGTCTTGTGTAATTGAACTCCACTCATCCAAAGAAAGAAAAACTAATTTTAATGTAATTAGCATTGAGTAATAATAGAAACTACGACGGTTAATTAAAAAACATTTTGTCACTGATATTCATTTCGTTAATAGAATCTCAATACTACATAGACTTCATTTGTTTTTGTGATAGCTAAAGCCAGTGATCAAATCGAATACTTTGAGACTGCGTTACATCCCATTTCTGCTAATTATAGTCTTTGTGTAATGGATCCATCCATAAAATTTGACATTAGAATATACTAAAGCTACTTATATGAAATTGTAGATATATAAAGTTACTAACACTAGTGACTTAACTTGTGATTTTAGTTTTTAAATTCAGTTATTTGTCACAGAATAAAATGATCTAAGTAATTTGAAACTCGAATATAATTATTTTGTTTTCTTTTGAAATTGTTTATCTGTAGCACACCATAGGTAAATTACAAACTACATTATTTTCTCATTTAAGTAGAATGAACGAATTTAATATATTATTTTCATTGATAAGTCGTCAATACCTAGTATTATCATTGTTGGCGCAACTTTATTTTTTATCCTTGAACTTTGCATCTGAACTAAGTATTTTATTACTTTTAGTTACATACCAGGGGCAGATCTAAAAGTAGCGAGCATATGTTTTGGACGCTAAAATCAATGTGGGTTTGTCAATGAAGACAATTTTGGATTAAGAACGGCGCTTAGATCGTCTGTTAGAGGTACCTAACTTAGCCTTTTGAACCCTTGTAAAGATTCCAAATAATATCATTAGATGGAAACATCATTCCGGCCATATCATTTTATATCCTATTTAACATATCTAGAAAAGTTTATCAACAGGATATCTATGTTTTTAATACCCTAATCAGTAATTAAACAGAACAACGGGAGAGTGCAGACCTGGCGAAAACCGCGCATACTTTTTCTGCTGATGTAATAATATTTTCCTGTGATCAAATTTAAAAAAATAGCATGAAAGAGATATATTTAGCGGACGACATGTAATTTTATTAAAGTAGAGACGTATGCGTCTATGTTCGCATTTCACACGCACTTTTCCTTGGTGGTCATCATTTGTTCTTGCACGTTTTCTATTGTATTGAAATTGCTTAGGGCCACATTATTTATAAGTAGCAATATCTACTCGTGTGTTTTTTCGCCAGGTGTGTGTTGCTCATTAAGGGGCGTCCTTTTGCCACACATACCTACTGATGATAAATGATTTTAGAACCATAAAATAGCAATACCTATACTTAAGCGTTATTTCGTGTCCTCGTGGCGATTGGGGAGCTGTAACTGTAGCAGAGCGGTTACAATAAAAGTAGACGTAGATTGGCGCGATATAGACAGTGATAATTAACATTTAATACAAACGTAACTTAGAAAAGTCAGAGGTGTATGAGGTGGGGGGTCTGGTTTTGAACCTGAGACCTTCGTCTCGACAGTCCATACCACTCCCCGCTGAGCTATCACTGCTAACCAACAAAATGTATTATAAATAGATAATCTCGATCTCTTGTTTCTAACTTATGGACCCAGTTAAATTACATGTAGGTACAATACTCACCTATGAGCAAAATAATACAACCTGAAGTTAGCCAGGATCGGCTCAGGCACAGTTGTTTTCAGAGACAAAATTGAGGCATAGAGAACGGGTGAAGTGAATGACTTCAGCCCGACTAAGTTAATTTGTGCGTAATGTGTTGTATCTATGCTTGACAAGAAATTAAAACTGTCTGACTATGTGAAACACAGATGCCGCGCCCTCTTGAATTCGCGGTAAAAACCGACAGTCGATCGAACTGTGTTGATTACACCTTTGGTTCGCAAGTCACGTCCACATAATTTTTAGTTACAATAACGTATCGAAAAGTTACAGTTTGCTAATTTGGACGTGTTTAGACCGTGAACATCGATCGCGTCGAGTGTGGTTACTGTAATCAGTTACAGCTCGCCAATAGAGACGAGCCATTACTTTTGTTTTGTAGTAGGTACCATGAAAGTCTGAACGCTGAAGTTTTAATTATGTACCTATGTAAAATTCAACTCTACATATAGTGTTAGGGTGCAAAGAACTTTACTATGTTCAAATATATGCCTAGGCTTTATGTCATGAAATTATACAATTTTTTTACCTATTGTTTTATGTACCTACTTTACATTTAATTCATGGGAAATTCAATTCTAATTACCTAAATCCCATAATGTTGTATAGAATGATGTTTCTAATAATTAATTCGAGCAATGTTTATCCAATATAAAAGTCCCAACTATGTTGCAATAACGCTAATGCAAAAAAATATGTTAAAATAGACGAGTCTACATCCGGCGCAGCGATACTGTCCCTGTATGTATAATTACCGGCACGAGTGGAGAGTACAGATGGATAGTAAGAGTCTGAGCGAATAAGCATCGACTGTCGAATCTATCACGTGCAACGTCGGCGCACCGCGCTTCTTCAATCTTTCTTCAGTTAATCAGACCTATAAAAAAACTACAGTGCAGGTGAAATTTGTGCTCACGACTCGTGCCGCACAGTAGCCACTAGTCTTGATTTTATCGAATGATATTTAGGTATTACATTGCACCAGTGTAGGTTTTTAATAGGTACCTATATTCCGTGGAATGACAATTTTCTACTCATATGAATTAAAATAATTTTACGAAAAATGTGCTACAGATGTTTTGGTTTAGTCTTAGGAACTAATTACCTAGATATGTAAACACGATACGAGTCACGGGTGACACTTATCCGTTAAATGTTGCAAATGTACTGTGATTGTATACCTACCTACATGATAATTATTATTTTGTTGTTATTATTTTCTTTTGTGTGTGCAAACGATCGCTATTATACCTATTATGGAAACTGGTATCGTATGCTAAACGCAGTTGTAAGATGTCTGTGATCAGTACTATTCACTTTTAAGTTATGTTACAATAATTTAAAATTAATTATGGTTCTTTGTAATGGTGCGTAACCAGTAACGAACATGTAATTAATTTTAGTAATTTTGGCTATATTTATATTTAAGCGAATATATTTTGTATAGTTATGAAAATGGGTTGGTTGTAAGATAGATGAGGCTCGCCCGACTATTTCAGTTTCTTCATTGAGTAATATGGAATCCTACAAAATCTATATTCATGATCATGTCAATTCTTTACATAATCTACTGCAGATTTGTTTATCAATAAAATGTTTAACATTTTCATTTTTTATTGTGATAATCCAAATAGAAGAAACTAAGTGATATTTTGGTTGATGGCATATATTTTTGTTGCTTCTATCCCTTGATAAATAAAGTATTTTAATTTGAATAATTGTCTTTTATTTAATTATTTATAAAATCATGAAATAAAAGGAAAAGTAATTAAATTACTTTTTTAATTCCTCTTGAATAAATGGATGTTTCAAACAATCGGTAATAGATAATCTTTGGCCAGAATCTAACATTAGCATTTTGTCTAATAAATCTTTCAGTTGATGCAGTTTTCTTTCTTCTTCATCACCCAAATTTCTTAAAGTTTTTCTCAATTCATTGTGTAAGTCCCTCATAGGATTGATATTAGATGTTTCTACTACTTTGTCCCTTCCCGTGATTTCGTCTTTTTTATGAAGTAAGAAGTTATTGTTGTAATTAAAATGCTGATCTTTAAATTTTCCCTTTTTTATTAGTTTATTTGGTATTTTACCCTTTAAATCCATAAAACATTTTAGCATTTTGTTGTTAGAATTTCCAGTAAATAATATTTTCCCTGTAGTCATTTCATAAATTGTGCAGGCTGATGACCACACGTCTATGCCGTGTTTATATGGGATACCTAGTATAATTTCTGGAGCTCTGTAAAATCGCGATACCAAATAAGGTGTTAGTTCATTGTCATTCACTCTTGCAGCTGAGCCAAAATCACAGAGCTTTAAAATATTTTTCTTTTCATTTACCAAAATGTTATCTGGCTTTATATCTGCATGTACTATACCAATTTTCTTCAATAACCTTATAGCCAAGAATAACTGTCTACTGTAACTAGTAATAGCTTTTAAATTAATACCATGATTTCTGCCATATTTCTTTAGTATACAACGCAAATCCATATGCAGTGATTCTAAAACCAAACACAGGTGTCCCCTATGCATGAAATTGCCGAAAAACTTCACACAATGATATTTACCGTCAGGATCAGCCTCATTAATTTGTTTGAGAGTTGAAATTTCTTTTAAACCAGTTTTATACATTAAGTCATTGTTGCGCACAATCTTTATGGCAACATAATTATTTCCTTGACCATTTTCTTGTGCACGGACAACATTGGCAAAGACACCTTGTCCTAATATATCCTTAATAGTGTATTTATTATCAATAACATCACCAATCCTTATATTGTAATATCCATCTGAATCACTCCAATTATCATTAGGATGCAAAGTGTTGTCAACATTAGTATTAAGCATTTCTTTGCTAAATTTACTGTCAGAAAAATCATCTTTTTCAGAGAACATATCATTCATTTTATTCTCAGATTTTGTCACTTGGAATTTTGAATTACCTGGCAGATTATTGGCTTCTGGAAATTTGTTATCATCTGAATTATATTGTGTTACCTTATTGTTATATTTGTCATCTTGTGAAATAGTAAACTTTTCTAATAATTGTTTTCGTTGTTTTCTTCTTTGTTCAATAATGGTTTCTTCATCTTCAGATTCTGATTGTGCATATTCTACATTGTGCTCTGGTGATGGTTCTTGCATTGATGTTTTATGTTTTTCCTTGTAATCACTTTTATGCTTCGAAATTCTTTTTTTTCTATATCCTTTGTCATCATTGCTATGTTTCCGTTTTTTACTTTTATCTCTAGTAGATTCTTTTCTATTAATTTTACTATCAGAGTAGCTGGCTATTTTTTTAAGTTTTTTCTGTAAGGATTCTCTCTCCCTTATTAATTCTTCTATGCTGGCACCTGAAGGTAATGGTGGTGTATTAGATTCTCCTGAAAGCTTCCTCGACCTGGATTTATGTTTCTCCTCTTCTCTGTGATGCCTAGAGGTTTTGCTTTTACGGTGTCTATTACGTGTATCTGCCATTCCTATGAGCAGTTTAATACAAGTTTACTCAACTTGTTATTGTTAATTTTGAATTCCTGTGGGGATCTGTAAAGATAAAATTGAATAAATTTATGTGTCAATATTGAACACCTACAAAAGTCATAAACAATCAATGAAATTTTAAAGACTACCACTTTAAATGTTGCAATTTTTTTATATATGTAGTTTAAGCATGTGATTGTCACTTTCATGAGTATGTAATATTTATTGTTACAATAATGTATAGTGTAACATAAAAGGCATGCCTCATGAATTTGACACAGTGCACTTTACAAAATTGATTGTGAACTATATCGTTTGATTACATTTCCACCCTGTGCATAATCATCTTTGCGGAGGTCCAACATTACTCAGTTGTTTACTTTTCATGTTGTGTGTGATGAATATCATTTTCATCTTCACACATCCTCGGTTTTTTAAAATTTCTTGCCCGCTCATAATGTGTGATCAATGATCATATTTTTATTTTTGTAGTTGTATTATCCATGGTAGAGAGTTTCATATAACATTGCTAGCTAGAAAAATTGAAAAAATTCAAGAGATTAAAGAAATAACATACAATTTAAAGGTATGATATTTAAAAGCAGCCTCTACTTATCCCATATACAAGTCCCTTCCAATTAAAACAGTACTCACAGCATGACATTTATAATTTTAGTTATAGCTGAAACAAATGACAGTGTAAACTCAATAAGTGTTTTTTCTTTGGGCATGGGGGTCAAAATACTGAAACTCAACAAGTGTATTAATATATTTGAAAAAAAAACTACATGTGCACCTCAGTGCTTGTAAAAACAATGTACAATTATGTATTTTGTATCATTACTTTCTTAATTACAATGATTAACAATTCTAATCCATGAGTAAAGATGTGTAATATGTTTAAAGGAGTATACTAATAAAACACAATGCAAATGTTTACAAACTCACATGTGGAAAGCCATAAAGTATTTAATGCAGCTTTTAATACAATTCATAGATGTTTATTGGAGTCTAAATAATATAATTGATTTGCTATAGAATATTTGTATTACTAGTAAAAAAGCAAATCAATTAAACTCAAGCCATATCTCTATTTTAAAAGACCCATTGTATTATAATAAAGGTTGTAGCAAAGTTTACACTGCATTTGAAGATTGCACAACATTAATTTGATCATAATATAGGCATCTGTGTTTGCAATAGGTGAAAATAATTGTATAGTTTAACATTTACTTTGAATGTTACATATTGTCACCCAGCTAATTATAACACACAACTAATATTTGTTGATACAGGAGATATTTTTTTCTTTTAATGCATGAAAATCTTTAAATAGTAGTTACATTTATATCACATAACAACCTTTATACAATTTAAATTCACAATAAAATGAATTCACCTGTTGCTCACAGAATTCTAATTGTTTGTTTATTGTATAATAATAAAGAAGTTATGTGATTTTCTATATATTTGAATACAATTCATGATATGAGCACTATTGCATAAAATTTTACTATGTAACACAAGAAATAACCACTGTTTCAACCTCAAAGTAGGTTAGATATGTTAGATAATTTTCTTGAGCTACATAGTAACGCAAAATTATCCGATATCGACGCTATTTTTGCAAGTGCAGAGAAGCGCAATATGCTGCGTAAAAAAAGTTGTCTACAACTTTCACAAATTCTATTTTAAATCATTCACAAAATGCGTTTGGTAGATTGATTATGAAATGCAAAAATAAAGTCGTCATTTGTCGATTCGTGATTTATACACCCAAGTATTACTGTCTCAGCGTATTATATATCACGAAAACATCATTGTATTAAATATTCTGATATTAAATCTTAAAACTTGTAAAAATCACATTCTAAAAATTAAAAAACCTCAAATTTCACGTCATAGTGTTTTCAACTGTCAAAATCGTTCCATGCTGTCAAAATGACAGTGTTGCCAGATAACCGTATCCCATTCCTCAAGATATTTATAGATTCTTCGATGGCGCCATAATCTAGAAATAGAATAAATACGTAGATTCTCCATATAATTCAGGTTCTTCAAGAACCAGGGGGGGTTCTCAATCCCGAGAGTAGACAATTTTTTACTAAAAATTACGCACGTAGTTCTGTTAAGTTTTTAAAAAAACATACATACATATTTTCGGATTTTATTATAATTATTACACACTTGTATCAGAGTATTTTATTTATTGATGAAAACACGTATGGGATGGCTCCATCGAAATAAAATAACTAGAACGATAATTCTCCTATGAATCTGCCAAAAATACGGCTCCGCTTACTTACTCATGCAAACGTAAAACTCATACACGCAACAAAAATTATTGAACGTTCAAAATCAACAAAATTAATAATGTCTAAATATTTACTTACTTTACGTACTTTTTAAGTTCTGTAATTATTGTTAAAATAAAGTCGATTTCGAGTTTAATTCTGCAAAAAGGCGCGACTTGTGAGATTTTATGAAGCCAGTTCAGTTCAAAATAGCCATAAAAAAATAGTACGTCGCGTCGCGTCGTGTCGCGTCAGTAGATCTACGTATTTTTCTAGAGGCAATCTACGGCATCTACGGATTTTTCTGCATCAATCACCCTGCGAATTTTTCAAAATTGAATCTGGCAACACTACAGTGATGCCAGATTAGAGAAATTACCCCAAATATTGGGGATCTTTGAGCTCAGGGGAATTTTAGGGCTGCTATATCCTTGGTGGCATTTCCTTGATGGGGGGGGGGGGGGGTTAATTATTGTGGGAGGGAATTGGGGGTATTAGTTCCTGTAGTTTTCTATGAGACAGCGCTAACGGCCCGGACGAGCCGGCACATTCATGCTGTAGACAAAAGTATCTACAATGTGGCTCTACCACCCCAAAGTTGTTCTCTTATATCTTGTTGTTGTTGTTATTTAGAAAAGTTTTGTGTATGGGTTTCTTAGCGTATACATCGAAACACGAGTAGGTGATTAGGTGTAAATAAGTGTAAGATTTTATTGTTCACGGTTGGTTCTCATCAGACCACAAGCTACGCAACTGTCATATAATGATTGTAACGTCTTTATTTTTGAATTTGATACACATACATTTTTAATTAATGAATAAAAATCACTTTTGGGGTTTATTTCTTGGGAAAACTTAATTTTGGTGGGAATTTACTGAGGGGGAATAAGTGAATTTAGGTGATTTTTGACCAAGGGTATCGATCGACCTTGTGCGTTCGATCCGCTTGAAGAAAGTCGTCTAAGAAGCATTGAACTGAAAGGAATTATCACCAAAACTCCAGCAAGACCTTGAAATCGGCCACACCCCTGTTTCATCGTTCTTGGAATATAAGAAAAGAATATAACTAATGACTTGGCAGCATGGTCTCTGATCTTAGCCGGTTCCTTACGGAACAAATAAACAAAAAAAAAGAGCTGAAACCCGGTTAACCTCAAAGATAAAGCTATATTATTTTTAATGTCAAATAGTATTCAGTAGATCGGCAACAATAGTTTCTTTCCATAATGTCTTTATTTTTAAATTCTTTACTTAAATGTTCATTCAATCCAAATTTTAGATTTTTGTCACCATGCCGGAATTTACATCTTACACAAGGTGGGGAACTACGGTTTAGTGTATAATTTTAGGCATTTCTGTGTTACTGTATCACTATGCTTTGATTGTTTTATTTCATAAAAATGTAAAAACATGATGTGCTAGTCATATGGCAAAATGTACGCACTACGCAGAATAACACGCACTAATAAACAAATGACATGATCAATACTAACATTGATTTTCCATTTGATTTTTCCAGTAAGCCAACTATACTCCTCTGCAGCGCTTGGTGTCGATAATTATCTACAAACTAGAAAGAGAGTCAAGGAACAATTTGCCAGTTTTTCTGACAAATTCAGGACAAAAATGACTGATTTTGTTAATGATCCCAAAAACATGATCTTCACTGAAGACTTGAAAAATATGGTACATTTGGCTGAGCCTACTGACGTACAACTTGTCTTAAATATGATAAAGAAGTAAGAATTTAAATAGATATTTTATAGATAGATTACTTAAAGGAAAATTAAGGGATTGGGAAATGGAAGGGTATTTAGGCTTCCGGATATCACTACACAAACTTTGCGTCAAATTTCTGTAAGACAGTGGTAACATACTGGTTCATGTTGTAGACAAAATTTCCACAATTCAATTTTTTTTTCAATTTCCAATTATTTTTGTTTCCAATTATTTTTTTTGCACCACTAAGAATGGCTATAGACACCTGATGAATTTTGAAATAGTAAAAATACAGCAATTGTACAACACAAGGCACACCATAATATTGCTTGTCAACTCTAATAAACTGAGAAAGTGCAATCTGGAGTATTTAGTATTGGTGAGAATCCTAACAATGAATGTTATATTTTCAGATTTAATTCACAAATATCTGAGTATAGATTTGGTTCGTTCGTGTTTGGCCCAGTTGTAATGAGAATGTTCCATTTTCTTGATGCACCTAATGAAGCATTAAAGGTAATTATATTATTACATTATGCATGAAATACCTTGTCCACACTGAAGCTAGTCAGGAGCAACATTGTGGCTATTATTTTCAGACTAAATTGTGACGGAAGGTGTAGAGGGAGGCAGAAGTAAGTATCTTGCCATGGCAAGTTATTTTGTGTGTATTGTAAATTATTAACAGTTTGTTTGGATTACCAGACAGAGTTGCCAGATTGTCCTCTTTTAATCCTATAATCCCATGCAAAGGAGCATAAAGATGTCTGGAAACCCTGTTTTTTTTTAAAAAAGCTCATGTATAATGTTATATCATGCATGAAGTGATATATCAAACACTAGTTTTTTATAATTTCTGTGACATTGAATAATTTGGAAACTGGTGACCATGCTTAATGAATAAATATTCCTGAAAACTATGTTGAAAACAAATGACCACAAAATAACCTAATATCCTTTAAATGGGTAATTGTAATATTTTCTAAATTTTTCCAGTGTTTTAAAGATCCAGTCAATGATGGCTTCTTTGATCAGTTGGTGTCATTCCAAATACTTTTGGACCTGTTATACAGCCATCAAATGTATGATGAGATGTACAAAGTGTTTGAGAGGGTGCAGGAGAAACAAATTAATATGACTAAGTATCCTAAGTATCCAGTTGTTTTGATGCTGGCCGCATGTTATAAACAGGTTATTATTTATAAGAATTGATATGCTAGATTTATTCATAGAGGCCGTCAAACAAGCTGGTCATGATGGCCAGTGATCTCCGCTGTCCATGAACACCCACAGTATAACATGAGTTAAACTTCTAAATGCTGTTAAAATAACAGATGTTTTAAATCTCAGAAAATTTAACTTTTTTCATATCATACTCCAGCAACCAAGCAATATACTAGAAGAATCATGATTGTGTTGCAGACCTGAAAGGAAAGGGAAAGGGATAATTAAGAGATTGGGAAGGAGAGGGGATTTGAGCCTCCGCATATATCACCATACGTAATGCAGCAGTAAGCTGCTATTTTATGTCAGCTTTGTCTGAGATTGTGGTAACAACCCGGTTGAGTTGGCTCAAGTCAGTCAGTCGTGCTATGGACAAAACTGTCTACAGTGTGACTCTACTACTCAAATTATTATAATATAATGATATAATATAATGAGCCCTGCATTATATATTCCACTGTTGGACACGGGCCTCTACTAATGAGAGGCATTAAGCCTTAGTCTACCAACGCTGGCCTAATGCAGGTTGGTAGACTTCTATATTTTCGAAATATTTATGAAAAATTCTCAGGTAAACAGGCAGGTTTCCTCATGATGTTTTTTTTCACCATTAAAGCAAGCAATATTTTACAATGGATATAGATGTAACTTCATAAAGTTACAGCTGAGTGTCTTGGAGTCGGCGTCAAAGACGTCACTTCCGACTCGATAGTCTGCACCACACCTTGTTAGATCATCGCCCCTTTTTTCGGTTAAGATGTAGAAACTGGGATTCGGATGTTGGGACGACGGAAATTGAGATCATTTTGTTTGTTAATTTATTTAATATTGCTAGGATGTCTATAAAACAATTCCGTAAAGCCTTTGGTCCCAAAATCCACATCGCCTAGCCCTAGATTATCCCCTTTTTTATGACACATTAACATTTCTATAATGAGAAATTAATTGATTTAAATTTCAGAATACACCACAAAGCTTGGAGTATGCCTCAAAGCTATGGACTGATATGACAATATTGGGAACAAACCCTCTCAGGAGGGCTTGCACATTTTTTGCTGGTCAGTTTTTATTATTGGACTAAGTTTTTTAGATATTCATACCTAAAGTGTGCCAACAATACCCTATTACAAGCCTACAAAATCTGACCTACCTTCAAATAGCCTCTTTCTCATAAACTGTAAAACTTGCACCATACTTCGCTAAAGCGTATTTATTTAGCGGTATCACTACGTTAAGTTTAATTAAAATAATAAAATCGACGAACACAAATAAAATGAATATGTTGACAAAAGCATCATACTTTTACATAAATACATGATATCAATATATGGTATACCTGCATACCCAAAAGAGGTAAGAACTCGTCAACTGCGTACCCAGGCTAGATTAAAAGTTCGTATTTTTTGTATACAATCGGTACTTGAATGAAGTACTTAAATAATATTTGAAAATCCAACTTAGTTCCGACTATTGGAAAGCTTATTGAAATTCTGGCTCTGTTAATAATTAACTACTTACTTGTTTTTCAGTACTTGCACTAAATCAAGGCGCGCCACACATTGCTCTCGAGTCAATATCATCACAGAAGCAACATTATGTCACTATTAGAAATATCAAGGTAATGTTCGCCATATAATTAGAAAGTAAACAAATATAATTAGAAGAATGTTTCTTACTGTTGAGTTTAAGGCGAAATCATAAAAATATAAAATAATGTGTCTGTAATAATGTGTGGTTTGAAATTGTATTAATATCACAGCCCAAAAAAATGTACAGTCTGTCAATGACTTTGACGTTAACGAAAAAGCCGGCGTAGCGTAGTCTTATAAGCTATCCAACTTGATAGTACTGATCCGCTTAACAATAACGATTGTTGCTGATACAGTGTCTCGGATTGGGAACCTGTTTGTATCCATCAGTGCTGACGACTTGAGTCGGTTATTATTTACCGGCACGAGGCGTGAGCAGTGAGCACTGATGGGCAGTAGTGGATGCAGTTGATAGTCCAACAGACGATAACTTTCGACTGACGAATCAATCACGTGAAGCGTTAGCGTCCGTCGCTCCTTCATTCCGCGAATCATAATGAACGAATGAACGTGCCGCCCTCATCTCATCATGATTGCTCCGTCTAGACGCCTTTATGACGAACTGTATGATTTTTAAACTGTGTTTATTTACTGAAAATTGTTCTTTATCTTTATTGGTTTACGATTTATGGCAATACTTTGTTGTACAAATAAAAAATATAATTTGATACATTTTGCAAACTATTAATAAGTTGATATTTTGTTATAGGCCACAGCTTTAGCAGACATGGGCCGCGTTGATGACGCGTTACCAGTTTTAAGAGCGGTTTTAGAAATAGACGCGCCCGAACAAAAAGATAAACACACATATTTCGAAGAGACTGTAGGTATTAAAAAAATGTTTGGTTTAATATGATATACAAAAAGCCGTTATTATATTTTGCCTTATTGTAGATATCAAGAGTGAAACAAGCAGTTGACAAGTGTAATAATAAAGATTTACAAAAGGAATTCGAAAATATTGAGAAGGCACTTAGAGATCGGGGGTTAATTGACAATCAGGTATATAAAATAAAAAAAATATCTTTATTTCGCATGTACTGAACTACTACTATTGACTTTGCGTTTTGTATGACGTGTGTGAAGTATAGATAAAGCGGTTAAATATTGCACATCTTGTTATGTGTGAGAGAGTTTTTAGATAATACGTACTGGTATTATCCCGGCTTAAGGCCAGGGTCCGCCTTTCGCCTAGATTTGACGGTATTTTGTATTATGTGGGGTGACCGACAACCCTATTTCACAGTTATCATATCATTATCATACATCACAGGTACATCTATAGTTTCGATTTGTGTGACAGTGACACTTCAGCCGTCATACTGCAAATATATAAATCAACAAACAAACAAAGATATTGTTTCTATACAAACACACACGCACACATGCAATAACGAGGTGAATTATCTATAATTTTGTAGGAGGAAAGTTTCATTATATTCTTATATATATCGAATGGTCGGTGGCCAATCTAGTGATAAAGTTTTCAAGTCGCCATCTGACTTCGCTTAACGACTGTTGTCAGTTGATAACAGCCAGGACTGAGTTTTCGCATGCCATCCGAAACACGAAAACGCTCAGTTGAACTACCACTAAACGGTCATCCATCCATAGACTGGCCACGCCAAGGGTTGCTTAACTCTCTAACCCTTTACCGATTAGGGATTGCTACTGGTTTTGAACCCCTCATAAATCCTTTTTTTTTATAGCATAGGCCGGCAAACGAGCAAGTGGGTCACCTGATGGTAATTGATCTCCACCGCCCATGTACGCCCACAATACCAAAAATATCATGGGTGCGTTGCCGACCTTAAAGGAAAGGGATACTTAAGGAATTGGGAAGGGGAGGGGGTTTGGGCCTCCGGATATATCACTCACCGTACAAAACGCAGCAGCAAGCTGCTACTTGGCTCTACCACTCATAAATCCTATGAAAGGAGGTATAATAAATTCTTACACTATGTGCAGTCCCCGTTTTTTACTAATTTATACGTTCTGCCATTGAAGTGCCTTAATAAATATGAATTATCAATAAAAATTATAAGGTATTCAAAAATAATACTCAAGTGAAATGTTTGCTAAGTATACATTTGTGATTACATGATTGGTCGACATATACAGAAATCGCCCGTTTTTTCGTGCCCCCACTATGAGACCTCAAGTATCACACATATTTATTTATTTTATTTTTCCAGTCAATAGAAGACTTACTCAATACCGAGATAACGCTATCGCAAACAAAACTGGAACCTCGGGGCATGCCATTCCAGGCCAAGAGAATGGCCTTTGGTCACCGTCCGCAGAAGAGGAACAAAGACATGTCGTAGGGATCAACAATATTATTGTATCAATGTGCTGGACGGCATGGAACTGGCGTCTGTTGATATTCACATCGATCGGTGGTCGCCATTTTTTTCGTCGTCACGGTGTAGTGTAGTCAAATAAAATTGTCCAAAATAGGCTTGTCACTAGTTGTTTTTGTACATATGTGTGTGAGTGGTTCTGTTGTTGCGAGCTTGTGTAGTTGTACGTATGCTTGTTAATGAAATTTGTTGATAATGCTAAAAATAAATACGTATATACATTATTTGGTTTGTTTTATTATCCTATGACACCATCGAGTCAGGACGAGACATCAGAATTTGTCTCTTATTAGCGACACTATCGGATGATGCAATGAAACAGACTTTTTGTTCCAAATGAACAGGTTTGATAGGTGTCAAATTAGGTAGCTAGGGAAATTAAATTATCTAAATTGTTCAAAATGAGCGAGTACGTGGTGTCTTGGAAGCTCACTCGCTCGTCCTCATTCTTTCAGGCACGCAGCCCGTTTCATTGGTATAGTAATAGAGTAACGTGAATGTAAAATATGAAGTAGTACATGAAAAAAAAAAATACTATGAGAGATGTTGCCATACCAAAATATTTATCCTGATTTATCTGCAGATAGGAGTTCTTGTAATTTTTTGTAATACCTATATAACCAAATGTAGACATTTGTTTCATATTTATTTCATTGTTATATTCAACAACGGTAGGCAGCGGCTTGGCTGTGCTCTGGCATTGCTGAGGACCATAGACGCCGGTAACCACTTATCATCAGGTGGACCGTCTGCTCGTCTGCCTATACAGGCAATAAAAAAAAAATAACTTGCATCGTCCTATTACACTATCTTACCAAAACTGCGTATAATATATTTTTCCGTACCGGACCGTACCTACTAATTGAGAAAAAATACTGAAAATATATAAATATTGAGAATACATATGGAATTCCCATGGTTTGGCATGGCAACAAGCATACCACGAAAATCAAAATACCACGCCGTAATTACTTTGATCAACAAAATATCCGCTGATTATTATCAACTAGTGGCTGATTATTTATATTATCCGCAATGAACACAGATTAGCATCTTTTAAAATTCGATTAGCTAAACGAAAGTGCCCACAGAATGGCTGTATCACTTTAAATAAAAGGTAGGGTGAGTGAGATATCCGGAGGCCCAAACCCCCTCCCCTTCCCAATTCCTTAATTATCCCTTTCCTTTATTAAAGTCGGCAACGCACCCATGATTCTTTTGGTATTATGGGCATACATGGGCGGTGGAGATCACTTACCATCAGGTGACCCACTTGATCGTTTGCCGGCCTATACCATAAAAAAAATCATTTTATTCAATTCAGGTGTGCAACCAATTCAAATACTTAGAGCTATTCACGGCGAGGTCCATGGCTCCATAACAAATGATTTTAAAACAAACCGCCGGATTGTTCGAACACAATTCCTCCCTTTGATCGCGCAAAGAGGAGAAGACCGCGTTCCGTCCTCGCCGATCCCGACGATGCGACCACTCTGGCCATCCGAGAGATAGAGGAAGACACATTTAAAGCACACTCCACAAGACCGTCATTCCGTCCTCGCCGAAGAGGACCTCGCCGCGCTCCCCGAAGCACAACCGACCCTTCGACCGGCCCGCGTGCCGATGAAGTACAAAATTAGATTATAAGTAGTTTATAATAATCCCCTAAAACCATCAATCGCAAATGTCTTTGCCCTCTCCCAGTGGCCGTCCTGAGCCGAGGTCCGTATCCCCCGTTAGGGGGGATGCCCTCAGCGAAGGTCACTTAAATTTTAGGGCTGGAGTGCCTACAAGCATTCGCCCGAAAGTCCGGTGTCGCTGACCAAAGCCGACCCATGTGTCAGGCTATCAGCAAGCGTCCATTACAAAAAAAAAAAAAAGAACACGATTTGTTAAAATTACCAGCTAAGACGGCCCTGTCTAATTGAGAGATTGAAGTCGTCGGCAGGGCAAAATGTTAAAATGTCTCCTAGATTATTTGTTTACGGATCAAAGTGTAAGCTTGAAAGACATTCCGAACGTGCCAGTTTTATTTTTGAGGGGATTAGTGTCAAGGATGGGTGAATAACTTGTTTACGTCTACACAAACGGTAAACAGGTTCATCATATTGAATTGTACTGCTAGATTTACTCCTATCAATTTACTGTTGAGCTTATTTCTTTTATTAGGTTTTTTATAGCCTACGCCTGCAAACGAACAAGTGGTTCACCTAATGGTAAGTGATTTCCACCACTCATGTAAGCCCCATAAGAATAATAAGAATAAGATGCCTTATAATGTCCAGTAATTTTACAGGCTTTGCATAAGGGAGTGGATCACCACATTTATATTGTAGAGCCACGCTATAGATAGTTTTGTCTCCAGAATGAATGGCCCGTGGCCGGCTCCACCGGATTGTTTCACTGTCTCACAGAAAACCGACGTGAAATAGTAGCCAATCCGGATTGTGATTTTGTGCGGATACATGGACGCAGCGAATGCCTGTATTTCTTGGATTTTGCGAAATTTTAGCGTAAACTTAACTACCTAACACTTGCTTTTTTCAATTTATATGATTTTTACATATGTACTTAATGTTGATGTTTACTATATGTAATTATGTCGCATTGTTATATTACTTCTGTGTACCTGTTTGTTTTACGTTTACTTTTAATTATCTATTTTGTGTAATTGGTTTACTAGCCATTCTAAAATAAAAAATAAATAATTAATACATAACTGACTTAATCCAATGTATGTACCTACATTAAAAAAATATGTTTTGCGTGTTTTATACTACACCAGTTGCAGCATGAATATTATGTACGGTACTTGAATATCGCTAATGGGTATCGCAATTAGAGGAGCACGTCACGGGAGTTAAGAAATGTGGTAACCAGTGCAATTGCCTCTTGTTCCTCACAACTCGTTTCATTATCTCTGCCCTTCTAGGGCGGAAATTAAAAATCCTGCTGCTTAAACAGACAGGGTCTATTTCTCATCGTATTTTATAGGGAAAACAATTTGATAATCAAGTTATTTTTAGCTACTGCCTAATAATTGGTCAATAATGGACTTTATTTTCTTCTCCTTGAAATATAGTAAAAGAGGTAGATAAGTATCTTTACTGTTTACTTTCAAAATGTTTATCAGTTTTAAGGGCATTGAAGCCAGTGAAATTACTGGGCATTATGAGACTTAACATCTTATGTCTCTGGGTGACGAACGCAGTCCAATGCCGTGCAGTGCTTTGTAATTCGAACTTCTGTGTGGTGTTGCATCTATTTATTGCGTTTGCCATCAGGCGAACGACGTGCTCGTTTCGTCGGTTAACTTCACAAGTTAACGGTTTTGGATGAAATTTTGCACACAGGTAGACCATGACCTGGATTTTTTATCCCGAAAAAGGCCATTGACGCGGGCGGAACTGTGATCAAATTCTAGTATTAAAATAAGACGCACGCGCAGTAGTCCGCAGTACGCAGCGTACTAAGATTGAGAATCGTGATCTGGGTTCAATTTCTAGGTCAGGCAATCACAATTTATGTTTAAGGTTTCAATTGGAAGAATTCCATATGAATTGCCCCAGATTCGAATTTGTGCCCGGTATGGCGATAAGCTCGCTATCATCTCTCTATAATGGGACGGCAATAAGCTTGGCAAAACGTGGGTGCAGAATTAGTTGCATCTCTGCCTACCCATTCGCGGACAAAGGCGTGAGATTATGTCATGTAATGTTAAAATATTCAGGTATATCAAAACCGCAAGTATTTATATGCTACGAGTACAAAGGTGATTGCTAAGTCAATTAAGGAGTTTTCAACGTGATTTACTTTCGGCAAGAGATCGGAGAGATTGATTAGGGAGTTCAAAGGGTGATCCCACAGAACACAAGAATAAGGTTGATCCTATCCTTATCGGTGATGTACATTCCCGACCGTTGGACTTAGAAATGCCAATTTAATAATATGGATAGGTTAGGTTAGGTTATTAGGTAAAGTATACATAATATATTTTGCTATAGACTATAGAGTAGAATCTCGATATTCTGAACCACAATTATCGAAATCTTTTATTATCCGAAGAATCATTTACATTTTAAACTATCGATCGATACTGGATTACACGAACTCCCAAAGGCGAATTTCGTATTAAAATACGAAATTACACTACACAAGTACTAAAAGTACATATTTGTATTTTGTGAAAATTGCTCGATTAGTTCTTATGTAATTATTTCAAAACAACTGTGATTGTGTTTTCAGCAATTATCCAATTAATACAATTGAACAACTGCTACAATATTATGATTGTTTTAAATTAGTGTTATTACTTTAATAGAATTTATGGAAATAATTTTTATTTATGTTAGAACTAAGGTGAGGACAAGATCTCGCATTTGTTACATAGACTGAAGATGTTCAATCTAAAAAAAGTTTTCAATAAATTGTTGCATAAAAATGATGATCCTGTTGAAGCAGCAAAAATAATGATTAATATTATTCAACAATTAGTCGGTATCCATAATGTGTTTGGGGATGAAGGAAAAAGTGAGTACCTATTAACGAATTAGTCTTGATTATCTTAATCACATAGAACACAAATGTTGTGAATTATCTATTAAAATGATTTCTGTTGCAAAATAATATATTTCTTATTATCTTCTTCTGATCATCTTAAATTAGGGTTCTCGCAAATTATACCGTTTAAATATGTTTTTCTAAAACCTCACAATATTAACGTTTTTAATAATTAAATAGCTGTTTAATGTTTTATAGTGTTAATTACAATCTTATTCATATTTTGTATTCACTTAATATTAATATTTTAGACCCATACGATTAAATCAGATGGTGAGTTCGGTTCGGTGTAGATCCTAAACCACGATGATCAAAGAAATTCTAACTCTTCATTCGCGTTGTCGTCAATTTATATAGCAGAAGCTCAGAAATCTAGCATGTGGGTCACCTGATGGTAAGTAGTGGGCGATGAATATGCTGACCCTCAAGAAAGGGAATGGAGATTTGAGCTTTATGCCTCCGACAATCACTAACTGGCCTAAAGATGCCCGGGATTTTACAAGGGAACTTACTATACTTAATTTTTTGTATAGTAGTATGTAGCCCACCTCTAAGTTGACCCAGACGTGCAAAATCCTAAGTAACCGGTCGATGATCAAAACGACTTCTTTTTGTCTCTTCTAATCTAGGCATCGAAATAAGATGCTTCTAGGTTAGTTAATACTAATACGCTTAGAAATATTAATGATAATAATAATTCTTACCCAAAGGCGGTTGACATTATACAGGCGGCCGCGGTAGAAACTACAAGCGAAATCTTTTTATACCATGCGTTAAAAACATGTTGTACCGACCCCTCTGCGAGTGGGATAAGGGCAGTCCTGTATTGGTATATGCCCACTGTAGAACATGAGCCCCTTCCACTGGATTAGAAGGGTTAATCCCTCGTCCACCACGATCGCCTAATCCGGGTGGGCAGACTTCACATACCCTAGAAATTCTAATGGAGAACTCAGCTATGCAGTTTGATGACCACATGATGTTTCCATCACCGTGAAATCGTGTTTGTGGTGTATCTATCGCTTCCTACCGCCCGGCCCTTAATAGCTAACCCAGACCGCACATTGCTTGTGATATCTCTCTATACACCCACGGATAATACTCGATTATTGGTATATGAATACTTCGTCGGTCGGCAATGAACTTGTCTCTCCGTCGTGGCGAGTGTATTTGTAAGGTGTTATTTGATATGTCATACTTCAGCACCTATTATTATCTACCTATTATAGTGTTGGTAGTATGTTTAACACACACACACACACACACACGCGCGCACACACACACACACACACACACACACATTTTCATTAATTATTATTATAATGAATAAAATTGAATTTTCGGTCGATCAAAGCTTTCTTTACATAGTATTAAGAATTTATTAGTCATGATTGTATTGTGTTTTGTTCTTAGGTTACTCAGTGATGTCTTTGTTTGCGATTATATTATTCGCGGGCACGTTCGTGTACGTCGGCTCATTCAGTCAAATAGTTTACTTGACGCAAGTATTTCCCGACAAATCAGAGACGTTCAAAGTTATTAATTGCCTCAGCGCCACCTCCGTGCCGCTGTCCAAGTATATATTTATGTGGACGTCGAGGTGATGTATTACTTTGAATTTTTTTTTTTTTTATGAAATAGGCCGGCAATCGAGTAAGTGGGTCACCTGATGGTGATCTCCACCGCCCACGTACGCCCACAATACCAAAAGAATCATGGGTGCGTTGCCGACCTTAAAGGAAAGGGATAATTAAGGGATTGGGAAGGGGAGGGGGTTTTTGGCCTCCGGATATCTCACTCACCATACAAAACGCAGCAGCAAGCTGCTACTTTACGTCGGTTTTCTGTGAGACAGTGGTAATGACCCGGACGATCCGGCCCATACATGCTGTAGACAAGTGTCTACTACTCATAAATATACTCTGTATATTTGTGGTTTTTATTATTTCTGCCCAGAGGCGTCGACATCAAGCAGGCGGTAGGTCGTAAAAACTACAAGCCAAATCTTTCTGTAACATGTAATATGTCCCGCTGACCCCACTGCGATACGGGCAGTTGGAAGAAGAAGAATGTCCATATTCAATTTATACTTAACTTTAGTTGACACCTAACGCCTAGCACATATCAAAGCAATGCGAAACCACGGAAACAAAGTAAAATAGACTGACATCGTAGTTTTTATGTGTGTTGGGCATTAGGGATCAACTACGATTAAGCATATGTCGGTTATAACATTAATTGGTGTGGTGTGTGAGTATTCCATATCACTGAACGGAACATTCATACTAGTTTCCTATAAATAGTTGCATCGATTTATTTTAAATACCAAAAAAATCGATTCTTTTTTTATCCACCAATTTTATCCTGCTATAATTTCAGGTCGCGTCTCAAAACAATATTTGAAATGTGTAAAAATGGCTTATCATCAATTCCCGTGAACAGTACGTCTCATGTTAAAGTGATCAAGACTCTACAAAAAGCTCGTTTTGTGTCGTGGTTGGTTGTTGCTAACCAAGCGATGGTACACGTAGCGTACCTGTTGGTACCTTTCTTGTTCACGGTGTTCGGCAACGACAGATACCTCCCGACTACACCTGGAGATTCTTATGGTAAGTGTAGTGTTCAGGGAGTCACTAATTTATTTTTACTAAATAACACTTATTTTGACATTATAGCTTTGTTCATTTTTGTCGCGAAGCAGCGGTGTGTAAGCTCAGTCAACGGTGTAAGCACTGTTGTAATGACATAGACATGAGTTTATGAGTGGTAGAGCCACGCTGTAGACACTTTTGTCTACAGCATGAATGGGCCGGCTTGTCCGGATCGTTACCACTATCTCACAGAAAACCGGCGTAAAGTAGCAGCTTGCTGTTGCGTTTCGTACGGTGAGTGATATATATTGCCGGCCGATGATATAAAAAAGACAAGCAATACCACTCACGACTTTGAATTACAAAGGACTGCATTTTACTGTATTCTGCTGGTCACCACGATACATATTATTATGGATGTTATGTCTCACATTACTCCTGAACCCACACTAAGATCTCGTATCTTAACATTAACCTTAATAAATATACAAAATATGTAGTATATTCAACTTTACAGGGTTGAGTCCGAAATACGAAACACCTTACTATGAAACAACGTTTGCCCTTACATGCATCGGCACCGCATTCTCCGGCATCAACCAAACGGGTTACATAGTGCTATTCATAACACTATGTGCCCATGAACTTGTACATTTCTATGCTATTACCGAAATGTTGAACGACGTCCATCAAATCCTGATAAACAAAACTACACTAGAAGCCCATGACATAGTAAACGAAAAGCTACGATTTTGCGTCAAGCATCATCAGTTCTTAATGCGGTATCACAACAAAATCCGAGAGCTGTATAAAGTCATATTCGGAGCTCACTTCCTCATGATGACAATTGTCTTGGTAACAACACTGCAGACGATGAATTCTTGGGACATGAGGAACACCATTTTGACTGCAGTAACCGGTATAATGCCTTTATTTTTGTACTGTTTTGGTGGCGAGTTGCTAATTACAGCCGGTCTGGATATGTCGACAGCTGTGTATACATGTGGTTGGGAACTAATGGACGTGAAACAAGCACGGGTCGTCTTACTTATGCTGTGTCTGACTCAACGACCTCTATGTTTGACTGCAGCCGATATATTCATTATGAACAGAGAAACTTTTGGCAAAGTTGTTCAGGTTGTCTATAAAATATATGCTGTGTTTAATTAAATATTGCATATTAACAAAACAAGTTAATGGTAAAGTTTTAGAGTCAATGCATTTGCACTTTTAACCTCTAATAGTGTTGTTGAATGAAACGAAAAGTAATTAAAAACTTTATTAGACAATACTTTATAATGTTTATTCTGACAATTAAGTATATATTAGGGTTGAGCCTGGGGAAAATAAAACGTAAGACCTGACCTTGTCGATTTGCGTCATACAAAAAAACGGAATGGATATTTCGTGCGATCGAGATGCAACGCGGTGGCAGCGTTTGTGTTGTAAAAGAAATACGTCATGTATTTTTGTTGGCTCATAAGTTTGTTTGGGAATAAGTTGGGAATTCATTTGATTTGATATGTAAATTGTATAGAAATTTTGCGTCAAAGATTATAATTTATAAAACAGCAGTAGGTAGTTTAAACCTTTTTTTACATACGAGTACGTCGGGCGCATTTATACAAGTTCGACAGAAATTTTCATATTGAAACTAGATTACATATACATATATTTTCTATACAGCGATTAGTACAGCAGGTTTCTTTATTCTTGTAACCCCATCATTCAGTATTTTTTACTATTTAGCCTTAGTTACAATAGAAAATAGACAACTACTAATTTAAAATGAAGAATAAAATGAATCCCGATAAAAAAAATTGGAATGTTGTACTTCTTTTCTAAATCACGAGAAAATGAAAAGCGTATTCTAATTGGTTTCCAGACTTAATGGAATAAGTGGGAGTATTAAATGAACTAGGAAACAGTTAAGGTTATATTTAAAGTGCGGATTACGAGATAAAGTTGTGAGTTCATTTTTGGTTTGAAGTGTCTGTCGTCTTATATATATTAATTATAATACTACCTACGTCTGTTTTATTTTTTTAGTAATAATATCAGTCCTGCATTAAACTACTCTACTGAATGAGATGGGTTAGCATTTAGAAAAGGATTATTCATAACATGTACTTACCGTGTACGTGTTATTAAAAACAATTTAATAAATAAAAAATACCGCATTCAAATCCATTACACATAACTTAGCTACACAGAATTTTTGGTGGTTGATTGGTCCGACCACGCTCATGAACTTCAATATTACTACTGAAGTGATTAACACATAATTTTATATCTATACAACAGTACTTACATGTGGACTATGACATCTTTAACATTGGTTTTATTTCTTTCAAAAAAACCCTACTTAAAAAAAAAACGATATTCAACCTTTTTTTCCATTCTTTTATTATAGACCGAAGACACTGATTTTCGTGCGTATTCTTTAAATTGAATAGCTGTAATAATAATAATTGTAAAGCTATAAGTGGACTTCAGGCTTAATTAACTCTTAAATAACATAGATCTAATGCTGTCTAGTCTGTAGTCTGTAACTGTACCTTATAAAATAAAATAAATAAATCTCACAATATCTATAAGAAAGTTTTAATATTTTACGACAACGTTTGTCATTTCTGCATTTCCGAATGGTATTAAAAATGCTTCATCTTTTCAAGTGTCGACCAATATACGAGTACTTTTGTAGGAAGTAATCCGTGGACTGTAACATGGTACAGTGAGCTCTGCTCGTTACTTCCACGTTTTCTCAGCAATTTATGAAAATGCATTTGTCAAGCTCAGCGTGTTCTGGTATTTTTCATACAACTAGGATCTAGAAATAATAAAATGTTTTGTGTTGTAGTTTTATTGTGTAGGTCAGAGCATCTTTAGGGGAGTATAGATAATTTGAATTGTACGAAGATATTTCATACTTATACAAGCACGTCGACAATTATGTCACTTTATTAATTGAAAATAACTTAAAAGCGTACAGTTACAGCTACTAATAATTTAAACAACAACATAGATGGGATGCTTCAATAAGAATTGACATTATTTATTAGGCTTCAATGATGTATGTTATTTTTTCTCACGTATGCTTATTATCATTACCATACGATTTATGAAGAAATTACAAATGTAAACAACATTGTAATTTGCTTACTATAAATGTCATTCGATTATGTAAGCTGAAATATGTCGGATCTAGAAGTACGTTCAAGTGTAAAGGTGTATATGAACCACTTACCCAAGTCTTAAGTAAATCCGTAAGTGAAACTTACAAAGGTAATATATACACGTAATATATATATATTTGGATATATACAAATTATTATAGATATTTATATATATATATGCATATATATATATATATATATATATACAACGTGTTATAGAAAGGGGCGGGCAAATTTAAGCAATGTATAGTGTAGGGTATAAGTATTTTATCTCCCTTAGCACCAAACCCGATTGCATTGCTAGGACAATAATTATAGAATTTTCTTTTTTATCGAATGAGTAACATGTCGACATCGACTTTCAACTTTGGACAACACTAAATGATAAACAA
This sequence comes from Mimas tiliae, assembly GCA_905332985.1. Lineage (NCBI taxonomy): Eukaryota > Metazoa > Arthropoda > Insecta > Lepidoptera > Sphingidae > Mimas > Mimas tiliae. The sequence continues at coordinate 8,040,455 of HG995256.1, read as the reverse complement.
TGATACTATAAACCTCTTTTCATTTAATTATTTTATATTTTAAAAAGCATTAAACAGATGTCAAATGTCAATATTTATTTGACGCAGTCACTTCGGCAATTTATGATTTTATGAAGTATAAATGATTACGAGTTATTAAATTGTATTTGACTAAAAACAAGTATTATGTATTGGTAGGTAGCTTGTGTTGGTGTAACTAATAACAGCTTTTAAGAGGATCGTCGACTGTATTGAGCCAAATTAATAGATGGAAGACCCGAGAATGAAGTCTTTAACATGCTTCTAGAGGATGGTACCTATATCGTCTTCAGCACACAGTCTCTTTCAAGTGTTAATTTATGTTTAAATTATAAGTTACGTACGTATGTCAGTATAATTACGTACATCTTATTAAAGTTTATTAAAAAGTGTGTGTCGTTCATAATAATTAATAGTGATGTCATCAATCTTATCGATCTTAATAAATAAGTGATTAGAATTAAAGTGAAATTATTGGATGTCTTGGTTTTGAAAAGATCCGGTACATGAGTATTTACTGTAAGGTGCATGTAATGAGCCTAAAATATGACCACACCTTTCTGTAACACGTTGTATATATATATATACGTGCTTTATACATACACGATTCTATGACAGATTATGGGTACAGTGGCTGCTCTTAAATATCTATAATAATTTGTATACATCCAAATGTTTACCTTTAACATACGCACTCACGCCTGTAATCCCCGAAGGGGTAGGCAGAGGTGTAACCAGTACACCCACATTTCGCCGAGCGTATTTCCGTCCCTTATGTGATAGGGGGCGAGCCTATCGCCATACCGGGCACAAATTCCAGACTCCGGGCTGATACTGAGCATATCGTAATAGAAAAACCCAATACCACTTTACCCGACCCGGGGATCGAACCCGAGACCTCAGAGTTGACCTCAATCGTAACGCGTACGCATTACAATTGTGCCACCGAGGCAGTCAATGTTTACCTTTAACTGGTTATGATAACGAACCAAACCACAAGACTATTGACTGAGATGTTGGTTTTGGTTTAATCAAAGCATAATATTATATGGTAATCTCAGAGTGTAAAAAGCGGTGGTGGCCTAGCAGGGAGTGTATCGAACCGACTCAGAGGTCGTGTCTACGAACGCAGCTCTCATGCACATATAATTAATCTGTTATTGTAAGTGTTCTTCAGTTGTGGAGATGACTTACCACTATGGCCACCATAGCCCACTGACCAATAATCGAGCCAGTATACTCATTTCCCGGGCTCTGCTACAAACAAAACTTAAAATATAGCTGATGCAGGTTTATGAATTTTGACTTACCTATCTGTTGTCTAGTGTTTCACTTATACAAATAACTTAAAACTTGTAAATGATATAAGGTACCAATACAACATTCTGCGGACGCACAGACTAAGGATCAGAGAAACACCGTAAGTTGTACTAGATTTTACTCGTGGCTCCACGCGTGTTTTTTCGGTCCTAATCTAGCCCATGGTCTATTCGTGTGCCAAATTTCATCTAAATTTATTCTGCCGTTCGGGAGTTATTAATTAAATCCAAATTCACAAACATCCAAACGTTCACATTTATAATATTAATATTCTACTTCATCCAAAGCTTAACTCAATACACCACTAAAAACCGCATTCAAATTGGTCTATCCATTGTGAAGATAAGCGTACGCAAACTCGCATGTAAACAGACAAAAACTATACGATTTTATTATAGAGAGGTAATATGTTTTCTTTACATTTGAGTGATATTACTTTAACATAGCGTATTATCGTAAGTTAAGCCGGTCCTTCTGAGACCCACTAAACGCAGAGACAATTCCTTCACGGTCTGTCGATACATTTCGAAGGGCTTACGGTCCCTTATCCTGTTACGCGTATACAGAATGGTATTAACCTAACAGATCTGTGTATTGGAAATAATGTTTTCTCCTCAAATATAAAGTAGCTTGAGAATATTATTTTGCAATATTTTATCTCTGGTGTTTAGAGATGGGAATAAATAGTCTTTAGCAGTTGCCATAATACACAGATAACTCAGGATTGATAAGTGTATTTAATATGGTTACATTAATTTATTCATAAACTGCACCTACAACTGCATTACATTTAGCCACGCCTTCGCCGAGCTTATTTCTGTCTCATGATGTGATTGGGGGCTAGCCTATCCCCATACCGGGCACGAATTCCGAACCTGGGTAATTAATGTGTAATTTTCCATTCGAAAACTCAAACACGTCTTGAGTGGTAGAGCCACGCTGTAGACACTTTTGTCTACAGCATGAATGGGCCGGCTCGTCCGGGTCGTTACTACTGTCTCACAGAAAACAGGTGTAAAGTTGCAGCTTGCTGCTGCGTTTCGATCGGTGAGTGAGATATCCGGAGGCCCAAATCTCCCATTCCCAATCCCTTTATTATCCCTTTCCTTTATGATCGGCAACGCGCCCATAATTCTCTTTGTATTGTGTACATGGGCGGTGGAGATCACTTACTATCAGGTGGCACACCTGCTCGTTTGCCGGCTTATGCTATAAAAAACACAAATTGTGATTGCCCGACCTGGGAATTGAATCCAGGACCTCGTGGTTCTCAGCCTTAGTACGTTACCATTGGACCAATAAGACGATTATAGATATAGATATTATATACCGCGGGAAAACGGGACGACATTTTCTTGTAACGTGAATATCCTAGAAAATGTGTAGACATCATTTTCTCGAGGCCTAAACACATAGGCAAGTGGAAATATTTATATTATTTTATCTCTTCTAGTATATTAAGTGCGTTTATAGGACTTAAACCGACAGTAACTTTTAACAGTTGTGTAATAAAATAGAGAAATGTATGTATATTATAAAATACATCCCATTTGTGAAGTGTGGGCGAGTAAGCAAATAAGCTATAGATTACACGTCTGTAACAGTTGTAGTCTGTACCATGAATATCCTCGTACAAACTTGTACTCGTAAAATCGCGCAATCAAACTAATTGATGGGACTGTAAAGTCAATAAAGATCAGATCTTTACCATTCCTAAATGGAATTCGCATTCTATTTTAACTTTCGGATTGCTTTTGCTTTTAGGCGACTTATAGATTTTGAGGAATATTTTTGTAAACTTTTAATTGGATTACCATGTTGTTTTGATATAAATACACTTAGTAGATTTTGCTGCGAGATTAAACTTTTAAAGGTGCGGACCATTGAGAGAGGACTGACGTGACGTCAGCTGGCTGCGAAGCGACAGGTCGTGGATTCGATTCTCACAACGAGACAAATTTTTGTGTGGTCAACAATTATTTGTTTTGGGTCTGAGTGTTGTGGGACCGCAAGTCCCTAGTAGTTCCTTGTGGGGGTTTTTACTAGATCGTAGGTCCCTCGTATGCGAGAGGCCGTCTAGGTTGGTACCATCACTTTGTCTATTTCTTCCACAAAGCAGCAGTGTGAGCACTGTTGTGTTTTAATTACAAGGACATTGAAGCCAGTGAAATTACTGGGCATCATGAGATTTAATATATTATGTCTCGGTATGACGAGCGCAGTACAGTGTCATACAGGGCCTTGTAGTTCATGGTTCTGTGTGTTTCTTCTATTTATGGGCAGGCGTTTTCAGGGAAGCGATCTGTTCGGTGCGTCATTCAGCCTGATAAAGAAAAACTCGTTGTCGTCACGCGTCATGATCTCTCGTCTCGGTTGGTACCTCAAAACATGCCTTCACAATCCTCGATTTATGACTGCAAAGAAGAAGGCTGCGCTGTAAGAAAGATTTGAAAATGTATGAATATTTTATCTCTTTGGAATATTGGAATGTAAAGTAACTAATATGATAAAATAACATATAAAAATTTAGAATTATATTAAGTTTTGCTACTTTGGGCATAGCCTGTGGTTGCCTTTGCGATGAATTTAAACGTTGTCCCGCGGGAAAGCCGTATTGCAGGATAAATGTCCCGTATATTTCCCAGGCGAAATTTACTAGCGCAGTGTTCCTTGAAAACCGTTTTATAAATGTAATCGTATTGTTTGAGAACAAGATTTTTTCACGAAGATAAATGTCTTATTATACGGGGTTAGGTCTGTTTATTTGTTTTGCCAATTTATGGTTTACTGTAGTTAGGTATTCCTTAAACTAATTTCATGTAAGTTTTCTTTGGAATTCTTCTTTGACAGATTCTGGAATTAAGCCGGGATATCGGTACCAAATCTGATTGAATTGTTAGGACATAAATAAAGCATTTTCTTTATTTGAGTAACATGTCAATATTCGACTTGCAACTTTGGACAACACTAAATGATGAACAGCCGAGCTTTAGTCTCACTCCAGCATTGTTATTCTCGCTCACGTATTTCACTTAATCCATGTGATCAATCGTAATAAAGGAGTGATTAAAATTAGCGTGCAAATTTGAATATCTCTAGATTTCGATTAGATCCGGTACATAAACTCTCACTGTCAGGTGAATGTACGACCTCTAAACATGACCACACCTTTCTGTAACATGTTGTACAAATCGGTGAAATCACTTACTATCAGGTGACTAATAAATTAGTTAGTTTTAGTAATAAAAAAAAATATTGAAGTAGTTGCGAACGTAAGATTTCTCTCGCCGCTAATAACTACAAAGTGCTGTTATTGTTGTCGCCACAGCTGCACAAATGGCTCATATTATTGTAACTGCTAGCTTTGTTGGAGAAATTCAATAAGTTTTCTTATAACTATTCAAAAATGTGAATACTGTTAGTTTGTTGATTTTCAGTAGTGTTTTGTTTACTTTAACCGGAGTCTAAGGAATGGGATAATTCTTCCATAAAACCTTTGAAGTAGAGTTGTTTGTGTTGAGATCTGGATTGCTTTCTTTGTTATGCCACTGGTATGTATTATCTTATTTTCTCGTATTTTATTCAACTTGGGGCCGATTTTCAATCGAAGTTAACGTTATTTATCAGATAAAATATAAGACGGCCAAATGAAAAATACTCACGCAGTCGATATAAAGGGAAAGCGTAGGTTATTGTTTCTTAGGCATTATCTGGTGGTTAAAATATATTCAGGCACTGACTAAATGGCTGTTAAAAGATGTATCTGTTTTTTATTTTTATCTGTGTACACTTCCTATAAATTATATAGCTTATATTTCCACTCTTTTGTGATGAAAACTTAATTTATAAAAACATGAAGCCTATCAATCAACATTGTTAAAATGACTCGAATTTAATTTGGTTCGTATACTCACAAAATATCTCCCGAATCCATTAATTTTAATAACATTTCATCAATCTTGAGGTCACGAGGAATTTTACGCACAATGTGAGCTGAAAATTTTATTATCATATTTTGTCTTGTTTGCTAATTAATGAAATATCGGGGAGCATGGACTGTTGCGTTTGGTCTTGTTTTATTTTTAACTGATTAACAGAGAGTCTATTAAACGTAATATAAATTGTGATCGTAGTTTAAAGTGCGAGTTATTTAATGACGTGACGCCTATCGGAAAAACTCGCACTTTAGCTACTAAAAACAGTTTACATAATATAGAAATGTCACAATCTGTATTTCTGTCTTCGATAACAAAAAAAACAAATTAGTGGACCGGGATTTGGATTTGTGCCCAGTATGGTAATAGGTTCGCCTTATTATATAATGAGACGAAAATAAATTCCGCGTACTTGGGGTTTTTTTTTTGGATGGACGCTTGCTGATAGCCTGACGTGAGTCGGCTTTAGTCAGCGACACCGGACTTTCGGGCGAATGCTTGTAGGCACTCCAACCCTAAAATTTAAGTGGCCTTCGCTGAGGGCATCCACCCCTAATGGGGGATACGGACCTCGGCTCAGGACGGCCACTGGAGGGGGGCAAAGACATTTGCGATTGGTGGTTTAGGGGGATTTATAAACTACTTATAATCTAATTTGTATTAACTTCATCGGCACGCGGGCCGGTCGAAGGGTCGGGGGTGCTTCGGGGAGCGCGGCAAGGTCCTCTTCGGCGAGGACGGAATGACGGTCTTGTAGAGTGTGCTTTAAGTGTGACTTCCTCTATCTCTCGGATGGCCAGAGTGGTCGCATCGTCGGGATCGGTGAGGACGGAACGCGGTCTTCTCCTCTTTGCGCGGTCAAAGGGAGTATATATCGACGCTCTACGAATGAGCGTGTTTGGATTATGCGCGGCGCGATCGAAATAGCGTTTGCTAGCCACTTTCATGACTTGCCTGATGGTCGGCAGATTGGCATCTACGTGGAGATTGTGATTACGCACAAACCACGGTGCCCCCAGGACTCTACGCAGAAAGCGATTCTGCAGAGTTTGCATACGCTTATAACGGACTTCGGGTACATGAACGAACGCCGGCGATGCGTACGTCATTATCGGCCTAATACATGTGGTGTATATCCTAATCTTGTTGCGGACGGACATTGAACTCTTTTTGTTCAAGAGCCAAAATAATTGACCCATCGCGAATGCGGCTCGCGCGCGTACCGCGTTTACGTGTGGCATGAAGGTCAACTTCTGGTCAAGGATCACTCCTAAATATTTGACTGTCTCTGTCCAGGGAATGACCACGCCGTGCATGGTGACATTCCGCGCTGGAACTGTGAGACGGGGATTTCTACAAAATAGAATCGCGGCGCTTTTGGAAGGATTGATTGTGATTCGTCACTTGCGGAACCATTCGCCGAGTTCATCGGCGGCGGCTTGCAAGAGGCGAATCACATCAGCCGGATTTCTACGTGAAGCGTAGATTGCAGTGTCGTCAGCAAAGAGCGCCAGATGGGCGTTCTTTGGACGCGGTATGTCGGCTGTATACAGCGAAAAGAGATAGGGGGACAGGGTGGAGCCTTGCGGGACTCCAGCCGTGATGGTGTGTCGGGAAGAGAGAGTTCCCTCCACACGATATCGGAAAGAGTACTTGGGGTGCACTAGTCTCACCTCTGGCTAATCTTTCAGGGAACAGTTGTGAGCTTATATTTAGTTAGGTTAGGTATATATAAATGACCGCCCTGTGGAATGGGGGCGTTTGGAGAATTCCACCACGGTATCCCCTGCCTGTCGTAAGAGGCGATTAAGTGGGGCCATCGAGGGTCGCGGGCGCGCAGCCGGGGGCTGTCGTAGCGCCCAGTAATGTACTTTCATACGTGCGACCCCGAGATGGACGGCAGCACGGGTGGTCGGCCTCGTGTCTGTCGTTGACGCCGAGGGCGTCCTTCGGTGCGCGGGGGCTTCTGAGCCCCCCCGATAAGGAGACGGGCCGCTAGGCGGCACCGCGCAGAGGCAGTTCCGGCAGCAATCCTTAGATTATCTAAGGATATCCCGGGGCCGCTCCACATGCGCCGAAGAAGGCCACCGCGGGGTTTTAGTTGGTATGCCGGTGTAGGGTATATATAGTGTTAGGGACTCGGCCTAGCGGTCGCCCGGATTTACCATCTCTCCCGGGCGGCTTAACGTTGGGTCGTAAGACCGGTGAACCCAACATAACCGTTCCGCCTTCCCCCGGGGCGGAGCGGTAGCAATAATTCGCTTTCCCCGTGACAAAAAAAAAAAGGTATATATAAATGTGTAAATATTCTTCAATTTCAGAGACATCTTTTGACTGATTACTTACTTTTACACACTTTTCCCATATTTTTTTCCCTCAACTTTCATTTTGTTGTTTTAGATAAAATATTTTTTTTTACTTCAACAGTTATTAATTTATATTTTATTAGTTATTCGCTTGTATCTCAACAACAATCGGTTTTACTCCTTCATCTGTTCAAATACTGATGTGATTTGTATTGCTTCAGACACGTTCCTTGCAATTAATGTTTCGTTTAGACGCCATTGTTTTGATAGGGAAAAAGGTATGTTTGATCTCGTTTATAACAATGTCTCGGGGTTTCTTTGTTAGAGCACATATTAGCAGAGGTTGTAATCTGGGACGGATTTCATTCATAGTTGTTTTTTTTCCGTAATGTGTGTGTTAACTTTTCCACACAATATTTCCACCCTACTACGTGAGGTGTGCGTATTACTTAGTATAACAATTCATCTATGGCATAACTTAAGGTAAAGTTTGTGACTTTGTGAGTTTGTTTGTACGGGATAATCTCTTGAACATCTGATCCCATTCTGAAAACCCTCACCAATATCAAGCTACATTATTTTAAGTGCTATAGGCTATTTTGATTGTGGTATAAGTGATAATTCAGTAAGAAAAAGAAGCCGCGAGTAAAAATTAGTCACAGTTTTTATTCTTGTTGGTTTGCCTTGTGGTGCTATGAACGACTGCCTGCTTAACGTCTACCTTTCGAATTTCTAGCTGTGTTTCTGCTAATAAAATTAATATATGATTGTTCATGGGCGGTTGTATGATTTACAACCATGCGATCCACTTGCTCGTTTGCCGGCCTATGCTTATAAAAATAAGAAATACTAATACGCTTTTGATATTTCTGTATGTTCGGTCTTATAGTCCCTACTTCTATTATAAATGTGAAAGTTTGGATGTTTATGAGTTTGCGAATTTGGTTATTTGTAAGTCAATGATGTCTTAAGGGCTAGACTGAATGATTAGGATATAGGCTGCTTTTTATCCCGGAAAAGGCCGGTCACGCGAGCGGAGCCGCGAGTAAAAGCTAGTGTAAAATAAAAGGCTGTTGTCTAGTCTTGTACAGTAATAAAATCAAATTTTATTTTATTAATGAGAATTGTATAAACATTAATTTACATTTATGTAATTTTACAGTAGGTAACAGGATCTAAGAATAGATACATTGGTATTAATGGATACAATGATTATTACTTTCATAGCGGGTTCAAATGGTTCAATGTTAATTGATCAACTGACTTGAATCAACAAATACTGTATGGTTACTATTGTTGATTAATCGATTGAAAGTCTGTTCAGATGGTTCAAATCGCATCAGAATCATCATCAGAAGGTGACTGAAATCAAACCGTGTGAACCCGCTTCGATATTATAAATATTTCGGCTATTATAGTAAATATAAACTATATTACTATATACATAGTACACGTAAATACGTCGTATTGTATGCAGATTAGAACGAGGCGTGCAAACAGGCATAGATAACTGTAGAAAGTTAGAAACATATCTGTTTAACAATATTATTCGGTTTTCGATGGAGCTGTATCCAAATGGATATGATAAAATATGAATATCCAGAAGGGATAATTAAGATTTTAGAGTCGGTTGCTTATCTACTAAAATAGAGCGGAATGGAGCTAAAAATATTAAGAGTGGATAAAAGATGCATGTCATGTATTTTGTGCAATCCTAGCATTTCCAAGGTCCACTCTGCTTCTTTTGAATATTTTCACAGCTTTAGTGGATAGATAGGTACCCTAAAGGTGTGTCCACATAAGTGTGATATTTCGCTGTACCGAGAGCCGTCGCTGTAGCTCGCTGTGTGTACGGGTGGACGGCTTTCGTAACATTCACTGTGTAATTTTTCCGTGACAATATAATAAATAACAAAACCTTAAATGATGTGTCACGGTGAAATGCAACAGGTTCTTAGAGAGGATCGCTCCGTGACAATAGGTTACCATTTGACAACCATCTATACTTAAGAGTTTGTCACGCGTGTTTGTCATAGTCACGCCTCTCCACGAATGTCACAAGTGGAGATACAATTTAAAGTGACAACCCACTGACCCACTTCCCTGACCTGGACTATAGCGGCCAGCAACACACGCTGTCGATATCGAATATCATAAAAATATATATTCCAAATGTTCAAGTTACTAAACAATAAAATGCATAGTTTTATACATGGTTAGTTTTAATATTTTTGTGTATTATTTTAAGTGTTTTGATAGGTATTTATGTACAGATTAATTAACATACTATGTACGCAGATTCCAAAACTGAAGAACCGGTGCAATAATTAGATTAAACGCTCACTCAGAATTAATAAAAAAAAATCGTAACATTAATAACATTTAAAGAAAGGACATCTAAACATGTTAAAATTACGATATGCTACAATTTTATGATACAAATAGCGTTTTGTTTCCCAATTTCCTTCTTATATCACTAAGTGATTACATACTAGTTATAATTCTACATTTTGGCAACATTTAAAAGGTATGACGTTAAAAATAAATATTTTTTTACACTATTATTCATTTTTAAAAATATATTAAATAACTGCATATTTTCAAAATAGAAGTGAAAGAGTTTGTATAAAGAGTTGATAATTATATTTTTTTTTATAGTTTACGACGTTTACAGGCTGGCTATCTAAATTATTTATAAATAATATTTACGTAAATACCTGATTCCACTTACTAATAATAGAGGCAATAAAGTCATTGAAATTATCGCGTGTATTGCGAAGAGCCATGGCAAAGATGGCGTTCTTACGGCTGCCATCACTAAAACCAATGAGCTAAGCAACGAATTTATGTATCTAAACCATACATTCATGTCAGTATTTTTATGAACATAAAGAATAATAATAATAATAATGTCGTATGCCTTCAAATTACGGGGACCTTAGTTTCTTAACTTTAACCGATATGGGGATCGAACCCAAGACCTCAGCACAGCAGTCATACTGTGTACGCATTACAACTAAGCCACCGAGGCAGTCTGTAATTCTAGTTTGTTGTAAACATGTTATATCTAAACTACAACCAATGTTTATTTTATGAATAATATAGGTACCTATTGTTTTTAATATTCATTAATGTTTTAGTATTTATAAGGGTTTCCGAAAGTTCGTTTTTCTCTACGTATCAATTACACGATGAATACATACTTATATACTTTAATTACAATTCGCATGTGCTCTACATAATATATACACATATAAGTTAGTAAACTATATATTTGGTAGCATATTATTCAAGGGAACAATGATTATTTATATGTACATAAATAATTTATATACTAAAGCTGCCAAAACTATTTAATATATACTTATTTTATGTAATAAATAAGACATCAATTTTAATATATTCTACATTCATTTGAGCTCTGCTCGAATACAATTACTAGTGTATATGTAAACACATTAAAATAATTAAATGCAATCAATTATCAAAATTCTTACGCAGACTTAATCGCCAGATATAGGCGTAGACACATTAGACATAGTATCAGATCGATTGCCAAGAGAAAGTGGTCCATTCGATTTTGGTTCACTTAGTGGAGTGACGTCACATGACCTAGTATATTTCACATTATCCATTAGAGGCGATGTATGAGGTATAGGGTTAGAATTATCATTAGACAGCTTCAGAGGCCAGACGACATTTTGAGGAGTGAAGGCTGTGGGGCATAGCGGAGACGAAGAGGCGGGAGAGGCGGGGAGGGACGCTTCGGTGGCGTCCTCCTCGGGCAGGGTGCGCAGACGCGTGAGCCTCCCCCGCCCCCCTCCTCAAACTGGGGACTGCTCCCCGCTCGCGCTACCACTAGTGATGTAATCCTGCGCATCATAAAGTAAGATTTTTAGCTCACATCTGATAATAATATTGAAGAATTTTAGAATAGCCAGTTTTCACTGCAAAAGTCCTTCAATTCCTATTTTATGTTTGCCGTTCAGATTTTACGTAGTAACTAAAGTTTCTCTAGAGAAAGAAAACATGTTTGTAGAGCACTCATATTTTCCACGTATATTGTGATATAGAAAAATATCTTGCTCATGAAGTGGTGCTTTCACTGACGTACTATAAGCACATTGCACTTTTTTTATTCTGGCGTGGCAAAGTGATTCCATTGCACCTGATGGTAAGTGCAGTACAGTCCAAAATATAATATATCGACTGTCGGGAGACATTATGTCCCTGAACGGTATCCAGAATTATGTTTTCGATGTAACTGGATATACAGCGGCTGAATCCTGTTATTATGGCAGAATTATTACCATATAAAGGGTGCAACGGAAACGCTTGCGAAAACTAAGCCGTATAGTAGTGCTAGTGTTTACGGACATGAACATACCACTAAACAAATCGCGAAATAAAACTACTTCTTTTATATTTTTCACGCAACATCGTGTTATTTATAACAAGTTATTTATCGATAAACAATGTTTATTAATATATCATATAGTTAATATAACCATTTATAAAGTTTGTTTTTAAATAGAGAAAAATAAACTAGTAATAAAATTCAAGCGGCGCGTGAGCGTGGTCGTAAAAGGAATAGGTAGATTTATTTCGCGATCTTTTCATTGGCATTGTGTCCGCGATTAGTATTTGGAAGCCTTGCCCTTACACCCAGTTTACGGTGGTCGCTATTCAGTCAGGTATAAATAAGTATCAGCTACTAGGGTAGAGTACTGTAGTAGGTACTGGTGCTAGGGCACCAGTACTGCAGCGTATTAAGAGTACTGAATTTTATCCTATACATACTTACAGCATGCAGATGTCTGGTATCGTGTGGTGGTGCGAGCGAGGTCCGTGGCACAAGTAGAGTTGTAGTGGTGGTTTCAGAAGCAGCAGATTCCCTCTTCGATGGGTGACTGTACAATCTATACCATAAAGTAGGAAGTTACAATAAGTCTATTTTAGAAATTTAAATCATTACATAAAATATTTGTAACAATGAAACGATATGAACCTATGGTAATGATTCAATTGTTGCTATTCAATTATAGAATAAAAAAGTATTTCCACGGTAGACAGCTGCTTTGCTGTGCCCCTGGTGATACTAATGTGTGTGGGTTAATCAAGTTTAAATTTTAACTACCAAAAACATGGGCATATTACAGAAAACACATTACTAAAAAAATAACTTGATAATAATCTTAAAAGCACTATTGCGTTATAAGTTGTGACCTAGGTATGCTGTATACATGTTGATAATGAATGTCCGTTATTGTTTTTTTTTGTAATATATACTGAAAAACTTGTTTCTTTTTTTGAGTAATCAAAATGTAATATCGATTAATGCGACAGTTCATTAAATAGATAGTCATTTTATTTCCTTCTAATTTCACACGAGTTTAAACGAAATTGAAAATTATTGTATTATAATTTATTTTATCGTAACGCGGTCCTGAATACACGTTCGTGGTTTAATTTTGTCAACATAAGATAATTGGATAGTAAATAATTAATTATTTTATTGATACCATATGAATGGTTTTATATATTTAAGTTTCCATTGTCCGGAAGGGGCATTATTCCAGAAGTAATTTATTATACAGCCAGGAGCAATAATTTTCACATGGTAAAATTTAATAGGGTGTGTAAGGGAGCACTTGTAACTGATATAGGTTATCTTGGATGTTGGATAAATCTTGGACCTATATATATTACAATGTCGACTGTCGAGAGACATTGTGTCCTTCGACGGTCCGCAGAATAATGCCGGCCTGACTTACTGGATACACACCAGCTGACCCTGGAACGTGACTCAAAGGATTGAGCTACCATTGCAGATGTTTCACCATGTTACGGTGGTCGCTATCCAGTTGCGTACAAATATGTTTCAGGTACCCAGGTACCATCTACTACTACTACTACTACTAGCCCTGTATTATACATGTCCCACTGCTGGGCACGGGCCTCCTCTACTGAATGAGAGGGGTCAGGCCTTAGTCCACCACGCTGGCCTAATGCGGATTGGTAGACTTCACATACCTTCGAAATTCTTATGGAGAACTTCTTAGGTATGTAGGTTTCCTCACGATGTTTCCTTCACCGTTAAAGCAAGTGATAATTAACAATTAATATACACGTAACTTAGAAAAGTCAGAGGTGTATGCTCTTGGGGCTGGTTTCGAACCTGCGCCTTTCGTCTCGACAGTCCATACCAGTCCCACCTGAGCTATCACTGCATTTGTATGCATGGTACAGTGGTAACGATCCGGTCGAGCTGGCCCATTCATGCTGTAGACAAAAATGTCTACAGCGTGGCTCTATCACTTTAGTTAACTAAATATAATAATAAGTATAATAATAACAGCCCTGTATTATACTCTCCCACTGCTGTAATTAGAGTATTTCCAAATTGCTTATTGTGAACATTTCAAAGAGCGCAATGAATACGTTTTTTAAAATTTATTCGTACAATGTTCATTGTCATGAATGTATTATATTATTTGTTTAGGCGTCAACCATTATTTCGTAATTTATCTTGTATTTATTGTAATAGCGAATAATTAAATTGTTAGTATTATTTGTCTATGATTACCCCGAGCCATCTAGTGGCAACATTTAGAAATTTTGTAACGTGTCGATGTTTCCTTGTCGGCCATTTTGGAAGAAGACTTGCTTCCTCGTACTGTTACCAATAACACGCATTTTTTTACAAAAAGGGTATTTTCATTCATTCCAACATACACAAATTCAAAAGTTAGCTCAAGCCCCAACATTGGTCCTTCGTTGCCGAATATTCATTTGGACCTTCGTCGGCGAATATTCATCGGAGCAGCGTCAGAAATCTGGAGATTCGTCACTGCATCGGCGTGGGAACTTCGCCCCGTATCAACACGGATCCACACACGCCTCAGAAGACGGTCAGATCCATCCTTTCTCTTCCCCTATTTCATCGCTTGTGCTAATATCGTGTTATTTCCTGGTTATAGGTTCAACCACCGTGAGTCGCTCTGGGTCATCACGTCTCGAGTGGTAACTGTAAGTACGTAACTTGCTTTATATCAGGCCATTGCGATGAGTGACGACGAAAATAAAATCGTGGGGAAGCATTTGTCAGTTCCCAAATCACCTTTAAGGGACCGTAGTCCAACGAGTGCGGGTGATTTGAGAAAAATGAGGGGTTCGTTAAAAAGTCGGTTAACTTCATTTGAAAAGTATATTAGTAAATCAGAAGATCTTTCATTAACTAATGTTCAAAAGGCAGAAATAAACTTACGAATACAATCTGCCAAGGTAATATTAGAAGATTATTATAATATTCAAAATAAATTAGACAAATTAACCGATGAGACTGAATTAAGTTTAAATTGTGAGTATAGAGAATCATTCGAAAATCAGTATTTTACAATAATGGCTTCTGCAACATGTTTAGTAAGTGATAACATTGGTGACGATTCTCAATGTTCGAAAACGGGAAAATCTAAAAATAAACGTTCAAAATTGCCAGACGTTAAGTTACCTGACTTCGACGGTAGTTATGACAAGTGGCTAGAATATAAAAACTCATTTATAACAATGATACACACACGCGATGACCTAGATGAAACTGATAAATTTCAGTACCTCAAATCTTCGCTTAGTGGTTCAGCCCTTCGAGTTATAAGTTCATTAGAGTTTACACCTTCTAACTACTCACACGCATGGGAACTACTTGTACAGAGATTTCATAACAGTCGCTTATTAGTACATAACCACGTAAAATCTTTGTTTACTGCACCATCGCTTACCAAAGAATGTTCTGAACAAATTAGAAATCTTATAGACACTGTATTAAGGAATTTGCGATCTCTAAAAACCTTGGAGGAGCCTACAGACATGTGGGATACCTTAATTATATATTTAATAAGGTCTAAGCTCGATCAAATTACCAAGCGCGAATGGGAAGACCATAAAAGGTCACTGAAACTTATTTCCAATACAGGTTCTAAGTGTAATAAAATTAAACTAGAAGACTTATTAGATTTTCTCAGAAGTAAGGCGGATACTCTCGAAACAATACATTACAATAATACAAAACCTCATCACACTAAATCCACTTCAGATCACAAAAAACATCAAACACATAGTTTCGTTTCTACACGCAACACTAAAACGAATAAGTTTGAGAAACCTAAACAAGTATGTGTGATTTGCAACAGCAATCATGCATTGTACGCTTGTATCAGTTTTCTTAATTTAACAGTCGAAGATAGGATTAAACTTGTAGAAGTTAAAAATCTTTGCCCAAACTGTTTACGTGCAGGTCATACAGTCGTTAACTGTTTATACGGACCTTGCAAGCAGTGCGGGGAAAAACATAACAGTTTAATTCATATTAAAGGCAATAGCGTAAACACATGTACAACTATAGATACCCGAGTGGCTAGCGCATCGCCGCCGCATGAGCGAAATAACAAACCGGTTCCTGCGAACGAGTCGGCGATGCGTTCTACGTCACAGTTATATACTAGTACATTTCATTCAAATAACGACACCGGAGTGTCTGCATTAAATCGAGTTATTTTGGCTACCGCTTTAGTGGATGTCGCGGATAATAACAACACGTATCATACAGTTCGCGCCCTGCTCGATAACGGGAGTCAACATTGTTTCATTTCTGAAAGTTTAACAAAACAGTTAAACGTTTCAGTTATACAGTCCGCTGTTCGAGTCTCGGGTGTGGGACATTCGGTCACACAGTCGAGTCAATCATGCGATATAAACATACGCTCTAAGTTAAACGATTATACCACGAATATTCGTTGTATTGTTTTGCCGGAAATTACGGGTAGTATTCCGACAAATAATATTAATTGCAATTCAATTAATATACCAAAAAACATACGTCTTGCAGATCCCTCTTTCCATATACCATCAAATATTGATATATTAATCGGAGCGGACAGGTTTTGGGATTTATTAGATGAAGGCCGTTTCAAATTACCGTGTGGGCCATATTTACAAAATTCCAAAATGGGTTGGTTACTGTCCGGTCCCATTGATGCGAAGAATTTACGAATTGATCAGGTTGTCTGTAATATTTCTCAAACATTAGACAATCAATTGAGGAAATTTTGGGAGCTGGAGGAAATACGTTTTGATAATGATACCTTCACTGCAGATGAGCGTCAGTGTGAGGATACATTTATACGTACCACTAAACGTGACGATAACGGTAGGTTTTCGGTTCGAATCCCGTTAAAGGAACCTCCTAGCACGCTTGGTGATTCTTACGAAATGGCTAAAAGTCGGTTCTTAGCCTTAGAACGTAAATTACATAAAATGCCTAATTTCAAAAATATGTATTGCGAATTCATGCGAGAATACATTGAATTGGGTCATATGAAACTTTTACATAGATATGATTCACCTAACTATTTCCTTCCACATCATGGAGTGTGGAGAAATAGTAGTACGACTACTAAATTACGCGTAGTGTTTGACGCCAGCGCCGTCACGACGTCAAACAAATCGTTGAATGACATACAGCTGGTCGGACCAGCATTGCAAAATGATATTTTTTCTATTCTGTTACGGTTTAGACAGTATAGGTACGTAGCATGTGCCGACGTAGAGAAAATGTTTAGGCAGATATTAATACATAATGATCACCGAAATTTACAACTTATATTGTGGAGAGAAAACTCATCCGATTCACTAGACATTTATCAACTTAATACAGTTACATATGGCACTGCATCCGCACCATATTTAAGCATGCGTTGTATCCGTCAATTAGCCGAAGATACAAGTGATGACGTCATAGCTACAGTGATAAGAGATGATTTCTATGTAGACGATTTAATCACAGGTCATGATAACTTCGAGTCATTGTTGAGTATTTGTGAAAAAACGTCCCAAGTATTAAAATCGGGTTGTTTCCCATTACGCAAGTGGACTTTCAATCATGACTCAACAACTCACATCCAAAAACGGTTATCAATAGACGAACATTGTCAAAGTAAAACCCTTGGTTTGGGTTGGTCAAATGTCAGTGACGAGTTTCATTTTACTACAGAGTTAGAAAATACCGTTACAGTCACTAAACGAATTATTCTCTCTATAATATCTCAGATATATGATCCGTTAGGCCTTTTATCCCCAACCATAATAATTGCAAAGATAATTCTGCAGCAATTATGGTTACAAAAAATCGATTGGGATGATCCTGTACCTAAGGATATTTTAATGAGGTGGAATCGTTTTATTATTACTATTTCAGAAGTTCTAAAACTATTACGAATTCCTCGTTACGTCATGAGTGAATGTTCACGGAGAATTGAACTTCATATTTTCGCAGACGCCTCACAGGACGCATACGGCGCCTGTGCTTATGTGAAAACGTATGGAGAATCAGCACAATTTACTGTTAAATTATTGTGTTCCAAAAGTAAAGTCGCCCCAGTAAAAACAATTACTATTCCGCGGCTCGAATTGTGTGCGGCACTTGTGGGTGCAAAATTATATAAAAAAATTGTAAAATCATTAAGATTGCAAATTAATGAAACATACTTTTGGACAGACTCGACCATAGTATTAGGTTGGATTAGGATGTCTCCCCGTATGTTAAAAACGTTTGTACAAAATCGTGTCATACAAATTAACGAATTAACAGGTGATGCTTTATGGTGTCACGTAAATGGCAAGGATAACCCGGCGGATTACGTTTCACGGGGTCTTTATTTAGACGAATTACATAAATGCGATACATGGTGGTACGGGCCAGAGTTTTTACGTAATATTGAGTTAAATTACATAACGGATATAAATTTAGATACTTCTTTATTGCCTGAAATAAAATCACAGTCTCATATTACAATAAATGATAATTCAAGTACTGAATTATTTTATTTCAATAGATTTTCTTCGTTCAATCGAATGAGACGCACTGGTGCTTATATATTGCGTTTTATATATAACTCGCGGACGAGGAGTAAACAACTTCGTAAAACCGGTTTGTTATCTATAGATGAACTGAACCAATCAGAGCTAGTTCTAACGCGTCTCGCTCAGGTGCAGTCATTTGGAAATAATTATATTACATTAGTACAACGTCGTTCGGGCAAATTGACAGGACTTAATCTTTTTGTAGACGATAACGATATTCTGAGAGTTGGTGGTAGATTAAATAATTCAAGTTTCGATTATGATAAGAAGCATCCAGTGTTATTATGCAGTAAACATAGATTTACAGTGTTGTTATTTAGTTCGGAACATAAACGTTTATTACACGCGGGACCTCAGCTTCTTCTGTCGAATATTCGTGAGTGTTGGTGGCCATTGGGCGGTAGAAACCTAGCCAGGAAAACTGTCCATCAATGTGTTATGTGTACCCGGCTGAAAGGTGTTACTTTAAAGCCTATTATGGGAAATTTACCGGCTAAACGACTTGAAGCGAGTTTTCCATTTAAATATACGGGTGTGGATTATGCTGGCCCTGTCATGATTTTAACCCGAAAGGGCAGAGGAGCTAAACTAGTGAAAGGTTACATTTGTTTATTTATTTGCTTTTGTACCCGTGCGATGCATTTAGAACTCGTCACTAGTTTATCAACCAATGATTATTTGCTTGCATTAAAGAGATTTATATCTCGACGTGGTAAGCCAGCAGAGATAATTTCTGACAATGGTAGGAATTTCGTAGGTGCCGAAAGGCAATTTTTAACATTTTTAACTGAGAACTCTAAATACATATTTGAATACGCTACAGATAAAGGGATAAAATTTAGCTTCGCTCCCCCTTACTCTCCTCATTTCAATGGTTTGTGTGAAGCGGGCGTTAAATCCTGCAAGTACCACTTGAGACGTGTCATAGGAAACGCTAGTCTAACCTACGAGGAGTTCAGCACGGTATTGGCACAAGTCGAAGCCGTCCTGAATTCCCGTCCTATATCCGTTTTATCCACAGATCCTGACGACATGCTCCCTCTCACACCAGCTCACTTCCTGATCGGCCGTCCTCTGACTGCGCCCATGCAAGCAGATGTATCTGACACTCCGAGTCACACACTGCCCCGTTACGACCGCATCGAGCAGCTGAGACAGCATTTTTGGCAGCGATGGGCAAAAGAATATGTATCAGAGCTCCAGAGTAGATCGAAGTGGAAATCCAACATAAGCGAGATTGAAGTCGGTACGGTGGTACTCGTTAAAGAAGACAACGTTCCCCCATTAACATGGAGACTAGCTTGCGTTTCAGAAGTATATCCCGGTAAGGACGGCGTGTCAAGAGTGGCAGATCTTCGCACAGCATCAGGCGTTATACGGCGTTCCTTCTCGAAGATATGTCCACTGCCTGTATCATCTGAGTGATGTCTACGCGTCGCGCAACTCAAGCATACAAGACTTCACGTTGGAGCCTGCGGCATCCAAGGCCGGGGCCATGTTTAGGCGTCAACCATTATTTCGTAATTTATCTTGTATTTATTGTAATAGCGAATAATTAAATTGTTAGTATTATTTGTCTATGATTACCCCGAGCCATCTAGTGGCAACATTTAGAAATTTTGTAACGTGTCGATGTTTCCTTGTCGGCCATTTTGGAAGAAGACTTGCTTCCTCGTACTGTTACCAATAACACGCATTTTTTTACAAAAAGGGTATTTTCATTCATTCCAACATACACAAATTCAAAAGTTAGCTCAAGCCCCAACATTATTTCTATAAAAAAGTAATAATCTAATTTTGTAATGCTTGCCAAGTATTGAGATCATAAAATGTTTAAATTGAATAAGCATATAATTTAATATTATTCGATAATTTATTTTTAAAGGGATAACAAGATTCCATTCCCTCTTTGAGCTCGTTTTATCAATAGATATGCTAATTTACCCTTTTTGGAGAATCCTTTTTAAAGTAAGATACCTATATTGGAAAAAAATCAATTGCTAAATAAAATGCCTCGGGAAGTGTATTCTAAACGATTCTAAAGTTGAGAATCTACACATATACGATCGGGTCTTCACTTAGAGTTTGTTGGAAATTTCGGAATAAACTACATTGTATTTCGTTGCTATGCAAACAAAAACAAATTGATCATGCTTACCTTATGAAAATTATATTTATGCATGCGGCTCATTCCTATGGAGCATATGTTAGACAAAATTGAAAAGCATTAATTAAATCAGTTGCTGTACATGTTACGAGCATGTCAATCTTTTTTTATTAATATTAGGTAGATATTTACAGTAACAAATGGATGTTTTCCTTTTGCTATAACAAAGTGATTTCGCTTGGGACTACCCTCTGAAGGGATGGCAGCGTTCTAATGTTTTACATCGGTTATTTGATAAATTTTGTATGTACTTATTGTAAACAGTACAATCATTTTATTGTATGATATTTTTACGAGCATATGTGCCAATACAACTATAGATATTTAAGAATATATTTTTCGCAAGAATTTTAGTCTTGACATGCTCGTTTTTTATTGTAGATTTACAATTGTATGTAATTTATACAGGGTGTAATACTAACAGTGAATCAACGGAAGTAAGTCGATCGGAGACCTCAGTATATAGAAATCAATATTTAAACGCATAAAATCAGCTTACTCATTGATTACTCAAATCAATTTTTATCATGAAGAACAAATTTCGATATTAAATTGAGTAGATTTTTAAACGACTTATTTCACATGATGCACCGTTGCCAGCGTAATGAATTTTGGAGGATTCGTTTTCCAGAGTGAGGAAATTTTAGGTTAAGTTAGATTGTAGAAAAAAACATCAGAAAACTTAACTCTATAAGCCCTTCAGAAATATATTACATATTTTCATTGCATATTGTATTAAGTCTTCAATTTATTTAATATGGAATATGGGCCCACTATTTGTGTTATTTGAGAAAAAAAATAACAACAACAACTTAAAGTTCAGCTGCAGATGCGAAATTTACTTTAAAAGTTGATTTCTATTAAAGTTCCATAAACTTCTAAATAACTTTTGTACCACGCATTTTTAGGTACATCAATTGATTTACTGTTTGTGTTACACCCTGTATAACTATGTAAAAAATAAACATTGAAATAAAGCTGGATACATATTTATTAAAAAATGAACAAAACAACAAAATATAATTAAAAAATCTATCCAAATCCACATCTTATCGTATTCCTATAAATGTCTTCATAAATGCAAAAAGTCCGTGCCGGTAAACAAATTCCTTGGATATATCCCGAACCGAATCCAGGCTTCTTCATACTGTGAGCCTATTGGAAAATAAAAAGACGTGATCAAATATGGATTTGGAAATGTGGCGTGACAAGCGAAAAACAGACGTGCATGGGAACTTTATTTGTGTGAGTTATAAAATTAGCTTGACCCATACAAATGCGTGATGTTTCTAACAAAGGAATAACATGCGTAAGCACCGGTGGGTTTACAAAACCCAGTAACTGATAGAAATAACATAATCATATATGAACCTTTTAAACGGTGAATTATTTTCTTTAGATTTTTGTATTACTTGTGAAATCATTGTGATTTGGATGAACAAATGATAAAAATGGGACATGTTGGTACTATAAGTGCAAAAGACTTCATCTTAGCAAATCTTCAAATATCGTTAGTAATTATATGATGAATTATTTTAATAACGATATCATTAACGATATCAATTTGTAATATTATATTAATTGCCTTTATTTTTAAAAACTGTTTAGTGGAAATCCGTTGTCTCTGCCTACCCCTTTGGGAAACAGGCGTGAGTCTATGTATGTATGTTTAGTGGCTTTGTTATTTACACATTTAAGTTTCTTCATACTTATTTTGGGTCAGTCTTTGACTAATTATTACAACCGTGCATTTAAACAATATATCTTACTTACTTATTACTTTTGCATAATATAGGTCAATTACAATAAGATTGTATAATATATGAAATGTTACCTTATGCTTTCGGTCCGGGATCGTGGAGACCAGTCCTTAGAGTAAGAAGCGCCTCGCCGCCTGCCACCACCGATAGTCCGGCCTGTCTTCCACCGTTCCACGTGATATCTGATCGCGTGCCGGACCTCAGTGTTCATGAAGCAGTAAAACAGGGCTACCGTGAAACCCTGTAAATGTATGTTGAATTAATTTCATGTTCAACATTTATAAAGCAACTGCTTAATGGACAAAAAAATAAGTCAATTGTAACTTGTACTTATTATTTTATTTTCCGTATAATGTCCGATTAGATATTTGTTTATTAATGAAGACATAAATGTATTGTTGTACACATCTGTGTAATTCAAATTGCTATTATATTAATATAGTATTACGAGACAGCGTGTAGAACTCTCTCTACATATAACAAGCTATAGATCTATAGAATTATATTACTAAAAACCGATTAAGTGACAGTCGAATCGACGGTTTCATACCAGTCCTATGAATTAAAGAATTTTTATTACTTGTATGAATATATATATTTTTTATTCTGACACGGCAAAGTGTCTACACTGGACCTGATGTTAAGAACAGTGCAGTCTAAATATAATGTCGGTCGTCTAAAGACATTGCGTCTCTCGACGGTCTGCACTGGCTGACCGCGGAACGCGACTCGCCTGAACGAGCCACTATGGCGGGTTTTTCACCATATGTACGTTGGTCGTTACCCAGTCAGGTACAAAAATAATTAAGTACTCTACCACTAGTCTATAGAACACATATCCCGTTACTACTTTAGTCGACTACCTATTACAGTTCAAAATATAATGAAATAAAAACAGAGCCGTGGATAGAAGCCTTTAAAGATAGGATATATTCGTACAGTCGGCGCGGTGTAGGTTTATTAATATGGTTCCAGATGGTTCCATTAGTACCCTTCGTGAATGGAACCGCAAAAAATGGAAAGTCTAGAGTCTGTCAACAGAAGTTCATCAGCTCACCAGTATAATTTTTGCTCGGTATTGTCTTGGAATAGCAAATATTCGAATAAATTATAATACGTAACGTGGATTTTCTCCTATGAAAATATTTAGTAAGGTTTACGCGTTGGCTTACTCTTTCCGCTCCAAAGAGTTTCGTACGGAGGGACTAAAGAAGGTAATTTATCGCCGTAGGCTATAAACTGTAACTAACCCGAGAAACCAACCGTCCAGAATTACACAGTAGTTATCAATATAATCGGGACAATTCTCGGATTATGTAAAAACGATATTTTATGAATTATAACTTATAACTTATAGTGTGTCAAGCAGCATCTTGGCGGCAGAAATAAATAAAGCGCCGGTACCTACCCAGATGACCTCTCGCATACGAGGGACCTACCACCTAATATTTAAAATTCCTTAATTGATATATATAATTAAAATTGAAAAATAGAAAGAAACATTACATTACAGTCATTAATGTTACAATTTTTATATTTGGAGTTCAGAGAATTTTTATTTGTTAATAGATATAGCTAAAATATATTTTCCTTACGAAAGTTTCAATATTTTATAACATATAATTTTACATCAGATAAATATTATACATAATAAGATATTCTACTTAATTTTATCTTTATAATATATATATACATATACGCACTCACGCCTGTAATCCCCGAAGGGGTAGGCAGAGGTGTAACTAGTACACCCACATTTCGCCGAGCGTATCTCCGTCCCACGATGTGATAGGGGGCGAGCCTATCGCCATACCGGGCACAAATTCCAGACTCTGGGCTGATACTGAGCATTTCGAAATAGAATAACCCAATACCACTTTACCCGACCCGGGGATCGAACCCGAGACCTCAGCGTTAGCCTCAATCGTAACGCGTATGCATTACAATTGCGCCACCGAGGCAGTCAGTTTATCTTTATAACTGGTATAAAAATCGTTTTCTTACGGATCTCAACCATTACCACTTACGGCTAGGGATCTACTTATGATAGAATCAACGCTATTTAGCTCTTGTACATTAATAATAACAATAATACTTTAAAATAATATGGCAATAACTTCCGTCGCGTCAGTTGAAATTTCTGAAGATCAAGGAACGGATTAATTGTTACAAGAACGAAAGACAGCGTTCTTGTGGTTTCAAGTTGACCGGTTTAAGCCTATTTCCGTCTGTAAGTCCGTTAACAAAGAGAGTTGTGCTGATATCATTTAGTTTCTGTATTAGTTTTTAGTTTAAAATCGTTGAATTGTATAACTTTTCCTTCTGCCTCTTGTTATCCCGGCTTAATTCCAGGATCCGCCGTTCTATCATGATTTGACGGTGGATTTGGTATTATGTTTGGCGACCCGTCTTCTCACCCCCACAACCCGCAACGGGAATCAAGTTTCGCCATTGCCTCGTCCGTTAAACAGCAGATTGTACCATTTGTAGGTTAGTTTGGCTTTGGGCCTAAGAATTTGGTGGCCCACTTACACTTAGTTGAACTGTGTTACAGGAATGTTAATTTATTTTCTGTAAAACTTAAATTTTCAAAAGTATTTTCCGTTACGGCTTTTCAATTAATTTGAGGAAATAATAGAAAGTTTGTATGAACATGAATACCAGCCCTGTATTACATAGGTTCCACTGCCGGCTGCGAACGGTTCTTCTCTACTGAATGAGAGGGGTTAGGCCTTATCCACCACGCTGTCCTAATGCGGGTTGGGAGACTTCACATACCTTCAATATTCTCATGGAGAACTTTTCAGGTCTGCAGGTTCCCTTACGATGTTTCCTTTACCGTCAAAGCAACTGATAATCAACAATGAATACACGTGTAACTTAGAAAACTCAGAAATGCATTCTCTTGGGTCTGGTCTCAATCCTACGACTTTCGTCTCGACAGTCTGTACCACTCCCTGAGCTATCGCCGATCGATCAATATTATTATATTATAACTCTTTATTGTATACCACACACATACAAAACACAATATGGGAAAAATATACAAATAACAATGTGTTACAATGGGCGGTCTTAACGCTTATAGCGATATCTTCCAGACAACCTTACTATAATTGTATGCTTAAGTTAAAATTATCTCAGAAATGTTAAGTCTGAACTGTCTCACCTGTGTCGACAACATAAGTGCCCTCGTGTAATCAAATGTGTATGCGAACCAAGAGTCGTCACTAGGGCCACATAGCACAAGGAGGTTTGTTATGCCCAGTAAAGGTATGAGGACTAGAAGTGCTTTGGTCGCCTTCCTGTACTGTTCAGTCTCTAGCGTGTTGGCGGATCGCAGCTTTGTTATCAGAACCTGTAAAAATAAAATACTTTAATGTATAGTACTAGACGGGCTGTTTAGAAGTAAAATTGCGTCACATAACTCGTGAGTTTGACAGCTCACAGACAAGGAGCGCGAGAGGGGTTCTAGCGGAGAGTAAGCGAGATAGTAATATTGAGTTACGGTCAATTGACCACAACTTAGTGGCGCAATTCCTATGTACCGCGCAGCTTGTCTAGCAGTATTAAAGTCTTTGGTAAGAATAAATAATAATAATAAAGCCTCTTTATTTCCTTAACTGGCGCACTCAGAAATCAGCGCGTCAAATAACTTCAGTTAGTCATTTCTTGGACTTCGATTTTTCTGCACTAAAATTTCATGCTACCGGTCATATTATATCATAGGATGGAAATAAGTTCGGCGAGCCTTGAGTGCACCAGTTTCACCTCTGCTTGCCCTTTCGGAAATACAGACTTGTAATGTTGTTTACTGTATATTTAAAAAAACTTACAGGAAACAAACAGTAAAATATATAATAGTTAAATATAAACTTTAAGTCATACATTTAAAATAGTAATTTAACCAAAACAGTCTCCTACATTAATATATTTGGGAATTGTTTGAAATCGTGTTATATGCTATCTAAAATACAAGCCATAATGTACTGTACTTATGAGGGGTTAA
Organism: Mimas tiliae; assembly: GCA_905332985.1. NCBI lineage: Eukaryota > Metazoa > Arthropoda > Insecta > Lepidoptera > Sphingidae > Mimas > Mimas tiliae. The sequence goes on along the minus strand of HG995256.1, from coordinate 8,014,023 downwards.
AACTTATAAGTGATTGATATAGATGATAGAGTCAAGTATTGTTATTAATCAAATTAACAATAGCTATATTTATAACAATAATGAAAAATATTAAACTTTCGTCAATACATACGAGTATATGCATGACTTCGAATCATCTTCGAATATAATATCTTACGAATATTATATTTGCTTCGGTGGCGCAGTTGTAATGCGTATGCGTTACGACTGAGACTGACGCTGAGGTCTCGGGTTCGATCCCCGGGTCGGGTAATAATGATATTGGGTTTTTCTATTAAGAAAAAGCTCAGTATCAACCCGGAATTTGTGCCCGGTATGGCGATAGGTTCGCCCCCTATCACATCATGGGACGGAGATACGCTCGGCGAAATGTGGGTGTATTGGTTACACCTCTGCCTACCCCTTCGGGGATTACAGGCGTGAGTGCGTATGTATGTATGTATGTATTATAATATGCCCACAAAGGTACATAAACTTATGCCTTTAACCCTGAAGGTGGGTGCAACTAGTGCTCACCCACGTTTAGCCGGGCTTATTGCTGTCCCATGATGTGATAGGTAGCGAGCCTATCGCCATACCGGGTACAAATTCCGATCCCGGGCAGTTCAAATGTGATTTTTCGAATCGAAAGCTCAATCAAAAATTGTGATTGGCCGACCTAAGAATTGAACGCTGGGCTACGGGGTTCTCAGTCTTAGTACGACCATTAGACCGATGAGGTAATTTGTCTGCAATTCTTATACATCATGTAATTTTGTACATGACGCATACAAATGAAGATGGTAGATAGAGTGAATGAAACGGTATAAAAATTTAACCAATCATGAGTCAGCGAAACATGTAGAAAGATACCAGTAAAATAAATTGTATCCTGAAATCGAATGGGAATCGCCTCCATGGGAGTTTTTCCAATTTCATGACAATTTTCCTCCGATATGGCTCGTCCTTATCACATTATAGAGGGTATTAATCTTAGTTCGACGGGGACTCGTTGTGTACTGGCTACCCCTTCGCTAACAGAGGTGTAAGTTTATATGAGCATAGCGTGTGTAAACGCTTTACTTAGAAAAGCAGTTCGAATTTCATAGGCAATTTGCATCGTGTAACATAGCTTAGCACCAATGATGCATAACACAAGGGAACAAAATTAAACTTTTTTTTGTTGCAAGGAAATTTATGCCTGTTGTTTACTAATGTGACGTCGCTTGTTTCAAATCTACCCTCATTTTTTTTCTAACAGCTTTAGTTTTAGAGATATCGCTGTCAGACATATTTTTGTACTACTCACATTTAAACAGCAAACTATTCCAACTGTTTACGAAAAAAAACGTTTTTTAACAAAGTCCACGTCGAGATATATTTGTAAAAACGATCCCAACTGCTTTTGTAATATCTGTGGTGAATATACATTTAAAACTTGTAGACTAAGTGTGTCGGAGTTCATAAAACAGGTATATTTTGATTACTTTGGATTCGGTTTGGACACCCGTGACAAGTACTGGGTCCCTCATATGGCATGTAAAACATGTGTGGTGTCTCTAAGAATATGGAGGAATAAGAAAAGATCCCATTTTAAATTTCAAACACCAATGATTTGGCGGGAATCTTCAAATCATCAATATGATTGTTATTTTTGTTTGGTTGATATCAACGGAATTAATAAAAGAAACCGGTCGAAATGGTCTTATCCTAACTTGTTATCTGTTACACGACCAGTCCTGTACTCCGGCGATGCACCAGTACCCCAAGCTTCTTCATCAACACAAAGTGATCACATCTTAGAAGAAAAAAGGGATTCCTCAAGTGATGAAAGTGGGACAGCTGATTTTAACCCAGATGTTTCATCTGAGCCCCAGCCCTTTACTCAGGAAGACCTCAGCGCATTAGTCAGAGACCTCGGACTTTCTAAAAAAGGATCGGAGATTCTAGCTTCTCGATTAAAGCAAAGAAACCTTTTAACCCCAGAAACAAGAATTTCATACTATTGTACCCGAGAGACAGAATTGCTTTCATACTTTTCTGAAGATGTCGACTTTGTTTTTTGTTCAGATGTTCCTGGTTTATTGACAGCAATGGGAGTACAGAAATATGATCCAAATGAATGGCGTTTATTTATTGATTCTTCTAAGCGTAGCCTAAAATGTGTACTTATGCATAATGGCAATAAACTGGATTCGATTCCAATTGCACATTCAACTACAGTCAAAGAAGAATATGCCACTGTTGCTTCTGTTTTGGCTAGAATCAATTACAACGAACACAAGTGGTTGATATGTATAGATCTTAAAATGGTAAATTTTCTACTTGGACAACAAGGGGGCTTTACAAAATATCCATGTTTTATTTGTCTGTGGGACAGCAGAGCCAAGTCTGAGCATTGGGTTAGAGAAGATTGGCCTTCCAGGCAAGCTATGGTTCCGGGGACACTAAATGTGATAAGAGAACCCCTTGTGCCCAGGGATCGCATAATACTGCCGCCTTTGCATATCAAACTGGGGCTCATGAAACAATTTGTCAAAGCTCTGAACAAAGATGGTGATTGTTTCAAATACATCTCTAAAAAGTTCCATAATTTGAGCACAGAAAAACTTAAAGCCGGAATTTTTGATGGTCCACAGATAAGACGGTTGATGAAGGATAAAAATTTTAGTAGTCACATGATTGATCCTGAAAAGAATGCCTGGAATGAATTCGTTTGGGTTGTACAAAATTTTCTTGGAAACAAAAAGGATGAAAGTTATGTGGAGCACATAAAACTAATGTTGTCACACTTTCAACAGCTTGGTTGTAACATGAGTATCAAGGCACACTTCCTCCACAGCCATTTGGACCGTTTTCCGGAAAATCTTGGTGATCTGAGTGAAGAACAAGGGGAACGGTTCCATCAAGACATTCGAACTATGGAGGAACGTTACCAGGGTCACTGGAATGCTCACATGACGGCGGACTATTGTTGGAGTATTAAAAACAGCCCTTGTGAACCAAGTCAAGTTTTTTGACAAGTAGTGGTTGTTTTTCTTATGGTTTTCTTAATAAAAAGTGGATTTTTCTTTAATAACGCATTTTACTATTTCTCAAAAACTAAAGCTGATACAAAAAATCTGACTTCGGATTTGAAATCAGCACCCCAAAAATTTATAATATTAGTCTAAATTTTTCATGCAACAAAATGCTGTTCCCTTGTGTAATAAATATCGATTAAAAATAAGTAGATTGCCAAACTTCTATACGAAATACAACTAGTTTATACGGATTTTCGGATTTCGGAGGATCAGCCTTCGTGGTCACGGGAGAGAAGCTTTCCAAACGTCGGGACTAAAATAAAATTAAACCGCGATAAATCCGTATAATTTAGTTTTATTTCAATGTGTAATATTCGCGTAAACATAAGAAATTACTTTCTACACGAAATGTAACAAATATATGTTAACATTACGAGATCTTTCTTGTTACCAATATGTTCGTTTATATATAAAGATTCAAGATCCTATAGAGAAATACTGACAGTAGACAATATCCGGCAAAGGAAATCACTCGCTCAGTAATTCTGTTAGTTGGTAAATATAAAACTGAACGGCGCGGCGCGTCGGTACGAAGCAATTGAAGCAGCTACCGGAGGCGTATTTTATTCCCGTCTTGTTGACATGTTATTAACGATCATTTGATGCAAATTGCAAAGTCAAGGGTAAGTAAAAGTCATGTTTTTACGTATATTTTTTATTAGCTTGAATGACGAAACGAGCAAGCCGCTTGTCTGATAGTACGTAAACTACATGCGCATCCATAAAAATATACAACATCACATAGAACTTTAAATTACAAAACACCGCATGGGACTGGACTGCGTTCATCACCACGAGACATTAAGTTGTTAAGTCGCATAATGGCCAGTAATTTTACTGGCTTCAAACCGAAACGCATCAGTGCTTACACACTGCTGCTTGGCGGCAGAAATAGACAAAACGGTGGTACCAACCCCATCGGCCTCTCGCAAACGAGGGAGCTACCACCTAGAGTATCAATTGTTTTATTTTAATTTTTGTCTGAAAGACAGATCCCAGAGCCATTAATTTTACTTAGTCTTTTCCACTTAGCATGTATTTAATATCTTCAATAACGAGGCCATATAATATTTTCTATTTGGTCTTTCCTTCCTTAACTTTGGCACGTCTCTAGGAGAATAAAGGTACATTTTGAGGTACGCGACTGAGACAAGACGCTACGACGCCCGGCGACAGCGACACTGCTTCGTATTCAATTTTATAGGTACATACATACGTTTTGAGGTATACGACCGAGTCAGGAGAGCGTGACTCGCGACCGTTTTCATACATTTCATACAAAGCGGACGTGTCGCCATCACTTGACTCATGACACGCGTCGCTTGTCTCCCTGTCTCAGTCGCGTACCTCAAATCAGGCCTTAAAGGCATTAAAATTATTTATAACAAAAACTTTAGTAATCAACTTACCCACATTATCCTAATAAGAAAAAATAGATTTAGTGCGAGACCTATGAGTGCTGGTGCTTTGTGTATCCAGTCCACCTGATGTTCATGCATCCATATGCACATCTTTGTTTCAGCCGACAGCGCCAACTGAAATAAAATTAAATACATTCAAAGAACGGCACCGAACTGCCTCGGTGGCGCAGTTGTAAGCGTTACTACTGACGCTGAGGTCTCGAGTTCGATCCCCGGGTCGGGTAAAAGTGGTATTGAGTTTTTCTATTACAAAATAGTCAGTATTAGCCCGAAGTCTGGAATTGTGTCTGGTATGGCGCTTCTGCCTAACCCTTCTGGGGTTATAGGCGTGAGTATGTATGTATATGTATATTCTACACTTACGCCATCAGGTCCTGTGGAAGGTATAACTGTGACGAAACACCTCGATATCACCCATATTGTAATAAATACAGCTGGAGCGCCTGTAAATAAACAACTCTTTTAAAAAATCACTGTTTATATATCTCCTTACGTAAATAAAACGTAAGTTCAGGTATATTTTAAACTTTATTCAAGATACAACGCGCAACAAGTGGAGCTGTCTGATATAACATGACAAGAAAATGTAGGCAAGAATTAAAGGCAGGATTTACAAAACCTTTGTTGAACTAGTACTTCTAACGTCAAGGTTGGCAGACAAAGAAAACAAATGAACAGAAAATACTACTGCGTATGTATGTGCAACTCTGTAATTATTTGCATTGCCCATAAACAGAAATAAGGCCACACATAACTTTGAATTACAAAGCACTGGACTGCGCTTGTCACCCTGAGACATAAGATGTTAAGTCTGATAATGCCCAGTAATTCCCTGACTTCAATGTCCTTAAAATCGGAACACAACAGTGCTTACACATCGCTGTTTGGTGGCAAAAATAGATAAAGCGGTGGCACCAATCCAGAAAAAATAAACGTCCAAATATAATAATCAATTATAATTAAAAGATATAAACTCACCCCAGCCAATCGTGGCATATACTTTTAATTTAATATTCTCCGCTGTAAAAGTTTCGACGACTAGCATGTAGAGATATAATCCTGAAAAAAATATACTGATTACTAATGTACTCGCATTTACCATACCATTGCAATAGAGCGGTCATGTACGGGCAACTTGAGAAGTTGTTTGTTGAACAACACACGGGCCGCTCGAGAAGTCATTATCGAGGGCTCGAGCACTCATTGTCAACTGCTTGAGTGGTCATTTCAACCGTTGGAGCAGTTGACAATAGTTAAATATATCTTGGTGTGATTGTATATTATGATCATCACAGTATTTTCGGCAAAGTTCATCTTTACGTATCAGTAAAAATATCCTGTCATGCGAACCTGGTTAGTCAATGAAGAGAAAGCTAAGTACATAATTTATTAGGGTCGTATGATGTCATCATAAAGTGTTCGTATTTCTGAAATAGCTGAAGATATCGAGTATATTATTAGAGAAACACGCCAAAAAGCACTGGCTTGACGTATTAAAGGTGATGTGAGACCCAATGGTCTCACTACGAGGGATGCTCAAGACCAGGAGAAGATGGAGCGTCTAAGTAGAAATGCGGAACCTGGCAGAAGGGCGGGATGGCGCCAGGCAGATAAAGAAAATGTAGAAATCAAGACAAAAGTTACTTACTATGCCATGATTGTAATATTGTAAAACAAGTCAGTTAGTAAAACAGTAAATGATTTTTTGTGTAATAAAATATTCTGTTTATGTTAATCATAAATATATCTATAGATACCAATGGTAAATAAAAGTAAACATGGGTGTAAAGGTTTTTAAAGCATGTCAAAAGTTAGAGGCAATACAGTTCTTATCAGCATTAAGTACTTGGTAGTATGTGACATGAATTCATAGAATTTATTATTTCGGGTCGACGTAGGGGCTAAGCCGAGAAGCGGTGGGGTTCGCTCAGGAATTTCAATGTGTGATAAAAGATTTATTGACATACTAGGAATTTGGATGTCATATAAGTGTTTCACAGACGTCCCTATTAGTCACTACTAAAATGTTAAGATCAAGTGGAAGTAGATAGGTATAATAATAAATAAATAAATACACCCAACAGTCACACACATAGTCCTGCCCCACACTAGGTTAACCTGTATCGTGAGTATCAGGAACTACGAGGGACTTGCGGTCCCACAACACCCAGACCCGAAACAAATATTTGTGGGTCACACAAACATTTGTCTCGGTGCGGGGATCGAACCCACGGCCTCACGTTTCGCAGCCGGCTACTCGCCCACTGCGCCACGGAAGCTGGCTGGAAGGTATGTATTATATATTATTTATTAAACGTTAACTGTGAGGTTAGGGCTTGGGGTAGTTACAAATAGTTCAGTTTTACTAAATTGTTATTAAATACTACTCGGTAAATCTAATTCCTGTTAATAATTACATTTATATAATTACAAATGATATATATTTTGATATAATTACAAATAACAACAAAGTAACCTACTTATTCGCATAGGGCCAGCGTTGACTAAGGCCTATCCCCTATTCAGTAGAGGAAACTATTAGTGCCCAGCAGTGGAACGTATATTATATAGGTCTAGTATTATAAAATCTTGACGCACTGTACCGTTATATACGTTATTTTGGGTTAAGTTACACATAGTTTCCAGATTTAATCGAAATATTTTTTTGTTATCGTATATGCTTGCTCATATCTGATTGTGTAAACATAATTTACAAGGGTATTCAGGCAGGTAGGTTATCATATTTCATAGTCGTAGCGATTCTACGAATGTTTTTATTTTCTCCACTGCGACATTTTTTGTTAGAATACAAATTAATATTATGAAAACGATTGCCAGTACACATATTTAAGTTAAACTTAGATTAATAATGAATTTGGAAGTATTTTATGATACAGCTAATAATGTTTGACTTTCATTAAGCGAACTGCCTACACAGACCTCATTACTATGCATAACGTGTTCCGAATGTATTCATTCAGTAATATTTGAAAATATTTGGAGTAACTTATATACGCATTTATGTTCAGTTTCGTAGCTTTCATTATAAGAACTCCGACTTATATATAATAGTTATAAATTTAATAAGTTGGCAATAATAGTTTTTTTTTTATAATTCCCACTTGACTTCACTTTTATATACTTTATATATTTTGCCTATTTAGAGTAAAAGTCAAAATGTTTAGAATATTTTTGGAATAGAATAATTACTGTAAGTAGGACCTATGTGATATATTAAATCTTTTGCATTTTGCGGAAATTTAACATGACAAAGAACTAAATGGAAAGATAGAGACATCAAAGTGTTAACAATGTGTTTTAGGTACGAACTCACAGATAATATAAATGTAAAATTAGTTATTCAATTCACGCAACTGTTAAAAACTAGTTATTTCACATCTGGTTTCCGTGAAACGTGATAAACTGTATTTTCGTTAATAGAGCCACCAATATTCCGATAAGCCTAATGAAATCTCTACGTGCAGCGAGAACCACTTAAAATAATATACAGTTCTACATAAAGGGCATTGGATCTAATTATAGTAATGGTTATAAAGATAGTCGAACTGGCCAAATTAATTTTCATAGGATAATAGTGTGGGTTGCACCACCCATCTCTTCGTTAATGTTATTGTAATAAGCGATGGTTTACGTTTTTAAAGGTTGTGTTATTTGTTTTCAGTACTATCGACATGTTAGTTTGGAGTGCTGACTCCTGACCACGTGCTTCGGGATCAAAAAAGCTGTGATGATGATGACTTACAAATGATATACACCTGTTCTTCTTCTACTTCCCTTATCCCACTGGCAGTTGAGTCGGCGCAACATGCTTTTAGTGAATGTTACAGAAAGATTTTGATTATAGTTTTTACGACATGCCGGCTGCCTGACGTCTACCCCTCTGGGGAGAAAACACCCTGACACGAAACAAATATTTGTAGATCTCTCAACGTTTTGTCTCTGTCGGAATCGAACCTGCGGCATCTCGCTTTACACCCGGCTACTCGCCCATTGCGTCACAGAGGCTGTCAATGATATAAACCTGTTACACCATTAAAATATCATATACTTATTTTTCTCTTGGGTGACCGGAACTAGATGGCCGCACATTTATTACATATTCCTACTAATTCATAAAAGCCGAACATTGCCATAACGCATAATTAAAATTGTAGTAGTGTACATGTAAATACTGTACACTTGATGACAATACTGTTTAAGTCATCACATAGAGTTACTTTTATAAACTAAAATTGAATATGGTTTTCTTTATTTTATGCGCAATATAAATGGGTACAAAAATTTATTCAAGAAATTGTGAATAAAGCTCAGTCCGTACTTAAGTAGAATGCATATTTTAATATAAAATACATAGTTTGGGACCTAGGGATTTTGTAGTACATTTTTCTTATTTTATTTTATATAGGTACATTTCAAATATGTTGATTTTGTATGAATAATATAATTTTTAAATATTTTATATTTGAAATTCAAGTTATTCCAAATATACATAATAATGCAGTTTACTTTACATATTAGTTAAGCTTACTAGATGACCATTATGTTAATAATGCTCAACAATTCTGCATTAGTAAATACCATTGCAGATTAACTTGGGATACTGTAGGGTTAGTCAAATAATTGCGTACACAGCAAATATAATTTGTACTAAATAACGACTAAGACACAATCGGACTTAAGTTAATATTTGAACAAAGATATAGAAAAGCATATGTGGAACGCAATTTCAACTATTGTTTTAGAAGTAATAATATGGAATAAAGGAATATTAGCATATTCGATCTACAAATAGTATGGTACATTAGGAACCGTTATACAATTTAAATCTCATTATTACTATTTGTGAACATTGGACTAAAGAGCGAAGGGAGGAAAAATAACTAAAAAATGTTTTAACTTCGAAACTTCGTGGCTATAGTGAAAGACACGGATATTATAATATTTTAACAGCTTATTTAGATTTATAATATGTTTATATACCCCAGTAGGTTTTATATATTTAACATGCTAAAGACTCGTTTGAAATATCATATCGTCTCTTTTAGTCTTCTTATTAAAAATGGTAGGAGATAAAAAAAAATCTTACCTTCCACCAGCATCCAGAAAAAATTGGTTAAATAGAAATAGTGCATGCATATGACGAGTATCATACACGACGTTTGGTCATGTTGAGCTTCGTCCGACCAGTTCTGCAAACAGATAAGACAGTTCAATTATGTAGCTTTTTATATCATAGCCAGTATCGCTCGATTGTTGGATCTTCTTCTATGGTCGGTGCGGTCTGTTTTTGTCCTTATTTATGGTTTTTGACCATAAAACTCTTAGCATATATTACAGGGGTAGCACATAACTGAGTAGGTTCTTGCGGTAGTGGGGCGATGTGGGAGGGGCGCAAGAAGCAACACCAGAGCTTCGAATTATGAAGTAGGTACTGCATGGCACTGAACTAAGCTCGTGACACTGAGACATAAGGTGTTAAGTCTCATAATTCCCAGTTATTTCACTGGCTTCAATGTCCTTTAAACCGGAACACAACAGTACATTGTAGACGGCAGAAATATACAAAGCGGTGGTACATACCCAGACGGCCCTTCGCATACGAGGTACGAGTACTTACCACTTATTCATTTCATTCTTATTTGAATTAAATGTCTACGAATATTAAAAGAGTAGAGATGATGGTACATCGTTGAAATGACTTAAAATATTATTTATAAGATTGTATAGAGTTCATAAGTTTAAGAAAATGTTGTTTCAAGCGAAAATCCAACTTAATGCCGTTTTATTTTGGATATTAGAATTTTGATACGGTTTAATCCCTGCATCTAAATTCATTACAAGAAGATGCGTTCATTTAACTAGTCATCAACTAAAAAGACAGCTGAAATAACCAACAAATATAATTTACGTGACTATTAATATTCCAAAGGAATTAAATGATTGAATTCTGTATTTAAAGGTTAATTTCATTTTAGATATTCGTATACTGCGTATTTTAATTATTATTATACAGTTGTCTGCTGTTACAAACAACATTCTTAACAACAATAACAAACTGATTGCTTCTAAATAGAAAATTCCCACCCGAAATTAATTACTGAATTAAGTAAGTAATGGAGTATATTTTTATCTGATTTTCAAGGTTAATAAACTGAAATGTATAAATAATAATATAACATATAGATATAGTGTTTCATTGAATATATGAACCTATAACGAATGGCCTTATTATCTAAATAAAATATATACTGACTGAACTACTGGACTGCCTCGGTGGCGCAGTTGTAATGCATACGCGTTACAATTGAGGCTAACGCTGAGGTCTCGGGTTCGATCCCCGGGTCGGGTAAAGTAGTATTGGGTTTTTCTATTACGAAATTCTCAGTATCAGCCCGGCGTCTGAAATTTGTGCTCGGTATGGCGATAGGCGCGCCCCCTATCACATAGTGCGACGGAGATACGCTCGGCGAAATGTGGGTGTACAGACTAGTTACACCTCTGCCTACCCCTTCGGGGATTACAGGCGTGAGTGCGAATGTATGTAAAATATATACATATTTTATATATTCAAATATTATGTTAGCTTTTCTCTGACATTTTATTTAAAACCAGATTCAAAATAGTTAACCTGCGAGATATTTAGGTTCCAATGGAGGAAATCCTTTACTAAATCTACTACTAGCTTTTTGTATGTTCTAAATTACTGGAATGATAAATCAAACAGATATGTTTTTACATGTTTATACTTCGCTAAAATTAACAACCAGCTGTAATTTTGTTTCATAGGGATAATACTAATACTATGTTTAACAGTTGTATAATAGAAAATTCTAGAACACTGTTTGATTTGATATAATGTAACTGAATATTTATATCAAGTAATTTTAATCGACGTCATAAAAGAAGTATCATAGATAAAAATGGTCGCGTAACGTTTTATCATTTTATAATGATCGTTGGGTTTATTTGCTAAAGATGCTCATTAAGTTAGGCTCACGAGAAAGTTTGCTTAGATAATTTTAAGTATATGAACATCGCTGTACAAACATCATGATTTAATTATGGTATACCGAGATAAGGGAATTTATTTTAATATTGCAAAATCTAACAAATCATATATAGATATATTTCTATCCAGAATGAAAGATTGGCGAACATAAGTATTTTTTCCCTGCTGTAGTGTCTTTTAGGTTTTAGGAGTTTAAGGACCTATTTCACTACTTATTAGTTTCAAATCAGATAAGTTATATGAACTTATCTGTCAGATAAGTAGTGGATAGGTTATCAAGCACTTGATAAGCAAGGAGTAAATATAACCAGAGTGTACCTATATAAATATTATCACTGATATGATTTTCACTTTAGGCTGTAGAAATTTGTGAAACAGAACCAACTAGCGCAACTTCGTATGTAATTACATGCAATGAATCCCATCTCAAAATATTACAATATGACATGAAAAATATGATTTTAAAAGGCAAAAGAAAAATAAAATGAAATGATATATTCAAAAGATCTACGGCTGAGTTTCTTTGTGTTTCTTTTTAGACCAGTGGTCATATTCGAAGCACCGGTAGAGATATTTCAGTGTATTTTATTCTATTATTGTCATGCAAAAGAACCCTTTGTGGCCTACTTGCAAAATAAACATTTTCTCTTCGGAAATTTGAGCTTTTTGATACTTGTCCGTAAGTAGTACGATTGATTTTTATGGTAGCGGCAATTGCGTCGTAGAGTTTACGTAGTGTGACATAATCGAGCACAGCTTGGCTTTATTTGAGTCTTTAGACAAGAGGTACACCGTACAATGTCTCCTCTAGAATATTTGAAAGTTATATGTTCCATCTGCCGCTAATAATATGTACAATTTACAAATATTAATGCTGGACTGTAGTTATAAATGAACATATATGCTGTAGACAAAACTGTCTACCGAGTGGCTCTACCATTCAAATTGTTTATTGTTATGTCTCGTCGAGAACATCTTCAGATACTAAGATTTTCTGTACGCCTTTTCAATAATAAAAATTTCTTCAAGTATATTATATATTTATGTATGTTATATAAACATTTCAGACATGTGATTGAATTTTATGTACGTAATCAATTATTATTATTGAAATGCCAAGATAACTTTTACTTACTTGTAAAGCTAAATTTAAAATCCAACTACAAGCAGATAATATGTACGTAGTCATTAGATTAGTATGTATAGTGTTCCTTAGACATCGTAGATCCCTGAAACAAATAAACATTGGTTATTAATAGCACATTTACAAATTTCTAACGAGGTCCCACGGTTTGATTTTGGTTGATCAGTTGATTGGAATCAACAAAAGCTATGGATTTTGTAGATTAATTCGATAGAAAGTTTGTTCAGACAGTTTAAATCGTTTGCGATGTAGTTGATCAACTAAAATCGGGCCATTAGACCCCACTATTAAATGCGTAAATCAAAGGTTTCAATCTGACTTGGTTCGAAAGCCCTTTCCCATTAACATGAAGGGATACAAAGACTACTAGACCGTATAGAGATCGATTCACTTCTGTCTTGTCTGTTTAGAATTTAAATATAAGTTGGTGACAGACGGAGGTGAGGCGGGAGGGGAGAGACATTTGTTCAAAGTCTATGTTAGGTGACTATTTAGTTACATTATTTGAATATGTCTAACACAAACCATCGGAAAGTCCTATCACTATCCCCTGCCCGCTACTGTCCCCGGCTAGATGCTATATCAGTGAAGTGCCATTCACACATACTGCATCGGTGAAGTTATGCATAAGAACAGTAAATTTTCTTGATATAATTTGGCTGAACAAATATTCTCCATACATAACTAAGAATCATCTCGAGTAAACCAGCTTTCAAGCAAAAAAATACTCATTATAATCAGCCCGTTCCGTTTAGTTACTGGCTACGATGCCATAGAATATTACACAGACTTACTTACAATGGGGTGAAAGTTAACACCCTTTCAATACATGTTTTCATTCCATTTGTTTCGCTAAAGCCAGACGTCGGTAAAATATGAACTTGACAGTAAACTAAACCTGCAAAGTGACTAACATGCTTGTTTAATGTTAGAGTAAACATAGCTTGTTAAGAAAGGTTTGTATGACTTGTTTTCACATGACTGGTTTCTAAAATGCAGCGTAAATATTTTCTTGACAAATTACCAAGGACCGCAAAAAATGCGTAGCGCTCACATGTCTTTGAAGTATCACATCATCATTAAACATTCATAGCAATTTTTTTGTGGCTTGTTGCAAACATAATATTACTGAGATAGTATGTAGCTCCTTGTTTATTTTTTATGTTATAAAACTCGAAAAAGTTTTGCTTTTCGTTTTAGTAGAATTAAACATTTTGTGTCGGCGTTATTATAATTTTATGGTTGATACCATGGATTCAAATTGTTTAATTTCTTGTTACGTTTATTAACGTTTTATCTTATTATTTTAGTAAAAGAATCGTCAAACGGTGCTAATAAGTGTCGAAATTTTAGCAATTTATCCCCGATTTCATCCTTTAAGTGAAAATTTTCTTTAAATTTAAATGTGGTCACAATCGGAGTAAACCCTATTGAGTACAAAATCATCTAAAACAGTCCATATTTGGGGCAGTTACGCATGAATATACATAAAAGATATCACCAAAATTGGTCCATATTTATAATATCACGAGACAAAAAACAGACGAATTGAGAACCTCCACTTTTTTATAATCGGTTAACAAAAGAACAGATTGCTATCTAAACTTATATTCAAGACAAATGTTTTTGTGCAAATAATAGTTCTGAAGAGCGAATTGTACGTAGGTTGACGTTTTACAACCTCCTTTTTGTTCCCCTCCTCCCAGGCCTCCCAGGCTTTTGGAATTAAACTTCCTCAGTAATTTAGGTTTAAGTACGCTTGTCGTTTGTAGTTTGTATGCAGAATACATTATAGGATTGTAAATGTAAATTAAGACTTTGAACAGTAGGGTACCTACTTACTACGATTAAAGTTGTGCGGTTCAGTAATCTTTCACAAGTAGTACAAATATGCAATAAATGTCGGGCCATGCGAACTGGTTGATTACTCACGAAATATAACATTATTTTAGAGGCCGGCGAACGAGCCAGTGGGTCACCAGATGGTAAAAGAGTATCATTGTCCATGAACATCCATAATACATAAGGAATCATGGATACGTTCCCGACCTCAAAATAAAAGGATAATAAGGAAAGGATTCGGAAGGGGAGGGGGGATTTTGGCCTTCGGATATCTCACTCAGCGCACGAAAAGCAACAGCAAGCTGCTACTTCACATCGGGTTTCTATTAGACAGTGAAGTAAAACCAGTAAACTGAATTCAGTAAAACCCGGTCGAGCTAGACTATTTATACTGTAGAAAAAACTGTCTACAGCGGGGCTCTACCACTTGTACATAATGAATTGTTCTAATAGGTCTGTACTGAGGCCGACTCTGAGGTCTCGGGTTCGATCCCCGGGTCGGGTAAAAGTGATATTAGGTTTTCCTATTACGAATTGCTCAGTATCAGCCCGGAGTCTGGAATTGTGCCCGGTATGGCGATAGGCTCGCCCCCTATCACATGAACGGAGATACGCTTGGCGAAATGTGGATGTACTGGTTACAACCTCTGTCTACCCCTTCGGGGATTGCAGGCATGAATGCGTATGTATGTATGTTTAAGAGTGTATGCCTAAACGGGTTCGAGGCTTTTGTTTTGATTCCTTAAATTAATACAAAAAAATTGTTTGTTCCGAAATATACTTTGTAATATAATATTAGCGCTGTATTATACACGTTCCACTGCTGGGCACGGGCCTCCTGTACTGAAGTGTCCATCACTCTGGCCTAATGCGGGTTGGCACACTTCACATACCTTAGAAATTAATATGGAGAACTTCTCAAGTATGCAGGTTTCCTCACAACGTTTCCTTCACCGTTAAAGCAAGCGATAATTAACAATTAATAAACAAGTAACTTAGAAA
The DNA here is from genome assembly GCA_905332985.1 of Mimas tiliae. Lineage (NCBI taxonomy): Eukaryota > Metazoa > Arthropoda > Insecta > Lepidoptera > Sphingidae > Mimas > Mimas tiliae. The sequence continues at coordinate 7,998,522 of HG995256.1, read as the reverse complement.
AGTGAGTACAAATTATTTGTTACTAACATGTATTTGAGAATCATTGGAAATTAATTATATACTTGCTTTTAAAAAAAGTGAAAACAGAATTTCGTAAGAAATGTATTTTTCTCGTTATAAGTAAAATTATATTTAATTAAAAACATTTAAGAATTTCGCCAGAGTCGTTACAATACAATATCACAAATTCTAATATTTTTTTGTAAAAGAAATACGTTTTCTTATCATAAAGATAATGAAATCGAAATAAAAAGCTCAATAAAAATAAAGCACTCGATTCCTATTGTTAAACAAATATGTGAATTTCACGAATACTATGGAGGGGCAACGTTTATAGAATTTGTCTATTGTCATCAAAGTGGAAGTAGTTAGTGGTGAAGGCCGACTTTAATGGAAATCCGTACAAATTCATAATTTTTTTGTGGGAATTATAGAATGGATCGGAACGATTGTGATTGTGAAAAGATCTAATTTCGTTTTCCGTATTGATGATATTTATGGATTTGGCTGCAAGTACCTTTATTTGTTTGCGTGTTTGTTTTGTTTATTTTTCACAGCAGAGGCCGGCAAACGAGCAAGTGGATGATGGTAAGAGCGTCCATGATTATCCACACTACCTGCTACTACATGGATGCGTTGCCGACTTTAAAGGAAAGGAATAAGTGACTAGGAATGGAAGGAGGATTTGGACCTCCGGATAGCTCACTTACCGTTCGAAACGTAACAGCAAGCTGGTACTTCACCTCGGTTTTTTGTAAGATAGTGGTAACAATCCAGTCGAGCCGGCCTATTCATGCTGTGATCAAAACTGTCTACAGCGTGACTCTACTATTCAACAATATGTTCTGCAATTTATGATTTGTTAAGTGATGGTGTAGCGTTTTGAGTGGTTTTGTTTACAGAATACCGAATGAAAGGGCTGTTTCTATCGGAGCGGTATCATTGTCTAACAGGAAACCGTTGTGAAGTAACAGCTTCGATTACGTGGAGAATATCTCTATCTATCTAATAAGCCCGTATCCTAGGACTCCTCCAGTACGCACCAATACGGCCGGACTTGTGTGAGACGCATCGAGTGAATACCGACGTATCTCACTATTTCATCAGTCCTTCGGGCTGGTGTTAAGAATATGCTATTTGATTTATTTGCGTTGTGAAAACTGACTGATCGTTGCTATTTTTGTAATTTACTGTATACTATGCAAAGGGGTAGCTTAAGTTATTTATTCAATAATTTCCTTTTTATCCAACTAACTCGCGTTTACAAAATGACGTCGTAAAAGTAATGCTCCCATTTGACTACTAGCGGTTATACGGCGCCGGTAATGGACAGTGTTTATCCCATAGACTACTTACATATATCAGTGTTTTTTGGAGAATGAATGGGTTAAGTCTATCTAATACTCATATTGCCAGGTTCATTATGTCTTATATTTTAATCCTTGACAAAAAATAAAGGTAATAAATAAAATCCATCTGTATATGGCATCGTAATATGTAAGCTAATATGGGGCGATTTGAATTAACAAGTGGTAGAGCCACGTTATAAATTAACCGGGTTATTACCACTACCTTACAGGAAATTTACGTAAATACCGGCTTGCTGCTGCGTTTCGTACGATAAGTGAGATATCCGGAGGCCAAAATCCCTCATCCCTTCCCAAACCCTTAATTATCCCTTTCCTTTAAACGCTCCAAAATCCAGATAATTATTTTGTCTTCCGCTTTGGTATGGAGGGAAGTGGACGATTTATATCCAGGATCCATTTGATTTGACGGTGGATATTATGTGGGGCAACCCGCCGTCTAGTACGCACTAGTAGTCACTAAAAACTGAATAAGTTCAATTGTCTTCAAGACTTTACAAATGATTCGTTTTACAAGGTTGTGGGCTGCCTTTATCAGCAATATCTAGATGGAATACTGTTCTGTCAATTTAAACAGGTTTGAGGACCAAGACAAGGGTTTACGTTTGAAATGAAAATTTATATGAAATATTTTCTTTATGTATATTTAACAGTAAAGCACACACTCTGGGTTAGGTTGGGAAGGTATTTGCGTGGAATGTGTTCAGTTTTACTATCGGGCGGATTTTGTATCCCTTTATTTTGCTTGAATTAAATTAATTATTGCAATTTTGCGGCGTCATTGATAATGATGGAAATAGTAGCGGCAAAATTAAGTGGTTTTCTGTAATGCGGTGAGTGAAACTGCGGCATCCATCATCAACATGACACCGATGGTAAACAATATAAAACACGGTGTAATTATACCTGCTCACACAAATAATTTATAATGAAAACATAACCGTTCGTGGCATTGACCCATGCGAGTTTTATACTGGTATTTTTATATTTTTATACTTGTAGTCTTTTTTATAGTAAAGCCCGGAAAACGAGCTAGTGGTTGACCTGGTGGTAAGTGATTTCTACCGCCCATGTACGTCCACAATACCAGAAGAATCATGTGCGCGTTGAAAATTTTAGAGGAAAGGGATAATTAAAGAATTGGGAAGGGGAGCGAGATTTAGGCCTCAGGATGTCGTCCTCACCGTACGAAACTTAGCAGCAAGCCGCTACTTTACATCGGTTTTCTGCGGACAGAGGTAACGACCCGGTCGAACCGGCACATTCGTGTTGTAGACAAAACTCTCTACAACGTAGTTCTACCATAAACAAAGCAACATGGGCGCAACATTATGATAGACAGTATGCAAATAACATCTGGAGTTGTATACTATATGCATCTTGTGGAGAATAAAAAGAATTCCGTGCTTTCCGTCGTTTTTGTTATACCTATTATTGGAACCAAGTTTAAATGCTCTCACGCTACGACTCACTTAATAACATCCGTGGTGCTTTACATCTGGCTTCTCTAGTGGAAAATGTCCCTGTGCCTGAGGTTGAGACCGCCTTAGTTAATTATTTTGTCTTCCGCTTTGGTATGGAGGGAAGTGGACGATTTATATTGCCAGCTCCTCCCTAACTTTCTATTTTATTAATTTCCATGTCAGATAAAGTCAGTTTAGCATTCCCAGAGACTCGCTTTACTGCTTGGTGTCAACAAAAATGCGTGCCACTGTTGATCCTGGTGTATAGGTTTACAGTGGTATGTGTGGGATAGTCTCTATATTGGTATGGCAAAGTGACTACACTAGATCTGATGTTGAAAACAGTGTAGTCCAAATATTATGCATTATAATTATAAAGCAGTGATAGCTCAGCGGGGAGTGGTATGGACTATGGAGATGAAAGTCGCAGGTTCGAAACCAGCCTCAAGAGCATACACCTCTGACTTTACTAAGTTACGTGTGTATTAATTGTTAATTATCACTTGCTTTAACGGTGAAGGAAACATCGTCAGGAAACCTGTATACCTGAGAAGTTCTCTATGACAATTTCAAAAGTATGTAAAGTCTGCTAACCCGCATTAGGCCAGCGTGGTGGATAAGGGCTAATGCCCTCACATTAAGTAGAGAAGGCCCGTGCCCAGCAGTGGGACGTATATAATACAGGCATAGTAAAAAAAAGTGGATATACCCTGGCTAACCTCGGTACGCGACTCGCCTGAACGAGTCACTATGACGGGGATTTCACATAAATATAATGTAAAGATGTATAAAAAACTCATACATGTGAATATTTTAATACAAACAACAGTCATATTATATTTTCTTTCTGATTGCTTAGCGTTATGCCGGCTTAAAGCCAGGGTCCGCCTTCTCGAACCATAGGTTTGACGGTATTTATATGGGCGACCCGCTGTTTGACCTCAAGAACTCGTAACGGAGAGCAAGTTTCGCCATTGCGTCGTCAATTAATCAGCAGAGTGCGGCTGAAGTTGCCTTTCGAGCTAAAATGTTGGTGGACCACTTACACTTCACTATTAGTTCAATACAATAATATAGACTCGCCCCCTATAACATCATGGGACGGAAGTAAGCTCGGCGAAATGTGGGTGAACTAGTTACACCTTTGCCTATCGCTTCGGATATAATAGGCGTAAGTGTGTATATATGTAATAATATATAATAATAAAATTTAATTAAAGATATCGTGGGTTGGAAAATAGATAGGGCCCATATTAAAGATAATTAATGATCTAACCATTTCTAAATGGACCTAATTTCTGCACCTCAGTTTTACTTATTTGAATAGGCCAACACTGCAATAGATCCTATAATTGTTGCACTCTACTACAGGTTAAGGTAAAAGGTTCTGTTTATCCTAAAAATTAAAGAAATAAGTGAAATGAGGAAGACTCTCTGTAGACTAGAAACTTCGTGCTCATAATGAACATTAATTACAATTGTAAATTAATACAAGAAATGTAATTAATTGCTATGGAAGTAAATTGCTTAGCTTTGATCATTTTAATATTAAACCGCCAACTGTGTAGAGAATTTGTTAGTTGGCCACATTATTCTTATACCATTAAGTAGGTATCTGATAAATAGTCTGAGATATAGCGAGTAATTTTCCGATCAGTCTGGTTTATAATTCCCAAGTTTTTAACGGTAGGCAGCTGCCTAGCTGTGCTCTGGCATTGCTGAGGTCCATGGGCGGCGGTAACCACTTACCATCAGGTGAGCCGCCCGCTCGTCTGTCTATCTGGTGCAATAAAAAAATAAAAAAATAATAAAAAGCGTGTTAATCGAGATTCAAATTTTTAGAAAAATGACGGTACTTTTTAACCGTCGTATTCTAATTTATGCTCATCGCCTATCACGTTATGAGATCGAAATAAACTCGCTATTTTATAGTTGAAGCTTATGTTTTAAATTTGCAGCATATAATTTTGCATATTCAGGTTTTTCACCGGTGAAAGGAATTCACTTCACATTAAGTTTTGGGTCCGCTGACCTAAAGCGAGTGAGAAAATAACCCTCATCATTTTAATTTTAACTGGATCTAATAAAACCTGACTGCTATTTGATGTAATATGAAAATTATTCATAGCTATTTACATAAATGTGCGGTCATTTTATGAAATAGCATTGTTGCGGCTGATGGGAGTGAAAAGTCGTAAGATTTGTGAATTTATTTCGTAACTATTTACATATGAGTATGATAATATCAATACTAGTAAAATAAGGTCGGTAGACATTTTTTGAAAGTAAAGAAGTAAAATTATTTCAGTGTTATTTTATAAATCTGAAATAAATGTAGGAATACTATTAAATAAATTATGTTTTTAACACACGGTCTAACAGCTTCAAATCCCGGCATCATTAAAACAAGATATGTAATTTTCAAGTGATTTTTGAGTGGTAGAGCCACGCTGTAGACACTTTTGTTTACAGCATAAATGGGCCGGCTTATCCGGGTCGTTACCACTGTCTCACAGAAAACCGACGTAAAGTAGCAGCTTACTGCTGCGGTTCGTACGGTGAGTGAGATATCCGGAGGTCCAAACTCCCTCCCATTCCCAATCCTTTTCCTTTAAGGTCGGCAACGCACCCATGATTCTATTGATATTGTGGGCGTACTTGGGCGGTGGAGATCACTTACCATCAGATGACCCACTTGCTCGTTTGGCGGCCTATGCCATAAAAACATTACTAGGTGGTAGGTACTTCGTTTACGAGAGGCCGATCTGCAGTGTCTAAACATTGTTGTGTTTCGGTTTGAAGGAAATTGAAGCCAGTGAAGTTACTGGGCAATATGAGACTTTAAATCTTAAGTATGTCTCGGGTGACGAGCGCAGTCCAGTACCATGCAGTGCATTGTAATTCGAAGTTGTGTATTGTGAGTGTTTCCGTTTATGAGAAGGCGTGACGCTTAACATCAGGCGAGCGATCTGCTCGTTTCATCTTTGAAGCTAATAAAAAAAACAGTCAGGATATAGTTTTAAGTTGAAACCTAACTAACTTAGGAATTTATCAGTGTTACAACAAAAGTGGGTGGTTACTAGGCTAATTATTTTAAATGCTGTATTAGTACATAATAACTCAATTTATCCATTTCACGAGATATTTTAATTAATCTAATTTAGCTGAGTAATGCCACCTTGTTTACGTGACAGGGTAAACATTTACCTGATTTATTTAATTATAATCATCGTGTCACGAAAAGACAGCCCATTTAATGAATTTATTAATGGTACTCACTTAAAATACAGGAACACAAATACAGCCAACGATAGAACAGCGAGGCTAAGTGAGTAGCCTGCCAGGTATATGAGGCTGGCGACATCTGTTGGCGACACGTTGGCGATCCTCTCCGTGCAATTTGTATAGTTGGTGTAGTTGTGCCAAACTCCGTCCAGGCACAGCCGTGAGGCATTTTCTGTGAACATATATTATTGAAGTTATTTTATTATAATGCGACTTATACAACATGTACAGAAAGGTGTGACCCGAAACAAATATTTGTAGACCACACAAACATTTTTTCATAGTGCGGAATTCGAACCCGCGGTCTCTCGCTCCACAACCGGCTACTCGCCTACTGCAACACGGAGGCTGTCGTATTATGAGTATTTATTAAGGCCCTTAAACAGTGAAAAACAAAATCATAGGTATAACCCTGAGCTTTATCATAGTTAAGTTGTGAATACAAATCGTATAGAATTATCCTATTCATATTTGTGGTAGCAATACATTTAGAAATACAACCACTAGCACTACAAAAACAAACAACATGGATAAAAATACCTCAATGAAAAATGTGGAGTAAACAGAATAAATAAGCACATTATGTCCATGGAAACAAACGAGCCTTCATGCGGTCGTACCGAGCGGAATAAAGGGCAATCGTTTTACAACATGTAGTGCTTTGTCGAATGAGTTATGAGATGCCTACATCAGTCTTGGTGTAACAGACTGTTTTAGTTCTACGTTTTTTCTGTTTTTGTTGCTATAAACAGACTTCAAAAAAGGAAGTGGGTTTAATTCAGGGCTTTTTTTCAATATATTATGTATGTACACTCGATTTCTCCGTTAATCCACAATTAGATTCTATTAGAAAAAGATTCAGTCGATAGACATTAGCTGCATGTGATCCCACTGAAAGGCAAAAATAACACTTTCTTGAGGTGCCTTTGACTTTTCAGTGTTATTTTTTTAAGTCGATTTTAAAGCTGTTTTAAATATTATTTTATATGGAAGGTTCTTTTACAGGAATGCTGGCACACCTAGGATTGCGCTGTCAATAAAATGTGGACTTGTAGCTCTATGATAGATATCAAACATGAGATATCATGTAGTGACCGACAATTGAGCGGCAAAAAAAATTGATAACTTTTTCGGTGGAGTGCGGCTCCACTAAGCAAAACTTGACAACATTCGAGTTGTTAACATGAGTTGCAAACACTTAAATGTTCATTACTTCCGGTAAAAATGAGACTAGTCAACAATTGTTGTTTTAAATTATAATGCATTTATTAATTTATATTTTTGTTATACCTTTTTGGATTGGTATACCTAATACTGGTTTCTTTTTAGATATAAAAGAAAATCAACCTTATGATACATGATTATTTATGGCTTAGTTTTTTATTGTAAGCCAATACTTAAGTACGGCATTTACTGAAATCAGCGGGGAGATTATTTTACATAAACTTATAATATAGGGATTGACTTGATCAACTGACTTGAATCTACAAAAGCTGTATGATTTTAGGTTTCCGTAGCCAAATGGCGAAAACAGAACTCTTATAATTTCGACATGATCGTCTGTCCGCTTGACCGTTTATCCATCTGTCCGTCCAAATAGCATAGCTATTTTACTTGGAGACTATTATGAAAATTGGAAAGTAGGTGAAATAAATGAAAAAATATATTTTGGTGTTGCTTTTCGTACATGTACGAGTAACTGATGAATATTTTTTTCCAATGCACATAGGCATATGTGATATCATTAGATAGGTACTTAAAAAATATATAGAGGTTCAAGGCTAATAGTTAGACTGAGGAATCCAAATTTCAGTATTTTTATAATGAAAAGTTTAAGTTTGTATTTGATCATACCAGCCATTTTTTATTCTAGCTCGGCATAGTGACTACGCTACACCTGATCGTAAGTGTAGCGAATCCAAGAATACTGTCGACCAACGACAAATGATGTGTCTATCGTAGGTCGGCAAAATTATGCCGGCCTGCCTAATTGCTTTTTCACACTCCGTTTAAAGGACCCGATATTATAGAAAGGAGGGAACCCGTGTGCCGGTAAACTATTCAACAGCCTAATTGAAATAGTGGACGATTTCATAGATAGTGGACAAATAATGGCCAGCTTAAAGCTTTTCCTGGGGTTTCTGACCGAGCGGTTTCAACAATCACAAAGGGAATACGCTTCACAAAGGGATTCCAGATATTAGCGTCAATACGAGAACACCAATACATTGGGCTTGACCACGTCACGGTTTGCTAGTTACTTACTGAGTTTTAGCCCTTAGGATTTGTTATTAATACAGTACTTCGATAAAAGTTATGCGCTTCGCAAATCATCGATTTCGAAAAACGAACGCGTAATGTTGATTTAGTACCGAACTGTTACAACATTATAATAGGTATGTACTTTTTTGTTATCTTGATGACTGACTAGGGTGATGGTCGGACATTCATTGCATATTCGTAATTCGTAGAAAATGAAGATAGCCAAAGTGAGTAACTTTAATCGTTGTAGTGTGTAGACTGCAGACCGTGTGGATAGTCCTGTAAATTTCGGTAGTTAAAATTATTAATTTTGGATGTATGTAATTAAATTATGATTTTCGACGAACGCACGTTTTTTTGTAATTAATGTAACATAAGTAACTAAAATTTGGTAATTTTGTTGTTATTGGCATGAAAATAGGTCACACCTACAAAGATTGACCACTACCGCTCACAGAAAAAGATAGGGCCCTTGTTTACAAAACTTTTACTGCCTCGTTATCAAAATGTCCTTGGTAAAGCCATAAACAACCGAGATTATAAACTTAGACTGTTTAAATAAAAAGTTGTAACAAGTGTGAATTATTCATTGTTTAGAAATAACGTTTGATTTTCTTAAGAAAGTTAGCACTTGTTTTTATCTGTAGTAAAGCCAAAAATTTACGAAAATTGTAGCATTTTCAAATAAAGCTTGGAGAAAACACCCAATTTGGTCAAAATATTTATTTTTTGGTTTGCGTTTGGTCCACAATTTACATTAAAACTTAGTCACTTTGTAAACGATAAAATTATTTAGTATAGAGGTAATTGAAAAATAGATTTATAATATTACTAGCATTTGCTCCCGGTTCCGTCCGCGTGTCCCTTTTCTGGGATAAAAAGTATATGCCTTAACCCAGGTCGAGGTCTACCTGTGTGCCAAATTTCATCCAAAACCGTTGTGCCGTAAAAGCGTGATTGACTAACATACATCCAAATGTACAAACTCACAGACCATTTAAAATAGTAGTAGGAAGTAGGGTTTCATTTACTCGTACTAGGTAGGTAAATTCTATAAGGACTTGTAACTTCTATGCTACTTTATTTTTTTGTTATAATATGAAAATAGAGACAGAGAACAATATACAAAAGTTCAAGGTTTTTGAGGCCCAGATTGAAACTGACCCCCTCAACCTACAACAGTTAATAATCACCATGTACCACGTGTAAATTCACTTTGAGTCTAATATATTGGTGGCCCACTTACACTTTAACATAGAGATTATAATTAATCTTAAAGTATACATAAATGTACCTACTATAACCGACGTCAAATTTGATGCGCGCAATGACACCTTGGTGGAAAAGTGTTACAATCTCGTGCATCAGTGTCATTTATACAACGTTTCCAAAACCAAAATCAGAGGGGCTAGCACGGAAAACTATCGATGTCGTAATGTAAAGGTTTTGAGGGCTCGATAGATAATTCCTTAAATATCATTGGTCTATATTTCATATAAATTAGTTTCTTTTACGTACGATAGAGGCGCTGTACTAAAATCTCATAGTAATTGTTGTCGATGACACTTCGAATATTTTTTCGCAAGTTTCCGTGCTAGCCCCTCAGATTAATTCCTTCGATTTCTTATAGGGAAAATACGGACAGCCCCTCTTATAACAGGTTCAGACGATCGCCTTCGACAGACTTGAATCAACAGAGGTGGTAAAGGTTTTGTTAGTCAACTATAAATAATAATAAATACACCCAACAGCCATACACATAGTCTTGACACAACATTAGGTAAACCTGTAGTGTAGCCCTCAGGAACTACTAGGGACTTACAACACCCAGACTCGAAACAAATGCTTGTGGATCACACAAACATTTGTCTCATTGTGGGAATCGAACCCGTGGCCTTTCGTTTCACAGCCGGCTATTCACCCGTTTTAAGGCTGTCCTTTGAATTGAAAGTTTGATAAAACGGTTTAAATCGCATGCGATTTAACAGTTGATCACTCAAAACCGAATCGTGTGATCTCGCTAAATATTACACGAATTTAGGTTAACGTCACTTTTACGATATTGTGCCATCGTAGTATTTACATACATGCATACCTCGACATAGCGCTTACTTCGACTCTAGTAAGTATTTAAATAGTAAAGGTATTTACAACGCATTATTTACCACTGTACCATGTCATTGAGGAATTTTAATGCCTGTTAATCTATGTTTGCTATTAAAGTTACTTACGTGTGTCGTCGTATTGAATCCCGTAGAGTTCTTTGAAGCATTTCTGCACCGCCAAAGTATTCCAAGGCGTCGGGTCCCAGCACAATAATCCATCGAAGTATGCCGGGCAGTAGTTGTCTGACAAGTTGAGCTTCCTTGCCAGACACTCCTCAGCCATCGCGCTGACATTTTCGATCAGGCTCTCTGCGGTCTCTAACGTCTGTAGTTCCTCCAGTTTGACGTCAAAGTCTACCTTGTGTCCACTAGAAATTTGAGCTTCGATCAGCTTTGGTTTTGTTCTTTGGTTCTATATCAACTACACTATACACAACACTATCACAGTCTATCTGATTTCGACGAACGTTAGTTCTTCCATTCCAAATTGTGGTGCGACCACGATATTCAGGTGTTTTGCGTGCCACACCTGTGCAGTTCGGAGTCTGTGGTATACTTCTGAGTTGTGGGTGAGAACGTTACCATGATAAGGTTGTTTGCGCGCGGCTTGTGTTCTAACTTATCAAGTGATAACGCTCCGAGAGTAAACATCGGCAGTCTGTAGAAGTATTTGCGTATCGTGCAAGGAACTGTAGTTTTTTCTCTAATTGCCTCCGCTCCATTTAAATCTTCATGTCCGCACAACCTGCAAAGAGATGACTTTGATCATGTTATCGTTTTGATAAGGTTGTACAAACTCTGATATTACAGTTTGTATCATTATTTGCACTGACAGCGATGTACTTTGGAAAATGACCTTAAAGAAGTAGATATTGCATTATTAGTGACGTATTTATTCTATCGGCGTCTTTTTTACCTCATTCTGTTTCAGTTTGATTAGTCGTTCATTAGGTACATATGTTAAAAATAGTTTATCAAAGACTAAAATTGTGGAAAATTTCGTAGTCGCTTAAATATAGAGCACGTCGTCATTATCAAAATAATGCTTTTATATTGAAATTGGTGCGACTCTTTTACTGTTTTAATTTGAATAAAAGGTTAATAATTAAATTGTTATGGGGGTTTAAGGTTCTGTAGCTAAATGGCAAAACGGAGCCCTTATAATTTCGTCATACCCGTCTGTCCGTCTATATGAGTGGAAACAGTTTTGTCTAATTACATTAACCGTCTTTAACCCATCCACTAAGCATTGAAAAGTGATAATTAGGTACTTAATCTCTTTTTACTCCGGACTAAATCATAAATAATGTATCTCAAACAAGAATTAGATTAAATTAGATTTCAATGAATACTGATGATGATGCATTAATATAGAAATATGATATTGCAAGTGGTAGAGCCACGCTTTAGTCATCTTTGTCTACAGTATAAATGTGTTGTTGCCCCTGTCTCACAGAAAACCGACGTAAAGTATCACATTGCTGTTACGTTTCATACGGTGTGTAAGATACCCGGAAGCCTAAATCCCCCCTCACGTAGTTTGACAGCCATTTTTATTATCTTTTCGCAACGTAAAAAAGGGTGACGCGTAACCAATGACGTCTCTCCTAGTTCACAGTTTATGACGAAGAAGGATGTTATTCTTTAATTTTATTTAAAAGGCACATCTGTAGAGTTCTAAAAGAAAATGATGGTGATAAGAAAGGAAACGCGTAGTCGTATAATTTGATTTACTGCCAAACTCGGTCGCAATTAAAGTTAGCAATTTTTATCGCTATCCGTGACTTTGATTTTGTCTGTATCTGTTTTTTTATGATGATGATAAAAGTAAGATAATTTTATTTTTAACCACCGTAAAAAACGAAGAGGTTATCAATTCGTCTGATATTTTTTTTATAAATATGATCACGCACAACTTCGCCAAATGAGGACTGATTTGGATGATTATTTTTATAGCAGAAGGCAGTAAACGAAGGGAAGTGGGCCACCTGATGGTAAGTGATAATTAGAAATTAGAAAGGCGATATGGGCCTCCGGATATCTTACCGTCGGAAACAGTCATCAGGCAACAACGACTTTACGTGAGTTTTCATTGAGACAGTGGTAACAACCCATTTATGTTGTAGACAAAACACAGACACACAAACTTAAACAGCAGGCAAAGGCGTGTCAAACTTATAACACCACTCTTTTATCGATGGTTAACAATGTAGACAATTTTAGTGACAAAATAAATATATCCAGGTATCGTTCGATGTCGGAACATAATTTTCCCAATTCATTAGTTTGGTCCAAATGGAGCGTCCAATTAAAATCAGCAATTTGTCATTTCCCTAATTGCTACAAAACGGAATTGATTGGTGAGCAATATTTGATACCTAATAAGTGAATTCAATGTATGATACATGTCCAGAGACCTAATAACCTAGATTAAATTAAGTACAGTAGTATATTAGTATTGGTCTTATGGATCGGTAAAGTCTCTTCCATTTTTTCACAGAGAATATTTTTGGATCATCTAAATGATCTTTATTAGAATTAGTGAAGGATTTAATTTTTTTAGGGTGGTTTATAGACTATTTCCTAAAGGATCACATGCAATTTTTATCCCAACCCTCTAACAGTGATGAAATCTGTGCCATAACAAAAACTTATCGCGTGTACTTTATTTAATTTTATGGGATCTAGGTTGAAAATGGCGCGAAAATGGTGTATTGCTAAGAATTATTTTCGTACAGTATGGGTACGTTTGTATCTGATATAATTATACTGGTTAACCTGTATATAGTTGTATAGAAGTATTAAAAGGGTATAGTCTTTTGAACTTCCCGACAAAGGGATAAAAGCAACAATAAGTAATTCAGACAATCGGAACGAGCGCTCATGGAATATCAAATTCGGTATATTTCCCTGTTCTACAAGGAAGTTACTATCCCAAAATTAACAATGGGAATCAGCCGTTTATTTACTTTATAAACATACTAGCTGTTGGCCACGGCTCCGCCCGCGCGAATGTCTTTTCTAGGATAAAAAGTAAGTAGCATATGTTCAAATGCTTTCTTAGCAGACCTCTTATTACATTACCCAAACTTTCTTCTGACCAACTTTCATGATCGTAGCTTTAGTATTTTTGAGATATCTTGATTAATCAGTGAGTGAGTAAGTGGTGGTCGCTTTCTTATTACAAGCGCAGTCCAGTTTCATGTAGTGCTTTGTAATTCTAAGTTCTGTGTGGCGTTATTTCTGTTTATAGGCAGGCGCGGCGCTTACCATCAGACGAGCGAACTGCTCATCTCGTCATTCAAGTTTATTAAAAAAAAATCGTAAGAAGCTGTTCACGCGGGCGGAGCCACGAGCAAAAACTAGTAATTAATATATTGATTGAATGTTATATTATTTGTAAAAAAACAATTGCCATTTCATGTCAGTCTCCAACAGTAAAGCCACGTCGCTTCGAGTCTATCTGTTGCTTTCACAAAAACGGAACAAATTGTGCATTCAATACAAACTGACTTTATAATGGAAAACCGATTGTGAGGTACATCACAATGTGCTTCGAATTTATATTGAGTTCACGTTTCATTCATCCGAAGCTTTTTATAGAGAACTTATCGTTGTTTACCGTTGTTTAATAGTATGATATTATATAGACTTTATAAACTTTAAATAATTAATTGATACGTATACGCACTCACACCTGTAATCCTCGAAGGGGTAGGCAGAGGTGTAATCAGTACACCCACATATCACCGAGCGTATCTCCGTCCCACGATGTGATAGGGGGCGCTCCTATCGCCATACCAGGCACAAATTCCAGACTCCGGGAGGATACTAAGCATATCGTAATGGAAAAACCTAATACCACTTTACCCGACCCGGGGATCGAACCCGAGACCTCAGTGTTAGCCTCAATCGTAACGCCTACGCATTACAACTGCGCCACCGAGGCAGTAATTAATTGAATAAGGAATTAATGATTTTTTTTATATTAACTGAAAGACGAAACGAGGAGGTCGCCTAATGGTTAGCCCCACGCCTGTCCATAAATAGATGCAACACCATACAGAACTTTGAATTACAAACCACTGCATCATGCAAGGCATCAATCAGACTGCGTTCGTCACCTCAAGACATAGGATGCTAAGTCACATAATGCCTAGTAATTTTACTGGTTGCGATATACTTTAAACCGTAACACAGCAGTGCTTACACACTGTTGTCTCGTCATTCAAACTAATAAAATATTGTGTAGTGGTGAGTACCCACGATACCAAAAAAACCATGAGTATGGGCTGTGGAGATCACTTACTATCAGATGCTCCACTAGGTCGATTGGCGGCATCTGCTATTAAAAAGTTCATTACAGCTTACACATAAAATAGATTTAAAACTGATAACTGCCAGTTTCAATTCTAACGTCATTAAGGCGAAGTTATAATAATCGCGTCACTTGGACATAAAATGGCTCTTTGCTTGAACGTTAACTTCAGTGCGGAACTATCAAACTACTACCACTAAACCAGTGAAGTAGTTGACGCTCACAGCTTTATAGTGTTTTGAAGATGTTAAGGGCATGTTACTAGTTATGCTACTGTATATTACTAGCCTACCGCTGTGTTGGCTGAAGATTGAATGATAAAACGCGCAGTCCGCTCGCTTGATGTTAAGCGCTACGCCTGTCTATTAACAGAAGCAACACTACACAGAATTTTGAATTACAAAGAACTGCATGGCACTGGACTGCGTTCGTCATCCCGAGATATAATTTGTTAAGTCTCATAATGCCCAGTAATTTCACTACCTACAATGTTCTTGAAACCTAAATACAGCGGTGTTTACATATTGCTGCGGCGGCAGGAATAGGCAAAGCGATGATACTAATCCAAACGGCCTCTCGCATGCGAGGGACCTACTCGTACCACCTATCAAATTCCCTACTATGTTAGCCCCCTATACTAGTACTTAATTAAGGAACAATACAGACCCTAAAATATAAACAACTTCAAAGAATAAGGATTCGAGTTCTTCTGTATTTTTATTATTTAATTAACACCATATTTCTTACAAATGAGGGTCAATTTTGATGACTCTAGACGTAATCGATAGAGGCACGGATCGCATACAAATGTTGGATCTAATGGCACAGAGTACGTGGGAAAATAGGAAATTCTTCTAAGGATAACAGTAAAAGTAACTTGATTCGGACTTTATATTGTATTACTCAATAGGCTCTACTCCTAAGCCTAGCAATTGTTGACAAAAAGTAATAACTAAAGTTTTATTCGATCAGCACAGGACCGTGACGGACACCAATAAAACTTCTACTCTATTATGTTCAATTTTATTTGTAACTTTTAAGTCTTCTTTTTTTAAGAGGATTTTAAAGTTTAAGGCCCTAAGTCGGGTTTAACTCACTAAACATATTTAAGAAACGTCAAATTATATTATATTTTCATATAAATTCACGTTTCTTAGTTTAGTGGTAAAGAACAATGGCAGACTCCCATACATAATTTTATTTGAGATCAAATTGTTGCATCTTTAATAGAAAAAAATCTCGTCTGTTACGCCGTAATTTTCTAAGCAAGTATATGAAATAATTTTTGTGAGAGAAAGCCGAGAAAAATAGATTTTCGGTTTGCAATTTCTAAAGGTTATGTTTTATGTCACTTCTAACTAGCTTTCATAGTCGTACTACAATGCATATAAGGCCGCTATTCCAATATCATATAAAAATGATCCTACTTCTATAGCTCATAGATATTTGAGAAATAAATGACAGTGTAAAAAATGACAGTGTGTGCAACATAAACTTTATATTTTTTTTGATCATATTTCTATGGTCCTATTTCACAGCTTGCTGTGACATAATAATGTACGTCTTATATTTATTGTTAGCACGAAGCGTGCCGCAGATAGTTTATGAGCCGATTTATTCTATTTTTAAAAGGAAAAACTCTGGAACTGACAGTCTCAGTAATTAATAGTAATAATTATATAGTTGCAAATTCTAAATAGTAAAAAATTAAAATAAAGATGTCTGCAATAATAATAATTACTTGTGTAAAGAAAAAATGAATTTGTTGAAACTAGTTTTCGTGTAAATGAGGTGAAATCAGTCTAAAAATATTTGAGTGTTTAATACCACAATCCACAACAATGATTTATATGGCAACACTAAACCAATATTTGTTTTTGCATTAGTCAATTAATTTCCATTATAAATAAAAATTAATCTGCGGCCTTAACTTATATAAGTGATTATTTGAAAAAATATAGTTTAATATTAGACTTTGTTTTATATCTATGTCATTTCAAGACGCTCATATTAAAATTACATAAGAATCTGCCCTTGTTCTTTGGATTCAGCATTGTCGTGCAAGTGGGCCTAAGTTAATAAACTTTATTGTTGCAGGTTTTGGGATTTAATTAATCAGGAATGTTATATATAATATTAATACATGACTTAAGGATAGATCCTACGTTAGTTACATTAATGTTTTCCTTATAGATCGGGGTTAGTTGAAGCGTTTAGCTAAACGTGGTAAACGTTTTGAAATTCTAAATCGTGTCATTTCAGTGCAGCGGTTACACGAATATGTCACGATTAGCGTGACGAGCCAAGCCACAAGTCCTCTAGCACGTAACAGTGACGAAATTATTTCAGTCAGGCACTCAGGATTAGTTCAACACCTCTTATATAGATATACTTAGGACAAAAGCTTAAAATTTCCCGTATATTTTGATGATATCAAATGTAATTCACCGGATGTATATTTTAGTAATTTCGTAGTTATAAACTGTGCACAGTGTGATAGAGATTTTAAAACCAAATTTGGCTTTGCTAGTCATCTAAGAGCTCACGCGAGAAGAGAGCACTAGTCCTGGGTCGCTGTCACCGGATACGGTGCAGAGGACAACACACACACACAGTTATAAAGAAATCAATTTCATTTTTGGCAACTTACGTATTATTATTGACTAGCTTTTGCTCGCGGCTCTGTCGTTTTTCGGGACAGAAAGTACCCATGACCTTCCGCAGGATAACCTATCTTCATACCAAACTTCATTAGGCAAGTCCGTTAACTCATTAACTATATTCAAAATCCATTCAGCCGTTTAGCCATGAAAACGTAACAGACAGTTACTTTCGCATTTATATTAGTATGGATTATATAAAACTCTGTTTCTCTGGGCTAATCAAGACCGGGTTCTAAATCCGGGGAAACCCGGACGGATGGTAGAGTGGACAATAACAACACGCTAAGCAGCTAACACTGTAGCTCAGTAAGTAAACACCTTTGTGTTCCGGTATGAGAATTAAAATGTCTATGACTCGGGATGACAAGCGTAGTGCAGTCCCATGCAGTACATTGTAATTCAAATTTCTGGATGGATTTCTACTGTTTCTTCTAGGCAAGCGTAGGAACTTGGCTATGCTCTGGCATTGCTATGAGCTGCGGTAACCGCTTACCATCAGGTGTGCTGCCTGCTTGTCTGTCTATCGGGGCAATACAGGCGCATCAGGCGAGCAACCTCTTGTCTTGTCATTGTCTAAAACAATTACGGCACCAAAATAAAAACATCAACAATGTGCGCCACTAACTGTTCAGCGTCACATAATTTATCAAAATCAACCGTGAATTCGGCGGAAGAAATCTTTCTTCCGCCTTTCATCACAATTACTGCGCACTTTTCTCGTTACACTTCGCTCCCTTAACAAATGCCCAAATCAAAGTTTGTTTCAGTACGCTCCTTTCTCAAGTCCAGTAAATAAATGAGCATTGAAAATCTTATTATAAACAGATATTAGGCAGGCAGTATCTAATATAAAGGAAGTAGCAAAGCCGTTTTAACCTCCGATAAAAAAGAAGGGTGTTATAACTCTGACCCCTATATCTGTATGTGGGTATGTATACAACGTGTAACAGAAAGGAATGGTTGTTACATACATCTGAAAGTGAGTGTTTGTGTACCGGATTTGAACAAAATCTAGACATCCTTAAATTTCACTATTATTTTAATTACCTAATTGTTTATTACGATTGATTAAATAGATTACAACCCTATAAATGTAGTTATGTGCGTTAGCAAGCAAAAGAATTGTCCAAAGTTGAAAGTCGAATATCGACATGTTACTCATTCTATAAAAAAGAAAATGCTTTATTTATGTTCTAGGAATGCAATCGCCTCGGTGCACTGCCTCAATGGCGCAGTTGTAATAAATGTGCGCGTTGCGACTGAGATTGACGCTGAGGTCTCGGGTTCGATCCCCGGGTCGGGTAAAAGTGATATTGGGTTTTTCTATTGCGAAATGCTCGGTATCAGCCCGGAGTCTGGGATTTGGGCCCTGTATGGCGATAGACTCTCCTACTATCACATCATGGGATGGCAATAACTTCGGTGAAACGTGGGTGCAGCTACTAGTTGCACCTCTGCCTACCTCTTCGGGGATGAAGGCGTGGACTTATCTAACTATTATAGTATAACATGACAACTACTTGTGTAACTCGCTATTTAGCTTTCGTATAACCAATGGCCGGAGGGTAACAAACTCTACAATACACAGAACAGTTACACGGAAAGTTTTCCTCTAACATTGAAGTTATGACTTGTATTTACATATAATACTTGTATTTACATTTGTATTTGGATTTCTGTAATGTGTTTTGGATTATGTTTTAACCCCCGACAAAAGAGGGGTAGTATAAATTTGTGTGTATGTGTGTATCTGTCTACACGAATGGACTGATTTGAATGTGTTTTTTTGTTTTGAAAGGTAATTTAATTGCGATAGTTCTTTGCTTTCTTTGAAGCAAATTTGTTCAGCTATTGAAAAGTTACAGATGTTTTCTGATTGACGTCAGCGTTTTAACGGTAGGGTTATAATTATTTTGCCTCGTGGCTCTGCCGGCATTAAAATCATTTTTATAATTAAAAATATACGTTGTATATGCTAAGACGCGTAACCTGATTTTAGTAATTGACCTATGTCGGGATGTCAATTGCATTCTTTCTTCATCAAATAACTACTGCTGCAAGTTTGCTCTTTACGACTACAAACTACATTATCGGCGAAAAGACAATATGGCCTATTTTTGATTCGGAACCAACACCCAATCCTTTACACAAACTTTGCACTCACTCCTGTAATCCCCGAAGGGGTAGACAGAGGTGTAACTAGTACACCCACATTTCGCCGAGCGTATCTCCGTCCCACGATGTGATAGGGGGCGAGTCTATCGCCATACCGGGCACAAATTCCAGACTCCGGGCTGATACTGAGCATTTCGTAATAGAAAAACCCAATATCACTATACCCGACCCGGAGATCGAACCCGAGACCTCAGCGTTAGCTTAATCGTAACGCGTACGCATTACAACTGCGCCACCGAGGCAATCCTTTATACTTGTAAAATATTCGTGTATTTAAATGTTTAAGTATGCAGAAAACCGTCCAATACTTTTTATGGTGACACATCTACTTGTGACGGTGGCGCAGTTGTAAAGCGTATGTGATACGCATGCTTGGGTTCGATCCCCTGGTCGGGTCAAATTGATATTGGGTTTTTCTATCAGGAAATGATAGGCTCGCCCCTTATCACACCATGGGACGGAAATTCGTGGGTTCACTAGTTACACTTCTGTCTACACATTCGGAATACAGTTGTGAGCTTTTAATCTATCTATGTCTGTTATTTAACATTAAAATATAGTGCGTATTTACCCACAATGCTGTGGCGACATAAAAAAAATATGTTTTAATTCATAAAAAATGTATAAAGGAAACGTTGTTAATTCTATGTGTTTGTTTTATATGTTTGTTTTTATGAAAGTAAAACGTGGTCTCCGTTAAATCAACAGAGGGCTCCTTTAAATAAGTTGTTGGTTTAATATAATAATGAACACGTTTTTATTATTAACTAGTGGTCCCTTAGCGGTTGAATTTGGATCTCTTAATTAATGGGAGCTCTCAGTTGCGAGCGTGACAGAATATGTGTTTGACATTGTAAACGATGAATGTTCTATTTTATTTTATTAGATGTATAATTCTTACATATGTTTATATAAATAGCTTTCTACACTCCTCCATATAAAATTTAACTGTACCAAATGTCACTGTCCTCCGTGCGCGCAAAAAGGGGTCCAAAGTTTATCTTGATGTATAAAATAAATAGACTACCTAGTCTACCTAGTATACATAAATAAATAATTCGGTTACAATATCTTTTGGGTATTCTTAATTGTACAAAATCAGCATAAACGTAAAATAAGAAATGCAGTATTAATTGCACCTATGCCTACCCCGGGGATAAAGGCGTGAGCTTATGTTATGATGAAACAAGTGTCGCCGGCACTCGAAGCTAGTTAAGAGCCATTAAACTATCTGGAACGTGGAGTGTTTTGCTTCGTTATCTTTTCATAACCGCATTTATTGAGTATTATATCAGTGGGGCCGAATGACTAGGGATATTAAAACTTAATGCTTACGGAGTAGAATCGATAATGATATCGCATTTTTATTAGCTATGCTTAATGACGCTCACCTGCTGAATAATCAGGAAGAAAGCTCGGCACCTTTTTATAACATAGGCCGACAAACGAGGCGAGGCGGTCATCTGATGGTAATCTCCATCGCCCATGAACACCCACAATACCAGAATCATGGACGTCTGACCTTAAAGGAAAGGGATAATTGAGGGATTGGGAATAGGAGACTTTGGGTCTCCAAAAAGGTTTTGATTCAAAATGGTGTATATAAAATACACAAGGAAATTCCATTCCTAAACAATTGGGGGTGAAAGACTAAATTTTCAAATCAATTCTAATCATAATTTTAATCTTGTTAGTTTTATATTATCTAAATTTCATATTAATTTAACTCGCGGTCCGATCTCCAATCCAAGAAAAGTATTTTTTGTACTGTGTGGCGTTAAGAATCAACTTGTAACATCGTAAAAAGTACTGAGAATAGAAGAGTTGAAGTAAAATGTCAGCTGAATATTTTAAACGTAGTTTAGTATTCTATAAGAATGCCGAATTACCCCTCGAAAATAAACTTTAGCTTCGAAACTTTCTGTAGGTATATTGAGGGTTAGAACATATTTTTTTGAGAATAGGCTAGTTGACTTATACCAAAATTTAATAAATAATTGTTTATTTCCTACAGTAGTTGGTTTAAGGAACCCAAATATATCAATTTCAATACATTAAAGTAGAAGATGTCTTTAAAATATAAATTTAAAATTCCAAAATATTTTTTTTATCTTCATTATAAAACTTCGAAAACGCTACCGCCATGATCGTGACGTCAGGCAATATGTAAACAACTAAATGTCATTCGCAAATCCCATGTTGTGGTCTTTTGTAGCAAAAATAATAAGATATTATGTAAGTACTTACATCGAAGTGATCTTCACAAAAATAAGTTTGAGTTTCAGTCGATAACGATAATCCCTTTTGACAAGTTTTAACCAGGTTATTTCGTACGCGTGTTTATTTACAAATAATGTGTCGTCATTGCACAGATAATCTATAGGCCAACATGGCGACGGTGTTTTCGTATGTTCATGAAAAAATTAAATTTGAATTAAAGCGTGGATGTTTTATAAGTCTCAGAAAAATCCGTAAAAATAAAAGAAAACAGTCTAGAAAAGTCTCATTAACAAAATAAAACCTATTTTAAAAATGTGTCAACTAGCCTATTAGGTAGATAAAACACCCAACTAAAATATTAACTGCAAATATGCAAACTATTTTGTATTCGAGGCAATAGCGAAACTTGGCTCCCGTTACGGGTTGTGGGTCAGACAGTACCAAACGAGACGGCCCCTCGCATACGATGGACCTACCACCTTGTTAGGTGTACTACAATATTTCAACAGAGCTGAAATATTCGACAGGACTGTACCCCCATTACACAAAGTATACATTTATAACATGAATAACATGGTTGTGTGCTAGGAGCTCATTAATGCAGAGACATTTACCAAATATAATATTGAATGTATTTTCTAACCATTTGCATTTCATTATGTAACCCTCACTTAATTGGTAGCAGTAATTGTATTGCTACACTTACATACAGGAACACGTAATTTCCATTTACGGTCTAAATTGATGAAATTTCCAACGTAGACGAGACAACATTGGTTTGTGAATTACAAAATTATTACAGTAAGGGGCGTGCAATATTTCAAAGGAAGCGTTTGGAAATTAACAATTATATACGTATTCTAGCTGTTGCCCGCGGCTCCGCCCGCGTGAATATCTTTTTCTAGATTAAATTCCGTTCCATAAAAATGTTTCACACACAGGTAAACCCTTCGCCTTTTACCCCTTTGAAATGTGAATTTCCAATCCTTTCTCAGCGGGCCCCTAATTTACATAAACTATCATCTGACCAAAACTAATTATTTCGTTTATTTAGGAGCGAGGTTTGATAAACTGAAAAATATATTGTTTTAAAATCAACAATATCAAAATCATTGTACACTTCCTTTACAAAATACTCGAAAATATCATCAGAAAGCCACTATTATCGTCATTTTGGACCTAATGTTTTAAAATGTTGATGGCGCCGCGCCGTTATACTCACATTACGATGCAAATGTCCGGGCACATTAACGGTAATGTTCGAGAACATTCGACGGAAGCACAACTTGTGCATTATGTAGCGAAATATCCGCATGATTTTCATAACATCAATAGTTTAGACGTGTTACAAGTGGTAGGGTCACGCTGTAGTCAGTTTTGTCTACACCATGAATTGCCCGGCTCGACTGGGTTACTACTGTTTCTGCATAACTGCATACCTGTATACCTGAGAGTTCTGATGAGAATTTCGAAGGTATGTGGAGTCTACTAACTCGTATTAGGCTAGCGTGGTGGTCAGAGGCCTAATCCCTGTCGGTAGTAGAAGATGCCATTTCCTATCAAGTGACCCACTTGCTAGATTGCAGGCATTTGTTATAAAAAAATGATTAACTGTCACTGATTTAATTTCTAAACAACAGGAAAAGAATGCGGGGTCGATAAACAACGAATGACGTCAGAGACATCTAACGCGATGAAATGGTCGATGCAATGGCTCAAATGAAATTGGACGATACCTTTATTTTATTGTGGCCGAAACGATTCTTCAAGGCAGATGTTATGGACGACCACTGGTTTAATGATATTTACTGTTGTTTTGTCCTTTAAAAGACGCAGTTAAATAACAGATAAAAATTATCGTTTTTAAATTGTTGTTTTCACTGATATTATATGTTACTGAAAAAATTGAAGTTAAGTATAAGAAACTTGTACTATTTAACTTAGATAAAGTATAACAAACTATTGAAATAAACTATTTTATACGGATTTTATCGTGGTTTAATTTTTATTTTAGTCCCGACGTTTCGAAAGCTTTTCAGCCTTCGTGGTCACGGGAGAGACCACGTCTCTACCGTATAAACTAGTTTTATTTCAATATGTAATATTTGCGTAAACCTAAGAAATCACTATATAACAAACTATATAAATACTAGCTCTCGGAGTGTAAGTGGGCCACCAACATCTTAGACCCAAAGCCACGAGAAAGTTGTCAGCTGTATTAAGCCAAGTTTATAGATGGAAGATCCGAGAATGAAGTCTTTAAAGTACTTCTAGAAGATCGTATATCGACTTTGGCATACAGGTGTTAATTTGTGTTTAAATTACAAGTTACATACGTATTCTCTTAGAATTACTTACACATTATTCGCGTTTATTAAAAAGTGAGTGTTGTTCATAATAATTAATAGTGATGTGATCAATCTTATTAATCTTAATAAACGAGTGATCAAAATTAACCTGAGATTTTAGGATGTTTCGGTTTTGAAAAGATCCGGTACATAAATACGCACTGTAAGGTGTAATGCCACTAAAATATGTTCATATCTTTGTGTACCACGTTGTATAAATATGTATGTTATGACAGCCTCCTTGGCGTAGCGGGCAAGTAGTCGGCTGCGAAGCGTGAGGCTGTGGGTTCGATTCCCGCGCCGAGACAAATGTTTGTGTAACCCACAAATATTTGTTTCGGGTCTGGGTGTTGTGGGACCGCAAGTCCCTCGTAGTTCTTGATACCCACGATACAGGTGAATCTAGGATAGGGTCAGGACTATGTGTGTGACTGTTGGGTGTGTGTGTGTTTTTTTTGTATGTATCTACAAAATGTTTGGATCATAGTCAATATAATATGTATATTATAGTATGGATGAAGTAATACGTGGTTTGCTGCATATCGTGATAAGGTATTGCGAATTTAATTAGAAAGCTTCAATAAATTGATAAAGTTTGTTGCGATATCAAGAGATAATTGATTTTGTGTTGAGAGAAAATATTAATTTTTGCACACTCACGGAGCCAATATTAAATCTTAAGTTGCTGTTATAATTAAATTTGCAATAGATAGAGTCTTGTGTAAGCTTCTTTATAGAATTTGAGTTTTGAATAATTAATTTAGAGATGCTGTTCTCGAGATATGCACAGACTACAGAGGAATTAACAATTATTGAAAATGCCCTTTTAACTTTAATTTTAAATTAAAAATCTTGGCATGCTCTCGATACATGATACCAGTCATGCGAGTTTCTATTGGATTTAGAAAAATAACGTGATTATTTAAAAATTATGTATGCAACTAATGTTGCCAATAATTATAAAATATTTAATTAATGACTTAAAATGTTTTCGCTGCATAATATGATTATTCAACGCCCCGCTCTATTTTGTTAAAACACATTAGGCTCGACATAAATTTATTTGTATTAAGCAATAGTTTTTTTAATAAACTGCACTACATAAGTAGGTATGTATATAATAAATATTCACAAGAATATTATTTTTATTTTACAAATCGGCAAGTTTGTTTCGAAGTCGCTTGGAACTCAATTACTGGGGACCTAACTTTCATACAAACTTATACAAAGACGGATTTTGATCTGTGTGCGAGACTTAATCGAATTAGGTTTGTATCTAAAAGATTTACCACGAATAAATTCACTGAAACTGATAAAGTTTAATTTATTAATTAGTATTTTCATTATATCTTTGCATTATATTTAATTTGCTTGTGATGAATTTAAATGATGAAAGTTAGGTCTTACTAGATGTCTTATTGAAAGTAAAATAATTTTCATATAGACGTCATACAATTTTTTGTGTAGACATGAATACTTATCTAAACTTATAATCGGTTGCAAACCTTCTATGTCTTTCCTTGTATGTCTATATGTATATACTAAAGACAAAGTCCTGATTGACTCATTATCGCTCAGCCCAAACCATTCAGGACATAAATTTATTATGGGAGGAACTTATGGGAGGGTGTTCATTTTGTATTGTTTGTATCGTTTAAGAAGGGAATTCCCGGCTTATGATTCAAATTAAAAGAGAAAGTAGAATTAAAAATATTGTATGGAAAATATTTTTAGGTAAACTTTACTCTACGCATGTGAAGCTGCTATCAAAAGCTAGTACAACATAACTCATAATTGGAACCTTCTTTTTTAACGGCATAATTCAGCAAACGAGTAAGTGGTTCACCTGATGGTAAGTGATCTCCACCACTCATGTACGCCCACAATATCAGAAGAATCATAGGCACGTTGCCGACATTAAAGGAAAGGGATAATTAAGGGATTGGAAAGGGAAGGAGATTTGGGACTCTGGATACCTCACTCACCGTATGAAACGCAGCAGCAAGCCGCTACTTTACGTCGGTTTTCTATGAGACGAGGTAACGACCCGGTCGCGCCAGGCCATTCATGCTGTGGACAAAACTGTCTACGGCGTGGCTCTACCACTTAAGAATAGCTCTACAAGCTATACAATAATATAAACGAACAAGACGTAGCACTACGCATGTCGTAATACCTTTCTCCCCTTCCATTACCTACAGTCTACAACACAATGTAAACATCGCCGACGATTCAATTTAAACGCAGTAAAAGTATATTTACTGTTATGGTGACTATTATTTAGTGTTCTGGCTTAAGTAACGAGACTTTTACGAGTAATCTTTAAGCCTTTTTAATTTAAAAGTTGTAAATAAAACCGGAGCTGCCTTTTATAGAACAATATTTTTTGTAGGCAGTGCACCAGATTGCAAAGTAGAATTTGTATTGTGGAAAAAAAATACAAGCGTGCTTTGTAACTTCGATGCGTTCGTTATGCCAGATGGTCTTTCTTTCTTTCTGGCTAGGGCTATCTCGGTTTAATGCCAGGGTCCGCTTTCTCATCATGGTTTGGTATCAGGTATTATGTGTTTCGACCCCCGTCTGACCCCCAAAACCCGCAACGGGAACCAAATTTCGCCATTGCGTCGTCCGTTAATCCGCAGATTGTACTACGTGCAGGTGAGGTTGACTTTGGGCCTAAGATCTTGATGTCTCACTTACATGGTAATGAGTAAGATTCTAATTAATAAGAAATAAGGGGATTCGAAAGTATCTTCTATAATATATTTTGGGATATTGAGGTTTGTGGTTCATTAGGACACTTGGCTAACATTGTAAACTTGAAGGTGTCTTGATTAGGAGGCTTTCAAGCTCCAAAGAAGACAGTTTGCAAAGACAAAGCTCAGGGGTGATCATCAATGCAGGTTCCAAGATCCCCAGAATCATCACACTTGCGTTGAAGCACGCCGCCGTGAGGTCTTAATTCGGTAGATATCCAGGTCGAAAAGTTATTGCGTCCAGCATAACAATCACTTTTTCCTTAAGAAGGTATCCGTAAGATGGTTTTTAAAACACTTGGTGGAAGGTTGGCGCAGAGTTAGCAAAGGTTGGCTGATAAATTGGGATTACGATTAGGGGATGACTGTCAGCTAGACAATAATAAATACCTACACCCAACAGTCACACACATAGTCTTGACCCTACAGTTAGATATGAGTCTTGTGTAGGTATCAGGAACTACGAGAGACTTTCTGACTCATAACATTTGTCTCGGTGCTAGGACCGACGATTATTGTAAATACAACAGAGTTGAATGTAAAATGTTAAAGTGTCTATGTTGAATAAAACACACTTGAAAGAGTACGGCTGCTTTATTTATTCGGAGTTATTCACTCGATGAATGTTAGACTAAGGACCGATTTTTCAATACCCAAATAAATTTTATCTGTCAGATAACGAATTGTACTGTCAATGTAGAAAGTTGAATTTCCTAGGTTTTTTATAATAATATAATACAACTAAGACTTTTTTACAACGCTGTCAGATTTTCTTATAAATACTATAATTCGGAGTGTAAGGCAGCAACATCTTAGTCCCAAAGCCAACCTCACCTGCATGTGGTACACTCTGCTGATTAACGGATGAGGTAATGGCGAAACTTGGTTCCCATTGCGGTTGTGGGGGTCAGACGGCGGGTCGACCCACATAATACCCAATCCACCGTCAAATCTATGGTCTGAGAAAGCGGATCTTGGCATTAAGTCGGAATAACGCCAAGCAGAAAAAAAATACTAACATTTACTACAAGCCGCTATAATACATGTAGATATAACTGAAAGAGTCAAACTCCGGAAACTCAGAAATTCTTACGAAGCCGAATTGCATATCGTTACCTCGTAAATAAGGGATTGCTGTTATATCCTCGCCTCAATCATGCGATAAACTTTTGTCATGTAAATGGGGTTAAGGGTACAGTAATGAAATTGAAATTGCTAAAGTTGTTAGCGGGCAGTATTCGCATGAGTTTTAGGAACACCACAGTAATTATTTTATAGAAATTTGTACGTGAACTGAAACAAGGAGCATGTGTTAAAAGGACTGTAACGAATTTAAAAGTTTAACAAGTCGGGAACCTTCTCGGAAAGTCCATTCCCCCAATCAAACAGAAGCCGACATCTTTTTGTACAAGTTTTCTAATTTATACCTTATTTAACTTCATTCTACTTTGACCTCAGTTTTTGATGCTAAATGGACTTGGTTACTTGGGCCAATGGTTCCTTCGTATGTTGAACTTAGAATTGATGATGTAGTAAAGAACTTCTGTACATTTAAAAACCCCCGAATAGGTATACCTATTTGATTTTTGGTACTTGGACTTGGACTTACTATTTACTGGAATATAGTTAGTTGAATTTGTCTCTTCTACCTGCCCTTATCCCACTCGCAATGCAACATGCTTTTTAACACATGTTACAGAATGATTTGGCTTGTAGTTTTTACGATTTGACGTCAACCCCTCTGGGAAGAGTGTTGTATTTGTAACATAAATAAATTTATTTAAAACCCAATAATCACACACATAGTCCTGACACCATACTAGGTTCATCTGTATCATGGGTGGATAACACAAATAAGTGTCATGGTTAAAATGTTAAAAATGTGTAGTCATTTGCAATTCAAGTTTCTGTGCGGAGTTGCTTCGGTTTATGGGCAGGCGTTGCGTTCCCCACCAGACGAGCGATCTTCTCGTCATTCAGAATAACATTTTATTTATGAACATTTTATTTTAATAATATTGTCTTGCAAATGCCTCTACATACATATATACATACACACTCACGCTTGTAATCCCCGATAGGGTAGGCAGTGGTGTAACCAGTACACCCACATTTCGCCGAGCGTATCTCCGTCCCACGATGTGGTAGGGGGCGAGCCTATCGCCATACCGGGCACAAATTCCAGACTCCGGGCTGATACTGAGCGTTTCATAATAGAAAAACCCAATACCACTTTACCCGACCCGGGGATCGAACCCGAGACCTCAGCTTTGGACTCAATCGTAACGCATACGCATTACAACTGCGCCACCGAGGCAGTAATTGCAAATGCGTCTATTACTATTGAATTATTTGAACAATATTATCAGTTTTATCAGACAACACGCATGAACGGTTCTATATATTATTATCCCGTTACCTGAGGGAAAAGATAAAAAGGTGTAATTAGTAAAATATATGGATAGTAATGATGACGCAGTTATTTTATTTCGGCATCGTTGGACGTAGGCGGCATATTATTTTAACATACATACATGAGCTCACACCTGTATCTCAGGTACCGGAGGGGTAGGAAGAGGTGCAACTGGTGCACCAACAATTCGCCGAGCTTATTTCCGTCCCATTATGTGGTAGTAGGCGAGCCTCAATACTTCATACCGGGAACAAACTCCAATCCCGGTCGAATCATGCGTGATATTTCGAATCGTAAACCTAAGTGTAAGAGGTAGAGCCACGCTGTAGACAGTTTTGTCTACAGCATGAATGAGCTGACTCGACCGGGGACGTACCACTGTCTCATAAAAGACCGACGTGATATGGCGTTTCGTATAGTGTTTGAGATTTTTAAAGGCCCAAATCTCCCCTCCACCCTCCAACCAACTCCTTCCCTCTAAGGTCGGCAACACACCCATGATTGAAATGGTTATGTAATTGTTCATGGGTAGTGACATTCACTTACCATTAGCTTTACTTACCCGTTTGCCTTTTACTGCTATAATAAAAGTATAAATTGTGAATGCCTGATCTCGGATGTTAAAACTCATTGCTTCACGGTTTTCCAACCTAAGTACGCTCCTACTCGTACTAGGCTAATGAGGCGATCAAAAGGAGTCATTACTGTGAGGGGCTTCCGAGTCCCTTGAGACAGAGATGAGACGAAAAGCGGTATAGCGCAGAGGCGGTTCCGGCAGCAATCCAGAGTACACTCAGGATCCCCCAGGACCGTCTCAATTACGCCGAAGAAGGACACCACGAGGTTTTAAGTCGGTACAACAGTGTAGGTATTTTGGACAGCGACCCGATTCAGTTGTCGTTCGGGATAAAAACAACTGGCTCGGAAGGCTGGTGAGTCCGGCATAACCTCCCCCGAGGTTGAGAAGGTATCCGTAAATGGGATTATCCCCGCGGGAAAAAAGGTAAACGAGGCGAATAGTTAAATCTTCATCAACAATCCTTTTATGTGCTATTAAAAGCACGAATAATCTTAATTTATGTTTGCTGCTCAACATTGTACAGGGCAAAGAATTCAATGTATACTATGAGATGGGCTGTTTAGAAGTAAAACTGCACATAACGTGGGAGTTTGACAGCTGATAGACAGGGAGCAGTTCTAGTTAAGAGTAAGCGAGATGGTAATATTGATGGTCAATTGGACGTAACGTAGTGGCGCAATTTCTTTGTACTGCGATGCCATTACATTCGCTCACTTTGTAATTTCCCGTTGGATAGAGATTTTTTTGGCTCTGGCCGGCTCCTTACAACTGGGCCACCTTAAGGTAAGTGATCTCCACCGCCCATGACCACCAACAATACCAAAAATTATGGATATGTTTCCAAACTTAAAGGAAAGGAATTGTACTCCTTTAACTATAGACAAAGGTGTAGTAATGCTCTACCATTCAAAAGTGAGATTTAATATTGATAAGTTTTAAGCTGATCTCTTATTAGTGTGTAATCTACACGAATAAGAGATCAATCAAACTTTCCATCGGTATAAATAAATTAGTTTTTAGTGTCTTATCTACTTCTTTCTTACTATCACTTTTCTTATTTATGGTTTAAATACACCCACATCATCTTGTCTCTGCATCACTCATAGGTAGGCTAGTAGATAATGTGTTATATACAACGTGTTATAAAAAGGGGCGGGCAAATTTAAGCAATGTATAGTATAGCGTATAAGTATTTTATCTCCCTTAGTACCAAATCCGATTCCATTGCTAGTACAATAATTATAGAATTTTCTTTTTTATCGAATGAGTAACATGTCGATATCGATATTCAACTTTGTACAACACTAAATCATAAACAATGATACTATAGACCTCCTTTCATTTAATTATTTTATAATTAAAAAGACATTAAACAGTTGTCAAATGTCAATATTTATTTGACGCAGTCAGTTCGACAATTTCCGATGTTATGAAGTATGATTACGAGTTCAAAAAATATGTTGTATTTGACTAAAACAAGTATTATGTATTGGTATTTTGTGTTGGTGCAACTGATAATGGCTTATAAGAGGCTCGTCGACTGTATTAAGCCAAATTCATAGGTGGAAGACCCGACAATGAAATTTTTAAAATACTTCAGAGGATGGTACCTACCTATATCGTCTTCAACAAACAGTCTCTTGCAGGTGTTATTTTGTGTTTAAATTACAAGTTACGTACGTATGTCCGTAGGATTACGTAAGTTTATAAAAGTGAGTGTTATTCATAATAATTTAATAGTGGTGTCATCAATCTTATCGATCTTAATAAACGAGTAATTAAAATTAACGTGAAATTTTAGGATGTTTTGGTTAAAAAAGATCCGGTACATAGGTACTTACTATAAGGAGTGTGTTATGACCCTAAAATATGACCACACCTTTCTGTAACACGTTGTATATATGAAGTTTTAATTAAAAGTTAAATGAAAAATTATAGTTGTACAGTATCCAAATAAGGGATACAATTTACACACCTACCTTTTTATCTACCTAACGATAATCTAATACATTTATACCGATGGAGCGTTTGCATTTTCTTCAATAAAAAGTAATAATAATAATCGCAATAAAACCCGTATAGATTAGTGTTATTTCAATGGGTTGTATTCGCGTAAACATAAGAAACAATTAATAAAAAGTAACTTAGTTAATTCCTTGATAATCCTAAATCATAGCTTAGTCATAATTGGTTCAGCCGGTAAAACATTCCTTATATTGCAGTGAAACTATAACGAGCCTTAAAAAGGCAGTAGATTAAAAAAAACAGAAACCCCAATTTAATTATATAAATAAATTATTATATTATTTAAAACAAAAAAATATATTTAGCATTTTTAATTTGTGATAGACACGACCTTCTTTTAAGAACGGGCCGCCAAGTGCACTCCTGCGATGGCTCTTGAGATTTTCGCCACCTTTCAAGCACCGATCCCTCATTTTAGGTATTCCATTTTTATTTGAGCTTGAAAAAATACTAAGACATATTTTCAACCGATGCAAATAAACGGAGGAGGTTCTCAAGTTAACGCGTATATTTACGTATATATATTTTGTATGTATAACATCGCATAACTTTTCACCGAGTGATCTGAATTAAATGACTCTTACATTCGAAGGGTATATCTATCTAAATTTTAAGAAGAAATTTCACCCCTAACGAGGTGAAATCGAGGATAAAAGAAAAAACTTTGGTATTTATGCACCGAATTGCGCGATTCTTTCTCTAAAAATATTAAAATAAAAACTTTTGATCTCCATTTATTGGATATTAATATTAAAAGCAGCGACTCAAACTTGCTTATTTTTATTTTCAGCTTGTATCTTCAAAACAATGTCGGTTTTGTTTGGCGTCATGTCAGTTTTGTGCGAGACAGTGGTAATGACTCGGTCGAGCTGGCCCATTTATGCTGTAGACAAATCTATCTACACGTGACTCTACCAATTACGAAACGAAAGATTTAAGATTTTATACGAAACGTCGCCTTTAATTTTAGGAATTTTTATAGGAAAGGTCAGCAAATGAGCAAGTGGGTTACCTTATTTTTTACTAGCGATAGCGACGAGCATGTCACTCGTTTCATGATAAGCGTCACGTTTGCCCACAAACAGAAGCAACACCAATTAGAACTTCGAACCACCCGGAGACATAAGACGTTAAGTCTCATAATACCTAGTAATTTCACTGGCTTTTACGTCCTTCAAACCGGAACACAGCAATGCTTGCATTTTGTTGTTTGGCGTACCTAGAAAACCTGATGGTAAGTGATCTCCTCGGCCCATGAACAATCTATACGAGAAGTACCATTGATGTTCAATTTTGATAAAAGCCACCCTGAATTCCAGCAACCCTCAATTCAGAAATCATTATTATGTACGTATGCATTGTTTTAATAAAGAGTTGAATAAATAATAACTATCATCCGGTATTTGCTGGTATTTGCTGTGAACGCACGAGTTGACTATGTGTTAATTAACATTCTTTTAGTTTTGTATTTACTCAATAAATACGCAGTTGTTTATTTATATGTGAGCGTAGGCGGTATTATTTTATTTATTGTTGAACAATATTTTTTCCCCAGAGGGGAAGTATAGCCTCATGGAGTTGACGATAGCGAGAAGCGAAATGAACCCTGCAAATACAGAAGTCCCAGGTCAATCCCAGCCTCTAAGGCACATGCCTGACTTTTCAAAGTTACGTGTGTATTCATCCTACTACTATTATAAATGTGAACGTTTGGATGTTAGTGAGTTTGTGAATTTGGATGTTTCTTAGTCAATGTCGCCTTAACTGCTAAACAGTTTTCGATGAAATTTAGCACACATGTAGGTTATGATGAGGATTAGAACCTAGGCTTTTGTATCCCGGAAAAGGCAGTTCACGCGGGCGGAGCCGCGAGTAACAGCTATTGTTAATAATCGTTCACTGGTCATTTAGTTTTTATTTTATTACAAGCTTGGACAGCCTCCGTGGCGCAGCGGGCGAGTAGCCGGTTGCGAAGCGTGAGGCCGTGGGTTCGATTCCCGCACCTAGACAAATGTTTGTCTGATTCACAAATAGTTGTCTCGGGTCTGGGTGTTGTGGGACCGCAAGTCCCTCGTAGTTCTTGATACCCACGATACAGGTTTACCTAGTGTGGGGTCAGGACTATGTGTGTGACTGTTGGGTGTATTTATTATATTTTATTTAAGAAGCTTATATGGGACCTTAAAGAGTCCACACAAATTATCTGATCCAACTAATGCAATATAAACAAAAATAACAACAACATACACGATATCTTATATATTTGAGTTGAAATGTGCAAAAGCCAAAATTTTTGGCTTGAGCTAGGAGTAGTATTTAATAAAGTGAAATTGCAACACAGTACGTTACTTCGTGCAAATAGTAGACCACAGTTTATAATTAAGGTTGCCAAGCCTAAAATTCGTAAGGAGTTCAAGTACTTAATTGTTTTGTAAGTGGTAGAGTCACGCTGTAGACAGTTATGTGTACAGCATGAATTAGCCGGCTCGATCGGGTTGCTACCACTGTCTCACAGGAAACTGACGTGAAGTAGCAGCTTGCTGTTGCGTTCCGTATAGTGACTGAGATATAAAGACACCCGGATGCTCCCTCCTCTTTTCAATTCATTAATTGTTTCTCTCCTATAAGTTCGGCAACTCCACCATGATTCTTTTCGTATTGTGGGTGTTCATGGGCGGCGGTGACCACCCACTCAGATGACCCACTTGCATATTTGCCAGTATTTGCAATAAAAAAGAATAATTAGAAAAAACATAATTGTATGTGTTACACTTTATTCAAATGTAATGTTTAACGCAGACACCTGTGTATTATTTATTTTAATTGATATTTGAGTATTTTATATTGTTTAGTCGTGTAGATAAGTCTTCCTATTTTATTCTAAATGTAGATTAGGCCTTAATCATCAGAAAAATATTTGGAAATAAATATACTTCAGAATAGTATGGACAGGTGTCAATCGCGTTCGCGATGGAGTATATTTTCACTGAAGTCATAAATGCATAACGTCATATAATGTCTAAAAAGTTTTGTCAGCCCTATTCAGTAGATGAATAAGTGAAACTGCGTCATCTGACGTTGTCTCGTGTTCACATTAATAACTGGCAGTAATTAATTCGTGGTTTCCCCAGGACGTACGACCTGTTGCTTTTTCATAGTGCTTTCATAATGAAACACCTAAATTGCAGTGTACTGCAAATTGCATAAATATTTTAAATACGAATGGCTCTCTCGTGACGTGACATTTGTGTCGTCACGTTTGGCGGAGCCGCGAGCAAAATCTGCAAATAACAATAATTTTAACTAACATCTACTAAACTAGTGACTAAGTCTAAAAAGGATTCAGATTATAACGCATTTTTGAAAATAGAATTTGAATATGTTGTAATAGAAATAGAATCCCTACACCTCACCACTATCTCTCCACGTTCACTTCTAAGTCCACGTAGGGATTTAGAAAATCCCGTAGACTTCTGGAACTGAGCCTTTCTTTAATTTGAATACAGGTTTTTCGCTATCTTGTATGGTAGTTGTAGCCTGAAAGCGCGTTTTTACCTAATGGTGATGTTTCACTACAATTTTATGATGGCTTGTAAGCAGAATCTTTTATCATCTAGGGGTCAAATATAACCTACAGCCTTTTATTATGTCTTTTTAAATATCAAATGCGAACATTTATTTTCGATTTGTCTAGAACCTATACCATTTAAAAAGTTTAATCAAATCGTTCATGATAAACGTCATTTGTCAACTTGATGGAAGAGTTCAGTTCGCGTTTTTCATTTAGTTGGGAGAATGTCATGTATTTCTCATAAAGACGCATTAATCAAAACGAAGTCAAAACTTAAGCCGGTTGATTTTAATTAAATTATATCTAAAAATACGACTGCTGCACTGAATAAATTAAAGAGGTGCTTTAGTCCGTTTTATAGGCACTGTAGATATGTTTTTCAAATTATTTTCTAGATAATCCATTTTTAATTTACCATATCAATGAATTTTGCAAAATTAATTTGAAAATTGATAATAAACATTCAATTGTACTCTTTGAATATTTTTATATATTTAACAATCCTCACAGATTTCGCAATCGTGTAATATTTGTAATTGCAATACTCTTGTACTCTAAATTTTATATCGAGAATCGTTATTTGTAGGATTTTGCAACTCATTTTATCACCCGTCCCTTTTGGAATTAATTTAACAGAATTACAACGTACAAGATAAGAACACAGAAAAGTAGACGTACGTAATAATTGTGTGAAGAGAAAAACGTTTTATGAGCGTTGTCGTAAAATAAAGAAAATTATGAAACATATCCGCGAACATTGCATACTAAATTGTTTCATACAACGAACGAGATGACATCATATCTTTATGGAAATATATATATACACTGAGCAAATTAATTTGTTTCATGTGACGATAGAAATGGCGACATCGTTAACTATAATTAATTTGACTGCGAAAGTGTTTTTGATTAGCTATGACCAAATAAATGAATTTAAATATATTAGGTTGGGCACATTTAATGTTCATGAATATTTTATAACATGTATTGTAACATTTTTCATTATAAAAAAATCTAAAATTAGTCATGGTAAACACGATTCTATATTTAAAATATTTCTATTCAAATATTCATAAAATTAGATAAATATCTCAATTTATAAAATGTTATATTAAGTTTTAGATACATCAGATGCGTCCAATTGTGTATAATAGTTTAATTTAGTCATAAAATATAACTTTGTCGTTTTTTTTTTTATTATATTGAATGACGAGCCCAGCAGGTCGCTCGCCTGATGGTAAGGGCCACGCCTGCTCATAAACAGAAGCAACGCCACACAGAACTTTAAATAAAAAATTAAATAATAAATAAATAAATATTAATAAAAATTAAATATTAATTTAAATTTCGTTAGAAGGCGCAGAGAGACTTGCATTCAACGTTGCTTAATATTAAATTCTAGCTTCAAAGCTCTATTATTATTATAGATACATACAGTCTAGTCGTCGGCGATGATTGTATGCCCAATTTTTAAGTACACGTACTTTTTATAGTGAAACTGTTTACTCATGCTGTCGTAAAAAGTAAAAGTTAATAAAAACTCGAGAGTTTTGTCCGAAGGATTTCGTGATAATTTCATAGAAATATATGGATCGTATACAGACTCGATATCTCCTGTATCCTAGTTCACAAGGTAATTTTGCTCTATTTACACATTCAACTCCTTCTTCTGCCATCTGTCCTTATCCCACTCGCAGTGGGGTCGATGCAACATGCTTTTAACACATATTACAGAAAGATTTGGCTTGAAGTTCTTACGACCGGCCGCCTACCTGACGTCAACCCTTCTGGGGAGAATTACACATTCAACAATTTTGAAAGATCCTTTCGAGCCATAATAGTAGGAGCTAACAGCAAAGTCTCAATTAAAAAAACGGATTCGAATTCGTAAATTTTGTCATAACGAAAAATCTTCATTTAAAATATAAATTAAAACCCTTTCAAAATAAATACATTTTCTAACAGACGCTTATTAACGTAAAATATTTTTTGGGTTTCCAACATTTTAATTTATTCCTTTGGAAAGTCGGTATTTACTCAAACACTCGACGATCTTGGTTCGTTGGTTTCCAAGCGAAATGTAATGCGATGATAAATCAGCCGCGAAAATATATTACGCGGCAATCTCCGTAATGAGCAATAATTTAGTTTTTATACGAAATGCGCTCCCGCACATGATTTAATGACTTTTGTAAATGTAGGAAACGTTTAGTGTTCGAATTTCAATATTTATTCCTTATTTTAAGCTCAAAGCGCGGTGGTACGGACTCTCGAGACGAAAGTCGCAGATTCGAAACCAGCCCAAAGTGCATACACCTCTAACTTTACTAAGTGATGTGTATATTCATTGTTAATTATCGCTTGCTTTAACGGTAAAGAAAAAATCGTGTGGAAACCTGCATACCAGAGAAGTTCAACATAAGAATTTCGACGGTATGTGAAATCTACCAACCCGCATTAGGTCAGCGTGGTGAATTAAGGCCTAAACCCTCTCATTCAGTAGAGGTGAACCGTGTCCAGCAGTAGGACATGTATAATATAGGCCTAGTATTATTATTATATTTCCGAAATGCCAATTACTAAGTGGTAGGTCCCTCGTATACCGTCTGTGTTGGCACCATGCACCGCTTTGTCTATTTCTGCCGCTAAGCAGCAGTGTGTAAGCGCTGTTGTGTTTTGGTTTGAAGGGCATTGAAGCCAGTGAAATTACTGGGCATTATGAGACTTAACAACCTGTGTCTTGGAGTGAAGAACGTAGTCCAATGCCAAACAGTATTTTGTAATTCAAAGTTCTGTGTGGTGTTGCTTCTGTTTAAAGGCAAGCGTAGCGCCTCGTTTCGTCATTCAGGCTTATACCTAATATAAAAAAAGTTTAAATGGATGGAACATCAAAAACAGAAGACGAGTTTTTACATATTACTAGTCGTACGTATTTGAAACTAGAGAATTCCCATACTTAAGTAATACAATTTTAATGTAACTGCATTTATTGGTCTAAACTGCCGACGCAGTCTGAATAAGTTTTGTAATAAATCTTATCCAGTACGACCTGTGCACGTCTCGACGTGGAATAGTTTAACGGAGCTTGAAAATAGTCGCCTAAATCGATCTTTACACGTACAGACATTTGAGACTAACAGGATATCGAATTTAGTGTGATAACAACTTTATGTTAAGAGAGTCTCGTTGAAGCTAAAATTAAGTGGCCGAGATACAATTCTGTCTACAGCATAAACGGGCTGGGTCGACGAAACAAACGAGATCACCAGTTTCGCCGGAATGCGTGTTTGAAACAATGATCGAGTGACTGTGTAATCGAATAAAAAGAGTGAAGTATCGATTCCAAATATTCGTGTATGTCAAAAAGGCCAACGATGGTTGCGTCGGTAGTGCAGCATCACGGGGCTTCAACCCCCCAGCCCGCCAGCCCGGGCCGCCACACAGCGAGCGGGTCACAGGTCACGTGCACACCGGACCGCCTACCCTGACGGCATTCCTTCATGCGTGCCGCATACAATCCGGCCCCGGTGAAGAGCGGTCACACCACAGTCCCACGTCCACACTCCATCGCGACTTCCCCGGGGTGTTACTACTGTCTCACAGATAAACCCTTATTGACATCATGATCACTGTCTCTTTTATATTATTGTATTCTTTTTAAAGTCCTGCATTTTATGTTTCATGTATCGATGAATATAAATTAGATAATACGTATTAATACACGACGTGTTTAAAATGTTAAAGTGCGTCTAAATTTGTAACTTTTTGACACACAGAGACTGCATTACCGTGTCAGATACGCGTAACAAACGAGTATGGGGTGATGTCAATTGTTACGACCTAATGTGATGAAGCTATTCGCTCTGACATCTCGTTGAAACGAATGAACAATTTTGTCATGTCACAACTCCCGTTCACTGTTAACGTTGCGAGTACGTTAGAAAGCCACTAATTAGTGCGTCGATGTAGCACAAATGTGGACGCT
The DNA here is from genome assembly GCA_905332985.1 of Mimas tiliae. Classification (NCBI taxonomy): domain Eukaryota; kingdom Metazoa; phylum Arthropoda; class Insecta; order Lepidoptera; family Sphingidae; genus Mimas; species Mimas tiliae. The sequence goes on along the minus strand of HG995256.1, from coordinate 7,958,986 downwards.
CTTTTATGAAGGATAATATTTAACATCCCTTTACATACGCAAGTGTACTTGAGAATAATTAATAATACTTGTACATCTTATTTCCTTAGGGGTCTAGAAGCCAAGCGTGAGTGAAGAGCTTCATAATTAGCTGACGTCATGGCAATATCAGATACTTGCGGTAAATGTTGTTTGTTTAGGCGTATTATTATATTAAACAATTGGTATTGAAACCCCCTTTTGGTCATAGTTGGGATGATTAGATACAGCTGCGTAAAATTAATGGAAATCAAATTTAAAAAAAAATGTGAATTACTAAATGAAGATTGCCGAAGCGCATAACTTTATTCGTAGTTTTTTATAGAAGAGGCCGGCAAACGAGCAAGTGGGGCACCCTGATGGTAAGTTAGCTCCACTGCCCATGAACATCCAGAATACCTGAGGAATGCGTTGCCGATCTTAAAGGAAATTGATAATTAAGGAATTAAAAAGGGGAGGGGGATTTGGGACTCCGGATATCTCACTCACCGTACGAAATGCAACAGCAAGCTGCTATTTTCCGGTTTTCCGTGAGACAAATCTGGCCCATTCATGCCATACACAAAACTGTCTACAGCGTGGCTCTACCACATGAGCTGTTATTCAAATAAATATCACATTTATTTTCACTGTTACACGTTTTATTGAAAAATACTCAACACATTTATTACTTTTATGCTCCGAAGAAATTACAAGTAAGAATTTCTTTCAGACAAATGCTTAGTGAAAGGAGTGGATGGGTGTTGACTCATAATGTTGGCGGTTTAACATAAAGAAAATAAAAAACCAAACCTAAGTGTAATCCTAAGTGCCCTTTTAGCTTCACGATACCTATTTTACTTTTTCACACTTACGATGACGCAATAAATAAAAGAGAACTAAAGAAAACAAAAAGATTTACTTAAAAAACTATTTTGTCGGTTTTTTGTTTTGATTAAGTATACAGGGTTTACATAAATAACATGTGCTTTTATTTGGAACGTGTTGTAATAAAATAAAAAATGATCCAACCCATAACTTACCCTTTTGTCTAACATTGTTCGTATTTTTGAATGCGCGGAAACTAAGCTGACAGAACATTTTAGCAAGAAATGTTTGTATCATGTATAAAATGTTCTAAATCTAATGCATAATATAGGTTCTTTTTAAGTTTCAATGGTTCTTTAAATGCCCAATAAAGGGATACGTTATACATAAATAACTATATTAAGTATTATATTATTTCTCTCCGCTTTGATGTTTATTTTAAACACCTACTTTGTTATATCTCTGACAAAGTAACTCCGAGTTGACTAGTGAACAAGGTCTTCGGCAAAGCCCGTCTTAAAATATTTTAAGCGTAAAATATTACATAAATAAATACATATAAGTACCATAATACGATTTAAATGATGTGCTTCGACAATCTTGTAAATATTGGGAAACATGAAGAACATTATGTATAGTAAGTACTTCTTGCTTTCTTTCTGCCTGGCGTTATCCCGGGTTAATGCCAAGGTCCGCCTATCTATTATGATTTGACGGTGGATTCGGTATTATGTGAGGTGACCCGCCGTCTGACCTGCACAACCCGGCACGGGACCCCAGTTTCACCATTGCGTTGTCCGTAAATCAGCAGAGTGTACCACGTGTTAGGTTGGTTTTTGGCCTTTGGTAGCTCATTTACACTCCCGTAACAATACTTAGTTACACATTAAAATTCCGTTTCGATACTATCAATACGTGAGACAATGAACTACGTGAGTCGGAAACTGTGATTCTTATTAGCGTACAATAATCAAACTTTACCGATGTCTGAAAATATTCGCAAGTTTTCTGCTGGTCTGTTTTCTTCAAGCCTTCGAGAAAATGTTACCTTAAAGTATTTTCCCGGTATAGGTAAGTTTAAGACAAAGTTCAGAGACCAATTAAAATGTTCTGTCGTGTTATGCGAACGAGTTGAAGATTTTTTATAAGTTATTGAGTTGTAGTGGAAATGAAAATTACTTATAACTTATAACGGTACTACTCGATCAAAACAATAAGCGCATTTGATGTTATGTTTTTTTTATTAACCTGAATGACGAAACGAGCAGGTCGCGCGCCTGGTGGTAATCGTAGTAATGTGTCAGATCACTAAATCTAGTACCAAGCATTAACATTTATAAATTGTGGTTATTTAATTACTTACTTAATGTTGTAATGTTTTAGTTGACTTCTGCAATGCGTAACTACTTATTGATTTGTTGCAAATTGACAATGCTAGTAATAGGTCCATTGCAGTGTATAATTTATTTATTTTTGCAACAACGTCACTGGGCGAAGTGGAAGCTATGACCCTGGCCGTCATGCAGAAAGATTTACACAATTACATGCTAAGCATGGCTACTGGTATGAAAATCACTATTTCATTCTAGCTGTCCCGCGCGGTTTTATCTGTGCATGCTCCACTCATGTATTTCATACAAAGTTCAACCCCCCCCCCATTTTCCCCTTAAAATGTATTTTAAATTTTCATACAAATAAAATAAATACACCCAACAGTCACACACATAGTCCTGACCCCACACTAGGTAAACCTGTATCGCAGGTATCAGGAACTACGAGGGACTTGCGGTCCCACAACACCCAGACCACAAAGTTTGACATATACATTATACATTGCTTAAATTTACATACACCTTTCTGTAACACGTTGTATATAGATTTGGGACTCATAGTGTGTTTCAGTCTCTATCAGATTAGGTGGTTTCAAGAGCTAGAATCATAGATTGCCAGCTTAAATAGTAGTACAAGTTTCAACAAACTCAATACAATGCAATAACACAAATGCCATTATGCACTAAGAACAAATGATAACTCCTCGCAGAAGTTTCTAGTTGTATTAAATGGAATACGATTAGGTATTCAGGAATGTTTTATCAGTTCTAGCTAATTTGGCCGCTGCTTAAATGCTCGAGAAGTTTGCAGAGAACCGGTGTTCCCCCTGTTTTGTTACTGGCGCAACTTATGTATATTTAATATCTTTTATACCAGGCCGCCTTTTGTTGAGAATTAGCCTTTGAATAAATAAGCTTTAAATTCTTTAATACATTCTGTAAAGATGGTTGTAAAGAACCCTGTTGCCGTAAATATCGTTAATTTATTTTCTAATAGCGATACGTAATATCGCTATCAGAAATCCCACTCGTAAAAAGGGGGAAGAGGTGGTGGTTGAACTATGTAGTCTTTTTATTAGCTTGAATGATGAATTGAGGAGGTCGCTCGCCTGATGGTAAGCGCCATGCCTGCCTATACGAAAAACCTCAATTTAAAAGAAGATCCTCGCATTGTACAAACACATACCTATTATTATAAACTGATAATGTAATGTAAAGTATTGGAGTGTTGTGAGTTTTGTGTGGAGTGTCGACTGTCGTATGACGCGCGTGGTAGACGCAATAAAAGGAAATCAAACCTATTCTACGTTTTATTGGTCATAAATTTATTTTATTGCTGAGCCGAAGGCGATTCTCCCTTATACCGAAACATTACATGTCCTATCTAACACTGTAAGTACATGTTTTCAAAAACAGAAAAGATGATATTTTCAACGAACTTTAAAAAGTAAGGAGTTCTGGATTCATCTGTTTTACTCGCGGTCCCGCCCGCGTGAACGTCATTCTCCGGAACAAGCTCTTTTAGGTGGGATATCCCGATGGATATCCCACCTAAAAATTCCTAGGAACTCCTCAGCCTCAACGGATAAAAGATAAACGCATCGCGATTAAGGTTTTGATGTCTTTAACTTATAGTTATATATACTGCCTCGTTAGCGCAGTTGTAAAGCGTATGCGGTACTACTGCTGTGCTGAGGTCTCGGGTCTCCGGTCGGGTAAAAGTTATGGGTTTTCTATCACGAAATGCTTAATCAGCCCGAAGTCTGGAATTGCGTCTGATATGGCGATAGGCTCGCCCCTTAACACGGAAATAAGCTTGACATCATGTGGGTGTATTGGATACAGCTCTGCCTACCCCTTCGGGGATTACAGGCGTGAGTGCGTATGTATGTATGTATGCGTATGAATATTGCATATCATTTAAACTTGTAAAGTCGTAAATCATTATGTTTACGCATAAATAGCAAATTGTAAAAGCAAAATACAAATAATTTCTGCATAAGCGTTGATTTATTGTACGTAAAGGTTCGTAATGCTTTAATTTTATAAAATTGATTTATACATTTTGCAAAAATAGCACCGTAGGCTAAAATATCATTTACGTTTTCCCCGCTACCGCCCTACCTCGAGGGTAGGCAGGACGGTTATTTTGGGTTCACCGGTCTGACGCCTCAATGTTGAATCGCCCGGGAGAGATGGAAATATCATTCAAAGTTCGGTGTGGTGTGCTTCTGTTTATGGGCAGGCGGGGCGCTTAATATCTGGCGAGGGAACTGCCCGTTTCTTCATTCGAGCACATAATTTGTTCCAAATAAAACAAACAAACAAATAAAAAAAAAAACAATCAATTATCTTACCCCTACCAATAAGGGATCAGATCTTGAGGATCTTTTGGCCGGACACAATTACTAATGCTGAGCTGTGGAGACTGTGCCGAGAGATCCCTATAGAACTACAGATACGACGCCGCAAGTGGAACTGGATCGGACACACCTTGCGCAGACACCGTGACCACATTCCCAAACAAGCTCTGGATTGGAACCCACAGGGAAAGCGTAAGCGTGGACGACCGAAAAACACCTGGCGGCGTTCAGTTGTATCGGAGGCGCAGGGAATTGGTCTAACCTGGAGTGAAGTAAAGCATGCAGCCAGCGACAGAACGCGATGGAGAAACACTGTGTCTGCCCTCTGCCCCGATCGGGGGACATAGGAATACAATGATGATGACCAATAAGGGAATCGTAAACTAGTATAAATTAAATTGCACATTGTATTCACATGTGGCTCGTAAGCGGATTAGGGTATGCATATTTAGGGACGGAATGAAATTAAATATACATCAGTCCTCGCAGAGTACTCCAAAGTCAACCGACGATGTGTTTTGTTAAACTGTAGACACGAGCCTGTTCCGTGTAAATAACGTGAGAGTTCACAACTTGCTTTCAATTATAGATGGGATCGTAACTGCAAATGTTCTGTTGTTCATTTCTGGAAACGTATATTTTTCACCCTCTACAAAATGGAGGGGTGTTATACGTATCATTCTTTTGTTTAACTGTCTCTCTGTGATCGTAGCTCTTAAACTAATGGACCGATTTGAATTGATTTGATTTTGTTTTAAAGGTTGTTTAAGATGATGCTTCTTGAAGAATTAAAATGTCTGCAATATATTAATGTTAGCATTATATTATATTGCAGACCTTATTACAATCTACAAGAGCAGTTCGACTGCCTGCCTCGGTGGTACAGTTGTAATGCGTACGCGTTACGACTGAGGCTGACGCTGAGGTCTCGGGTTCGATCCTCGAGTCGGGTAAAAGTGATATTAGGTTTTTCTATTACGAAATGCTTAGTATCAGTCCGGAGTCTGGAATTTTGCCCAATATGGCGATAGGCTCGCCCCCTATCAAATCATAGGACGGAGATATGCTCGGCGAAATGTGGGTATACTGGTTACACCTCTGCCTACCCCTTCGGGGAATATAGACGTGAGTGCGTATGTACAAGAGCAGTTTTCGAACATACTACTAGTGTACTATTCGGCCATACTATAGATGTACCAGTTTTAGACCTTAACCATAGTTCAAAACATTGCTCTTTAGGATGCGCGGTTGTGTGATGTCAGAATATTAAAGCTGACCTATAACCTTTAAACCCTTTGTCTTGAATTTAGTTGGAGATTATCTGCCCACCTTTAAGCCCCATTTAAAGGGAAAGTTTACGTACGACACGTTTGGTTTAGTACGACATAGACGAGAATGTATCGGAATACCATCATATAACAGCCTGCTGTATAACGCGACCACACAAACAAGAGTTTTCTAATGGTCGACTCTATTGGATTGCACTTCACTTATCATTAGATATAGCGTAGTCACTATGCCGACTCAAAATTAAAAAAAATCCCGTGTGTCATGCAGTAAACTCGCTCTATTTAAATACGGATTAAGGGTAGACAAATTATATATATAACGTGCTACAAAAAGGTGTGGTCATATTTAAGCAACGTACAGTGTAGGATATAAGTATTTCATCCTCTGTAGTACCAAATCCGATTGTATTGCTAGGACATTAAAACATAGTGTTCTTTTATCGACTGAGTATTGTGTCTATATTCGACTTGCAACGTTGGCCAACACTAAATGACAAATAACCGAGGTTTTGTCTCACTACAACATTGTTATTCTCGCTCACGCACGATGTGATCAATCTTATCTATCGTAATAAACGAATTATTAAAATTAGCGTGAAATTTTGGGATATATAGATTTTGATAAGATTCTGTATATAAACACTCATTTTCAGGTAATGTAACGACCGTTAAATCTGACCACACCTTTCTGTAACACATTGTATTAGTAAGGACTGTATCAATGAGATACTTCGTCTCCATACATACACCATATTGTGTAAAATATACATGTAAACAATAACAACGGCTGTGGTTATACCGATGTTGAAAGAACACATGCTTCCTATTGTCTGGATTAGTGAATAGGAGTAGACATGAAAGCTTACAATAATAAATCAAACCTAATGATTTTATGATAGATTTTCCTGGATTTTAACGTTCAAAAGTCTTCGTAGCGTAAGAGGCGCGTAGCCAATTGTGAAACGATATGCCCTCGTAGTTTCTAGTACTCACGATTAACCTACTGTGAACTCAGGATTATGTGTGTGACTGGTGGGTTTATTTATTATTATATTAGGTAAGTATTTTTGTACCTTTTTGTTTTTGTGCTCGATCAGTTGACGATAATTTAATAAAGGAGCGTATAGATAAACGAAAAACAATATGGCATGAGTATGCCAAAACATGGTTAACGTTTGCATAATTTATGCGCATATGAAGTATGGAAATGTTGTTCTTATATGGTTTACGTTAAGATTTAAAAAGTACAATTTCGTACGATTTTCTATATGGTTATCCAATAAAGCAGACCGTACACAAGAATATGCGAATATGTGGAGTGAAATCCATAATATGTGGATATGAAAAGTCTTTTCCTACTCTATGTTGGAGCTCAGTTCAGTTAATATAACATAGAATTTGTGCCAGCGTGTATTATAAAATATCAGGGGCTACAAAAATATAGATTGAGATAGTAAAAAAGAAATACTGCAGTAGTAATAAACACCAAACACATAATAAATTAATGAATGTTATTTGTTAATAGCAATCTTACGAGTAGAACTGAGTATTTTGTCTAATTCTGGATCTCGCGGAATGGTTTGACATCATAAAACGGTGCCAAGTGTCTCATTACTAAGCATATTAAAGACCTCGTGATGTGAAAATTTCTGAGTAGGAAAACCGAGTTAAGTGACCCTTGCAAATACTGGCAAAAAACAACATTTAATTGTTGAATTAACAATTAGTTTAATGGAATAAATCCGTGTTCCTGTAGTAAATTTTCTGCTCCATCGCAGACCCTGATCACCATCTATAAGACCAGTACTCATTGGAAACGTATTACTTAAGTCCAAACACGATAATAAATATCTGATATTAATTACCGAGGATTTTTTAAGCTGCACAGGACTTGATTTCACATCGGCTCAAGGTTACCAAGCTAAGAACACTCAACTAAATTAATTTTCAGATTAAACAATCCCACAGACAGAGGGGCCAAATTTATAACACTCTTATTTCTGTGGTGATATAAAATGCATATTGTATACATACAGTATGTATACCGGGTATTGTTAGGTTTCATTGTGAAAAGACGGGTTTGTTGGAAATACCTGTTGATCACAGCGCTTTGGAACTTTCTGTTTCGCATCCATTGTGCACATTTACGTTTGCAATGGTAATAAAATAGCTATTTTTTCATGAATTATTTTGACATACATAGAACCAAACATATTTTTGAATGTAGCCGAAAATACGTGAGTCGTGAGGTAGTAACCATAAATAATTACTTTAGGTGATATCTTCAAGAGACTTCACTGGCTTCAATTTCCTTCAATCTGGAATATAACAGTGCTTATTAGTTGCAAAAATAACCCAGTAGTGATACCTACTTATACGGCCTTTTTCATACAAGGGAACCTAGTGAATTTCCTAATAGATTCGAATATACTACAAAACAAAGTACTTTACCCTTCTTCATTCACAATCTAACGTCAAAAATTGTGTGTTTGTTTTTATTCTTGTAAAACACGATGATTTTTTTATGAAATACAAAGTAAGCAGGGTTGAAAAAGGTAATTAATATTGAACCCTGAAGCTATCATGTGGCCAGCGAACAGAGGTCACACCTCAAATTGAAGAAAAATACTATTTTTGAACTCTGGGTGTGGCGAAATGAATGAATTATAGTGACGCAAAAGTTACAGCCATAAGAAGAAAATTTGAAGCAAAATGTGTTAGGAGTAGATTTTTTAAAGTAATTTAGTTTTTCATGAAAAAAACCCAAATTATCTCTCAATAATAAGCTATGGCGTCGAGACTCTGTATTTTGAGTGATAACATTTTTTTTTGTAGTTTGTTAGATATCATTTAACTATAATAGAGCCGATATTATATTTATCTATGTTTTAATTGACATACCTAAGAAAAACCTCTCAACATTTTCACCGTAAATTCGCAGATGCTATGCAATTATGAACCTTACTGTATCGTATCGATTTAAAAGTTCGAACGAGTCGTAGGTTTGAATGTTTTTTCAATACTAATTTGACAATATTTTACAGTAATCACCACGAAGTAAGTCCTTCGCCATCTTTGTTTCAGCACGATTTTCTCAGTAAATTATGAATGGATTTCATTCTAGATTTGACTAATAGATTGAACTGTATAACTGGGATACTTTGTATAAATTTCTTTACATACGCACTCACGCCTGTATTCCCCGAAGGGGTAGGCAGAGGTGTAACCAGTACACCCACATTTCGCTGAGCGTATCTCCGTCCCATGATGTGATAGGGGGCGAGCCTATCGCCATACCGGGAACAAATTCCAGACTCCGGGCTGATACTGAGCTTTTCGGATTAGAAAAACCCAATATCACTTTTACCCGACCCGGGGATCGAACCCGAGACCTCAGCGTCAAGCCTCAGTCGTAGCGCTTACGCATTACAACTGCGCTACCGAGGCAGTCAGAATAAATAGAAGAAGGAGAAGTCAGTATAAATTTCTTTATACTTCATATAATTTGTTTCAGGTTTGGGTGTTGTGATATAGAAAGTCTCTCGTAGTTCCTGAGACTCACGATACAAGACTTGTATCTTAATTTGTGATCAGGACTATGAGTAGGATTTATTTATTTATTTAGTCTCGTCTTCTTCTCTTACTTATCTTCTTCTTCCACCTACCCTTATCCTACTGGCAGTGGGGTCAACGCAATATACTTTTAAGAATGTGTCAGAATGATTTAGCTTGTAGTTTTACGACCGGCCGCCTGCCTGAAGTCAATCCCTCTGGGGAGATTTATTTTATAATTATTATTATACATGGCAGTGGAGATCACTTACCATCAGGTGACCCCACTTGCTCGTTTGCCGGCCTATGCTATAAAAAATACCTATTATATCTTTTTTTCATTAGAAGGTATATTTTCCCTCATGCAAAATTCTCCAATAAATAGAAAAGTATACGATCAAAAGTGAATATTTCTGCTGTTGACTTCTTATTGTGTGAACGGATGAATGATTCTAGAACTTTCTGACATAAATAAACAAATAACCGGTCAAGTGTGAATCGAACTCGTGCACCGAGGGTTCCGTAATATCCCCCTTGAATTTTTCTTTCTGTGTTTTCTGTTCTTCTCTGAAAAATTCAGATACCTACTATGGTTGAGAAGATAGACCTCTATAAAGGTAGGAGTGCGTAGGTTCTGTAATAGCGTCCGTTTTACATTTTGTGTACAAAACGCTAAAAAAATATTTAAATAATCATGAAACCATCGTTCCGTTGAATAGATTTATTGGTAAATTCGTTACCGGCTATTCATAAAGCAACACCGCTCAAAATTATCGGAAATGTTAACAATTCGGAGACTCAATAAAAACGCATCCGATTGTTTGGGATGTTATGGCGAGGCTCAAACAATACTGCCACGTCGCTAGATAGAATAAAAAATCTGTTGAATATTCATCCGGGAATTGTTTCGGACGTAGTTTTGAACAATTCATAACCCTACATTTTGAGTCGGGTCGTCATGAATAAATCTCTGTTTTAATATTTATGCTTAGTTTTCCACGTGTTTGTCATTTTTATTTGGTATGGTTATTGGTATGTCATTTTAATCTGGATGATGTTTGGGATTTATGAAAATATAAACACTGTTATGAACAGCAGTCGCGATTCCCATAGGATATAAGATAAACGTTATGAAATGAAATGAAATTAGAAAAACATCTGTGACTCTTCTTTTATCTGCCCTTTTCCCACAAGCAGTGGGGTCGGCGTAACATGCATGTTAACACATGTTACAGAAAGATTTGGCTTGTAGTTTTTACCACCGGCCACCTGCCTAACGTCAACCACTCTGGGGAGAAAACATCCCGATCCGAAACGTATTTGTGGATCAGACAAACATTTTGTCTTGGTGCAGGAATCGAACCAGCCGTCCTCTTGCTTCACAGCCGGTTACCCGCCCACTGTGCCACTGAAACTGTCAAGACCTATCTCGATTAAATTAGTTTTAAAAACCTCATTCAAATCGGTGCATTTGTTGAGGCGCTGCGATGCTACAGACAGATAGACAGACAAACAAAGAGATTTTGGTTATAACACCGTTCTTTTTTTTGAGAACAATAACTAACTGTGTAACTACACCCACATTTCGCCGACCTTATTTCCGTACCATAATATGATAGAGGGTGAACCTATCGTCATATTGGGCACAATCCCAGACTCCGGGCTGATACCTATGTGATAGAAAAACTCAATATCACTTTTACCCGACCCGGGGATCGAATCCGAGACCTCAGCACAGCAGTCGTACCGCGTACGAATTACAACAGCGCCATCGAAATTTATTCATTAGTTTTGATAAAATCGCGCACAAATTTACATAAAATAATACAATACCGAATACAAAACCACATTTTTGAAATCAGTAAAAAATCTTTGTTTTCTAATAAAAAGGCACTATGTATTTTTTTTACAAATTAAAAAGAATAAATATTAACTATTTCAGCTGTGTGATGGAAATAGGTCTTTTTGCACGGGCACACAGAGATCAAATTGTCAAGGTCGTTGGTATGGATACAAACCTTTATTCCGAATAGGATGTAGTGTCGGAATTAATCGTCTGTAACACTTGAATCTGGACCTCTGAATAGCGCCATTTAATTGAAGATTAAGGAGTAATCACGCATGTATCCTGTACTTTATTTAATTACAAGTTAATTGGATAATGTTGTTTGTTAATTAATGTTGCTCATTTACGAGATGAACAGAGATTGGATTAATTAAGACTTTATCTGTGTATAATATTTTGATAGGTAAAAACATAGATGCTCATTATTGTATTTGTTAGATCATTAGAGATATATTTATGATAAGATTTTTTTTGATTCTCTCCTTCCGAACAGTAAGGAAACGTGTTTTGGCCGAAGAAAACGGCACTTTATAAAATATATCAGTCATATGACCGACGAAAAAAGAGAGAGACAAAAAAAGGAGAGACGAGAGGTTCCCTATTGGACGTTATTTTTTATTTAAACACGCATAACTTTTCACAAAGAGATCCGATTTTGACGATTCTTTCACTAAAAATAAAAAAAAATAAAAAGCCCTTTTTACAAAAATAAAACGTACATATGTTCAGTCGGTATTTTCTAATGAAAAATGGACCACACAATTTTTGTTTTTGGAGTCCGGTTTATCTCTTTTTAAGTTTTTAATACTAAACAAAATTTACAGGGCCTTCCTTAATCAGTACGTAATCGTACCGTGACATTATTGTTGTTTGTAAAAAGAAAAAAGTTTTCGTCGAGCATTTTAATTATCATCACTCACTATTCGCGAAAGCATCTCGATTTTTTCCATCTCGTGTCATACGGTACTTGATCGATGGGTCTGTATTAATAAGTAAAAAAACACCATTGCGTTCGTAATACGTCTTTGTTATTTGACACTTTTTGTAGGATGTTTCTGAACTCTATAATAGGGTGAAATCTTCGGGTAAAACTGACTGGCATCGAAATAAAATTGTAAATAATAAGTACCCAGTTTTTTAACATTTCAGCGTATACAGTTTGCTTTAGCGTTGTTGTTGTTGCTGCTATGAGTCTTTCTACCTAAATGGGTGGAATTTTTTGAATATTTAATCTTTTTCTCAGAAAAATAAAAATCCTCTAAGTTTAACACTTCAAAACCCAAATCGCGGTGCGTTGGTTGTTTCATTGAGGAGTTTTCAAATTTTCCCTAGTACTTCGTAGTTCAACCTCAAACAAAATCTCTACTCTAAATAACTGGCGCTGCCGCCGCTGCCAAAAGCTTGTCACGCTATCTCCTCCCAAACCGCTGGGGGTATGGGGTCGAGACCGATACCAATCGATGCAGAATAATGTGGGGAAGAAAGTAAGATATGTTTTATATTCGTCGGACTTTAAGTTTTTTTTTATTTTATGTTTTGTGGAAAAACATGGGCAAAGCCCCTAGTACAAGTATATATAAATAAATAAAAATAAAATACAAGTAACAGTCACACACATAGTCCTGACCCCACACTAGGTTAACCTGTATCATGGGTATCAGGAACTACGAGGGATTTGCGTTCGCACAACACCCAGACCCGAGACCAATATTTGTGTGATCCACAAACATTGGTCTCGGGTGCGCTCTCTGAATAAACCTTATGTGACACAAAAATAGTCATTCAAACCGATCCACATTTGGTGGAGATATTTTAAAATACATATAAAAGTAAAAATACAAATGTATTGTAAAATAAATAAGTGTAAATGTTATCATAGTCATATCCAGGCCGGGTCAGATTCAGGATGGTCTAAATACTCTTTCCCTTCCCAAACCCTTAATTATTCCTTTAAGGTCGGCAACGCGTCCATACTTCTTCAGGTATTGTGGATGTTCATGGGTGGTGGAGATTTACCATCAGGTGACCCACTTGCTCGTTTGCTGGTCTATGCTATAAAAACATAAAAAGATATCCCTTTAAGGTCGCCAACGCGTCCATACTTCTTCAGGTATTGTGGGTGTTTAGGGCTGGAGTGCCTACAAGCATTCGCCCGAAAGTCCGGTGTCGCTGACTAAAGCCGACTGACGGTCAGGCTATCAGCAAGCGTCCATCAGATCATTTACCACTTGCTCGATTGCCATCCTGTGCTATTAGAAAAGTCACCGGGTTGCGAGCAAATAATATTTCTTATACATTTATCCCGCTTTTTAGAGATTTGGACGAGTGAATATGTTTTTCAAGCCATGATACAAATAGGAAGCCTAAATACATTAGTCTTCGTAACTCAGTGGCCTTACTCAAGTCTAGACAGGCATTCTGTAATGTCATTTAGAAGTTGAATATCCCCGAAAAGGAATGTAATATAGGTAGATAAGTACAATGCCATCCAAATTAAAGTAGGAAAGTTAACCTCGACCTGTCGACTGTTACTTGAAAGGTTGGTACGGTTTTTAAACGCCTCAATAAAAACAAAAGGTTCTCAATACCTACACTTTAAAATTATTACTATTAGTCCATCTATACATAGTATAAAATAAAGTCGCTTTCAATGTCTTGTCTGTTTATTCGCTAAATCCTCCTAAACCACGCAACGGATTTTGACGCGGTATTTTCTACAATTTAAACAATTTCTTTCGGAAGATTTATATGTATATCGTTATGAGTCATGGGAGCAGGACAGTCATGCTTCATAATATTCTCGGAAAAAGACTTAAACGCGGGTGGAGCCGCGAGCAAAAGCTAGAAAACTATAATTATTGAAACAATATTATTGACTAATTATTTTTTAATTGTCAGCCTCCGTGGCGCAGTGGGAGAGTAGTCGACTGTGCAACGTGAGACCGCGGGTCCAATCCACGCACGGAGACAAATATTTGTCAGATCCACAAATATTTGTTTCGCGTCTGGGTATTGTAAGACCGTAAGTCTCTTGTAGTTCCTGATACCCACGACACAAGAAACGTATCTTACTGTGGGATCAGGGCTATGTGTGTGACTGTTGGGTGTTATTTATCTAGTATTTATTCACTGTTGAAAACTATCAAATCTTGTAGTAGAACGACGGGTATTGATAAACTAGCTATAAGTACACAGTATATGTTATTTTCTGTGGCGCTTACTGCTACCTGTGGTGCCATACAAACAGTATCAATAGAAAGTTATGACAAACAATAAAACTGCAATAAAATTGAAGTGATTCATGCGATATCGTACTTTTGTTACAACTTTGTTCTGTACACTTTACCGGTAAACAAATAAATATTATAAAGTGTTGTTACGAGTTTTTCTAGAAGGGAGAATATGTCACTTTTCGTATGTTTACCTTATTTATGTTCAGATAAATCAAGATTATGCGATGTATTATTTTTCTGTGAGACTGCCTCGGTGTCGCAGTTGTAATGCGTACGTGGTACGACTGTTGTGCTGAGGTCTCGGATTCCATCCCCTGGTCGGTTAAAGTGTTGGGTTTTTTTATCATGTAATGCTTAGTATCAACCCGAAGTCTGGAATTGTGCCCGATATAGCGATACGCTCGCCCCCAATCACATCATAGGATGGAAATATTTTTATGAAAATATGTTTGAAGAAGACTGCCTCGGTGGCGCAGTTGTAATGCATACGTGTTACGACTGAGGCCGACGCTGAGGTCTCGGGTTCGATCCCCGGGTCGGGTAAAGTGGTATTGGGTTTTTCTATTACGAAATGCTCAGTATCAGCCCGGAGTCTGGAATTTGTGCCCGGTATGGCGATAGGCTCACCCCCTATCACATAAGGGACGGAGATACGCTTGGTGAAATGTGGGTGTACTGGTTACACCTCTGCCTACCCCTTCGGGGATTACAGGCGTGAGTGCGTATGTATGTATGTATGTTTGAAGATCCGTACAGCGCTCCTATACTAATACAATCTGTATTGAAAACCTGTCGACATCCATATATGTATGGAAGTTTTTTCTCGAATACAAACGACATGACAAGTATCGAAAGAATTCGCACCAGGCACGCAGTTTTTAAAAACTTGACTTCCGACCACTGGACAATACGAATGTATGTATTATGCATACATATATTTAATCACATATAATAGGAAGTTATTAGGTCGTAGATCTCTCGCTTGCGACACCCAAATCATTCTGTAACTCGTGTAAAAATAATGTAGCGCCGACCCCGCAGCGAGTGGAATAAGGGTAGGTGGAAGAAAAGGGTCAGTAGTGCTGTTAGTTTTACTACATCATAGGTCTCCTGTCTACAAGAGTCCATCTTGGACTTGAGCAGGTGCCACTGCTTTGTATAATTTTGCCGCCAAGTAACAGTGTGCGAGGACTGCTGTGTTTCAGTTTGGAAGATAAAAAAGTTCTGAATAGTGTTACTTTATTATAGTAGTTTATATGCGCTTAGCATCACGCGAGTGACCTGCTCGTCTCGTCATTCAAAACTCCGTCTCTATACCCCAATAGGGTCATTTTGGTACATTGGAATGCATAAAAAAAGTCAGGAGATATAAATGTTTCAAACGTAGCGATGAAATTATGGTTAATAAATGTATAATGCCTTTTTAGTTTTAGGTACTAAAGCATTATAAATAATATAAATAAATTCCCCATTGAATATAATGAAAGTTAGCTAGCCATTTGTTAATTCGAGCGTTAACGAGTCTATTTAAAGTTATGTAGTTATTGTTTACAACTCCCTTGGCGGGATTTGTTGGTCAATGAACTTGGTGAAAATATAGTTTAATACAGTATATTTCTATTATATTTTTGGGATGTTTATGCGAAAATAAACACAAATATATATTATAAAACTATTAACTACTAAATGCATAGACTCTAATGTATATTGTATTGTCGTAGCATTTACGAATGTACAGTACTCTTTATTTTAAAAGGCTTTCTTTTACATGTTACATTTCGATATCTTATGTTTACGTGAATATTACACATTGAAATAAAAGTAGTTGAAGTTTGAAATATAACGAGAGACTGATTCTCCCGTGACCATGAAGGCTGAAAAGCTTTCGAAACGTCGGGACTAAAAAATCATCTATCAAATCTTGCCGGCAATGATAATGTCTAACGAAACCAAGATTAATAAGTTTAATAATAATTAATGAAACACATTGATGAAGAATGAAAACTGAAGATTAATTACGTATTACATTAAATTAGTGAATTTTCTTTCATTATGAACCTAAGTTGAAAGTAAAAAGACCATTAGTATTACTGGTAATATTAAATCTTACCAATATATAGTCCATTGTCATCAGTTTCAATAGTCGGTGCATACGAGTATTCAATCCAACCTCTGCATATATCCTTGGAGTTTCGAATGTTAGACCCATAGAACGTGGCTTTTAAACTTTAACGGCATCAAAGTCAAACTACAATTGAGAGCTCTAAGCCTGCACTTCCTAAACGATCGCATGAACCTAAGTTAATTAATCCTAGTTTCAATTAAACTGTACTGAAGCTAATTCAATCCACCGCCATTGCTTCGAGCATCGGTAGTTGTTTTACTTGGATTCTTGAACGAAAACAGAATGAGAGGGAATTTAATTGAAATTTTAATAATTTTAGGTACACCGATTGGTAAAATTGATGGTAATTTTTCGCGTGAAGGGGGTTTGTAATAAGAGATTAATATTAAGAGATATGAACTTTTACTTGCGTCTTCACCCTATAAAGGCCTTTTTTTATAGTATAGGCTGGAAAAATGAGCAAGTAGGTTACCTGATGGTAAGTGATCTCTACCGCCTATGTACACCCACAATACCAAAAAATTAATGGGCGCGTTGCCAACCTTAAAGGAAAGGGACAATTAAGGAATTGGGAAAGGAAGGGAATTTGGGCCTCCGGATATCTCACTCACCGTACGAAACGCAGCAGCAAGCTGCTACTTTACGTCGGTTTTCTGTGAGACAGTGGTAACGACCCGGACGAGCCGACCCATTCATGTTGTAGAAAAAACTGTCTACAGCTCGGCTTTACCACTCAAATATCTTTTTCTTTAATTTTTATAGTCTAATTTCTATTCATTTTTAAGACTTTATGTATGATAGTATTTGATTTCAACCGTCCATGAACGCCTATAATACTAGAAGAATAATGGACGTGTTGCTGGCCTCAAAGGAAAGGGATAATTATGGGATTAGGCAGGGGAGTGGTGATTTGGGCCTCCAGATATCTCACATACCGTATGAAACGCAACAGCAAGCGTTACGTCACGTCGGTTTTCTATGAGACCGTGGTGTGGAACGGTCGAGCTGGCTTATTCGTGTTGTAGACAAAACTGTCTACAGCGTAGCTCAATTATTATTATTTTTTTATTAGTAAAAACAGTTAACATTCATTTGTACAAGAGATGTAACATAAACTAATTTAAGTTTTTCTGTACATCACTTTGGCACCCGACATCGTTCAATATATTAATAACAAATAGATCCCCAAGAGGGTTGGTTATACATTATCTATTCCAATTCTAAGATTAGGTCAATTACGCTGGCCGAATTTAATGCTGCATTGCCTTTAATACACAAGGGTAATGTAGGTTCTTATTGGTGAAAGAATTTTCAGAGTCGGACCAGTAGTAGTAATTCCAGAGATTACTAAACAAAGTCTAACAAATTTAACCTCTATAATATTAGTGTAGATGTAATTACCTTTTGTGAGGCGACAAAACTTAGGGTCCATTTAGGTGGCAATGTTATTGATATCTTTTTACTTACTAAGCAAGAACGCATGGCCCTGCATCTGCAACAATTAAAAGTACATTTACCTAAATACAATCGTATTCATTCTGTTATATAGATAAGTGACAGCACTCGTGCCCGCGTGGGCGAGTAGCCGGCAGTGAAGCGACAGGCCGCAGGTTCGATTCTCACACCGATACAAAATGTTGGTGTTTTCACCCCCAGAGGAGCTGACGACAGACATGTGGGCCGGTCATAAAAACTACAAGCAAAATCTTTCTGTACCATGTGTTAAGCAGTATGTTGCGCCGAGTGGGATGAGGGCAGGTGGAAGGAAGGAACAGCTACTACTACTACTACTACTACTATAGATAGGAACAGCGCTTGCTCGCGGCTTTTGCATCATTAATATAAAGTTTCAAATCTCATCAGAAACATATTATTTCTCATACATAATTTCCCATCCCCTGTTTCCTCTTATATGTTGAATTTAGAAACACGTCGAAACAATAGTAGTATTAAAATACATAACATCATTAATACATAGATTGAAGGTTTGACTAGAAATAATATTGTCCGTACAAATTTTCCCACCCTTTTCACCGTTTTGTAATATGAAAATCCACTTTAGTAATTGCCCTTACTTATAGAAATACTCTGTCAAAATTTCAGCTTATTAGGTCCAGCGGTTTGATCGTGTCGTTGATGAATTAGGCAGTCTGGAGTCACGACATTTAATTTTTTGTATAGATAAGATAACGTAAGTGAGGATGCTACTACAGAATATTTTTTTAATATTTTTTCATGGTATTGTTCGGACACGATCAAGTGTGTCCTGATGGTAAGTAATCTTCACCGCCCATACACGCCCACAATACCAAAAAAATCATGGGTGCGTTGCCGACCTTAAAGGAAAGGGATAATTAAGGATTGGGAAGGGGAGGGGGATTTGGTTGACACTGTACGAAACGCAGTAGCAAGCTGCTACTTTACGTCGGTTTTCTGTGAGACATTGGTAACGACCCGGACGAGCCGGCCCATTCATGCTGTAGACAGAAATAGCTCTACCACTAAAAAAAAACTAAAATATGCTGACCTGTTTTGAAGTTAGCAAATATTTTCCTTACTAATCGCTGGTGTAGATAGCATCAGCATCAGGCGCCTTGAGAAGGAAACATTTGTGTACATTTTACCTTGACCGAAAATTGAATATTTTAAATTTTAATGGTCGAAGTTTCAGACAACCAAATAGATATATGTAGGTAATCTGTAACCAATATTTTTGAGAATTGAAGAACTTTTAAGAGTTTTTATAAAAGCTGAAATATTTTTATAGAAGCTTCATCAACATGATATCACCGCCCAAGAACATTTAAAATGTCAGAGCAATCGTGGGCGCGTTAGCCTTCAGCAAGGCCACGATTTAAATAAAACATGCCTTTGCTACATAAATATGACTGATAGTGAAATGAATTGAAAAATTGTAATTAACCTAATTAAAAGATTATTTTAAAAGAACCTGATATATATTAGGCACCTAAATAAAATAAGTTTTAACAAAACTTAATAACCGACTTCAAAATAAAAGCACTGAAAAGTCAAAACCAAAGAGACCCATAGAAATTGTTCTTTTGACTTTTCAGTGTTTTTATTCTGAAGTCGGTTTTTAAGTTTTGTTAAAACCTATTTATTTTAAATTTTTTAGTGGTAGTTACGGCAATAGCATGTAAATTCCAATACAATAACACAATCGCGACGAGTGTACTGTTGTCTGTTGAGGAGTTTCATTTTTTTACTCCGTACTCAGTCATCAGACTTAACCAAATTTATATGGGACCATATCGCAGCTAAATTCTATCGAATGAATTTTTTTCCAACAAAATTGGTCCACAATTAGCGGAGAAATCGATGTACATACTTACATAAAATAAAGCAAAAAAACGCGCCGCATTGAGAACCTGCTCCTTTTTTGTTAGTCGCTTAAAAAATATTCAAATCTTAATCTTAATATTGCTTATTGTTAATTTGGTATTGGGTTTTTCTATTATAAAATGCACAGTATTAGCCCGGAGTCTGGAATTGTCCCAGTATGACGATATGACGGAAATACGCTCGGCGAAATGTGGGTGTACTGGTTTACACCACAGCCTACCCCTTCGTCTGTAGTCCTAGGTGTGAGTGCTAAAATACTCATACTCATACAGTATGAGTATTTTCCTAATAATAAATAAATATATATTTAAGTTCACGCAAAGCAAGATGTGCACGAATGAACCGAAATATCTATACAATATTTTACTCCAATTATAAACTTTGTTTGAAAATCTTAGCTGAAATTAAGTTGTACTCAATGCTTGTGAAGTAATAGCAAACAAAATATTTTATTCAACAAACAGACTTTGTTTATTAATTCAGATAGGCGTAGAACAGAAAATCATATTCCTGTGTCTTTTCCCAGTAAATTTTATTTCGTACAGTTTTTGTTACACAAGTCGTAAAATCTTACTGCTGTGAGACAATTTCAGTTTTTTTCATATAAGATATATTACTTGATATTCGTTTGTTATTCTTGAACTGTGACAATTTCGTTGTAGTTGTTAAATTTTATAGCTTATAGGCATACCTAGTCTCACATGTTATGACATACAATATAAGCGCGATTCAATAATCTGGTGGTATTATTTGTTTTTGTGTTTTTATATAGGGTATGTGCCCCAATATGAGATGTTAAATTCTAACTTCCTTTAAATTCTACATTCATATCATAAATATGAATATTTGGATGTTTCTGAGTTGATGAATATGAAACGTTCGTCCATCACATCTCAACGGCTGAACTTTACGAGCTGACCGAATAGTGAAGGCCGGCAAACGAGCAAGTGGGTCACCTGATGGTAAGTGATCTCCACAGCCCATATACGCCCACAATACCAACACCAGAAGAATCATGGGCGCGTTGCCGACCTTAAAGGAAAGAGATAATTAAGGGGTTGGGAAAGGGATTGGGATCCAGATACTCGTATCTCACTCACCGTACGAAACGCAGCAGCAAGACGCTACTTTACGCCGGTTTTCTGTTAGACTGTGGTGATGACCCGGTCGAGCCTGCCCATTGGTGCTGTAGACAAAACTGTCTACAGCGTGGCTCTACCACTCAAAAGGCTAATATTTAGGCTTATTTAGGTCACAGATAGACCATGATACAGATTACGTCATAGGATACTTTTATCCCGGAAAATTATTGATCTCTGTCTCGGAAGTCCATGCCATTTCCCGCTGAGCTATCACTGAGGACATTTAAGTATGATATTAATATAATAATATAACCTAACCTAATAAATTCTATACCCGACACGTCGTTCACCAAAGATACAGGAGCAAAAATCCTTGAACTAAGTAAAGCTTACATTCTATAAAGTAGGTAATAGGCGAACCAAATAGGAAGACTTAGTTGTAGGATTTAAATAGGCAAGTCGTGTAGGATTTAATTGTTCAGCCAAATAATGCGTTGTGTAACTGAGCCATTCTATGGAAGGCATTATCGTGATTAGGACGATCAAGATAACACTCTGCAAGTTTTTACGGCTGGTAAACATATGACCCCCATTTACCTTGGCCTAATAGTCGATCTATTTTTAACCCGTAACGAAAGAGGGGTGTTATAAGTTTGACAGCTTTGTCTGCTGTTTGTGTATCTGTTTGTGGGATCGTTGCGCGTAAAAGAGTGGCTCAATAAGGTGATTTTTTTGACGTCTTAACAGTTATGTTAGTAGTCTTTCTTCTAACTTTCTACCTGGCGTTACCTCGGCTTATTGCCAGGGCCCGCCCTTGGTACCATAGATTTGACGGTATTTTTTATTATATGGTGAGACCCCTCCTCTGACCCCCACAACCCGCACCGGGAACCAATGGTAGCCCATGCCTCGTCCGTTAATCAGCAGAGTGTACCACGTGTAAGTGAGCTTGGCTTTGGGCTTATGATGTTGGTGGCCCACTTAGACTTCAGTGTCGTTTTCTTTACTATATTATTTTCTTCTTTTATCATTGATATAATTAGCTTCATAGTTTAAATTATTTTCCTTAAAGGTCCGTAATGCATTAATACGCAAGTCCGGCTTACATTTAGCCGATTTTTTTTATTGTTGTAAATTACTATAAATGGTTGCGAGCATACCATTATCATCATTTAATATTGGCAACCCTAGTGACTAGGATATTACGTCAAATATCAAATTCTATACCCATTGATACTGTCCTTGAACTTTATAAATAGTTTTCTATCATATCTTATCTTACGCGGTGTGATTGTTGTGACGACTTTATTGTTTTAATGTGGGCGTGTGACGTAAATAGAGATGTGAAGCAGCAAAGCGACCAAGATTCTTTTGATATTGTGGGTAGAAGAATCATGGACGCGTTACTGAACTATAAGGAAAGGGATAGTTAAGGGAGTGGGAAGGGTATTTCAGTCTTCGGATATCTCACTCACCGTACGAAACGCAGCAGCAAGCCGCTATTTTATATCGGTTTTCTGTGAGACAGTGGTAGGAACGCAATCGAACCGGCCCATTCATGCTGTAAACAAGACTGTCTACAGAGTCATGGCTCTACCACGTTTTGAAACTACTACAAGTCTCCTGCTGTAAGGATCGTTGGGTGGCGGACAGCGGTGCCAAAACGGTCTCATGATGTGTGCCTGAAGATATCTTACTGCCGCATTCAGATACGTCTATTCACTTTAATTACCTTTTACTTAGAATTCGAAGTACTTTTTTATGGTATAAGCCAGCAAACAGGCAAGTGGGTCACCTGATGGTAAGTGATCTCCACCGCCAAAAGAATCATGGGTGCGTTGCCGACCTTTAAGAAAATGGATAATTAAGGGATTGGGAACGGGAGGGGGTTTGGGCTTCCGCATATCTCACTCACCGTACGAAACACAGCAGCATGCTGCTACTTTACGCCGGTTTTCTGTAAGACAGTGGTAATGACCCGGCCCATACATTCTAGACAAAGTAGACAAATGTCTTCAGCGAGGCTCTACCACTGATAAACTGATAACTCTATAAATTATTAATTGTTGTTGACTATTATTGTAGGAAACTAGTCGGTAAATCTTAATTAAGTGTTTACAACGGATCTATGGCTTATGACCCTTTTATCTGTACGAAGTGGGGGATCCTGTTGTTGTACTTACTTGTTTATTCATACATATATACGCACTCACACCTGTACTCTCCGAAGGGGTAGGCAGAGGTGTATGTAGTACACTCACATTTTGCGGACCTTATTTCTGTCTCTTGATGTGATATATCGCCATACTGGGCACAATTCCAGACTCCGAGCTGACACTACACATTTCATAAAAACCCAATATCACTTTTACCTAACCCGGGAATCGAACCTGAGACCTTAGCATCGGCCTCAGTCGTAACGCCACCAAGGCAGACTAGTCTAGTTGAATTTGAATTGTCTATTTTTCCGAAACATACATATTTAGTTAATGATATTGAATAACCCTAATAAATAATTACTAAATAAGCTGCAAATCCTCATAAGCTAGGTTTCAAAGTTTTTTAAAAATATAACATAACTTGGACAACTTTTTGGTCGGAAAAAATTAATACCCGAGAGGTAGTAGAAAACGCCTTTGAAAAGTTTGTTGCCTCCCGTCCAGCCGATTTCTTCTTTAAGGGCATCGATAAATTGCATATCGATAGCATGGGTGGTTACTATGATTAATAGAAATAAAAAAGATGGGGGGAAAATACCTTTTTTCGTATATAAATGCAATTTAAAAGGTAAATACCTATTATTATTGTCAATTTCCTGTAACATATGAGCGGAGAGAGGGCGGAAGTCCGCGCGTGGTGGTCAATGCAAAGTCAGATTGATTTTTTTGTCAAACAAGATTGACGTTGCGGATTTACGCCTTCGCGTCACTTGATGCTTCCATGTGTTTATACCTTACAGGAAATTGTCAATTAAATATGTTATGGCAACTTTGAAATGCCTTTTGATTGTATTTTGCAGCCTATTTTGTATTAAAAATATTTATGTAGGATAATTCTATATCATGGACTACCGCCAATTTAAATCCATACACGTGCCAATATAACATAATATTTAGCTCTTTTGTACTCTCTTTTCTTTTACTCATACATATCCTTCGTTCCAATTTCATGTATAACTTTGTCTGATGTACATTTCATAACAATACACCCGATGTATGCGTAGGAATCAGCTGTGAGATTGATAATGTAGATTCCATTTGATTTATGAGTATGAAAATATATCCGCTATGTAGATATATTCAATCTTCCATCGTTCAAGGCCTTATTCTCTCTTTCTTTAGGCATATATCGCGACGAGAAGAAATGTCTGTGGAGCGCCTTATAGTACCGGGACACGTTTAAGGCACCAGAGAACGAGGTAGATCGCCTATGCGGTGGACTAACCTAGTAAAGGCCTCGCTTAATGGTCCCCTCTATGAATGCATCAGAAAAGCAGCATTTCGAGATGAATGGCGACGAATTGTTCGGTGTACAACCAACTCTGAAATGAAGACCACGACCACTCTACCTTTTAATTTGTTTTTTTCTATACCTATATATATCAGTGTGTTATTTGTATTGACTTAGCTTTCGCACGTCACTATGACCCCTCATTGAAAATCAGCGCTATAGTGCTGCCCAGGTCGTACTATATTGCATATAGCTGAATGAGGGATCATGTTGTTGGAGCAACTTACTTGTCTTATAATTTTTTATGTTTTTTTGGTAACACTGTCATATTGCTCCAATAATAAATTTTTATTTCTTTCTTTTCTTTCTTTCTTTCTACCAATAGTGTAGCGACTAAGAAGAAGATAGATATTTACAAAGAGTGTGGGTGGTCAATCGCGTGGTATTTTACGTGTAACTCGGAAATATATTACAGCTAGTGATGACGTGTTTTCGGTAGACATTAGTTAGCTTATTATTAATTTTATTACATACTAGCTTTTGCTTGCGGCTCCGCCCGCCTGAATAGCCTTTATAAGGATAAAAAGCAGGTCATGGTCTTGTGTGCCAAATTTCATCCAAAATCGTTCACCTATTAAGGCGTGATCAACTAACAAACATACAAATTCACAAACTCACAAACATCTATATTTTCACATTTATAATAGTAGAAAGATACATCATACAACTCTTTAACTTTCGGACAAAACAATGTCGGTTCTCACAGAAAACCGACGTATAGTAGCAGCTTACTTGCGTTTTGTACGGTGAGGGAGATATCTGGAAGCCAAAATCCCCTCCCCTTCCCAATCACTTAATTGTCCCTTTCCTTTAGTGTCGGCAGCGAGCCCATGATTCTTTTGGTATTCTGGGCGTACATGGGCGGCGGAGATCACTTACCATCAGCTAACCGACTAGCTCGTTTGCAGGCCTATACTATAAAAACAATATATTTTCTATATATCTCTCAGCAAGTGTAGGTAATACAACTCTACGTAATATATTATCTTTTACTTGTTTGTAGTACACATTATAATCTTAAGGTGCTGCCAAATCAACTGTAACATCAAACAATCCTAACATGAAACGTTACAGATGGTGTATTCCCGAACCATTCATACGTACTTCCTCAATGGACTCGATATCGTAATATAGCAGACAAAAGAAATTGCCACATCAAACTTTCATAAGCACTCTCAAGCCAAAGGTTTTGCTTGAAGCATTGTTTCCGATGTATAATGCTGAATCAGGCGGAGAGGTGCTCGTCCCTGAGGCAAGGTTGCGACAACGAAAGCAAAATTGTTTATGGATACATTTTTATTGAAAACTGTACTTTATGTTTCTGCCTAGCGTTGTCCTGGTTGAATGCCAGGGTCCGCCTTCCCATCATGATATGAGATTGGATTTGGGGGGACTATGTGGGGAGATAATGGAACAATGTAGGGCAACTCGCCGTCTGACCCCCAAGACCCGCGACAGAAACCAAGTTTCGAAATGGTTTTAAAAGCATATAGCAAACATCTTAGGATTATAATTTGAAATTTATTTTATCAATATAAGAATGTTTGCGCATTGCATCCGATTCTCATCCGAAATTATGATTCAAGTTGGATATATTCTCAACATCGGAAAACAGAATAAGGTAGTTGACTTGATTTTTTTTATATTTAAAGTTACGTTACCCAAAACTCGATTGCCTCGGGTGGCGCAGTTGTAATGCGTACGCGTTACGACTGATGCTGACGCTGAGGTCTCGGGTTCGATACCCGGGTCGGGTAAAAGTAATATTCTTCTATTTCTATTACGAAATGCATAGTATTAGCCGGGAGTCTGGAATTTGTGCCCGGAATGGCGATAAAATTAATTATTTTTAGAATTTGTTTTTGAGTAGGTTTTATTATAGTTAAAATGTTTTTACTGTTATCTCAATAAGTGCCAATGTGACATTATAATGACATTTATTTTCAATGACTTTCAATTTAATTTGGGTTAACACGCTTACCTTGGTTAACACAAATGAGCAGTAATTGCTTCTGTTTATGTTTATTAAACACTTTTATTAGACCCTTGTTTCGTATTGAAGGTAGAATTCATCTAAAAACGATATTCACTACGTTTAAAATATTACTTAAAACTTTAGTAGTTGCTGTATTATAAATTATTTGGGGATTAATGTATCAATTAAGCCAATCTGATTTATAATTTAGGTGTGAAATTGTTAAAGAGAAGCCTTAAAATAAGTAGTACAGTTATTTCATTTAAAGTAATTACTTGTAATTAAATTTTCTAAATTGCTCATAACTTTTTAATCTAGACATATGACGCAAATGTAACAATTATCTCAAAACACAAAAGTGATACATGAAGGACGAAACAATTTAGAAACAAGTTTAGAAATCATTACACTTTTGTACAGAAACATTTCGAGAGATGTAGAAGTCAAATTATTTGGATCATAGAGCTTTGACATAATATTGATGACGGGATAGGAATCTGTTGTTGAAGAGTTGGATAAAGTAACTGCAGTTTACTTGCTTATTTCGAGTTACCAGTAGATAAATACAACATGTTATAAAAAGGATACAATTCACAGTGGGTGGTTATGTATCAAAATCTAGACACCTATATTTTCACGCAAATTTTAATCACTCATTTATTAAGATCGATCACGCGCGTTGAAACTAAATAAATGAATACACCCAAGAGTCACACACATAGTCCTGACCCCCACACTAGGTAAACCTGTATCGTGGGTATCAGGAACTACAAGGGACTTGCGGTCCCACAACACCCAGACCAGAAACAAATATTTGTGGATCACACAAACATTTCTCTCGGTGTGGGAATCGAACCCACGGCCTCTCGCTTCGCAGCCGGCTACTCGCCCGTTGCGCCACGGTGGCTGTCAACTCAACTGTTTCATCTGTTTATCTTTTAGTGTTGTCTAAAGTTGCAAGTTGAATATGTTGTATATGTTGTTGTTTACATGTTACTCATACGAAAAAAAACCTTATTTATGTCATATCAATGCAATCGGATTTGGTGCTACGAGGGTGAAATACTTATATCGTACACTATACGAAGTTTAAATTTTACCACACGTTTCTGCAGCACGTTGTATAAAATGCAAAGTCCTGATTTCACATTCATAATATTCCCATTTATAATATAACTGGGAAATACGAGTAGGATATCATCTTGCAGTAAAACTTTTTATTTCTGTCTCAGTCAGAATACTTCCACAAAAATAATGTGAGCCATTTAATATTTATAAATCTAACGTCTCTTTGCGATGGACTGCCCACTAAAGCAATCTAGCCCGTGGGTGGCGGCTGAGTCCCTAAATACTTAATAACATTACCTGATCTTTTAGAGGTGAAAATTTAAATAGGTAATTTTGGCTGTCGGATCTTAAAAGAGAATGAGAGCTTTGTATTTAACTCAAGGCCTTTTATCATTTTATAAAACACGAGTTCAGGCCACCCGTTGCTGTTTTAAGTTTTGAAAATACTATCCTACTCGTAGCACAAAAATATTTTAGAGGTATAGAGGTCAGGTTAGAATTATGAAATTAAAAAGAAATAAAAATAAAAAGTCTGCTGTGTCATGCTGCAATATTGATAATCACTTTGTATGATAATTTCTTAGGTACATAACATACGGTATTTTTTTACCGTTTTTTTTTTGCCACAAGTATTTTATCTTTAACTAATATGTGTCTTATTTAATAAACTGGTTTCTTACTTAGAGCTATAAGGTCTTATTCTTAACCCCAAAAAAAGGAGATAAGTTTGACTTCATTATCGTGTGGGAGGGTGGGTGTATGTGTGTGCGCGCGTGTGTGTGTGTGTGTGTGTGTGTGTGTGTGTGTGTGTGTGTGTGTGTGTGTGTGTGTGTGTGTGTGTGTGTGTGTGTGTGTGTGTGTGCGCGCGCTTGTGTGTGTGCGCGTGTGTGCTTGTATGCGCGTGTATATCTGTGGAGCCGTAGGCGAATGGATCGATTTGAATGCGGGGTGTTTTATGTTTGGAAGGTAGTTTAATCGAGATGTTTCCTACTTATGTTTGAAGAAAATTGGTTCAGCAGTTGTTTTTTCTTGATAGTATAGGCCGGCAAACGAGCAAGTGGGTCACCTGATGGTAAGCGATCTCCACCGCCCATGTACGCCCACAATACAAAATAATTATGGGCGCGTTGCCGACCTTAAAGGAAAGGTATAATAAGGGATTGGGAAGTTGAGGGGGATTTGGGCCTCCGGATATCTCACTCACCGTACGAAACGCAGCAGCAAGATCCAACTTCACGCCGGTTTTCTGTGAGATAGTGGTAACGACCCGGACGAGCCGGCCCATTCATGCTGTAGACAAAATTGTCTACAGCGTGGCTCTACCACTCGTAAAAGTTTAAAAGTTACAGACGTTTTAATGTTAGATTATTGATGTAAAAATCCCTGGAGGTGTCGTGAAATCTGTCACTTATTTAGCTACAGTTGGAACAGATACAACATCGTTTATAAACAATATAGACAGCAGTAGCATTGCTTGTGGATCATCAACTCCTCCTACTTCGTCTGGAGTTCTTTGCCCTTGAACAAGGGGTTTCAATTTAATTAATATAAAAAAACTCGTTACCAGCAGCTGTCACCTCACTGAGAACAAATTAAGCTTTAAATTTAATATAACTTTGTCTTAGTCGCGACATGCTTTGTTATTTTCACTTGATGGCATTTTATATATTCATTAAATGAAATGTATGTGCATAGACATTCACCAGACACCTTTTATGCTCTACAAACAACAAATGGTGCTTACGTATCTTTTGTGTGAACGCATTCGTTAAAAACATGTGAATTATTTACACTGAAGAGAAAATTCGTGTTGTGCAAATTGATCGCTCTAATGTATGTGATTGGATCCCTTGATATAAAAAAGAGCTTCGTAAGCGTGTTAAAAAAATCTAGACAATGATGTCTTTATTCAGCCAGCGTTTTATTGCACACTTCTTTCACATACACTTGAAACGGAGCGTATGTTTTAGCGTCTATTTCTGCAAATTTTCTACTACGATTTCATTGACCTGTCTATAAGTAGCGATGTTCAAAGGCTTGTGCCTAAACAGGAAGGATGTGTGATCATTGCGCTTGACAAATGTTCCCTCCAACGTTCAGTAGGTAATTAAAATTTCTAGCTCTTTTGTACTCTTAGGAGCATGTTAATTCATTGAAATGATGGGATAATATTTATACAGTAAGAATAACTGGTCGCGTAGTGGTCGAAAGTGGACCTATTTTTTGAATTCTATAACATCAGCTGCGAGAAGTGACATCGTCAATTTGATGTCAAATCTCACACTCCTGCCTGCGCGCATATTGCTTAAATATGGGTCCAAAGTTTTCTCTTCACGTATGCACATATAGATTTACAATTCATAAATCATAACACATATCTTGAAGATAACCTTATTCTTATTTATTAGTTTTGAGGTAGCTCCGGGTTCTAAGCTGCAATGGTTAGGCGGAGTATTGCTGTATTTTGTTAAATCCAATTTTCGGTTATAATATGTCACCCGCCACTCTGTTATTTTCCTAGTGTATATGAGCCTTTAAAATGACTATAAATTATTAATTTGCTAAATAAAACAGATAAAGGGTTTTAAATAATGATTCTCTCACTAATTCAATATTAAAATGATTATACCTGTCGACTGTTTAATTTTTAGTAACACTTTTAAAAACAAAGTAATCAGAATGCTTCCCACTCGCATAAATATACACCCGCAGTGGCCCGCAGTGTCAAAGCCTGTGATAATTAAACCGTAAAGATAAACCTCACATTGTAGGAACTGAACGCTGAGTCTACAATGCGGGACTTGTGTTGGCTTGGAAGCGCTCAGGGGCGGTGGCCGGTGAGCGGTCACTCCGGCGAGACGTATTAGGCGCGAAGCACTCATTTGCATGAGTCTTTGAAGTGCCCTTTGTAAAGGGATTAGGTGTTTTTCCGTCATAAACTAATAACTATGCGTATAGTTAATTATCTTTTTGTAACTATATGTTTTAAGGCGGCCCTTAATAAATGTGCTGAGTTTTTAAATAGTCTTGTGTACCTTATAAAAACTGAGCAAGAGAGAGTCGTACTTGCGCACCGAGGGTTGCTTCCTACCCTTAAAACTTTTACTTTTGCTTATTTTTTTATTATATCTTGTTGTTAGTATATGGTATATTTATATTTGTCTTTGATTTAAATTCTATAATTTTGTTTGTGACTACTTCCTGTTGTCGGCTGGTATCAAGTATGTGTGTAAAATATAGCTCTATATGAAATAGTTAAATAAAATTAATTATCCAATTAAACAAAAGTAATGCGCATAAATTGGTTTTATTAACACTTGTTAAGATATCCGCCATAATAACATACGTATAATATTCTGTTGAATATTTCATCCAGTTACCTATTACGGTTCATAAGATAAACCCCTTTAAAGGCCGTTCCCTATCACCTATTTAAAGATAGATTTGGTATTTTTTCATTCGTTTAAGTGACGAAACGAGCAGGTCGATTGCCTGATGATAAGCGCCACGCATGCCTATATATACACAAGATGTTGACTCTCATAATGACCAGTAATTTCACTGGCTTCAATGTCCTCCAAACCGGAACATAATAGGGCTTACACACTGCTGTTTGGCGAAAATAGACAAATTGGTGTTACCTAACCTACCCAAACGGGCTCTCGCACCTCTCGACCTTCCACAGTACATCGCACCTGGTGCGATACAAGTGTATGTAATTATTGAAATAATAAATTATTTTATTGTACCCAATGTTGTTTTCTCAGACAATCTCAACACCAATAAAAAGAGAATACCCAAAGATTGGGTACGACTATAATTTTAAGATAGATAGACAGAGAGCCGGCGAAGGCTTAGTATTTCTCTGGCTCCTTTTGGATACGGAACCTTAAAAGTAATTAATTAATTAATTAGTCTTCACTGTCCCACTGTTGGGCAAAGGCCTCCCTCCATTCCTTCCACTTCTCTCTGTCTTGAAAGTAATACTTAGTAATATTTTTAGATGTTACACAAGACGAGCGTTATTTTAACGATACAAAACGACGCGACGGTTATCAAATCTACTAATGGTTTACCGAGTCACTTTTACAATGTCACTGCTTTACAGACAACAACCCCATGTCAGGATACTTTAGAGACCACGCTCTATTTAATTATAACTAAGGCCGAACTAGAACCGAATAGTAAACCGGCAGAGCTACCGCGTAATAAACTCTTGGACTATTGACTGAGCACTGATCACTAAGAACTAGACTACGACTGAGCCCTAGGCACTGACAACTGGCAAATGGCCTCCAGTTATGGTGGCGACTTCTTTTATACGATTTGTCCACCCTTCTACCACTGTACCGCACAGTTATTATTCCAATGTACCCAACGTTATTTTCTTAGACACCCTCAATTCACCGATAAAAAGGGAATACCCTAACAATACATTATCTCCTCATCCCGTCATTAGAAAATCAGAATATTATTTAGAATCAGTATAGCTTGTGAGTATTGATCCTCTTTCTTTCTGCCGGGTGTTATCCCGGTTTAATGCCAATTCTCGTACCATAGATTTGACCGTATTACGTATTATATGAGGCGACCTGCTGACCCCCACAACCCGCAACAGGAACCAAGTTTCGCCATTGCCTCGTCCGTTAATCAGTAGAGTGTAGGCACCACGCGATGCGGTTGGCTTTTGCCCTAAGATATTATTGGTGGTCTTGTGAGTGTTTTTCGTATTGTATCCAAATAGGAAACAGGAGTAAATTTATTTTGTGACGAAGCTATATGAAGTTTATTGTATTACATAATTAAAATTAATGTATTAATGACTGATTTTTGTTCCATTCTGAAATTAGTTCATTGTATAAAGTGCAAATTTTTCCACTAGGCAATTTCACCCTATCGACGTTTGACCGCTCTCCCACGTAATTTATGCAAGATCCGCTTTTGAATATTAATTTGGGATATGTTGATGGTGAAATAACAAAATGTTTATGTTGTAGTTTGCTAAGAAAATGTAAATAATAATATAATTTATAATAACAATTACCTACCGCACAACTTCAGCATCTGTTACTAATAAATATGTTTTAGGGATTGTGGGACATAGGCTGATTAAAAACGAGAGATCCCATATTATATAACATATGCTAGGGTATTCTCTTTTTATTGGTGTATAGAGATGGCTGAGAAAACAACGTAGTGTACACTGAAATAATAATGGAGCGATATAGTTGTGGAAGGGTGGTTAAATGGTATAAAAGAGGTTGTCGCCATAACTGGAGGTCTTTTGTACGCAATCAGTCGGTCAGCCTCCAGTTCACTAAGATCAGTGATCAGTGACAGTCGACAGTCCAAGAGTTCATTACGCGGTATCTCTGCTAGTTTACTATTCGGTCCTATTCTATTTTATTTTTAGATTATGGCTCCATCGATTTTCGATGATTTCGCCAATGTCAAGTATTAAAAAAAGAAACTATTCGGTCCTAGTTGTTTTAGTTATAATTAATAACAGAGCGGTCTCTAGAGAATCCTGACACGGGGTTGTGGTCTGTGAAGCAGTAACATTGTAAAAGTAGCCAATAAACTATGAGTTAAAGTGATTACTGTCGTTTGGTATTAATAAAATAATACTCGTCTCACGTACTTCTAACACATAATATAAGTTCACATCTGTATCCTCAAAGGGGTAGGTAAAAAAGCAACTAATGCGCACACACGATTTGACGAGCTTATTTCCATCCTTTGATGTTATTGGAAGGGATCCCAACCCCCACATTAGACAAAAATTCCAATCCCGGGCATATATGCGTGATTTTTTAAAATCGACAACTCATACAAAAATTCTTATAATCCGACCTTGGGTTTATTTGAACCTAGGGCCCTATCAGTTTCTCAGCCTATGTACGCTGCCACTAGACTAATGAGGCGATTCTATTTCGTATCGTATTTTATTCAGTACAAAATTAGCTTTAAACTAAAAGTTTAAGCAGAAGTTTGATTTCTGTTGACAGAAATTAAGTGCTTTAGTGATCATAATAATTTTATAGTGTATATTTAGAGTTGTCCTTTTATCTATATTTTTAACCAACGCAAAAATCAAAGAGGTTCTCAATTCGTAAATGTCCATAATTAACATGGCCTCTTTAATTTATTAATCGATGAATTAAAATTCTTTCCTAGTGTTTACATCCCAAGTGTATGACTCTAATTTTAAAATATTTCCCATAAATCATTTATTTTATGAAATTGTAACAAAATTATCATTCTGAGAATAATTATGCTCACACAAAGTTGTGACATCGTTTAGAAACGTTAAGTCGGATTAAATTTCTTTTATAACGTGCACAATTATTTCGACATTAAAGAGACGAATTTAATTGAGGAAGTTAAGCGTAAGATAAGAATCGGTGTTTTACGAGTCCAAAGCTTTAATTTTGATAATAGATTGTTGAGGACAGTTAAGGCCGTTCTCTATATTCTATGTAAAGATAGATTTACTTGCCTACTATGAATATTGTTTTCACATATCCTCTAGTACATGTGTTAAAAATTAATTGCCAGTAGGTAAATCTGTCGGTAAACAGAATGTTGGAAACGGCCATTATGAAATGAAATGAAATAGTTTATTAATCATGTAGGCAATAAAATAGTGCTTATGAAGAGCCAATACAAAATAAAGAAACTTATGTATAGAAATCATATCAACTAATGTATACTTACTTATTCATACATAGCATCATCAAAATACACTAAGCCCGCCGAGCAAGTCAGACAAATCTATCTATGTATCTATACATTTTATAAATAAAATTAAATAGACAACACAGTAGCATAAATAATTTATATTAAGTTCAAGAGTTTCGATATATATAATAATTAATAAAATAAAGTTGTTGAGGTTTGATATCAAAAAACTTAACGCCAGACGGAAAGAAAGTTTTTGCGTAGGTTTTATTTTTTGTTAATAATATTTTAATTTTTAGCATGGATTTCACTTACTATATTATGAAATAGTTTTTCGGACCTATATGAAAAAATCTTCAGCCTTCAAAACCAGTAGTGATAAAGCTTTTTTAAATAAATACGGGAAGAGAAAATTCAGATCGCTTTTTAGGAATATTGCGCACACAGAAGAGTGAGATATGATATAGTTAAAGTTTATATGGAGGAAGAGTGCAGAATGCTATTTAATATAATATTTGTAAGGAATATGTTACATTAATATTCATTGTTACGCTTTCAGCCGCCGTGGCGCGGTGGGCGAGTAGCCGGCTGTGAAGCTAGAGGCCGGGGGTTCGATTCCTGCACCGAGACAAATGTTTATGTGATCTACAAATAAATATGTTTGGGGTCTGGGTGTTGTCTCCCCACAGGGGTTGACGTCAGGCAGTTGGCCGGACATAAAAACTACAAGCCAAACCTTTCTGTAACATGTGTCAAAATGTTCCGCCGACCCCACTGCGAGTGGGATAAGGGCAAGTAGAAGAAGATTCATTGTTAGGTTTATTCTGTCAATGTCTGAATGTCAAATCTCGCAACTGACATTTAACAAAAAGTAAATATATATATACATACGCACTCACGCCTGTAATCCCCTAAGGGGTAGGCAGAGGTGTAACCAATACACCCACATTTCGCCGAGCGTATTTCCGTCCCTTATGTGATAGGGGGCGAGCCTATCGCCATACCGGGCACATATTCCAGACTCCGGGCTGATACTGAGCATTTCGTAACAGAAAAACCCAATACCACTTTACCCGACCCGGGGATCGAACCCGAGACCTCAGCGTTGACCTCATTCGTAACGCGTACGCATTACAACTGCGCCACCGAGGCAGTCAAAAAGTAAATATATTATAATTATAGAGGTTGAATTTCGATCAATGCGGGACCACTAGTATCTAATTATATAGCACGTGTTGATTAATTCAGTAGTTTATTGGATCTGTATTGTACTAATTAAGTCTATAATAGGCAGTTTAATATTACCATATTCCGATGCGCTGGTTTAGATATCAGTTTGTACATTGGTGGTTACATAATCAGTTGGTTACGTGTATCTTATTACCGATTACTGGGATCTCATTGCTGTTATTCTTGTTAACTAGACACTTCTGAAAATACATTTTAGGTTCTATATTACATATGAATGTCTTTTGACTCGCAAACATCTTCGAATAACCTTTTTTCTTTTAGCTGCCTGGTATTATCCCCGCTTAGTGCCAGAGTTCGCTTTCAACTTAGTTCTTTTGTATACATCTGAATGACAAGATGAGCAAGTCGCTCGCATTATGGTAAGCGACACGACTGCCTATGAACAACTGCAGCACGACTCAGAACTTTGAATTACAAAGCACTGCGTGGTACTGCACTGCGCTCGTCATCCAGAGACATAAGTTGTTAATTTTCATAATGCCCAGTAATTACAGTGACTATAATGTCCTTCAAACCGGAACGCAACAATGTTTGCACACTTCTGCTTGACGGCAGAAATAGACAATGTGGTAGCCGCCTACCCAGGAGGACTCTTGCATACGAGTGTCTTACCCACTAGAAATGCTTCCATTTCGCCCGGCCGTGAGCAACTTCCATAGTGAGGCCAATGCTCACATGTCATACTTTAATAGGCCAAGCCGGTGCTTTGCATTCATGGGATTGTTTTCTTGATACGATCTGTCACAGGCATTTGCGACCGAAACATTTTGATAATTTGCGGTTTCCTCGAAACCACCTTCCTAAATTCTTCACTATGTCGGAGACCTTAAGTCGCTGATATATTCATTACGTATACGATCTAATCGTATTGATAAACTAAAGGACACAATTTCCTACACGCAAACTTTGGTAATATTCGATGTATTGCAAGGGATGAGAAGCCAATCAGCGAACACTTGGTGCGGGACACATGTTACAAACTATTGTGATCTTAAGTTTATTGGCCCAAGTTTTAGAATTTCCTATTTCATTAGTACGCACTCACGCCTGTAATCCCCGAAGGGGTAGGCAGAGGTGTAACCAGTACACCCACATTTCGCCAAGCGTATCTCCGTCCCTTATGTGATAGGGGGCGAGCCTATCGCCATACCGGGCACAGATTCCAAACTCCGGTCTGACATTGAGCATTTCGTAATAGAAAAACCCAATACCACTTTACCCGACCCGGGGATCGAACCCGAGACCTCAGCGTTAGCCTCAATCGTAACGCGTACGCATTACAACTGCGCCACCGAGGCGAGTTTTATTATAATACATAATATGTTAATAGAGACCGGCTCATTGGCTGGAAACGTACATAAGCCGAGAAACTGTGACGACCCAGAGGGCCAATTCTCGTAATTTTAAATGTTCAAAATATCATTCCGTTCTAATCTCAGCGACAAGAAAGTTGCAAATGGTATTCTGTTAAACCAATATTCAAGATCAAATGTGAACATAGATCGCAATGATATCGAAAGTAGAATACAAGTTGACTGAACCAAAACGGCATTCTGGTAACAATTTTGACACTTACTATCTTCTTCTTCTTTTAATTGTGTTTGGCTCCACCGTAGATCGGTGATTTCGCCAGTGTCCATTGTGAGACACTTAACTATATAAAATGCATTTCGTCTATAGACAAACGTCAAAATATTAATTGAGAACGAAATGTGACTGAAAGTGAAGCAGTGTTGCCAAGTGCACTGTAATTACAGCAGATACCGTATTTTTATAAATACCGTATATGGAGACAGTATTTTTTTACAGTCAAAATTACGTATTATTATTGTATACTACTGGACAGGTTAAACACATTAAAAAAACTAAACCGATATCATCATCATCACAGCCATCCATTTCTGCAGCGATCGATATATACAAATAAAATGTTAAGTTAGTTTAGGATATAAAGTTTAAAATAAATTTATATTTTACTTAATAATTTAATTATTTCCTTTTTTGTATGACATTTTATTGCACTGTAAAATACACTGTATTTTTTCCCATCAAGCACTGTATTTTTGACGCAAATATCGTATTTTAATGTGGACAACACGGTATTTTCAAAAATCTGACTTGGCAACACTGAGGTGAAGTGACTGTGAAGTAACTGCAGATAAATTCAGTTAACTTTATTCTCTTTTACTGCAAGCAACTAAAAGTAGTCAAAATTGTTCGACTTTGTGTGCTCGTTATTTCAGTAAAGTATTAGAAATGAGTTTACAGCCTATGTTACTCAGTGATAATGTAGCTTTCTAACGGCCAAATTATTTTTGAAATCGGCCAGTAGTTTTTAAGTTTATTTGTTACATACAAAAATACAAAAAAAATCTTTCCTCTCTAGAATATTAGTGTAGATTAAATTATGAGAGCAATCACACTGTCAAAATTCCCGCCAACACTCTCGCACAATTTTTATTTAGTATAAATATGTCCTCAGCAGTGTTGCAAAATAAAAAAACCGCAATTCGGTAGAATTTCAAATTTCAATAAAATAATCGCGATTGTGGTTATTTCCGGAAAGGACTGCCTGAGTGGTGCTGTTGTGCCGTTTTCCTTCAGTTATGCCATTATTGATTTTGTCGCTTAGGTCATTTTTAATTTCTAGAATTTAGTCTATGGCAGCTGATACGTAAAATTCGGTAAAATACTTGTCATTGGCGAAATGCATAATAATGCGAAGCCATATTTTCAACAAAAGAAAGACATTGAAAGTTGATCGAATTGACAGTTTATATGCAATTTAACTGAGATGATATCGAATTTTTGAAGGAGCAGAATGCCATATTTTTAATTAATTCAAAATGTAATCTCAGTTCGGTTAAAATTCATTCGCAGTGTCAGTTAAAATAGCAGAATTGGCCCTCAGGTCGGGGAATGACAGTTTGTATTTAGATTTTCGATTGGAAAAATTACACATGAATTGAGGCTAAGAAAAAAAAAAATTGTTTGTACGTTTCTTGTCATCTTATTTCGATGGTTATGTCACATTGTTTTAAACATTTATAGATTTGATATAAGCTCTAGGAATTGAAATGAATAGGAATGGAAATGCCATGATTTTGTTATAAGTATAATGAAAATTTTAAGGGCATTTCGTTTTATTACCACTACATAAATATAAACTCACGCCTGTTAATAATAGGAGTAGGCAGAAATAACGGATTTCCAATTGATACGATCCTAATTGCACACCTCTTTGGCCTGCTTCACTCCTTTATTATCATTATATTTTGTGAGCAAAAGTCACAAGTTACGGGTTAAAAAGATTTATCGTCGTGAGGTATAATTTGGGTAAAATTTAACTTTTCTTACAGATTTATAAAATTATTTGGAACTCTGTTGTTAGCCTCTGACTTTACAACTTTACCGGATAAGTTGGCGAGGTCGTCTTAGGTAAAGAAAAAGTTGTTTGAAAAATTGTATGTATGCTATGCCTTTTGAGGATTATGAAACTCATTTAATTTAATAATGACACATAATTATCGAAGCAATACCTATTACTGATTGAATTCATGTCATTGTTTTGTTTATAATGGTGGATAAACGCGTCGTTTAACTGTATCCTTAAATTGTTTGATTCAACTTGGACTTATCATGCTATTTATTATATTCTTCTATAGATAAATTAAACATCATTTCAATAAATAATAATACCAGTCCTGTATTAAACACGTACCACTGCTAGGCACGGGCCTCCTCTATAGAATGAGAAGGGTTAGAGTTAATCCACCACGCTGCCCTAATGCAGGTTGAGAGACTTAACTTCATTGGTATGCATGTTTCCCTACGACTTTTCCTTTACCTTTAAAGCAAACTTTAACAATGACTACGCACGTAGCTCAGAAATGTCAGAGATGCATGCTCTTGGTAATCTTTTCGTACTTGCGACTCTCGTCTCGGCAGTTTGTACCACTCCCAGCTGAGCTGGTTCTCGATAAAGACCACATTTGTAGTAAAATTGTTCCAACCTAACAAAAAGCTTACACCAATAAAATGTGAAACTACTGAAAAAATAATAAATTATGTAAATCAATTTGAATAGCAGTAATGTATATAAATATAGCAATTAAAAACGCATATTTAAACAAAAATTTAAAGTTCAGAACAAAGTATTAATTTGATTAACAAAACTTTAAGTCTAAAGTTAAGAATACAATACAGACCGATCGATCCATAAACAAGGTATGAATAGACCCTTTGTAAGTTCTAAACTTTCCCAATGTCGTTATAAACTTGTTAATGAGAGTACAACACCGATGGTCCAAAAATATAAAAAATGTAAGCGATCCACAGAGATCAAAAGATTCCCTCAACTGAGACGGTTAACGATGGAGGTGAAACCAACCGATTACATTTGGTATGCATTTCCTGGCTATTAGTATGGAAGTGGGGCTCTGCGGAAACTGGCGGATTTATGAAGCCTGTCAGACACGAAGCGGCACTCAAGCACAATGTATCATCGTGAATCAGTATTCAGAGGCGCTGACTGCCATTTTGAATGAATACTTAAAATCTAAACCGATGATGGCCATGTCTTTTTCATGCCGGAATATTTTACACGATAATATTTGGAAAATTTAGTAAAAGGATTAAAATCAGAGGCACCTATTTTAAAGCACTCTTCAACTTTTCTTCAGCTGCTGCAATATTAAAGTTATAATGATTTCTTATGTTTACGTGAATATTACACCACAACTATTTTAAACGGGTTTTATCGCGGTTTATTTTTAATTTTAGTTCCGATGTTTTTCCGCGTTCATGGTCTCGGGGCAGACTAAGGTGTAGGTCGTCCCGAAAAGTTGAATGTTACATTGTCTAACCTTCACTTTAAAAATACTATTAAAATAATAAAATGTAGTTTCGTTTCGTATCCTTGATATGGTTTTGGGCCGAGTAACCAAAAGTTTTATTCTATTAATGTCTATTGATTCTTTTTTTGTGCATTTGGACCTCTGTAAATCTCATTTGCCGTATGAAACCCAACAGCGTTGTTTCATATCGGATTCCTGTGAGACAGTGATAACACGATCGAAACAGCTCAGTAATTCTGTATAAAACCCTGTGTACAGCGTGGCAAGAAAGGATACCCTATGTTTATGCCAACTCATAGGAATTAAAAATAAAAACATTATAGCCATAATTTATTGTAAATATAAAATAATTGCAAACGGATTCAAATTAGATAATATGAAAACACTCATAACTCAGCCTAGTTTTTGAAAAAGAAATCAGTTGTGATTTATAAACATTATAGATTAAAATAGCGACTGCAATATCTTATTGAATACTAAGTTTATTATAACAGAACGTGCAACGTCAAAGGAAATTGACAGGCCCTTTCGATTGACTTTAATTCGATTCCCACTACTAGAACAATTCTCTTTGATACTATCTATGTAGCTGTGCAGTTTAATTACACTTCACTGAAAGCTCCGCTTCCAAGTGCAGATATCATAAAATGACTTTCGTCGGGAAACATTTGCTCTACTCTTTCATTGTTACGATAGTGATTTCACGATGGGTTTTTTCTCCGTTTTAAACTTTTAAATTATTATTATGTTGGTATTCCGAGATAATTTTTGTAACACTCCGATTTTATGATTAGTTTCTACATTTATATCATTAAGAATTTTTAAACTCCTAAATCCCTGTTCTATACTAGAAATATGATTTTGTAGAATTAGTGAATGCAACATTTGTAATATACACATAACAAGTACAGTTGATACGTACTAAGCAGATTAAAACATAATCGACTAATTAAAGAAATATGTACCTCAACTTCGGATAAGAAGAATTCTGTTTGCGAGGTTGGATTAGTTGCTTAGAAATGCGAAGTAAAGGCAAACGTTTTGTTTGAAGTAATTATAATTAAGAAAGGCGCTGAGAGCGGTGTTAATTCTTGCTTGTGAAATATACGTACACAAAGAAAAAATAACATGTGTTGTTGCAAAAGTAGGGACAATATATAATATATAAAGGCAAGCATAGTAACTTAATTAAAAATGGGATATTATGTACAAAGTTAAAATTAAAAAAATAAACTAGATTTAGATATATATTTATGAAAAAGTTAAAAGATTAATATCCTTTTAAAAATTAAATTTAAGTCTCCACACAATTATGTTATGAACAAATACTACACGAAGTGTTTCCACACCCTTTCAAAGCAAGTGTGAAATTTATTTTAAAAAGGACGTTCAGTTTAAGCCTCGCAGCTGGTGAAAGCTGGTACTTTAGAGCTTATCGTGAGGAAAATAGCTATTTGCTTTACTCTTTAAAAAAAAACCTTTATTTAGAAAACCGTGGGATCTCTATTTATATCTGTTGTTTCGTATCGATGTAGTTTTTTTTAATGCAAACCAAATAGCAAAGGATGTTGTAAATAAAAAGGTCTTGACGAAAAGAAACGAAGAAGGTTCTCAATTTATAATAATATGTATAGATATTTTTAATCCCCTACAAAAAGAGGGGTGTATTTGTTTATGGCATAGGCCGGCAAACGAGCAAGTAGGTCACTTAATAAGCCCACAATACCAAAAGAATCATGGGTGCGTTGCCTACCTTAAAGGAAACTGATATTTAAGGGATTGGGAAGGGGAGGGGGTTTGGGCCTCCGGATATCTCACTCACCGTACAAAACGCAGCAGCAAGCTGCTACTTTACGTCGGTTTTCTGTGAGACAGTGGTAACGACCCGGAGGAGCCGCCCCATTCATTCATTCATTTTAATTAAATCTGTTCAACTGTCTAAAAGTTACAGATGACTTTCTAATTTAATTCGGGGATTTTAACGGTTAGATAATTATGAATGTTCACGCATAACTCCGCCAAAAGTGGAATAATTTTGATGATTATTTTTGTATTCGATAGGGTTTACTCCAATGGTAGTCCTATATAAATTTGGCTAAGATCTGATGACGAAATAGGAAGGAAAATGGGGTTCCCATTTCATCTTCAACGGACAATAGTAAAGCCCGTATTCAGGAACAAAAATGATCTCTTTCCTAAGTGTTTGGTGCGTTTTTATTTGGCGCCACAAATGGACCAATTACGTGTATAGAAATCGCCACTATCCGTTCGCGAGCACTTCGTGGCCTCATAGTACCTAATGTTTATGAATACGGGGGGAAACACACTGCAATTGTGGTTAAGTAGTCGGTTTATGAAGTTTTTTTATAGCATAGGCTGACAAATGAGCAAGTGGGTTACCTAAAGGTAAGTGATCCCCACCGCCCATGTAATAATATCAGAAGAAGCATGGGCGCGTTGCCGACCTTAAAGGAAAAGGAGAATTTAGAGATTGGAAAGGGGAGGGGGTCTTGTGCCTCCGGATATCTTACTCACCGTGCGAAACGCAGCAGCAAGCCGCTACTTTACATCGGTTTTCTGTGAAACGGTGGTATATACCCGGTCGAGCCGGCCGATTCATTCTGTAGATGAAACTTTCTACAGCGTGGTTCTATCACTCAAAATTAGTCAGTTTTTAATTTAGAGCAGCGTTTTCAGCGTTCAAAATTTTATTATTTTCGAAGTAATTACTTTGTTTGCACTCTATGTTTGCAAGCTTCAATATGACTACAGTGAACCGGTAAAATTGTATTGAAATATGTGATCTACCAAAACCTTGTGTACGAGATAAACACTAATAAACTAGTATTCTGTTTTTGGTCCGATTCGATATTGTTCCAGAAAAATCGGCCTAAGAACTAGGTACTAGTGGACGATCGCATTGAGTTTCGGTTTGAAGGTCATTGAAGCCGCTGAAATTACTGAGCATTATGAGAATTAACATTTTATGCCATGCATTGCTTTGTAATTCCATGTTCTGTGTGGTGATGCTTCTGTTTATGGTTAGGAGTGGCGCTTACCATCAGACGAGCGACCTGCTCGTTTCGTCACTTAAGCTAATAAAGATCTCTGACACCCACCCACCCAGACGTACTTGCTCGTTTTCCGGCCTCCACTATAAAAATTCACTTATTTCTTGTCCGGTAATACGATTTATGTCCGTAGTGAAAAGATCCCTCTGAGTAACACAATTTAACGTTTTCACCAATTTCAAAGTCCAAAGTACGGTATAGTGACTTTCTTGAAAGGTCAGAACAAGGAACACAGAGGGTATTAAAGGGTGCTAATTGAGAAAGGGCTCGCTCTATTTAATTAGAAAGAGAGAGGTTCGAGTGCGAAGAATTGCGCGGTTCACACCACTCTATTAATATCTTGAGTTTTTGTTTCTTTTTTTTATTAGCTTTAGATGACTCGACGAGCAAGTCGCTCACCTGATGGTAA
The DNA here is from genome assembly GCA_905332985.1 of Mimas tiliae. Classification (NCBI taxonomy): domain Eukaryota; kingdom Metazoa; phylum Arthropoda; class Insecta; order Lepidoptera; family Sphingidae; genus Mimas; species Mimas tiliae. Next base: position 7,915,156 of record HG995256.1, on the reverse strand, counting down.
GCACCACGCTTGCTCATACACAGAGTCAACACCAACCAGAACTTCGAATTATGAACTACTGCATGGCATTGAATTGCGCTCGTCACACTGACACATGAAACCGGAACACAACAAAGTTTACACACTGCTGCAAAAAATTTAGGTTCGCGGTTTGTATGTACGCTATATTTTTTTTTATGTGTTCACGGATAATTCCGCCAAATGTGGACCGATTTGGATGATTTCTGTATGTATTCGATAGAGTTTACTTCAAAGTAGGTATATTACATTTTTGATCCTTTCACTAAAGATTGAAAATAATAACCATTAGAGTTACCAATAGAACTCAAAAGTACCTACAAACTCATTATGAGGACCGAAAAGCTAAAAAACTAAAATCAGCTCCTAATCTAACCAATTATGTGTCGGGTTTTCATTACTAAATGACCTCGCCTATTTTGTAACACTGAAGCCTTGCTTAATTTGTTTTGCGGACAGCGGATAGATCCAGGATTTCAACCTTAAATTTATAATTAAGGTAATTTAGAATTTCTCGGGACATTCAGACATTGGGGTAGTCTCTGATTGTAGAACACTTATGAATGACCTAAGATATTTCATTAACCGATTTAAAAAAAACGAGGAGGTTTTCAATCAAAGACTTCTTTGTGACAAAATATGTCTGGTCATAAATTAAAGGGTCAGAAATGAATGAAATTGAGAACCTCGTACTCTTTGTTTTCGTCGGTTATAACTTAAACACTGTTTGCCGTACCTACTCAGCGACGTCCATTAAGTTTAAGTATTCATTAACCATGTCTTAGAATTAGATTATTTCAAATATGATTATTTCTGTACTCATCATCATCATCATCATCATCAGCCTGAATTCGTCCACTGCTGGACATAGGCCTTTCCAAGTTGGCGCCACCCTTGACGGTCCTCCGCCTTCCTCATCCAGCCGCTTCCCGCTACGTGTATCAGGTCTACGTGTATGTTTCTGTACTCATTAACATAATATAAAACATTGACTGGCTGATGAGTGTTTTTTTTATTAGTTTGAATGACGAGACGAGCAAGTCGCTCGCCTGATGGTAAGCGCCACGCCTGCTCATAAACAGAAGCAATGCCACACAGAATTTTGAATAACAAAGCACTGCATAACACTGGACTGCGCTCGTCACCCCGAGACATAAGGTATACATAGGTACATAAGGTATAAGGTACATAAGGTGGAAATAATAGTATTCTAAGAAACGGCCATAGATAATGATTATTAAAGATAAAACATTTTTCTGATAGCAGCGAAAGCCCAGCGGGGAGTGATCTGTCAAGACGTAAGTCGCAGGTTCGAAACCGGACCCAAAAGCATAAACTTCTGACTTTTCTTAGTTACGTGTGTATTCATTGTTAATTACCGCTTGTTTTAACATTAAAAGAAACATCGTGAGGAAACCTGCATACTTGTGCAGTTCAATATTTCGAAGGTATGTGAAGTCTGCCAACCCGTACTAGGTCAGCGTGGAGGACTAAAGTCTAACCCCTCTCATTCAGTAGAAGCCCTTGCCCGGCAGTGGGACGTGTATAATACAGGACTAATTTTATAATATTTCCGAGAGCGGCAGTAAGAGCTCAATAATAGGTCTACACACAGGGAGAACAATTTAAAACTGAATGGTAAAGTCAAAAAACTAAAATGGATATTAATTCTTTTGGACAATATTTTAGCATTGGGATCTCAAAATCACATGTGACCTGAAAAAAGTATAATTTAACTATGTATGTATTAAATATAGGTACTTAATTACGGTATAAGTAGTCCGTTAATATGCAGCAGCTGGACTAGCTGCTGAAAAATACTGATAAAAGGGTTTTATGGATATAGATTTTAAATTCAATTTATTCAGATACAATGATATTTATGTGATTATAATACATACATACATTCATACGCACTCACGCCTGTAATCCCCGAAGGGGTAGGCAGAGGTGTAACCAGTACACCCACATTTCGCCGAGCGTATCTCCATCCCTTATGTGATAGGGGGCGAGCCTATCGCCATACCGGGCACAAATTCCAGACTCCGGGATGATGTGATTATAATTTATACGGTAAAGTTACTCGCCCTTTCATTGCAGTCATTATTGATACCACCTTTTTGCAACAGCCTGTATATCATCATTAGTTTGCCCAACTTACTTATTACTTAATTTAAAACATTTTACCAAAATACTTTTCACTTTAAAATGAATTTTGAATGTACGTGGCCTAAGGCAACGTGAAAGTATTAATTTGTAAAAGGTAATTTTTTTACCTTATATATTTAATAGCTAAGGTAAGACTTAGCCAAATATTCATCAAAGAATTAATTACACAGTAAGCTGACTAATGGATTTCATGGCTGCTGAGCTAAAAAATTAAAGGCGCGGACTACTTTAGTTATTAAGGGATTAATTTAGTTCTACCTCCATTTACAGCTGGCAGGGGATTAAAGTATGTAGCAAAAATAATTTCTCTTATAAACATACATACATACACATATACATACGGACTGATACTGAGCATTTCGTACTAGAAAACCGAATGCCACTTTTACCCGATCTGGGAATCGAACTTCAGACATCCGCACAACAGTCGTACTGCGTACGCTCTACGAGTTACAACGGCGCCACCGAGACAGTCTCTCACCTCTTATAAAGTTATTATAAAATATGTTTTATTACTCAATTGTACATTCCTATTTACAAGCTTTTGCTCGCAGCTCCGCCCAATTGTGTATGTCTTTTTCCAGGATAAAAAAAGTAACTAACCTATATCCTAACCTAGGTCATGGTTTACCTCTATATCAAGCTTCATTCAAAACCATTCAGCCATTAACGCGTAATTGATTTAAACATCCATATTCACTAACTCACAAACATCCAAATTTCCACATTGTTACAGTAGTGCGATAAAATTGCAAGTTCAGTAGAAATAATCTAATCGCTAAACTCTCTAGAGGTAGAAAAATCTGTAATTTTTAAATAACGGAACAGATTTTCTTCAACATAGCTAAGAACTGCTAAGAACCGTCTTGATCAAACCATCATTAAAATAAAAACCGCATTCAAATCGGTCCATTCGTTTAGGGGCTGCAATAGCACAGACAAATACTGTATACACCCACAGACAGACAAAAACTATAGCACCCTTCTTTTTTGTCGGGTTAAAAATAACGTTACGACCGAACGCCGAGAGATATTTTACGCAATTACTTTACCGGCATTGAAATTTTATTCTGATCAGAGCTTTTCTCGCAAATCATATCTGTCTTTTCTATTAGTCTTATTTATGTCTTCAAATAACATCTTCATGGGATTCCATACCTATAGAGTCTTAACTATTTATCGAATTTTCTATATCTAATGGTTAGGCAACCTTTAGCTCGGTCAGTCTATGGATGGGTGACCGCTTAGTAGTTTTTCAATTGAGCGTCACTGTGCTTCGAAGGGCAAGTAAAAGTCGGGCCCGGCTGTTATCAATTGACATCAGACGTTAAGCCAAGTCGGAAATTCGGGCGGCTTGAAAACTTTGACATTAGGTTGGCCACTAAAAAGTTTATTGTTTATCGACTAGTGAGTGCAACTAGCTATTAGCGCCTCAAGAGTCGACCGTGCTCACGGTACCCTATTACAAAGTTTCATTCTGTCTGGCTGTCCTAGAATTCTTCTGACCCATGTTCAGTCGCCGTCGCTTAAATTATAGAATGTGTTATTTTATCTTATATCTTAACAAATAATAAGAACAAAGAAAATGTAAATATTTAAGGGCGGGCCTCATACAAGACACATGTTATTTTAAAGTCTTTATTCCATCGTAATACATTCAAAGTTCAAGCTTTGTGTGATTTTAGAGTAAGTTCTAAAATAAAGCAACAAATTTTAAAAACATGATACATATAAAGAAATATAAAAGAAAAACACCGATAGCTCAGTGGGGAGGAGTGGTACAGACTGTCGAGACGAAAATTGCAGATTCGAAACCAGCCCCATAGCATAAGCTTCTGACTTTTCTAAGTTATTAATTGTGAATTATCGCTTGCTTTAACGGTGGAGGAAACATCGTGAGGAAACCTGCATATCTGAGAAGTTCTCCATAAGAATCTCGAAGGTATGTGAAGTCTGCCAACCCGTATTAGGCTAGCGTGATGGACTAAGGCATAACCCCTCTCATTCAGTAAAGAATGCCCGTGCCCAACAGTGGAATTTGTATTATACAAGGCTAATATTAGTTTAATATCAGTGATAGCTCAGATAGCAGTGATAACTCAGCGGGGAGTGGTATGGACTGTCGAGACGAAAGTCGCAGGTTCGAAACCAGCCCCAAGTGCATACACCTCTGACTTTTCTAAGTTATGTGTATATTAATTGTTAATTACCACTTGCTTTAACGGTGAAGGCACAACATCGTGAGGAAACCTGCATACCTGAGAAGTTCTTAATAAGAATTTCGAAGGTATGTGAAGTCTGCCAACCCACATTAGGCCAGTGTGCTAGACTAAGGCCTAACCCCTCTCATTCAGTAGAGGAGGCCCGTGCCCAGCAGTGGGACGGATATAATACAGGGCTGGTATTATTATTATTATTTATAATATTAGTTTATTATTTTAGTTTGAGTCGCCATTGTGTGGCGGTATAGAACGTTTGTTGCAGGAGTCCGTTTATATCCAAGATAATTTAGTCTAGTGGCAGATTACATCGACAGTGTACAGTAAATTGGCGGTTTACCAATTCCAGGTTATGCAACCCTTTGTGTGAATTTTACGGTATGAAAAACATTGTTTATATTTCAGTACCAAAGTGTCGATATGTTAATTGGCTCGTATCCATATCATGCTTTTATCATGTCGCGTTGGTAAAAATGACTGTAGTAGGTCATTGGTTGTCCTTTCCGCTTTGTCTATTTCTACCGTTATGCAGCAATGTGTAAGCAGTTTCAATCTGATAGGACATTGAATCCAGTGAAACTGGGCATGAGACTTAATATATTACGTCTCGGGGTAACGGGGGCAGTCTTATGCCATACAGTGCTTAGTAATTAAGGTTCTGTGTTGTTTTACTTCTGTTTATGAGCAGGCGTGTTGCTTATTATCAGGCGAGCGACCTGCTCGTTTCGTTTCAGCTTATAAAAATAGAACAAACAATATCAAGAGATTGTTTGTGCGTTGCTGATCTTTATAGAGAACAATGCTGATTGGCAAAGGGGTGATTTTATGGCTTTCGGTAATCGGCTACTTTCTGCGGTTATTAAGATGGCCCATTTATGTTACTGATAAAACTAACAACAGCGCGATTTGATCTATTAAAAATCTAACTTAACCTAACCTAATTCTGGACTCTTTCTATCGCATCAAAAGTTATATCACTTTCAAGTACATCTATCTATCTATCTGAAGGTAGGTATCGCAAATAAATTTTCCTTATTACGCTACCAAAACTTAATGGCGTGTGCCCATATTCAAATTTACGACTACAGGCTCAACACGAATGGCTTATTTATCAGGCAGGGATAAGGAGAAATGTAACGCAAAATAATTACGGATGAATAAGCAATAATGGGCCTTGCTTTGGAAGCGTTATTTGAAAACCGCCAACATTCGACATACATATACGGTACTAGCTGTTGCCCGCGGCTCCGCCTATCGTGAATATCTTTTTCTAGGATAAAAATATTCCGTTTAATACAAAAAATTTAAATATCCAAAAATCCCTACATTACGCAAATTATCATTTAAATTTCATGATCCTTGCTTAAGTAGTTTTTGAGATCAGTGAATGAGTGGTCTTTCGCTTCTGTAATATAAAAATGATTTAACTTTACCTAAGTTTTTTAGCATGAAATGGTATGATTTGTGAAATTTTGAGGTATTTAATTCCTTATTCTTGTCACGGACAATGCGATTGTTCGGTCCATGGTCAAATTGAACTTTCGGTATACTTAATTTAGACCAGAGATTTTAGTCCATTTTGATCTATATAATAAATGTTTAACTAAAACTTAAAAATCGGCCAAATGAGAGTCGGCCAGTGTAGGAACACTGAGGCTTCCGTAACACCTCCCTCAAATTCTTACTTCATGTGTTGTTTATTATTTATTATGATTACCGCTTAACACAATATATTCATGAACTTCTGACTTTTCTAAGTTATGAGTGTATACATGCTTGATGGTAAGCGTCACACCTACCCATAAACAGAAGCAACACCACCTCTTTGAATTACAAAGCACTGCGTGACACTGGACTGCGCTAGTCATCCCCAGACATAGGATGTTGTCTCATAAAGCCCAGTAATTTCACTGGCTTCCATGTCCTTCAAACCGAAACACAACAGTACTTTGCTTGGAGGCAGGCATATGCGGCGGTGGTGACTGAACGACCCTTAAATATGACCACACCTTTCTGTTCAACGTTGTATAAGTGAAACTTTAACCTCGCAGAAATTCTTATTAATTACACCTCTACATTTACAAATGGAATTCACGCCGATAAAATTTGTCTCGTAAAGACAATTTCCAGAGGTAGTTGTTTTGATTTATTAATAACGAGGCAGCGATGAAGCGAAACAGCGCTTGATCTTAGCATATTCATGAGGGTAAAGGTTGGGCAACATTGTTTCCCTTTTATAAAGTTGGCATCAATAAGATGCCGGGAACACGGCGCAAAGGCTTATATTATTAATTGTGAAGTTACAATGTCATTCCGTTAGGTAAATTATCGAATTATTTCATTAAAAGTTTCCTATTTAGTTACTTTAACTTGTTTTGAGGTTGTGATTAGTTCTACAAATTATTTTGACTCCGTTTTATTTGATTATTGCCGACATGTTTTTATCCAAAATTTGTTTTAAAATAACATAACGTTTTAAAAAACTTAGAAATCGACTTCAATTTTTTGTGATAGTTACAGAAATAGGTAACATGTAAATTCCAATACAATAAAACAATCGCGACGAGTTTACTGTTGTCCGTTGAAGAGTTTTATTTTTTACTCCGTACTCCGTCATTAGATCTTAACCAAATTTATATGGGACTACATCGCAGCTAACGACTAGCTAACAACTCTATCGATTGAAATTTATTTCAACAAAATCGGTCCAAAATTGGCGGAGAAATCGATGTACCTACATACATTAAAAAAGCAAAAAAAAAACGCGCCGAATTGAGAACCTCCTTCTTTTTTGAAGTCGGTTAATAACAACTATTTTGGATTATCGGTACCAACTTTGGCCATAAATTCTATTATAAAGGACAAAATCAGTTGGCCATAATTAAAAAAATTACATATATTGTGATTTCGTGGGCGTCAATCAATGATACATACGCACTCAAGCCTGTAATCCCCGAAGGGGTAGGCAGAGGTAGTTCACCCACATTTCGCCGAGCGTATCTCCGTTCCATGATGTGATAGGGGCTCGCCCTATCGCTATAACAAGCACAATTCCAGAATTCGGGCTGATACTGAGCATTTCGTAATAGAAAAACCCAATATCACTTTTACCCGACCCGTGGATCGAACCCGAGACCTCAGCGTCAGCCTCAGTCGTAACGTTATAATGCGTACATTACAACTGTGCCACCGAGGCAGTCAATCAATGATACTTTATAATTTGTCTAATTAAAATAAAACGTGCTTTGATATGTCGATAAACAACACCCACACACAGACAACAGTCGCACACTTACTCCTGACGACCCAGTAAGATGCATTCAACTCCCAAACAAATATTTGTGGATCATTGAAATATTAGTCTTTTTTATAGCAAAGGCCGGCAAAGGAGCAAGTTGGTCACTTGATGGTAAGTGATCTCCACCGCTCATGTATACCCCTAAATATCTAAATAATCATGGACGCATGGCTGAACGTAAAGGGGAAGGTATTAATGAAGGATTTAGAATAGGAGGGGGGATTTGTCTCGGTACGGGCGTCGAACTCGCGGTCTCTCGTTTCACAGCCGACTACTCGCCTACTACACCACTGATGCTAAAAGAAATATTATTTGCATGTTCCAAAAAAACAGCAAAATATAAGTCTCATGGTCCGCCTACTAACTATCGTGAAACCTTAATCTCCATTCCAATCCCTTAACTTCGTAACATCATCTCGCAAACATAACCACCGTGGCGCAGCGGGCGAGTAGTCGGCTGCGAAGCGAGAGGCCGTGGGTTCGATTCCCACACCGAGACAAATGTTTGTGTGAACCACAAATATTGGTCTCGGGTCTGGGTGTTGTGGGACCGCAAGTCACTCGTAGTTCCTGATACCCACGACACAGGTTTACCTAGTGTGGGGTCAGGACTATGTGTGTGACTGTTGGGTGTATTATTATTATTATTATTAATTTACCAAACAAAATAGAACTCTCAAAATATCACCAACTAATAACCACATAAAGATAAATAAAGCTACCAAATACAGATTGTCTGGAAGAAATCGTACATTTGTACTTCTTTTTATTTGTAAGTTTATTTCGTATTTTTCTTTCCTAATAAGATGTATAATAAACAGTTTATATACAAATAATAAACCACTTAATAAAAATACACCAAAGCTGTTGAGAAGATTTAATCATAGCTACTTTTACTATGCAATTAACCGCCTAACTCAAGGTGTGACAGGCGGGTCCGCAAATTAATCGAGTCAAAAGTAATTAACACCACCGCCTGACATAGACACCGGCGCGGCGGCAAATTACAAGAATCGCTTTTTGCCACCACACTGTGACGTTGGTGTAATGAATACTACGATAGTGTAAAACTTGCCTACTTTATATGCATTAGCGATGAGGCAACATCGAAATTTTAATTGACTTTGAGGTGATTGAGGTGTAGAAATTATGTGCCTTGATAGTATGTACAGTACTATGATTTAAATTTGCTGGTAGAAGAGTACCTTATCATTTTTATACTACCGTACACACGGTGATAAACCCGCCTTATTAGCTCGTTCAGGCGAGTCGCTTTCCGGAGTCAACCAGATCGACCAGTACGGATTGGTCATTTTTGCAAATTTGTGTCTTTTTTTTATCAATAGAGGGTAATTTGTAAAACAACTGATCCACTTCAGAAGTTACCTTTAGTATTATGGCCGTTCCCTATATTTTTTATATAGATCAATATATAAAAAAATCAATAGTATTTTGACAGATCTTCCAAACAAAATGTGTTAAAATGTTACTGCCAGTAAGCAAAACCTGTCGATAGACAGAATATTGGGAACGACCATTAGAAAGCTACATTATCCTTGAGTGCTATTAGTTATTTTCACTGTGATAAAAGCGAGTTTTCAGACGAGCGGAGCAGCGAGCTAAAGATCGAGTTTTCAGAAAGGTTAGGCAACGAGCAAAAGCTAGTTATGTATAAACTTTTACAAAGAATTGAACATTAATTTACACGAAATATATAAGAGTAGTAATACATTTTCACGAAATAAGGAATATATAATGATTGCTCTAAATTACCAGTTTGGATGAACCATCTAATTAGGCGCACTAATAATATATATTTTATGTTCTGTAAGTTCGAATTCGAGATAAATGGCGACGAACTGTTATTACGCCATCAACCCTGTACTGAAGACCACTACTTCTCTGCCAATAGTGTAGCTACTAATAAGAAATATGATATGAAAATGTATAATTGTTTTCACTGAATAGGTGGTAAATTTCGGAAATTGTTTTCATTCACGATGAAAATACTACGTATCATATATTTATAACACAAAAGACGTTTACGAGGTTTCTATTATACGGAACAAGAAAGGGCAAATGTAATTTGACTAATAGACTGGTGTAGTACAAAAAATATTACAGATTTTGGCTGCTTTTACAAGTTCGCTAATAATTTATTCTGCCTGGAGTACTACGAAGTTCATTTTATTATTAGAAGAAGTTGTTTTAAATTATTCTGGTTTAAGGGCAAACAGCCAGTCGGTTTTATACACGGACTCAATGAAACGAAGTTGTTTTAGCTTTAAACGGACTGGGATTTTTTGTTCTTTAATTCTATTTATAATATGCAGCGATAGCTCAATGGTGAGTGGTACGGATTGTCGAGACGAAAGTCTCAGATTCGAACCAGTCCCAAGAGCACACACCTCTGACTTTTATAAGTTATGTGTGTATTAATTGTTAATTTTCGCTTGCGTTAACGATGAATGGAACATCGTGTGGAAACTTGCATACCTGCATACTTTATTCATAAGAATTTCGAAGGTATGTGAAGTCTTACAACCCGCATTAGGCCAGCGTGGTGGACTAAGGCCTGACCCCTCTTATTCAGTAGAGGAGGCCCGTGCCCAGCAGTGGGACATGTATAATACAGGCCTAGTAAAAAAATATATATATTACGTTAACCATAATCCGTAGTGTTAGAATTCTCAGTAATCCACTTGTATAACGCCATCTTCTTTGGTACTGACCTTGCCTATCAACTATAGTTGTAAAGTATGATTTCCTGTATTATTGCTTTATCATAAAAAATTATTGATACGTCAGTTCGTTCGTATAGCCCGGGCAAAGATTGGGTTTGTGCCAAAATTGGCTCGCCTTGACAGGTGGGCTGTTCCGATAGATGGTGTTAAATTTTAATGTAATACCTACATTACGATTTTACTTTTTGAAGGTACATAGGTGGTAGACCCTTCGTATACGAGAGACCGTCTAGGGCGGTACCACCGCTTATTCTATTTTTGCCATCAAGAAGCAGTGAGTATGCATTGTTGTGTTTCGGTTAGAAGAAAATTGAAGCCAGTGAAATTACTAGGCATCATGAGACTTAGTATCCTCTTGAATGGATCTAAGTTATACTACGTAATGCAGTGCTTTGTGATTCATAGTTCGGTGTGCTGTTGCTTCCGTTTATGGGCAGGCATGTTGCTTACATCAGGCAAGCTACAGTGCTAGTCATTACGGGCATTATACCAAAAAAATGTCGTGTAATAAAACTACCTATTCTTTTATATAATTTACCTATATCAACCCCGACGAAATGGTGCTCAGATTCATTGAAATGCATAATTATGAAATTGTTAAACCTTTTCGGCGCATTCAAAAGTCTACGAAGCGAAGTTTGTGTTATTTTCATATGATCCGCTCATATCTGACAAAATTCTTCAGTTATTGTAATACTTAAAAGATAATTTGTTTTTGTGGCGTATTACACTGAATAATAATATATTTTATTAAACTGTTTATAAAAATAAACTACATATACATACGTACTCACGCCTGTTATCCCCGAAGGGGTTGGCAAAAATGTAACCTACATTTCGCCGAGCTTATTCCGCCTTATGATGTGATAGGAGGCTTCTCCCTATACCGGGCACAATACCAGCTTCCGGGCTAATACTAAGCATTTCGTGAGGAAAAACCCCATCACTTTTACCTGACCCTGGGATCGAACTTGAGACCTCAGTCAGCACTTGCATTCACAGAATAATTATTGATTGATTGAAAGAAGAGAGTTACACATCAATGTTTAGTTATAATAAAAACCATAACCATAATACCAATAAGCCATCTTTCAAACAAAGAAAAACTGCATTCATCGCTGATACCCATTTTCTATGGGTATATTTCTACGTAAAAAAATAAAAAATAACATGTAAAATAAAAACCTAAAATTGTTAAAATCAAGAAAAAACTTATACTTCGAAGGATAAACCAGACGTTAAGTAAACTTTCTGTTACAATAGACATGAACGTTGAATATATTTCGCTACCAACAAGATAAAGGGGTTACGACTTACGGCCTACTTTCTGTAACAATTTACCTACAATCGGCAAAATATATAGGTACTGGGTTCAAATTCCAGGTCGGCCAACCACAATGTCTGCTTGACTTTCAATTTGAAAAATCGAGTTTGGGATTTGTGTCCGATCACATCACATCATGGGTTGCAAATAATAAACCGCAAATGTGTGGTAAATCATAGGCGTATTAGCTGCATCTCTACCCACTCATTCGGGAATACAGATGTGACCTTATATATATTTATGTAAATATCTTGGCGACAGCTTTATGTCCTATATTGAACCTTATTAATTTGTTTTAATAAATATTTACGGTGTTAGATTAAGTTTTTAATATCGTTATAAATTTTAAATTGAATAATTTATTCAGAAACTGCTTATCAAATGATAACTGCCTCGGTGGCGCAGTTATAATGTGTATGCGTTACGACTGAGGCTGACGCTGATGTTTTGGGTTCGATCTCCGGGTCTGGTAGCAGTGATATTGGGTTTTCTATTACGAAATGCTTAGTACCTATCAGCCCGGAGACTGGAATTGTGCCCGGTATGACTCGCCTCCTATCATATCACAGGACGGAGATACGCTCGGCGAAATGTGGGTATACTCGTTACACCTCTGCCTACCCCTTTAGGGATTACAGACGTGAGTGCATAATTATATTCAGAAACTGTGTGATTTTAATTTATACGGGTTAGTCACTAGTTACGAGCCCTATACATGCAGTGTTTATTAATACCACCTTTTTGCAACAATCTGTATAAGAAAGTATTATGTATGCAGATCTGTACAACAACCCTAGCGGATCGTATTGGAAACGCATTAGCTTCATACATATTTAATTTTATCGTACTTACACGAATAACGTGATATCGTAAACACTCGCAATAGATCTACAGTTCTTGATATTGAATATACTTAATTATATCTATCAAATTGCGCCCAGTACATGAAAATTTATTAACAAAATAAAACTGACTCAAAAAAATCTAAAAAGTGAAAATAAACAATTTTGAGTCGGTGCTTGGTGAATTGCCAAAATTGGGGGGTGCCCTTACAGGTGAAATTTCTTTTTGAAATAAAAATGGGACCAACATTAAGCTACACAAAAAAAGGGGCGAATTGAGAATCTCCTCCGCTTTTTCTTTGGTTGAAAAAGCAAGTAAGTACATGATCAATATATTTCTTGACAATTTTCTATAATACGGTATGTCGGAGATGTTTAAATAAAATTAAGTTAAGGAACCTTAGGAGAGTGGAAGAGTGTGTTATCTACATTAACATTATTGATTTGTTTGATTCAAGTGCATAGACCTTCGACCTCATTAATGAAACATTAGCTACCGGTGACTTGTCTGCAAATAATGATTTTATTGTCCATGCTACGTGTTATTCATATCTAAACGATGTCTTTTTTTGTCCTGTGCTGGAATTATCTTCATGGCAGCATCTTTGTCAATCATGAGCGTGGTGCACTTATTCGGTTTGATTTCTAATTAATATAACAATGATATACCTATTTGACGCAGTGGGCGAGTAGCCAGCTGTGAAGCGGGAGACCGCGGGTTCGATTTCCGCACCGAGATAAAATGTTTGTGTGATCTACAAATGTTTGTTTCGAGTCTGGGTGGTTTCTCCCTAGAGGGTTTGACGTCAGGCAGACGGCCGGTCATAAAAACAATCAGTCAAATATTTTAGTAACATTTGTTAAAAATCACGATGTGCCGACCTCACTGCTAGTGGGATAAGGGCAGGTAGAATAAGATATTATATTATTTAGCTATATCCACAATTTCCTCTGTTACATGAATGTACTTTTATAATAGTTCATGTTACAAAAGTATGGAACTTCACAGTGCATGCCACAAATTCGGTGATTCGTGAGACATACGTCAGAAGGAGATGCAAGTTGAGAATGAATCTAAATAAGTGTGTACAACGTCTATGATTGATAAAGATGCTATAATATTTTTATGGGATGTTATCGATCTTATTGATCGTAATAAACGAGTGATTAAAATTTGCGTAATTTTTTAGGATATCTAGATATTGATAAGATCCGGTACATAAACACTCAATGTCAGATGTATGTAACGTCGTTTAATATGACCACACATTTCTGTAACACTTTGTATATTTGTGTTGTGATATGCTACTGTGTTGTGGATAATAATTTACTCTCATTTAAAATAAAAGTATATCTATATTTTATACTCCTGAAATGTAAGTCATATCAAAATATATATAAGTTTCCTAGGTATCTAATAAAATTACAAACTTCACCCATTAATAAAACAGGGTAACTACTACATCGAAATAAGTAGTAAGTACCATAATTAAATAATTAATTAAATCCCACACTTATTATAAACACTCAACTTCTCTAGTCATAAAACATTACGTAAGTTAACGCCTATATTTTATAGGGGCTAGCAGAGGTGTAACTAGTGCACACTCATTTCGCCCCATGATATGATAAGTGCGAGCATATCTCAGTACGTTGCCACTAAACCAATGAGGCAATCTTCTCCAATCTTATCCGAAATGTTTCCCCATATCCAGGTCGCCAGACTTGCGGGTCATGTTATTTATGTGTTACTAGCTTTTGCTTGCGGTTCCGCCGCGCCCGCCTGAACGGCCTTTTCCGGGGTAAAAAGCTTATGTCCTAATCCAGGTCATACCTGTATGTCAAATTTCATCCCAAATCACCGCGTTATGGACTAACAAACATCCTAATTCACAAATTCACACACTTACTCAATTTATCATACTAATATTATAAATGTGAATGTAAGTTTGTTTGTTACGCTTTCACGTGAAAACTACTTATCCGATCATCATGAAACTTTGTACACATATTCTTGGAGGTATAAGAAGTAACATAGGATACTTTTTATGAAAAAAAAACTATTTGTTTGTTACGCTTTTACGACTAAATCACTGAACCGTTTTTGATGAATTTTGATGTAGAGATAGATGGGACCCTGGAGACGGTTATAGGCTACGATTTATTTCGGAAAAGTCTATTTACACGGGGAGTGCCGCGAGCAAAAGCTAGTAATAAATAAATAATTACACCCAACAGGCACACACATAGTCTCGACCCCACACTAGGTAAACCTGTATCGTGGGTATCGGGAACTACGGGGGACTTGCGGTCCCACAACACCCAGACCCGAGACAAAATATTTATGAATCAGACAAACATTTGTCTAGGTGCGGGAATCGAACCCACAGCCTCACGCTTCGCAACCGGCTACTCGCCCGCTGCACCACGGAGGCTGTCAAATTTATAATAGTAGTAGGAAGTAGGATAGGATAAACACATGCCCATCCCTTGTTTACATGTTTTAGTTTCTTGGTGTCAGTCAGGGTATCGATAAATCAGTAGGAAGGTTGTGACAAATTGCGTGTCGAGAAGCCCACTCGACTCGCTCGTGGCCAATCACTCCCTATCTGTCCATACCACGCGGTGACATCTAATAAATCTCATACCCATCGTAACTGGTGACCGTTCTGCAGTACTCATGTTTGTTGTTTTTAACATTCTGCCGGCAATTTTTGTTGTTGCGAAAACGAAATATGAAAGTCACTCGCCTAATGGTAAGGACCAATCCTGCCTATAAACAGAAGTAACACACATAACTTTGAATTATAAAGAACTGCATGGCACTGCTGCGTTCGTCACCGAGACATACTTTGTTACAAGTCTTAATGCTCAGTAAATTCACTGACTTCAAAGTCCTTCAAACCGAAACACAGTGCATATATGTGAAAGTTTGGATGTTTTTGAGTTTGGATTGGATTTGTGAGTTTGGATGTTTGTTAATAAATCAGCGGAGCGGAAGAACTAGTATATATATATATATATATATATATATATATTTTCTTTAGTTCCAAAGACCGAAGGCTTGAGGGAACCAGACCGTTTCGTCCACACATTCAAGCCGGTTTGAAGTCCAGTATCTCTAAGTATATTATTAGCTATTGTTCGCCGTCCAAAGAAAAAAAATTGCTAACTCTGAATCAATAATACCTACCTACTTAGAATACTACTTAATTTTTCTTTTTAATTTTTACCTAATATAGTATACGGTATACTCGTACTTGTAATATTTCAAATATTTATGACCTAAAGTCGAACTGTTCAAAAAACTGTACGAAGAGAGCTTCCTTAGAATTCTTTAGAAGGCTCATTACACAGTTTTTTAGTCAGACTTAGTCTGCTTTACAAAATTATCTAAGTGCTCTCACTTAAGCAATGACTTTCAAAGGTTATGGCCAGCCTGCACTGGTACAAACTAACAGCTGACGACATAATATTTTGGGTTTAGGTTGTTAATGTAAAATTATTTTTCCATATAACTAAAAAGTTTTTTGAGATAGCGCAATACGTGATATAAACAGTAAAACATTACAAACACAAAAATAACAATACATTAATTCCAGCATTACAGACTTCAAAGAAAGCTTGTTTGAAAAAGAATACATTTAATGTTTGATAAATCTATGGATTCAGATACAATGAACACAAAACATTGATAGATATTAATCTTCACGACGTGTTTCTTATGGTTGAACAAACAAAAAAACATTTCTTTCAATGTTTTCGTCAATCCGTAATGTTTCTATTATAATTTGTAGCATACAATTTCAAGCGAAGGCCAGGTCTGATTTTAATATTGTGCTGCTTGTCAACATATCTTTAGAATGTTGACAATGTATTGTTGTTGTCTAAATAGGTGAATAGATTTCTTTTAAGCAAGACCAAGAAAATACGTTTGGTAAATTACGAGTGGTAGAGCCACGCTGTAGACAATTTTGTCTACAGCATGAATGGGCCGGCTCGTCCGGGTCGTTACCACTGTCTCACAGAAAACCGACGTAAAGTAGCAGCTTGCTGCTGCGTTACGTACGGTGAGTGGGATATCCGGAGGTCTAAATCTCCTCCCCTTCCCAATCCCTTAATTATCCCTTTCCTTTCGGCAACGCGCCCATGATTATTTTGGTATTGTGGGCGTACATGGGCGGTGGTGTTCACATACCATCAGGTGACCCACTTGCTCGTTTTTTGGCCTATACAATAAAAAAAAAATAAAAAAAATATACGTCCGATTTTGCTTCCAACTGATAAGACTCTTGGATCGGATTCACTTCATATACGACCAGTTTTATTAATACTGGGTCTCGATCACGTTTTGATAATTAATATACGTAGATTATGTAATACTAACATAGTCGTTAAGAAGTTATATTACTAAAAATACAAAATGAGTCATTGTTAGTTGATTATTTAAATAAATTAATATTAACCTTATAAGCAGGTCGTCCCTTCATACACCCGGACGCTGTTTCCGAGTCGGGCATCAAGTCCGATTTTAAGATGTGTATTGTATATTCAATCAAATACACAAATGCCTTCCGATACTTTGATCAGACTATCGGATCCGACGACTGGAGAATAAACTGGACTTCTTTTCAGTCTTAATGTGTACGTAAGTACTTAGATGTAAAAAGAAAATAAAAGACTGGAGGTTTTCATGTGTCATAAAATAGGATGTAAAGAAACTATCGTCATGTACGCAAAAATGAAATTTTCATCGTCAAAAAGAGGAAAGCTTGTATCCATTACTGTTAGATTATGCCTCGATTGCCGTCATATTCCCCGCCGAAGGCTTGTGGAAGTTAATTGAAATGGAAAACTGAGTCTGACGGTTTGATTGGAGTATTTTATCTTTTTGGGTTATACGTCGCTGGTTTTTAGAGGTGAGAAATACTCAACCCGATTCGCGCGAATCGGGTTGAGTATTTTCGATATATTGTAACTCCGTTCATCCTTTGTCGTGGTAGCACAAATTACTAGATATCAACAAAGCTATCTATGACTGACCTCTTTTCTGACATAGCTTTCAACTTTTTTTTCACAAATACAAAGAAAGTATATTTATGATCACGGCGTAAACTGGGTTAGCTGACTACAACACTTGACTATCAATAACATTAGTTTGTTGTACCAAAATTGATGGTAAAAAGTTAAAACGAAATTCTTTTTGATCGTTCATTGGTCTTTAAAAACGGGTCAAGTATAAATGAATAAGTTTGTTTTAGAAAGAAAATCATAGTACTAAATAATTTGTTGTGTAGGGTGATTCATAGACTAACTGGTTTTAACTAACTCAAAAAAGAAGTTCTCTATTCGACCGGTATATATTCTGTACATTCTGTATTTTTCTCAAACACTAACGAATCGATTCTGACGATTCTTTCGCTAAACTAATATATACTCTAAGGAAGGTTTTAGTATATAGTACATTAGATAATAATCACTCTTATGTAGAGTTATATGCATATATATTTACACCTATGTCATCAATATTTCGTATAATTAACACCTTGTATTTATGGAATTACTCAACAGATTTTGGAAATTATAATTTGAAGACTAGCTTCCAACCTTGAAAGTGCGTCTCCACTTGTGTCATGTTTGCGCTGTGATAAACATGCGTGACAAACTCTCAAGTGTGAACGGTTGTCAAATGTTACGATCGACTGTTATGAGGCGATTCACACTGGAACCTCGTAACATTTCGCCATCACAGATCATTTAACGTATTGTCATTTTTGTTTTAGTAAGCTAATTATTCAAACTAGAACAAGCACATCAAATAAGCCGAATCTCTTTATTATAATAATTAACATATTGCGATTCGAGGCATACATTAATTTTTAATTATAATTGTAAGATCTCCTCGCGCTATAGCCGTGGTTTTGTGAAACTTAATTACAGAATAAGACAAAGCGTTTGAGATTTCAGTAACTCGGTTAGGGAATACAACACGTGTTGGTAATTACGTGATAATAACAATTACATTGTGGAAGATTATATAGCTATTCGATAAGTCTTTCTAGATTCTGTAAAGGCTTGGCTTGGGACTAGACACCACGGCACGCGACGACAGTGACTCGTCCGCTCTATATGCAACTAGCTGTTGCCCGCGGCTCCGCCCGCATTAAATTCTGCTTCATATAAAGTTCTGTTCCATATAAAGTTCACGCCCCAATTTTAAGCCCGTAAAATAAAAATTACCAAAAATTCCTTCTTCACAAACATGCATACATACATTCCACAAACTATTATAATATGACAAAATTTCATGATCCTAGCTTTAGTAGTTTTTGAGATATCGTCATTAATCAGTGAGTGGTATTTCGCTTTTCTAAAGAGGTATATGGATAGATAGATAGATTGTTCTGCTCGTCGCTTAGATAGATGAATAAATAAAAATAATTCTAACAATATAATGAGATAAAAGTTATTGAGTTTAAACAAAGACTTTAATGTATACTACTAGACAAGCTACGCAGTACCTAGAAATTGTACCACTAAGTTGTGGTCAATTAACCGTAACTCAATATTACCATCTCTCTCACTCTCAACTAGAACCCCTATCCCGCTCCCTGTTTGTGAGTTATCAAATTCCTGCGATATATGACGCAATTCATAACAGCCCGTCTAGTAGTATACAAATGGAAGGAACTCACCACTTTCAAAAATAATGGGCGGAGATAATTAATTTAAGCCCCATATAAATGATTCCTGATCTGGGTCGATACCCAAAATCTATATTTATGGTTGCAATATACACCATCTACATCATTCCGCTTTCCAAAATGACACTAATCGCTACTTTAAAAGTACTTTAACTAACCTAGAATTGGGACTAGAAAAATAAGTTTTACCAAAATTTAAAAACTGACATTAAAAAAATATATCTATCTCTATAGGTCTCTTTGGAGTCGGGGCCTGTGTCGATGCCGGCACCAAGCACCGACTCCATAATTTTTTACCAACAAATTCGGTCCACAGTTGGCGGCAAAATCGATGTATATACATAAAAAAGGAAACGAAAAATACGAGTATATTGACTGTTACATGTAACGTACGAAACTATTTTGCAAATATTCATACTATTTTTCACTGATAGCACACGTCCAGAAACCATCCCTACCGGATGATCTACATCTGTAGAAGTAGGTATATGGTCAGGTATTGTAGGTTGTGATCGATTGACCTGTACATACTGCGGGTTATTGAATTAGAGCTCCATCTTCCCCGATGCAGATAGGATGTAGCAAAGCCCTTGGGGACTTACCCATTCAATTAATAAACCAAGCGATGTTATACAGTAATATGCATTAAATAAATGGATTTTATTTTGTCTATTCTTTTTTCATAGTGATCAAATTCAAATATATTAAAGTCGATCATAATATGATTGATTTAAAATTTAGAATGCAACGAACTGATAACTTGAAATAGACAACTTGTAAATATTAAACACTGATTGACTGATGGGTGATTATAAAGAACTGGGTGTAATTAAGCCATCATTACAATATTAATCATGATGAATAGATTCATGATCGAAACTTTTGCGCATAAATTCTGGATAGAAGCCAAATGTGAGTATAGTGTAACCTCAGAATAGGCATCACAATCTCATAGTTTTATTGTGATAGATTTTGCTGGTCGAACGATGTTTATTTTAATCCTGTGTTTGCGTTGGATGTCTGTTTTTTATTTGTGTCTGATAATGGAATGTTAATAGCTAGGGCTTTGATATACGCAACGCAGATCTGTCATAATAGTAATCTAGGTTTCTATTATTTGGATGAAGGATTTCGTTTCGCTGTTCGCTTTGGTTTCCGAATTACAAGATTTAATGGAAAGAATTGCTTTGCGTGTTATTTTCGAATTGACTATTTCCAACCTAAGATTTTCTGGAACAAAATGTTTTTGCGATAAGATGTCTAAAGGGAGGTGACTGGTTATATACCTACCCATTAACATATTGATTGATTAAAATAATTGTACGAGAATTTGTGATTTTATATTTTTTTTTATATCGTAATATAAAGAGGGGTTGACGTCAGGCAGGCGGCCGGTCGTAACATATTGTGTTAAAACATGTTGCGCCGACCCCACTGCGGGTCCAATAAGGGCAGGTGGCAGAAGAATAAAAATAAATGTTAAAGATAATTAAAATTCTATTAAAATAATACACATAAGTGATGTTGGAGAACATTTTATGTTGGTATTATTTAATCAGCCTTGTTTCTATGAATGAAAGTATGTTATAACAAGGTAATATATATTTTCAACATGATTCATTGTTTACACTGAAAGTGTTTTTCTGGTTCACTCCTGCATCACAAAGTATACATATAAAAATATGAGTGAAATGGCGAAATAAATTCCAAGACATTACTCGCAGACACTCAGCGACTCGCGAGAGTTAATCTCATTGCCAGTAAATCATCCAGTATCATGCCCACCCACACGTAGGAACGAACCTAGAAATTATTGGGGGCCAAAATGTTTAAGGAGGTGTAAAGAATACTGTAATGATATTAGTAGGTATTTTCTTATTAAAGATCTTTGATTTATTCTTATGTAGGTTTGGTAATTAATTATTATTAAATTACCAATTATTTGCAATTATAGACTTCAATCCAAATAAAAAAATAAGATTGTTGCGGAAATTTCTACTAATGAATGCGCTGTTGGGACTTTTTATTTTTAAATACATAATTATAAATTTGCTGAAGGTTATTTGTATAATAATAATAAGGTGTCAAAAATTACTTTCAGATAAGAAATATCTCTACATTTGTTAGCATTACTCTCAACAGGCAACAACTTTCTTTGACTTTCTTAAAAAATGTTACTTCATTTTTGTATATGGTAATTAGTGTTGTGTGGTGTATTATGCATAATAACAAAACAGTTTCGGCCTGTCTCAAAATGCGGGGGGCAATGAGTCCCTATTCACTTCTGATTACATTACCCTCACGTTGTTTTTTAAAGAAAATATGGCTCTAAAATTCCCCTGTTTCGACAGTAATACGAAGAAGTGGTTATTTTACTAACTTTCTCGGCATAATATTACGAAGTGTAGAAATATTGTACTTTATTTCAATTACTTTTTCAACATGCCTTGATTTATCTTTTACTCGTGATATATGTGTTTAGAGAAGTGCATCTAAATTCTTATTTAGTGTTATTGACATGATAAATTTATGTCTGTAGCTTACGATTATTTTTAGTATAAAGATGTATGTATAAATTTATTTTACAAAGCATGTTTTATGAAATTATAGTAGTCTGCCTCTAGCTAACTTGCAATAATTTTAATTAGTGGATTATGGTATAAGCAGCCTATAGTCTAATTGTTTGGACAAACTAACCAAAGGGCTCAACAAAATCAATATAAAAAGCATACATGTACGAGTATGTCTAATTTGTCAGTTGACACAAAACCACATGTGCTATTGCCTGTTATCACCATCCTAAACTTAACTTAATTGACTTATAATGTCTAAACTAACACACATCAAACGAGCGATGAAGCAACGTTAAAAAATGACAGCATATCGCATTATGAAACTTAACAACTTATGTCTTGGGGTGACAAACGCAGTCAAGTGCCATGCAGTACTTTGTAATTCAAAGTTCTGTATGGCGTTGTTGCATGTTATGGGTAGATACATACAATCAGTTGCCACGTTTTGTCATTCAGGCAAATAAATCAAATCGATTAAAAAATATTGTTTTTCGGATACAGATACTTTAAGAATATTTACGTCGACTTGTACGACGTATAAGTGGGCTTTAGAGTTTCTTCTTTTACATTTAAATAAAATTTTATTTTTAGAACAACAGTTTTCTTAAGCTGACGCTTTCAACGAAACGTTATCCGCAAATAACCAGCCAAATTATTTGCATAACTATGTCTACTTAAATGTATGGAACGCGAGTTATTGCCACATAAAGCTGGTTATTACCACGATACTCGATCACGAATTTCCAATTTAGGGGACACACGAAAAGTTTATGAGAGAATAAAAATCTCTATTCGTACAGATCTGTGATTTTATTCCAGTGGGGTAATAAAGTGTTTTTAATTTCTGTTAACTTAGTATCATGTTAGAGTGGGTCATCAACATTTTAGGTCCAAAGCCAACCTCACCTGTACGTTATTCACTCTGCTAATTAATGGACGAAGCAATGGTGAAACTTGGTTCCGGTTGGGGGTCGTGGGGTTTAGGTAGTGGTCGCCTCCACATAATACCAAATCCTCCGGCAAATCATGATGAGTAGGCAGACCCTGGCATTAAGCTGGGATAATGTCAGATAGAAAGAAAAAAGATGTTCGATGTAGATAGTATTGGATTATAGTAATCCCAGTAACCATTAAAATTCTGTATCTGATAAAGAACTTAATATAAGCGACTCGAGAAAATTTGTTCGACTCGTTTTATCGTGAAACCACTGTTTACAAAGTTATATCAGGTGGAGTTTGCTTTTAAAGGGAGACTGCGAGTAAAGAAAACTTTTTTCTTCATCATAAGGTATGTTTTGAGGCATTGATGACGCTCTTGCAGCCTGCAGAACTATGTTCAGTAGAATGAATAATTATTATATTGAATTAAATATTTTAAAAAGAAAAAAATCATGTGTGCAATTTACACGTGGCAGAAGTGAAACCTTAAAAAAAATGGCTTCAAGATAATGAGACGAATGTAAAATTTCGGGCAAAGGATAAATTAATAATTTTAGTAATGATCATAGTGATACAAAGTTTTTGATTAAAAAATATTTGAGTACTTAATACTATGATCACTTTCACTATTTCGAACAGTAAAATCATCATTATGCGTAATAGAACTATCATTTTCCACATTCAATAACGCTTTTCGGCGTACACGAAATTCACGAACACGTTCCGTTGAACTTTGTGCTGTCTTTATTTCCCTTTTTTTTCGATAATCGCGACAATATTCTGCATTCGTTTTCGGCATATTTGAAGAATTTTATTATAAAAATGATGAAAAAACTCTACAAACGTATAATACGTACACGTATACAAAACACCACGGTTGTTATGTTGCCTTTTCTCAAGCTTTGTACTACGCATGCGCGCACAACTGTATAATGCTTCCTATCTCATTTTCTCCCACGTTAAATCTTATGAATTTATGTGTCTGTCTCTTTTTCGTTTCATCGACTTTCAAATCACAACGATGCTAAAGAAGTTTTCACTTCAAAAAATGTTTAGGTCGCTTGCATTTCAACCTTATCTTATATTCCTTGAATGCTACTAAAGACTAAGGATGTCTACGCACTGCATCCAATCCGAATACGATATCATGGTTCTAAGTGGGGATATCGAATTCGGAATTTGGATCAAGTGCGCAACCTCTCAAACCAATAGTGTTACGGTTACTTCGCCACGAGATTTCTCGGATTTAGATTGTATGCAGTGTGTAACCAGTCTAACAGTATTTTCATGAAAATGAAAAAAAATAAAATTTTCTTTCAAATATATACATCGTAAATAATATTTCTAACCAGTTTTTTACAAGGTGGTAGGCCCCTCGTATGCGAGAGGCCTTATGTGTCGGTACCACCGCTTTGTCTATTTCTGCCGCCAAGCAATAGTGTGTAAGCACTGTTGTGTTTCGGTTTGAAGGGCAATGAAGCCTTTGAAATTACTGGGCATTATGAGACTTAACATCTTATGTCTCGGGATGACGAGCGCAGTCCAGTGCCATGCAGTGCTCTGTAATTCTGAGTTGTGTGACGTTGCTCTGTTTATGGGCCCGCGTGACGCTTGACATCAGAAGGCCAATTCTTGTAATTTTAAATGTTCAAAATATAATTCCGATCTAGTCTCAGCGTCAAGAAACTTGCAAATGGCATTCTCTTAAACCAATAATCAACGTCAAGTGCACCTAGCATTAGCAGTAGCATTATACCGTTTTTGGCTTCAGTCAACTTTTATTCTACATTCAATCTCATTACGATCTATGTTCACATTTGACGGTGATTCTTGGTTTAAGAAAATGCAATTTGCAACTTTCTTGACGCTGAGACTTGATCGGAATGATATTTTGAACATTTAAAATTACGAGAATTGGCCTCCTAGCCTGCGACGAATTACGATATTCTGTTGATTTCAACCAACGCAATGTGTAGAAAAAATATTATGTTGTTTCGAGAGTCTTTAGGTCGAATAAATGTCACGGTAAAAATAGAACGGGCTTATTTCTTAGGCTCACGGTCTATGAAATTCGCACCGTGTGCGTCCAGAGATTTGCTTCTAGAGCCGAATAATAACGGTAAAGTTTTTTATGTGAAGATCGCATTTCCAGCGTCTTTTATGTTAGTTCTATAATAGGTTTAGAAACTTTATTATTACGTTCAGTTTTGGAATCAGCAAATAGAAATCTAACGGTTTTTTTCACAGATCAAAATGTATGTAAGCAATGGTTTTAATCCGCTTGTATATTTTAATGTATGTAACGCATCATATTACTTCGCCAAATGTGGACCGATTTGTATGATACTTCTTGTATTCGATAGGGTTTACTGCGGTGGTGGTCCCATTTAAAATTGAATAAATAATTACATCCTTCAGAAGGTGAAATCGGGAATGAAAGGCTAAAACACCCTTACGCACTGATTAATGCACTGATTTTGATAATTCTTGCACAAAAAAAATGTAAATTAAAAAGTTTAAAGCCAAAATAAAACTATCTCAAAAATCTAATTAAATGAATGTATGTGTCTGTTGGGTATATTTACACATTTCGCTGAGATTATTACTGTCCCATGATGTGATAAAGCCTATCGCCATACCGGCCACAATCCCAGACTCCAGGCTGATACTGAGCATTTTAAAATATCCTCAATATTACTTTTACCCGAAACCGATACGTCAGCACAGCAGATGTACCGCGTACGCATTACAACTGCGCCACCGGGGCAGTCCAAAAAAAAAAAAGTTAATAATAAAAATTATCAATTTTTTATTGTCATGTATATTGAATGCCTCCATACTTGTTATATTACCGTAACAGTAGTATTTTGAAATTATAAAATCCTTCAATTATACTATTTCTAAACTGTTAATGAGGTCTAGCCCATAATGAATGTGCAACTCTCTATCAATAAGGAATTTCGGTGGTTAACTCGCAAATCCGAGGCAATTCCTAATCACTGCATGTTTACTCCCGAAAATCTCATTTCGTCCCGGATATTGGCTGGTTATCAACTTGAGCCTTTTGAATTTGCTTCATTTACGAGACTTGCGCCTTTAGTTAGTAAAGTAGTATCGGGGTGTCCTAATTTCGTGGATTTAACTTGTTGTTATGCAGGTGGTGTAATTTACTGAAAAGCTCTGAAGTTGCTACACGGGAAGACGGGCTACTTTAGAATTTTATATTTTTAGATGAATTCTATGGATTTACGAGTATGTAAGATGGATTTGGGCCTCAAGAAATCTCACGCAACCTACTACCAACTTACTACTACAACCTTACTAAACGCAACAACAAGATGCTACTTTACGTAGACAAAAGTGTCCACAGCGTGACTCTACCACATAAAGTGGGGAAGCAGGCATTAGGTATTTTTCTGAAATTATATTTGCCCAATGTTCACATTTTATTGCCGTTCTGATCGAGGCAAAGTTTAAGTAAGCTTTAAATATTTAGTTCCTGGGCTACATTCCCAGTATCAAAAATCCTAAGAAAAACTGCCTTACTGAAACGTCAATTAAATATAAGCATTCATTAGCCCTTTCTTAGAATTAGATAATTTCTCAGTGATCTTAATTGACATTAAAATTATCTCTTTACCAAGTAACTGAGTAGAGGCATTTTCTGTATTTAGTAATAGAATAAACGATTTACTGCCTCGAAATAAATAAATACACCGAACACACACATAGTCCTGACACCACACTATGTCAACCTATATAATGGATATCAGAATCTACGAAGGACTTGCGGTCTCACAAAAATCAGACCCGAAACAAACATTTGTGGATCACACAAACATTTGTCTTGGTGCGGGAATCAAACCCACGACCTCTCGCTTCGCAGCCGGTTACTCACCCACTGCGCTACGGAGGCTCTAAGTGTCGACATAAACGATTTCTAAGAAATGAATTTGAAAATTCTATTTATATGACGTCTCTGAGTGCGCTAGCATGCCTTTATTAAAAAAAGTATGGTTTTCTCAAGTATGGATTTGTCAGGAAAAAGAGACATAAAGTGCCGGTCCTATCACCGTAAGATAAAACTTATCCGCATATAAACAAATTCAGACATCTTACTAGGACAGGAAGAAGATGAATGGATGGACAAATGCTATTTCTGGTTCGAATTATATTTTCGTCCATGGTTTTTGGTTACATCACTAGTAATCCCCTCCTGTCACAGACAGATTTACCCTTTTAACTTAGAGATAAGAATAATTTTATTCATGCGGCAAATTACCGAAAGAGCCGACCCTGTTACGAGTTTTACGGTGGTATTATTATGTCTTACGTTCTGCAATTACGAATAAAAAAATGATAATTAGAAGTAAAATTTAGGCACCGGTTTGAGTTCTTTTATGAACGTTTTTGTTACTAATTACAGAATATTACGACATTCTCGGGACAAAGTGACTTAATTTAATTATTGAGTAAAATTATAATGATAAATTCTTTTGATAGTATTAAGTAAAATTTTTGGGTCGTATTTTTTCTTATTTATTAATTTTTATTTTCTTCTGAGCTCTGTGAGCTAGAGGACTATATTGAGTACGTAATATAACTATTTAAGTCAGTTTTCTTTTAGACAGTGGTAACGACCCGGTCGAGCCGTCCCATTCGTGCTGTAGACAAAACTGTCTATAACGTGGCTCTACCACTCAAAGTAATTGTCTGTTGTAATTAATAAATCAATACACCCAACAGTTACACATACCATCCTGACGGACCCTACATTAGGTTTACTTGTATTGTGGATATCAGAAATTACGAAGAACTTGCGGTCTCACAACACCCAGACAAATATTTGTGGATCACACAAACATTAGTCTCGGTGCGGAAATCGAACCGACGCGACGGCCTCTCGTTTCGCAGCCGTCTACTTGCATGCTCCGTCACGGAAGCTCTCTTAAAAAAAAGTTTAAAGCTTAACATTCATATTTAGTTGTAAATGGATATGTTACCAACACCAGTTTAGTTATAATTCAAACTTGCATGTATTTGTATAGTACACAGGTGTAGACAGTTATTAATGCCTTAGTGGTTTCATTCAGCAACGGATCCTGTACATACCTATATCGGCCACAGTATGTTGTCCATGCTCTCGGACTTCCCAGAGACCCGTCCGGGGCGAGCTACTTCATTTGACATGATAAAAAAGAAAATGAAAAATTAAATTTAAGTGAATTATATATTTTTACTAGCTGTACCGCATGGTTTCACCCGCAACATATAATTGATAGCAAGAACCCGATTACAGCGCCATCTGCCGGCCTGATTTGTGAATCTAAACCATCTAGGGCGCCACCCAAACGCATAAAAAAAACATTCAAATCGATCCAGCCGTTTAGGAGGAGTTCAGTGACATACACACGTACAGTAGAATTATATATATAAAGATTAAACCGTAAATCTTTTTTGATAATTAAATAATAGTATATTCTTATATCTATCGCATCATTCGTTTTATAGTTTCGAAGTGGCAGAGCCACGCTGTAAATAGATTTGTCTACAGCGTGGCACAGTGTCTCACAGAAAACCGACGTAAATTAGCGGCTTGCTGCACAAATCACCATACCCTTCCCAATCCCTTAATTATCGTTTTCCTTTAAGGTCAGGCACCCATGATTCGTTTGCCGGCCTTTCCATTTAAAAATAAAGTAACAAGCGTCAGCTGCCCTTTTCACATTCTATTACCCTTCGCCACTGCTACCCAGGTTTTTACACAAAAGAAACCTACATAGTAAAATCTGTCCTAATAGTTCGCAACCGCATGGCACTCTACTGCGAAGAGGGCAACAGATACAATCTGTGTGCTTTGTACTGTACTGCCTATCTTGTTGAATAGGGAATTAGTCATGCATCCGGAGTTGCGGGATCTGGAATCAGCCACTAATTAATACACGAAGGCTAAAGATTAGCTGTATCATTCATCAACTAATCACCATCCTTTTATGTATCTTTATATTGCATATAATGAGAATCCTAGGTTCGAATTGAAAAGCTAAGCATGGGGTAAGAGATCGATTACCATAAAAATGCATTTGAAAATAAAGCAGTTAAATATACATATATACGTATATACCTACGCACTCATGTCTGTATTGCCCGAAGGGGTATGCAGAGGGGTAACCAGTATAGGAGGTGAGCTTATCGCCATACCGGACACAATTCGAGACTCCGGGCTTAAATTGAGCATTTCGTAATAGAAAAACCCAATACCACTTTCACCCGACCTGAGGATCAAACCCGAGATCTCAGCACAGCAATCGTACCACGTACGAGTATGCATTAAGACTGCGCCACCGAGGCAGTAAAGCAATTTAGCTACACCATAACATCATTTGAGTAAAAAAAATAAAAATAGTGATTATTGAACCAATAGAAATAATATTATGTGGAGAAACAATGCCCGTTTCAATTAATAATACATTACGATACGCCTGCATGAAAGTATAGAAGTCTAGACAATCAAAACCGTAATCCATCCTTAATTAAATTTTTATAGCAGAGACCGGCAAACGAGGACTCCACAGAGGGGTTGATGTCAAGCAGACGGCCGGTCGTAAAAAACTACTCGCCAAATCTTTCATGTGTTAAAAAGCATGTTGCGCCGACCCCACTGCGAGTGGGATAAGGGAAGGTGGAAGTGGAAGAAGAGCGACCGAAAAACGAAGAAGTGGGTCACCTGATGGTACCTAAGTGAGCTCCACCGATCATGAACATTTATAATACCGGGAGAATCATGGATGCGCTGCTGACTTTGCTTTAAAGGTATAAATGTTTGGGAAGGCGATTTGGGCTTCCAGATATCTCACTCACCGTACAAAACCCTACAGCAAGCTACAACAGCACGTCGGTTTTCTGTGAGATTGTGGTAACAACTAGTCCAGCTAGCCCATTCATGCTGTAGACAAAACTGTCTACAGCGTGGCTCTAACACGTAAAACTATCACTTATATACATACTTTAATTAAAGTAATTCCTGTGTAGAGATGAAGTTACGAGATTATACCGAAAGCATATTATTACATAGACATTTACGTCTAACGGAAATAATCTATATAATATACTTAATTAAACTGTATATTATACATTTCATGTATCACGTATATATTTTATTGTAATATTTACCGTATTTAATGTTATCTCCACTAATAATATAATAACTAGTAACCCAAATGACCTTGAAGAAAGAACATTCATTTTGGGATGCGTAATAAGAACTTCGCGATAAGAAATGTCGGAGGTTTTACTAATCCCCATCTGACACACTCAGCGATAACGAGAGATCTGTTCAGGCCTTTTAGATTCAAATTAGCCAATTATTATTTTTTACATACATACGCACTTACGCCTGTAATCCCCGAAGGGGTAGGCAGTACACCCACATTTCGCCGAGCGTATCTTCGATACACGATGTGACAGGGGGCAAGCCTATAGCCATACCGGGCACAAATTCCAGACTCCGGGTTGATACTGAGCATTTCGTAATAGAAAAACCAAATACCACTTTACACCCGGGGATCGAACCCTCAGCGTTAGCCTCAATCGTAACGTAATGCGTACGATTACAACTGCGCCACCGAGGCAGTACATTTACATTGTTTTGTATGTTTTATACCTATAATTAACGGAATTTGATGTTGGAATAATTGTAATTATAGTAAAATATAAGGACTTATGCAGAGTTGTTTTGAATAACGGATGTTTAAATAACAACATAATAAATTAACGAAATTTTTTGTAGTCACGCCGCGCCGTGTCGACTGTTCGCAAATGAATATATAATTAGTCAGTAAAATGATACAGTACAATATTTAATAAATTCGTAGGGTGTACACTGTACATACTTCATTCCTTAATGATCAGTTATTAAACATATATGACCACAGAATTAAAATATAAGTATGATATTTATTCGTGTATAATATAAATATGACTATATATATTTTGGTAAACAAATGTATCTAATGTAGTACTTAAAATATACGAGAAATCATATTTTTGTACCCAAAATTCTTAACATTTGAATATCAACAGATAAAACTCGTAAAGCATCGTTAACAATATAATATTAAAAATTGCCCATGGAAGTATAATAATCGGGGGACGAGCGAGTCATTTTTCGGCTCGTGAGTTATGATTGCTTCCTTTAGCGTCGTTTGCACGTCTAGGCACGTAAAATGATTCAATAACTAGGTGAACTTCCGATTTTCACCCAACCTTTGTGGTTTATTTGATGTTATTTGGACACCGTGCCCATCGCTTTTACGCATGACTCTTGGTAACATGTGATACGCTTAGATTATATACCTAGTGATGGGCGTGGCCTGGGCGTGTAGCCGGTTGCGAAGCGTGAGGCCGTGAGTTCGATTCCCGCACCGAGACAAATGTCGTGATCCACAAATATTAGTTTCGGGTCTGGGTGTTGTGGGACCACATATCCCTTGCAGTTTTTGGTACCCACGATACAGGTTAATTCTGCGGTAATGTGTAAGCACTTGTATTTCGGTTTAAAGGACATTAAAGCCAGTGAAATGATTGGGCATTATGATTGAAACTTAACATCTTATGTCTCGGAGTGACGAGCAGTCCAGTATCATGCAGTGCTTTGTAATATAAAGTTCTCTGTGTTCTTGGTTCTGTTTATGGGCAGGCGTGGCGCTTTACCATAAGGCGAGCGATCTTCTCTTTTCGTCATTTAAGCTAATAAAACACATCGAATAGATAGTTTAGTGCTTTCCCGAATAACACGGAATCTATGCCGAACAAAGGAATTTACTTGAAATGACACATAAATCACCCCATCCTCTAGATAACGTACATAATAATTTATTATAGACAAGACAGGCATATACCTGCTTAGTGAAAATCAATATATAAGGAACGTAGTGATCACAAAAGAGTCTATGAAGATTTTCATAATCATTGTACTCGTATCTTGGCTCCATAATGGCGGACAGAGTACACAGTAACTGGAAAAGTAAGTAAAGTAACCATGAAACAGTTTATAACGGTAATAAACTTGGTGTAGTGGTGTAGTTACACTGAATATCGTCTTCTGTTGAGTAATAGTTTATGTCAGGTTATGGATAAGAAACATACAACTACTCCAGAATTATATCCACTACGTTTATTGCAAAACCGGTGACTGTAATAACTAATTCATTTCATATAAATATATAAATATCATAACCTATACTAGGTGGTAGGGCCCTCGTGTGCGAGCGGCCGTCTGGGTAGGTACCACCGCTTTATCTATTTCTGCCACCAAGCAGTAGTAAGTTGCTTACTTAGTTGTGTTGTGTTCAGGTTTAAAGGACATTCAAGCCAATGTAAGAACTGCGCATTATGAGACTTAACATCTTATGTCTCGGGGTGACAAGCGTAGTCTAATTCCAAATTAATCATATTAATTTTACCTATAATAATAAATACACCCAACAGTCACATACATATTCCTGACCCCATACTAGGTTAACCTGTATCGTGGGTATCAGGAAATACGAGGGATTTGCGGTCCCCAATACCCATGCCCGAAACAATTATTTGTGGATCATACCAACATTTGTCTCGGTGTGGGAATCGATCCCACGGCCTCTAGTTTTGCAGCGGGTACTTGCCCACTGCGCCACAGAGGCTCTGCTTCTTTTGAAATTTTTAAATAACGCCTATCTTTTTCAAAATATCTTATGATTTGTGACCCATTTCACGTCACTGAAGAAAACTTATTTGTTTCTTTAGAATAAGTGTCTAAAAATCCGAAGGAATGGAATGTTAAGAACGTTGATCATTCACGTTGACTTTAATTCTTAATGTTGATGGAATTCTGATGCCAATTAAATTATATTTTAATATTAAATGCTCAGTGAAGTGCGATGAGGTTGATATAATGTGAACAGCGATCAGTCCAACAGAAGATTTTCCAAGTAATGCAATCAGAAATTATTTTATACTGTCTTCCTTGAGGAAGTTTGAGCTTGAGCAGGCTTGGTCTGTTTACGTAATTACGGCTCGTTTGAGGAGTGCGACCGAGACAAGAGACCAAAGAGACAATTGTTAATTTTTTGCAATTAAATATATCATTTTCTCAATTAAATACATAATTTCTAAGAATGTACCTCTGGATTTTTTTATTAATATCACTGCGGTAATTAATCTTAATAGATGTTGTAGATATTTAAACTAATTATATAGTATGCACTCACGTCTGTTATCCACGAAGGGGTAGGCAGAAGTGTAACCAGTACACTCACATTTCACCAAGCTTATCTCCGTTCTATGAGGTGATAGGGGGCGAGCCTATCGCCATACCGGGCACAATTCCAGAGTCCGGGCTGATACTGAGCATATCATAATAGAAAAACCAAATATCTCTTTTATCTGACACGGGGATCAAACCTGAGATCTTAGCGTCAGCCTCAGTCGCAACACGTACGCATTACAACTGCGCCACCGAGGCATTAATTTTATATTTCCAGGAATACCTACGTAACATAGCTATAATTGGCTTCTATCTATATTACTTGCTGCGTAGTTTTCTTTAATGTTTGATCGCAAGTGATACGCAGCACCTAGGTATTTTTTTATTCGTTTTCTATAATATGTATTTTGGTTTGGCGTTTTAATATTATTAGAAAAGACTTTCGGATTAGTAGCAGTCAGACTATTCGTTTGAACTCGTGGAGGTTAAGGTGAAATTACTTGTTATTTTGAAAAAGCATCGATAGCTCATTTTGGAATTGTATAGACTGCCGACACGAAAGTCATAGGTTCGAATGCAAACCCAAGAACTCCGCTGTTTTTTTTAAGTTACATACGCTTGCTTTAACTATGAAGGAAAACATTGCAAGGAAACCTGCATAACTGAGAACCCTCCATAAGAATTTTGTAGTTATGAAAATCTACCAATCCGTGAAGATTGGAAACTCGTATCGGACCAGAGCTCGGCGAACTAAAGCCTGACCCCCTCATTAGAGGAGACCCGTGTCCAGCAGTGGGGCAGTATCCTCGAGGACTGATATATATTTGTTTATTATTATTTTGATTCACCGGAGAAAGTAGTAAGCAATTTAAGTTCAATTCTTACGTTTTATAAACGCGACAGTGGATTTGCCTGTCTGTCTATAACGAATTTATTGTTAAGCGGCTGAACCGCTTTCGATATTTGGTACGAGGACAG
The DNA here is from genome assembly GCA_905332985.1 of Mimas tiliae. NCBI lineage: Eukaryota > Metazoa > Arthropoda > Insecta > Lepidoptera > Sphingidae > Mimas > Mimas tiliae. Next base: position 7,881,102 of record HG995256.1, on the reverse strand, counting down.
CTTGAATTCCTACGACGGAAATAGCGTACTTTTTATCACTGAAAAAGCCTCATGTGGGCGGAGAAGCGACCAATAGTTGGTTAACAGTAAAAAAAATAAAACCTAATTTATTTGAAACATTCCGTCTTCATAAAATGTGTAATAACACAGCTACTTATTAATCGAATTATGTCATAACAGTCACATTTATATCATTAAAAAGAATTAAGATGCATAATCGCGCTAACTGAGTCACAAAACAGTGTTTGCCAGAACCGAAATTAAGCATTTTATTATACACAATTTTAATCTTTTATTGTTTGAACGTTCTGTCACTGTCCAAGATGAAAAGAACTGCAAACACATACATCATGTTATTTGGGAGTAATAGAAGTAACGGAAGTATGTAAACAAATATTTTTATCTCAAAATAGATGGCCTGGATTACGGATCTTTAGGTATCTGATGAACGGCAAAAAATTATGGCCACGTCACAGAGGCCATATACATTATAATTAATGTCAAATACATTGTACCATTAAATTTCATAAATTTTATCATTAATCACAATATCTCACATCTAAACAACTCAAAAGATTAATGGATATTTAATTATATATCTACTAATATCTTTTTCTCGCGTCTCCGCCCCGTGTGAACAGCATTTTTCCGGGATAAAAAGTAGCTTATTACTGTCTCCAGGGTCCCATCTATCTCAAATCCATCTATACCAAAATTTTGCAATTTAGGCGTGAAAGCGTAATAGACAAACAAACAAACTCACTTTCGCATTTATAATATTCATTGGATTAAATAACAAATTGACAGCCAATGTTTGGCCGAGTTAGATAAATTATTGTTTGTCGATATTCAATTTCAATTATACAAGATTCAGTTGTTGAGTGGTAGAGCCGGCTTGTCCGGGTCGTTACCACTGTTTCACTGAAAACCGACGTAAATTAGCAGCTTGCTGCTGCGTTTCATACGGTGAATGAGATATCCGGAGACCAAAATCCCCCTCCCCTCCCAATCCTTTAATTATCCCTTTTCTTTAAGATCGGCAATGCGCCTATGATTGGTATTGTGGGCGTACATGGGCAGTGGAGATCATTTACCATCAGGTGACCCACTTGTTCGTTTGCCGGCCTATGCTATAAAAAAGTTTTATTTTATCCTGGCCCGACAAATTGACTACATGAATGTTAAAGTGCGTCCACACTTCCAAGATAATTCGCTGTACCGAGAACAAAACTATAAACAACATATCATGGCAAATGTTACAGGGTGTCAATTCTCAAAGCAGATCGCTCCGTGACATTAGATTGTAACATTTGACAGCCGTCCACACTTGTTTGTCACAGTTACACCTCTCGGTGCGACGAAATGTCCGAACTACGTAATATATTGGGGTCGGATAAAAGTGATATTGGGTTTTTCTATCATGCTTAGTATAAACTCAGGGTCTGGAATTGTACCCGGTATGGCGATAGGCTCGATATCACATCATGGGACGGAAATAAGCTGGCGAATTATGGGTGTACTGGTAACACCTCTGCCTACCCTTTCGGGACTTACAGACGTGAATGCGTATATATGTAAGTAACTGCTAGTCTTTTATTTATTTAAATATCAAACAGTTACATTATGAATGTTGGTAAAAGAAATGTGTCAAACTAGTTTTATTAATAATGTAATCCATAACACTTTTCATTATTTTATTGGTTAGTTGTTGTATAAAATGTATGCTTGGATATATTTTAAACAATTTCTTTGTTTCCCACAAAAATAATTTGCTGTAACATTTATTATGACACAAAAAGAGGCTTTCTCATATGGAAGTAATAAATAAATAATAAATACACCCAACAGTCACACACATAGTCCTGACCCCACACTAGGTTAACCTGTATCGTGGATATCAGGAACTACGAGGGACTTGCGGTCCCACAACACCCAGACCCGAAACAAATATTCGTGGATTAAACAAACATTTGTCTCGGTATGGGAATCGAACCCACGGCCACTCGCTCCGCGGCCGGCTACTCGGCCACTGCGCCACGGAGGCTAGACTTTAATTTGATCCCATTTAGACTTTGATGCATTCCGAACCGCGGGCAAGATCTATAATATAATGTTGAATAAAACCTAATCAACATCTAGCAATATCATGTTAAATATGCAAAACACGTATCAGATGTTTGTTCAACAAAGCCTGAGCTTGCAACTTGTATGAATATAAAATGGGGTTAGAAGCTCGATGTAAAATTGTAGTCTCTCATGCATCCGGAATATTTCCACGCGCTCATAACTTGATGTTTATTGCAGTTCAAGCAATCTGGAGGAAAGTCTTGTATTTGTTGTCGAATTTAAATGCGACATTATTCATATATATTCTTTGTTTGTTTCATCATTTTTATGATCAGCTATATTATATGTAGATAATTATAAAAAAAATAGGCATTGCAACGTTACGGCAGGGCTGTTACACACAGTCTTCTAAAAATGATTATATACATGAATGTAAGATAGAACTAAAAAGTGAAAAGTAAATGACTAGATATAGATTGTTCTGTTATATGATAATTGATAGTTATAAATCGTCAGTTCGATTTCATGTTTGTCTTCTTCTTCTTCCACCTCCCCTTATCCCACTCGCAGTCAGGTCGGTACAACATGCTTTTTAACACATGTTACAGAGAGATTAAGCTTGTAGTTTTTACGACCGGCTGCCTGTCTGACGTCAACTCTTTTGGGGAGAAGACACCCAAACCCGAAGCAAATATTTGTGAATCACACAAACATTTCTCTCGGTGCGGGAATCGAACCCATGGCCTCTCGCTTTACAGCCGGTTACTCGCCCAATGCGCCACGGAGGCTGACAATTTGATTTCATATTTGTATTGGCCCAAAAACCATATGAATACATTCTTCGGGAACATTCAGAACCCCATAATCTACCTACAAAAGTAGTAATGGATGAATTATACAGTAGATGCTAATGGGTAATCAAACGTATTTAACACAATATTAATGGCGAGGATGCGTGTCTGGTAATGTCTGAGTCACGAGCGGCCGTCAAAATTCTCACGCCACTGTATGTTTGTTTGGAATTTTTTATTTATTGCACCAAAAGGTAAATAAATAAATTTACACAAGGTTTTCTGGTAAGATATCGTCGATACGAGGATTTTATGCAACTGAAAATAATGCCTTATAATCAACCTTGCATTATTATTTTGCCATTGTCGGACACGGACCTCCTCTACTAATGAGCTGGTGTTGGATTTTAATCCACCAGCTAGCCAAATGAAAATTTTAACTCGTATAAAATCGAAATTTTCTTGGGAAACTTTCGTTTATATAACGTGTTACAGAAAGGTGTGGTCATGTTTAAAGATCGTTACATAGATCTCACAGTGACTGTTTATGTACTTACTAAATCTTAACAAATTATAGACATCCTAAAATTACACGCTAATTTTAAACACTTGTTTATTACGATCGATAAGATCGATCACATCCTTATAAATCAAGTGAAGTGCGTGATAAAGCTCAGCTGTTTATCATTTAGTGTTGTCCAAAGGCGCAAGTCGAACACATAATATCGAAATGTTACACATTCGATAAAAATAACATTCTTCATTTATGTCTTAGCATTGCAATCGAATTTGGTACTATAGAGGGGTGAAATACTTATAACGTCCACTACACATAAATTATAATAAATAATAAATAATAATAAATACACCCAACAGTCACACACATAGTCCTGACCCCACACTAGGTAAATCTGTATCGTGGGTTTCAGGAACTACGAGGGACTTGCGGTCCCACAACACCCAGACCCGAGACAAATATTTGTGAATCAGACAAACATTTGTCTAGGTGCGGGAATCGAACCCACGACCTCACGCTTCGCAACCGGCTATTCGCCCGCTGCGCCACGGAGGCTGTCACTTGACCACACTTTTCTGTAACACATTGTATAAGCATGTTTTCAATCGTCGATAATTAACAATGACACACGTAATTTCAAAAGGTCAGAGTGGCGTGCCCTATGGAGAGAGGCTAGGTTGGTTACGGTTTTATGACGTCATCTATCCAATATATTATCTTCGACATTCAGACATCCCTCTCCCTCCATCAACCAGTTAAGGTTGCATATATATGTCGCAGTCAGATAAAAATACAGCCACTGACCCTTCTCCGCGAGAAGATAGAGGTCATGAGGGTCAAATATGTAAAATGTGTGCATTCACCGTAGAGACCTGAAGAGACTACACACTATAGTCTAAACACTCTACAATCTGGGTTTTGTCGACCATGTGTGTAAACCAAGCCAGGCGTTAAAATATGAACCTCTTGATTTGGTTTACGTAATTCTATTATCTAACCTCCTTTGAGTATTAAAAGTTTGTATGTTTGTGAGTTTGTGGGTTTGAATGCTTGCTGATCAAATACGCTTTAACGGTTAAACAGATTTGGATGACATTCGGCACAGGTAGACCATGACCTAGTTTTTTTATTAGCCTGTATGACGAAACGAGCTGAGGGGCTAGCACGAACAACTTGCGAAAACGTTTTCGAATCGAAATGTCAAAAATTTGTTTGAAAAATCATACAAATGCTAGTTTCTCGATTCGAATACTTATTCGTAAGTTGTTCGTGCTCGCCCCTCAGGTCACTCGCTTTATGGTAAGCAGTAACGCCTTCCCATAAACAGAAGGGACACCACACATAACCTTGAACAACAAAGCACTGGGCACGGATTATTGCCACCGTCAAAACAAAAAAAATAAATAAGTCTCATGATGTTCAGTAATTTCACTGGCGTCAATGTCCTTTAAAGCAAAACAGAATAGTGCTTCTATGCTCCTGTTTGGCGGCAGAAATAGACAAAGCGGTGGTACCAAGCCAGAGGGCCTTGCGGACCTTGACCTGCTTGACGGACATATTTGCTGTTTTTTAAAGTATAGGCCGACAAACGAGTAAGTGGGTCACTTATGAAGAGTAATCTCCACCGCCCTTGTACGCCCATAATACTAGAAGAATATTGGGTACGTTGCCGACTTTAAATGAAAGGTATTATTAAGGGATTGGGAGGGGAAGGAGGATTTGGGCCTCCGGATATCTCAGTCACCGTACGTAACGCTGCTGCACAAGTAGCAAGCTGCTACTTTACGTCGGTTTTCTGTGAGACAGTGGTAATGACCCGGACGTGCCGGCCCATTCATACTGTTGTCAAAACTGTTTTCAGCGTGGCTCTACCACTCAAATTGCATACTGCTGGTAGGTCCTTCGTATGCGATAGGCCGTCTGTGTTGGTACTACTGCTTTGTCTATATCTGTCGCCAAGCAGCAGTGTGTAAGCATGATGCGTTTTGGTTCGAAAGACATTGAAGCCAGTGAAATTAGCATTATGAGACTTAACACACAAAAAACACACACACACTTAAAACACCTGGCGGCGTTCAGTTGTATCGGAGGCGCAGGGAATTGGTCTAACCTGGAGTGAATTGAAGCATGCAGCCAGCGACAGAACGCGATGGAGAACCACTGTGTCTGCCCTCTGCCCCGATCGGGGGACATAGGAATACAATGATGATGAGACTTAACATCATATATCTCGGAATGGTGAGCGTAATTCAGGGTTCAGTAATCCAGAGTTCTGTATGACGTTGGTTCTGTATATGGGCAGGCGTGACGCTTAACATCAGGCGAGCGACCTGCTCGGCTCGTCATTCAAGCAAATAAAAAAGTAAACACTGATGTACTGGGATCCTCCTTTACTGTAGTTGGTTGAAAAGATGCGTAATAGTAAACTAAGTTCTAAGTCTTCTATTATACAAAGATAATAAGGCATTTCGTTGCCCTTTATAGGTACACCACTTTCACTTTCATTTATTTCTTCTTAAAGCTTTAAGCTTTGCCAGAGCCCTCTTTCCTTTCCCAAATTAATAAATAAATCTCCTAAATATTAAGTTTTGAGCATTGTTTGTGACGTTTATTCAAAGTTAGGTAATTAAAATTTGATAGAGCAGATATAAATACCAGGGGCAGGTGAATTGGATATTTGTTACAAAAATTATATACACAGTTTGTGGTATAGACTCTATTAAAATAGATATAACAAAATATTATAATAATAGGTATTTACCGATGAAATTGCCGTTCTGTACAAAAATTGTTAAAGTATTTTTTTCCGTCTTTTAATTGGTTTTTATTTTTGGAGCCAGGACAGCCTCCAAGGCGCACTTAGCCGGCTGTGAAGCGAGAGGCTGCGGGTTCAATTCCCGCCCTGAGACAAATGTTTGTGTGGTTCACAAATAGAGGTATATGTTTCGAGTCTGGGTGTTTTCTCCACAGAGGGGTTGAAAGTCTATAGTCTCTATAAAAACTACAAGTCAAATCATTCTGTAACATATGTCAAAAGCATGTTGCGCACGCACGCACAATGGCCCGACATTCAACGGGCTAAGTGTGGAGAAAAGGAGCCCACAATCAAATCAAATCAAGCATGTTGCGCCAGAGCACACTCAGGATCCCCCGGGACCGTCGCACTTGCGCCGAAGAAGGCTACCGCGGGATTTTTAGTCGGTGTAGCAGCATAGAGTTTTTGGTTAGGGACCCAAGCCAGCGGTCGTTTAGACCAGTATCCGCATTACCATCTTTTCTCCCTGGGCTGGGAAGATATCCGTAATCATGATTTTATCCCAAAGGTAATAATATTCATTCCAATTTATCGCCAAATATCACTTACAACTTGAAGTTAGTAGTTCGTTTACTATTTCATTAAACTCATTAGTGCTGTCCTTACTATACCTACGGTCTTATAAAGAGGGTACTTATTTCTAAGTGGTACTGGATTCCGAGCGTTAACTTCGTAGTATGATTCTTCTTTCTACTATATGAAAAGGCACACATGATGAAAAGTCAGATGGATAATTTTTTTCATCAACCAGTGTATTATTATTTACAATGTAGGCCGGCCGGCATAGTGATTAAAATGTATGTGGGTTGGAATGTTTTGTGAATTGTTAATTATTATCTTCATTAGAATAATGATCAAAAATAGCAGTCAACGCTAATTTGGTCACAAATAAAATAAATAAGATTATTGTAGGCGGTAGAACCAGATTAGGACCGAGGGGTACGATTCCGCGGGCGGCCTAAAAGGTGTTGGCTTGACGTATTAGAGGGAGACATAAGAGCTGATGGTCCGGCTTCGGAGGATGATCAAAATCGGGTGAAGGCGTCTTAGTAGGAAGGTGGACCCTACGCCAGGCATAAAGAAAGATGCCAGAGACCAGCTGTAAACAGTTTGTCTACAGAATGAAGTGACAGCTTGCTGTTGCATTTCGTACGGCGAATGAGATTTCCGGAGACCCAAATCTCCATTCGTTTTCTCAAAGATGGACAACACACCCATATTTTTTTTGGTTGTATAAAGACGGTAGAGATGACTTAGCATTAGGTGATCCACTTGCTCGAGTGCTGGACCTCGGCTTTAAGAATAAACCAATTTTTTGTTTTTGGTCAGCGTTTATAGCGTTTCAAAATTGATTTCCATTTCTCTATTACTACGATGTCCGACGTCAAAGATATATAATTAAGTGAAAGATCAGACCAGACTAAACTATTAACATTGGCTTATAAGTTCACAACAACGTTATTCTTGTCAATGGAATCACGACTTACGAGAAAATTATCTGGAAACTTGTAACATAAAGGCCGTATAAACTCGGGTTTATGCCAATATTGCTTTAATGTCGGAATTCGGTCAGACGCGCTTGAATAATAAATATGTTTGAGATCACTTTCGCTTTCGCGTACCTTTTCAGTTTGAGTCTTTTTTTCTTTACGATGTTACTGTGTTTGTTTATTTATCTCTGATATTTGTGAAACAGGTGTAACAGGTTTAAAAATAGTTTATAATTTTGTTTTTGTTTCTTATCTCAGATTAGTGTAATCGCTTCAAAAATCCTTTTTTCCCATACTACTTTCCACAATAGGAATTAAACTTTTCCTTTCAATCATCACTAAAATAATACTGCGGGATTAATATTAATTATTAGACGTTTTCGTATTTAAGAGGACTCCTAACGATCAACAAACATCAAAGAAGTACGATGTCTCTAAGCCATTAAATCTATCTAAGCCAGTATAAAGAGATCGGTGCCATACTTCTCAGGTATGCAGGTTTTCTCACGATGTTTCCTTCATCGTTAAAGTAAGTGATAATTAACAATTAATACCCACATAACTTAGAAAAGTCAGAGGTGTATGTCACTTGAGGCTGGTTTCGAACCTGCGACTTTCGTCTCGACAGTCCATACCACTTTGCTGAGCTATCACTGCTATTCTACTACGGAGAATAGCAGTGATAGCTCAGGTACGCGTTCCCTATAGCTAAAGGATAAGTTGGTGAAAATAGGTAATATTAGTTGACACATTTCAAACAAAGTAAGATAAAGTCCCATTTAAAGGGAGAGAGTATGTCGCATTATGACACATTCGAGATTATAACAGTACACTCTTGTGTGTGATCCCATCAGACAATTTGAAAATATAACCGTTGTACGTGGCTACTTCGGCGAAGGTTTTCTGTTATATTGTCGTGTTTGTCGTATATAAAATTGTCTCCAACTAAATGTGGCTTAAAAAGATAATAAACAAATAATTTATATAGAAATGCCAATAACTGTATACAAGATTATTAAAGTCATCGCTTCACCGATACATTTTCTACAATAATGTAATTTAACGTTCAAGTAGGACAAATTGGATGCACTTCTTGCAGAGAGTATTTTTATATCGTTCATGAAATTACACGAGAAAATTGAATGAAGCATTTTAAAACTTTTATTAAATGTAGCCTGAGATAGAGAAAAGGCATCATATGCCTATTGTAAACTTGTAAATAGTATAAAAAATATGCAGTATTCAGTATGCAGTTAAGACCATGCAGTCAAAAATATTCCCAGCCGTTAGCTCCGCCCACCCACCCCGCTACCCGCTCAATTTATACGTCGCGCGGCGTCTCAGCGCTCTTGAAGTTGTAATAGTGAACATAAAAACATGGAGACTTATGCGACTATTTTTTATTAATAATATGTTTTGCTTTTAAAGATAAATATTTTGTCGATAATATTAAAAAAAAATAGTATTCCGAGCCGTATTTGAGATATTTAAAAAGTAATGATAAATCAGGCTCCAGAGGGGTTGACGTCAGGAAGGCGGACGGTCGTAAATACCACAAGCAAAATCTTTCTGTAACATGTATTAATAAAAAGCATGTTGCGCCGACCCTACTGCGAGTGAGATAAGGGCAGGTGGAAGTAGAATGATAAAGATTGACTATGTATTCGATACTGATTACAATTTTTTATTATTTGGTCTATATGTTTGTGCGTATATTATACAAAACCCACTGAATGGATTTGGACAGGACTTTCGCAGTTTCTTACCATATTTCTAAACTTAGAGTATTTGATGTTATTTTCACATAATTGTTTTACCGATGATAATCAATCGTCTGTGAATTATGTATATATTTTTTAAGTATGTTCACGCACAACTCCGCCGACTTGGATAAATATTTTGTATTTGCTTACTCAGATGGTGGTACCGTTTAATTATGAAGAAAGAAACTTAAGGGTTATGAAATCGAGGGATAAAACACTAAACTGTCGACATTTATACACCGGTTCGGATGATTCTTTCACTAAAAATTGTGAAATAAAAACTTTTTAACAAAAATATTAAACACTCATAAAAAATCCCATATAATTTGAGTTTAGCTATGATGAAAGCCTTTTTTCTTTCTGTCGCGTTATCCCGGCATAACACCAGGGTGCACCTTCAGCAGAAGGGTGGTTAAATTTGACGTTATTTGGTATTATATGGGGCGACTCGCCATCTGACCCCCACAACCCGCAACGGGAACCAAGTTTCGCCATTGCCTCGTCCGTTAATCAGCAGAACGTGCAGGTGAGGTTGACTTTAGACTTTGACTTACACTTGAAAGAGTACGAGTAAAAGTTGGCAATCTCCTAGAAAACTGGGTAAGCCTAAAATGTTAATAAGTTTTAGACTTCTAAAATTTAAACTTACAATCACAAATAACACGAATTTCTTTCATTCAGAATACTAGAGTAGCCCAGTCATCATGAATTCAGTCCAATTTAGTTTTATCAGCACCGGCGATTACAAAAATATAGTTTCATTAAAGAAATTAATGTTAATTGCGACTTTTGAGTGTTAATTTTTGAAGTTTTGATTAAATGTATTTTTATTTTGTGATAATGTGTATAATATGTAAATAAATAAAACAATTTTGTTTTAAATTTACTAAAATTTAATTGTCCATTTCTAAAATATCAGTATTTTTTAAATCATCAGATTCAAATGCTTTTTCACTTTCGGAGCCCGTTTCTTCTTGCGATTAAATTTTCCTGCAAGTTACATATTCTGGATCCTGTATCATTATTTTCTTTGGATAGAAGGGATCTACTAACTCGGGAGTAAACAATCTATATAAGAGACAAGTTTAGGTTCCATTTCCTTTCTCCAAAACTCGTCGTCCTTTTCAAAAATTTCCACTTTTAGTTTATTACCTCCATACCTAACAGCAAAGAGACATTTAATTTTTTTCTGGGTCAATCATAGTTACATGCCCAGGTCTACCATGCGTATAGTGGTAGTAAAATCGTAAAAAATAAAACAGGCAATATATCTGACAAAAATAAATCTTCTTGGCCACTGTCATTGCAAAGGTGTTAGACGGCATGCTTAATGCTTAATTAAATAAGCACATTAAAATTCATGAAAATCTATTTGTCTTCGCCCCACGCTTTCAACGGAGTTTTATTCTGTATCTAAAGCATGCTGTCAATTATTACGCGAAGTGCAGTACTTCAGTCTATTGCTGCTTTCTCGACCTTTCCAAAGCCTTTGACCTGCTTCCGTACGATATTTTATGGAAAAAATTGCATAAGTTTAAATTACCAATATCTTGAAATATTGGTACGGATACCAGGTTAATAGCGTATGATGTGCAGGGGCTGTAGGGCGCTCGTATGAGTTGGAATGCGGGGTAAGGCATGGGGGATTAACATCGTCTACGCTTTTTAATTTATACGTTTACGAGTTGATCGGAGAGATCAGTGCAACCAGGGTCGGATGTTACATAGATGGTATATGTGTCATTAACATCTCTTATGCGGACGATATGGCATTACTGAGCGCCTCACCCTGTGGGTTGCGTAAACTTTTAGCTATATGTGAAATATATGCAAAAGCCATGGGCTCCTTTATAAAGTAAAAAAGTGAGATCATGGTCTTTGAGTCTAGGGGTAAAAGTCCGAAAACAATGCCGTCTGTGTATTTGTACGGAACGCCGTTAAGGCGAGTATATGCTTTTAAATATTTAAGCCATCTTTTGACCCCAGGTCTCAAAATGAAGATCTGGAGAGGGAACGAAGAGCGATGTCAGTAAGAGCGAACCTGCTGGCTCGCAGGTTTGCGCGGTGTTCAAGAGCGGTAAAGATCACACTCTTTAGAACTTAGTAAAGCTCATTTTATACTTGCAGCTTGTGGGCCAGATATACTCAGAAAGTATACAACGCTCTTCGCATCCAGTATAATAATGCTTTCAGGATACTGTTGGGACTGCCACGTTTCTGTAGCGCATCGGGTATGTTTGCCGAGGCCAGAGTGGACAATTTCTACGCCACTATGCGCAAATGGTGTGCATCTCTGGTGCGCAGGATTAGGGCGAGTATGATCGGGAATGACCATTCTGGGAATGATCGCGGGTAGATTTGACTGTCTATACATGAGCCTCAAGTCCACTCAAGATCATCATAATTTTCATCCTTATCCATTTATTTATAGCATAGGCAGACAACCGAGCAAGTGAATCACCTGATGGTAAGTGATCTCCACTGCTTATAAAACCCACGATAAATAATGAACAGTGATGTGATCAATCTTATCGATCTTAATAAACGGGTGATTAAAATTAACATGACATTTTAAGATGTCTCGGTTTTGAAAAGAGCCGGTACATACTTACTGTAAGTTTTATGTAATGCCCTTAAAATATTACCACACCTTTCTGTAATACGTTGTATATGAAATTTGTATTCTTTCTTTCCACCTGCTCTTACTCCACCCGCAGTGGGTTCGGCACAACATGCTTTTTAACCCAAGTTACAGAAAGATTTGGCTTGTAGTTATTACGACCGACCGCCTGCCTGACGTAAACCTCTAAGGGGAGTTAAGACCGAGACCAAATATTTATGGATCACACAAACATTTTATCTCGGTGCGGGAATCGAACCCGTGGCCTCTCTACTACTCGCCCACTGCGCCACGGAGGCAGTCCGCCTATCCGCTATCACATAAGTAGCAACTAAATCAAATAATTGCGGAGGCGACTCCACTGGCTTTCTTTGTTCCGAAACCATAACGATTTGTCATTAATTATTTTTCTAAAAAAACGGTAAACAAGTCATTAATATGATCGTATTAACAATAAGTTCTCATAATGTAAATAATTTAATTCTATTTTAGAAATAATGTTACTATTTTGTATAATAATTAATAACACTCGGGCAGAGCGTACGGCATAAAATAAAACACGTGTTCTCTCCTTGGCGCACGGGGCGGTACTGAGTTAGCCGCTAGCGAGCACTGCTATAACACACTAAGAGTAAAAACATTAGGTTGAATATTGCGCGCACCGTTGAACCTTAACTATGCACAGAAGTAAATGACGTAAGTCACAAATCTATTTTAATTTATATTATGAGTTTTAATTGATCTAGGTAAATTTTGGCTTGATGGCAAATAATAAACTGTATTTACTATCATTGAGTATTTTTTTTAAATACTGAACTCAAGCCGTTTATTAGAAAAATGTCAAATTCTCCCGAAAAGACATCGTTTTCGAAATAAAAATGTATCGAGGAAAAATAATCCAATTGCGTAACTGGCTTGAAAACCGATAGAATAAGGCCTGAAAAAACATATATCAAAATTTGACATTGATTGGATATATACTTAATGCAGTATATTTATCCAAAGTCACGTAAAATTTTGGGAGCCTCCTTTTAATTCTCGTATGATATATTATGAGAATTTATTTTACGTACATTTTAGTGGATACTTTACTTATAGTAATAAGTAATTATTAATAATACTTATTAATCATTGTTTTTTATAGCATAGACCGGCAAACGAGCAAGTGGGTCACCTGATGGTAAGTGACTACGCCCACCCATGTACGCCCGCAATACAAAAAAAATATGGGCGCGTTGCCGACCTTAAAAGAAAGAGATAATTAAGGGATTGGGATGGAGAGGGGGATTTGGGCCTCCGGATATCTCACTCACTGTACAAAACGCAGCAGCAAGCTGCTACTTTACGTCGGTTTTCTGTGAGACAGTGGTAACGACTCGGACGAGCCGGCCCATTCATGTTGTAGACAAAAGTGTCTACAGCGTGGATAAACTTTATAAAATGTGGTACAGAAAGGTGTGGTCATATATCAGGGTTGTTACATACACCTGTCAATTAGTGTATATGTACTGGATTTTATTAATATTTAGACTTACTAAAGTTTTAATCACTATAGATAATTTTATTACGATAGATAAGATCGATAACATTCGTATACATTAAGTGAAGTGCGTGAGCGAGAATAACAATACAGGAGTGAGACAAAAGCTCAGCTGTTCATATTAATATGAAGTAAAAGAAAAAAATGTTCAGAACAACGCTAGCTTCAACGAAATTAAGAGAGAGAGAAAAAACTAAACTAAAGAAGAGCATGAGCTTAGCATACATAGTATAAATGTATGTAGCGGAGATGAGATTTCTTCGGAATTGTAGGTCCCTTTAGTGGACGAAGTGTTTTCAATTGACCTTTGATCCATACGTATAAGGGATTTTATGTATAAATGAATCCGGAATTGGGCAATCGTGCAAGAAATGTTTTTAGTAGATCCACATTTTGCAGAAAATGATGCTATTCAAATATTCAAGTAATTTTCTTCCACCTGCCCTTATTCCACTCGGAGTGGGGTCGGCGTAACATGCTTTTTAAAACATATTACAGATAGATTTCGTTTGTACATTTTACGTCCGGCGCCTGCCTGACGTCAAGCCCTCTGAGAAATATTCAAGTAATACAGTGGTAGAATACAGAAATATATTACAATCATTATACTTACGTTTGCAGCTATTTTAAAACCCGCGTGGTAGTTTCACTTCATTGTCTTATTTTTTTAAATCGATTAAAGATTATTACGCACCTCATCAATCCTCACTACACTCAATTTGCAGTGCATTAAGATTGCAAACAGAGTGCCGGAGTGCGTAATTTTAAAAAAATAAAATAAAAAATTAAATTACACAATCATGAATAGTGGCTTAATTATACTCAACTAGATTTTTTCGCGGCTCCGCTCGAGCGACTGTCTTTTTCGAGGATAATTATGAACAACATGTCTCATTATTTTTAATAATCAATATTTCATGAAAGATTCATCCCTTAGTTACATTGTATACAGTTAGTTAGTTAGTTACATATTTCACTACAACTTTGTGTAATTCTTTATAGAATACACCTATTATCCAAATTTCATCCATATAGTGCTAATAGTCTCCGTGTTAAATGCTGTGACAGATGAACGAATAGACTGTCAGACGGACATGACGAAATTCATATTAAAGGAAAGAAAACTTAATAAATAAAAACCGTTTTTAAAAAGACAAGACTAAAAAATAAAGACAATGCAATTCCAGTGGACCGGCACCGACTCAAAAAATACCCCTACATATTATATTTTATTTTTATTAAAGTCCCTTTTTTAACTTCCTTCCATAATGAAGGAAGCGACACTATAATATTAAATATATATACTACCCATAAATATATCAATCACAGACGTATCTATAAACTTAGTAACGCAAACTCAATTTAAAAACTTGGAAAATTAAAACAGACTGTTTATCTAAATTTAGTTTAAAAGCACAGTTATTTTAAAGTTATGGATTGAGCAACTTTGAAAACGTTCGAATCAATTGAGCCTAAAATAAAGAGATTAAATAATGGAAACTCCATTCATTAAACTTCGTTGAAGGACGTCTGTTTCAGTCACAAACTGTTTTTTTGATTGAACTGCCTCTGGGCATTCGCGAACTACAATTTTACGTTGGTACTATTGTTTTAGAAAATATGTAGCTGTTGTACAGAGAAATGAAAATCAAAGTTAGCAACTGAAATATTACATAATTAATAAGTTTTTGTTACGTATATTTAGAATAAGCTAATTGAAATAATGAAAACGAGCCTAGTCTGAATCGATAAAAGAAAAGCAGAGATAGCTTAATGGGGAGTGGTACGGACTGTTGAGATGAAAGTCGTAAGTTCAAAACCAGCCAGAACCAGAAACCAGGTTGAAAATAAAAACAAAAATAAAGTGGTAGAGCTACGCTGTAGACAGTTTTGTCTACTCGAGGGCCGGCTCGACTCGACGAGCAAGTGATCTCCACCGCCCATACACGCGCACAATACCAGAAGATTCATGGGCGTGTTGCCGACCTTAAAGCAAAGGAGGTAATTAAGGGATTAGAATGGGGAGGGTATTTGGGCCTCCGGATAACTCACTCACCGTACTCTACTTACGTTAGTTTTCTGTGTGACAGTAGTAACTACCCGGTCGAACCGTATCATTCGTGCTGTAGTCTAACTGTCTACAGCGTGGCTCCACCACTAAATAAAAGGGCCTTAATCCACGAAATGGTAGGCAAAACACAACCAGTGCTGCAACAATGTTTGCAAATGTTTCGCTGACCTTTTTGTCGCCGCATGATGTGATAGGGGACAAGCCTATCGCCTTACTGGGCACAAATACTAATTCCGGGAAAATTATATTCACTTTTTGAATCCAAAACTCAAATTGAATTTGTGGTTACCCGACCGGGGAATTAATCCTAGAACCTCACGGTTCTCAACCTTATATACTGCCACAAAACTGATGAGGAGATTAACATTGACTTACACAAACACTGCTTAGCGAAAAGTATTCTGGGTACTTAAATTAGTTATATAAGCTTTTATAATAAAAAAATGAGCCACTGCGTAGTGTAACAGCATTATTATCACTTTTATTAAGGCCAAGAAGGCTGTAATCGTTACGTCTACGAAGTGACGTCATTATAGAGCCGATTCAAGAGTCACGGTGTTGTCGCGTCCCACCTCATTAAATTCAGCCATATTTAACGGTCTATTAAGGCAATGCTGCTTTTGATTGATTAGCGTTGAACATTTTGACACTTTTATTATGATCTTGATATAGATTTTGGATTAGATTGTGTTTCATTGTGAAGTATTATGACTATGAGTAGGTGTCGTTTCTTATCAGCCCCGGATCTTTGCAAACCGGGGCACCCGTCCTGGGCGGCAGTTTCAATTAAATAATAATATTATAAAAATAAAAGACTTCACAAGTTCCACGAAGCGTCTTGGCCGATATTGGATATATCGTGGAAAGATATCTGTAACTTTTTTGCACTATTGTTCAAACACTGCTTAGTTAAACACTATTTTGTCTTTCTCTGTCAACTCCATTCATAAAGTTGCTAAAAAGAGACAAAGCAGTTTAACTAATGAGTGCTTGAATAACTTTTATAAGTAAGGCCCATCTTCAAAAACAGCTAAGAACCTTCGCGTCTCAACTAACTTTCAAACAAAAAAGCCGTAAGTATTCAAATCGGTCCATTCGATTATTTGATAGAATGCGACATTCAGATGCACACCACACAAACAGACATAGCTGTGTCACATTTATAACTCCTTTTGTTAGGGGTTAACAGATGTGAAGATATATCGTAAAATCAGTATCGGAAAATTGCCGAGCATAACTGCAGTAAAAATAGCAAAAGCGGCTTCAGCTAGTGCATTGAGAAAAACAGGCCATTATTCAATAAGAATGGATCCTTCTCCAATACAAACTCTGCCAAAGCAACTTCTCCTGGAACAAATTGCAGACGCTAAACATCCGGTTGGACGCCCAATGTTACGCTTTAAAGACAGCGCAAAACGTGACAAGTTTATCTTTTCATATCAACCGAAACAACAGGGAAATAGCCTCAGTTGAGCGTTGTCGATGGAAAACAATCGTTTAAGGAAACGCATGGCTTCAAACTATGTGAAAAGTGTGACGTGCGCTACCACCGTGCATGTTTTTTTTTGCTTGAATGACGACGTAGGTACGTTGCTCATCTGATAACAAACGGCACGCCTGCCCAGAAGAAGCAACACAACACAGAACTTTGAATTGCAAATCACTGCGTTCGTCACCCCGTCACATAAGTCGTTAAGTCACATAATGCCCAGATATTTACTGTTAAATGTCCTTCAAACCGAAACACAACAATGTTTACACACTGTTGCTTGGCGGCAGAAATCGAAAACGCAGTGGTAGCAACCAAGACGGCCGGGCCTCTCACATACGAGGATACTATCATCTAGTGAACATATCAGACACACAATATTCATCAGTCAGCTATGCGGTCATCACTATGTCTCCCGCACGGGCCTTATAGGCACGTTCTGAGGTACGCGATCGAGACAGGTGACCGCGACACGTGACGCTAGTCAGGCAATAGCGACACATCCCGCTTTATATGAAATTGTATGGAAACGGTCGCTTCCGTTCCGCTTCCGCACCTCAGAAGTAAGCTTACTACATTTCCATAAGTCCTGAACCTCAACGCACGCAGCTTGAATCACCTTTTATTGACGTAAGAGGCATGGCGCCTTACATCTAAAGATGACCCTCTTATATAATGGCATGAGGAATATGCTCACTAAAAAGGGCACTTACTCTCTTCGTCTTCATTTGTGTACCAGTAAGGGTATGGTAGACTTTCATACAAAATGAATAGAACATTTTTATATTGAAAAGACCTCTCTATAAAGCCTAATTGAATGCAAATTAATTTTATTCAAGCGGGTACATGTCGGTCTTTTTCAGTATTATAGACGTTCGTTCTGGATTAGACATAAATTGATGATTCAGTTACACACACGTACGTGACGTAGAACTTCACGAGGCTCTTTTATTTCTGTTCCGATTCAGTAATGGTTTTGAACGTTATGTTCTCGCTTCTGTTTGATGCAGGCAATACAGAATCGTGCAAAAATACATAAAAATAATGTAACAAATTATTTTATGGGATTGAAATTTAAATACTTATTGTATTTTCTGAATATCCTACTTCAAATTGATGAATTTAATTAACGAGACACGTGTTGCTTTTACTGTGTAGCGTACATGACGCTTACGGGCGGTGCATCTGACGCGTGCACGTGTCAGTGGCAAATCAAATTTTAACACGATATGATTTAATCAGTTAAATAATAATAATACTAGCCCTGTAGTATACACGTCCCACTGCTGGGCTCGGGCCTTTTCTACTGAATAAGAGGGGTTAGGCCTTGGTCCACCACGCTGGCCTAATGCAGGTTGGTAGACTTCACACACCTTCGAATTCTGACGAAGTACTTCTCAGCTATGCAGGTGATGTTATCTTCATCGTTAAAGCGAAAAAGCGATAATCAACAATTAATATGTGTGTAACTTAGAAAACTCAGAGGTATATGGTCGTGGGGCTAGTTTCGAACTTGCGACATTCGTCTCGACAGTCCGTACCACTCCCCGCTGCTATTAATTAAGAATTGCTAATTATTTAAGAAATTTTAAAATATTTATACAATCAACTGAAATAGGTGAAGGTGCAATAAATACATATACCTATATTTCAGTAATGGTATTTTCATCCCAGCTCAATATTGAGCAAAAATTCAATGTCAGGCAGATTATATAGCCAATACAAGCCGAAAAACGGGCTTCATTTGATAAATGAAAATATAATATGAAGCTTTTGATAAATACCCACTAGCTACCCGCAGCTAAAACCTCTAACTTAATAACTACGCCAACACTCAATGCCTTGGGGCTACGTATCTTTAATAATAATAACCCATATATGCCCAGTGATTCAAAAACGAAACAAGATATTGTGCTTTCGTAAAAGCATCGCAAGTCATTTGTTAGTGCATTAAAATGCATAAAAACTGCACTTATAGCAGGATTATGATACTATCTCCAATTTGCAACAAAATCTTTTTTACCTTTGACTTTTGTTTCATATTTGTAGGTCTTTCAGATTTTATCGTATTTTTCGTCGCGTAAAAAGTATGACACCTCCCAAAAAAAAGTAAGTAATAGTTCAACCGAGTAAAGATTGGTATTAAACAGTATTTTGTAACAAAGTTGCATGTATAATGAACCTATTCGTGCAACTAGAATGAGTAAATACAAATTTATACACACCTAACATATCTATAAAACTTTTGTGTTTTGAAAACGATACGTCGGGGAAATACACAGGTGAGACTTGTACTAAATATGTTTTTGTGTTTGAGGTTGCCGTTGTCGTTGAATATAAATGAAATCATTGATATTATCAATGATTTTGCTTCGGTCGATGAGGTGACAGGAGCTAATGTAGGTATACATCGACCCTCTAGGTGACGAATTTGTGTCAGATTCGGACTCGGGTGATGAAACCAACGTAGCGTTTGAAAATTTATCACGGCGTCAACTATTTAGCACCAGCGGAACAAATACCAGAGGAAACACCTAAACACGTCTGAGGAAGAAGATTTATTTATTTATTTATTTAAACTTTATATACATAACATGTATAAAGGCGGACTTAATGCCGAAGGCATTCTCTACCAGTCTACCTGTGGGTGATGCAGAGACGAGATAATTCATCATCCGGATAATACTCAGATTTACGGATGAGAAGATTATTCATCCGTAAATCTGAGTACGTCAACTCAGTGTTGTATTGATTGTTTCATATCAACCCGTAACCGGAGTAGGCCGTTGCGATCTGTGGATGATCCTCCAGCTATAATTCCACTGTCACATCCACCGCCACCTCCACCTCCTAAGGCTGCCGGAAAATGGGTGAAACGAGACAAATCCCAACGTCATAATGAGTGGATAGCACCGTTACCAAGATCAATAATAAATTTATCCGAAGCTTCAGAACCAATAGACTTTGAATTGTTTTTTAGCCACTAAGTTATTATGCACATTGTCCATCACTCTGTTATTTACGCAGTACAGACTGCCTCAGTGGCGCAGTTGTAATGCGTATGCGTTACGACTGAGGCTAACTGAGGTCTTGGACTCAATCCACGGGTCGGGTAAAAGTGATATTGGGTTTTTCTATTACGAAATGGTCAGTATCAGCTCCGGAGTCTGGAATTGTGCCTGGTATGGCGATAGGCTCGCCTCCTATCACATTATGGGACGGAGATAAGCTCGGCAAAGTGGGTGTAATGGTGACACCTCTGCCTACTCCTTCGGAGATTACAGACGTGAGTGCGTATGTATACAAAAAGGAACTACAAGGCTACCCTTCTGGCACGGAATTTTGCCAATGATATGGCTACGTTAGAGTTTCGACGTAGAATTACCCGTACCTTGCTTCCTTGAACCATGATAAGCAGCGTCTGGAACCTACTAAACGGGTTTCTATGAATGTACTAGTACCTATTTCAGTACGAAAGCATAATGCCGACCAGGGCAACGTAGGCTGCAATGTGCCTACTGCAAAAGCCTGACAGTCACTTCTTTTCAAAAATATAAAGTGAATTTACTTGGTAAATGTTTCTCTGCATTTCCCTTTCTTTAATTTTATTTTAAAGTATATATATATTTTAAAATAGTACTGAAATTCATAATTGCATCTTTGTTTTAATTACCTATAACGAATGTAGGATATTTGCCCATTGTTTCGTTTTCGAACACCCCTAAAATACCCATTAAACGAAATTAAAATTATTTAAAACTAGTCAATATTGATTTAAGGATCTATGAATATAAATATATCTAGAAATAAACAAAATTAAATTCCCAAAATAGTTCCGGGCATATATGGGTTAAATACTAGTATTATGTCTTGTTTCCCACGAATTTGTTATTCATAGTGCACGTCTGTCCTCATCCCAGTCGCGTATGGGTTTGGTGTAACATCTTTCTAGATGTTGCCGAAAAGACTTAACAACTAATAGTTACTGTCTAATGTCAACTTATTCAGAGAATCCAATCCTAGATATGACATATTCGGAAAGTCACCAATAGATTTACAACCTGATAATTAATTTCTGGGCCGCTCTGATCCACAATACTCTATGTCGCCACTTAGCCGAGTAGGCTATTATTGTCCAATTTTCGTTACGTGTGCAGGATACATGATAAATTAATTGGTCTCGTTCTACGAGAGTAGTTATGTGTCAATCGTTTATTTTCAGTGAAACGTTCCTTCAAATATTGCTTTATGCCTCGACCCGGGTAATTTCGATCATATGCATCATTTAGTTCAATACTTAGTCAGTCGGTCTCACCAAGACCCGTTTGTGCTCGCTCGTAATTGGTCGTCGGTTCACATGATCTTTTATTCGTGCATCCAATCAGGGATTGGTTGAAATGGATAATTGGAAACGAATGATTGCAATCATCAATACGTTAACGCGATCCGGGTCAAATAAATGAATTTGTCATAATTGACACAGTTTTATCAGAGAGACAATAAATAAATATACACCCAACAGTCACACACATAGTCCTGACCCCCACACTAGGTAAACCTGTATAGTGGGTATCAAGAACTACGAGGGACAAGCGGTCCCACAACATCCAGCCCCAAGACAAATATTTGTGAATCAGACAAACATTTGTCTAGGTGCGGGAATCGAACCCACGGCCTCACGCTTCGCAACCGGCTACTCGCCCGCTGCGCCACGGAGGCTGTCACAATGAGATGAATGTTAGCTTCATACGTATTATAGTAAAGAAAACCTGTGTCTTTATGACTTTTTCCTTGAGGCAATGGTTGGGGAAACCCAACGCTATTAATTGGTGTATGTACTACTGGATGGATTTTGTTTATGACACAGTTGACTGTAGCAAGTTTTTGGTGTAATATAATCAGCGAAGTGATTATTTTTGGGAGTGCTCACAGGTCGCCTCCGGTTTTAAGCTATTGCTGCTATATTGTAAATACTTTTTCTTATGTTAAACTTTCAGTTTTCAATTTTCCATTATTTAGTAATTACCAGCATTGATCCTTAGAACCGAATTATCAGGCGGAGTACGTAATACAAAAATTGTTTTGTTTTTTGGAAATATCGCAAGTAAAATTTTTGGAAATGGGTTTTTTATAAACAATAATTCATTTTTCGGCCCCGACAGTCTTTTCAAAGTTTTCGCTATTCTTCGTAAATTTAGAGTGGTCATAATGCCGTGAAGACTCATTTGTATAGAATACATTTACGATACATATAATTTATTTATTTATTTATTTATTTTAGGATCGCCAACATGACATACATTTTCACATGCAATACACCGCATCCCTTACATAGTTTAAATATAAATGTTGCCATAATTACAGGCGACCACGACATGCACTTATGAGAGTACAAAAGAAAAAATTACGATACAAACAAAAAAAAACTTAGAACAACCCAGAGGGACAAAGTATATTATTATGCAATATTACATTTTCGTTTCATTAAGCAAATTATAACTTAAAAGTGCAACGCATGAGAACTATAATCGCGCTGCGTTAAGGTGTTTAAGTATTTTATTCTTAAAAGAAGTTTTAGTGTCAGCAAAGATATCGATGTCACAAGCCTTATGAAGAGAATTATACCGCTCAGCCAATCTGTTAATGGGACAACTTTGACCGAGGTTAGTTCGGGAAAATCTCAAATAAAATGGAGTGTATTTAGATTTTCGTGGGAGCTTAGTAGGGATATTAATTTGGATTTTCTCAGTCAAATGCGGACAGTCGAGTTGGCCGCAAATCAATTTTCTAAAAAATAACATATCCAACAAAAATCTACGCTCTTGCAAGCTACTGATATTGTAATAGTTGAGACGATCTATGTACTGCGGAAGTTTTTTGGAGTTATGGTCACTGTAACAAATGTGCCAAAGGAATCTTTTTTGAACTCTTTCAATGTTTTTTATGTATATATTATAATGTGGATTCCAAACTATACTTCCATACTCCAAGCCACTTCTTACCAAGGAGTTAAAAAGTTTTATTTTTGTGTGGACATTTTTAAGATCCTTGCAATTTCGCAGTACAAAGCCTAACATTTTAAAACCTTTCGTAATCATGTTATGAATATGTCGAGCAAAGTTTAATTTTTTATCAAACATCATTTTTTAATTTGAAATTAATGTATTATACTTTATTCAATCAGACACCTACAGTGTTGGTCATAAGCAGTCTTTGTAGCAAACATTTTCAGAAATGACTGCAATATGTACATACATGCATACACCGTACACACAATATTTAGCAGCGATAGCTGGTAACTACTGTCGAGACGAAAGTCGTAGGTTCAAAACCAGCCTCATGAACATGCACCTCTGACTTTTCTAAGTTACGTGTGTATTAGGTAATTGTTAATTATCGCTAGCTTTAACGGTGAACGAAACATCGTTAGGAAACCTGCATACCTGAGAAGTTCTCCATAAGAACGGTTTAGAGAAGTTTTTCTATTACGAAATGCTCAGTATCAGCCCGGAGTCTGGAATTTGTGCCCGGTATGGCGATAGGCCCCTATCACATCGTGGGACGGAGATACGCTCGGCGAAATGTGGGTGTACTGATTACACCTCTGCCTACCCCTTCAGGGATTACAGGCGTTAGTGCGTATGTTCTCCATAAGAATTTCGAAGGTATGTGGAGTCTGCCAACCCGCATTAGGTCAGCGTAGTGGATTAAGGCCTTAACCCTCTCATTCAGTAGAGGAGGCCCGTGCTCAGCAGTGGCGGGAATGTAAAATACTAGTAATATTATATGTACTATGCATGATGCATACCAAACCGAATCTTAAGCCCAAATGTTCATAAGTAATTTAATACACTTACATGCCTCTAAAATTAAATGCCGTCGGAGCACAAGTATACCCGCCTACACACAAGAGTGTAATCTTATGTTAACTAATTTAAATAATTTGTAGCCAGATAAAACAAAACCTTTTAATGTTCTCCAAAAATATGCGTTGGTGTTTATACAGGCTTCATAAAACAGAAAACTTTCTATAAGGGCCTCGTAGATTGTTTAATTAAAATAAAGAGTTAATATTTTTGTTAACAGTGTTATCAGCGTGGAGCAAAAAGTTTTAAGGCATATAAAATTTCTTTCTGTCTGGTATTATCCCGGCTTAATGCCAGGGACAACCTTCTCGTGCCATACATATGCCGATATCTGGTATTATATGACCCCTACAACCACGTTTCGCCATTGCGTCGTCCGTTAATCAGCAGAGGATATCACGTGCAGGTGAGGTTGGCTTTGCCCTAACATGTTGATGACCCACTTACACTCCAATAGTTTTATTTATATTGGCGCCACTTAGGCGTGAGACGTAGACGCTACTTGTGACCGAAAGATTTTGATAAGACTTAGAGGTCTCATATACAAGCCCATTAATCAGCCTGTACTTAACTTAACTATATGTACTTATATTAAATTAACTAATCAACTGTTAATTCCCATGTCAAGTCAATTGAGTTGCTAGAAGCGTGATCAACACCTTTGATTTAACACACATGTAGGTTAACATAGCTTTCAAATTAATATCAAATTAAAATCGTATGTCAACCGCTACTAAACAGACATCAAATATTATTATATTTTTCACTAATTAACGTTTCAGCAACTCAATTTGATTTGACAGCGGTGTCAAAATCAAAGTTCTGTTAGTTGAATGTTGATTTGATCAGCCTTTCAGAAACCGGGGGTTATTGTAGCGAGTAGACATTGTATACATAACGAGTACATTCGCGACAGCGTTGATGTCCACGACATGGTGGATATACTCCAGGAATGTCGTTTAAGGTTGTTTAGGCACATTTGGCTAAATCATAGGAGAACGTCGATCGCAAATACCTGTGCCAGATCTTATTAAGGGTGCGATCCCGTGCAAAACCCAAAAAGCACTGCCTTTATGTATTAAAGATATGAATGGCAATGCTCTCACTTCGGAGAATGTTCAACATTAGGTGTAGTGGAGGAAACTCAGCAGGAAGGTCGATCCTGGCACTAAACTCAGGTAACGCCAGGTAGAAGGAGTTTGAATGACGAGATAAGCATGTTGCTCGTCTAATAAACACTACGCCTGTCCATAAACAGTAGCAACATCACACAGAATTTCGAATTACAAAGTACTGCTTGGCAGTATACTGCGCATGTCACCCCGAGACATAAGATATTAAAAAAACAGGTAGGTACAAAATTACTGCCCCTACGCCTAAACCATTTAATGCTGTACTTTTTCAGCAACCAGTCATAAAATACGAGCCAAGACTTCAATGTCTCTATTTACCCCATTAATGTCACAGAATTTCGCTATCAAATTTCTCAATTTCGTTCAACAAAATCCTCAAGATTTGCCCCAGTTATGCCTGTCATACGACATCAAGATAAAGTGGGGATCGTTAAAATTCAGCGCTTAAAAAGTGTCCCGATTTCCAGATGTAATATTCCATGAAGCTTAAGATAAATGTGCTCTGTCTTGACTGAGCCGTACATCGTTTATTTGTGGATGAATGGGTGTTGCAGGATTATATTCTCTTACTTATTATATCGTCTTACCTATGTTACAGTTCGTCTCCACTTGTGACATTTTGCCGCACCGAGAGGCGTGACTGTGACAAACACACGTACAAACTCTCAAGTGTGGACGTCCTTATTTATTCACGTAGCGATCCGTTCTGAGATCCCATAATGTTTCACCATGACATGTCATATAAGGTTGTTTTTTTTGTTTTACACTTATTTGTCACAACGAAATGGCAAAGTGCATGTTACGACACCCGTCCACATTAGCGTAATAAGTACCTAGGTGTGACAGCCATGCCTACTGGTGCGGCAAAGTGTCACTGAAGTGTAGACGCACTTATAAGTATTACTAGATTTTGCTCGCAGCTCCGCCCGCGTGAATAATGTTTTCCAAGATAAAAAGTAGCATATCCAGGTCACCTGTGGTCTATTTACCTACCTGTGTGCCAAATTTCACCTAAAACCGTTCAGCTGTTAAGGCATGATTGACTAACAAACATCCAAATTCACAAAATCACAAACATCCAAAGTTTCAATTTTACAATAGTAGTTGGATAGTGTGATATGTATGTAATTAGATTGTGTGCAAATCGCGTAAATCGGCGAGTCACATAAAGCCACACGGAGAGAGCGTACGCGATAGAGGCTACAATTTATCAGAAAGCTCTTGTTTAACAGGTCATGTCATGAAATTTGACAATGACTATTGTATGACGTGACGTAAACCATAGTTTTCTGTTAAGTATAGTACAAGTATAGGATCCCGTCATACAACGACCTTCACCGAGATGTTTATTTGATGAAACGTATTTTATATTTAATTTAATATGTCAATAAATATATTGCATATGGGTTGCCTAACAAATTTCAGTCCTGGATATGATAAAAAAAAAAAAACATATTAAATTAAATATAAAATACGTTTCATCAAATAAACATCTCAGTGAAGGTTGTTGTATGACGGGATCTTAGACTATATACGACGTGATATCAACAACCGTACCGTGTCCGTAGTGTAAGATGTTACGAATCATTGTCACGTCACCCGTATAATATTAAAGCGGAATATACCCGTATAATATCCACCTCTAGCGGATCCTATTCAAAACGTATTATTTTCATACATATTTTTCGTATACAGCCGACAAGACTCGCTCTAGGTCTGCTGAACGGATTAGTTACATAGCTAACATATTGTAAATGTTTGATCAGTTTATTTTATCGTCATGGTATATTATGGCGTACCTTGAACTATCGAATGTATTGCGCCGGAAACTTCCATTATTTGTAATACATAAGGCTTGCGACTATTATTTGCAGTTGTAATTAAGAATGAGACAGTATACATTTTCTACGTGTTTTGAATATGTGACAGATTAACGCCCGAATACTGAAACACAACTCAGTAATTTAAGATCGTTTTAAACATTATAATGCCTCCTATCTATCAAAATTGTATGAAAATAAGTATATGTTAGACAATCGCCCATTGAGTAGCATTTCAGTGGTAGGACGTTTGTTGATGTTGTCATATTATTGTAATGTTATTATGTGTTTTTCCTAGCTATGTTAAGCATTCACTAGATAGTAGGTCCGTCGTATACGAGAGGTCATCTGAGTTGGTACCACCGCTTTGTCTATTTCTGCCACCAAGCAGCAGTGTATAAGCACTGTTTTATTTCGGTTTGAAGGACGTTGAAACCAGTGAAATTACATGACATTATGAGATTTAACAACTCATGTCTCAGGGTGACGAACGCAGTCCAACGCCATGCATTCTCTCACAAAAAAACTATGTAAAGTAGCGGCTTGCTGCTGCGTTTCGTACGGTGAGACATCCGGAGGCCCAAATCTCCTCTCGTTCCCAATCCCTTAATTATCCCTTTCCTTTAAGGTTGGCAACGTGCCCATGATTATTTTAGTTCATGATGTTCTTTAGGCGTACATGGGCGGTGGAGATCACTTATTATCAGGTGACCCTCTTGCTCGTTTACCAGTCTAAGATATTAAAAAAAACTGTCCCGAACGTGGCGAGCGATCCCGAATGGAGGCAAAGTATATCGCGTCGCGGCGACGCGACGTGTAATGGCGACACGCCAGGTAATTTAGCAACAAAAAAAACAGCCCGTATAAGATGACACTGCAAGGTTTGATATTGACAGTCCGCCCCTCTCTTTCGCCTTCTTCACGCCCGCAAACACGGGCGCCATTTTGAGTGTCAAGTCCAGTGACAAGTGTTCCGCAGATGACAGCCACGACGCCGCCATGACATCTTTTATTTCGTGTTGATGAGAAGTGTTTGCGTTGATTAAATTCCGCCTCTTAAAATCCACAAATATAGTAATATCGGGTGTAATTTCGGCATTTATAACAATATTTCGAAAGTGTTGTGTACTCAAGTGCAATAGTTTACGACAGAACGTTAAATTGCATCAATTACCCGTAAGGAAACAAAACAAAGACCGGTGGTTACAGTGCATAAGTCTACGGGAATATTTGTGAAGTCCCCACGAATATGTATGTTTGCTATAAACATTTTGAGTAAAGATTTGTCAACCCAGCGACGAATCGTCTGAAATGTGACGCATATCCAAGTTTATTTACCAACTTGGAGATTTCTTCAGGAAACCCGTCAGTTGACATTGAAGAATATATCTTTCTAAACCGAAAATATATTGTTTTTTTTTTTCACAAAGACAACCAAATTAATTGATTTATGTTTCTAGTTTCCGAGAGGACGTACAGTGATCACACTTATGCAAGGAAGCGCCACATTGAATATCCATATCCACAAGCTGTCGAAAGCACACCTCATAAAGTGGCACATTCCAGAGGTAGTGGTATGTAGTACTTTTTTTATTGTAGACATATAAGTTATCCTCTAAAATTGTAGTGTTTTCTAACCGTAATCATATAAATTGTTCATTACCACTATTTGTGAGAATTAAACTATTTTCAGTAAGTTTAGTTGGTGACATTGGAATAGCTACCATAGTTAGTGGCCTGTTCCATTATTTCCAATCTATAAGTATGTCCTAAACGTTTATTTTACATAACTAAAATACTACTTTTTATTTTAGCTTAGTATCCTGACGGAAGACCCGTTAGTGGAACGATGAAGAACATAGCAGAAGCAGTTTCGTTTTTTGACGACTTGTTTGATAGTGTCAATGGCTTGAACACAAATAGAAAACAATTAAAAGGAAAACATTTACACGAAACATAAGCATCGAAATCAGCGCATCATGAATTTTGGTACAAATCCATCAAAATATTGGAGCATACAAAGTTTATATCCAGAGATAAGAAATTAACAATTAGTGTATCTACCATTAAAAATTGGATTATTACTTCAAAAAAGGGTGGTTTTAAAAGGGCGTGGGTGGCTATTTTTGGCGTCTAAGAACATCAACATTATGAGAGCCAGATATTTTAATTCTGATATAATTGAAAACTTTTTGGAACAAGTTCGAGCTTACAATTACCGGAGTAATAATCCAACTGTATGCATTTATGAATACTTTTCAATCATTATAATTAACAAGGTTTATAAATTTCCATTCAGAAAATTACAATTGTGAGAAAGATTTCAGTTAAAGCATATTAAATATAGAATCCCTTTTTGACCATGTAAACACTGCACAAATATTAGACTCCGTATCTGAAATGATTCCGTGTAAAAATTTTGAGTTTGATGAGAAAAATATTCAAGAACAAGCAAGACGAGAACAATTAAACATACACTCTAGGGCATATACGGCTGGATAGGTAACCCGAAAAGGCCGTGCTAAAATTAATTGTAAACAATGCAAAAATAATTTAAGAAAGTCTATCTAAGTAAAGATAGTAGTGTACATGATTTAAAAAAATAATAATATAAAACAAAAGATCCAAGAAAATTAACCTATCCAGCCGAAAATGTAGTAACAAGTTTTGGGAACATAATAAAAACTGCAAATAAATATTTGGAACAACAAGAACATAAAAATAACATTAGTGAAAAAATTCAACAGGAAATAAGTTCCAAATATTCATTTGTGAAATACACAAAGAGATATATCTTGAATATTTTTTTGAAATATCAATCAAGCTTTGCATTTTTTATTCGTGCAATGTATTTAATACAATATTATTGATACACTCAAGGCCGAGAAATATAATTTACAACCAATCCAAAAAATTCTCTACTTAAATTTAAGAAAAAATTAAGAAATAAAAACATAATTTCCTAAAAGGTCGTTTTTTTACACATGTGTAAAAATATTGATAGGCTCTATGATTTTCGTTCCATTGCGCGTAATAAAGGTGGAGGAAGTAAAAAAAAAATTTCATATTCAATTCTTGCAAACGGTTCACAGACAATGTACCCCAGATGGCGTTCTGAACGTCAGTTCTTTTTAAGTAGTCTGTGAATGGCGAGGCGTGGTAAATACGTTGAAACTCACCTTCGCTTGACGACCTATGGCCAACATGTCGGCGTATGAGCGTTCCCTAAAGTGGAAATCCTGGCTTACAGCTCGTTAAGCATGCAGTTGACTTTATTAATCCAGCTGCCACCGCATTAGTGTTGTCTAGGACACACAAGAGCCATTATATGTGTGCCGTACATGGCGAAATATTGTAAGAGTAGCTCATTTTTTTGCATGTAGTGCTTCAACTTTTATGTCGCGTTACTCTGTTACTATTCCCATGACGCGGACTGTATGCGTGAAAGAATGAGCGAGTGAGATTCAAAATGCTCTGCCTCATTTGAAGTGGTACATTGTACCGGCTCAGTACAAAAAAGATGCTACTCTTACAAACTCATTTAAAATCGTGTCCTACTCAACACCACACCCCATAATACACATTACATATTCTATTTGTCAGGTTATTTGATCGTGATTATATTATCGGTTACACTACGGAACCCTTCACTATGCGTGGGCCGACACGCACTTGGCCGTTTTTTTATTGTTCCGTCGATCCTAAGCTTATTTGAAATGATATAAAGCGAATTATAAAAAATACCTCATTTCTTATTCAATTAAGTCAAGGTTACACAATAGTGCGAAATTTAACAAATTAAGTGAAAATTACCGACTTACACTGACCTTGAAGATTCCAGAAAATTCCAGGCGTAAGGTTTTGTTAAAATTCTAGTGAAATGAAATAGTTAATAGCTTCATCTATACATATAAAGTTAGAAATCCTGATTAATCAACGTTTAGGCCATACTGAGAAACTTACTATCGCACTGTCTTTGTCTTTTCTTGTCTTTTTTCTTTCACTTAGAGACGCATTGTTATTAATTCTTCTTCTTCTTCCACCTGCCTTTATCTTACTCGCATTGTGGTGCTTTTGCTATATTATGTTTTTTAATACATGTTACAAAAGGATTTGGTTTATAGTTTCGCTGGCTTCAATGTCTTTCAAACCAGAATACAACAGTGTCTACACACTGCTGCTTGGCGGCAGAAATGGACAAATCGGCGGTACCTACCCAGACGGCCACTCGCATACGAGGAACCTACCACTTTTCTAAATTACGTGTGTATTCATTCTAAATTATATCTTGTTTTAACGGTGAAGGAAACATCGCGAGGAAACATGCATAACTGAGAAGTTCTTCATAAGAATTTCGAAGATATGTGAAGTATGCCAACCCGCATTAGGCCAGCGTGGTGGACTAAGGCCTGATACCTCTCTCATTCAGTAGAGGAAGCCCGTGCCCAGCAGTGGGACATGTGTAATATTGTTTTATAGTATATGTATAACAAGAAAATATTTATAAGTTTGTATAAATATACTGAAAGCCCGAAGGCGGCGAGTTTTAACCTGTGTCTACTAGCGAATGTTTGCCAACGTCCAACAAACCTTGACCACGGGTAGGACCAATATTTTGACGTTACCCCATACCGACGAGTCACCTTGACATTCATAGGACATATGTTACATACATACATGTGCTAACACTTTTTTCAGCCACCCAACCGTCGCACACACGTACGTCTCCACGCCAAATATAATATATTGGACACCAAAACCATCATCAATAATTTTTAGCAACATTTAGAGAAAAATGTATTATTCAAAAAGAAGAAACTGACTGTACTGCTTTGTAATGCTGTACCTATTCAGGTAAATATTTAGTTTAAGCATGTATAGCAATAATCAATAGAAGAAGTACCTATATTAATTATATTTTCAATATTATTTTATTTATTAGGATCACAAACCGATATATAATTGTATTTATATTAGAGTAAAGGCTTTTTAATATAACAATGGTAATTCTTGTCACAATAATAAGTAACCACAGAATTCAAATATTCAGAAAATACAGTAAAATTAAATACGCACTCACGCCTGTTTTCCCCAAACGGGTAAGCAGAGGTGTACCTAACTAGTATACCACATTTCGCCTAGTTTATATTCGTCCCATGATGTGATAGGAGGCAAACTTTATCGCCATACCAGGCACAATTCCAGACTCCGGGCTAATACTAAGCATAGCATGATAGAAAATCCTAACCCGGGGACTTTGCCCGACCTGGGGATTGAGCCCGAGACCTCAGCACAGCAGTCGTACCGCGTACGCATTACAACTGCGCCACCGAGGCAGTCGAAAATTAAAGTAAAAAATTCTAATTTACATTACAGATCAATAATATAAACTTTTGATATTAATAAGTTATAATCCATGTTTGGTCCATATGTTTTGAGTTTGACATTTTTAAAACTATTATGTACATTGACCTGCTTCAAACTGTTAAGATGTATATTTTATAGACAATTAAATTACTAAGGAAGATTTCTCACAAAGTACATACAGACCACCGTATGCGAGAGGCCGTCTGGGTGGGTACCACCAGTTTGTCTATTTCTGCCGCGAAGCAGCAGTGTGTTAATACTGTTATGTTATTGTTGAAGGACATTGACGCCAGTGAATTTACTTAGCATTATGACACAACACCTTATGTATCTGGGTGACGAGCGTAGTTCAGTGCCATGTAGTACTTCATAATTTGAGGTTCTGATTGGTGTTGCTTCTGTTTATGGGCAGGTGTGACGCTTATCACCAGGTGAGTGACTTGCGCGTCTCATCTAAAGCTAATAAAAATAATATTTAAATAATAAAAGGTAATTGAAAATAACCATGTTGTATTATTTACTCACAAAAGCAAGAACCTATTATTTCTCAAGAAATTGTAGTACATGACGTCACGTAACAAAACAAATTGTGGGGTAATTTGTTTTTGACGCGGTAACCCTCGAAATTGTATTCTTGTCTCTTTCTGCGACCCCTTAGGTAGGAGTCTATTAGATTCTCAGTCAACGATTCTAGCCTAGACTTTATTTACCCCCACTATGGCATTTCGTAGACAGGAGGCCGTCACGCATTCAAGCAATCAACGGTCAAGATGAATACTAGGAATTTAATTAAGTTAGTACGAGAAACGCGACATCCTCCGTGGCGCAGTGGGCGAGTAGCCGGCTGTGAAGTAAGAGGTCGCGAGTTCGATTCCCGCAACCAGACAAAATATTTCCACAAATATATTTTTCGGATATGGGCGTTTTCTCCCCAGAGGAATTGAAGACAGGCAGGCGGCCGGTCGTAAAAACTACAAGTCAAATCTTTCTGTAACATGTGTTAAATAAAACATGTTGCACCGACCCCACTGCTAGTAGAATAAGGACATGTGGAAGGAAGGAAAGAGTACGAGAAAGCTATTTCTTCTATGATCTTATAGAAAGGAAATACACTCTTTAAAAAATCAGCCAAGTGTGAGTCGGAAACGACTAGTTCCGTATCATTTAAAGATAGGTCAGACATACGGGTTAGGTTTAGTAATAGATTTCCATTAGCACTCTTTGGGTACAAAACCCTAAAAACATGGTTACAGCATAGCAGGAATGGCAGCATGGCTGGTGACGAAGGATAAAAAAAATCAAAAGTGAAGCAGATGCGATTTCAAAACTGATGATGAATTTTAATTTAATGAATTGCAACCAATATTATCAATTTATATGAATAATAGAATATTTATACCATC
This sequence comes from Mimas tiliae, assembly GCA_905332985.1. Classification (NCBI taxonomy): domain Eukaryota; kingdom Metazoa; phylum Arthropoda; class Insecta; order Lepidoptera; family Sphingidae; genus Mimas; species Mimas tiliae. The sequence goes on along the minus strand of HG995256.1, from coordinate 7,847,350 downwards.
AACATACGCACTCACGCCTGTAATCACCGAAGGGGTAGGCAGAAGTGTAACCAGTACACCCACATTTCGCCGAGCGTGTCTCCGTCCCACGATGTGATAGGGGGCGAGCCTATCGCCATACCGGGCACAAATTTCAGACTCCGGGCTGATACTGAGCATTTTCTAATAGAAAAACCCAATACCACTTTACCCGTCCCGGGGATCGAACCCGACACCTCAGCGTTAGCCTCAATCGTAACGCGCACGCATTATAACTGCGCCACTGAGACAGTCACCATCAAATAAAGCTATAATTTTTACAATAAGACATAGTAATTATTATTCTTTATAAAGGCAAGCTGGGGGAAATTGTGTTGGTTGGACCCTTCGCTACTGCAATACGGTACCATTATCATTGGCCGCATTGATGGTTGATGCGCCATTCTTGAACATTTTTTGATGTCGGCCAATATTGATAAAAATCAGTACTTATCAAGATAAATAAATCAGTTTATTTGTATGGACATACTGCTGAACATAAAATAATAATTTTGAGTGGTAGAGACACGCTGTAGACAGTTTTGTCTACAACATGAATGGGCCGGCTCGTCCGAGTCGTTACCACTGTCTCACAGAAAACCGACGTAAAGTAGCAGCTTGCTGCTGCGTTGAGTGAGATATCCAGAGGTCCAAATCCCCTCCCCTTCCCAATCCCTTAATTATCCTTTTCCTTTAAGGTAAAATAAGGTCGGCAACGCGCTCATGACTCTTTTGGTATTGTGGGGATACATTGGCGGTGGAGATCTCTTACCATCAGGTGACCCACTTGCTCATTTGCCGGCCTATGCAATAAAAAAAACACAACATCGAACCGTTTATTTTGCAAGTAGGCCACAAAGGACTCTTTTACACGTCAATAATATAAAATTATATTGAAATGTCTCTACTTCCTTTTTAATTAGTTTAATTTGACATGCTCATATGGATTGAGGAGCCACTCCAGATTTTAAAACCCTTGATCCCTATAAAAAGATCCCTTGTTTAGTAGCATTGCAGGTGATTTTGTAGGAAAAATTCTGGAATTTGTAGTTATCAAAAGTTATATCAATGTGAAAGTGCCTCCTGTCTGCGAAATCGTTTAGTATTTAGGTTATGGCCAATGACTATAGTTCATGCTTACTCAGAAGATAGAAGTTGTGCTATACATCATAGTCACGCATCAATAATATATTATCTATCTATTGCTGCTATTTGGCATCAATCATTGGATGGATTAAGGTCCTCAATAATGATAAGACTTGAGCTATTTGCAAGTAACCTAGATCTTTTGTATTATTCTATTTATCTATTCATTCCTGTTGTTGTGAACTGCTGGCTTGAATAAGTGTATAAAAATATAATCTTTTGCGATTTTGAGCCGACCAAATTGCTTGTATATAAAAATCAGGTCATCTACCAAGATATTAATCTCATACGGATTGTAGATAAAATACGAAATATTTTGATACGGTGCCAGTTCGAATACATAATATAACGCCTGTATCCCATAGAAGTAGGCAGATACTATATTTCCACTTTCATTGTCCTGACATACCACTTTCGATTAGATTTAGAGTACTCCTAGTTCAATTAAATAGGTAGTTAAATTATTCTGGTCATTAAATGTTAAAATGTGTAGGTAATAGGAATTATATTATATTATTATTGTAGAATAAGACTGCCTCGGTGGCGCAGTTGTAATACGTAGGCGCTACGACTGAGGTCTTGGGTTCCCTGAGTCAGGTAAATGTGATGTTGGGTTTTTCTATCACGAAATGCTTAGTATCAGCATATCACACAGCGTATCAGCCTGGAGTCTGGAATTGTGCCCGGTATGGCGATAGGCTCGGCCCCTATCATATTATGGACGAAAATAAGCTCGGCGAAATGTGAGTGTACGATACACCTCTGCCTACTCCTTCAGGGAATACAGGATTGAGTACGTATGTATGTATGAGTGCGTATAATAATATTTTCTCTCAAAGTTGTTCAAACTTGTGATAACAATCCACACTTACAACTGAATCACGCGTGTCGGTCTGCGGCGACAGAGTTTCGAGGTAACCCTCATCTCGGCAACTCAAACTTCGCCGGTTCGTATCACTTGACTACACAAAGTGCGGATGGAAAACTTCTGTGTGTAAACAATTCTGTTCATAATATATCTGCCGTTACATAATAATATGGGCATTGTGGTGTGCCGCGTGTGTGGTGTATCTATCTAGCCTCCAACCACCCCCATAGCTAGACCCAGACCGCACAATGTTTCTTCTTCTTCTTATAAAAACATATGGCTCCACCGTTTTATCGGTGATTTCGCCAGTGTCTAGTGATATAGACTTTCGGCCCGAAGTTACTTATACGATTAAGGATCTATGTTTGTAATCAATATACTACTAATATATACTAGTCCGAAGGTCAGAATCAAACCGTTATAAAATTAAGGAACAAATCTCAACATACTAAAGTTTGTTGATGTTTATTAGTTTTCAAGGGATTGCGGAAAGGAATAGTGATAAAATAATATTATAATTTTAAATAGTGGTTAAAAGTGAGTTGTGTTAGAAATTAATTGTGAAAATAGCGTATTTAAATATGAAATAAATATTTAAGCACCTAGAATAAACACCATAACTACTCTATGTCGAAAATTTCTGTAGATGTAACCGATGTAATGATCAGAGATACAGGTTATTGGCTTTAATAAATTTGCATAAAAGAATTATATAATTGGAGAAGGTGCTAGCTAGAATAGACTTGACATTTATAGGACGGGGGAAATCTCGCACAATGTTTATGGACACTCTTTATACACACACGGATAACACTCGGTTACCGTTATATTAATACCTCGCCTGTCAGCAGCGAACTGGCCTCACCCTTAGTGAAGAGTTTATTTATAAGGTGTTATTTTACGTAGATGCCATACTTATTATTATATACCTCCAGCATAGTAAACAGTGTCGGGAGTATGTTTGTATACCCAATAGCTCTACACCACAGGCATTTTTCTTATTTATAATGCTTTATTGTACATTAGACACTTTTAGTAAAACTAAAAAGACATTATACATTTAAGCATAGTACAGTTATTGTCGACCTTATCGTTCAGTGCAATCTCTTACAGACACCATAGGATGGAGATAAGAGTGCGAATAAGAGAGGGCAGTCTAAGATTACATGAAATTTGATTACATACATAGTGATTTCTTATGTTTACGCGAATATTACATTGAAATGTGTAACACATCGAAACAAAATTTGGCTGGTTACATCTCTACCTACCCCTTCGGGGATGACAGGCGTGAATATATATGTATGAAAAACAAAACTGACCTATGTTACTACCAGAAAGTTACCAGTAAATGTTAGTTCGTATAGTATAAGCTTGTATTCTAAGCATATTTTATGATTGGGAAACTTTAACGTTGCGATACAGACTAATTCCGTTTCAGAATTCCGTGTGAAGTCCAAAGGGACAGTGGGCGTCAACAGAAATGTAGTATTCAACTCGGTTATAACTTATTCGCTTTAATCATTATGTAGTCAGTAGCTTTCTGCAGCTTCTGCTAAGCAATGAATTTTTATCATTTGTGTTTTATATAAAATTAAAAGCTAGCTGACCTGCGGGGTTTCAACCGAAACATATAATTATAAGTTAGGGTTCAAATATGAAGGGGAGGGGATGTGGGTGATATAATCCTAAAATAAAATCCTAATAATAAGAATAAGAAAACCTTGAACTCGGTGGCGCTGCAATCGAGTCCAACTGATAAACTAAATTATCCAGATAACCACTCAAATATACAAAAACAAACATTAAAATCGGTCCTGCCGGTTAGGTGTTTTAGATTGGCTATGGGTTGCAACTCGAAATGATTATAATAAGAAATAAATACACCCAACAGTCACATACATAGTCCTTGACACCTCACTAAGATACGTGTTTTGTGTCGTGGGTATCAGGAACTACGAGGGACTTACGACCTCACAATACCCAGACCCGAAACAAACGTAACGCGTACGCATTACAACAGCGTCACGGAGGCATAGTAATAAATATATATCAAGTATTTGAATAAACACCTATTGAACGTACAATAGTCACAATAACAAACACCAAACAATTAGGCAAGTATAGAGAGTTTAATCTCCAGATTGAACAAGAGCCGGTTGGATTACCCTCTCCAACAACGTTAGATTATGATCTAATATCAGTTTGAGCGTTCGTAGTCGAATTCCGTACCTTTGTGACGTCTGTTCTTATGATAACACACAGTATCTCATAGAAATATAGCAAATATTCTCATTGTAACGATTTCAAGTTAGTCTGTATCCATCACAAACATAGTTTGCAATACATGTTTACGATTCTGTTGAGCTAAAAGATTGAAAATTATGTTAATGGATTTGATGATTCGGGTATTATTTTTAAGTGCGATTGGCATGTGTATATAAAATGTGAAATGTAGGTCAGATACTGTGACGTTAAAAATAGAAAAATCTTTATGGATTCAATCAATAATGGCGTGTCAATAATCTAAATACGTAGTGATGCACGTAGTTGTAAAAACAATTTAGTAGAGCAATTTAATTTACCCTACTCCCCTTCCTAATTACCATTCCTTAGCATCAAGGTCCGCACTGCACCCATGATTATTCTGGTATTTGCGTAATTATGAGGAGTTGAGATTATTTCCCATCAGGTACTTACTTACTCGTTTACCTGCCTTAGCTATAGAAAGAAAATCTGATCAGTAGTTTAAAAGTTGCTGACTTCCAAAATCGCAAACTAACAACCTTTACCATTTTATAATATTAGTGTAATGCGTATTTTGTAATGTAGATTCCTATCACATGTGATACTGAGTACTAGATGACGTGTGAAAAATTTACATGAATACTTTATCGTCGAACACTTTTCAAGAACCCTTGCACACGAATATGGAATTTTATTTGAAAGAAGTAGCTAACTTATATATTTTTGAACACGTAAGACTACAATTATATTCTATATTAAAAAATACTTTTGCACGTTTCAGTTGTGGCTACCTCGGTGCTGCAGTTGTAATGCGTACGCGTTACAACAGAGGCTGAGGTCTCGGGTTCGATCCCCGGGTGGGGTAAAAGTGATATTAGGTTTTTCTATTACGAAATGCTCAGTATCAGCCCGGAGTCTGGAATTGTGGCTGGTATGGCGATAGGCTCGCCCCTGTCACATCATGGGACGGAGATAAGCTCTTCGAAATGTGGGTGTACTGGTTACACCTCTGCCTACTCCTTCGGGGATTACAGACGTGAGGGCGTATACTATACGTTTCAGTTGCAAATAAAGTTCTTTTAAAAGCCTTTATAAATTTATACGAAGTTGAAGGTGTGCTCAACTGGTTGTTTCTGTTTACCGAAGCAAGTTTCCATTCTAATAAGCCAGATGTTTGCTGTAGTCGTAAGATGGTAAATATTGGTAGGGCTGTTTGGTTTAGTCCGTGACTTTGTATCGGTTTTCGTCTTTATTGCCAGTTTACTTTCATCACCTCAATTATGTTTATGTTCTTTGAGTTTCACGTGTGTCTTATCTATGATATTTAAATTTGTTTTTGTTGATATAGAATGTAAAGACGTCTATGATCGAATTAGTATTAGACACATATAGATAAGTTCACACATAAGAATATTTTCATCGAAAAAAAAGGAAATTAAATACATACGTATTCGTACCCCAACCCATTCAATAAAGGACGCCTGTACCCTACAGTGAAACGTAAATACTGAGGCCGATATTATTGAAGTGAAAACTTCTTTAGCCGCGTTGGGCATTTTTGGTATTGGAAAATCTTATGGGTTCGCGTCACCGACATGCTTATAGCATTATATCTGTATAGCTATACAGCTGACGTATTGTGCAATATTAGTGCTGTGTATATCTTATAAGTGAAATTGAATGGATTTAGTTAAAAGTTCAATGTGTATATACTGTGCATTGTTGAAATAGTGCTTTTGTTTGATTATTATTTGAATCGTTTAATTATAGATCATTGTGCAGTACAATAGTGAGTACTAAAAAACCATATAAACATGCAATCATTGTTGCTCGGAGTGGCAATAGATGTGAAAACCAGATTGATGTTGATAATTTTTATTCAAACATTATGAAATTTCAAATTTTAATACTAAAAGTTCTAAGTTTTTATTGCTATTGGCAGTCTCTACAACTGCTAATTTTTTATTATTTTTATATTCCTGGAAAATTGTAATACATACCTATTTAAATATATAGATAATTTTGTTTATATATACTAGTTAGTAAGAGGCTGATAAATTTCAATATAAACACACTTACCTACTTGAACTATAATAAAGTAAATAGTTGATTACCGTTTAATAGCGCACAGATAGCTGAGAAATAACAAAATAAACTCATAAGTATATAAACTATATAGTTTAATAGTCGCATTGATATTTCAATAATCTTCATCATAATTTGCCTTGGCGCAGTTGTAATGAGTACCTACGCATTACGACAACTATGCTGAGGTCTCTGGTTCGATCCCCGGGTCGGGTAAAAGTGATATTGGGTTTTTCTATCACGAAATGCTTAGTATTTACCGGAGTCTGGAATTGTACCCAGCACGGCGATAGGCTCGCCCCCTAATCACATCATGGGACGGAAATAAGCTCGGTGTAATGTGGGTGTACTAGTTACACCTCTGCCTACCCCCTTCGGGTGAGCCTTTCGCCATACCGGGTACAATTCCAGACTCCGAGCCGTTACTAAGCATTTCTAAGCACTGTTGTGTTCCGGTGTGAAGGTCATTGAAGCCAGTGTAATTACTGGGCATTATGAGACTTAACACCTTATGTATCGGGGTGACGAGCGCAGTCCAGTGTCATGCAGTGCTTTATTTAAAGTTCTGTGTGGCGTTGCTTCTGTTTATGAGCAAGCGTGGCGCTTACCATCAGGCGAGCGACCCGCTCGTCTCGTCATTCAATCTAATTAAAAAAAAAACGTTGTAGAAAAACCCAACATCACTTTTACCCGACCCTGGCACTGAGCCCGCGACCTCAGCACAGCAGTCATACCCCGTACGCATTACAACTACGCCACCGCAGTAATGAGAACGTAGGTATATCATAATATACAGGTGACGGCGTACACCCATATTTTAAAGGAAATCCATTAATCTTCATTTATCTATCTTATGTTAAACCATCGTTAATACCCTAAAATTTCTATCACGCGGCGGCGATGAAATCATGAAGATTGTGTTGCGAGCGTACGTCATATGACACGTCATCCAATTTTAGTTGAACCCGGTTTAAAATGTCTTAAGTCAATTAGGTGTCTTTCAAGTCTATCTATGTCTATCTTCAAATTTTATCTAAATCCGTTCTGGCGTTAATGCGTGAATAGACATGAAAATTCATAAGAACACAAATTTACAAACTATCAAACTCACTTTTTTAATATTGGTAGGAAATAAGATCGACCACTCAGCAAAGGAATTATTAAAATTCAATAAAAATATTGAATGAAAAATATGTAAAGCAAACATCTATTCGATGGCAGAGTATGCGAGAGTAAAATGTAAAAAATTGTATGTCAAACGCTATTAGAGTGACATCAGAGATTATAAAGTTTTTTAAAATTAAATAACGTTTTAGCAACTCAAATTGATTTGACAGCGGTATCAAAATTAAAGTTCTGTTAGATGAATGGTTATTTGATCTGCCTTTTAGAAACTGGATGTAAGACCTGCAATAGGTGGGAATTCTGTTGGGTGGATAAAACTTAATACATGCTTAAGCCGCTACATTGGTTGATACAAGTACTATTATATTGTTACATCACAACACAAAATCTCAAATACAAATCCATAATATAAATATAGACGCATTTGGTAACCTTTTGTATGCGCAATCAAATTTCCTTTCCCAAATGACAATATAAGTGACATCGTATGGAGGTGACTTTCTCAAATTCGTTTTCCTTACTTTATTCGTTGTCAGTTATTTTAGATAGGATTTATTACGTCTGAATAAAGGTAAATTTAGGGTATTGAGGGCAACTGCCCTCTGTTTCCTGATATGATTTATTGATCACGATTTTAAGACGAAAGCTTTTAGACTGATATATTATTTTTAAGCATATAAAACGAGATTGCGTTACGAAAAAAAAAAATACTTTGTAATTGGCAATTATTTGATAATTAAAGTTAAAAGTTATTCAGTACCTAAGTCGAAAAATCGGTACAAATTAGAAGACCAGACGAAGCCCGGATGTAAGCGAAAATGTCGGTCATGTTTGGACAAATCCGCATGGTTGGTAAACCAGTTCACAACCGATCTAAAGTATCAGGAAAATGAGGCGATACAACAACGATAATAATTTGTAATAACTACCTATTTCTGATAGTAATTGTTGATAGAAACGTAATTTTATAAGTAATCGAGAGGTCAATTAATAACTTAATCATATCTGCGGTCAACGCATCCGATAAACCCGTGACTGTGCCCGTGACATTCATAGCATTATGTGACATAACAGATATACGTAATCTAAATAGCTTTTGGTTTTCACGTTTATATAAATTCGGTTTTTAATTAAAAATATCTGCACAACACGAGTTCTTAATCGTGAATATATCTGTGCAAAGGATTAATTCACTATTTTACGTAGGCTGTATTACACAAGTAAAGCGGTAAACATATAACATGGGACGTCTGATCATTATGTTCTGTCCCCATAGATTACATTCAATATATGCCCTGCAAACAGTCTCCGTAGTAGTGGGCGAGTAGCTGGTTGTGAAACGAGAGGCCGGCGGGTTTATTCCTGCACCGAGACAAATGTTTGTGTGAATCGCAAATATTTGTTTCGTGTCTGGGTGTTTTCTCCCAGAGAGGTTAACGTCAGGCAGCGGCCGGTCGTAAACACTATAAGCCTAAACATTCTGTAACATGTGTTAAAAATACATGTTGTGCCGACCCCACTACGAGTGGGTTAAGAGCAGGTGGAAGACGTTATGCACGGAAAAAAAGTTAAGTCTTATTTACGAAGATAAATCAAGATAACTTAAATCGTAGTACAGGTTTCGGTTAGTTGCATGATTTTGTCCCTTAGCTGCGTAGGAAGTCTGTTTACAATCGCTCATTAGTTTGTAAATTGCGGAATTTCGACCGGTACTGAGTTACCCACGCAGTTTGTGAAAGGACCAATTATACGAATTGCCGACGGCATAATATGCATTAATAGTATTAGCACTAGTGCGTCCTTGAATTGACTGATCAAATGGCTTTGTTTTGTGGCAACCCGCGGTTACCCTTGATTGTGGCGATCATATACCTCGCGACTGATGGTAATCGCCACACCTGCCCATAATAAGTAGCACTACCACTTAGAATATTGAATGACAGAGCTTAAACCTATAATCTCGTGACGTAAGATTTATGTTTTACTTGCTTTGGCTCGTAGCTCCGCCCGATTGAATGTATTTTCCGGGATAAAATTCTATGCCCTAATCCATGTCATGGTTTACCTATATTTCCAGTAGTATAAGTAACAAATATCTGAATTCACAAACATATAAAAATTCAAACTCAAAATAATTTCACTGGCGTCATGTCCTAACCGAAACACAATAATGCCTACACACTGCTGTTGGTGGCAGAACCTTTTGTGCGAAATTTATTGGGCGTAATTTCTGCCGCATCCATTTGTTGCAATTTGTTGTAGAAATAACGGAATTTGGATGTCTATAGTAAATGATGTTTACATATTCTCTTTCTACACCTTCTACATTAAGTGGTAGAGCCACGCTTCATACACTTTTGTTTACAGCATGAATGAGCCTGCTTTTTTTATTATTATTATAGGCGGACAAACGAGCAAGTGGGTCACCTGATGGTAAGTGAACAACATCGCCCATGTACGCCCACAATACCAAAAGAGTCATGGGCGTGTTGCCTACCTTAAAGGAAAGGGATAATTAAGGGATTGGGAAGGGGAGGGGATTTAGGCCTCCGGATATCCCACTCACCGTACGAAACGCAACAGCAAGCTGCTACTTTACGTTGGTTTTCTGTGAGACAGTGGTGACCCGGTTGTTCCCAAATCTCATTTCTTTTTTTTAAGGTCGGCAATTCTTCTGGTATTGTGTATGTTCGTGGACGATGGAGATCATTTATTGTCACAGTTTAAATCGCTGCCGTTTAAGACACTAATCGGTCCGATCGTTTAGGAGTTTTTGCGTGACTAACGAACAGTAAATGATATTTATATATAAGATTGTATACGCAATAGAAAATAATACGAAAAAGAAATTATTTTGTTAAAAAAAAAGCAAAATTATGCAAGCAAGCCTGCAATTATGATTTTAAATACTGGTATGGACAAAGGTGGGCGTGTAGTGCGGACATCTCACTGTTTACGCTCGCACGCGTCCACCGTAATGACCATTTTATACGGTGACGTCAAGGTTTGCGTCATTTGTCACTTGAACAGTACCTCTTTCATCAGATTTCAATGGCTTCTAACTTATTTATTTTTAGACGAATTTATAAAATTCCTTCTCCAATAAATTTTGGGTAATGTAACTTATTGATTTAAACAGTAAAAAAAACATGTTAACTACCGTATTCTCTGTTACCAAATAGAAACCGCTCTAAGCAAAGAAAACTTAATAGTAAATTCCAATGGTGTGAATCGTTCTACTTTCAAACCCACTCACGTAATATCTAATAAGAGACAAGACATGTGAGACTACACGGGTAGTTTAATCCTGAGTAGTCCTAATTTAAGTTTGTTCTTTGCTTCTCGATTTCGGTTTATGGTGAAAAATTCCATGTTTTGTATTTTGTTTTGACATGCCAAGACTTCTTTTTGAAAACCCGAATAAATTTTATATTCCTGATAATATAATCTGGGAATGATATCAATTTGACATATACGCTTATCTGTATATTAATATTGACTGTAATTGGACCGGTAATTAAGTATTTAGCTGTTTTATATTTTATCCGACTTATTGAAAAATCTCCCATATTTTTATTTGGATTGAAAATATCAATATCCTCTAAACCCTAAAGATTGCTCGCGAAAGAGCATAAATCGTTCAATTCTAGTCGCTTTTCAATATAACTCAGCAATAAATTGAATGTTGTAATTAACTTTTGGACAACGTTCGCTGCAGTTAAATGTATTAGTTTATGAGAATCTGCAAATATACCATAAAATTATTAAAGAATTTTCACGAAATCCGCAGGGATTATTTAATAGTCAATGTACTATTTACAGTGGACGCTCTTTGCCAGCAAATGTCATTATCTACAACGAAATATCCGGGAGTCAATTTCTCAGAAGCAGTGGGAAGGCCTCTAATATTGGTGTGAGTGAAACTAAACGATATACTATAAAATAAAAGTAAAATTGGATGGATTTAATATGCGGAACTATTTACTTTGATTGATCCTGATTTATTTGACGAAGGGGCGGATACCCATTTACCATGGACCCATACACCCAGTATGGATATACCAGATATACACGGAGTAAGAATGTTAAATTATTAGTATAGCATCCTGCATCTACTCTATTATTTATGAGTGTTAAGGTAATTTTGTTTAGAACTTTTGGCATCGTAGAATTATTCGGTATGTATAAGCCTCTTGTACGATGCCTTTAAGGTATTTTAATTCTACAACAACCACCCCAAGAGCAAACATTTGCAGATCTTATAATTAGATGTTCCATTGACAATTGAACCTGTTGTTAGTTGCTTATTACTTGTTTGCTAAAGTTAAAAGTAAACAGTAGCTGCGACTTTCTATTATAATAAAAGATTGTACTACAACGTCTCATATAAATGTCATATTTATATGAAAATTATAGTTATAAATATACAATGATGACATTCACAGCAGTTCCAGTGTGTTCCTGCCGATCCTTGTGATTGTGGATATGTTAGAGACGATTCTGGATAAGTTAACACATTGTTGCGAAATATTGCAGTTTTATGAGTAAATATTTGTAGTAAAAGCATTTTGTACTAGGCATACGAGAAAAACTACTATGTTACGGATAACATCATTGGAAAGTACCCAGATATCATGTACGTAGTAAACAAACATTCAATACAATTTAGCCTTCATTCCAACATTTACGAGAATAAATATTGACAAAGATAGAGTTCCTATGAGTACATAATAAAGAATCACAATGTTTTCAAGAAGATTCACATAAAGTGAGGTGTAGTTATTTCAATAAGTAACTTTATTGTATCGTCGAGGACGGGAAGTGCTTGCCTTAACGAGGTCTCAGCCGTTTTTATGACTATTTTTATGGTGTGGTGAGGTTCACTAGCCGAGTTACTCATGCTGTTATCTTTAGGATACTTGCGTGCGAATACCGTTTTAAGATCAGACAGTTTGACGTTTTCGGGTTTTTATTAGTAATTTAATTATTGGGTTTCGTCGATAGCGTAGGTTGTGGTTGCGAATTACAACATAATCTAAAAATTGCATTCTGTCCTACTTGTTGGTTGTTTACATAAGAACATATTATGTCTATGGGTGAAGATTTGGTACGTTTTTGTCTGCAGATGATCAGAATCAGTCGTTCATCTGATGGTCGGATTTCTGGACTTCCAGCAAACAAGTGGATAACGAGTTTACAAGTGGTAGAGCCACGCTGTAGACAGTTTTGTCTACAGTATGAATAGAGGCGCTCGTCGGGGATGTTACCGACATGAAGCAGCTTGCTATTGTGTTTCGTATGGTGAGTGAGATATCCGAAGCCCAAAACCAAAAAGGTTGAGTTCCCTTTCCTAATCCCATAAAATGCGAACATGATTCTTTTGGTATTATAGGTGTTCATGAGCAGTGGATATTACTACCCATTAGGGTTATATAAAAAAAATAGCATACCACCACCACCATCAGGTGATCTACTAGCTCGTTTGCCGATCTAGACCTAGATTCTAATTGATTCATGAATGTATATTATTATATAACGTATACCTACGTAATATACCTATACGTGATACTGGACTCAGAGAATAGCCTGAACATCACAATTCTTTAGAAAGATCATGTCGTAATTGCAAAACGCAGTAGCTCGTACCGATCATTGCCATTGCCAACTCAGGTTCAATAGTTTAAGTGATGATTACATCGATATCTCTCGGCCATCAATCTCCTTAACTATTAAGTGGGATCTACATTGATAAATTAGGTAGGGTGTTGAAGTTGCCGGTGGATATATCCTAGATAAGCACTCTTCACCCGTTTTTTAGGATAAAGAGTAGTTTCCCGTACAAACTTTTTTATAGCAGAGGACGGCAAACGAGCAAGTGGGTCACCTAATGGTAAGTGTACCGCTCATAATCATTAATCATACCTGAAGAATCATGGATGCGTTACCGACTTTAAAGGAAAGGGATGGTTAAAGGATTAGAATTAGGAAGGAAATTCAGGTCTTCGGATATCTTACTCATCGTACGATGCGCAACATCAAGCTGATACCTTCACGTCAGTTTTCTGTGAGACATTGGCAACATTGGCGGTCAAGCCGGCCCATTCATGCTGTAGAACTGTTTACAGCGTTGCTTTACCAATTATAAAATTTTCCATCCCTGCTATTGTTTTAGTGATGAAATATATAAAAGCCCTTCGTCAGTAGTTATCCTGCTCTCAGCTCTACCCGCGTGAACGGTCTTTTCCGGGATAAAAAGTCCTATAACCGCTTATAACCGTCTCCATCTATCTCTGTACTAAAATCAAAATCGGTTCAATTTAGACGTGAAAGCGTAACAAATAAAAAAACAATCATTTTGCATTTATAATATTAATTAGGATGCTGTCAAAATTTCAGCTTTGTAGGTCTAGAGGCTTAGTCTGGGCTTTGCTGAATCAGTCGGTCAAAAAATATAAAATTAAATTATGTACTTATATCGCATTCTTAATAAATTTATCGTATATTTACAGGTATTGTTTCGATAGAAATACACTTTCATGTGTTGGGATTTGTATAAAGCCCCGAAATTCCCGTGGGTTTATCGGAAAATAAATGCGATCAAGGTATTCATAGCAACCACCTGTTTTGTCTACTCTATAAGTTCGGTGGAGATTTTTTTATTGTTAAGTTATTGATTTTGGAATATTTTATGTTTATTTAAATATATTTGGTTACACTACCCGTACTATAATATATACATTATACATACACCCAAACTGAAGACTGTAATCCCCGAAAGGGTAGGCATTGGTGTAACCCACCTTTCACAGAGCTTATTTCCGTCCTAAGATGTGATGAAAGGCGAACAAGAGCGCGAGAATAAAGATTTATCGATATCTAGCTTTTTTAAATGGGTAAGATTTTCTTCTAAATCCATAACTTTTTGCCCAGCTGTCTACGTTTTATGAATATTTACGAGTTCAAGGGGTGAAATATATACATAAATAAAATATCAAAAATTTAAATTTTAAATGTTGAGTCTTCCAGAAGTCCGGTCTGTTTTCCGAGATGTCTAAGTTATTCTCAAAACCTGCCATAAAATACAACTGCTTCGATTCCTTGGAATATATGTTTATTATAATATTGCGAATGGCCGCGGGTTCGATTCGCACCGAGACAAAAATGTTTGTGTGATCTGTGAATATTTTTTCGGGTCTGGATGTTTTCTCCCCAGATGGGTTGACGTCAGGCAGACGGCCGGACATAAAACTGCAATCCAAATATTTCTGTAAAATGTGTTAAAAAGCATGTTGCGCCGACCCCCTTGCGACTGAGATAAGGGCTGGTGGAAGAAGAAGATAATATTCTATGTACAGAATCATTAAAACCGACCGACTGCCTCGGTGGCGCAGTTGTAATTCGTACGCGTTACGATTGAGGCTGACGCTGAGGTATCGGGTTCGATCCCCGGGTGGGGTACAAGTGGTATTGGGTTTTTTTATTACGAAATGCTCAATATCAGCCCGGAGTCTGGAATTTGTGCCCGGTATGGCGATAGGCTCGTCCCCTATCGTGGGACGGAGATACGCTCGGCGAAATTGGGGTGTATTGGTTAGACCTCTACCTACCCCCTTCGGGGATTACAGGCGTGAGTGCGTATGTATGTAGAATCATTAAAACTACTGTAGGGACCATCTTTGTTTTTCTGCCGTTATCTGGGATTAATACCAGGGTTCGCCTTCTCGTATCATAGATTTGACGGTATTTGGTATTAATTATATGGAGCCGATGGATGCAGGTCGCTCACAACAGGTCGGCCTGGAAGGCATTAGGGGAGGCCTATGTTCAGCAGTGGACGTCTTGTGGCTGATGATGATGATGATATGGAGCAACCCGCCGTCTGACCTTCACAGCCCGCAACGAGAACCTAGATTCGCCATTGCTTGGAGCGTTAATTAGTAGTGCATCACGTGCAGGCGAGGATGGATTTGGACATAAGATATTGCTGGCCCATTTCAACTGTAGCGACAATAATAATAATAAATAATAAGGTTTAGAAATCACTAGTAGTATATTATCGATGATCTAGGTCTCAGCTTGCACCAAATCTCAAGAAAATAAATCTAGCCATCTTTTTATATGTACAAAAGCAGATTCTCAGTTAATCTGTATATACGAGTATGTTTTATCCGTACCATAGAGGTCCCATTTTGGATTAAGATCTGGACGGAGTACGAGAGACTGCAGACTGTTACACCATCTAAAAGTGCAAGGATCGTAGCAAGTGGAAATCCTTCATCTATGCCTACCACTATGGGAAACAGGCGTGATATGTATGTATTTATGTAAATATAGTAGTTAGTAAGTAACAGTAGACACTGTTTATGAGAATAATATTTATAGCCCGATTAACGATGGTACGGTAGTAAAAAATCGGTCTTATCTTGTATACGTCTCTCGTCGATTTATTAATACGACGGGAAAAATTAAATTTTCTGATTTTAATCGTCTTTATTCATGAGTAATGTAGTAAGTAAAATTATTATCAAACTAAGTAATACATTTGTTAAAAAATATCACGCATAACTGAAACCTCCTTATTTTTTTTTGGCAGTTAAAAATAACTTTTAGTACCTACTTAATATTAAGGTGGTGATAAAAAATCTATAATGAATGATAGTCTAGAATATTTTGCTTGATGTTTCTTTCTTTTCGTTAAACGACCTTTTTGTTATGAAAAGTTGTTTAAAAGTATTTGACACTTTTGTTATTTATGTATTATCTGCTTAATCTTTTGCGTTGCCATATTGGTCTAATGGTAATGTACTTAGGCTGAAACCTTCCTGAAACCGTAAAGGTCCACGGTGATCCACGGTTGAAATCTGTGTTTGAGTATTTCGATTAGAAAAATCACACATGAATTGTCCAAGGTTGGAATTTGTGAATTGCCCGGTATTGTAATGGGATCGCCCCTTATCACATTATGGGCCGGAACTAAGCTCGGCCAATCGTGGAGATACATTTCTGCCCAGGCGTTAGATTATGTTATGCTAAGCTAAGCTACTTTTCACCAACTGTATTATATCAATGATCAGCAAACGCACAAGTGGGTCACCTGACGGTAAGTGATTTCCGCCCATCAACACTGAAAATACCAGAAGAATAATGGTTGCGTTGCCGAGGAAAGGAATCATAATTTGAACGTAATAACGTATCAAAAGTAGCTATAGCTCAGCGGGGAATAGTACGGGATGTTGAGACGAAAGTCGCAGGTTCGAAACCAGCCCCAAGAGCATGCACCTCTGACTTTTCTAAGTTACGCGTGTATTCATTGTAAATTACCGTTTGCATTAACGGTGACGGAAACATCGTGACGAAACCTATACACATTTCTTTATAAGAATTTGAAAGGTATGTGAAATTTGCCAACCAGTATTAGGTCAGCGTGGTGGACTAAGGCCTAACCCCTCTCATTCAGCAGAGAAGTCACGTGTAGAGCTGTGCGCTGTGGGTGTGCCAATATTACCTATTATTTACGTATCAAAATATATTTGTGTTCTAGAGTTATTAAAAAACCGTAACATTAAACGTCAATAACTTTATAAACGTGCAACATTATGCTGTATCATCAAATTGGTTCTAACCGGTAGGTATGGCGTCCGTATATTGATTGTAAACGCAAAGACCAGCCCATATTTACATTCCCATAATCATTATCCCACCCTGCCACGCCTTTACCCCATTATTTTTCGGGGTCGACAGCCACTTCAAAACAAACGGCTACGGTTTTATTGGGCAACTTGTCATCTAGGCACTAACCGCGAAGAAGTTGACAAATAATTACTTACAATCAATTTTGATCTTTAACTCGACTTCATAAGACTTAGGAAGCAAGATTGGGTTGTGTATTCCACGATTCTCTGCCTAATATATTTTGTTTTTCAACACCGAAAAGTAGAGTCATTGTGTAGGGTAGTCAATAAATTATTTTTATTTAGTCAGCGCCTTACAAATTTTCGAACTAAGGCCGTAATCGCCTATTGTTTCATTTTCCACGCCACATAAATTAAGTGCGTACTACCTATTTATAATTTAATTGATTGTATTATCTATTAGTTGTTATAAATATTATAATTATAAACAGTCAATGTTTTAGCACGTCCATTCGTATACTCGTTTATAAACTGTAGCATTAATAAATTGAACAAACAAGTCTCAATGCCGGGGTCATTTGATAACAACACCAGACCAATCCACACTCCTGCCCATCATAATGCAGTAAAGTATATTTACCTTCAATGATTTGGTAGAAGAAATGGCGAACTTCACTAAAACTTTCCAAGTTAAACTTTCCACTGAAACTCGCGGAAAACACTTACGATTTTATGGTATAATTTAATTTATTTACGTAGCAACGATCGTCTAATTCCGATAACTTCGTATACACCGTCGTGAGAAGTAGGAGCGGAGAGCGCACGACCGCATCCCACCACCGATCCGATTACACTGACTCCTCTGCCTTGCGATGTAGAGAAATTTCAGATGCTTACACCCTCTGTTTTCAAGGGGTGTGCATGTTATATCTACATATATTATACATACAATAATACATTAGTTACTATAGTAAGTACTGTGATAAACATAGTATGAACACTAGAAATAAATATAAATTGGTAGGCCAACACAACACTACATGAAGAAAATAGTACCTTTGCGGGACGGGACTCAGTGTACTTTTTTACAATAAAATACCTATTAATATTTTATGTCTACACTTTAATATAATAAAATAACAGCCTAATAAGAGGGGGTTATTATTCAGTCAATGAATACTTTTATGACAAATAATGGATCTAGTTGCTTGCTCCATTTAGGATTCATCCTCGTCATATTTTACCCACTTTGTTTCTGTTAAAAGTGTATGTAAAATCAATATAATTCGTGATACCTACTAACTTGAAGAGTAATTGCTATTTAAGCTGTTTGGTAGTCATAGTTTTTACGATTTAGTGTCATTTATTACAATGTCCGGGTTTCTGGGCTCTGTAAGAAAAAAATAAGTGCATCTAATGTTATTGATGTTCTATATTGGATCATAATTATCATAATTAATGCTTTCCAAGTTATACGAATATGCCCGAAGCGCAAATTACAGTACATAAGAAACATACATTGAAGTAGGTGGTAGGTACTACATTTATTGGGTGTATTAAAGTTTTTCAAATAAAGAAATTCAACGTTGTAAACTAGAAACACAATAACTAGAAGCTGGTAGGTCAATTTAATTTAAAGTGAATATCAAAGAGTTAGTGAATCGAGCTCTATTTATTTAATTTGTCTGAATAGCTAACAGGTCACTCGCCTGATGTTAAGCGCCACGCTTGCCTATAAACAAAAGCAACACCACACAGAACTTTGAATAACAAAGCATTGCATAACAGTGGACTGCGCACGTCACCCCGAGACATAAAATGTTAAGTCACATAATGCCCAGTAATTTCATTGGCTTATCCTCCAAACTGAAACAAAATAGTACTTAGACACTGCTGATTGGCGGCAGAAAAGGACAAAGCGGCGGTACCTACCCAAACGGCTTCTTGCATACAAGGGATTCATTTATTGAGGCCAAATTATATATGTTTGCAGTGAGTGTGCATATAAATTTAAGTAACTAAGGCTGAAATAACTCCCAAAGTTTGTCATTTGCATTGTATTTTTCCTGATGTAAATAAATAATAAATAAATACACCGAACAGTCACACACAGACCCCACATTAGGTAAACCTGTGTTGCGGATGTCAGGAATTACGAGGGACTTGCGGTCCCACAACACCCAAACCCGAAACAAATGTTTGTGGATCACACAAACATTTCTCTCGGTGTGGGAATCGAACCAATGGCCTCTCGCTTCGCAGCCGGCTCCTCGCCGACTACGCCTCGGAGGCTGGCGCTTTCTTTTCCTGGTATTGCGATAGGCACGCCCGCCCCTATCACATCTTAGGGCGGACATTAGCTTTGCGAATCGTAGATGCACTAATTGCCTCTAAGCCTACCTCTTTGGAGAAACAAGCACGAGCTCATATTTTTTCTGGGACACTTATCTATCATTTTTTTTTTCATTTTTATACTGCGTGCTTCTTTGCTCAATTTAACGTAGCCTCTAAAGATAAACGGAATATAAACTCCTGACGATTCAATTTGCGATAAGAACCTTTCGAAGCTTATAAAGATAATTTATGCTCATTTCTGAACGTTAGCAAATTTGTGCGACCTTTAAAATTCTGTTTTCTCTGGTTTAAGCACAATTCTTTGCATTACGTGTGGCTTTTTAGAAATCATTTTTGGCAAAAGTATTATCTTTATTCTGTTTATAATCAAATCTTTCACCAGACATGCATATTTGATATTTGATTGTAGATTTTGACTTGTAAGATATTACTTGAAAATAATACCAATTTCGTATTCGAGCAGCAAAATAATTGCTGATTTAATTATAATCCTTTTGTATAATTTTAATTAAGTATGCTTACTCTGCCATTCGTAAAAATTACAAGCCAAATCATTCTGTAAAATATGTTCATTCAAAGCATGTTACGCTGACCCCATTGCGAGTGGGATAATGGCAGGTGGAAGAAGATATGCTTACTCTGCTTAGAAACATGAACTTAATCTCGAATAAGAAATCGTCATAACAATAGTTAATACGGTTATTACATTTCAATATTTCTCGGGATAAATATCTCGGGACAGGTTGTTGTATTAACAAACAGGTCCCTAAACAAGATGACCGATTAGACCAGATTTACCTAAATGCTTGTCGCTCTATAGATAGGGTAATAATGTAATAAGGTGTAAGGTGTGTTAACTCTCTTGGTAAGTTTTTAAGGACACCATAAAAGGGAGAATAAAATAATAAACATAGGGAACTGGTTTGCACTCTCTTGTCACTTACCTTATGCATATCTGCACCACCCAAAGGTAGACTGGTAGAGAACGCTTTTAGCATTAAGTCCACCTTTATACTGCATGTATATGAAGTATAAATAAATAAATAAACCGATGGGCCGTGGTCGAAAATCCCCCTATAAATTGTCTTTACAGTATAATAGAAGAAAAAACTGATGCTTGATATTAAAAGTAGGTCTAAGTAGAAATCAAAAGCGGACGCAGACCTTGAAAAGTTCTCCGTCAAATATTATTTAAGTGTAGATTGAACACGCTTCAAGGTTTTGTTCACGATTCATTGTCCTTAGCACTTCAATATCGGTCACTTTTACTTACCCGGGATTCGAGAACGTTCGGAATACACCCGAAATCTGAATATTTGTAAAGGTATTATGATTGAGACAAAGAGTGCCATTGGAAACATCAAAGCGGGCTAAGAGGTTCTTGTAAATCTACAACGTGAACATTTTCGAGGCTGGTGACGCAAAATGACAGACTTTAATGTAGTGTTTTATGTGTGGCAAGTGTAGCCTTAATTAATTTTATTGTTTGCATAAATGTTACTGACGGATCGTAATTAAATAACTTATTTCGTTTAAATGATACACTTGAGAATTTGATGATGATAGTTTAGTAAAATGTATGTCAACTTATATAGTGTTCCCTGAGGGATTGACGCCACGCAGGCGGCTCGTCGTTAAAACTACAAGTTGTGCATGTTGCACCGACCCCACTGCGAGTGGGATAAGGGCAGGTGGAAAAAGAAGATGTCGACTTAAATTATAAATATACCATTTTATTAAAGAAATTACTACTATCGACGTATGTGAATAGAAAATAAACAAGGTGCACTTGAAAGAATTCCTTTTACAGTAGATAGTACAGTGGGTAATAATTGCAGCTGTTAGTTTAGTTGTTTATACCTGTATGGAAATAAAATTGAAAAATCAAAAATAACCATTTATATACCTCTTTGATTTTGATTGGAGTTGGTGCCGGTGTCGCTGCCGGACAACTGAAATCCAAAAAGACCTCTAGAAATTAGAATTTTTGACTTTTCAGTGTTATTATTTGATGTCGGATTACAATACAATACAAGTGTGCTGTTATCCATTGCGTAGTTTCATTTTTTACTCCGTATTCAGTCATCGGATCTCGAGATTTAGATCGGACTAAATTATAGATAAACTCTATCGAACTTATTTTTTCAGTAACCATTACCCTTGTGTTTGAACTATTCCAGTCAACCAAGCCAAATTCCTGTATTAAATGTACTTTTTTTGTTTTGTCGTGAAATTAAGTAGTTATCGTTTTTCCCCAGGGAATTGAAAATCAAAAATACGTTCTAACTACTAAGTGGAATTACAGAAGTTATTTGTACTCAATAAACTTGTACTTAGAAAACTGCATCTCATTTTAGAAAAAATGCTACCACAACGTCTTAGTGCAGACAAAAGGGGCATAGCAAAACACGACGGATCACGCTTTCTTCATAATTTCAATATTCTACACTTTAGAACTTAATTACCACAAAGGAAATGAGGTTAAATGCAAAGCAGCCTTTGTTTTATTCCACCCTTTCTCTCTGTATTTTTATATACGTCAGATGAAGTCCGTAGAATAATTAGTGTTTTCCAGTATGCATGCACTTCTTAATACTCTTTATCTTTCAGTTGGTTATAATTATTATCACGTAAATGAAGTTGGTTGAAGTATGTTTTGTAGTTTCATTTCGATGCCTCAGAACCTTCAAGAGTTTCTATAGAAGTTCCTATGCTTCAACATCTTAGACGAAAGGTGTATTCTTCACTTCTTATTAAGTAAACAATCACGAACTTAGTGAAAATTATGTCAATGTTCTTAAATATCAGTAGTATCATCAAGAATTATATTTTTTGTTTAATTATAGCTTCGCATAGTATATGCATTTAGTGAATTACAAGTATTTGCATAATTTTGCGTTGTACCTATACTGTACTAGTTAACTATGTTCTATAATGTATATAACACTAATGCTAACTTGCTAACTTTATAACAATAATGTCTAATCTATAAATACATAAATAAAACAAGCATGCAGCCACAAGGAAAATGGCGGTCTCGTAGCCATTTGCATTTTTACGAGTGTAAATAGCGAATAAGTGCCAAACGTTACTGACCGATGAGATTTAAAGGAAATGCTCAATAAGAAAATTGCTCACGCTTTGTCGAAGATGCTTTATACGATAGTGTTCAGTATCAGAATCAACATGGAGTGATTCATCGGGACCAATAAATATAAACTCGTTTAATATGAATTAGGCATATTGGAGTCTTATATTTGCTGATTGAGTGAGGTTGAATAAACTACCTTTCTGTGATTTTATAATTGGATCATAGAAGATTACCTATATTCCTTGAAACTGCCATTTTAGAAGGCAGGTTAGAGACAAAAATATTTTCTGTGAAAACGTAAACACCCTAAGTCATCAAATGTTAGAATTCGTTGTATCAAATAATGTACAGGAATCGAATTTTATACATGTTTATGTTACTTTCACCCTTAAGTTGCATTTTGAGGTACGCGACCGAGACAGAAGACCGCGACATGCAACGACAGCGACATACTCGATTTGTAGCAATTGTATTGATACGTTTTGAGGTATGCCTTTAGAGCGCTTTCAATTTAGATGTTTGGTGTCGGACTACTACTGCACCAGCCCCCTTAGAACGCAAAAATTAAAAAACGTAACGTTCCATCGTGTCGTTTAAGCGATATCGTCCCTCGTTTGTCAATACGAATCAACCGACTGTCCTGTTCCATCTAAACGCGTTGCATTCTAGCTTTATATCGTACTAACTTTTGCTCACGGCTTCGCCCGCGTGAATAGTTTTTTTCCGAAATAAAACGTAGCATATAACCGTCTCCAGGATCCCATCTATCTCTACGTTAAAATTCATCAAAATCGGTTCAATGATTTAGGCGTGAAAGCGTAACAAACAAATAGATAAATATTTTTTTTCATAAAAAGTATCATATGTTACTTTTTATACCTCCAAGAATATGTGTACAAAGTTTCATGATGATCGGTTAAGTAGTTTTCGCGTGAAAGCGTAACAAACAAACTTACATTCACATTTATAATATTTTATATTAGTATGATAACGTCACATGTTGGTCGTTGGTAGGTCGAACGTTTGTGTCGTGTTTCTTACACCACATTCTTACCCTTGATAGGTGTCGTAGGTACTAAGCACTGACACTTAATTCTTAAATGACTACGACTATAAGAGGGCCGTGCTGCCACCGTGCTGGCATATCCGTCACGGGGATCACATTACATATAACAACTTTATATACTGATTTATGTACCGATTTTAATGATTCTTTCACAAAAAAATATAAAATATTTTAACAGAAAATTAACCGACACAAAAAAATCTAAAAGGTAACAATAAAGCTAAACAATTTTGAGTCGATGGTATCACCATTTTATTTTTAGTTTTATATTTTGATTCGGTTTTATTGTTAAGGTTAAGATTTTATTGTAGATAGATTTTTCCAAAACATTGTTTTATATTTACGGAAGAAAACTTCCTCAACGTACACCTTCAAGCAAGCAAAGTCAATACTAATAAGAAATGAAAATATGCAGTGAAATATTTTTAATTTACTACTTCCGTAAATTATTTGTTTACACGGATAATATTACACGGCATTTCCTGTTTCGGACTTATCTTTAATACAAACGACTTGTTGAATAATAAAGTCTGCCTTAGAAATATAATCCAGCTGCGCTATTTAATTAAAGGAAAGATGCTTTAATGATTGCCAGACGGCTAAGTAGGTGCTTTGTATTCATTTGGTATAGCATAGTGGTCACTTTAGTGTCAGAATTTTGAAAATATAGGTATCATTTTTATTTAAATTTGATGCATAGTTTTAGCCGACTACAAAGAAGTAGGTTCTCACTGCGACGCGTATAATGTTTGTTACGTGATATCTCAGCCTTTATGATATAAATAATTATTTACCAGTCCTTATCACACAGTGGGGTCGACAAAACATGCCTTTAACACATGACAAAAAGGTTTGGTTTGTAGTTTTGACGGCCAGTCGACGCTTTGACGCGTCTTCGAAGAGCATAGAAAACTTTTAAAATAATTGGATTATCGGAATTTTTGTCTAAGTATGCTTGCATGAGTTCCGTGTGTGTCTAAAATTCTAAATATTTAAAACATATGATAATTATATTGTGTGAACTTACCTTCGTAGCCATTTTTAGATTAAGCCACAAACCGCAAGCTTCAAAAGGTGCAATGTACAAGGTTCAAAGGGAGGTTTTACATTCTTCCTGTAAACAGTGAGCAAATATACATTTTATAATTAGCCGACTTAAAACAAGAAGTTCTTTATTCGACCCGTATGTATGTAAAGTTTCTCGCGATTTTCACAAACGAATGAATCGATTTTGACTAACGTAATCTATACGCCTGTAATCTCCAAAGGGGTAGGCAGAGGTAGAGAACACAACCACATGTCGCTGTCCCATAATGCGATATACGGCGAGCCTATCATCATACCGGGAAAAATTTCAGACTCCGGGATAATACTAAGCACTTCGTAACAGAAAACCCCAATACCACTTCTTCCCGCCCCGGGCATCGAATCCGACACCTTAGTACAGCAGTCGTACCGCGTACACATTACAACTGCACCACCTAGGCAGTCATATTCCGATAAACAACGTGTTACAGACAGGTAGGGTCACATTTAAGGGTCGTTACATACGAGTACACCTGACAGTGAGTGTTTATGTACCGGATCCTACGTATTATAATTAGGACCGGATCTAATAAAAGTTTTGACATAAAAAAAATCATTTCATTACTAATTTATTAAGATCGATCACATTACTATAAATTGTGTGCATTATATCTGCGCTAGTAACGGCTTCATTCGTATCAGCTGTAAAAGAAAAAGATAATGGAAAGAGGAGGCGAGAGGAGGGAAGGGAAAGGAGATTTGGGCTTCCAGATATGCACTCACCGTACGAAACGCAACAGCAAGCTGCTACTTCACTTCAGACGGTGGTAATAACGCGATTGAGCAGTAAAATAAACTGTCTACAGCGTGGCTCCACTACATACATGCGTGACTGCACAGCACTGTTTATTCAGAATTAGCAAGGACTGCTAACGTAGTAAATACCTTGTTAGAACTATACCCTGCGCCAATAAACTTAACTATTTGCGCCAAAGAAAAATCAACCGGAATGGAGGGGTCGCGTGACCGAGATGGCAGCATTATTAATGGTTTTAAAAGTAATACGTCACGATTTTTTATTAAATCACAAGGATTAATTTAGTTTGCAACTTGGTTGGTCCCTCGTATGCGAGAGGGCCTCTGGGTTGGTAACACCGCTTTGTCTATTTCTGCCGCCAAACAGCAGTGTGTCATCACTGTTGTGTTTCAGTTTGAAGGACATTGAAGCCAGTGAAATTACTAGGCATTATGAAACTTAACATCTTATGTCTCGGGGTGACGAGCGCAGTCCGCTATACAATGCTTTGTAATTTAAAGTTCTGTGTGGTGTTGCTATTGTTCATGGGCTGGCGTTGCGCATATCAACAGGCGAGCGAACTGTCGTTCCGTCACTCAAGCTATTATTTTTTTTTACAGATTTATTTGAATTGATAACCCGATTCACAACAAAAAATTGCATCTCAATTTAAAAATTAGCAGTCGTTAAAGCATATTTTACATACATTGGACGCACTTACACAAATTATGCTTCGACATAAATTTTCGTAACGAAAGTATAATTAATTATTACATATCTATTTAGTTTCGCCCATTTCTTAGGATTGTCTTGTTGCTTCTTACTTAAGTTGTTTACTTACCCTTAGTTTGGTAACGTAATGATTTTAGCCAACTCTGAATTCTGACGCAACAAGTGACGACGATTGAAGTTTAACGTAGTTAGTTAGTTGGAAATGTTGCCTTTTTTTAGGTTTTTAAAAAACCGAGGGTGGTTATCGGTTTTCATTACCTTTTCATGATTACTTTTACATATTTTAAAATTCTTAGGAGTCAAAAATAAAAGCAAGTTTACACAGGAATTGCTGGTAAAATCGAATCCATAATAGTGTGAAATACATTTCATTCCATTAGACGAAGAAATTTGCATCTTTAAAACATCAACTTTCCAGTACAGCGGAATAAAGTTTTGCTCTCCTGGTTTTTTTGTTTTATTAGCTTTAGATGACGAGACTGGCAGGTTGCTCGCCTGATGGCAAGCGTCACACCTGCCCAGAAATATAAGCAACACCATCATAACTTCGAATTATGAACTACTGCATGATACTGAGTTGAGCTCGTCACCCTGAGACATAAGGTATTAAGTCTCATTATGCCCAGGAATTCCACTGGCTTCAATGCCCCTTAAACAGGAACACAACCGTGTTTACGCACTGCTGCTTGATGTCGGAATTAATTTTCTTATAACTTAAGCGTGACTTTGTATTTTTATATTGAGGAAGTCTGGGAGTTGTACTGACACGTGATCGGCTAACGTTAGTGGAATCATTTCAACTTTAATCCCAGTTTGGGTAGTACTCCCACTCTAGCTTCGTTACGGCCCGATTTACATGCAGCCCTCTGAGTGATAGTCTCCATCGTTGGGTTTCGTTTACAGCTCCGAAAATCCTTTGGGGCATCGTGGCGTTCTTCCAGATTGCACATTTCAAAGTTGTCCACTGTTGCCCAGCGTAGCTGCCCATTGATAGTCGCGCCACGTTGATCCTTACAGACTACTGTGTCAGGACCATTAGGGTGTACTGTGCTCAGTCTGTACGTGATAGGAACCAGCTACTTGCCGTTGTCTGTTGTTACTCTCTTACCCCCCTACAGCAATGCCTAGCTAGGATTCGTATCCTAACTTTTCGAGTGGTAGAGCCACGCTGTAGACACTTGTCTACAGCATGTAAGGGCCTGCTTGTCCTGGTCATTACCATTGTCTCACAGAAAAAACCGGCGTAAAGTAGCAGCTTGCTGCTGCGTTTCGTACGGTGAGCGAGATATCCGGACACCCAAACCCCCTCCCCTTCCCAATCCCTTAAGTATCCTTTTCCTTTAAGGTCGGCAACGCACCCATGATTCTTTTGGTATTGTGGGCGTACATGGGCGGTCTCTGCTGAGACCACGTGATCACGAGTCTTACATTGGCTATTCATGGTAGCCTCTACCCAGAAGCACTAGTTTAACTGATGCTCCTGCAGCTGCATGACTTACACTATTAAGTTATACAAAAACACGTGCATAACAATAATAAAAATATACTAATCGATACGACATTAATTCGGTTGCAACTGCATGAAAATATTTGACCGATGTGAATTTAATTTTTTTTTCTTCTAATGTGATACATTTCTAATGAAATCTTTATCTACATTACGAATCCAAACGGGCCATTAAACAAAAACAATTCTCCATTTAATACCACTTAAGCTTGAGCTTAACAAATAAATCCAGATTTGTAAAAAATCTTTCACCGTTTTGTATTGGGGCCGACAAAAACGTTTTTCTAAAATCACGTAGGCACAGATGTATTTTTTCCTCCAATTATTTTTGAAGTTGCCACTCCTAAAGGACTGACGTAAGGATGTGTCAAGAGACTGGTTATGACGGTTGTTGCCGGCTTTATATTTATGTAAGCTATTAAGCCGTTATAAAAGCTTTTGACGTCTTCTGTATAGATTTTGTACCTAAACTTAGCTTCATATTATTATTATATCACTACGCTATATTATAAATACAAACATACGCACTCACGCCTGTAATCCCCTAAGGGGTAGGCAAAGTTAATCAGTACACCCACATTTCGCCGAGCGTATCTGCGTCCCGTGATGTGATAGGGGGCGAGCCTGTCGCTATTTTTCTAAGTTATCTGTGTACGGATATTATCTCGCTTCTGTTTATTATTTTTATAATTTAACTATTTTTACGACCTAGAAAGGGCCAACAGATTTTTTGTTACATACTGTATATTAGCGAAACTATTCTCCTTTATATTCTATAAGAGCATCTACTTCAACCGCTTCTTGAAAAGTTACCTCACTATAAACTAAAAGGATGGCAAATAAAATTCTGTGGCATTTAAAAACCTCAGATGTGCTTCGATCAAGAAGCTAGCTAAGAATTTCACTTACGATAAAACTTCAAGGTTTAAATTGTTCTTAAGCATATTTTAAACTTAGTTTCCATACTTATGGACCTAAGTACTTTTTCATTTATGAATACTAGGCGGTGGATCTCTCGTATGCAAAAGGATGTATGAGAAGGTATCATTACTTTATATATTCCTGTGGCCAAACAGCAGTGTGTAAGCACTATTGTGTTTTGCTTTGAAGCACACTGAAGCCAGTGCAATTACTGGGCATTATGAGATGTTATCTTCTGTTTCGGCATGATGAGCGCAGTCTAATGTAGTGGTTTGTAATTCACAGTTCTGTGTTTTGTTGCTTCTGTTTATTGGCAGGCGTGGAGCTAACCATCAGGCGAGCGAATTACTCGTCTCGCCATTCAAGTTAATCAAACAAAGAGCCTACGTCTACTCGATATCAATAGAATTTACGGCTTAGCATAAATAAACAAACATTGTGCACCTCAGTAGCACTCTTCTCTCCACACCGTTTGCTTTGCATCCGTTCGTTCGTCATCGTTTAATCGCCAGTATCCGTGTCTAACCAACCACAATGCGCTTAGCTAGTGAATACGAGTACACCTGTGCATAGTGTTGAGTACGCCAACCACAAGGCGCTTAGATTGTCAATACACCTGTGCATAGTGTTGAGTACGACACGATTTATAAATGAGCCGGTACAAGGTCGCACTCTTTCACGCACACAGCCCCCGTCATGGGAATAGTAACTTAACACTGCAGTGTGCACCAACCCCTCTACGTTGGAATATTGGAAATCTGATCCTCAATGTGCTTTGACAGACTTCGTTTGCGGCTTGCGGCTATTTTGAATATACTTCATGTTGTTTCTGAATCGTTAGGCCGCGGGTTCGGTCCCCGCTCCGAGAAAAAATATTGTGAGATCCAAAAATATTAGTATCGGGTCTGGGTGTTGTGAGACCGAAAGTCTCTCGTAGTTCTTGATACTCAGGATAGAAGATAATCATGGGGCTATGTGGGTGTGTTACTGTTGGGTATTGTTTATTTATTTATTATTTGTTTTTCCTACTCTTGTTTCTGTAGATGTCTTTTTATTCAATATAATTGTATACAAGTATGTTTATTCGTATTGCCTAGTAAATCCTACTTCCTACTAATTCCCACTATCTTTATGACATAAAAAATGTGAAAGTTTGAATGTTTGTGAGTTTGTAAAGTTTCTTAATCAATCACGCCTCAAGGGCTGTTCGGATATGGATGGAATTTGCCACACAGGTAGACCGTGGCATGATTAGGACATGGCTACTTTTTATCACGACATTGACACGGGCTTAGCCGGTACAAATTCCTGGTACTATATAAACCCACGCCTGTATCTTCTGAGGGGCAGACCAACGTGCAAATAGTGATTATATCCATCCCACCACGTGATAAGTGACAACTCTTTCATCATGTCGGTCTCAAATTCCAATCCCAAGTAACTCATGTATGATTTTCGAATCGAAAATGCAAACAGCCACACAGTCAAAATTCAGCGTCGGTGGCGTAGTTGTAATGCATACGCGTTACGACTGAGGCTGACGTTAAGGTCTCGGGTTCGATTCCCGGGTGGGGTCTTTACCCGAATATCACTTTTGATATTGTGTATTTCTATCATGAAATGCTTAGTATGAACCCGGAGTCAGGAATTGTGCCCGATATGGCGATAGGCTCGCCCCCTATCACATCGTGTGACGGAGAGACGCTCAGCGAAATATAAGGGTACTAGTTACACCTATGCCTACCCCTTCGGGGATTACAGGCGTGAGTGCGTATGTACCAATATTATTATAATATAATATTACACCCAACAGTCACACACATAGTCCTGACCTCACACTAGGTGAACCTGTATCATAGGCATCAGGAACTGCTAGGGACTTTAGATCGAACCTATGGCCTCTCGTTTCACAGCGGCTGCTCACCGCTGCGCCACGGAGGCTGTCGATAAAGTTGAATATTACTGAGCTTTAGCAACGCGCGCTTCGCCACTTGAAGGGTGAAACTCTTAATGGCAAAGTTTACTGTTTTGATTAGTGTCGAAGTATCCAATTAGAGAGGAATTCCGAGACGTGGCTGAAGGGTCCTAATGTGTTTACGTACAGTTATTCGATACTATAGCAACCCGTTAATGTGTGTTTACGTATAATACGTGTTTTTAAGGTTCCTTAGTCAAAGGATTCCAACTTAATTGTTATTAAGCTTATGCCATCCGTACGTCTATCTGATATGGTCTAGGTTGGTCCTAACGCTTTATCTATTACTGCTCCAAGCAACGTTGTGTAAGTACTGTTTTGATTCGGTTTGAAGGATATTGAAACTAGGGAAATTACAGGGAATAATGACACTTAACAATTTATGTCTCGGTGTGACGAGCGTAATCCAGTGCCACGCAGAGCTTTGTATTTTAAAGTTCTGTGTGGCGTTGCTTCTGTTTATGGCTAGGCGTGACATTTATCATCAGGCGACCTGCTCGTCTCGTCTTTCAAGATAGGTAATAAAAAAAGATACCTTGGAAACCTGTGAAAAGATTGCAGGATTCAATCTAACACGTATATCCATCTATGTAATGACGGATTCATACAGAACGATTTTAGTTGATCAACTGATTTTAATTAACAATAACTGTATTTTTCTTAATTCGATTAAAAGTCTGTTAGGATGGTTCAAATAGCAGTTGATCAAGTAAAACTAAACCATTCGAAATTGCTATCACCGCATTGCACGACCAATACACGTGCCTTTGTTATGTAACCTTAGAAATAATATTATTTTAGATGTAACTACTCTTGTTAATGTTAAAATACTACGTTATAGGTACTTTTAAGTAGTAATCTGGGTTCAATATATTCAATACAAACTTCTTCATAGTAGATTACCTTTTAAATTTCTTTACTTACGACTTTTTGTATACGACTATCCCGTGCTCTGCGAATGTCTTTATTTCTGCAGAATATTAGTTTCTTCATTTCTTGTAGTGAATATATAGACGAATTTTAAATTCTTCTGCTTTATTGAAATAACAACATTAAAAATTTCCTTTTTTTAACCGACTTTAAAAAAGAAGGAGGGTCTAAATTCTGCGAGTTTTTATGTATGTACATCGATTTCTCCGCCCACGACAGACAAGGAACACTACACGCGGCACGTACCACCAGGTGCGGTGTAGATTATAATCTCTTTACCAGTTGCACATCCCCTGCTGTACCGTCGCGTACCTCCAGTGTCCCCAATTCGTCGTCTCTCACGATAGGTCCCGTGGTAGAATTCTTCAAATGCCCCCGATTTACATGCTGGTGACGCTGATCAGTCTAGTACTCGGCGCGGCGCCTCCGGGCGCCATCGAATCGTTTCCGATCCCGTTCGGCCTCTTCTGCAACATGACAAGTTCGCAGAGGGAAGCCATAAATATAACATTTCAAACAATTTCTTTTATCCTTGACAATTACACCAAAAATTATTGCGAAGTGGGTAGTTATTTGTTAATATTTCTTGACATTTTTGTCACCTTACCGAGCCAGGATATAAAAAAGAGTCATCATACTGGTGTGAAGTTATAACGTGCGATGTTCTATAAAATCAAATGAAGTGTGAAACTTCGGCAAACCAATCAAGCAGTAGCAATGAGTAGATAGTTCGTGGAACTGGCTCAATAGAAACTGTGTTCTAATAGATCTGAGCAGTACAAATGCATTGAGACGGGAAGTAATACCGATTTACCATTCCTAGCGCGTAGTTAGACGCCGTGCATCCAGTAATTAGTGGCGTAGTTGGATTTACGAGAATATTACTGACTAGTTGTCCCTTGTGGATTTACCCGCGTGCATGTTACTTACTGTTCCACTCCCGAGAGTCACTATAGCATATAACTATACACCGTCGTCTCGGCAAAATATATATAAAATGTGAATAAGACTTTAATTAACACAGGAGCCCGAAATATTTATAGATAAAAGGTAACCTAAATTACTCTATGAAATGTCCTGAATCTGCTCATGTCCCATCAAAATTGGTTCAGCCGTTTCGGAGATTTAGCCCGTACAAACATATAGACCAACAAAAAAAATATTTTGGCGACGTAAAAACAATAGAAAAGAAACAGCTTTAGATAGCTTTTCTATAGAAATCACAGACAATTCACTTTTATTAATTAGATGAGAGACCGGGATTTTTTTCAATTTTGTTTACCCATAATAATGTATTTATGTCTATGTACCTGGATGCCTCAATGGCGTTGCCGGAAATCTTAATAATTCCTTTATAAATTCTAATGATTTTATACAATCCCCAGGTTCTTTTGATGTCTCAGTGGCGATACGAAAGTAAGTCGCGAGTAGAATATTCATTTATTTTGCCATGTTATGATTTAAAACGTGTTGTTTAAATGTTACTACGATTATAATTATTTTAATTATAAAATCATCGGTATGGCGATAAGCTCACCTTTTATCACATCAAGGGATGGAAGTAAGGGAACAGTGCGTGGTCTAGTTGCACTTTTAATACTACAGAATTACAATTGGGAACTTTTGGAATTTCTATATCACATAACCTCACGCTACTACACGCGAAGGGGTAGGCCCTAAAGTCAAAAGTTCCCGATTGTAATTCTGTTCAACAGAACAATAACATTGGATCTAGTGACTAGCAAACATTCACATCCTGAAAATACTTATATATTCTTTTTATTCTAGTAACATGACTACACGTGTCATTTTACTAGTTTATAGGCATATATATAGTTCTAAAATGCGTATATGTTTCACACAGACTACCAATTTCCATGTTAAATAAATAACCGAAACTTGTTTCAGTTATAACTTGTACTCGTAACAGTTCCTATAACGGTACCAGGATTTTTATTCCGTGTACAGATGAATTTTATTTTGACCTATTTCGGTATTGGATATCTAGTGAATTCCCATACGAACATTCCCGTCCGAGCTCATCTCTAAATGTAATTACAATGTAATCACTGTGGGAGGCATGCGGCGGCTCGACAGCCAGTTGTGTGGTCATCCTAATTTGTCACACTTGACCTAAATGAATTCGTTCAGTGTAAATTGTTGACGCCGGTCGTCAACAATGAAATAAATAAATAATAAATTAATATTATTTACAGTTAATAAGTTTAAGGGAAACGCCCCAGGGGAAGAGCGCAATCTAGATGGTCAGATGCTGTGAAAAGGGCTGTTGGTGGCAGCATATACCAAGCGGTCCACACATCTTATGACCGCTTAGCTTGGAGGCACATATGTGGTCGCGATCCTCACCACTGAGGGACCGACGAAGAAGAAGAACAGTTAATAGTTTAATCTGCATAGTAGGTGTCAGGAACTATGAGAGACTTGTCCTCCAACACCTACATCCAAAAGAAATATTTATGGAACACTCAAATAAAATTCTCGATGCAGGAAACGAACCAGCGGACGTTTCTGAACCGACTATTCGCCCTCTGTGTCACGGAGTGGGCGTGGACTATTGAATCGTCAATTTAAGGTTGCGATAAATCGGGGAGAAGGTTCGAAGTAAGACATATAGTCGGAAGGGCTCTTCCCGCGTGCAAATTGTCAAAGGAAAAATTAAGAAATATTGCCGACAAGCCGGGTTTCTGCTATTACTCACCTTTTTTTTTTTTTATTTTTTTTTTAGATTGAATGACAAGACGAGCAGGTCGCTCGCCTGATGGTAAGCGCCACGCCTGCCCATAAACAGAAGCAACGCCACACAGAACTTTAAATAAAGCACTGCATGACACTGGACTGCGCTCGTCACCCCGAGACATAAGGTGTTAAGTCTCATAATGCCCAGTAATTACACTGGCTTCAATGTCCTTCACACCGGAACACAACAGTGCTTACACATTGTTGCTTGGCGGCAGAAATAGACAAAGCGGTGGTACCAACCCAGCCGGTCTCTCGCAAACGAGGGACCTACCACCTTGTGAACCACCTTGCCGCCTCAATATTGATTGAAAGGAAATTATTAATTGAACGGGATTATACTGGTTGCTAATAAATGCTGATAGTATCAATAACATGTTCGGATTACGGAGTGAATTTGAAAACCTTTGGGAGTGACTGTTAAGGTATTCAAGTCGTTGAGAGTATCGGTCCACCCACGCACTAATCTAAGTAACCATGTATATGTCATTATTAATGATCACTTGCAAATCAATTCCTAATGTCATCCATCTCTTTGTTTATATAGCATTTCGGTAAACGAGCAAGTAGGCCACATGATGGTAAGTGATCTCGATGGTAAGTAATGGTGAGCGATGTACGTTTACAATACCAGAAGAATCACGGGCGCGTTGCCAACCGTTAAGGAAATGGATAATTAAAGGATTGGGACGGTGAGGGGGATTTGGGCCTCCGGATGCTCACTCACCGTATGAAACTAAGAAACGCAGCAGCATGCTGTTACTTTACGTCGGTTTTCTGTGAGACAGTGGTAACGACCCGGTTGAGTCAGCCCATTCATGCCGTAGATAAAACTGTCTACTGCGTCGTTCTACCACTCTGATCTTTCTTACTTAAGCAAGAAATTATGGTATAGGTATGCAGGAGTGCTGATATTGTATTGATATATTTTATAGTACGTCTAGTTTGAAAAAGAAAGCTTGCTGTTTTTGGCGTTACCATTTCATTATAGCATCTGCTTCATTGGCAGGAATAAAGAGCATTTTCAAAACCTTTCTTGAATCTTCCATATTTTAAACCTGATGAAAATGACTTTCTCATACGACATAATCTGGCTGTAAGGCTGACAACGAGTGTAGTCCAAATTTGATCTCCAAATCGGGTTATCAAAGTACGTGTAAATTATTTAACATTAGTTTTTGCTCGCGGCTCCATCAGCGTAAATATCTTTATCCGGAATAAAAAGTTTCCTATATGTCCTAATACAGGTCATGGCCTACTTCTGTGCCAAATTTGATGGAGTCGTAAAGGCATGATTGATTAACCAACCATCCACTTTGCGATTATTTTTGGTGATTTCATTATATTCTATCGTATTTTATCCGAATTCATTGTATTCTATCATATCTTTTGATGACATTCTGAGTATTAGCTTTATACTTATTCCATTGAATTTTGAAACGTGGTTATTAAGTCCAGTTAAGTGTTGTTATGCGAGTTCCCGTGGGCCCTGTTGCGCTAGGAAATACGGTTTGAATTGTCGCTTGTCAACAACAGAGGTCACGTGACGAAAAAGTTCATAAAAAGCGTTATAAAAACCTATAAAGACTGTATGCTTATGTCGATATAGATACATTTGTATTTTGAAAAGAAGAAATATTTACGGACTCACGCCTGTAATCGCCGAAGGCGTTGGCAGAGGTGTAAGCAGTACAAAACACACCCACGTTTCGCCGAGTTTATTTCCGTTCCACGGTGTGATAGGGGGCGAGCCTATCGCCATACCGAGCACAATTCCAGACTCCGGGCTGATACTGATCATTTCGAAATAGAACAAACCAATATCACTTTTATCTGACCCGGGGATCGACCCTGAGACCTCAGCACAACAGTCGTACCGCGTACGCATTACAACTGCGCCCCCGAGGCAGTTCAAAAGAAGAAATAATAACTACATTATAAATATTAACAATTTTATCAAAGAGAAATTGAAAAAAATAGATGTCATGTAGATACCATTTTTATCTAAAATAGTAAAAAATGAATAACAAGTAGGTATTATTCTTTTGATAAAAACTGGTCAACAATAAAATTCGTGTCCTGGAAGGATTTCGTACTATCAAATGTTGGCACATAATATTTATAGTTATTTTTATTTTGTAATTTTCGTGTACATTTACTGCTGTTAATAATTTATTGTTAATTGTTATGATCTTACAATTTATTAACTTAATTTGTCTATGTTGCTCCGATTTTTTCATCAGGAACATCAAATAGATCGTAAAAAGCCAATAAATAAATACACCCAACAGTCACACACACTAGGTTATCCTGTATCGTCTGTGTCAGGAACTACGAAGGACTAGCGGTGCACAACATTTAAACCCCAAACAAATATTTGTGGGTTACACAATTATTTCTCTCGGTGCGGGAATTGTATAGTATAATATAATAGTCTCATTTATCTGGTATGACTCAAACAAAATGTATTTATCCAGGATGTGTAAAAAAGGCCAAAGTGTGAAAAAGGCTAAAGAGGTATGCTAGGATCATAACAAGTGGAAATCCGTTGTCTCTGCCTACCCCTATGGGAAACAGGCGTGAGTCTATGAATGTATGTATATATGTATGTAGAGCCAAGCTGTAGACACTTTTGTCTACAGCATGAATGGGCCAGCTCGTCCGGGCCGTTACCACTGTCTTACCGAAAACCGGCGTAAGGTAGAAGCTTGCTGCAGCGTGTCGTACGGTGAGTGACATATCCGGAGGCCCAATTCCCCCTGCCCCTTCTCATTGTGGAGTGTGTATTGTGGACGTACATGGGCGGTGGAGATCACTTACCATCAGATGACACACATGCTCGTTTGCCGGCCTATGCTATAAAAAATATATATATCCGGAGGATCAAATTCCGCTCCCCACCCCAATCTCTTAATTAGCATTCCCTTTAAGTTCGGCAATGAGTCCTTAATTCTTCTGATATTGTACTTTATTGAGGGATCACTTACCATCAGATGACACACTAGATTGTATTCCGGCCTATGCTATAAAAACCTGTTATGATAAAGTTCATTTTTACTTAGACAAGCCTCTAACTTATATCGGTTTATTTCAATCATCATATAATAGAATCATGCACCGTTATAACCAGTACATTAATGCGATACCAATTCGGCGCGGATAATGGTATTGGTATCGGCCCACTCTGGGTTATTACCTGAGCGCCTATTCTTGCGATCTTGACCTCAATTTTAAAGCATCGTTATATCGACTAGGTTAATTACAGATTCGGGGTCTCAAGATTTAGGTAAAGTTTAATAAATGTTAGAGCCACGCTGTAGACAGTTTTGTCTACAGTATGAATGGGCCGACTCATCTGGGTCGTTACCACAGTTTCTAGCTAAATATTAAGCTAAAAAAAAGAATAGTTTGTAAGAGTAGCCTCTTTTTTGTACTGAGCTAGTACAAGGTCCCACTTCAAATAAGGTGAGGAGTCTTGAAGCTCACACGCTGGCTCTTATACGTAGCCACATCATGGGAATAGTTGAATAGTAAAGGGACATAAAATTTGAAGTAGTACATATAAAATGTTTGTGCCGCTCTTACATTATTTTGTTATGTACGGGACTAATGTAGTGCCTCTTGTATGTCCTAGTCAACGCTATCCTAATCCTTCTTGGGTCAATAACGCATCCATGATGTTATGATTTCTGATATTATGGGTGTTTATAGCGGTGAAGATCACTTACTGTCAGTGCTTGTATTCCAGAATCTTCGGCCTGAATGGATTAAGTTGAAATTTGGTCTACAAGTAAATCTTGATCTGAAATTACTTTAATTCTTGTAGTACGTTCTTGCGGATAACATAAGCTCACGCCTTCATCCCCAGAAGGGCAGCCAAAGGTGCAATTAGTCCAACACTCACGTTTCGCCGACCTTAGTTCAGTCCATGATATGACAGGGGGTGAACCTATCGACCTTACGGGGTCAAATTCCATTTCCGGTCAATACATGCGTGAATTTTCCAATCGAAAACTTAAACACAAATTCTACTTGCCCGGTTTGGCAATTGAATTCAGGACCTCACGATTGTCAGCCTTAGTACGCTGCCACTAGAAAAAATATCGTGACATCGAGTCTCATGGGCTATAACACATAAAGGACATTCACGCGGATAGTGAGCAAAAGCTAGTAGTGGGTAAATATTTAAAAACACATCATTGATTTTATAAAAATCAAACTGATTAGTAGCAGCGTAGATTGGTACTGAACTATGACATCTTCGGTCAAATTCAAAGTTCGATCAAAGTACTTCATTAGTTGTTTGTTCCGATCCGAAAATGATTTCCCGTTTTGTTACAGAAATTGGAAGTGTGCCCAAAAAGGCGATAGGATTGGCCAGTCCATTATTGGATATTATAAATTTGGCAAAGTATTTCGCTTGTGGGTTCGAAACCTACCCGCAGGTCAGGCCTTGAAGAACTCGAAGTTACGTGTGTATTCATTAATAATGTTGCTTTAACGGCAAAAGTAAACATCTTGAGGAGACCTACCTAAGTACTTAGAATTCTCAACAAGAATTTCGAAGGTATGAGAAGTCTACCAATATGTATATAGCAGTGATATCTAAGCGGGGAGTGACATGGACTTTCAAGACGAAAGCCGCAGGTCCTAAACCAGCCCCAAGAGCATGCACCTCCGACTTTTCTAAGCTACGTGTGTATTTATTTTTAATTATCGCTTGCTTTAACGGTGAACCAACATCGTGGGGAAACCTGCATACCTGAGAAGTTCTCCATACGAATTTCGAAGATATGTAAAGTCTCCCGCATTAGGCCAGTGTGGTTAACTAAAGCCTAACGCCTCTCATTAAGTAGAGGAGGCTCGTGCCAAGCAGTGGGCGTGTATAATACAGGGCTAGTGTTATATACATTTCACTTAGAACATATTATTTTATGCCAGCCTACGAGTCAGCTAGAGATAAAGAATACGTTTTTATTACGTTGAGAACTGTCGTTTTTCTTTCTATTTACGTTAAATTGTGCTTTATTCATATTATCTTAAGAATAAACCTCATTGATTAAGGCCACCATCTGATCTATGATCATTCGGCACGAGAAGGCAACGCCTTTCACAATTTATTATCACTACTCTCGAATGAATTTTGCATGAAGCGACTACTCCACTGATTGCTGCGGTGTTAAAAGAAGTAATTCTTTAAAGTAAATTGTAAATCAATAAGATTTATATTACGTATTGTCATCCAGCGAAAAGATTGCCGAAGACCTGCCTCGGTGGCGCAGTCGTAATGCGTACGCGTTACGACTGAGGCTGACGCTGAGGTCTCAGCTTCGATCCCCGGGTCGGGTAAAAGTGATATTGGGTTTTTCTATTACGAAATGCTCAGTATCAGTCCGGAGTCTGAAATTGTGCCCGGTGTGGCGATAGGCTTGGCCCCTATCACATCATGGAGATACGCTTGGCGAAATGTGGGTATACTGTTTACACCTAACTCTTCGGGGATTACAGACGTGAGTGCGTATGTGTAGATGGAAAAACACTACTGTAAATTTCATCATTTATTTACACAAGATTTATTTAAAAAAAATTACATAACACCTTTGCAAGCATTGAGTCGGCAGGTAATGCTTTCACATACTCTGTGGTACGAATACATTTCATACAAAACTCTTTTATACTCCCATAATTATATACTGCAAAATATTTTAGCAATTTCAAAATGTGTGAATACATTCCACGGCTGATTTAAGGCTGATGAATCACAATGCGACATGAAAGAAGCGAATGTTTTGTGCTTAATGTATAAATTGGATAGGTTGCACCTCTGCCTATAAGAACTGCTATAATAACGAAAACATCGTTGTTATCGTCGAGTAAACACAACGGTCAAATAATGGATAAAATTGAAAAAGTTGTGACTATTGTAATAAAATTTTATATGCATTTTCGTCCATAGATTTTTATTTGAGATATTTTTATGTTTAGTTTTACCTTTGGTGTGATCTTCACTTTATAGCCTACTAGCTTTTGCTCGCGGCTTCTTCTGCGTGAAATATTTTCTATTTTCTTCAAACATAGCATATACTTCAAAGTGGTAGTCTTCAAAATAGAAATAATAATTTAGTATACTTATTTCGTGATTTTTTGTGATATCGTGTCTACCACTACCACAGGACTAATTACCTACCTGTCTTCGTTATAGAAAACCTTTTTTTTTATTGTATAGGCCGACAAACGAGCAAGTGGGTCACCTGATGGTAAGTGAACACCACCGCCCATGTACGCCCACAATACCAAAATAATCATGGGCGCGTTAAGGAAATCTTAAAGGAAAGGGACAATTAAGGAATTGGGAAGGGGAGGGGATTTGGGGAGCAAGCTGCTACTTTATGTCGGTTTTCTGTGAGATAGTGGTAACGACCCGGACGAGCCGGCCCATTCATGCTGTAGACAAAATTGTCTACAGCGTGGCTCGCCTGTCCC
Organism: Mimas tiliae; assembly: GCA_905332985.1. Lineage (NCBI taxonomy): Eukaryota > Metazoa > Arthropoda > Insecta > Lepidoptera > Sphingidae > Mimas > Mimas tiliae. The sequence continues at coordinate 7,806,590 of HG995256.1, read as the reverse complement.
TTGCACACTAATACCTGCGGGATGCAGCACATTTCCCCGTTGATAAATAACGTTTTTGGAGTGTACAGAGCGACGGATGTCAACGTGTCCTGATTTATTGTCAACGCCTGAATCCACATCTAATACACGGAGTGGACACACTTCTAAACGAACATTTATCTAAAGGTTTTTTGTGGATTCATATAATTTATTACATACAACATTTTTTTATATCATAGGCCGGTAAACGAGCAAGTGGGTCACCTGATGGTAAGTGATCTCTACCGCCCATTTACACCCACAATACCAAATAAATCATGGGCGCGTTGCCAACTTTAAAGGAATGGGATAATTAAGGGATTAGGAAGGGGAGGGGAATTTGGGCCTCCGGATATCTTACTCACCGTTATGTATGGCTCAACCGGCCTTACGAGTCAGCGTTAAGGAGAGATGGAAAACTTCCGGACGACCGCTGGACTGAGTGCCTAACAATATGTACACATTCCATGCCGGTAATACTAACTAAAAGCCATATTCGGCGCATTAGGGACGGCCCTGGGTTTCCGCGCGAGAAGCGCCCCGGCTTCACCCGGAACAGCCCCTGCGCAGTGTCGCCTTGCAGCCCGTCTCCATATGTGGGAGGGCGCTCAGTAGCTCCAGTGACCCCCCACTATCCGCAACGGGAACAATGTTTTGCCATTGCCTTGTCCGTTAATTAGCAGAGTACACGTGAAGGTGAGGTTGGATTTGAACCTAAGATGTTGGTGGCTCACTTAAACTCGAAAAAGGAAAATGATTTCACAATATAGGTACTTTATTTCTATACCGAAGTTGCAAATCGAGCAACGCAGACTCGTGCTTCAAGATTCCTGAATATTGAAAAACTTTTCAAGAGCACTAGCCACTTTTTGCCAAGTTTTTGCAATTGCGAAACAAAAGTAGTTTCGCATAAAGTGACAATCTTATTAAAGAGGGCCTTTTTTATATGTGGTAGACTGTAGACAATACTGTCTACAGCATAAAGAGGCCGGCTTGATAGATTTGTTACTAATGTCTCACAAAAAACCTACATGAAGTAGCAGCTTGCTGCGTTTCGTACGGTCCCTAAGATATCCGTAAGCCTTTAAGACCGACAACGCGTCCATTAGCATTTGATACAGGACGACCTAGTTCAGATGCAAGGTTGCATGGAAATGTTACTGTTGATGTGAAAGTGTTAACAATAAACTATTATTACCTAATAACTTAGTAGTTATAGACCTAGGCAACTATAATTAATTGAATACCTTGGTGGCGCAGTTGTAATGAGTACGCGTTACAACTGAGGCTGACGTTGAGGTCTCGGGTTCGATCCCTGGGTCGGATAAAATTGATATTGGGTTTTTCTATTACGAAATGCTGAGTAAGAGTCTGGAATTGTGCCTGGTATGGCGATAGGCTCGCCCCTATCACATCATAGGACGCAGATACGCTCGGCGAAATGTGGGTGTACTGGTTACACCCTTTCGGGGATTACAGGCGTGAGCGCGTATGTATGTATGTATGTATATTATAATTCTTCTGTTATTGTGGGCATTTATGCGCGGTGGAAGTCACTTACCATCAGGTGATCTATGTTCGTTAATCAAATGGCAGCGTACTAAAGCTTACGGCTGAGAACCGTAAGGTCCTAGGTTCAATTCCCAGGACGGGCAGTCAAAATTTGTGTTTGCGTTTTCGATTCGAAAAATCACACATTAATTACTTGTAATTTGAATATGTGCCTGGTGTGGCGATGGGCTCGCCCCGCTTTAAATAATGGGACGGAAATAAGCGCAGCGAAATGTGGGTGCCCTAGTTGCACCTCTGCCTACCCCTTCGGGGATAAACGCGTGGGTTTATGGTATGTTATGTTATGTTATACTGTATTTAATTATTGGTGTTTCTTTGAAAATAAAGTTGATTTCAAGGTAACTTCTATAGAATAAAAATAATAAAAATATAACAATATTGCATTTATTGTTTACCTATACATAATTTTGTGCCCTTCGCTATTTGCTAATACTGAATGCTATTAAAATGGTAGATTTTTCTTAAATATATTTAACGCTAAACATTTCGCTGAATATTAATCACACGAAACGAACTTTGATATTTTTTAACGCAGTAGATATTTGGAAATCAACCTCCTGATAAAACGTCTGATAAGCCTAATACAGGGAATGTTTTATCGCGTGGAAAAAAGATGCAACTCCGACGTTTTATCTCAAAATCCTTGTTTTTGCTTAAAAACGTAACGAGATTCCAACTTTGCGTAGTCATGAGAAACATTAATCATGACTCTGAGTAGATAAATTGTTAAAGCTCACTCTTTTCTCCACACAATGGAGTCTCGCTTGGAAAATTACTGAAGACTGGTTTAAAACCTCATGACAATATTGCTTCCTCGTTTTAAAATGGAGGGTTATTATATACTGCAATATACATTATAATGGTTCCATTAATACTTTTCCTGTCACAAAAATATTCTGTGCAAAAACATTATCGTCAAATATACTCTGTAGTTTTATTTTGACGAGACGAGCACGTTGCTCACTTTAAAGGAAGTGTCAAACTTGCCCATAAACAGAAGTAACAACACCAAAAAGAACTTCTAATTATGAAGTAATGCATAGCACTGGATTACGCTCGTCACTCCAAGATGTAAGATGCTAAGTTTCACTGGATTCAGTGTCCTTCAAACCGAAACACAACAGTGCTTACACACTCTGCATGGCGGCAGAAATAAACAGCGATGGTGCCTACCCAGACGACCTCGCATACGAGGTGCCTACCACCTAGTACGTAGTAATAATATCAGTCTTCTAATATACAGTCCCACTGCAGGGTATTGGCTTCTACTTATGAGAGAGGTTAAGCTTTAGTCTACGAGTATTATGCTAGCCTTATACGGGTAGACTTCATGTAGGTACTTTCAAAAGTTTATGGAGTATTCTTAGGTATGCAGCAGTATACATACCAACAACAAAGCGTACACGTGGAAGCCCATGCACCATCTGATTGACGACGGTCGAAAAAGATCTGAAAGAAGCTCAAATACAAAAAGACGTAGTTCAAAACCGTGTTGAATGGAAAACATGGACAAGGAAGGCCGACCCCAAGTAAATAGGACTAGGTCTAGCAAGAAGAAGAGAACAGATTCTTAGGCATACCTACAGGATTCCTCACGATGTTTTCCTTCACCGCTAATTAGAGCGATCATAAATTTTATTATACATGTAACTTCGAATCGGCAGAGGTGTGTGCCCTAGAAGATGAGATCGAATCCGCGAAGTATCTACCTTAGTATAGTAGATATATACTATAGTAGATAATAAATCTTCTTCCAAAAAATGTCCGAAAACGGTTACTGAAAAACCATAATCCCCTGACTAGCAGATATCAATTAATATAATACTAGGCCTGTATGATACATGTCCCATTGCTGCGTACGAGCCTCCTCTACTTAATGAGAGCGGTTAGGCCTTAGTCCACCACGCTGGCCCAATAAAGGTTTGAAGACTCACATATACCTCCGAAATTCTTATGGGAGAATTTCTCAGGTAGGTTTCCTTACATAGTTTCCTTGACCATTAAAGTTAAAGCAAACGATAATTAATCATGAATACATAGTGAGATCAAATGATAAGTAAAATCAATTCTCTCAAATAACCCAGACCCTTCTTCATAATATAAGTTTATTCATAGAATAATAAGTGTTTCAGTATGGGCTACTGCTTCCCATATCATTGACAAAAATAGTCTGAGGCGGAAAAGTTGACCTCTTTTGGGTCAGATTTATGCACGTTTATGGGGTTTGCATTTATGGCTTCATATTTACATTCAACAAGATTATAGTTCTCAAACGGATTCCATGTAAAGTTGATACGTAATATTTTGTACTCCCGAGTGTTTGTGGAATATATGAGTGACAACTTTAGTGTACAATATGATAATATAATGTTTTATTTTAGAACCCAGTGAAATTACTGGGCATTATGAGACTTAACACCTATGTCTCAAAGTGACGAGTGCAGTTCAGTGTCAGGCAGTACTTCATAATTCTAAGTTCTAATGGGTGTTGCTTCTGTTTATGGGCAGGCGTGACGGTTACCATCAGGCGAGCGAATGGCTCGCTTCGTCATATAATGTTAATTAAAAAAAAAGTAATTTTTTCTTACTTTCTACTTGGCTTGGCATAGTACCAGAGCTCGTCTTCCTACTTAGACGCTTTATTCCCCTTCGGCAGTTCTTCAGCATTCGCTAGATTGAGATCATTGGCTTTCACTTCTTCCTCTAAAACGTCAAGTCAGCATTTTTAGGCCTTTCGCGGGAACGTTCGTACTCCTAATAGTAGCTACTACTATCGTACTACTATTATAAATGTGAAAGTTTGGATGTTTGTGAGTTTATGATTTTGGACTTAACGGCTGAACAATTTTGAATGAAATTTGGCATACAGGTAGACCATGACCTGGATTAAGGCATAGGTTAGTTTTATCCTGGAAAAGGCTATTCGCGCGGGCGGAGGCGCGAGCAAAAGCTAGTACTAAATATATGACACAAAGCCCTCATCAAATGATTACAGGGCGCAAGTCGGATTCGGGGAATGTTTTTAATTGAACCATGATTACAACGCATCGAGCTTAGTAATTACCTACTGTACCTAAATCGCGGGTCTGTTAGGTCTAATGAATGACTAGGAGTGCTTAGTGTTTCATTAGACTCTGATGTATATTTGAATAAACTTTAATAAACATGTTTTTTGTTTTATTTGTTCTTTATCGGACTTCAAAGCAGGAGATATCAATTACCTGACTTCAAATAAATTCATCTGCATTGTGTTTTTGTAGTATGTTACGTGAAATCTCTGCACAATATGGACCTATTTTTAATGATTATTTTTGTTTTTGATAGGGTTAACTCCGCGGTTGGTCCCATATAAATTTGGATAAGATCTGATGACTGAGTATTAAGAATAATGGGAAACTCCTCAAACAAACGCACGGCGATTTGGGATTTGAAGCCCGGTTATGGATTTTTGAATGTATAATGTTACATTAGATGTTACACGGCATAGTGGTTCCAAATATATACAAAAGATAGAATTAAAACCTACTTTAAAGTTTACACTTAAAATTTACAAATGACATTATAATTTCATACATGAAAGATGTTAAAGTGGAGACCTTTTTGGAGTCGCTGATGTGTGCTGTTTCAATTGACCGGCAACAACTCCATTGGTAGACTTTCTGTTAGTAGACTGACACCATTTGGTTACGAAACCCTAAAAGCATTACCCGAAACATTCAAAGCAATCGTCACAACCATTTAAGATATGTTAACAGACGTACCAACAAACGTAGAAGACATAATGCGATCTATACACTCTTATCCGTCTCGAACGAAGTATTTTCCCCTTAGCAGCTAAAATGAAATACTTTCCTAGCGTTATAACTCACATAGACATGTTATATACTCTACCTGTATATGAAAGCTTGAATTGAATGGAGTTTCCTTTGAAATGTACTTTTACCATTTGTTTACAACGGAATGAATGGAGATATTGTTTTAGAGAAAATACCGCGTAGAAAAAAATGCTTCAAGAATCTTTGTGTGAATGGTAAATGTTGCTTTGCCTCACTCTGTACATTAAATTTTTACGAATTTTATTATTTGTTAGCTTTTGATAGCTATATATAATTAGCTAAATTAAAATAGAGAATTTAAGGATTAAGTAAGTTTCCCCAGTAGGGTTGACGTCAGGCAGGCAGCCCGTCGTAAAAACTACAAGCCAAATCTTTCTGTAACATGAGTTAAAAAGCATCTTGTGCACGCTGCGAATGGGATAAGGGAAAGTGGAAGAAGCATTAAGACTGCTGCATAGAACATTAAATAAACAGCGATAGCTTAGTGAGTGCTATGAACTGCTGAGGCGAATGTCGCAGGTTCGTAACCAGCCCCAAAAGCATGTACCAAAAGCGTGTGAATTATCGCTCGCTTTAACAGTAAAGGAAAATTCGTGAGGAAACTTGCATACCTGATAAATTCTCCTTAAGAATTTCGAAAATGGCCTTCGCCTAATGGCGAGCGTGGTGGACTAACGTCTAACCCTTCTCATTAGTATAAGAGGCCCGTGCCCAGCATTTAATATACAACTGCAGATATTGTATTTTATTATAAAACATTCTGAATGCCCGTTAAGCAGTACTCACAGAGCCGTCAAGAACGTTAACTTACAAGTTAATGTTCGTGAATTGAATTCAATTTGTAACGCCAATCAAATTAACCGATAGACTTTCAGAAAGAAATTGTATTTAAAAAAGATTTCTTATTTCTCTTCGCAAGATATTTGCGAGTCTCTAGTGTGAAAAATATGTTGCAATGAAATTAACATTAAGAGGCTATTTTACAATATTCTTATATGATTGAGGGTGAGTGAGGGGCTGATTCTTGAATATATTTCACATTATTCAAGATAATTTTTAACTCACAAATAAAATATAAGGTAGGAAGTTGTATTTGAAATTACCTAATAAAGGTGTTTCTTTTACTATATATGTGAGCCTGTGCGGGTGATAATTGTGTTTGAACGAGTCATATTTTTTGTTGTAGAGCCACGCTGTAGACAATTTTGCCTACAGCATGAATGAGCAGGTTTGACCGGGTTGTCACTACTCTAACAGAAAACCAGCGTAGAGTAGCTGCTTGCTGCTGCGTTTTATACATCTTTCATAAATATTAAAGATACTTAATTTTAAAAAACAACTGTTTACTTTTGGGAATATAACTCCAAGTTACGTCAAGGGGCGTTGTTTATTTATGTATATATATTTCCGCGGAAGTGCTGAAGGTTAACGGTCTTTGCTATGTAGAGCCACGCTGTAGACAGTTTTTTCTACGGCTTGAATGAGCTAGCTCGACCGGGTCGTTACCACTGTCTCACAGAAAACTAACGTAAAGTAGCAGTTGCTGCTGCGTCTCGCACGGTGAGTGAGATATCCGTAGGACCAAGTCCCCATCCCCTTCCTGATCCCTTAATTATTCCTTTCCGTAAAGGTTGGCAACGCGCCCATGTTTCTTCTGGTATTGTGGGCGTACATGGACAGTGGAGATCACTTACTATCAGATGACCCACGGCTCGTTTACCGGCCTATCCTATAGAAAAAAATAACAAGTAAAATTAAACTAATATACGTGTTTCTTTCGGTTTATATAAGTCAGAGTGTGACTTCTGTATTTGAAAGAGTGAAACAGTCTTATAGTATTTTCTATTCAGTATACACTCAAGTTAGCAACTTGAATCGAGACGATAACTAGGTTGATTGTAGGATATTGCATCCTACGCACAAGCGGATGTCTGTGTACACGGGATGATTCATTTAGGCCAAATGACCATAAAATAAGTTGTTTTTAATTGTAAGAGTGGTAGAGCCACGCTGTAGACAATTTTGTCTACAGCATGAATGGGCCGGCTCGTCCGGGTCGTTACCACTGTCTCACAGAAAACCGACGTAAAGTAGCAGCTTGCTGCTGCGTTTCGTACGGTGAGTGGGATATCCGGAGGCCTTAATCCACTCCCCTTCCCAATCCCGTAATTATCCCTTTCCTTTAAGGTCGGCAACGCGCCCATGATTGTTTTGGTATTGTGGGTGTACATGGGCGGTGGTGTTCACTTACCATCAGGTGACCCACTTGCTCTTTGTCGGCCTATACAATAAAAACAAAACAAAAAAAAAAAAAAAAAAAAAACTACTTAATTAAGTAATCATTCGGTTGGTCTTGCGTAGGCCATCCATAAATTATGACTTACTTACTACAGGAGTTACTTATGTATATGGTGTCATTTTAAAATATTCAGGAATTAATTGCAACCATGAAAAGTTCAATCAAGATTTACAAAAAATCTTTTTAAGGGATTAAAGTATCCATATAATATTTTGTGCCAAATGTTATCCAAATCGGCTCAACCGTTAAGGCGTGTACCACCAGATTGTCTATTTCTCAGCTAAGCAGCAGTGTGTAAGCACTGTGGCCTTAGCACGAAAAAAATTCACCATCGTCGTCGAAAAGTATCCGTAAGCAAAATGTATAGGGAATTCGCACAGCGCTCCGTGAGCGTATTTGGAACTAAAATTTGCAAGCACGAACATCTAGCGTTGCCTTTCGTATAGCTAGCGTAGCGTCATGGAATAGTAACGCGGACAAATGTATGGAAATTGCAAGCACGAATCTTTGTTTGACATCTGTTGTGTTTCGGTTTGAAATACATTGAAATTACTGGGCATTATGAGAACATCTTACTCACGGGGTGATGGGCGCAGTCCATTGCGATAAATTGCTTTGTAATTAAAATTTCTGTATTGCTTCTGTTTATGGACAGTCGTGGCGCTTACCATCAGCCGGGAGATCCGCTCATCTCGTCTTTCAAGCTACTAAAAAAATTATCAACATATTTATATGACAATTAAATTATGCATAAAAATATCAATGCATAAAGTAAATAAAGGAATCAAAAAATCAAAATATTTATTGAATCCATAAAATGTTATACATTGTTTAGATTCCGTCATAACTCTACCGCCAGTTCGGAAGGCTGTTTCGCTAGAGAAGAACGGGCAAGAAATTCTAACGTTGCTCTTTTCAATACTAGTTTATACCTAATTATTGTTGAGAGCGTAACAATATTTTATAGGAAATAGAGCAGGTAAATTTATGTCATTTAATATTTAACAATCATAGAAACAATAGCTACGGATTAGATTAGCATGCACAATCATAGGCACGACGAACAAATTTAAGACTATGATGAAAGAGTTTGAACAAACAGGAAACAGCCCGAGTAGACCATTCCACACAGGCAGCACCGGTTCACGAGTCTGACGCATGTGCCAGCCATCGGCCTCCTCAACATTATACCGGGAAGTGCCGACCCGGCACACGACGCCGCCGCAAGCACACACAATAATAAAATAAAAAAGAAGTAGAATATAAAATTATTTGGATAATTTCTTTACTGAAAGGGTAAAGAAATAAAATAATACATTTTATGCTTATTCAATTCATAATATTGGAAACCATAATAGGTAATATGTGATTATACGTAATAAAAGAATGTTATTTTCGAGTTCAGTGAACGTAAAACATTTTCTTTCACGATATTTTACTTTTTATTATGTACAATATTTATATGTTACGATTACGACGTTATGTCACGGTATGTTATGACGTTATGATTGAGGCTAACGCTGAGGTCTCGGGTTCGATCCCCGGGTCGGGTAAAGTGGTATTGGGTGTTTCTATTACGAAATGCTCCGATTCAGCCCGGAATCTGGAATTTGTGCCCGGTATGGCGATAGGCTCGCCCCCTATCACATCGTGGGACGGAGATACGCTCGGCGAAATGTGGGTGTACTAGTTACACCTCTGCTTACCAATCAATTTTTCAAAAAACATATTCCTTATAAAAACCATGCTGTATAAACTTCTCCCATACAACTAAGTTATATCTTCAATAAATTTTTCTATGGAGTTAAAATTGTTCGAGTAAAAGGCTTTAACGAACTTAGTGAGAGAATATTGGCGCAATGCTACAGGGAATATTTGCAATATTCGTTTAAACTTGTTAAATTAGTAGTTAATAAAACAAGTTGTTTATTAAATAAAATAATTCGAGATTGATATAGACTAAGTTTGATGAGTTTGAATTTATGTTTTGATTATTTTAAAACAAGATTTAGTAACAAACTTTTTGAGTGATAGAGCGACAGTTTTGTCTACAGCATGAGTGGGCTGACTCGTCCGGGTCGTTACCACTGTACATACGCACTCACGCATATAATCCTTGATTGGGTAGGCAGAGGTGTAACCAGTACACTCACTTTTCGCTGAGCTTATTTCCATCCCCTGAGGTGATAGGGGGCGAACCTATCGCCATACCGGGCACAATTCCAGACTCTGGGCTGATACTGAGCATTTAGAAATAGAATAATCCAATATTACTTTTACCCGACTCGGGGATCGAACCAGAGACCTCAGCACAGCAGTTGTACCGCGTATGATAACAGTGCCACCGAGGCAGTCATTAGGCGTACGGTAAGTGAGATATCCAGAGGCCCAAATCCCTTCTCTCCATCCCAATCTCTAAATTATCGCTTTTGTTTAAGTTCGGCAACGCGCCCATTATTATTCTTCTGATATTGTGGGCGTACATGTGAGGTGGAGATCACTTAACGTCAGGTAACCCACTTGCTCGTTTGCTGGCCTATGCTATAAAATAAATTACCCCTACCAAAGCTTGCTTTTACATTGAAAAGTCAAACATTAATTGAGATTGCTTTACCTGGGGTTTTCAATTCAGGACCTTCCGGTTCGCAGCCTAAGTAGGCTAACCACTAGACCAGTGGAGCAATAATCAAAATATTTGTTACATTTTATATGTATCGAGATATAGAAACTAAAAACAAAGGATATATACTTTTATGTCACATTGGTTACTTACATTGCTATAATACGAGTATCTATAGGCAGCTACGAAGCAGGAAATATAACATACCGCAAATTTAAATCTCATAATATCCACCACCACTTCGGTAGTATAGTAACTGTGAGAAAGAAGTGGGGTAAGAAAACCAATGAGTTTCTATAAAATATACATATTTATACACAATATATGTATTTGTAAACACAATTTATGAAACATCAATGCATAACAGTCAAAAATAATACTTAGCTTTAGTTAATCCTTCAGAAATTTATATACCACTTCAGACTGTTTTACACATTCATTACAATTATAATACAAAATTAATAACAAATTAACAGATCTTAGCCGTGTCTATTTATAGTACAAAACTAAATCAGATTCAATCTTTTCAATTATGAGCCCACCTATTATGCAGTATTTACTCTAAGAATAAAACCAGATTAACTATTTATTCCACCCTCAAATTAAGGAAATGAATAACGGTACCGATAATTTACAATAAATCGTAATATTTGCAATTTTTATTCAGTGCCCATATTCTTATAAAATAAGTTTATATTTGATGTCGCGATTGAGTTAGAAGTTTTTTTATTACAATATCACAAATTCTTCACAATGTACATAATAAGAAATTTAAATATATAAAATTTCATAATTTGGGAATATGGATTTGTATTTTTTTTATTTTAAATATCGTATTATATAATAACAATATCCTAACACATTCGTAAATAAGTCGGTCAAAAACGAATATCGGAGTAATTTAACCGCAGTACCTATGGTTTATAACTTTGGTAGAGACGTCATCGCAATAGGTATTGTGTTGAGGAACTCGTGACGTAAGACAGATCCAACTTTATTGTGTTTCCTCGCTTTGTATTTCTTCACATTGGCTGGAGATCCACTAACAGATTTGCGATATTGAGATTAGTGATGTGGGGAACTTTGTTGAAAAAAGGAAACCATAATCTAGGAAGACGAAATAACTTGAGTACCTCGGTAGATGTTTACTTCAGTCAGGTCTTAGAAGTACAGGTCACCTTATCAGCGGAATCCAGCGCCTCAACCATGAGTTTGTCTCAGTAAAATCGCTAGCGACGACGAAATATTTGTATGACATAATTTAGTTTCTTACGTATCCGCTAGAGGCGCCACTGAGTTTTTCATATAAATATCTTACGTCGTCGCTAGCGATTTTACCGTGACAAACTCATGGTTAGGCTGAGTACAGTGTTAAAGCACGTTTTGAGGTACGCAATCGAGATGGGAGACCGCGACACACGGCGACAGCGATATGTTCGGGTTTTTATGCAAATTATATAGACGTACGTTATAAGGAAAGCGACTGAGAACACTACGCGCGACTTTTTAAATACAATTTCTTATAAATTTTACGTGTCCCTACTGCCTGACTTGCGTCACGCGTCGCTGTCTCCCTGGCTTGGTCGCCCCTCTCAAAACATGCCATCCGAATGGTGACTTAAACTATGTAAGCGACGTGAAAAACAGAGCGGACTCCATGTGACATATTTTCACAGTATAGACCAATAGTAATGTTTTTTATTAAATTCATATGGTATTTGACAGCTCCGTGGCGCAGCGGGCGAGTAGTCGGCTGCGAAGCGAGAGGCCGTGGGTTCGATTCCCACACCGAGACAAATGTTTGTGTGAACCACAAATATTGGTCTCGGGTCTGGGTGTTGTGGGACCGCAAGTCCCTCGTAGTTCCTGATACCCACGACACAGGTCTACCTAGTGTGGGATCAGGACTATGTGTGTGACTGTTAGGTGTATTATTATTATTATTATACCTCAATATTGATCTCATATGAGCCCCAAGATACAAGCTTAAGCTTAGTTTGGGGCCCACTGTTTAATGTTGCCATAAATTTGATATGGTAGTATATAATATATAGTTGTATTCCTTTTAAGGCAAAATAGTACACCTATTGCTCAATAAACATTATTTAAATTTTTAAAGTATAATTCCTTTAGAAAGGGTTAAATCTTTTTTAACAGCAGAAGCCGGCAATCGAACAAGTGGGTCACCTGAAGTAAGTTGTATTATTTATACCAAAAGAATCACGGATGCGTTGCCAACTTTCTGAGAGAATAATATATTTTGGAATGTGAAGAGGGATTTAGGCCTCCGGAAATATCACTCACTCCGGTTATCTGTGAGAGAGTGGTACCGCTCATTCATGCTGTAGACAAAAGTGTCAATAGCGTGTCTGTGCTACTATATTTTTTAGATTCAAACACAGTGGACTCGAACCTTTATACTGCCCTCGCTCAAGACTTTCGGTCCTAATTTGGTACACTCTGTTGGACGATTTGAGTGCCCTTACACAGGCCGGGTATCGGTTTCTTAAAACGTATCTATCTATAGGCACCTCAAGTGTTTTGTTCAAGGCTCAGCGCAGGATTAGTAGGGATTCTGGGAAATCTTGTTTGTGAAAATAATAATTGTCGTATCTTATTATTTAATAGTAATATTTTCACGAATTGTGCATGTCTTTATTTATCATTTTTTATCATGTGACATAAGTTCTGCGATACGTGGGTGCAACAATACATTTCGGCCTACCTCTATATATAAAGGTGTTAGCGTAATGATGTTTATGTTATATTTTTTAGTTTTTAAAACATTTCTTGCTATAATTAGCAATAATATAATCATATAAAAATGTTATTTAAATACAAGCCGATGGTTAAAAATAATAGCTTCGAAATTATTTTTAACGTAGGATATTTGGAGTGTAAGTGGGTTTTCAATATCTTAGGCAACCTCATCTGCACTTGATACACTGCTGATTAACAGACGAAGCAATGGCGAAAATTAGTTCCCGTTGTAGGTTATGGGGGTGAGACGGCGAGTCGCCCCACACAATATCAAATCCACCGTCAAGTCATGACGAGAAGGCGGATCTTGGAATTAGGGCGCGATCACACCAGGCAGAATAAAAAAAAATTGAATTAGAATAAATAGAATATATTTACTTATTATATTATTTATTTTTTGACTGCCTCGGTGGCGCAGTTGTAATGCGTACGCGTTACGATAGAGGTCAACGCTGAGGTCTCGGGTTCGATCCCCGGGTCGGGTAAAGTAGTATTGGGTTTTTCTATTACGATATGCTCAGTATCAGCCCGGAGTCTGGAATTTGTGCCCGGTATGGCGATAGGCTCGCCCCCTATCACATAAGGGACGGAAATACGCTCGGCGAAATGTGGGTGTACTGGTTACACCTCTGCCTACCCCTTCGGGGATTACCGGCGTGAGTGCGTATGTATGTATGTATGTATCTAGAATATATTTAAAATGGCATAACTGTGGAGTTCCCTACTCTGTATTTTTTATTACTTATAAAGCATAACCTTCAAGTTTTACTACTGCAGCATCATCTTAATTTTACACATGTAACTATGTGGACACTTTTTAAGGCACTTAAAAAAAGGTGTATTCGACCCACATATATGTATATAAATTTGTTAGCAATTCACTCAAAAAGGAATGAATATATATTGACGATTTTCTTTCTTAAGTAATTTACATACTTTATGAAAGGTTTTAGTTTATAGTATTGTACTATAAGTAGTCTTAATTATTTATTGAGTTATATGGATAAATGTAGGCGTAATAATAGTAATATAATAATCATAACTATAGTACCTAATATTTAATATTTTACCTCTGAGATTTAACACTGTATCTCCAGCATTTCTTGTCAATAGGTACAAATAAACTGCTCCTTACCTCCATATTTATAGCACATTTTTCTACACAAGTAGCGCCATCTAGTAAAATAATACTCAACTAATTTATAATGTACATAGATAGGTCTTTTAGAAAATAAAATTGTTGTCAATCCAAAAATACTAAGTTGATTATTATCCGGATGCAGATGTCCGGAAATTGATTGCATATTCGTACTAATTTGTGAATAACGAAGATTGCCGATGCGAATAACTTTAATCATAGTAATGTAATATAGTAGTTATGTTTGTAGTATAAAAGTGGCGAGTTTGCAATAAATAGGTATCATTATTGACGATGAAAAATGCTTCCATTGTTTCCATACAATAAAATAAGTGAATTTGGTGGGTTTTGTTCGAGTGGGTTGATTGTGCGATCCGGCTGGGGAAATCGTCTATGAAGCATCGTATTGGAAGTAGTTCGCACCAAAACCTCAACAGGATCTTTGAATTAGCAACACCGGTGTTTAAACGACCTTGTGAAGACTTGAAAATATCTATGGAACTTGTCATTGGCAAAATGCATAATAGTGTAAAGCCATTATAAAAATAGGAAAGATTAGAATCACCCACAAAGGTAGAGTAAAGGTGGAGGCAATACTCGTAATACCTTTTTGAAGCTTAACTTTGTATAGCTATCACATTGTCTGTGGTCCGATCTCTCCTTCATTCGTGAATCCCAAGGGTATATATGCTAATAGAAAGAGAGATCGGCCTACAAACTAACAAAATTGAGCTTTACATAGAAGTGGTGCCGGAGTTTTGGCGGTAATTCTGACAGTGCTGTGGCTCTGTTGTTTTAATTATTTCCTAAACTAAACTTGTTGTATAAAAGTGGTGTGGTTTTGTGTAATAATCATTAACGAAGATGAATAGTGTATGGAAACATGGTAATAAGAGAATTTAGGTGAGTTTTGAACAAGGGTATTGATCGATCTTGTGCGTTTGATCCGCTTGAAGAAGCGGCGTCTAAAAAGCATCGTACTGAAAGGAATTAACACCAAAACTCCAGCAAGACATTAAAATCAGCCACACCCGTGTTTCATCGCTCTTGGAAAATTATAAATAATAATATAACTAATGACTTGGCAGCATGGTCTCTGATATTAGCTGGTTCCTTATTGAACAAACAAAAAAAAAATGAAGTGGTGCCGCCACCTTTACTCTACCTTCGAGGAATTACCAAAATTACATGGATATTGATAAGCGCCAGTCAATCAGAAATAGGGTCGCTGGGCCACTCATTGCTCGTCGAATTTGAACGGTCAAAGAACAATTTACTATCATCAGAGCTAAATTGATTTTGGTGGTGACAATTGAGGTCACATTAACAGGGATGAAAATTCAATATGAGCGTGGTTTGAATTTTGAGGATCTAGTAATTTTGCGTGATATTACACAAAAGTTAGATTGTTGACAAAAAATATTTACTGGAGGTTTTGACTTTTCGTTCATTAATAGTAGCTTATGTGTTATTATATAATATGTACAGCCTCCATGGCGCAGCGGGCAAGTAGCCGGCTGCGAAGCAAGAGGCCGTGGGTTCGATTCCCGTATATTGAGACAAATGTTTGTGTGGTCCACAAACATTTGTTTCGGGTCTGGGTCTTGTGGGACCGCAAGTCCCTCGTAGTTCCTGATAGCCACAATACAGGTTTAGCTAGTGTGGGGTTAGGACTATGTGTGTGACTGTTGGGTGTATCTATTTATGTAAATGTTATACCTACCATCTTAGGTAATTAATTAATATTGAAGGCAGTGTAATTACTGGGCATTATGAGAAATAACATCTTATGTCTCGGCGTGATGAGCGCTGTCCAATGCTATGTAGTTGGTAACTCAAAATACTGTGTGGTGTTGTTTCTGTTTACGGGCAGGCATTGCGCTTAACATCAGGCAAGTGACATGCTCCTTTCCTCATTCCAGCTATCTCTTCTCTTCCACCTACTGTTATCCCACTCGCAGTAGGGTCGGCGCAAAATGCTTATTCAACACATGTTAAAAAAAGATGAAGCTTGTAGTTTTTACGACCAGCCGTTTGCCTGACGTCAATCCCTGTTGCGAAAAACCCCCTGCTCGTCACACTGCCGCATAGATCCGGCTGAATTTAAGCGATGCGAGCGCGGCCTAGGTTATATTGTCTGTAAGGGCATCGGTCGGTTGCGGCTTATGGGCATAAACCTGCCACTTTAGGAAACCCCACAACAAAAAATCTAGCAGGTCACATCGCACGATCTTGGTGGCCAATTCACGTTACCTCTGCTAGAGATTACCATACCCCCAAATCGTTCATGCAGAATGTTCAACGTGACGTCCACTGTGTGGCACGTAGCACCGTCTTGCTGGAACCAGATGTCGTCTACGTCCATACTGTTAAATTTGGGCCAAACATCAATCGGTTATCATCGTTTTGTAGCGCTCGCCGTTAATGGTGAACGTCGTTTTCAAAAAAGTATGGCCCAATGACGCCGCCGCCGGCCCTAAATCCGCACCAAAAAGTAACATTCTGTGGATTGCCACCTGGTGACCCTCGTGTGGATAGGCGTGGACCTATATACGGCAATTTTGCTTTTTTAACAACGCCATTCATCCAAAAATGAGCTTCGTCGCTAAAGATGATATTTCGCTCAAAATTGCGGTCTTCTTCAAAATTCTGCGTACACCAGTCAGCGAACAACCGCCTTTGTCTGTGATCATTAACTTTTAGTTCTTGGGTCAGTTGAATCTTGTAAGCCCAAGTCCTGACGCAAATTCACCAAATTTATGTCTGCGAAAGGTCGAGTTCTTATGCCCGGCGAGGAATTGACTGTCTCGGGTTCTCCTGCATACTTTCACGGAACGCTGCGATGTTCTCAGCTGATCTGGCGCTTCTTTAACGTGCGGGTGTGGGCTGTTAGTTTAGCAAAGCAGTCGTCTAGAATTTGGCCACCAAACGTTGAAGTGGCGATTTTGAAGGGTCACCGCCTCTGCCATAAAATGGGTCCAACGCTCGCAACATATACACTAGCAAAAGTGTTTGTTTGCACATCTAAATGATAAAACAATATTATTAAAATGCATTCATTTAGATAATACATTTTTATCATTTGGACGTACTGCTCAATCGTGTAACTTGTCATGGTGATTTGGCATAAGTGACTAGTAAACAACAGATTAGACAGACGCCACCAAAACAAAATGGCCGCCACAGGCTGTCAACATCTACCCGCCCCAATTGAAAATCTCTTTATTTTATAGCTACAATGTTATATATATATAGCCTTAAATAATCAGGTGATTAATATGTTTATTCCCCGTTGATATATCAAATCAATCCAATTTACAAATTTCCATACTTATTTTGCATGTCAATCAGCGAAACTATTTCTGTACATACTCCATTCTCTTATGTTTTATTGCTGGGCACAGACCTCCTCAATGAATGAGAGTGATTAGCCTCAGTCTACCACGCTGTACTAATACTAGTTAGCAGACTTCACATACCCTCGAAATATTTGTGGAGAACTATGCAGGGTCTCCTTACGATGTTACCGTCATTGTTAAAGCAAGCGATAATTAACATGAATTCACACGATGCTTAGAAAACACAGAGGTGCATGCTCTTAGGGCTGGTATCAAACCTGCGACTTACAGTCCGTACCACTCTCCACTGAGGTATCGCTATACTACCCACTTATCGTATTAAAATACTTCGATCTCTCGTCTATAAGGAAACGGATTACAATATTTTCTGAAGGCGACCCTCTTAGGTATTGCGCGCCCCTAATAACAGTAATAAGGAAATCCATTTTTCATTCCGGCTACGACCCAATTTATGGAAAATTGATGCAGATGATAGTTGTCCTAACTAGTTATTTTAAAAATAGTGAATAAATGTTTAACGATTGTTATTTTAAGATGAACATCTAGAAGCATGAGTCTGAATAAAAATCACTATATATTTTTTTTGAGTTCCGTAGCCAATGGATGCTAACAGAACCCTATTATTATGCCTATGCTGTCTGTCTATCTGTCCCATCTTTAAAAGGCTCTATTTCTTGAACCGTAATAGGCAGCAGGCTGACATTTCCACATGATATCATTAATATGGCGGATATACTAACAAAAATAAAGAAATAAAAATCACATGTACATACGCATTCACGCCTGTACTCCTTGAATGTGTCGGCAGAGGTGTAACTAGTACACCCACATTTCGCCGAGCTTATTTGCGTACCATGATAGGATAGGGGGCGAGCCTATCGTCATATCGGGCACAATTCCATATTATACAATATCTTTAAAAATAATACACCCAACAATCACACACATAGACCTGACCTCACACTAGGTTAACTATAGTCTGGCTCCGGGTTGATACTAAGCATTTCATGATAGAATAACTTAATATCACTTACCCGACCCGGAGATCGAACCCGAGACCTCAACACATCAGTCGTACCACGTACGCATTACAACTACGCTGAAGACTCTACAGCGAGGCTCTACCACTAAAAATGTATGTAAAATTAAATAAATAACAGACTAACAGACTGACAGTCACTTTGAAGCTACTATTCGTTTAAAATTCCATCACTTTGCAAGAACCCATCTCGTCCCCAATATAGAAATAGTTGGAATGAAACTACCGATGCACTTTACAAGGAAATAAATCTAGAACGAACTGAAGAGCCATTATACTTTATGATAATGATTTCAGTTTATTACTATAACAACTTTTAAAACTATATTTACAGATTTAAAACTTGTGTTACAATGTACTAGCATATTTTTCGACACGCGTCCAATAAAATAATAGACACGTCCAATAGGCGTGATTGTGGCCAAAACGCGAGCATATTACGGTAAAAAAAAAACTAGATAGTGAGTAACTACTAAAAAATCCAAACCTTTTCTTTATGTTCTTCTTTCTGTTAATATGTTCGAAGGCCTAAATCCCCCTCCTCTTAATTTATCATTTCCTTTACGGTCGGCAAAGCGCCCATGGTTCTTCAGGTATTGTGGATGTACATGGGCGATGGTGATCAATACCATAAGGCGACCCACTTGCTCGTTTGGCGGGAAGTGCTATAAAAATATATATTATTAGGTCTTTGTCCAAAACGGGTAGACAGACTGAAATGGTGAATTTCCACCTGCATTGCTACGTCATGCGTTTAGACTATAATAATCATAAAACTATTTCTTTGTTCAAAGAAATGTCTTATCTTGAATAATAAAACGGCATAAAAAAGTAAACAATATACAGTGCTACGAATTAAAATACACCTTTCTGTAATCTTCGTTGATCTTGGAACACGGGAGATTATGATGATATACAGCTGTTCTAGCATTAGATTTTACTGTCTAATATTTTGACGAGGCCTGGAAAGTCAGACATGGTTAACATATTCGTACTCTTCGTCCACTTGCCCTTATCCCATTCAGAGTGGGGTCGGCGCAACATGCTTTTAAACACGTATGTTACAGAAAGATTTGGCGTGTAGTTTTTACGACCGGCCGCCTGTCTGACGTTAAGCCTTCTAGGGAGAAAACACCCAGACCCGAAGCAAATAACTAAATCGTTAGTGAGTCACATAAAATTTTTGCCTCGGTGCGGGGATTGAACCCGCGGCCTCTCGCTTCACAACCACTGCGCCACGGAGGCTGTGTTCATATATTTGTACTTAATTGTAAAAAAAGATTGTCGAAGCTTATAAGTGTACAATGTTTGACATTATTATATCAGCCGTAAAGGAAACTGCTCTGTTTGTAAGAGAGCATTTTTCAACACGTTTCTAGACTTCTTATTGCAATGTTTCGGCTCTGCTCTCTAGAGTCTGAACAAATGTCTTGAGCAGACGGCGCGTATTATAAAACTTTATGCAATTTCTGTTCACGTAAATGCCTAAAATTCCAACAATACGATCGAAGCAAAAATGAGTTTCGGACATATTGTACGTCTTAGCTTACAAACTATGCGAACTTCATTAGATTTTGTAATCCTAATTGCTCCAACCAGAACTATCAATTAGCTTTAATTTTCACTTAGTAATTTCATAAACTTCGATCATTTCCATACTTAGAGCCAGATAATGCCTTATATTCTTTTACTGAGTACACAAATTATTTATGCACAGTTACTGAATATAGAATTAATCTAAATTGACGTCACTGAGAAAAAATCTGATTCTAAGAATTGACTATTTATTGAATATTTAATCTTAATTGACAGCCTTGAGTATGCAAAATTAGACAGTCAGTTTAGGCATAGCTGAGGATAAGCCCTTTTGCGTGAATCGAATCGCTCGTGTTGATAATTCTCATTATGTATTTTAACATCTTGCTACATCGACAGCAAAACTACAATATGTGAAAAATGTAAACATACGCACTCATGCCTGTAATTCTCGAAGGAGTAGGCAGAAGTGTAACCTATACACCCACATTTCGCCGAGCTTATTTCCGTCCCATGATGTGATAGGGGGCGAGCCTATCGCCATACCAGGCACAATCCCAGACTCCGGGCTGATAATGAGCATTTCGAAATAGAAACCTCAATATCACTTATACCCGACCCGGGGATCGAGCCCGAGACCGCATTACAACTGCGCCACCGAGGCAGTCTTAAACATACTGGATGAACAAAAGAAGATCCAACGACGTTCCAGACTTTGTAAAAGCGCTTATACCTAGAAAAATAAAACGCGAA
This sequence comes from Mimas tiliae, assembly GCA_905332985.1. Lineage (NCBI taxonomy): Eukaryota > Metazoa > Arthropoda > Insecta > Lepidoptera > Sphingidae > Mimas > Mimas tiliae. The sequence goes on along the minus strand of HG995256.1, from coordinate 7,785,660 downwards.
TAAACAACCTAAAACTAATCTGTGGTATTAGGAGAATGATAATGATACCACATAAGAATAAAGTTCTAAACATATAACATCGTTCCGTGGGCGTGATTATTGTTCCATAGTGACAAGGGATCCGCTTTATCTCCCGCCATTATTGGGGTACAATGTATTTTCTCCCAATATTCCCGAGCCTTACGTTTACACCATAATAAAATTGTAAAGAGCTTGTCTGTATATTGTTTTCGTTTCCAACTGTTTTGGTAAAAAATGGTCAAGAGAAAACAACTGAACGGGAGATTTTATTATCGTGGCCTGGTGAAAGACAATTTTGTACCTCATGAAAAGCGAACCCACGGCCCCTCGCTTCGCAGCCGGTTACTCGCCAACGGCGCCAAGGAGGCTGTCGTACTAAGTCGTGTGTGTGTCGTAATAAGTCACGAGGTTTTTTACGTGTCTACAGTGATCGCAATTCAATGTATCAAAAGTCATCTGGCTCGAAGGACCATTTGTTGATACGGAGAATAAATAATACTTAATAAATTGAATTGATGATTAATTACAAAGGAATACATTATGGCGGACTCGTATGCAGCGGCGTCGTCGAACCAATGGTCAAGTTCCGGATACACAAAAGTGCAGATGAATCTTGAACTGACACCAGCGCGGGTTGCCAGCGCATGTCCAGTCCATCGAAATACAGACATGTACCCTCCTTTTTTATAGCATATGCTGGCAAACGAGCAAGTGGGTCACCTGATGATAAGTGACCTCCACCGCCCATGAACGCCCACAATACTAAAAAAATAATAGGTGCGTTTCCGGTACCTTAAAGGAAAGGAAAGGGATGGTTAGGAGATTGGGAGGGGGGGGGGGTTTGGGCCTCCGGATATCTCACTCATCGTACGAAACACAGCAGCAAGCTGCTACTTTACGCCGGTTTTCTGTGAGACAGTGGTAACGACTCGGACGAGCCGGCCCATTCGTGCTGTAGACACAAGTGTCTACAGCGTGACGCTACCACTCATAAAATAATTTACTATATTCAAATCACAATATTTAGTACTTTCTGTCAATCAGTCTACATAACATCAAATATTCATATGAAGATTGATTGCATGTAGGTATAATAGAATCAGGTTTTCTGAAATTTATTACTAACCCTTATTCTAGTCGTCGGAAATTGTCTGTTACCAAAATATTTACCTTTCTTATGCATTAAACTTATAACAGAGGCTGGTAAACGAGCTAGTTGGTTATGCATAATACCAGAAGAGTCATGGATACGTTGCTGACCATAAAGGAGAGGATTTTGAGGAGGTGGTATTTATGGGTCTGGATACATACTATGAGTATGAAACACAGTAGCCAGTTGTTATTTCCCATCGGTTTTCTCTGCGGCAGTAGGAATAACCCGGTCGAGTTCATCCATGCTGTAACCAAAACTGTCTACAGCGTGGCACTACTACTTGTAAAACACGCGGTAGAGACACATGGCAGCTCCTCAATAGATATTTCTGAGCACATCAGCACAAATTGTGTTTACTGGCTGAGGTACTTTTCCTTTTAAAAGGCTCTTTTAGTTTTTTATTCGCAGACAGAATCGCGGCTATAGTTAGTCATCCATATTTCTTGGATAAGTCCGCCCTATTTAGGAGTATAGTCGAAAATATGTTATACTAGCTATTGCTCGCGGTTCCGCCCGCGTGAAATTCCTTTTCCAGGATAAATAGTAGCCTATAACCGGGATTAAAAATTATCCTATAACCATCTCCAGTGTCCCATCTATCGTAGGTGTGAAAGCGTAACAAACAAACAAACAAACTCACTTTCGCAGTTATAATATTAGTTGGGATTCGATATCTTTGACAAGGACGTTAAGTAAGACTACGATAACCTTGGTAAAGTATTGTATTGGGGTAGGAATGTTTATAATTTCCTATTATTTGTTGTTTCTGTTATTGATTTACGATAGGATGTTGTTTTCCGGTTCTAGTTTGTTCTTTATTTTATACGTCCGGAATGTCCGGAAACAATGTAGTAGTCAGTCGGTTGGTATATTTGAATAAAATTTCATTATTACACTTTTTTTCAAGAGATTATGGATTTTGAAACCTTCTATTGCCCCGCATAGTAAGTTCCTCATACATAAATAATATTGTAAGCGGTAGAGTCAGGCTGTATACACTTTTGTCTACAGCATGAATGGAACGGAACGACCGGGTTATTATCACTGTCTCACAGAAAATCGACGTGAATTGACAGCTCACTGTTGCATTTCGTACGGCGAGTGGAATTTCCGGAGGCCCAAAACCCAAGTTCCCTTCCCAAAAATGTAATTATCCCTTTCCTTTAAGGTCGGCAACGTATCCATTATTGATCTGATATTGATCCATTTAGTTTGTTTACTGGCATCTGATAGAAAAAAAAATATTATGACAGTCAAAGTATGCAGAATTAAAGAATCGAGAAATTCCAGCAGACGAAAACCCAGTAACACACATTTCTTTTAAAATAAGAGCATAAAGAAAATACCTACATATATTAACTACATCGTAGAATATTTTGCCAGATTACTGAATTGTAATTACACTAGATAACGGAATAAAGATTTATATTATTATTATACCTCGCTATCGTTCATTCTATTATGGGGGATTTATATTTAGCTGTAATTATTTACATATTTAATATTAGTATTATGCGTCACAAACAGTTCTGTGTTTGACCCGTATGTATGCAAGGTTAATTGCGAATTTCTCAAAAACTTCTTAATACATTTTCATGGTTATTGATTCCATTGATTTATGTGATCTGATCTATTTTTAATTAGGACAGATAAATTGTTTTTTTATTAGCGTCAATGACGAGATGAGCAAATTGCTCGTCCAATGGTACGCCTCGTGTAATGACACGCCTGCCCGATGTCCATAAACAGAAACAACACCAATAAGAATTTCGAATTATGAAGTACTGTATTCCATTGGAATGCGCTCTTCACCCCCGTGACATAAGATGTTATGTCTCATAATGCACACCACTCGTCACTGGAGGGAAGTTCATCCTTTCTAACAAGAAAATAATTAACTAATGAATTATTCTAATTCTAATTAATCATTCTTGTCAGTCAAGCTAACTAAAAATAAAAAATAAACACCTAGCTCCAGTTTGTATGTTTCCATTGGTTATTTTACTAACGCACTTGCAGACTCTGGAATGAACTTCCCTCCCGGTGTTTCCTCAACGTTATAACATCGAGGTTTAAAAAATTCACACGTTAGACAACGGCTCCCTGGCACTTAGCAGTCCTCTATAGATTTATCAGTAACCACCCACCATCAGATGGGCCGGCAGCTCGTCTACTTTCGAAGGCTAAAAAAGTCTTTCTCTTACTTCAAGACAAATTATTCTTCTCCCATTGTGGATTTAAATAAAATATATCAAAATGACTAAACCCTTATTTAGTTGAAGAGGTTTTCGTTCGATATAGTCGAGAATAAAAAGTAAATCTGTACTATGAGTACGAAACGCAGTAGTCAGTAGTTATTTCCCGTCGGTTTTCTGTGCGGCAGTAGCAATAACCCGGTCGAGTTTATCCATGCTGTAACCATAACTGTCTATAGCGTGGCACTACTACTTGTAAAACACGCGGTAGAGACACATGGCAGCTCCTCAATCGGTATTTCAGAGCACATCAGCACAAATTAAGTTCATTGGCTGAGCTACTTTTCCTTTTAAAGAGCTCCTTTTCTTTTAAATAAAATAATAAGTAAATCTGTTACGAGGCCATAAGGTCTTCTTTTTCAAATTGTATAACACGGTGTCGTAAATAAGATTTCTTATGTTATATACTCGTATGTGTCATGCTTAAACTCTCTCCTTCTAAATGTGCTCTCACTTTATTATATTTGTTAGTTGCGAGTACATTGGTCATGTACGCACTCACGTCTGTAATCTCCGAAGGGGTAGGCACAGGTGTAACTAGTACACCTACATTTCGCTGAGTTTATTTTCGTGCCATGATGTGATAGGGGGTGTGCCTATCGCCATACCGGGCACAAATGCCAGTCTCCAGGCTAATACTGAGCGTTTCGTAATAGAAAAACACAATATCACTTTTACCCCACCCGGGAATAGAACCCGAGACCTCAACACAGCACTCGTAACCTGTACGCATTAAAACTGCGCCACCGAGTCATTCGTAATGTCTAAGTATAAAACAATAAAAATACCTGATAGTAAAACGTTTCGTGTATCTATGCGTTTATTGTAATTATTTTATGCTTCATTCAATGTGTTTGTGAGTAGATAAAGGAACATTGAACTTAATTTGTCACCTAAGTAAATAAAAGATAAGTTGATTACGAGGCCGGCTCTCACAATGTGTTTCATTTACTATTTTATTTTATTGTATAAAAGTGCTTCTCCACTTGTGACATTTTGTCGCAATAGACACGCGAGACAAACTCAAGTTGAAAAAATTAAAACCTAATGGCACGGAGCGAACCGCTCTGAGACCCTGCAACATTGCCGTGGCATGTCATCTATGGTCTTGTTAGTTTTATTTAAGTCACGCCAAAATTACACTGCGTGTTACAGCATCCGTCCACAATAATGGAACAAGAACGTGTGACAGTCACGCTTCTCGGTGAGACGAAATGTCACGAAAATGTGGACGCACATTTAGATAATTTACTTCTTCAGGTGTATGTTCTAGCGCAGCGAGCCAGTAGCCGGCTGTGAAGCGATAGGCTTTGGGTTTGATTCCCGCACTCGGTGTTAGTGTAATCAACAAATATTTGTTTTGGGTCAAGATGTTTGATGATGAAGTGTTGACGTCAGGCAGGGGGCCGGTCGTAAAACATAAAAGCCAAACTTTCTGCAACATGTGTAAACACTAGGTGGTAAGGTCCCTCGTATGCGAAAGGCCGCCTGGGTACCAGGTACCACTGCTTTATCTATGTCTGCCGCCAAGTAGCAGTATGTGAACACTGTTGTGTTCCAGTTTGAAGGACATTGAAGCCAGTGCGAGCGGGATGAGGGCAGAGGCAAGATTAGAGGCAAGCGTTAGCCTCAGTCGTAACGCAATACAACTGCACAACAATACTTTGTCACATGAACGATGGTAGAGTATAGGTGATGTTGAGTCCGAAAAGACCTGTGCTTAACTATAGTTGATTTTAGAAATAATTGTTATTCATATTTTTTTTTATTTAAATTCAGTCTTCTTCCTCCGTGCCTTATACTATTTACTTGTCTCCACATCTAACACTTTGTCTCCATTTTTTGTGATCTACCATATTCGGCGTTAATCCTTGTGGCAGTAGATCGGTTTTTAATCGTCTAAGTCCAGTTTATTGGTGGGCGAGCTTTTCCTCTTTTGCCGTCCAAAGCAATAGTCATTACCTTCTTCGTCACATGGTCGTAAATTAGGCGAGTTAATTATTATTTGCTAAGTAATATTTACGCTGAGGTGGTAACACAGGCGCTTATAATACCATAATTTATTTATTAGATATATTGTATTCAAGGATATTTGTATGTACCTACTTACTTATATCTGCGTATTTACATCGTGTATTCTTCCTCAACTTTATACACTGACCATTTTCATGCAAAGGTTCACATACATACATATACTCTCAAGCCTACATCCCAAGGGTGTTGACAGAGATTATCGAGTGCCACAAACTACGATCCAGACATACCTCTTCTGATTCTTCCACATTTATGCATCTTACCCTTCGATCATAAATACTCATAATATATCAATGATTTTATTTTTTGTAACTTTCCCTTCTTGAAGAATATCATTGATCAGCATGCGTTTTATTCTGGCGTGCTTATTGGGCCTTTCCTTTCACATTCGCACGATAGATGCTTTTCGTAAAACTCCTTTCATCCATCCTCTCCCTCCAAAGTTTGACTGAGAAAGAATGCCTATGGAATGAAGTCTAACTATATATATACATATATCAGCCGTTTTATGAACTATCTTACTGTTGGGTACGGGCATATTCTACTAATGGTAGGGGTAAGACGTAAGTCCACCACGCTGGCCTAATGCGGGTTGGTAGGCTACACATACCTTCGAAACGCATCAAGTCGAGAATTCTCAGGTATATGGGCTTTCTCACGATGTTTTCTTTATCGGGCGAGCGATAACTAACCTAAATTAAATATCGATAATTAAAGTCAGAGGTGCGTGCCCTAGGGTGACTATACTACTCCCCAAAGCTATCGCTGCTTTTGGATGTGTGTAAAATTATATTATCAGCCCTGTATTATACTATCCAGTTGCTGGTCATGAACCTCGACTAATAACAAGAGGAGTAAGGCCTTAGTCCACCACGCTGGCCTACTATAATAAAAACTATATTTAAACACCTACAGAACCTCACATTATGCATAGCATAAAATGTTTTTAGTTATTTGTGTTTATTCATACAAACAAAACGAAAAATTGTACATCGACAGGACGTGCGTAATTAACACTTTTTATGTTTATTTTCTGTGCATATATTGAGTATGTAGTAATTTCCGATTCGCAACTGTTGTTTCATCAGCACAAAGAGTACAACATGCAAAGTTAGCATGTTTGGAATTACGCGACTCGCGAGACTTGTCGCTATTGCCTGACTAGCGATACGCGTCGCAGTCTCCCTGACTCAGCTGGGTGCCTCAAAACAGGCATTTAGATGTACTGACTGATGATCCTGTTTCAACAGTGGCATGACAAGTGATGATGCCTTCCAGACCAATATCGGCCACGGCGATTTAACTTTGACTTAAATGGGTAGAGCTTCGCATGTGTGCTCTGATATGGCTTACGTATCCAATTTTGGCTGTGAATGTGCGCTTGCACTAATTGCATGTTAGGGTATTATTTTCGTAATAATAAGTTATTTTCTTAATATTTGAAGGTGGTCTGGTTTTAAGGTCTTCACGTTTTTATTAAGCTCTCGCCTTCTGACTTCCACAAAAGTACAAACATTATTTTGGACCAGTCTTCCCCAATCCTAACGTTTTGCCGCTGAAGATTCCCAATGAAATGGGTCATTTGATAAGTAACTGAAGCCAGATCACTGAAACGCTACTCAACGGCTGACTGCCTAACAATTACTTATTTTCATAGTTCTGACCTGCTAACTGTGTTAACAGGCCTTCACTTGTTTAACATTTTAAATCCTTGTGTTGCGTTTTAGTATTCGGACAAAAGGAATTAAAACTTTGGCCGTATCAAATCTTATATTTTGGTATCTTGATTCAAAACAGTCTATTAAACATCCTAAAATTTTGAGACTTCGTTGGTTCTCGCGAACTCTTCTTTTCTGCTGGGGTCTTTGACTATCACTTTTTCTCTTTTCCTTACTAGTATGTAGATAAACCTGTAAATATTTTTAATGCTGTACAAGTTATAATTTACTGGTATACCTGAAACATTTTTGTACACGACTGGAAAGCAACCATCGTACACGCGGTGTAAAACCAGCCAAGCCAGTTGCATTCTGGGGTTAGCCAGATTATCCTACTATCCTACCACTATTATAAATGTGAAAAATTTTATGTTTGTGAGTTGCGAATTTGGATGTTTGTTAGTCAATCACGCCTTAACATGTGAACGATTTTGAATAAAAATTGACATCCAGGTAGCCCATGACCTGGATAAGTAACATAGGTTACTTTTTATCCTGGAAATGGCCGTTCACTCGGGTGGAACCATGAGCAAAAGCTAGTATCTAATAACTTCAGGCCAGCGTAATTCTGGCGATTAGAAGGACATAATATTGATAGAAGGTTGTTATTATATTTAGACTGGTTTATTCGTTTTGGTGACGATGCCACAGACAGTTAAAAAGGCAGACGGGCAACAAGCCAGATAAAAGGGCCAAATATACAACATTTTCTGCGGTCAAGCAGTGTGTAAGCACTGTTGTGATTCAGTTTGAAGGACATTGTACCAAGGAAAATACTTGGCATTATAATGCTTAATTTATGTCTCGGGTTGACCAACGAAGTCCAATTCCATGCAGGGCTTTGCAATTCAAAGTAGGCGTGGTGCTTACCATCAGGCGAGCGACTTGCTCCAAAAAATAACACCTCTCTAATTATTGGGAGTTAAAATATAGTTTAACTTACACAAATAATCCTAAAGCACACACAGTAAGAGCAGCATCGAACATGTAAAAGGCGCCAGGAAAAGTTTCTATAGTCATCATGTAGATATAGCTGGATGATGGCATGTAGATCGAAGGCGCCAACGCTTCAGATACTCCTATGAGCGCGTTCAGTTTCGCTAAAACATAATTATTACACTTTATAACATATAAAAGTACAGGCGGACTTAATGTTAGAGGCATTCTCTAACAAAGGGTGGTGCAGAGAATAAAAAAAGTTATGTATACCAGATATAAGGGGAATGCTTCCGAAAACGAAGACAGCTAGTAGTGTTTGGTGATCACAAACACGACAACAATAAAAAAATCGGGAAATAAGTCGACGTATTGTTTTAATTTTTCATGGTTAGTCTTGTTTGTAATAAATAACATGACGTTTCATTCAAATAATAATTTAAATTGTACTTTTCTTAATATCGTAATGTAAAGCCAATAAAAAAACCATTTGTTCGGAATCAGTTATGCAGCGCGCGCACGACGCGATATGCCTACTGAATATTGAAACGCAGTAATGCGTGCGGGTCATTGTACCCGAGTTTAGGATTAGTAAACTTTATATTGCAAGCTTACGTGGCTAAAATGGCAAGTAAACAGCAAAATAATAGTATTTTCCGTTTATGTTAAGGTAGTGTATTATTAGCGTTTCTTCGGAAGCGGTCCCCTTACACCCGGTATACAACACGAGAAGGAAGTGGAAAAGTTATTAAATATATAAACATATCATACATAATAATATTATATACTAAAATATAAACATATAATATACACATATATGTATATATAACATATTATACAATATGTAACAAAAACCCTGTTGGGCTTTTTAACTGTGATATCTGAATAGATATTAAAACATAATAAAAAACTCGCGAAAATTAGACTATAAAAATAACCATATTTATTTTTTAAACTTCAATTAATTTATTATTGGTAAACCGTATTTCTATTGCTTACAGAGCCATGACTTGGAGCCGGAGCAAGATAGCATGTTGCGGCGTCCACGTACATCAAACGTGCCGCGCCCCCGGCTTCGTCAATACACGCCGAAATTCAGATGTAAATAGCATTTTTTAAATATGATCATTTTTTACGTTACCCGTGTAAGGATAATGATCTATAACAGGTTATTAATTTTTTTACTTTTAACCAGCGATAGCTCAGCGGGAAGTTGTACAGACTGTCGAGACTAAAGTCGCAAGCTCGAAACCAACCCCACCATATGTAGGTACCTCTAACCTTTCTAAGTTATGTGTGTATTAATTGTTAATTATCGCTTGCTTTAACAGTGAAGGTAACAACGTGAGGAAGCCTATATACCTGAAAGGTTCTTCATAAGAATTTCGAAGGTATGTGACGTCTGCCAACCCGCATTACGCCAGTGTGGTGGGCTAAAGCCTAATCCATATTATTCAATTGAGGGAGCCCGTGCCCAGCAATGGGTCGTATATAATACAGGGCTAGTACGATACAATATTATATTATTGTTGGCAGACGTTCCTCATTATCGGCTATTTCGAGATTAGCCGAGAATGTAATGCCGGGTAGATTGAAATAATAGCCGTGCAAGTAGTAAACAAGTTGTACGCCTGGTGGGGAGACAGTTGGTTTATAAGAGAGCGCTCCGTCGTTGGGAGCGCGTTAGGGCTGGAGTGCCTACAAGCATTCGCCCGAAAGTCCGGTGACGCTGACTAAAGCCTACTCACGGTCAGGCTATCAGCATTCGTCCAAACAAAAAAAAAAAAAAAAAGTTGGGAGCGCAGTACTGTGAGTACTGTGAGTACTGTGAGTACTGTGAGTACTGTGAGTACTGTGAGTACTGTGAGTACTGTGAGTACTGTGAGTACTGTGAGTACTGTGAGTACTGTGAGTACTGTGAGTACTGACATTACTATGAAGTTACGCTGGCTCAGTTGAACTTATTGTTGCCGAGGAGCACTCAGTTCATTCAGAGTGCTCATTGGTAATAGTTCTAACATTATTATTTATTTTTGATGTCCGATATTTTATATCATAAATTACGTTTACTTGAACATTGTGAAAAAAATGCTTAAAGTTAAAGACAGCTTATACAAGCGAGTACTTTATAATATGATATTATACACCTACGTTTCTTGTGAATGTAAAGATATCGTTGGTTCAAAATATCACAGTGTCCTTATTAAAATATTTTATGACAATTTATGTATATTTTTTCAATGTTTTTACGGTGAAGAGAACATCAATATAACAATATAAAGGTGGATAGTTTCTTCCACACTCAGACCCGAAACAAATATTTGTGTCTGTTATATTGCGTGTTCGTCAAGTCAACTAACTAGAAATAGTCAACTGGAACCAATCGGCCAGCTTTAATAGCTTTTAATTGTTGAGCAAGCTTGTATTCGGCAGTATCGGCAGCGTTTTCTTTTAATTATAACCTTTCGGACCTTATTTAACGGGCATTTTCAATAACCGATCTTAGTTTGGTTATTGGGATAGACAAGAAACAATCAAACTAAGTAATTTGTACGCGTGAGCTTCAAACTGTCTTCTGATTGGTTCATTTGTCTATCTATCTGGAGGATTAAACTAAGATCATTTATTGAAATTGGCCGTAAATCAAGTTCTATCTTAACTCATCCGACGTTAGAGATTTGGACAAAAGGTTTGCAAGAGAGTTCGGATTTTTTATTTCATTTAAGTGTACTTACCAACTTCTTCTGTAGGGACGCTCTTAGAGGCAATAGATCTTACGGCAGTTAAGCCTGTGTGGCTGAATATATTGAACACTGGTGCTGAATAATACCACGATCTGTTCGGTGCGAAGGCGAACATGAAACACCCGGCTATCCTGCTCACACCAGCAATACCGCCTATAACGCTATCTTGCACCAGTAGCCTCTTGCTTAGTATCGAAATGCAGAACATCGTACCTGAAACGGACAGCACATATAAATAAATAAATAAATACACCCAACAGTCACACACATAGTCCTGACCCCACACTAGGTTATCTTGTATCGTAGGTATCAGGAACTACGAAGGACTTGCGGGCCCACAGTACCCAGACCCGAAACAAATATTTGGGGATCGCACAAACATTTGTCTCGGTGCGGGAATCGAACCTACGGCCTCTCGCTTCGCAGCCGGCTAGTCGCCCGCTGCGCCACGTAGGCTGTCAAATAATAGAATAAATCGAATATGTGATCATTATGGGACCACGACAATATGCAACAGGAACTTGCCTAGTTCCTTTTGCCCATACACTCCTGTGCACTTGCACAACCAACAAAAATAAGCTAAAATTAAAAAGGTATTTAGTTTTGAAGAAAGACTATGACTTTAATTATTTAATATAAGTAATAGAGGGTGGTTGATTAATAAATCAGGGAATCAAATAGCGTGCAGTCCGTTCACCGAAAGTATTGTTTGCTCATGTTATAAGTATCAGCATTATGTTCAATTGCGTATAAAGATACGTCATGTAATCGACATGTGCCCGGCTGCCCCAGTGCCCCAGTCGATTGACACTGGCGATCATTCGACTCAATAAATTATTGTTATGCATATTTTGTTGTGAATTTTATTATGGTACGTGCTGTTTATTAATTGAAACTAATGTGTCTGGAAGGGAAGCTGTAGTTGTTTATAGGTAATGATTAGATGTTATGCACTTATAATACTACCTAATAGTTTGGTACCTTGGATGTGACATCAGCTAACAGGATGACCGCCAGCAGAACTCCTCGACGCTATATTTATAATATATACGCACTCACGCCTGTAATCCCCGAAGGGGTAGGCAGAGGTGTAACTAGTACACCCACATTTCGCCGAGCGATCTCCGTACCACGATATGATAGGAGGCGAGCCTATCGCCATACCGGGCACAAATTCCAGACTCCGGGCTGATACTTCGTAAACGAAATACTAAGTAACTTTAACGCGACCCATGATCGAACCCGAGACCTCGGCGTCAGCCTCAGTCGTAACACGTATACATTACAACTGCGCCACCGAGGCAGTCTGAATGATATATTATAATTTCTTCGTGTGTTAGTGCGCTTTGACTGACAGTCCTTTTTAGAATTCCGTGTCCAAAAAGTACCAGCGAAACCCTATTACAGAACCCTCAAGCGCGTGGCGAAGTGCAAGCTGCACCATGCACAGTGAAGGGTTCCGTAGTGTAACCGAAAATATCTCATATCTCAAAGACTATACGACTTAGCTTTTTGAAACCAATTTTTATTAGATGCACGTTTTATATTATGTTACTATGTTTTTTTTAAGAATTTTTCACCCCGTAGTTCAAAATTTAAAGGGGGACACATGTTGTACGACTTTGGAAAGTCATATCTCACAGACAGTTATGTAAAAAGTTATTTAGCAACCTCTTTATAATTTTTAAGGACCTATCCGATGATTCACATGTGCGTATGTATGCAATCGAAAAATATCATCACTCAGTTAAATGTATGGAGAGACACCGTGAATCTTATTTCTTAGTTCACAAAATGCACCTACCATCCACATTTCATCCATATATAGTGCTAATAGTGTTCGAGTAAAATGGGTGTGACATACGAACAGACTGACATTACTAAATTATAAGGGTTCAGTTTTTGTTATTCGGCTACGGTTTTTTGTCATTGCTTGCATGCCACTTGCATTGACTCACCAGTTTTCACACGAGTGGTAGAGCCACGCTGTAGACAGTTTTGTCTACAGTATGAATGGGCCGGTTCGACCGGGTCGTTACAACTATCTCATAGAAAACCGACGTAAAGTAGCAGCCTGCTGCGGCGTCTCGTACAGTGAATGAGATATCCGGAGGCTCAAATCCCTTTCCTTCTAATCTTCCTTCCTTCCTTCCTGTCTAATCCTTTAAATATCCCTTTCCTTTATGGTCGGCAACGCGCCTATGATTCTTCTGGTATGCTGGGCGTACGTGGAGACCACTTATCATCAGGTGACCCACTTGCTTACATCAGTCGTCTGTCAGGAGCATGCACCTCTGACTTTTCTAAGTTACGTGATACGTATAAGGAATATCCCACATTAGGCCAGCGTGGTGGACTAAGGCCTCATTAGTAGAAGAGGTCCGTGCCCAGCAATGGAACAGTGCATAATGCAAGGCTAATGTATAAGTTACGTCATTCAATCAGATGAAGCCCACGTAAAGATTTCATATAAATACCACCCATCTATATTTAAAACGTAAATAAAAGAATGAAGCTACTCTCGCATCCTATATGACGGGTTTCGATAAATGTAATTAGCGAATAATATAGTATCAATAAAGATCTTTTTGCGGATGGAAATAAAATATGTTTTCTTTTGTGCACGCACGTACGCGTTAAATGCACTTCTTTATCACTATCGCCGCCTTGACCTATGGTGATAATGATATTTAAAATAACATGCAACAAAATATTATTTTGAAGTTTTTTTTTGTATTTGCGCCCAATTTTGGAAGGTCGTATTAAGGAGACAAGCAAGATCACACTTATAATAAACAACATTTTACGATGTATGATTCGTTGCGTATTAATTTTAACAAACGAAAAATCCGTAGAATGATCTCATCCAATTTTTGTTTTTTTATATGTACATACATACGCACTCACGCCTGTAATCTCCAAAGGGGTAGGCAGAGGTGTAACCAGTACACCCACATTTCGCCAAGCGTATCTCCGTCCCACGATGTGATAGCCTATCGCTATACCGGGCACAAATTCCAGATTCCGGGCTGATACTGAACTTTTCGTAATAGAAAAACCCAATACCACTTTGCCCGAACCGGGGATCGAACCCGAGACCTCAGCGTTGGCCTCAATGGTAAGGCGTACGCATTACAACTGCGCCACCGATTTATTTATTCTTTATTTCTGTGTCGGCTTAAATTATGTTAAAAAGTCTTTATTTTACTATTTTTTGTGAAAGAAACATTATAATAATAAAATCGGTACATACATTTTTTTTTAAATTGCATAGGCCGGTAATCGAGCAAGTGGGTCACCTGATAGTGATCTCCACCGCCCATGAATATTGTAATTAACAGATTGGGAAGGAGAGTGGGATTTGGACGTCTGGATATCTCACTCTCCATATGAAATGTTACAGCAAACTGCCGTTTATTACAGGCGTGATTGAGTATGTAAGTATATATGTAAACAATTTTAGTCGGTGGCGGTTTCAATCAATGACCATTAAACTGCCATATCGTTTAAAAATCGTTTAATTTTATTATTCGTTTTTCTAAACAGGTTTTATCTATGTTAATCGTTAAATGCCGCTATTAAAAAACCTGAATATTTATCACTAATTTATTAGAACAATATAAGGATATATTTTTTTTGAGCTGTAATTATAATCTTTATTTTTATTATTTCCGCCCATACCATACCACTAACCTTTTAGAATAATATTATATTTGGTTTCCAAGAAACCTGTCCGTCGGGGGGAAGTTTGAAGTACAATGAAGCAGGTTGAATCACTGGGCATTATAAGTCATAGGGTAACGAACGCAGTAAAGTTCCATGCAGTATTTTGTAATTCAAACTAATATTGCTGCTGTTTATGGGCAGACTTAAAACGCGAGCGATCGGCTCGTCTAGTCATTGAGGAAAAAAAAAAATGTATACGGTAATAGATTTGTTTGACTGTAAGTGGGCCACCAACATCTTAGGCCCAAAGCCAACCTCACCTGCACGATATATATGCAGATTAACAGATGAGACAATGGGGAAACTTAGTTCCCGTTGTGGGTTGTGGAGGTCAGACAACGGGACGCCCCATATAATACCATATACCGACAAATCTATGGTACGAGAAGGCGGACCCTGGCATCAAGCCGGGATAGCGCCAGGCAGAACGAAAGAATACATACATACATACATAGACTCACGCCTGTTTCCCATAATGGTAGGCAGAGACAACGGATTTCCACTTGCTACGATCCTTGCATACCTTTTTGGCCTCATTCACTCTCATTAAATTTTTAATACATGCACGTCGGTTTAGGGTACTCCTGACCTGGCCTTTCTCGAGAATATCTCCAACTTGATCTATGAAAGTTCGCCGAGGCCTTCCCCTCCCAACTGTACCACTCACACTCGCCATGTATAACGAAAGAATATTTTTTGTAATGGGAAATCTCTGTAATATAATTTGTAGACATTACAATGTGGTAGTTAGTTATGGTAACGTATATATTTTTTACGAATCACGAATTCAAGTGTCGCATAAACCGCTCCTTGCATAGATTGTCGATACATTGACCCATCTGACATATTAGTACCTACATAATTTTAACTAACCGGTAGAGTGGAGTTTTGGCGGGAATTCTGACAGTATTGAGTAGGACTTACAGGAGGCCTTACATATGTCCCCTACAAACTTCAAATTTTATGTCGCGTTTCTCTGTTACTATTCCCATGACGCGGGCTGCTTGCGTGAAAGAGTAATAACGAGCGAGTGAGCTTCAAGACGCATCACCTCATTTGAAGTGGGACCTTGTACTGGCTAAGTACAAAAAGAGACTACTCTTACAAACTCATTTAAAAAACGTGGCATACTCTACACTACTGACAGTGCGGTTCTTTGATTATAAACCTAATCAATCTTATTTTAACTATTTCTTATACTAGATTAAAGTTATGTTTGTTGTACAAATGTGGTTTGGATTTGTGCAATAAACATTGATGGTGGTGATCAGAGTATCGAAACATTGAAATACCAAGTGAATTTAGGTGATTTTTGTCCAAATGTATTGATCGACCTTGGTCGTTCGATCTGCTTGGAGAAAATCGTTTAAGAAGCATCGTACTGGAAATAATTGACACCAAACTGTACAAGACTTTAAAATCAGTCACAATGGTTTTCATTGTGTTCTTGTGAAGCCTTGAGAATATATTGTTACTTGTCGTTGGCAAAATGCATAATAATGCGAAGCAATAATTAAACAAAAGAAAAAGACTAAAAGCCATAGAGCGAGTTTTTTCGAAACCTGTCACGGCATTCGTATACAAGAAAATAGGAATGAAGCTAATACGTTTCCTATGCCATCCGCATAGCTGTGACGTCATTCGTATACAAGAATATTCGAATGAAGCTAATGCGTTTCCTATGCGATCCACTAGTGCGTTGTACTAATCTGCATGTGTATTTTGGTAATTATACGGATGACGTGACAGCAATCAATTAAGACACAAAATCGTACACTACGTGCACTATCTTATGCTGCACTCAGAAATGGCTATTAACTTTATAATATGTCATTAAGTAATTTCTACGAATTTAGCATTGGTGATCGGCGATTTGACGACTCCATTGATGCTGTATCGTGTTTTGTCTTGGTCACAAGTATCTGACACGGTCGCAAAGTCTCGGTGCGTCGAAATATCCCAAATGTAGACGCAGTCAGATAGCTCATCGAAGAGTGGTATGGACTGCCGAGACGAAAGTAGCAAGTTTGAAAATAGCCCCAAGAGCATGGACCTCTGACTTTTTTAAGTAACGTGTGTATTCAATGTAAATAATTTACATTTTATTTTATTTTAGCTTCAACGATGAAGGAAACATCTTGAGGAAACCTGCATACCTGAGAAGTTCTCCATAAGAATTTCAAAGGTATGTAAATCTACCAACCGTCATTAGACCAGTGAGATGAAGTTAGACCTCACCCCTCTCATTCCGTAGAGGAGGCCCGTGCCCAGCAGTGCGACATGTATAATACAGAGCTATAAAAAAAAATACTAGCCCTGTATTAAACACGTCCGACTGCTGTGTACGGGTCTCCTCTACTGAATGAGAGGGGTGAGGTCTAACTTCATCTCACTGGTCTAATGACGGTTGGTAGATTTACATACCTTTGAAATTCTTATGGAGAACTTCTCAGGTATGCAGGTTTCCTCACAATGTTTCCTTCACCTCTAACGCAAGTGATAATTAACAATTAATGCACACATAACTTAGAAAAGTCAGAGGTGTGTGCTCTGGGGCTAGTATTTAGATGCAGTATAACAAACTTACCGAACAGACCGAGGACGATATTAATGGTGCCATAAATACTGTATTCTATTTCAGAGAAGGCGAATCTGCGGATTGAGTATAAATATGAAACTTGCGAGTCACCTGAAAAAAAAACTATTGTTAATATATATAATATTTAATTTGCTCTTTACGTGCTATAAGTGATACTTATAATTTTATTACACGTCCATTAGCGGTCTACGTTTATTTTTAACCGACCTTAAAAATCAAAGAGTTTTGCAATTCGCCTTTAAATATATTTGTTTTTATGTATGTTGACGCAAAACTCCGCCAAATGTGGACTGATTTGAATGATTATTTTTGTATTCGATAGGATTTACTGCGGTGGTGGTTAATTTGAAGAAAGTGTTCCGCCGCTAAGGGGTAAAGACTAAAACTATGACATTTATAATACATTGATATTGATTATTCTTTAACAAAAATATGTAAAATAAAGACTTTAACAAAAAAAACGGGCAGAAAGCTAAAACAGGCTATAACGAATCACTTTAAGCAATAAAAAACAAAGATATTTTATACTATTTTAAGCTTTTATAGTATCTATCATTGGAATAAACTAAATCCTGTTTTTTGCTATCTATCAGATTTTTTTATTTTTTTGTTGTCGTTTGGTAAGTTTTTTTTAACAAGGTCTTTTTGTGTGCCATGTCGCCAATAATATTTTAGACTCCAAACGACTACTATTAACTTTAAACCACAGGACCGCCGACTCAAAATTATTTAGTTTTTTGAGTCGTTTTTATTTATATTTTTATTTTATGTATTGTCAAGTAAACTTTTTTGTAGCAGAGGCATAGTAGGCAAATAGGTCGCTTGACAGTAAGTGCTCTCTATCACTCTTGAAAATCCACAATACCTTAAGGATCATGGACGCGTTACCGATCTTAAAGAATAGGGACCATAAGGAATTAATTACGGAGCGGATTTTGACCTTCGAATATTCCACTCACCGATACGCAACACCAAGTAGCTACTTCACGTCGATTTTTTGTAAGATAGTGGTAACATCCCGGTCGAGCCGGTCCAGTCATTCTTTATACAAAAGTACAGTGTGGCTCTACCACGTTAGTTATAAATAAAAACCGGCTTAGTGCGTGTCGAACCACGCATATCTCACAAACCAATGACCTATAAAAAAAGGTTTAAAATATTTTATTGTAAAAATAGCGTGGAGTGCATGGTGTCAATAGTAAAAATATTATATTGACAGATATGAGTAGAAGGATTATCATTTTGATAATATCATACAAAGCACCCCGCGATTTTATTACAATAAAATATTTTAAACTATGATTTATTTTTAATTTTTTAGTTGAGTCTTCTATAGAAGCGTGTATTTTAGTTTTTATAAACTATTGTTTATGTTCAATGATTTTAAATAAATATGAAATTAATTAATTTAATTATTTGAATTGTCATCGTTCTTTGGTAAGTATGCTAAATTTCGAGTTAATTCGACGTTTTGAAAGGGGTCAAAAACATGTTCAAAGTTTCCGTTACATACATAAATATGAAGCTAATAAAAGCGTGTTAAAATACTAATCTAGCTACGGTATAATTTAGTCGGCAACGCGTCCATGATTCTTTGGGTATTGTGAATGTTCATGGTAGAGATCACTTACCATCGTGACCCACTTGCTCGTATTGCTGGCCTTCGTTATAAAAAAACAGGCGCTTAATGTATTATTTGTCTTGTCAAATTAACTTGACCCTTCATCAACATTATTAATGAACCACTTTCGGCATTTTTCGAGATTCTCACCCTAAGGAGAGAAAAAAGCAGCGATAGCTCAGCGGGGAGTGGTACCGAATGCCGAGACGAAAGTCGCAGGTTCTAAATCAGCACTAAGAGCATACACTTTTCTAAGTACGTGTGTATTTATTGTTAATTATCACTTGCTTTAACGGAGAAGGAAACATCTTGAGAAAACCTCCATATCTGAGAAGTTCTCTTTGAGAACTTTGAATGGTGAAATCTGTCAACCCGCATTAGGCTAGCGAGATCGACTAAGGCCTAACCCCTCATTTATAGAAGAACTCCGTTCCCAGCAGTGGGGCACTATAATACAGGATTGATAACAAGGAGAAATAGAAGTTAATAATAAAACTATAAAATAATAAAGTGTATTATCCGTGTAGCCGAAGTACCATATGTATGGTACATACAACTTCACGCCTATAATCCTAAAGGGGTAGGCAAAGTGAAACCAGTACAGTTACATTTCGCCAAGTTTATTTAATTCCCATGATGCGACAGTAGGCGAGCCTATCGCCATAACCGGCACAGTTCCAAATTCGGGGTTTATAAGCATAAACTAAGCATTTCATGATAGAAAATCCCAATATCTTTACCCGACTCGGGGATCGAACCCAATACATAGGTACAGCAGTCGTACCGCGTACGCATTATAAATGCGCCACCGAGGCTGTAATCACAAAACCAATTTCTGTGACTTGTGTTACGTATGAGGTCACTTACTTTTGTGTCAATGGCGAGACGTGATCTCCTTCGGTCATGGGCACAATGTAAACTAAATACGTGAAGAAATTTTAAATAATGGACGTATGAAGTAATGGACAAATGTAGGCTACCAATCTTAACTATTGAATAATTTCACTATCAATTTCGCACTCGCCAATTAGGTATCAAACGATGATTTAAGGCTGCAACTAAGATCTAAATCGTAAGAATGGCGTTGGGTTATAAAACAATTCTAAAGGTCCCTGCAATGAATGCAACAGCAAGCTGCTACATAACATCGGTTTTCTGTGAGACAGTTGTAACAACCCGGTTGAGCTGGCCCATTCATGCTGTAGACAAAACTGTCTACAGCGTGGCTCTACTACCACTTGATATAAAATTTCTAGCCAATCGAAATATCTATTCAACTGAAATCCTAAACATAATAATTCTTGTGATCGAATAAATAAAACGCAACATAATACATTTACAAAATTCTAAACAAAAAGTTGACACTTAATTAAAATCAATAAACGCTGCCGCCACTGTATCTCGATCGCACCAAAACTTTATTCCACTATTTTTTTGTACAACGCATCGTCAAGGTCATTGACGGGGGCACAGTCTTAATGTAGTCTCTCGATAATTCTTTGCATATGCCTACGTAGCTTTATCAGAAAATAATGTACTAGTTTTTTTATGGCCGAGGTCAGCATACGAACAAGTGGGTCACCTGATTATAAATGACCTCCACCACCCATGAAAGCCCAGCCCACTCAAGAATCATGGGCGAATTGCTAACTTTTAAGAAAAGTGATTTTAAGGGATGGGAAGGGGACGGGGAATTGGGCTTCCGTATATCTCACTCACCGTATGAAACGCAATAGCAAGCTGTATGCATTTTCGCCGGTTAAGGGTACTCGTGACGACATCGACATACCTTCTCCTCGGGCGCCCTCTACTGACCCTCAAATTCACATTCGCACGATAAAGACCTTTCGTAAGTCGTCTTTTATCTATCCTCTCCATATGTCCAAACCATTTCAGCATACCCTTTTCTATCTTAGTCACCACATCATACTTCAAATTTAATGTGAGTGAATGAGGCCAAGGAGGTATGCAAGGATCGTAGCAAGTGGAAATCCGTTGTCTCTGCCTTCCCCTATGGGAAACAGGCGTGAGTCTATGTATGTATGTATCATACTTCAAATGACAGCGATCCCTTGTCACACTATTCCTCATCTGGTCAGCAAGAGTGACGCCACACATACTTCGTAGGAAGCATTTCAACCCCTTTCACTCTACTTTCATGCTTCTTCTTCCAAACCAACTACTAACTTACTAACTACAGTCCGACCAATTTATTTCTAGCATCTTTCTTTCTGTCTGGCGTTATCCCGGCTTAATGTCAGGATCCGCCTTCTCGTACCATAAATTTGACGGTATTTGGCAAAGACATTAATGTATACTACTAGACAAGCTGCACGGTACACAGAAATTGTACCAACAAGTTGTGGTCAATTGACCGTAACTCAATATTACCATTTCGCTTACTCAACTAGAACCCCTATCGCGCTCCTTGTTTGTGGGCTGTCAAACGACACGTTATGTGACGCAATTTTACTTCTAAACAGCCCGTCTATTAGTATACATTAATTAGTATTTGGCAAAGACTTTAAATTTGGCGATCCGCCGTCTGAACCCCACATCCCGCAATGGGAACCAAGTTTCGCCATTGCCTCGTCCGTTAATCAGCAAAGTGTATCACATGCAGGTGAGGTTAGCTTTGGACCTAAGATGTTGGTGGGCCACTTACACAAGTTCCCACAAGTTATACACACAAGTAACACAAGTTACTTATTTCCCTCATATTGTATTTATTATTCTTATGACTGGCTCGGTGGTGCAGTTTTAATGTGTACGCGTTGCGACTGAGGCTGACGCTGATGTCTTGGATTCGATCCCCGGATCGGGTAAAAGTGATATTGGATTTTTCTATTACGAAATGGTCAGTATCAGCCCGGTGTCTGGAGTTGTGCTCGGTATGGCGATAGGCTCGCCCCCTATCACATCATGACACGGAGATACGCTCGGCGAAATGTGGATGTACTGGTTGCCTACCCCTTCGGGGATTACAGGCGTGAGTGCGTATGTATGTATGTATGTATGTATTCTTATGATACTGCCTTTTACATACTTCTTCGAGATAGAAATGTGAGCTGATGTATGTGTTGTATTATTTTTAACTGACTTATCTTTCATGCATAATTCATTCTTACGATACGCATATGTTTAATGACGTCTGATAACAAAATAACGCCTTCGTCTGTTAGTACTTCCTTATTTTAATGTATATTGGAACCTTCTCTCAACAAATTCTTGATTACCAACGTTCAAAGTAGGTAGTTATTTTAAAAATAAGAACGAAAACGAGCCTTGGCGCCATACGTACAGAATTTTTAAACTTGTTTACTTTCGAATACTCATTAAGATTATTGTTTTATCCATGGAACTGAGTGTGGGTTTTACATTTATACTTTAAATATAAGTGCGTGTGTGCTGGCTTATTCTTATTGCAGCAACGGAGCAACGAATCGATTTGATTTTTTCAAAGACTATAGTCTATAATGCATACTATTTCCAATTTTTATATCCATAACTTGTTGCTGCATTCGAAATATTCGATTCGAAGCAGGTATTGCAAAGCGAGCCGGTAATTACTTTTATATTAACTTGTATAAGAAATTATTTGAGTCAAGGCAGACAAGCTACTTAAGGCTTGGCTAGTTGAGTGAACTGGCTACTACCTATAAAATCTCAGGTATTAAACCTAAACTTACGGATCCATGTATAAAAAAGCCCTAACTACACGGAGAGACAGGCGAGAATATGTTTTGTGTGGACTTTGAATCAAAGCACTGCATGGCACTGGACTGCGTTCGTCACCCCGAGGCATAATTTGTTAAGTCTCATAATGCCCAGTAATTTCTGGATTCAAGTTGAACACAACAGTGCTTACACACTGCTGCTTGGCGGCAAAAATAGGAACAAGGGACATACAAGGGACCTACCACCTTGTAAAAATAACTCTGAAAACTCTTATATACTTATGAAGGCCTAGTCATACTCGTATAGTTTGAGAAAGTTTTTTTTATAGCATAGGCCGGCAATCGAGCAACTGGGGCACCTGATGGTAAGTTATCTCTACCGCACATGTACACGCACAATACCAAAAGAATTATGGGCCGCGTTGCCGACCTTAAAGGAAAGGGATAATTAAGATATTGAGGAGGGGGATTTGGGCCTCCGGATATCTTCCTCACCGTACGAAACGCCGAAGCAAGCTCCTACTTTACGCCGGTTTTTTGTGAGACAGTGGTAACCCGAACGAGCCGGCCCATTCATGCTGTAGACAAAATAGTCTACAGCGTGGCTCTACCAATCATAAAATATATTATACGATGCCGCCTCGGAAATGACGATTATCTGTTATATTATAATGTCAGTAGGTCCTGTCTATAACTTGCGAGAAACTCTCACCATGTATTTTTTTTATATCAGACATTTGTGTTTACACTGCTGAGCAAAGACCTTTCCCTCTCCTTCCGCTTATCGCGATCTTCTGCGACTTTCCACCAGTTTAGCAGATAAGAGTCTAGTTTATCCCACCATCTTCTAATAGGTTTTAATAGGCATCTACTGCGTGGTAGTTTTCCCCCCTGAGCTTATCGGGCATGCGGCGATGTGACCAGCACAGTTCCATTTGAGTTTGGCAGCTGTATGTCCCACGTCAGTATTTTTTTTTTGGGTTATAGGGTGGAGTTGCTTACTCGGTCTGTAAGTTCAACTCCAAGGATGCCGCGCTAAATTGCTTGTTGGCAAACTTCTGGGGCGATCTTTTGCATTCATGACCAAGTCTGCGCTCTGTATATGTGAGTGGGGGAGTGTCTTCCTAAGGGATAGGGTTCTGAGTTTTTCCTTATCTTGTCTTGCTAATGTAAATAGAACTTTAAAACCGAATGTCCCAAAATGGGCTCGCCCCTATCACATCATAGGATGGAGGTGGGCTCGGCGAAATGTTGGTGTTTTGGTTACACATCTGCCTACCCTTTTAGGGATTAGCGTGATATGCGTGAATGCGTGTGTATGTTCTTGTAGCTACGTGCTAGCTATCGGATCAGGAAAATACGTACCTAATGAATCATGCTTGAAGGTCATCCAGAAATAGTTTGAATTCAATTATTATGCATGTAGGTTGTAGGCTGTTGTAGGTATTATATAAAAATGAAAGTACCTATAATTTCTCTTTTTTCTTTTTTATTGCTCAGATAGACAGAGGAGCAAGCGGCCCACCTGATGGTAAGTGGTTACCGTCGCCCATGGACCTATGTCATGACATGACGTTGCAATGTCAGAGCACAGCCAAGCCGCTGCCCACCGTTATATAGCTTCTTTCTTCTATGGCTATGTCAAAAAGCTTACTTTCTTTTAAAGAAATTAATAAGTGAGAGACTTGTAGACGGCCTCTGTGGCGCATTGGGCGAGTAGCCGACTGTGAGGCGAAAGGCCGCGTGATCGATCCCCGCACCGGGGCAAAATGTCTGATCCACAAATATTTGTTACGGGTCTAGGTGTTTTCTCCCCAGGGGTTGACGTCAGATACGTGGCCGGTCGAAAAACTACAAACCAAATTTTTCTGTAACATGTGTTAAAATGGATGTGGCGCCGAGCCCACTATGAGTGGGATAAGGTCAGGTGAAAGAGAAAAAAAGAGACTTGCAGACACTTGTCTACAGTATAAATGGACCGACTCCACAGGATAATCTCACAAGACTGATGTACCGTCCTCGCCGTCGAGGACCTCGCCGCGCTCCCCGTAGCACCCCCGACCCTAGTACCGGCCCGGGAGCCGATGAGGAATAATAAATTAGATTATAAGTAGTTTATAAATCCCCCTAAACCCCTATCGCAAATGTCTTTGCCCTCTCCAGTGGCCGTCCTGAGCCGAGGTCCGTACCCCCCATTAGGAGGGGTGCCCTCAGCGAGATCACTTAAATTTTAAGGGTTGGAGTGCCGAGTGTGAGGAGTACCATTCACCCGAAAGCCCGGTGACGCTGACTAAAGCCGACTACCGTCAGGCTATCAGCATGCGACCAAATAAAATAAAAAAGAGGTAATCTCTCATACTCTTACGAATACAGTGTCTACTACTGATGTGAAGTGACAGCTTACCGTTACGTTTCGTATGGTCACTAAGTATTTCGGACGCCCAATCTCTTCTGCACCTTCCTAATTCTTCTCCATTAAGGTCAGCAACGCAACGTGATTCTTCGAGTATTGTAAGTGTTGATCGGTGGTTCGTTTACCAGCCTTTCTTTTTTCTGCCTGACGTTATCCCGGCTTAATGCTGGTGTTCCGCCATCATGATTTGGTGGTGGATTTAATAATAAGCCGTCTGAAAGTTTTGCCATTGCCTCATCCGGTAATCAGCAGTGTGTACCACGTGCAGATGAGCTGGGCTTTGAGCCTCAGATGTTGGTGGCCCACTTACACTCCGTTCGTTTACCGGTCTATGCTATAATAATTTAGGCTTGATTATTTTCTACTTATGCTTCTCTTCATGAAGATAATCGGATCTTGGAATAAAGTTATTTTATGAACGCAGTATTCTACGCAGATATTAGAAAGTAGGAGATAGGTTACTCGCATGCGATAGGCCGACTGGGTTGGCACCACCGCTTTGTCTGTTTCTGCTACCAGGCAGCAATGTGTAAGTATTGATGTTTCGAGGTGACGAGCGCAGTACAGTGGCATGTAGAACTTTCAAAGTTATGTGTGGTGTATTTCTTACCATCAGGCGAGCGAAATACTCGTCTCACCATTAAACCAAATAAAAAAGATCTACTTGTCCACTAACTTATTTATTTGTTGATTGTAAAATTACTTTCTCATTTATAGTAATGAAAGAATAAATTTATTGAGAGCCCTCCTTAATGCTCAACTGTGCAATTTACTTAGCACCTATTTACCATTAGCTATCTCACAGTTAATGTTCTTTGATAAGTAAGACTATTTTAACCAGAAACTCAGGAAACTGGTTGTTGCGGAATTAACTTTGTGTGTAACATTTAAAATTTACTGTACCTACACAGTTTTAATACAAATCCGGTTCGTTATAAAATCACCATTCTGATTTCAATCTGCACTTTTTTTATAGTATTTTATTTTGTATAGTTAAATATTTGCGAAGGCAACTAAATTGTTTTTTTTTATTAATTAGAAGCGTATGGAAAATAATGTACCCCTAAATGTTTTCTAGATACCTGAGTCAACGTATCACGTTAACATTTTAACATTCTATGATTATACCATTCACGATCCTGTTTCAATTAGTTACGTAGACGATGTTAAAGAACTTATCCGACGCGACGCGCGCCGATGTAATATATTTTAATAACTATTCAAGGACAGATTTGAAATAAACTAAAAACAAACAAAACAAAATCTTGTAACTTTTTACGTTTACACTATTTGGATACCCCTGTAAACAATAATCTTTATTCTGCTGTAATAGGTGGGAGGTTATCTGATAGTGGCCACCTTATACATGGTGAAATAGCCGCCATAATGGCTCGCGTTATGATGAGTCGTGTTCCGGAGTCAGTCAGTGTATATCCAGTAACTTCAGGCTGGCATAAATCTGGCGACTGTTGAGGGAAGTAATGTCTCTTGACGATCGACATTATATTTGCATTGCACTATACTTAACATCAGGTCCAGAGTAGTCACTTTGCCGTCGCAGGATAAAAAAACATTTACACTTACCATACAAAGGGCCAACCATCAAAAGGTAAACGATAAGTATAGCAAATATTTGCACTCTCCCATTGAACGCTCGAGGTTGAATAGCCACCATCACAGTCTTTCCGACAAGTTGAAGAACTTCACTGAATATCCTCATACACTTATTTTGAGCGGGGTCATTACTTGCACCTTCGCTAGGCATAACGTCTTCAAGCCTTAACATTCCATATATAAACGAAAATGTGTATAAAAGGAGTAATAATGAGAAAACCCCGTAGTAGCCAATGGCACGTAACAAGATACCGCTGAGAACAGTGCCAGTGGGAGTGCCTAAAGTAACACATATAGAGACGATCCCCAGACGAAACGTTCTGTTTTCGATCGTGGTCCTGTCAGCCATGAAACTGTACATTCCAACAAATATAACAATGTAACTACCGGTGAATGCGGCCGGCAGCGCTTCGATTAACGCAGTCGACGTTAAAGACAATTCCTTGAAATAATACGTCGCCAGCAGCAGACCAATATTCGAAATTATTTCTCCAGTAAACGGGAATAGTATGCAAATTTTTCGCTTTTTGTACTTATCGCTCCAAGCTCCGATAAATATCACCATAGCAGCTGGTATACCAGTTTGTAGAGGAAACTTCCAAGCGACTACCGTTGCGACTAACGATTGGATTTCATTCAACTCTTTCCCGAGTCCCGTCGTGTTGCGATTTTGTAACCGATCGCAAACTTCGTCTCCGTACTCGAAATTGACTCTACACGCCTTCTCCAGGTGCATACTCTGAACAGCGAGTGATGATATTGCCGTGCACATCATATACAAGAAAAGGCATGGCTCGACTGTAGTTTCGTGTAATAAATTTTTTAACTTCTTGAGCGCGCTCTTCGATTTTTCTCTCCATGTTTCAGGTGATTTGCCGGTGAGATGCATATCTGAATTGGTGAGGTCGTTGACACTGCAAGTATTTTCAATACTTGCGATCATGTTAAATTTAAAAGTGAGTCCGTAAAAGTTTTACTTTATTTTATAAACTTCACACATTGCACTGAACGTCGCCGGTGCCCGATACAGACTATGTGTTTAATGCATGGCTTTTCGAGTGTCGTTTCCCAAAACCTGAGCAGTAAATGTCAGGTTGTAAAATGAAGCACGATATGAGAGAGCGTCGCGTCGATGCATACGAGCCGGTCGCATCTCGGCTGTTGCGATAACACAGGTCTCACTGTCGACGACACCACGTTTAATAAATATGTAAGCTCATTTATCTTGTCCCTTGAGTTACGCATCACCCAACACTGTTCTTCAATACGTATACGTGCGTCGCGTTTTGTTGTGTGATGGGCAACAACTGTTTAAACTGTCGTCTCGCCGCGCAAAACAATATCACTTATTTACACGTTTTGTTATTCATTTACTATAGATAGTGCTTGTTATTGTTAATTAACTGCTAATGGCAATTTTTGCCTTTTTAATCGACGATAAAAAAGGTACGAGGTTTAAAATTCGACGCGTCTATTTGTTATGTTTTTGTAAAAATCCATAATTTTCACAGCGTAGTCCGATTTTGATGATACTTTCTTTATTCTAAAAGATATAGGTACCTACTTACCTCACAGTATGCCCCATTTAAATTTGTAAAAAATACCCTAATATTTATGCACGGTTATTGAAAAAAAATAACGTTATTAACAAAAATTCAAACCGACAAAAGAATTAAATATATAAAACGTTATTATGAATTACTAGGAAGTTTGTGATTTGTAAAGTTGGATATTTGTTAATCGATCTCGTAGTGGCGGCTAAATCAATTTGGATGAAATTTGATAAACGGTTAGACAATTGCCTAGAATATGACATAAGGTACTTTTTATCCCGGCAGAATATTTACGTTACCGTTGCCACGAGCAAAAAATTTACGATTGATAAACCACATTTTACACCGTGAGTCCGGACTAGGACGTAAATTAAGTTTGTTGATTATTTTAAACATTTAATATCCATCTGGTTGTTACAGTCTGCGATTTACTTTCTACTTATATTATCGGCTGCTTACACATAAAATCCTGCAGTTGAGGTCGTTGAGGGCCACGTTGTTAAATATATCTCCACATTACATGCAATTACGTAATATACTTTCTATTTTCCATATTTTTGTGTTATTTAACCGGGTGTTAATTTTAATCACAATAACACGGCGCTCGGAGTAACTGTTAACTGCGGTTGCAAATTACATCACATTATGTCGATCCTGCGACTTCCGCGTGTTGTTTTTGCTTCATTCTCTTACGCAGTGTACTGTGTATTAGGTACAATCCCGTAATAAGTACATGAACACCATTATATGAGGTAACAATAAAAAAAAGATACCGTGTAATTATCTTATATCTAGGTTGACTATAACTTTTCTTTGCGAGAATATTGGTAGCATCTTGGCATAATTTTTTTGTAGGAGTGTAAGTGATATGTACTTATTGTAATAATTAATTAGTGACGTAGATTAATTACGTCATCAGGCTCATACTACAATATGTTTTCGGGTATAAATAAATGATTGTTTCATCATATCACTGGCGAGGATTGAAAAGGCAAGCGGACGGTTACAGAAAACCAACGTAAAGTAACGGCTTGCTGCTTGCTTTTTGGGGTAATGTGAGCGGTCATAGGCAGTAGAGATCACTAACCACCTGGTGATCCACTTACTCGTTTACCGGCCTATGATATAACAGAAAAAAACTGTGTCAGAAGGCTGGTGAGTCCGGCATAATCATTCCTTCTCTTCCAGGGCTCTTTGAATTACAAAGCACTGTATGGCATTGGACTGCGCTCGTCACCCCGAGACATAAGATTTTAAGTCTCATAATGCCCAGTAATTTTACTGGCTTCAATGTTATGTGAGAAGTGCCGCTTCAAACAGAAGGCCAATTCTCGTAATTTTAAATGTTCAAAATATCATTCCGATCTAGTCTCAGTGTCAAGAAAGTTGCAAATGGCATTCTCACCAATAATCAACGTCAAATGCACCTAGCATTAGCAGTAGCATTATACCGTTTTGGCTTTCAGTCAACTTTTATTCTACATTAAATTTAATTACGAGCTAGTTCACATTTGACGTTGATTATTGGTGAGTATGCCATTAGCAACTTTCTTGACGCTGAGACTAGAACGGAATGATATTTTGAACAATTAAAATTACGAGAATTGGTCTGCAGATAATACACTTCACAATAAACTAGATATCATATACGTAAATAAACTACATAACCTAACCTAAGTAGTCACCGTAAGCGTCTGACTACGACTACGACTACTAAGTAGTCTGACTACAAGCTAAAGAAGTTAAAAAACTCAATAACGTAAATTTATCTATCCAATCTAATCTCAATGACGTAAATGTCACACACTCAATACTGACATCGTCCATTTGAAAAACACATACTGAAGTCATATCTATTGTAGTCGGCGCGGCGCCACCGTTCTCATAGATAAAGTCTGCACAAATACACAAACATTTTACATTCACACATAAACAAAAACATATACATCGCCACAATACACACAAAACACTATTATTATCAAAGTACTAGGGAATACCTACATTTTTAGCTAATAGGGGGGAGGGGTACAGGAGTGAGTTATGACGAGGAGACTGAGTGACCCATTCCCTGAGAGTGTTGTAGCGCGTGCTTGGAAGTACTGAGCTCGACTCGAGTAGGAATGATTTTCATACGCACTCATGCCTGTTATCCCCGAAGGGGTAGGCAGAGGTGATACCAGTACACCCACATTTCGCCGAGCTTATTTCCGTCCCTTATGTGATAGGGGGCGAGCCTATCGCCATATACCGGACACAATTCTAGGCTGCTGCTGATACTGACCATTTCGTAATAGAAATACCCAATATCACTTTTACCCATCCCGAGGATCGAAGCCTCAGCATAACTGCGCCATTGAGGCCTGTATTATATTTTCACACAATAATATCAGGCCTTTATTATAAACTATTCTTCTTATGGCCACGGGCCTCTTCACTGGCACCGATGTGGGTTGGTAGACTTAAGATACCTTCGAACATCATTCTGGAGAACTATACTCTCAGGGATGCAGGTTGACTTGCTTTTTCTCCAGTTAACGTGAGTGATACCTAATTGACAATGAATACACACATAACCTGGCAAAGTCAGAGGAGTGTGACCTACGTTCGAAAAAAACTAGAGGTTCATTTTATTGCCTAAATGACGAGACGAGATGATGACGAGATGAGGCAATGTTATGATGATGATCATAACATTGCCTGCGCACTGCTGCTTGGCGGCAGAAATAATCAAAGCGGTAGTACCAACCCAGACGGCCTCTTGCATACGACCACCTAAGGGTATTATAAGTTTTACCTCTTTGTGTATCTATAGATGTGCGTGTATTGTCCTTGGCCTCGTAGCGTCTAAACGACTGCACTGATTTGAATACGTTTTCTTTTGTTTGAAAGCTGGTTTAATCGAGATGGTTTTTGGCTATGCTAAGAGATTTTTTTTCAACTATTTAATAGTTACTGATGTCGGGGATTTTAATGGTTATATTATAATACAATTCACAACAGAGTGATAAGATTGGAACGTGGCTTCTTATGGTAAGTACCACGCTTGCCCATAAATAGCAGCAACACTATGCCAAGCTTTGAATTACAATGTAGGTACTGTATTGAATGCCATTGTGCTCATCATATCGAGATATTAAAGTTTTATTGAGTCGTTTGGTGTCTTCTCGAAAAAGCGATCGGCATGGGTAGTGTCTGAGTATAGTTATTTATTTATGTTAGGATTATCAGAAGGCACACACACACACTGCACTATTATGTACAGTACCTACTCATTATTTTAAAAAGTGTTTTTCGTTTTTAAATATTACATTTCTAAAATATAATATATTATTTAAAAATATACAAGTATTACCCTCCAATGCAGAGTATGATATTAATAATATATATTTTTTTTTATTGCATATGCAGGCAAACGAGCAAGTGGGTCACCTGATGGTAAGTGATCTCCACCGCCCATGTACGCCCACAATACCAAAAGCGTCATGGGCGCGCTGCCGACCTTAAAGGAAAGGGATAATTAAGGGATTGGGAAGGGGAGGGGGATTTGGGCCTCCGGATATCTCACTCACCGTACGAAACGCAGCAGCAAGCTGTTACTTTACGTCGGTTTTCTGTGAGACAGTGGTAACGACCCGGACGAGCCGGCCCATTAATATGCTAGACCCCCTGGAACACGTAGGCTACTATTTATCCCGGAAAAGGCATTCATGCCGGCGGCAGAGCACCGCGCAAAAGCTATACAATAGGGTAGTTTCCTATATTGAATTTTATACATTATTTCATAAGCAACAGAAAATGATACGCAAAAGAAACCCTTTTATTAAAACACAATCAAAATTTGTTCAGAAATGTGCCCGCACTTATGACTTTAAATGTTGGTATGAGGAAAAGTGGGTGCGTAGTAGGGATATCTCACTATCTCGCTTCCACGCGTGCACCATAGTGAAAATTTTACACAGTGACGTCAAAGTTTGCGTCGTCTGTCAATAGACAATTACCCCTTCTACAGGATTTGAATGGCTTCTAACTTATTTATTTTTGGTCCGATTTATAAAAAAAAATCTTCAATAGATTTTGAGTAACGTAACTTATTGATTTAAATAATTAAAATTATCTAGTCAACTACCCTATTATATAACAACGTAGGAACCACAACATCATTTCTGGAAACCGTGAAGGTCAAACTATCCGTCTATAGATTTATAGTAGGTCTTTATCTATGAAATTACCGTTCTGTAGGAAAAAATATGTATTTTGTTCCATCTTTTTTATTTCTATTATTCAAAGTAACTACCCATGCTATCCTTGCATCTTTGCCAGCGCAGTGGTAATTTATCGATGCTCTTCTTGAAGAAATCGTCTGGATGGGAGGCAATAAACTCTTCAAAGGCCTTTTGTACTGCCTCCCGAGTATAGAATCAATAAACAAAATACTGATTTTAATCCTAAAAAAATCCAAGTATTTAAAATAAAATTCATTTAACATTGCAATTCATAGCCAAACAAAAATATTTTTTATTTAAAATGGCCAGAACTGAAGAACAGCAACTTCATAGGTAAAGACCTATTATCATAAGTATTCATCTTTACGGATGTAGTTCCAAACAAGATTGTAAAATAGTCAACCAGTTTACTTACATAATATCAGAATAAATAAATAATTTCAAGAGCATGCACCTCTGAGTTTTCAAAGTTAGGTACGTGTTTATTCATTGTTAATTATCGCTTGTTTGAGGAACCTGTATGTACCTTAGAAGATGTCCATTAGAATTTCAAGTGTATATGAAGTCTGCCAACTCGCATTAGACCTGTGTGGTGGACTAGCTTTAAACCCTTCTCATGAGTAGCGGAGGCTCAAGTCAAATAGTGGGACGTATACAATACATAGGCTTGTATTATTATTACTATTATCAGCGATTAGTAACCACATTAGGAACCAACACTAGGTACTTAAATAAGGCATTCCTCTTGTCTATCTTGGTGTGGGAGTCAAGCCAAAGTGCCCATATCTTGTTTTTTTTTATGGCATAGGCCGCAAACTAGCAAGTGGGCCACCGGATGCTAAGTGATCTCCACCGCCCATGTACGCCCACAATACCAAAAGAATCATGGGTGCGTTGCCAACCTTAAAGGGATAATTAAGGGATTGGGAAGGGGAGGGCGTTTGGGCCTCCGGATATCTCACTCACCGTACATACGAAACGCACCAGCAAGCTGCTACTTTATGCCAGTTTTCTGAGAGACAGTGGTAACGACTCGGACGAGCCGGCACATTTATACAGCCATTTATATGTCTACAGCGTGGCTCTACCACTCATATTGGCTCACTTTCTTTTCTTTCTTTTTCTTTTTGCTTCCACCTGGTATGTAACAAATAATTTCCGGATAAATAAATAATATATACGTACACCCAACAGTCACACACATAGTTCTGACCCCACACTAGGTTAACCTGTATCGTGGGTATCAGGAACTACGAGGGACTTGCGGTCCCACAACACAAAGACCCGAAACAAATATTTGTGGATCACACAAACATTTGTCTCGGTGCGGGAATCGAACGCACGGCCTTTTACTTCGCAGCCTTTACTCGCTCACTGCGTCACGGAGGCTGTTATTAAATAATCACGTGAACAAAACGAAATAACTATAAACAATTTAAAATTAAAACTGAAAGAGTAATTAAAATGTTTTAGCTTAACACGCTGAATTTTAAGTTTTAACAGTATACTATATTGAAATTGTTTTTAAAGTGTAATTGCTCCGAAGAAGTTGCCAGGCGTTTAAATCGTTTTCAAACGTCGATTTTAATATAGGATTTGTAACTTTGGTGCGCGTTTGTCAAACTTCTAGAGATTTTAATACGATTTCGATTAGCGACGAAATTATACATTATAAAGATTTTCCGACTGTTTACTCTTCACTTTTCAGCAATAGGGTAGTTTCCTATAATGAATATTATACATTATTGTTATAAGCAACAAAAAATTATACGTAAAAGAAACCGTTTTGTTATAACACAATCAAAATTTGTTCAGAAATGTGCCCGCACTTATGACTTTAAATGTTGGTATGAGGAAAAGTGGGTGCGTAGTAGAGATATCTCACTATCTCGCTTCCACGCGTGCACCATAATAAACATTTTACACAGTGACGTCAAAGTTTGCGTCGTCTGTCAATAGACAATTACCCCTTCTACAGGATTTGAATGGCTTCTAACTTATTTATTATTGGTCCGATTTATAAAAAAAAAACTGCAATAGATTTTGAGTAACGTAACTTATTGATTTAAATAATTTAAAAAATCTAGTCAACTACCCTGTTCCCTTAGAACGGTGCATAAAGTGTTCGTAAGCGCCTGATAGTTTTAATTAGTATAAATAATTTGTTACCTTTGATAAATGTTGGCTATTGCCTTTTCTGTAAGGGTTCTATTATTTATTTATTGACAGTGGAGCAATAGGCGAGTAGCCGATGGTGAAATATGAGGCCGCAGGTTCAATCCCCGCACCGAGACAAATATTTGCCTAATACACAAATATTTGTTTCGGGTCTGGGTGTTGTGAGATCGAAAATCTTTCGTACTTAGTGCCCGACACCTATGACACAAGACTCGTATCTTACTGTGGAGTCGAGACTATGTGTGTGTTTTATTTATTTATTATTTCAAATAGTTGTCAACATTTTAATCTTCTTCTTCTTCCACCTACCCTTATCTCAGTCGCAGTGGGATCGGCGCATCGTGCCAAAACACATGTTACAGAACGATTTGGCATGTAGTTTTTACGACCGTCCGCCTGCCTGACGTCAACCCCTCTGGGGAGAAGTTATTAACATTAATAATAATTAACAATTTAGTAATTTGGGAAACAGGCGTGAGTCTATGTATGTATGTACTTATGTATGTAATTTAGTAGTGTCTATATAAATGCTAACTCATAAAAGTTTTTACTACCTTTCGCAGAGTTGGGCAAACGGGCAAGTGGGTCACCTCATGGTAAGTAATGTCGACCGCCTATGAACACCCACCATAACAACCGAATTATGGATGGTATTGGTGATCTTATAGAGATGGAATGGGGAATTTATTGTTTATAAACCGTACTTCGATTGATTACCTCTGCAAGAGCGATCACTTGAAGCCAAAGCAAGATAGCAAGTTACGGCGTCCACATACATCAAACGTGCTGCGCCCCCGGCTTCGTCAATACACACAGAAATTCAGATGTAAATATCATTTTTTAAATATGTACATTTTCTAAGTTACCTGTGTAAGGATAATATCTCGCTTATGTATATTTATTAAAATTAACTATTTTTGAAGCTGTCTATCTTCACGACCCGAAAAGGGCCAACAGGATTTTTGTTATACGGTATGTAATGTGGGTCTACCATCATGTAGTTGTTTAATTCAAATTATATAAAAACATGTTGAATTTCGCTACTTTATAAAAACAATTGATCGAATTTCTACCACGAGCGATACACCTATTACTGCGGAATGAGATCTTTTAGATGTGTGATGGGACTAGCTGGTGTAGGCACATGTTTGAAAACTAATAATAATTACTGCTGCTTGAATGACAAAGGATGTTTGATCGAAATAAATAGTAGACAATAGATGAACGTAAAAAAGGATTCACGATATAAAGCTCAAAGATAATTTTATTGAAATAACTTTTAATTTTTATATATTATAAAAATTTCAATTCACCAGTGTTATTTCTACATTAATAATCTTAGACTATATACCTATTAATAATAATAATAATATGCTAAAGTGAAATAATACGTCTGAGTCGAACAACAGGAGGCCAATTCTCGTAATTTAAAATGTTTAAAATAGAATGAGAATGCCATTTGCAACTTTCTTGACGCTGAGACTACATCGGAATGATATTTTGAACATACAAAATTACGAGAATTGGCCTACAGGACCAATTCTCGTATTTAACTGACACTGCGAATGAATTTTAACCGAACTGAGATTAGATTTTGATTTGACAAAAAAATTGTATTCTGCTCCACTTTAAGTTCAGTCCAGTGTCAATATAATCTCATCTCGATCTCATTGCAATCAATTTAATTTAGTCACAATTTTGACGTTTATATAAGTACACTAGCTGTCCCGTGCGGTTTTTCCCGCAACTATAGCAGCTCCACCTACCGCGTCCAATTGTGAATCTAAACCATCTAGGGCGCCACCCAAACGCATACCAAAAAAAACATTCAAATCGGTCCAACCGTTTAGGAGGAGTTCAGTGACATAAACACGTACAGTAGAATTATATATATATATAAAGATGTGTCATTTAAAAATGATAGCAGAAAACCGTTTTGGCAACAACTTTCCATCTCATTATGATCTATGCTCACATTTGACGTTGATTATTGGTTTAAGACTAAGAGAATACCATTTGCAAATTTCTTGACACTGGGACTAGATCAAAATGATATTTTGAACATTTTAAATTACGAGAATTTGACTCTTGTGGAGTGCGGACACGTGATAAGCAAAGACTTTAATGTATACCTACTACTAGACGGGCTGTCTAGAAGTAAAATTGCGTCAAAAAACGCGGGAGTTTGGCAGCTCACAAACAGAGAGCGCGATAGGGGTTCTAGAGGAGAGGAAGTGAGATGGGAGTATTGAGTTACGGTCAATTGACCGCAACTTGGTGGCACAATTTCTATGTACCGCACAGCTAGTCTAGTAGTATAAATTAAAGTCTTCGGTGATAAGACATTACTGGCACAGCTAACATGGCTTTGGTTGGGTAGCCAAATAATTTAACATGGAGTCTAGAGATTATCGACGGTAAATATGTGTATACGGTATATGTATATGACGGTAAATATATGGTTCGTAGACAGAATACCACAGGTAAAAAGTACTTATTATTTTCTCTACTTTTGGCGTAACGAGTCGAGTCTTCTATGTAACTATGTTAGCTTCGTTAGACATGTAGAGATAACCACATAAAACTGGTTTACCACGACATACCGAGTCAACAAAAATATCTCGTGTTGTTTAAGTTCAGCTCTCCAGATCCAAAAGAACGTCAGTTTTCTGTGAGACAGTGTACGACCCGGTCGAGCCAGCCCAATCATGCTGTAGATAAAATTGTCTACACCTAGAGTTTTACATGTCTATTTAAAGGTCCTTTGAACAACAAAACTCCTAAATTTAATGAATAAACCTTTTGTAGTTCTAGAGTTATTATGGTCTAAAAATACTATTTTTGCGCTTACTGACATACTCATCAAAAAATTCGACCATTTCTAGGTGAGTTAGAAATTCATCAAAATAGATCATTAGGTGTAGGTGTGTGTATACAAAGGGAAAAACCTGAACATAAAAAAATATCGGCACTTTATGAATATTGATAATATGTAGTTTCTAGTTGACTGCCTCGGTGGCGCAGTTATAATGCGTACGCGTTACGATTAAGGTCAACGCTGAGGTGTCGGGTTAGATCCCCGGGTCGGGTAAAGTGGTATTGGGTTTTTCTATTACGAAATGCTCAGTATCAGCCCGGAGTCTGGAATTTGTGCCCGGTATGGCGATAGGCTCGCCCTCTATCACATAAGGGACGGAAATACGCTCGGCGAAATGTGGGTGTACTGGTTTCACCTCTGCCTACCCCTTCGGTGATTACAGGCGTGAGTGCGTATGTAGTTTCTAGTGACAGTGTACTTAGGCTGAGAAACGGTCCCGTGTGCAAATCCCAAGTCGGGCAATCACAAATTCTATTTGATTTTTTGATTAGAAAAATCCCACATGAGTTGCTCGGGATAGGAATTTGTGCCTGGTGATTGTCTCGCTACCCATCATATCACGGAGTGGAAAATAGCTCGGCGAACAGTGGGTGCACTAGCTGTATCTCTGTCTACCTATACAGGCGTGAGCATAAGATATTATCTTATGTTCAGTTTTTCTCCTATGAGTACTAAGTAATTATTTTCAATGATCAATATAATACGAAAGTAAATTAATTCATACTTTATAGTAAGATTTACATAATGAAAAGTATAAATCTTTACAAATAAATATATAATATCCCACCTAAATCATAATTAAAATTAATAAAATAAAACAATGGTAACATATACTGAAGTTTGTCTGGCAGAGATCGCTATTAGCGATAAGACCGCCTATTGTAACACAATTTTTGAATTACTTTCCTTTGTAATTATCCGTGCAAATGGTGTACAATAAAGAGTGAAACAAATAAATGAATGATAATAAAATAAACTGTCTCATCCTGCTGCAATTTTTTTTATAGTAGGTATAGTCGGCAAACGAGCAAGTCGGTCACCTGATGTTAAGTGATCTTCACCGCCCATGTACGCCCACAATACTAAAATAATCATGGGCGCGTTGCCGACCTTAAAGGAAAGGGATAAGTTAGGGATTGGGAAGGGGAGGGGAATTTGGGCCTCCGGATATCTCACTCACCGTACGAAACGCAACAGCAAGCTGCTACTTTACGCCGATTTTCTGTGGACAGTGGTAACGACCCGGACGAGCCGGCCCAATTCATGCTGTAGACAGAACTGTCTACAGCGTGGCTCTACCACTCATATTAAATCTGAATTAATTCACGCCTAAAATTACCCCGTCCATATAGATCTCTCGAAAACGATCTAAAAGTAATTTGGGTTTACATGCAACATTGAAATAGATTAAAACAATATAACACTTTAGTTAAAGATAAAGAAACGTAAAGTTTACGAAGCTATGGGTTATGAAGATGTCTGTTACAACCAATGACTTTAATGTATACTACTATATGGTAATATTGAGTTACAGTCAATTGTTCGTAACTTAGTGGTGCAATATCTATGTGCCGTGCAGCTTGTCTAGTAGTATAAAGTCTTTGGTTACAACCTAACTATCGCGCTCATATCTGAATGATCATTACTTACCTACATCTTAGTTTTTTTCTCTTCTCTTGCATAAGTATTATTTTTGTCCATTTTAGCACGCCGAGGCAACTTGTAATGAAGATAACATTTAACGTAAGATTTCATACCTATGTACTAAATAGTCTTATGATTGTATATTTTGTAAGTTTCTCGAATGAAATTGAATAAATAAACATTTGTTTAAAATGTAAACATAAGTAAATAAATGTGAAAAGGGGGCCAAGTTCGGTATAAACGACGGCGTTCGGAGTTGTCTCGTCGCGTCATCGTTGGTGAAGAGTTGAAATCTAAACTGATACCAAGTTCTATAGCAGTACCATTAAATTATAACTGTAGGAATGTTCAACAATCTAGTAAAGTTTGGGGGAGCTGCCGAGAGCTTTTTCTAGAAGCTATTTACTTAAATAAAAATACGTGTTCACAGAGAGAGATGTGAAATTATTATCTTTTAATTAACAGTACTTATTTCTATTCTTATTCACTATCCTATCTACTACTTACGTAGCGTCTGAGCGATTATGCTTACAGGACGCTTTATCTCTAACGTGGGTGGCGCTAGGGTAACCATAACTATCTTCAATTGATTAAAAATAAAAAAAGAATATGTTCTTTGTTATTGAATGTATAACTTGGCAAGTTTAATATTATCCATAAATAAATTGTTTGTAGTATAAAATAGAATAATCATCGAAGTTAAAAGTTAAAGTTATACTTATATTATAGGTATTACCTCGTTCATCGTATGAAATGAGATGCTGCGGGTTTGATATCCGCATCGAGACAATTGTTTATTAATTAAAATAAGATACACTTTTGGCCTTTCACTATACACTTAAGTGTCAAGTTTGTTGTAGTCCATAAATATTTATTCATTTCGGGTCTGAGTGTTGTGGACCGCAAGTCCCTTGTAGTTCCTGTTACCCACGATACAGGTAACCTATTGTAGAGTCAAGACTTTAGGTAGGTATGTGTATATTTTTATTATAAAATAAATAAAAACAGAATAGGACATCTACAGAGACGTAACGTCATTGTCGTGCGCGTGGATATCTTTCTCAGTCGGATTTTTCACGACATCTCTCTCTTCTTTTCTGCACATGATATAAAGTGCCCTGAAATAAAGAAAATTATAATCCATTTATTATAGAAACAATAAGCTCGTCGGGCAGTGATGAACTGAAGTGAACTAAACAATTTTGAGTCGGTGGTATCAATAAATGACTATATAACTACAGTGCCACCAACTCAAAACCGATTAGTATTATTTTTAGCTTTTTAGATTTTTTTTTGTCAAGGTGGTTCACAAACTTGTTGCGTGATCTTCTATTCAAGTTTATTATAATATTCAAGTTTATTTGACATTTTCCATAATGATGAGCTGACTGCATTGGTATGCAGGAAATGAGTCTAGTAATAATTAAGAAATCCGACCAACTGCGTTGCACACGCGCACCGAGCGTCCAGTACCAATAGCAATGTCCGTCAAGATGAAGTAAGTATGCATAGGCGCTTTATCCTGTAGGGAACAGTAGGCCTAGTACAAGTTTTGATAGTTTTCCAAAACAATGACAGTATCCGTTTCCATAGATCGAGTAGCATTAGCCACTAATGGGAACTATGGTGAATCAAAATTGACAATATGATTAATTTTATATCATATTAGTCGAATACGAAATAAGTTTTCGAGGCATTCTTTCAACAATAGTAATTTTATACGAATTCGAAAACTGTGAACGTATTTGTAACTCGTACTAGACCTACAAGACATAATATGTAGTTAGTTCCACCTTGACTTTGACACGGAGTGTGTCCAAGTAACATCAATAATAATAATAATATATCCATTTGTGCATCGAATCAGATACGGCTTTAGTAAATTCCGCACGTCATGCAAGCTATAAAACTGCTTTTGTAATTTAAAAAATAATGTTCTTATTACAACATTAAAAAGCAAATATCAAAATAATAAAAGTCTAATCAATTTTAAGTCGTGCTATAGCAGTTTTATTATAAGTCAGTAAAATGAAATGAAATGAAATGAAATAGTTTTATT
This sequence comes from Mimas tiliae, assembly GCA_905332985.1. Classification (NCBI taxonomy): domain Eukaryota; kingdom Metazoa; phylum Arthropoda; class Insecta; order Lepidoptera; family Sphingidae; genus Mimas; species Mimas tiliae. The sequence goes on along the minus strand of HG995256.1, from coordinate 7,744,614 downwards.
CATCATATATAATTAAAATAGCGCTTATGACAAGTCAGTACAAAATAAAGAAACATATGTAAGTATAGAAATCATATCAACTAATGTATACATAACATACATGTAGCATCGTCAAAATATACTGGGCAACTATAAATTTTACAATATTTTTTTAATAGTCCAGAATTGTTAAATATTATTATTATTATTTTTCTCTGTTTTAAGGGTCGATATGGAGCCTAGGCATTACCGAAACGGCACGTGTTTTAAAACTACCACCGGATCCAAAACGACCCAGCCTGAGAAGACACGGCGAAACACAGTGATGGATAACACCGACTCGATATTGGTAAGACTTGTTATTTTTGCTTTTCAGTTTTTAGGGGGACCATCGAGGATGAATGAATCAAACTTCACCAGTTATGAACCGATTTTTATGAATCTTCACTAAAACTATTAACAAAAAACACTGCTAAAAAACTATCAATATAAAAATAAAACTAAACAATTTTGAATCGGTGTTATCAATTATGGACTATTAAACTACAGTCGCTACAGTACTCAATTATACTAACAATAAGGATCGCATTTCTTTTCATGTATGCATATTAATTTTAAGATTATTATTATAATTTTTTTAATTGTAATTAAGTTGCTTAATATGATATTTTATAATTCTGATGGATTTGATTTCCTCTCTTTGACCCATATAGCACCTCCTTATTTTTATTATTATTAACTTTATGATTTCAGCTACATATTGTTGACCTTATATTATTACGACCTTCAGTCTTAAATGTTGGTCACTTAAGTTATTTGAATAAGCCTTTGAAGGTGACAATCGAAAGCACTCAATACTTTAATTAAAGAGAAACATAACTATTTTTTAGTGAAATCGAAATCTAATCTCAGTTCGGTTTCAAATTATTCGCAGTGTCAGTTAAGTACGAGAATTGGCCTTTTGACTTCATACTTTCTTGCCATTTTAAATTTAAAAATCACATGACAATATTAAATTAAAATTGTCTAACAGTAAAATTGTCGGTAAAGTAAAAAAAAAATAGTTATTCACCACATCTGCTACTTACCAAGTAAAACTATAACATGTTCAAATATAAGTCATAATCTGACATAATATATATTGAAGAAAGATGTCTACTAGGTACTTTCAGAAAACTGTTTTACACGTTAATTGGTGTAAAATATCATATTTTGAAAGAAGCATTTAATAAAATACAATATGTACTTACAGAAATACAAAGAAGGTGGGTACAGTCATGACGCTTCCTAAGAAATAGACTGCACCTGGTAAACTAGACTGGGTTTTACTATATGTTTTGGAGTACAAAGGAATGTATATAATAGGCACCAATGATTCAGCTAATCCAAACAGAGAGGATATTTTACCTGAAATAAGATTATTAAAAGAAGATATTGCAAGTGCACGGTCCTTATGAATTACATTTTTGATTTGGCTTTATTTTTTACCTTCGACAAAAAAGAGGGCTGTAATTAGATTGACCCCTTTGTTATTTTAAATTATAAATACACCTAACAGTCACACACATAGTCCTGACCCCACACTAGGTTAACCTGTATCGTGGGTATCAGACACTACGAGGGACTTGGGGTCCCACGACACCCAGACCCGAAACAAATATTTATGGGGCACACAAACATGTGGCTGTGTATGTATCAGTCTGTCACATCGTAGCACCTAAACTAATGGATTGATATGAATGCGGTGTTTTACGTTTGAGAGTTCATTTAATCGAGATACATACGCACTCACGCCTGTAATCCCCGAAGGGGTAGGCAGAGGTGTAACCAGTACACCCATATTTCGCCGGGCGTATCTCCGTCCCATGATGTGATAAGGGGCGAGCCTATCGCCATAACGGGTACAATTCCAGACTCCGGGCTTATACTGATCATTTCGTAACAGAAAAAATCAATATCACTTTTACCCGACCCGGGGATCAAACCCGAGACCTCTGCGTCAGCCTCATTCGTAACGCGTACGCATTACAACTGCGGCACCGAGGCAGTGTAGATTAAAGTTATGATAATATATTTTTTTCAAATATCTAAGATTATTCTGAAGTCCTATGTTGTATTACGTACGCCGAACGGCAAGATAATAATAAATACAAAATCCGGTTGGCTATTTATGCGGTTGTTAGACATTAGATCATCTCAACCCAAAAAATCCTGCCAAGTATGAGTAAGCCTCGCGCCCTGACGGTTCCGTATCATTACTTATATTACTTATTATTCATGTTAAAAAATGTATACTTATTTCTACTTATTTGAGAGGAACAATATGTATAAACATATTAAAAATAATAATAAATACACCCAACAGTCACACACATAGTCCTGACCCCACACTAGGTAAACCTGTATCGCGGGTATCAGGAACTACGAGGGACTTGCGGTCCCACAACACCCAGACCCGAGACCAATATTTGTGGTTCACACAAACATTTGTCCCGGTGTGGGAATCGAACCCACGGCCTCTCGCTTCGCAGCCATCTACTCGCCCGCTGCGCCACGGAGCTGTCTAACATTCACAGATTGTTTTTGCTTCACTTAAGCAAAAAAAGTCCCTTTCTTTTTGCCTGATATAATCCCGGCTTAATGCCAGGGTCAACCTTCCCATCATGATTTGACGGTGGATTCGGTATTATGTGGGGCGAACTGACGTTTGACCCCCACAACCCACAATGGGAACCAAATCTCACCATTGCCTAGTCCTTTAATCAGCAGAGTACACCACGTGCAGGTGAGGCGGGGTTTGGACTTAAGATGTTAGTAGTCCAGTTGCACGTGTCAATTTTCATGATTGTAGGTCAACGGGAATTACCTTATAAGTTTTTAACCCCCGACAAATGATAGGTGTTATGATGAATGAGATTGCAAGTTTCAAAATATCCTACTCCCTATTACTATGATAAATGTGAAAGTTTGGATGTAAGTGAATTTTGATGTTTGTTATTCAATCACGCCTTAACAGCTGAACGGGTTTGGGTGAAATTTGGCACACAGGTAGGCCTTGGCGTGTATTAGGACTTCATCATCATCATCAGCCACAAGACGTCAACTGCTGAACATAGGCCTCCCCTAATGCCTTCCAGGCCGACCTGTTGGAAGCAGCCTGCATCCATCGGCTTCCTGCAACCCTTGTCAGGTCGTCGGTCCATCGTGGTATTAGGACTTAGGATACTTTTTATCCCGGAAAAAGGCCGTTCACGCGGGCGAAGCCGCGAGCAAATGTTAGTGTGATCGTTTACACTGTATCTTTTGTCTGCGTTCACTTAGATTTTTTTACCAAGAGACCATAGACCTTAAAATCTTATATTAATTTCAACTTCGTACCTCTACCTGTTTACGAGAAAAAGCGTTTTTATAGAATAACTAAAAACAAATTAATCTGATTACGGTTTTGTTATATCCTGTTCGAGGCACGGAACCCTAAAATGAGCGATCAACGTTACCTACGTTATTATTTTTAATAACAATCGTTGTGAGTATTTACTGTGGTCAAATTTCAATTATTATATACTTTTTGTTATATAACGTCAGCTGTGAGATTTGACATACAGACATTGGCAGTAGGTATAACTTATCCTCCATATAAACTTTGTCAAATCTCATACTCCTCCCTGCACAAACTTAGAATAACTACTTATAGAAACTAAGTACACGCACGAAATTTGAGCCGTTAAATTGGAGCCATATATGGCTTCAGACTATGATCGTGCTTATGCCAAGTCATAGTCTACCTGTGTGCCAAATTTCAAAGCCGTTCAGCTGTTACTGCGTAATGGACTAAAAAATATTCAAATTCACAAACTCGTAAACATCCAAACTTTCACACTTTTATTAGTACTTATTTAAATAAGATAGTATTATGATTATTATTGTAATGGCTATTCTCTATAAGTAATACCACCAAATAAATGTTGTTACTTTCTTTCTTTCTTTATACCAAAAAACTAATAACTTACCAACTTTATCAGGGTCGACAAATTTTGTGCACATCGACCGGGCCGCCATAACTCCTGAATTTCCAAAAAAATCGAACGCCGGACCAGCGTAGTACCATTGCATATTTGGGGCTACGCCATACACAATACTAGATACAGTCTTGCAGGCAGTAGCTATTATTCCTATGAAGGAATCGTGCATTTTGAGGTATTTGCTGAATAAAGTTACCGCTACAGCTGAACCTTAAAAATAATATACCGTTAAAATTATATGTTAGTCAGGGTATTACAACATATAAAAGTCGTATGATTAATTATGGGTAGTCAACCGCAAATGCTATTGCAGCGCATCTGAAATGTTTGTAAAGGCGGGTGTTGACACATTTAACGCCATACAAATAAAAAATACACAGAATACGGATCGCGTTCTTTATTTTATAGTGCCCTTTTAATGATAATATATTTTTTAAGATTAAGAATGTTACTTGTTTTTGTTTGTTTCACAGTTGTGTCAGTTGTATGTAACATAGTACCTATAATTTTATTTAATTCTTTATATGTAATTGTCTAATTGTATTCTGTTGTTACTTAGTAAGAAGGCTGTGGTCATCTATAATATTTTGTAACGACATTTAGTTAGGAATTAATATTATTATTATATACATACGCACCCATGCCAGTATAGTCCTGACCCCACACTAAGTTAACCTGTATCGTGGGTATCAGGAACTACGAGGAACTTGCGGTCCCACAACACCCAGACGCGAAAGAAATATTTGTGGATCACACAAACATTAGGTACCAATATATTGCCCGAAGCCCGCGATGTTATTCATTTTAGGCGCATCACGTAAAAACTACTACTAATTTTCGTTAAAGGTTTCAATACTATACTAAACAAAACAACAGCAAATGTACACGCATAGCTCCGCCAAATGTGGGCAAATTTGGATGATTTTTTTTGTATTCGATAAGGTTTACTGTTAAAATATTAAGAAATAATTCCACCTCTAAGCGGGTGAAATCGGGGATGAAAGACTTAAATACCTTTATGCACTGATTTTGATAATTATTTCACTAATAAATAGTAAAATAAAAACTTTTTAACAAATAATAACTGTAGTTTAATAGTAATGATTGATATCAATGACTAAATTGTTTAGTTTTATTAGCAATTTTTTGTTTTTAGTCGGTGGTTTTTTGTTAAAAGTTTTTATTTAAAACATAATATTCATAAAAAAACTGTCTTACCAGCTATTCCCATTAATGTACTATATGTAGTATAAAAACTGTATTTCACAGCATCAATAGAAAATGTGTCTGTTACGTATAAGTACGTAACTGATGATTCACCTGAAAAAATATATATACAAGGTGCTACAGAAAAATGTGGTCGGTCATATTTAAGGATCATTAGTTGTACATACACCTGGGACTGAGAGAGTGTTTATTGATCAGATCTTATCAAAATGTAGCCATCCTTAATTTCATGCTAATTTCGATAACTCATTTATTACGATCGATAAGATCGATTATATCCGTTTAAATTATGTGAAGTGCGTGAGCGAGACAAAACCTTAGGACAACATTTGGCGGGGGAAAAAATCAATACCGAGTACAGGGTACTAAAGGCATTACAAAACGCCTTTGAAAAGTTTGTTGCCTCCCTACCAGCCGATCTCTTCAATAGGAGAGCGTCGATAACTTGCCACTGTGCTGACAAATATGTATCGATAGCATGGGTGATTACTTTTATTAATAGAAATAAATAGGTACTGTAACTTTTTTGTACAGCACTGCAATTTCAAAGCTAAATATTTATTATTATAAAGCAATTGACTTTATAAATAACATATACCCATAGAATAATAAAGCTTAGAACCGCAATAGGCGCAAGCGGTGTGTCGTCGTTCCAATTAAGACATAAAAGGCTAGATACGTTGCCCGGCACGTCAGTGTCCAATGTCAAACTTCGGTACGAAGAGCTCACACAATTTTCGTAAGAAAATGACTTACTTTACTTTGAAAGGATGTCACAACGCGTCACATAATCACCAGAAATATGTAAACATTCATCAAATCAAAAAATAAAACCATAAATTTTACGTACACCATTAGGATTAAAATGTTCCTAGCTATGGGGAAATATTTTACCACTTTTTTCTTCCTTCTGTTTTATTGGAACTCATGAAACTTGGTAATTGTGTGGAGATTTAATGAAAATAGAATAATATAATACCATCGAGCTGGTCTGATGTTTTATGAACTATGCACTATTATGAGGTATGAACTAATAACTTAAATATACTAAAACTTTGCAAAGTAGGTTGGTAACGTACTCATGATTATTTTGGTGTTGTGGGCAAACATGGGCGGTGGAGGTCACATATCATCAATTCAAATTCACAAAAATTTTAAAAATTGTTTAAACGGTCTAAAAAGTGCAGTAATATTCATAGTTCTATAAACATCAAAACTAGACGTGGTAGAAACAAATTAAATCAGAAAAAGAAGGCCTTTTGTTTGTTATAAATAATATTGAGTAGTGCAATGCTTAGCAATAAGACTCTGATTAATATTATTATTGGCTGACAGCTTATAACTTGTTACATTGTTCTGAAAACAACATAAATGATAGTTCTGAGTCTGTAACAAGGCAAGTTTATCATTATTAGAACAGTTTAAACATTCCTATTTTGTTGGAAAAATGTCCTTTACTTGCAACATTATTTATGCGCTTGTGTGTGTGTGTCGGCGATAGTAATTACGCGCCGCACAAGCACACATTGAATTATTTCCTGCTTCGAAAACGTATGGGATTTTGAATAAAACTATCACTCTATGTGATATTACTCTATGCATATACCTATAATGATTTTAGAAGAATGATCTGAGAGCTTACCAATAAAAATAATCTTTAATCTTTCTACTGTATCTAAATGAAATACCATATTATAAGAAGCTACCATCATAATATTAAAGGAGTATTAAAAAAATTGAGATTGAGGTCAAAAAATAAAACACCAAGTAGGTACGTACCACTCTGAGGCCCGAATATGAGGACAAATGCACAAATAACAAGAATTATTCTGATCCTTTGTTTTCGCGGAGTCACAACTACTAAAGAAATAGTGTCCCATACATTAGAGGGGTTAAAGAAGGTTACCAACTTTGTTATAAAAGTTCCTTCTATTGCTTCGTCTTTAATATTATGAATTCTGAAATATGTTTGAATAAATGCTAAGATGTACAAAATTAACTGAACTGTGAACACTCCGTAGTAGCCGACTTCTTGTAACAAAATACCACTTAAGGATGAGCCAATTGGTAAAGCTATAGTAGCAATTACTGACACCACACCTATCCTAAATGTGCGCGATTCCACAGTAGTCACCTCAGCTATGTAACTAAACACGCCTAGTAAAGCTATTGAAGGCCCACCAAACAGTGCTGTTGGTAACGCTTCTATCAATGCGGTGGTCCATAGAGGCCATGCCAGAAAATAGTAAGTTGCTAAGAGCAAACCAGAAGTTGATACAATTTCTCCCAGAATTGGCATCAACATCAAAGCCTTTCGATTTCCAGTGCGGTCACTCCAAGCTCCGATAAATATAATTAAAATACCAGGGACGGCACTCTGCAATGGGACCTGCCATGCCACCATATCTGTCACAATATCATTAATCGCTGCCGAGACTTCCTTTGTGATATTATCATCATTAATTGCTAAAATAAGATTCTGACAAAAAGTTTCGTTGTATTTTAACTCGGTGCGACATGCCTTCTCTTTATTAAGCTGTTGTACCGCTATTTGACCCAAGGCTAATGGTATGATATAGCATACTAAAAAGGGCTCCACTGTAATGAAACTCACTATTCTTCGTATTCTTTCACGCAATGTTATTTCTTCTTTCACTTCACTTGTTCCATTTGATACACCATTATTTATTTCTATGTTTCTAAGTTCGATATCATTTTTATTTGTTTCTTTCATTTTGTTGATTATTTTCCGACAATTGATTTATAAAGTATAAGTAACGTTTCAAATGTACGTTTGTTTATAAACTCTAATCGACACTGCCACGGACGGTCAAACAAGTCGAAAAAAACTTGTTTCTCGTTTGTATATTTATATTATAACAACTTTGTATAGGTATATCACCTCATGTAAAACATGTTACACCACCATTCTAAAGGACAACCGGATTCCATGCAACGCAGATTTTAGGAAATACTAAGGTACCGGTACCTACATACTTATGTACAAGATAATTTAATGGGTGTGTAAAGATTTAATAAAACAGGCCGGCGTAATTCTGGCGCCCTACCATAAACTAGGTGGGAGGTCCCACGTATGCGAGAGGCCTTTTGGATTACTACCACCGCTTCGTCTATTTCTGCCGCCAAGGAGCAGTGTGTAAGCACGGTTGTGTTTCGGTTTGAAGGACATTGAAGCCAGTGCAATTACTGGGCATTATGAGACTTAACAGCATATTTCTCTGGGTGACGAGCACAGTCCAGTTCCATGCAGTGCTTTTCATCTCAAAGTTCTGTAAGCAGTCATTCGTGTTGCATATGCTAAGCCCGCACAACGCGTGAGGACAAGGACACACTCCCTTTATATGCAACTAGCAGTAACCCGCGGATCCGCCCGCGTAAATGTCTTTTTGTGGCATATAAGTTGCCTATGATCTAATTCATGTATGACAAATATCATGCAAATCCATTCAGCCGTTAGGTGTGATTAATGTACAAATATCTGAACTTTCACATTAATAATAGGTAGATACATAATATGAATTTGACAAAAATGAGAAACACTTGACTTATTATTTTTAATAAACAATATTTGTGCTCAATTTCACAATCATATTACGTTCCTTATAATAGTTTCATAAAAAAGTTCAACTGACCTATTTCTGTGCTACCTTCAATAAGTAAAATCTTTGAAAAACATATGCTTATCCAAATGCAAAATCACTTTTCTTTAAATAATATCTTGTATTATAAACAATTTGGTGATGTTGAGCTTGGGAGGGTTCACAAGATGCCTTGGGTGTGTTTTGTGATTTATCCAAGGCATTTTATTGTATTCACCATAGCACTCTTATCAGAAATTAGGTCACTACGGAATTAATGGAGTTAGTCTTGATTTATTTAACTCAATTGCTTAGATAGCTTAGACGTCCAGCCACGACGTCCACCAATGGATCCTTGAACGCATCCTTTGGTGGTCCCCCTCGCGTGTTCTACCCCGGCGTAGCGAACCTTTACTCTTCGGCTCTCAAAGTAGCTATTTACTATCCGTCTTAGATTTTTCGGACATCCTTCCTCAGACAGTCTAACCTTGATGGCTGGCCACCAAGCACTGTCGAAGGCTCCCTCTATATCCAGTGAGATTACGGTGATAATTTTCTTCTCACTTAATTTACTCCTGATGTGCTAGAGTAGGGTATAGAGGGAGTCTTCCGTGCTCTTTTGGGGCATAAAATCGTACTGTCGAGTACTCATCCTTGGTAGTAAATGCCACTTTACTCTTCCCACCACTATTTTCTCCAGAATTTTCCCCATCACAGGCAACAGTCCTATCGGTCTATACGACTTAACGTCTGTGTAGTCCTCCTTTCCGGGTTTCCGGAGTACTACGACCGTGGCCTCCTTCCAGATGGTCGGGAAGTGGCCTAATTCGAGGCACTTGTTAGCCAGTGACAGGTACAACTCTGGGTTTTTTCGGATTGCCTGTTTGCAGATGTCGGATGTTAGGCCATCTGCTCCCGGGGCTTTTTTGGGGTTGAAGCTGTCTGTAGCTGCAAGGATTTCATCCATTGTAAATGGCGGGTCCTGATGGCCATTATCCGTACCGTCATTTATCAGCTTCAGCCCGTATGCGCTGATGTTCTGCGTTATCGTCTTCTATTCGGTCCTCCGGATAGAAGACTTCCGCCAAAACCTTTGCCGATTCTTCAGGACTTAGGATGCACCCATCTCGTTTCAAGGGAATGTCCTCCTGCCTCTTCGTGACTTTCCCTATGACTCGATAAATGCCATCCCAGACGGTTTCCCTGCCTTGCTTTGCACAGAAGGTCTTCCAGCTGTTTATTTGGGCCTTCTTAGATTCTGTCTCATACTTTTCTTTCGCTCTCAGATACTCTTCGACGACGAACGCCCTGCGGACTGGGGCTGCGCAGCGGATCCTTCTCCTCCTGGTGACCATGGCTTTCTTCAACGCGGCGATTTCATCAGACCACCACGGTGTGGATAATTTTTTATGTGATTTTAATTTTGGGATAGAGTCGCTACATGATTCTACTATTACTCTACTATAATTTTCTACAAACCTGTCTATTTCTATTTTGTTTTCTGTGCGCTCTATCACTTCTGAAGTTACGTTGCAGGTGTTAGTTAATTGGGTAAATTTAGTGATAAATTTACCCCAATTAGCTTTTTTGGTATTGAATAGCCGAGTAGTTCTTTTAATCTCTAATTTTTCTAATTTACCGAGCCTGATATTGAATAAAATTGCGTTGTGGTCTGAGCTCACCAGGTCTTCGTTGACCTTCCACTCGTTCACCAGGCCGAAAAGGTCCTCTGAGCATAGTGTGATGTCCACATGACTTTTGTAACGTATACCACCCCTAAAGGTGTCAAAAGTTGGCGTTTCTCCGTCGTTGAGCACCTGGAGGCCCCACTCTCCTATTGCATCAACAAGGTCTTCTCCCCTCCGGTCAGTGACCTCGCTGCCCCACCACATGCTCTTAGCGTTGAAATCTCCGCCGATGAGGATGTTTGTGGGCCCTAGTTCGCACACAATTCTCCCCAGTTGCTCCAGATATGGCCCTATGGGTTTGTCTGGTTCGAAATAGAGAGAGACCACGGCGATTTCTCGGTTTCCGGCATATACTTTCACCACTGAGATGTTAGGCGTGGTGAAATTTGGACACTGTGTGACTTTGGTGTTCAAGTCAAATACTACAATTGCAGCTTTTACGGTAGTATTGTCCATGCCTGTGTGTTGGAAAATCCTCGTCCCGCCGTAGTCCCTAACCCTACCTCGAGCTCCCACATATGGCTCCTGGAGTAGAGCGAACGCCATTTTTCTGCTCACGGCCTCCAGCATCACCTCCTGAGTAGCAAGTTGCTTTCTCTGGAGGTTAGCCTGGGCCACGAGCAATGGCCGTGCTCCTTCTGGGGGATCTTGGTGTCCACTTACCCCCGAGGCCACCTTAGCAATACGCTACGGCAGACCTCGCCAGGGCATCCCACTTTCTCCTCACCGGACATTCCCCGCTAAAAGCATTATGGTCGGCTCTGTCGAGACCGGCCCTGACACAATTGCAGCACTTTGGGGGCGCTTGCGCGAGCCAGTCGGCGCAATCCTTTTTAAGGTGTGCTCCCCCGCAGTGACTGCACACTTCAGCCCGGTCCCTGCAGAACCGCCTCCCGTGGCCGTATCCGAGGCAGCCAGAGCACTGGACCAACGGAGATTGGTCCTCGACTCTAACACGCTGGACGTCTAAGCTATCTAAGCAATTGTTGTTATCTAAGCAATAGGGTTCAAAGAGTTGATGCCAATGGAAAAAGATCACCTGGGTCTGTTGTTACAATGGCAGTTTCACAGGGCTCATAGTTTGATGAGTTACGGAATTTTGCTATGGGCTGGTGGTGCTGACATCAATACAATTTTAGTTCTACAAAAGCGAGCTATAAGATCCATTTACTCGCTTTGTTCCAGATTTTCTCTGAGAGAAAAAATCAAAGAAACGGACATAATGACAGTAGCATCACAATTTATGTTCACTAATTTGATTTATGTTCATAAGAATAAAGATAAATTTCTAATTTGTGATACTCATGGCATTAATACTAGAAATAAAAATAACCTTAAAAGTAATAAAACAAGACTTAAAAAAATGGCAACTCTTTTAAAGATCCTTTATACGCTATTACAATAAAGTTCCCAATCACATTATAGAACTTAATATCATTAACTTCAAAGCTACTATTAAGCGAAAGTTATGCAATCAAACCTTTTACAACATTTCTGAATATTTAGAAGATACGAAGGCTTGGCAATAGTATTGTAATAAACATAGGTACTAAATAATGTAAAAATTAGTTTTTCTTAATTTATATTTTTGGGATCTTTATTTAAATAGAATTTAAATTTTTAACCAGAAATGGAAAAGCGTGACTTATGGCACTCAGTGAGAATTTAAGCAGTTTGGGTATGTCATGCTCGCTTAAGTGTCGGTGCTTGCAGCGGCGTCGTGTGCCGGGTCGGTCACTTCCCTGTAACATGGTTGAGAAGGCCGATGGCTAGCACATGCGTCATACTCGTGAACGGGTTAGCAGCACCCGGTACTGGTGGTCGGTACTGGTCTACTCAGACTGTTTTGCTTGTTATATGTAATCTTATTTCATAGTCATCTTCCCAATATTAGTTTATTCATCGTAAGTACTCATGAGGATCATGCACAATAATCATTATTTTTCTTTATAATGTTCCTCATTGGCATAAGTTGAGTTGCTCTAACTCTATTCAAAATTAATTCTATTATCGTAGTGAAAATAAATTTTGAAAAGAGCAACGTTAGAGTTTCTTGTTCGTTCTTCTTTAACCAAACCGTATTCCGAACTGGCGGTAGAGTTAAAAAATGACTGAATCTAAATGATGTACCTATAACATTTTTATGGATTCAATAAATATTTTCATTTCATCTGACCAAATTACAGGATCCTAACTTAAGTAGTTTTGAGATTTCGTGTTTAATCAATCAGCGAGTGATATTTCGCTTTGAATATGGATTACTGCTCCGCTTCCATGGTTCGTAGCGTGATGCTTTATAATTATTAACCATCATCCCCACAAAACAAATGTATGATGTGAATATGACCTAAATCGATCAAGTTGTTCAAATGTTAAAATAAATATAAATAGTTTCATACCAAGTTCAACCCCCCTTTCACCCTTTTACATGTGGAACTTTGCAAAAATGTTAATCTCATTCTCATTTCTTTATTCTTAATTCATCTCATGTTTCTTTATTGTATAGGAGCGACCATTTCCACACAATTTCATACAAAGCGGACGTGTTGCTATCGCCTCAAATACGTCACGTGTTACGATTTCCCTATTTCGATCGCACACCCCAAAACAGGCCTTAAGTGTAGTGCAATCCAGGAATAGTGTTGACCAACGATAAGCTGTGATTCTTTTTTAGCTTGAATGACGAGACGAGCAGGTCTCTCGCCTGATGGTAAGCGCCACGTCTGCCCATAAACAGGCACAACACCACACATAACTTTATATTAAAAAACTCTGCATGGCACTGAATCGCTTTTGTCACCCCGAGACATAAGTTATTACGTCTCTTAATGCCCAGTCAATTCACTGGCTACAATGTCCTTCAAACCAAAACACAACACTGCCTACACACTGCTGCTAGGCGGCAGAAACTGATGAAGCGGTGGCATCAATCCTCCAGACAGCCTCTCGAGTATACGAGGAGACAAACACCTTGTAAATTTTTTTATATATCACTTTTAACAATATTTGCTATTACGTCAATACTAGGAACTGACATTATTCACTTCGGTTCTCATAATCTTATATATAAAATTCTCGTGTCACAATGTTCGTTCCCATACTCCTCCGAAACGGCTGGACCGATTTGTATAAAATTTTGTGTGCATATCGGGTAGGTCTGAGAATCGGCCAACATCTATTTTTTATCCCCCTAAATGTTAAGGGTGGGTCCAAACCTAAATTTATTTTTTATTTTTTAGACAAAAATTTTTGATTTTATTTTTTTATGATACAGCATTAAAAAATACATACAACCCTAAATTTTCAACTTTCTACGATCAACCCCTATTTTTTAATAGCGACATTAGTATTTTTGTCAAGCGCGTTTCTCACCGGGACTCGCTTGATGCGCCCACTAGGCTACTTTAATCCTGGAAATAGGCATTCACGCGGGCGGGGCCGCGGGCAACAGGTAGTTACATATAATATTTTTTATACCTATAATAAAATAAATAATAATAATCTTTGTCCTGATAGTCGTTACTATTAATGGGATAAAAATAAAATGAAGTGCTTTCGTAATCATGTAGGCTATTCAAATAGCGTCTATGACAAGTCAGTACAAAATAAAAGAAACATACTCACAATTGGATGTTGGGTGTAGAGTGTGGACTCCACAGTTAGATTTAGAAAGCGGTGTTATTACAAATGGCATGCATTATGAGGAGCTCCTCACTCTGTAGTCCTAACCACCGGTGGCCTGGGTCCTAGGCCTCGCCATTGGAGCGTGATTTGTTTGGCCTGTTTTGTTTTTATAAATGTAATATTTAAAAGTGTAAGAAACATCCTAAAAATAAAGAGTACTGTACAAATAAATAGTAATATCAGCCCTTCAATAAACTGTCCCATTACTGGGCACGGGTCTCCTCTACGAATCAGAGGGGTTAGGCTCCTAATGAGGGTCGATATACTTCGCACTCCTTTAAGATTCTTGTGAAGAACTCTCAGGTAAGTATATAGGTTTCCTTACGATGTTTTCTCCGTTAAAGCAAGCGATGATTATATACTTTTATTCGTAACTTTAAAAGGGATGATAAAGTCATGTTAGAGTTGGTAGACAAAATACCACAGCGAGATTGAAAGTACTATTTTCTCTACTTTCTTTCTACTATTGACATTTAATCGAGTTGAGTATAATATAGAGAAAATAAAATTTTCAACCACTTTGCGGTATTTTGTCTACGGACCCTAACATGATGACATGATGTTATCGACGTTGACATTTTTACCCGAGATAATTGTTGCCGGTAGTTATCCCTCTCGCTCGCGAGATATGTCGTGTTGCATATCCTAGGCCCGCAGATTGTTACCTGTGTTCCACAGAAAACTGACGTGAAGTAGCAATTTATTGCTGCGCTGCGTACGGTGACTTAGATATCCGGAGGCTCCAATCCCCTTCTCCTTTCCAATCCCTTAATCTTCCTTTTCTTTTAAGGTCAGCAACGCGTCCATAATTCTTCAGGTATTGTAGATATTCAGGGACGATGGAGATCATTTACCATCAAGTGGTATGAGCGGTAGAGCAACGCTGTAGACACTTTTGTCTATAGCATAAATGGGTCGGCTCGTCCGGGTCGTTACCATAGTGTCACAGAAAACCAAAGTAAAGTAGCTTGCTGTTGCGTTTCGTACGGTGAGTGAGATATCCGGAGGCCCAAATCCCCTCCCCTTCCCAATCCCATAATTATCCTTTTCCTTTACTGTCGGCAACGCGCCAATATTTTTGTATTGTGGGCGTACATGGGCCGTGTACCCACTTGCTCGTTTGCCGGCCTACGCTATAAAAAAAAGTGACTGGCTTATCTTCTTGTCTCAGCTATAAAAAAGAATTGCTATTTGTTCTTGAATGCGGGAATTCTTTTGTAATTTTGGTTAAATAAAAAAAAGTAATATTGAGTCTGTACAATTAATGTGTTGCAATTTAATGGTGAATGATGGCAGAGAGCACCCACAAATAAAAATGCCATACTTTTTAGAATTTGAGGTGTAAAATTATGTTATACATGCAAAAATAGATATGCCCACGTTTTTTTTCGTCGGTTAAAACTAAATATATTTATATTACGCATTTTAATATAATCACCTTATTGGTCTAGTGGCAGCGTGCTAAGGTTGAAAACCGTGAGATGCTGGGTTGAATTCCCGGGTCGGACAATCACAATTTGTGTGAGTTTTTAATTCGAAAAATCACACATTAATTAAATATGAGCCCGGTATGGTGATAGGCTCGCTCCCTATCACATCATGGAACGGCAATAAGCTAGGTGAAACGTGAGTGCAGAACTAGTTGCATCTCTACCTACTCCCTCGGGGATAAAGACGTGAGTTTATCTTCTATTTTTATAGAAGATCATGGACTGATTCACGGCCCAAAAGGCGTTGACTTGACGAATTAGAAGGAGACATGAGAAGCTATGATCTCATTACGGAGGATGCTTAAGAAAGAAGAAAGCAGGTTCTGGCGTTAAGGCGGGATAACACCATGCTGAAAGAAAAGAGTCATGGGATGGTTCACTAACCACCCAGTATGATCGCACTTGGATACCGAGATACACAGACTTCTTCCATCTGCCGCTTTTTAACACATGTTACAGAAAGATTCGGCTTATAGTTTTTACGACAAGCTGTCTGCCTGACGTCAACACCTGTAGGGAAAGCAACCAGAGCCGGAACATATATTTGTGGGTCACACAAACATTTGTCTCGGTGCGAGAATCGAACCTACGACCTCTCGCTTCACAGCCCGCTACTCGCCCACTGCGCCACGGAAGCTGTCATATACAGCCACCATGATATACAGTATTAAAATTTATTGACTAGAGTCAAGTAGAGTTTTATCTCTGTGTAGTGCGATTTATATTAGGTAGGTGAGGGACCTACACGTGAGGTCTTTCGGGTTAGTACCACCGCTTTGGCTATTTCTGCCGCTAAATAACAGTGTGTAAGCACAGTTGTGTTCCGGTTTGAAGGACATTGAAGCAAGTGAAATTACTGGGCATTATGAGATTTAACATCTTATGCCTCGGGGTGACGAGCGCCAACCAATGCCTGGATGGCATTTGTTGGTGCTTTGTAGTTTAAAGTTGTGTGTGGTACCTATCGCTTCTATTAATGGCGCTTACTATCAGCCAAGCGGTCTGCTCGTCTCGTCATTCAATCATGTCCGTTGCCCACAGAACTTCTAGGCGGATGAAGTTGAGTGCAAAAACTAGTCAATGAATAATTATCAATTTCCTTGAACCATTCTCTTGATTGATTCATTGATAGAATAATAGCTCTATCAATGGCTCATTTGTATCTTACGTAATTTTCAGTGGAACTCTTGACCGACTTTTTGGTAATAATTGGACCGCAGTACTACGTGCTATCAAACAATCGTGTAGCTATGCAAGGCACATAGCCCTAACCTCTTACTAGAATTTCCTTTGCCAACAAGCTATATTTATGATTCCGGGATATTATTAATGCTAAGGGACGTTCCCTATTAATATTCTATATAAAGACTAGCTTTTGCCCGAGGTTCCGCCCGTGAGAATGCTTTTTTCCAGGATAAAAGTAGCCTATGTAGATTTTTTTTTATATGGCAACAGTGGACGACAGCGGTGGGTGCGGCGCGGCGCGGGGTGATCGCATCAAGCGAGTCCCACCTTCGGTGTGAGAAACGCGTTTGAATTTATTTTTCTTCATAAAAAAATACTAAAATCGCGATTAAAACATGGGAGGGATGGAGGTAGGAGGGTGAAAATTTAGGGTTATAGGTATTTTGAGGCCAAATAAAAAAATATAAAAATAAATCTGGATAGGCACACCCTAATCACCTAACGGTATGAAATATACTTTACAATCTATTCTCATACCTAACAAGTATACATAAAAAAAACATAAAAATCGGTTGAGCAGTTTCTGAGGAGTGCGACCACAAAAACCGTGACACGAGATTTTTATATGTATAGATAGATTTGCTTACTATCAATAGTGTTTTGACAGATCTTCCGACCAAAATGTGTCAAAATTATACTGCCAGTAAGCAAATCTGTCCATAGGTAGAATATTGGGACGGTCATTAGTCGTCGTCTGTCTGCTCTATCGTTAAACCGTCTGTATTCGAAATTAGAATATTATAAAAAATTAAATTAAAGCAAAAATTTTGGCATGGCGTAGATTATTATTAGTTGTAACCATTAAAAAAAACAAAGGTTCTTAATTTGATTGTGTACTTATTTTTATTTATTTGGGTGAATCAACTATTCTTTGTCAACAAGTGTCCCGAACAATATAAAATCGTGAAATATTACTGATTATTAAATTAAGATTTTATTTCGATGTAAATATGAAATCAGATATTCTATTGTTCTTTTGAACTAACATGTGATTTATAAATGTGTTCTTTAAACCATGAAAAATATCGTGACCCAACAGACAAAATCGTTCCCCCATACAAAGTTTTGTTGTCCCAATGGTGTATCTGTCCAGCATCAGGTATCATGTCATTACTTTTTCTTGAGACTATAATAAACTTTTACGCTGACAAGTAACTACGACACTCTTCCTTTCGTTATCTTGTATTTTTAAACCTAAAATATGTTTTTCAGTACAAATATCAAAATTACAATTTAATTCCCCACTGTAGCTACAAACTATGCGTCTCCTAGGTCACACGCATGTAGCGGTGCTAATTGCGAGGGAGTTAGCATGTGAAGAGCCTAACTAATAGGAAATGACTCTGCGAATCGTATGGTCAGGTAATCTGTTAATAAAACATTAATTATACTTGGCCATTTCGTCCGTGACTCTAAGACAGGCAACGTGTATTAATTGTGCTTCTTCTGGATAACGCAAAAATATCGTGTAGGTAATATTATTTGTCCGTAAATTTTATAGTATCTGTTTTTATTTCAATTCTGAAATAACCCCTAAAGAAATTACAATCTACTTTACTACTTACTCGTATTTTTTTTAAGAAAATGTTAAAATAGCTAAAATGTCTCTTGGGTTACAGTTCCACCGAGTCACAAAAATCGTGACCCAAGAGACATTTTCCGTTATCTAAGAGACATTTCAAGTTTTTGGTTACGTTTGTAACAACAATAAAGTTAGTATAACAATATTCACGATTTGGTTCAACTAGATATACCCAAGCTGTTCTCTCCGAGAATAAATAAAATAACTATCGGTGAATTTGTCTAAATAAATTAAATAAGTAAGTTTGTTTGTTGTCAAAGACCTAACACCAAAAGAGAAGCATAAGAAGAAAATTAAATCGTCTTCTTCTCATAATACCTCCTAGTTTCCCCTCTACATTGATGTCTGAAACAGAAGCAGCACAGGATACATTTAAAAATTTGGTATCGGATTATCGATACCCTGCTGATATTAAACAGAGTAGAGGAAGATGTAATATTCAGAGAGATATAAAAGATAGAACAAGACCAAGCTAATACGGTTGAAACCTTGCTAGAAAAATTTAATGAAGAACTGAAAGATTTAAAAAAGCATGTGTATAATATGAAGGTTCAATTTATTGATTTTAAACCGGTCATTGGTAATTTACAACAGACAGAAGCGGTCATAGTAGCTAGTTTTAAAGAGAATTAGTGACGGAGGGTAAACTAATGAGGGTAAAATCCATAACTGTTTGCAATATTTTATTACTCTTTTTAATTATGCATACCTACTTAAGATTTTTTTTATTGCTAATGTAGACAAACGAGCGGACGGTCCGCCTGATGGTAAGCGGAACCGCTGCCCACGGCAGAGCGAAGCCGCTACCTGCCTTGGAGGAAAACTCTTTTTAAGCCTCGCTTAAAGGACAGTTCATAGCGCTCGGGAAACACCGAGGCAGGGGAGTTCATCCCAGAACTTACACGTGCGTGGTAGAAATTAACGCTTGAAACGAACCGTACTAGATGGGATAGTTTCCAGGTGGTATGGATGAATTCCATCCGCGGTGTCGGATAGTGCGATAGTAAAATGAATGAATGAATATTGTATTACTTATTATGTAAGTTATTAAAGTTTTATATACCAAACATAAATTAATAAAAATCGACAAACACTCAAAAAACCTACAGCTGAATTTCTTGGTGCTTCTTCTCAGACCAGTGGGCATTTATGAAGCACCGGTAGATTCTAAACTTGATGTGTAAAAGTGCCCTTGGCGGCCTTATTACTGAATAAAGGATTTGATCTGAAATGGCGGTGATCATAGGTACCAACTTAAATAGTTCCTCGGGGCACTCTCCGTGGAACATACGGTAGAACACACAGAGAGACCTAAAGTCTCTCCGCAGTTCTAAAGGTTCCAAGTAAAGATTCCGTTCCGCTCTAAAGGTTCCGTGAGATTGAGATCATCTTCGATTCGAGCAGCCCTTGTAAGGAGCCCTTGTAAACCCGCCTTTGTAAGGAGTCAAGTGGAGTCAGCAAGTATTTTGGGACTCCTGCCCAGAGGTGAGACCAGTACTCCACGTGGGGCCGTATTTGTGCTTTATATAGCGTTAATCTATGACCTGGCGTGAAATACCGCTTCGCTCTGTTCAGGATGCCTAGATTTCTGCCAGCCACTTTGGCTTTATTTTTCGGACGATTCCCATACTCTGGAGAGTAACATCTTCGTGGGCTTGAATTAAACTGTTAATTTCCCCCCATTCGAAGGCCCACCCCAGCGAGCTCTCGACTTCAGATACAAGTTGAAACCGGCTTTCCTTCACAGTACTCTGAGAAACATTCTGGTGGCCGATGTATCGCACATCACTCGTGCTGTCATCTGCATACCAATGCATGCCATCAATAGAAAGCATGTCATTACTGTGCAAGATGAAGATAAATGGCGATAACAGCGAGCCTTGTAGAATGCCAGCATTGACGGATAGAATCTCGGAGCAACAGCTGTCTACAAAGACTTTAATGCTCTGACCATCCAGAAAGCTAGGGATTAACTTGCAGAATCCCTCGGGGATTCCGTGGAATGGTAACTTCGATAGAAGGGATCTATGCCATAGTGGATAGAACGCCTTAATGTTGAATAAATGAATGCTCAAGAATTATTAACATAATTCTTCTCTGGAGTCACTGAGTTTATCTACTGCGTCACAATATTGGCCCCCTATATAATAACGAATTTCTTGCTACTGGAAAAAGACTACTTCTCAAGACCCCTTTAATTTTATGATTATTTCTTGATAAATGAAAGACGGACTGTCTTGTGATATTTTTTTGTTCATATTTTACCTTAAACAAATATTAGAACAAAAATAGTTTCTGCTTTATGACACGAGTCACCCCAGAGACATAATAGGCGCTAATATTTTAAGAATATGACTGATCTCGTTAACTTTTATATTGCTTTAATAGACCGCGTCAACTCAAATAAACATTACAATAAACTGATTTGCTTGTCTGTTTTAATTCTTTCACGGAATATCGTAATACGTAATAGTTACTCAAGAGACATTTTATGTAGTCAGCTCGCACATTTTTACTTGAAATCGTAATAAAACATGAAAGAACTGCGATGCTGAACATGATATCACAAAATTAAATAGTTAATGTAAATAAATTTAAAGTAAAATTAACAAAAAGACCATGTTTATTTTTTTAACAAAATAGTTGATTTGGTACAGAAAATAGTTGATTCACCCATTTACGCATACTCAGCCAAATGTGGACCGATTTAATAACTATTTTTGTATTCAATAGGAGCTACTGCGGTTATGATCCATTTAAATTTGAAGAAATAATTCCACTCCTAAGGAGTTGAAACACACATTTATGCACAGATTTTGATTATTCTTTCACATAACTTGTTCACTCCGACCCAAAAATCTAATAAGTTGAAAATAAAATCTAATAATTTTGTGTCGGTGGTATCAATAATTAACTACTAAACTACGGACAGTACTGCCGACTCAAAATTGTTTAGTTTTATTCCCACTTGGAGTGGAATTAAATTTTTGTTAAAAAGTTTTTAATAAGTACTAATACAAAACAATCAATAAATTATGTTCGGAAAGCTGAAGAACGACATGAAATTTATTTTAATAATACTGGTTGCTAATAATTACACAATTAATTTATGTCAAATTAACTGGAGGTAGGTAAACGCATGAAACTCGGATGGAAGCAAATAAACCTCCGGATATCTCCCTCACGGTACGAAACGCAGCAGCAAACTGCTACTTTACGCCGGTTTACGTGAGACAGTAGTAACGAGCCAGCCCATTCATGCTGTAGACAAAACTGTCTACAGCGTGGCTCTACCACTCATACTCATTCAAGCAAGTAAAAATATATACATAATCATTATTTAATTTACAAACGGTGAAACAGCACAATCGTCCAGTCCGTCACAAACCATCTGCGGGACTTAATTAAAGTTTACAAACACGCGAGTGAGTGCCCACAGTGGCCACGTGATAGCACGATAAAGTACAAATTAAATAGTTCCAGCGGCCAGCTGATAGGCAGTAATAGTGGCGGAGTTGCGCGCTACAGCCGATGCCGAACGCAATCCGCCGCCGCGCGCGCACTCGATCACTCGCCACAAAGACTTAAGTGTTAATTAAAACAAACAAATATTCGTACACACACCTATTTATTATGTTAAAAATAAAATAAATGAACCATTTAGTGGCAATAAATCAATATGACGTTACGGGTCGAAGTGCCCGGCGAAAAGGTGGTTACTGTGGAACCATGCAAGTGCAGTAAGCAATACGGTGCTGAAACAAAAACTGAAACTAGAATAAGCAAAAGTTTAAAACAATACATTAAAAAGTTATGGGCGTTCAGGTCAAAGATCACAGTGGAACCGTTTGTTATTTGTTATGTGTTGCCTAGTGTTCTCGCAGGGTTGGCCGTCCAGAATCTGTGCTTCGAGAAAGCATGTCTCGTCAATCTACAGTACGATAACCAAACCTGTCGGCACATCATACAGGGCCGCACGCACAATTATACCGAAGAAGAGAAAAGTATTCAACGAATGGTCACTAAAATGACCAGTTGGAGTTTCCCACTCCAGACTGCATTGCCTGGGATACTAGCACTCTTTATAGGCGCTTGGAGTGATAGAACTGGCAGTCGAAAAACATTCATGGTTGCTCCAATACTAGGGAAATTGATTTCGGCAATCGGAATTGTTTTGAGTACAGTATTCTTCTTCAAAGTGGGAATGAATGAAACAGCTGTTTTGGAAGGTTTGCCACCGGCATTGGCTGGTGGACGAGTTGCTATGACCATGGCCGTGTACAGCTACATCACCGATATCACAAGTGAATCTGAGAGGACTTTTCGAATAGGCATCATTACGGCTATACTGACTCTAAGTAGGCCTGTGGGTCTTGCTCTTAGTGGAATAATGACCAGCCAAATCGGTTACTACGGCGTGTTTATGGTTGCGTGTTTGTTCTATTTGTTCGGTTTTGTTTACATACTGTTGCGCTTGAAGGAGAAGAAGAAGAAAGGATTGGACAAAAAACAGCAGAGTATACTGTCAGTATTCTCAATGCAAGACTTGTTAGCGACATTGGCGGTGGCGTTCAGGACAAGAAGTGGATCGCGAAGACTTCAGATTATGCTGATCATGTTTGCTCATATGCTCATCGTTGGACCGGTCTTAGGTAATTATTTTTACATTAATTGACCTCCTGGAACTTCAGTAGTTATGTATATACTGTCTCATGCAGTGTTTCGATTTTCATAAGTGCATCAAGACAAATTTAAAAAAATATTTTCAAAATAATTAAATGGAAATATTCAAACAGAAAAAACAAAATCAGTTTTGTTTATCTTATTTCTTTATTTAGTGGGCGCAAGTCGAATAATGTGTATTATTGAAATACACACAAATTATATGTGAATCGTTAGATTTTATAGTAATTTTACTGCCGCCTGTAAAATTTTCTTTCGATATACATACATACATACGCACTCACGCCTGTAATCCCCGAAGGGGTAGGCAGAGGTGTAACCAGTACACCCACATTTCACCGAGCGTATCTCCGTCCCACAATGTGATAAGGGGCGAGCCTATCGCCATACCGGGCAGAAATTCCAAACTCTGGGCTGATACTGAGTATTTCGTAATAGAAAAACCCAATACCACTTTACCCGACCCGGGGATCGAACCCGAGACCTTAGCGTTGGCCTCAATCGTAACGCGTACCCATTACAACTGCGCCACCGAGGCAGTTTTTTCGTTATTGAGTAAAATTATCATTATACCAACCTTATACACAGTTCTACAATAGAACATATGGTTTACATAATGTAATTGCTTTTGGGATTTTAGTGAATTGACAGCTGAATAAATATAGTTCATGTAAAAAAACTTGTTAGTATAAAATTCTAAGATTTTTAAATTCGACCTATTGTCATTTCAGTTTCATTTTATTCTATTTGGCTATAAAGATTTGATCCTGCATAAACTTATTTTCAAAATATTGTTTAATATATAACTACTTGTAACCGACTGCCCCGGTGGCGCAGTTGTAATGCATACGCGGTACGACTGCTATGCTGTGGTCTCCGGTTCGATCCTCGGGTCGGGTAAAAGTGATATTGGGTTTTTCTATTACGAAATTGCAGTATCAACATAGTCTGGAATTATGCCCGGTATGGCGATATTTTTACCCCTTCGCATCATGGGACGGACATATGCTCGGCGAAATGTACGTGTACTGGTTACGTCCTTTGGGGGTAACAGGCATGAGTGCGTATGTATGTATGTTGTTTAATATATGCAAAATCCATATTCAATATTATCCTCATCATTTGGATGCTTTGTTTCGTTTGGTAACTATGAAAATATATTGTAATTATTTCAACCACTATTTGTTATTAACGTACTACATATGTATACTAATAAGTATAAGTTAAATGTCATGCATTTCTAATATAAACAAACAGATTTATATTCTCTCAATTAACATACTAAGTACTTACCGTATTTATTGCTAAATAACTATAGTGGCCTACCTATGTACTTTGAAGAAGACAGTTTTATTATTTGAATAATATCCACTTGAAATAAAAATAACATAAGTTCATAAGCTCACGTCTGTATCTCCGAGGGAGTTCGCAGAGATGCTACTAGGTCATTCACGGTTCGCTTACATTATTTATTTAAAGATTATTGACTAGATTCACGAATTTTATGTCCCATGATGTGATAGGTGGCGAACCTAGCGCCATATCGGGTACAAATCCGGACTCCGGGCTGGTACTGAACATTTCGTAATAGAAAACCCCAATATCAATTTTACGCGACCCAGGTGTCGAACCCGATACCTCATCGCACATCATTCGTGCCGCGTACGCATTACAACTGCACCACTGAGGCAATTCTAAGGACTAAAAGAAACTAAAAATAAACCAATTTGAGTCGATGCCTCTATAGCATTACATTGCAATAGCACCGACTCAAAATTGTTTATTTTATGCTTATAGTTTTTATTGTGTCGGTTATATATTTGTTAAAAAGTTATTATTTTATTACTTTTAGTGAAAGAATTATCACAGTCAGTGCACCCTCATGACATTCGGACTATACTCTTGCGAAAGAATAATCGAAATCGGTCTACATTTTGGCGGAGTTATGCGTGGTTATACATACAAAAAAATACTCGTCGAATTAAGAACCACCTGCGTTTTTTTTCGTTGGTTGATTAAATAAAATAAATTGATAATTAAGTCAAGCTATTGCTTTTTCCTGTTGCCTAATTAGATCTTAAACGTAATAAAATAATAAGTTTATCGAGTTTTCTGTTAACAAAACTGTTATCAATGCTAAGTTTGGAGAACCTTGAACTTTTTAGTGCATTTCTGCTAAGACATTTAGTAATCGATGTTGGCTAACACAAATATCAGCAGTATAATAATCTCTTAAAGCGTGCTTCAACTACAATTTGGAACACAATACAATAAGGTTGATAATTGTATATCATATTGGACTTAACGGCGGGAATTTATTAATTATATATACGCAATCACGTCTGTAATCCCCGAAGGGGTAGGCAGAGGTGTAACTAGTACACCCACATTTCAACGAGCGTATCTCCGTCCCATGATGTGATAGGGGGCGAGCCTATCCCAATACCGGGCACAAATTCCAGACTTCAGGCTGATAATGAGCTTTTCGTAATAGAAAAGCCCAATATAACTGTTACCCGACCCGGGGATCGAACCCGAGACCTTAGCGTCATCCTCAGTAACCTCGTAACGGCGTAAGCGGACGGCATTATAACTGCGCCACCGAGGCAGTCGCGTTTATTAGTTATAACAATAAATATATTTAGCTCCTCTTATCTGGTTGACATTTTAGCTAAAACTATATTACTATCCATGGATTTATCAAAATCTGTAGTTATTATCACTCAAAATACAGATAGTTTCAATGGAAATCCTGGGAAATTCACAGTTGTATCATGGTAGTTGTATCCCTTTTGATGATAAAAGAATTGATGTCTCCCCTATATTAAATCTATGGTATCTGCCTCTTTTACTTGGTTTAGTTAGTTTTTATAGTTCCTATTAGTTGTTCAGACATTTAACAGCTAACACCGGTCAGCCATACGTCACATTATGAACTTGTACATAGAGAGAGATTTGTCATAATAATATATTATTGTAAACAAACTAAAAAATAATAAAACCCGAAAACCATACCTATATCGATTCGTTTTTATGTGCTTTTTTATTGTTTGTTTTTCTATTTACATGAATAATTCATTTGTCGTAGGACACCGGTCAAGTACGTTATTGTGGCAGAAGAGTAGATCAATGAACTTGAATAGTATCCTAATATTGATAAATCTAAATTACAAACTTTAAGTTTGTTTCTTTTACTTTTTACCCGACGAAAATAACGGAGGAGGTTCTCAATTCGCGTAAATAACGTATTACAGAAGTGTAGGATACAAGTATTTCTGTTTTCCCCGTAGTGCCATATCCGGTTGCATTGCTAGGACAAATAAAGAATTCTCGTTTTCTTTTAATAGCGATTTGATCGATTGTATTGATCATAATAAACGAGCAATTGAAATTGGCATGAAATTTTAAGATACCTAGATTGTCATTTAAAGATTTGGTACATAAACAGTCAATGTCATGTATATATAACACCCCTAAATATAACTTTTCTGTACCACGTGGTATATTTTGTTATTGATAAATAACCGCGCATAACTTTTCACAAATATATCTTGGATGATTCTTTTATAATTCGATAGTATAATGGTCAAAGTTGACCCCATTTAAATTTTAATAAGAAGATCAATATCCTTAAAGAGGTGAAATCGGGAATGAAAACTAATTATTTGACAATTTGCACTAAAAAAAAAGATATTTATGCATCGATTTTAACAATTCATGCCCTTAAAGTAGTCTTCTCTTCCACCTATCCTTATTCCACTCGGAGTGGGGTTGGCGCAACATGTTTTTTATTTTAACACATGTTTCAGAATGGTTTAGTTGTAAAAAAATAAAATATTAAAGAATTACACAAATTTAAGTTTGTGATATTGCAGTTAAATGATTTGATACCACGAGCTCAAAATTGATTATTTTTTTTTACTTTTTATTTTATGATTATTTTTTTAAGTTAAAGAAATAAACGGAGTCTGTACATATATTTCAAAGTTATAGTCTATCATCCTAATTTCACACGCTAGGGCCGGATTTTTCCTAATATTTACTCGTAAATAATCGTCCAAATTGGTCCACATTTGGTGTAGTCTATTCTATACTCAATGGTTAATGACCAACTAGTGTCAGAGTTTTACCAATACCACTAAGCAGCAACCCATCCATATATTGACCGCGCTATGGGTGGTTTAACTCACTAATCATTAACCGATTTGTGAGTGCAACTGGCTATGAGCGCCTTAAAATGGACAGAGTTAAGGTGAACATACATATAAAAATATATAAGCAGACGAATTGGGAACCTCCTCTTTCTTTCGGCGGTTAATTATGTACAAAAAAGAAGCATTACAATGCATGTTGAGCTAAACTAGTAAATAATGTTATAATAATATTAATTTATGGACCTAGGTAAAAAGATACAGTTTTTGATAACATTGATTTAGTATTTCTGATGACTAAAAGTATTTTTATTATCATAATAACACATCCAACATGAACCAATAACTGACTCATCAATCTTCTGACGACCGTGTTTAAGAAGAGATGACAGTTGAAGAAGCGAAAGTGTGTTTGGTCTGTATACTGTTAGTAGCTTTCGGCGCTTCCTTTTCTCCATCTACACGTGTGTGACACAGATGTCTGTTTATATTTGTACGTTGTCTATTGAAACAATGAGTGGTAGAGCCACGCTGTAGACAGTTTTGTCTACAGTATGAAACGGCCGACTCGTCCACTCGACCACTGTCTTACAGTAAACCAGCGTAAAGTAGACACACTGGTAAATAGAATATATTGTATTTCCCATCTTGCTATTATGTTATTGTTTCTAAATACAATATACCTACCGTATTCCGTACCCTAGTTAACACAACACACGCACTGCGTAATTATTTTGACGTTAATTGACACGAGTGTATTCTGAAATGTTTCCTTGACTATTACATATCTGTTCATTTAATGTAACATAACTGTTAGAAACCCCTGACGTTAATCTGAAAAATATATTTAACTGAGTGGTAGGTAGTTTTTCTGAGTGATAAAGCCACGCTGTAGGCAGGCTCTGTCTGGTAGGCGAAACCTGGAATTAAGCCGGGATAAAGTCATGTAGAAAGAAAAAATTGTTAGGATTTTCGCCATTAAACATTTATTCTGTGAAATATCAGTCATCTGTCTATTCCCGACCTTACAGTTAAAACATATAGCTTTTAAAGGTAGAGCAGACAGATCGTCGGCGTAGGCTTCTAATAGAGTTCCAAAAATCTTTGGTTACGAGGCCGTAATGATTAAAGTGTAACTGTTTACAAATCTATTTAAAAACAAAGTTGAATACTTTTTTTTTTTTAATCTCGGACAAAATATATCCATTGGTGTTAGTTATTTTTAGAATATGTTAGTGTTAATAACTACTACCCTGTTTATTAAAATTACAAAACTTGCGGATCAGTAGAGATTACGATTAATTAGCATTTTGACACATTGTCGCATAACAGCCGAATCGTACCTCCCCGCTATGACACTTAGGATGGCGTTGGAGCTGGCTCGCAACATGCAAAGCATCGAGGCAGCGCGCTTCCGCATGATAGCGTGAAAATCGTCTGTTCGCGCTTCCATGATCATCCCCGACGCACTGCAGAAGCGGGACAGCCCCAAAAACACCCTAAATCCATTATTATATTGGACTCGAAGCGCGCTGACGACCCGCCGCGTATAATCGATCCACAAGCAGCACGTATAAAAAACCTGGCAGTAGGCTTTAAAAAGGGTAATTTTAACCTGCCTGCTACAACGTGCAAACCTACGCGCCAGCATATTGCAGCGTACAGCCAGCGCCCTACGTTCTTGTCTATATCGACTTGGTCTTTGAGGTCGTCGGTTACATAGCGTCCAAGGTACTTGAACTGGTACACCCGTGTAAGTTTAACGCCGTTCAGCTCGATGGTCGTTACAGTCTCAGGACTCTTGTCCCCGACGGCCCCAAACACCAAGTACTCGCTCTTTTTTACATTATAGGATAAGCCATGAAACCGTACATAATCCTCACAGATCCGAAGTAGCTCTCTTAGTGCCTTGATCGAGGGACTAAGCAACACCATATCGTCAGCATAGTTGATATTATTTCAATATATAGGAACTGGTTGAACTACCCATGAAGTAATAAAAGTAATTCACTTATAATTTAAATATCAATGAATATATTATGAATGTATTTAAAAGTTTAAATTTTTAATAAACGGGCCTATCAGTCAGCCTTTTTGAATTGTAAGCTCTACATTATTTCATTCTACAATTTATATTTACAATATTTTTATAAAAAAATTAGAGCAATAGCAAGTTTTTATGAACTGGGTGCAATTCTAATCATATACTATACGCACTCACGCCTGTATTCACCGAAGAGGTAGGCAGAGGTGTAACTAATACACCCACATTTCGCCGAGCTTATTTCCATCCCATGATGTGATAGAGGCCTATCGCCATATAGGGCACAATTCTAGACACCGGGCTTATACTAAGCATTTCATGATGGAAACATCTAATATCACTTCACCACTTGACTTTCTGTGGGACAGTGGTAACGGACATCCGGAGGAGCCGGCCCATTCATGCTGTAGACAAAAGTGTCTACAGTAAGTGGTAGAGCCACGCTACACTCAAGTCTTGTAAGTTGTAAGTACATATTGCGTAAGTACTATTGTACCTACATTTTTTTTTGCCAATCGTGAAGTTTATTCTATAATTGTTTGATTGAGAAAACTGTATCGCCTTTATTGATTCTATTCGATCCAAGCGTGGGTTGTTTAATATGTTTAGAGTTTAAAAATAAAACACGAATCTAACACCCAATATTTTTGAATGAAATTTTAACATTATTTCAATGTTCCTTTTATGACTGACTGCCTTGGTGGCGCGGTTGATTACAACATGATCCGTAACGTCGTAACGCATTACGACTGAGGCTGACGATGAGGTCTCAGGGTTCGATCCTCGGGTCGGGGTTTTTTTATATCATAAGCCGGCAAACGACCAATTGGGTCACCTGATGGTAAGTGATCTCCACCGCCCATTTACGCACACAATACCAAAAGGATCACGGGCGCGTTGCCGACCTTAAAGGAATAGGATAATTAAGGGATTGGGGAGATGAGGAGGATTTGGGCTTTAGGATATCTCACTCACCGTACGAAACGCAGCAGCAACCCGCTACTTTACGTCGGTTTTCTTTGAGACAGCGGTAACTGGTCGAGCCGGCCCATTCATGCTGTAGACAAAACTATCGTTTGTTGTTTTAACGTCAGTCGGTTTTAGCGGTTATGTTACATTGTATGAACAGTTGTGTTCAAGGAAAACATTTCATAATACACTCATGATAATTAACGTCAAATTAATTACCCAGTGCGTGTGTTGTGTCAACTAGACCGCTAGGGTACGGAATACGGTAGGTATATTTATATTTGACAGCCTCCGTGGCGCAGCGGGCGAGTAGCCGGTTGCGAAGCGTGAGGCCGTGGGTTCGATTCCCGCACCTTGACAAATGTTTGTCTGATCCACAAATATTTGTCTCGGGTCTGGGTGTTGTGGGACCGCAAGTCCCTCGTAGTTCTTGATACCCATGATACAGGTTAACCTAGTGTGGGGTCAGGACTATGTGTGTGACTGTTGGGTGTATTTATTATTATTATTTATTTATTTAGAAACAATAACATAATGTCATGACGGGAAATACAATACCTATGTTCTATTTACCAGTTCGACTGCCTCGGTGGCGCAGTTGTAATGCGTACGCGTTATGACTAAGGCCGATGCTGAGGTCTCGGATTCGATCTCCGGGTCGGGTAAAAGTGATATTGGGTTTTTCTATTACAAAATACTCAGTATCAGCCTGGAGTCTGGAATTTGTGCCTGGTGCGATAGGCTCGCCCCCTATCACATCATGGAATGGAGATACGCTCAGCGAAATGTGGGTGTACTGGTCACACCTCTGCCTACCCCTTCGAGGATTACAGGCGTGAATGCGTACGATTTTATTTAGCAGTGTGTCATTCTCATGCGTGGTCTTGTAAGGGGATGTATCCCGGCCTTTTACGGGATAAAAAGTAGCCTATGTCCTAATTCAGGTCATGGTGTACTCGTGTATCAAATTTCATTCAAACCCGCAAACAAACATCCAAATTCACAAATTCACAAACTCATAAACATCCAAACTTTCACATTTACGACAAGCTTTTACTCGCGGCACCGCCTGCGTGAATGTCATTTTCCGGGATTAAAAAGTACTTAAGTAGTCATAATTATTCCTTATTACATCAGCTATCTGCCAGTGAAAGTCCCGTCAAAATCGGTCCAGCCGTTCCAGAGATTAGCCGGTACAAACAGACAGACAAAAATTGTAAAAAATGTTATTTTGGTATATGTACCGTATAAGCTTGTAGTAAAAAGCGGTTATTTTAATATTACAAACAGACACTTCAACTTTATTTATTTGTATAATTAGTAGTAGGAGTACGCAATTTTTATAATATCTGCTACAAAATGATATATCAATGGAGATCATTATTTTTGTCTTATTTATATCATTACTAACTGTTGGCCGCGGCTCCGCCCGCGTGAATGCCTATTTCCAGGATTAAAGTAGTCTAGTCGCATCAAGCGAGTCCCGTCATCGCGTTCGCGATCGGTGTGAGAAACACGCTTGACAAAAATACTTATATCGCTATTAACAAATAGAGGTTGATCGTAGAGGGTTGAAAATTTAGGGTTGTATGTATTTTTAATGCTGTATCATAAAAAAAAATATAACAAAAAATAGTCTAAAAAATAAAAAATAAATTTAGCGGTGGACCACCCTTAATATTTAGGAAGATGAAAAATAGATGTTGGCCGATTCTCAGACCTACTGAATATGCATATAAAATTTCATAAAAATCGGTCCAGCCGTTTCGGAGGAGTATGGGAACGAACATTGAGACACGATAATTTTATTAAAAAGAAGATTACGCATTGAAATATAAAATAAAGTCATTTATAGTAATTTTTGACAAGTTTACAAAGAGAATCCGGTAGGAACCGTGTTGTACAAAGCCGGTGCCGCGGCGCGCCGCTAAAGATTTGTTAGATTTTACTCGCGTTTCCGCGCGCGTGATTTTTTTCTGGGTAAAAAAATTGCTGAATTATTCCCATGTGTTTATTATATTATTATATTTTTATTGCCTTTATGTTTACTGTATTTTTAACCGACCACAAAAAGGAGGAGGTTATTACATAATAGTGAAACCTTCATTGAAATCTGTACAACTGTATTTAATTGATTTGAAAAAAAATACAAACAGAGAACAGGCAGTTTCGATTTATGGCCGTTCCCTATATTCTGTTTACCGACAGATTTGCTTACTGACAGTAAATTTTTGACACATTTTGTATGGAAGATCTGTCTAAACACTATTGATAGTAAGCAAATCTATCTGTAAATGTAATATAGGGAACGCTTTTTAGCCTACGTATAATAATCAGTAAATTATTATATGCATTGTTATAACAACTACTATAACTTAAACTTAAGGAATGAATTCAACAACAATAATGACAATGGCAACTCTCCTAACATTCTTGGACTAGTAAAATCAAATGAAACGTAACTTGATGAATTTGATGTCGTTTCATTTGCATAAATAAATTTTAAATAAGTACGGCATTCATTATATTTTTTTAAAGACAGAGAATCTATTAAATGTTTTTTAAATTATCTGGCATATATATAGTACCTACTCTTTATTTATAATATTTAACATTTAAAAATACATTTAAATATATTAAAAACGTCACCCTCCGATGGCGAGGCTTTATAGTACGGAAATAA
Organism: Mimas tiliae; assembly: GCA_905332985.1. Taxonomy (NCBI): domain Eukaryota; kingdom Metazoa; phylum Arthropoda; class Insecta; order Lepidoptera; family Sphingidae; genus Mimas; species Mimas tiliae. The sequence continues at coordinate 7,711,568 of HG995256.1, read as the reverse complement.
GCCTGGCAAAACATGGGTGCATTAGTTGCTCCTCTGCCTACCCCTTCGATGATAAAACTTATGTATGTACATACACACTCACGCCTGTAATCCCCGGAGGGGTAGGCAGAGGTGTAACCAGTACACCCACATTTCGCCGAGCGTATCTCCGTCCCACAATGTGATAGGGGGACGGGGGGGGCGAGCCTATCGCCATACCGGGCACAAATTCCAGACTCCGGGCTGATACTGAGCATTTCGTAATAGAAAAACCCAATACCACTTTACCCGACCCGGGGATCGAACCCGAAACCTCAGTGTTAGCCTCAATCGTAACGCATACTCATTACAACTGCGCCACCGAGGCAGTCATACACTACATACATACATACATACATACTTATGTATGTATGTATATTAATTACTATTAATATGTTTTAAAACAGGCGTCTAAGTAACAACATCGAGATTTTTTATTAATACACGTTTTACCACGGTATTCCTAGCGTTAAATAATATAATATTGTTGCGAAACTGATTATTGCTTTTGCAATATTTCAACAGTTCCTCCAATAGTTTGTATAGCGGTAAAGTTATTTCCTCTTCGGAAACTATTAAGAGAGGGCTATTTCGTTCGGGTCACTTCACAATTTCATCCATTTATATACTTGCGTATACTATATTTTATGTAGGTTAGGTTAAAATAGAGCAGCGATAGCTCAGTGTGGTATGGAGACGAAGGTCGCAGGTTCGAAACCAGCCTCAAGAGCATACACTTCTAACTTTTATAAGTAACGTAATTGTTAATTATCGCTTGATTTAACGGTGAAAGAAACATCGTGGGGAAATCTGCACACCTAAGAAATTCTCCATATTATTTTCGACGGTATGTAAAGTCGGGTTGGCACCCGCATTAGGGCAGTGCGGTGGACCAAGGCATAACCCCTCGCACTCAGTAGAAGAGACCCGTTGTCCGGCAGTGAGGCGTGTATAATACAAGGCTAGTATTTGTGATTCGTAAAAATAACGAAATACGATTTTGTAATACTTTTTTGTTAACTTAAAAACAACATAAGCTGACGATTTTATCCACGAAGGGGGAGGCAGAGTATTAGTAGGTACGTACTCCTACATTTCGCCGAGTTTATTTCCTTCTCATTATAGGAGGCGAGCCTATCGCTACACCGGGCACCGTTCAGACTCCAGGCTGATAATTAAGTATTTCGGGCTAGCAAAACCCAATATCAATTTTACCCAACCCCAGGATCGAACCTGAGACCTCAGTACCGCAGTCGACCGCGTACGCATTACAACTGCGTCACAGTGGCGATCAATATTATGATAATTTAATAAATAGAACATCTGCTACGAGTATGTATAAAATTTATCAGATTAAATATTGAAATAAGTGTGTAATTACTAAATTAATTAATAAAGTAAATAAATTCCTCCACACAAATTCACACACTGCATCTGATCCGAATCCAATCCAAAATCCGAGTAATATCGATCGGATGCGCTCTAAATCCGAATTCCGAAGTGTCGAATATCACGAATTCGGATTATAATCTTGGATTCAAAGCAGATGTGTTAAAGCCTACTAAAGCCTCATTTACATAGAGAGAGTTTCTCGTACGACTTATCCTACTAATATTATAAATGTGAAAGTTTGGATGTTTGTGAATTAGGATGTTTGTTAGTCAATCACGCCTTAACAGCTGAACTTTTTATCCCGTAAAATACCATTCACGCAGGCGGAGCCGCGAGTAAAAGCTAGTGTGAGAATATAATAGCAAACCGTCATTTACGAGGACGCGCCATACAATTCATTTTTCAAACTCTAGGTCGCGGCTACATAAATAAAAGATTCCTGTTATTTTATATTGTCATCTGTGGCATGCTCCAGCACTACTTTTTTAACCGACTTCAAAAAAGGAAAAGCTTCTCAATTCGGCGGCTTTTTTTAACTTAATAAGCAGATCAAGAAGAAGCGTAAGTGAGCAACCAACATTTTAGGCCCAAAGCCAACCTCAACTGCACGTAGTATAACATACAGATTAACGGACTAAACAATGACGAAACGTGGTTCCGGTTGCGGGTTGTGGGGCCAGGTCAGCAGGCCGCCCAACATAATACCAAATCTACCGTCAAATCATGATGGGAAGGTAGACCCTGATATTAGGCCCTGATAACGTCCGGTTAAAAGATAGGCCGACCGGCAAGCGACCTGGCTGATGGTTGGCTTTTGCCAATGACGGAGGTACCTTCAAGTCGCTACCGCCCCTTTCAGGTCGATGCCCAGATTCGACACTCGGATAAATGAAGAATATAAATCGATAAAAAAACACGTGACTTATCTCTTGCAGTAAATGTTTAATAATGATACATAGCGGTAACCATCACGTAGATTTGTACGTGCGAAATGACCAATTACGAAACATTACTTTACTACATACTTGATAGTTGAGTATTGTACTGGCCGAGTTTTGAAATTGTTTTTTTTTTACTTAACAAGAGGTAATATTTCATTACTTAACATTTTTGTAATTGAAAGTACAAAATCTCGTATGGAGTTAGAAAAGTAATCACTAGCGGATCCAAGGGGGGGGGGGGCTAAGGGGCTCCAGCCTTCATATTATCCTAATACTTTTCATCGCTTATCCTTACTAATTGCGTTTTAAGTAGGTATATTATATTCTCAATTTTTGTAATTCTAATTATGGGTCATTTTCACAGAATATATTATGTGTTATGGTGGATACGTAAATACATACGCCCTCACGCCTGTAATCCCCGAAAGGCAGAGGTGTAACCAGTCACCCACCTTTCGCCGAGCGTATCTCCGTCCCATGATGTGATAGGGGGTGAGCCTATCGCCATACCAGTTACAATTCCAGACTCCGGTCTGATACTGATCATTTCGTAATAGAAAAACCCAATATCACTTTTACCCGTCCCGGGGATCGAACCCGAGACCTCAGGCTCAACCTCAGTCATAGCGCGTACGCATTACAACTGCGCCACCTGGTATGGTGGATATCCCAACAAATACTTAAAATAACAGAGTTACAATTTAAGGGTGTGTATGGAACCCATGGTGTGAGAGTCCGACTCGTACTTAACCGATTTTTTTAGCTCTGCTGATGGTAACCACCACGACTGTTCATTAATAGACACAAAATCACACAGAATTCGGAATTACTAAGCATTACATAACACTGGACTGCGTTCGTCATCCCGAGATATGAGTTGTTAAGTTCCATAATTCCAGTAAGCCAATGTAGGCTTCAATTTCCCTCAAACCGCAAAACAACAGTAAGTACTACTTCTTACTTAGTGTTGTTACTAATAACAGTAAGTAGTAGTAAGTAAGTGACTTACACACTAAAAGCGGTAAAAAGTCAAAGCGGTGGTACCAACCTGGACGACTTCTCGCATACGAGGGCTCTACCACCTAGTTATCATAATAATGTTTTTGCTGCGAGTTAATTTTATTATGTTGGCATTTTTCTGTTTGACGGAGGGACTATTAGACTGGGAATAAGACCGGTATAGATAGTTTACGCGAATATTACACATTGAAATAAAACTAGTTTATACGGATTTTATCGCGGTTTAATTTTTATTTTAGTACCGACGTTTCGAAAGCTTTTCAGCCTTCGTGGTCACGGGAGAGACTGAAAATAAAAATTAAACCGTGATAAAATCCGTTTAAACTAGTTTTATTTCAACCGGAATAGATGTCAGGCTTTTCTTCCGACTATCCGATCAGACTATCGGATCGGGTTCACTCTAATGTCTATCTTCAGTTTTATTGACGCTATGTAGAGCGCGGACGTTCAGTCGGACGATGTTTCCGACTCTATCGGATCAGATGTGTATTGCATATTCAAACAATTAATGTATGGCACGCGTGCCTTCCGATAGTCTGATTGAACTATCGAAATATTCCTAAAGCAGGTTGCTTTTAAAATACCACGACGACAAAAAATAGGATACAGTTGAATTTTTAAATGGGTACAAAAACCTAATCAGCTTGTATCGATTGCAGGAAATGAATAACAACTTCAGCGATTCAATTTATAATAGGCTGAGTCACTGGGGTCGCAGACATTTCAGAAAAGTCTGTTGTAAAATATTTTGCTGCGTTTTCCTTGTTACTTTGACAATGAATATGCTTCGTAAATTGTAAACTGTTGTAAATAAAACATATATAAGCTAATTGATGTACCCAAATTGGCTAGAGGGAGAAAGTAGAGTTAGGATACCCGAAACGGAAAAACATTCGGTTGAAATGCGACGGAGCAATCGCGAGAAATTGACAGCATTTGAAACTTATGAAAATTAACCATTTTGTAGCCTTCAAACCATTAATTTTAAAGAAAACTCATCGCCATGTGTATGTGCAATTAGGACGACCAATATATATAAATACTAGACGTTAATTTTGTATCACAGATCTAAGATCTAATTTTCTTCCTCTTCTCTTCCACCTGCCTTTATCCCACTCATAGCGGGGTCGGCGCCGCAACCCCTCTGGGGGGAAAACCACCCAGACCTGAAATAAATATTTGTGGATCACACAAACATTTGTCTCAGTTGGGGCTGCGAAGTGTGAGGCCGTGGGTTCGATCTCCGAACCGAGAATGTTTGTGTGCCCCACAAATATTTTTTTCGGGTTTGGGTGTTGTGGGGCCGCAAGTCCCTCGTAGTTCCTGATACCCACGATACAGGTTAACCTAGTGTGGGGTCAGGACTATGTGTGTGACTGTTGAGTGTATTTTATTATTTTAATTTATAGTTACCAGTTACTCTCCCTATAAGTGCAGTCTTTATAGATATCATCTTATTGCAACACTCTGTATAAGCTGATAACGGCAGCATTTTTTTTTAATGTTATAGGCCGGCAAACGAGCAAGTGGGTCACCTGATGGTAAGTGATCTCCAACGCCCATGTACGCCCACAATACCAAAAGAATCATGGGTGCGTTGCCGACCTTAAAGGAAAGGGATAATTAAGGAATTGGGAAGGGGAGGGGGTTTGGGCCTCCGGATATCCCACTCACCGTACGAAACGCTGCAGCAAGCTGCTACTTTACACCGGTATTCTGTGAGACAGTGGTAATGAGTCAGTACTAATAAATGTAGGAGTAACAAGCTATATCCAAGATCGGCTTAACTAGATAATAACTTGGAATAATTAACGCAAACGGCATCTTGTTCCGGCATCTTCACGTGCTTCACATTGTGGGTGGATAGAACTTTTCTAATAATAAATTGATCAACATTTGATGTTTTAGATTTAGCTTTAACTCTTTAGGTTTATTACCTACCTTATTGGTTTATCACAACCAGGCTTTTTAATTCAATTTGTTTTTTTTCTGTCTGTCTGGCGTTATGCCAGGGACTGCCATTCTACTTAGTCCCCTTCACTTTGCCTTATCTTGAGCATCTTCCATGGTGAATTTTATAAACCATTGGTTCCCATGGGGCTTAGCATATGCAAAACGAGATGATTTTGTGACTCATTTTGTCGAGGAAAACCAGTTTTAGCTGGTTATCTCTTTATATCTATCGAAGCTAATATCCATCCATCAAGTCGTTCCCTCAATGCTGAGGATCGTGACCGCATCAGGCCAAGATTACGAGCCCTCCATCTGGTTCTGTCATAGGCGAAGTGAATTGCATCGTGCAGTTTAAGTTGCAGTGGATTAGTGATTTGTTCACTCCATTTAGCCGGTGTGGTGTGGTCGGACCACGAGAGCGCCTACCCTCCACTTTTCCCACCAAAAAGCTTATCGAAGTTAAGTCATAGAATACTCGACTCGTTATGTCAAAAGTAGAGATAAAGTAGTATTTTGTCTTCGAACCATAATATGATGACTTAATTTTATCGAATGTTGTCACCTTTATCTAAGATATTTGTAGTCTCTTTCTCGCGTGCGAGATGTATATCGGCGGGTATCCTATGGACTTAACATATGTCGTAGGTATATGTTATTGGTTGACTTTTTATTGGAAAATGTCAAATTCGCCACACTGTACTATATATTAATTGCTAACAAATCGGTGTAAAATAAAATTAAACACAAACAATAGAATTAAAAATACAATAGATACGCCATTAAATATATTTACTTAATTAGTTAACGAGACTAATAATAACGACCTTCGCCTAAGTTTTCTTATCTAAAATGTACGTGTATCTGAATATAACTACATAATTATTTATTTTTGCATGGTACTTCCTGTATTTATATGTTAAAGTTGTGATATAACTACTTAAAATATCTATACAAGAGTTTGACAAACTAGACTGTTTTGGTTGGTCTAGACTCTAAATTTAAGAGCCTAATTTGAACTTTAGACTGATTTTGCCTATTTGCAATCAATATTTATTGATCCATTTATCAAATATTCCTAATTTTCTTTTTACTAGCCTGAATGACGCAATGAGCAAGCCGGTCGTCTGATGGTAAGCGCCAAGCCTGTCCATAAATAGAACTATTTTTTTTTGTATGGCACAAAAAAATAGTTTTTTATGACATTTCTACCATGTATGGGATACATGGTAGAAAATCTTCTCAGTTACTTTTAGCTAGCCGAGGCGTAGTACACCCTTTCTGTCTAACCTTGTATAGTAAACGATTTGATAATGTGACGACTGCCGCGTCGTCATGTCTCCCCGAGGCGAGCATAATAATATAATCTCTCTAAAAATCTCAGCCTGCCTCGAATGCCTCGGTGGCGCAATGTAATACAAAATATAATGCGTACGCGGTACGACTACTGTGCTAAGGTCTCGGGTTCGATCCCCAGGTTGGGTAAAATGATATTGGTTTGTTCTATGATGAAATGCTTCAGTATCAGCCCGGAGTCTGGAATTGTTCCCGGTATGGCGATAAGATCGTCCTCTATAACATCATGTGATGGAAAAAAGCTCAGCTAAATGTGGGTGTACTAATTACACCTCTGCCTACCACTTCTGGGAGTACAGGCGTGAGTGAGTAAGTACTCACTAAAAATAAAATTTATGCATCCGTTTGGAAGGGTTCGGATAATTCTTTTTTTAAGGCATATTTTAATAGTGTTCCTGTGCAACATTCGACTTAGTTACCTAATAAGATTAGGGCTCATTTTATTTTATTCTACTTTTAAGGTTTTCGAATCGATATATGTATTGTTTCTTATTAGCGTTTGTTTTATAAAAATGATCAATCAAATTTCATGGTATGCAAAAATATGGAACAGAAGGCTGTATTATTTTATCTCCTTTGTTCATCTTTGATGCTTTTGGGTTCGGTAGTAAAAAAATTCAAAAATAGAACCGTTATCATTTCTGTGTGTCTGTCTGACCGTCTGTTTGTTCGTATATCACAATAATTTTACTTCACTATATGGGAAACCGCTTATGGAAATTAAAGAAACAATATGGTGTGGCTCTCCATACAACTGAGACATATTTATTTAATTGCACTTAGGTATGCGTGGTATTATTGGATATGCCCTTAAAATAATATAGAGGTTGCTAAAACACTTTTTTATATAAGTTTATAGTTAGTGATATATTTGTATCCAAATTCGTGAACAATGCGTTCTTTTTCGAAATTCTATCTTTTTAACTACGGGATAGAAAATTCTGAAAATTATCATGGTAGTACAACTTAAAAGGTCCTTCCAATGAAAATTGATTTCCATATAACCTAGCTTGTATGGTTTTTGAAATATATGGAATATTTTCGGTTACACAATATTCATTCATCCTGTGCGTAACTTAGAGGTTTCGAACCTACGACTCATCTCGATACTCCGTACCACTTTTGAGTCGTAGAACCACGCTGTAGACACTTGTGTCTACAGCACGAATGGGCCGGCTCGTCCGAGTCGTTACCACTGTCTCTCAGAAATGTGGGGGTGGGAAAATGTTTACCTAATGTGGGGTCAGGACTATGCGTGTGTGTGACTGTTGGGTGTAAAAAAAAGCCCAGTAATGTCACTGGCTTCAATATCCTTCAAACAAGATTAGACGTGGAGTTAGCAAACAAAACCGAGGTTGTCAAGGGTGATGTTTGCAGATTGCCGTCGCATGGTGGCCACAGATTCACTAATACCTGTTTCATTTTGGATAAAGGTGAGGCGCAGATGACCAACTGGTTCACACGGTACAAGTTCAAATTCACCGAAGTCGACTACAGTCTGTTCCTCACATACTCCGTCCTGGTTGGTATCGTTGGTAAGTGTTATCTCAGTATTAAGCCTCATTTACACGGAGAGTTTCCCGTTTTTTTTTTATAAAATTGGCCGGTAAACGGGCCTATGGATCACCTGTTGGTAAGTGGTCTCCGACGCTCATGTACGTCCACAATACGAAAAGGATCACGGGCGCGTTGCCGACCTTAAGGCGAGGGGATTTGGGTCTCCGGATATCTCACTCACCGTATGAAACGCAGTGGTAAAAACCTGGACGAAGCAGCCCATTCATGCTGTAGACAAAACTGTCTACAGTATGGCTCTACCACTCAAGACCACCAATGTATCATATAAGAAAGAATAGAACAGAAATCTCTAGTTTTAGTGGATTCATTATACAATTCTCGTTGCAATATCATGAGGCGGACTCGTATCGACATCTGTTGTAATATAATTATAAATAATAATAGTAAATGCAACCTCCCATGTAATTCTGACTTTTTCTTTCTTTCTGTCTGGTGTTATTACGCCTTTAGCCAAGGTCCACCTTTCCATAATATTTGACGGTATTATGCGAGGCGGTCCGCTGTCTGACCCCCACAACCCGCAACGAGACCCAAGTTTCGCCATCGCTTCGTCCGTTATTCAGCAGAGTTCCCAAACCCTTTCCAGTCCTTAAATTATACCTTTCCTTTAAGGTCGGCAACGCGCCTATGATTCTTCTGGTATTCCACATGAGTGGCGAAGTAAGGCAATTCTAGTGGTTTTAGGGTTCCGCACCCAAAAGGTGCTAACGGAACCCTATTATAGAACCTACGCCGTCTGTTTGTACTTAATTTTTTAACAGTATGTAATAAGAAGCTTGTTGATATTATCACAGAATAGTATGTGTTATTATGGCGGATTTCGTGTGGCAGAGCCACGGTGTAAACAGTATTGTCTACAATACAAATAAACCGGCTCGACCGGGTCGTTACCACTGTCTCCCAGTAAACCGACGTAAAGTCGTGGTTTGCTTCTGCGTTGCGTACTGTGAGTGAGATATCCGGTGACCCAAATCCCTCTCCCCTTCCCAATCCCTTTTCTTTAAGGTCGGCTACGCGCCTTTGATTCTTCTGGTATTGTGGGCGTAATTATTGCACTTCCACACACCGGCTTCGAAATACTTTATTTGTTTAGATAAATTGTATATTCAACATTAACATTGTATTTTCCAAAAAATAACTCTTTTACTAAAATAGCTAATTAATACCTACTCTTGACATTGAGAATAGAGTTAATGTTTGTTTTAACCTTTAAACCGGAACATACAATGACGATTTTTAACATTGGAAGCTAACCGAGATGTACGTAATGAATTATGCATTAGGGATAATGTTTCGTTGTTCATTTTATTAGAAGTTTTAATAAATTTGTGTGTTCAATAAAGGTGCACATGTTCTTTTTGTTCATATTTTCCATACACATTTTGTAAGAACTTTTGGAGTCGTGAGGTTAAAACAAAACATACATACATAGACTCACGCCTGTTTCCCATAGGCGTAGGCAGAGACAACGGATTTCCACTTGCTACGATCCTTGCATAACTCTTTGGCCTCATTCACTCTCAATAAATTTTTCATACATGCACGTCGGTTTAGGGTACTCCTGACCTGGCCTTTTTCTCTTACAAAACATAAATTCTAAATAATGCTCAGAATATGTGAGGTTTTAGAAAATTCCATTCTTAGTGAAGTAAGTAAGATGCATTTTATAAAGACATTAACATTCGACGGTATTGAAAATATTTTATTATGAAAAAATTGAAAATAAAGCTGCATGCATATTTTTCGGATACAAAATTTTGTGAACTAGGTTATAAACGCAGCTAACACTAAATAGAAACGGCTTAAAAAACTAAATACAGTATTAAATTATGTATTTTTAACCCCCGACAAAAAAGAGGGTTTTTATAGAGATTTAGAGAATGGCAAACGAGCATGTGCGTCACTTGAACTCTATGAACGCTCACAATACCAGAATAATCGTGGACGCGTTGGCGACCTTAAAGGAAATGGATACTTGAGGGATTGTGAAGCGGAGGGGATTTGAGCTTCAGGATATCTCACTTACTGTACGAAACGCAGCAGCAAGTCGGTTTTCTATGAAACAGTGGTAACAACCCGGTTGAACCGGCCTTCAAGCTATAGACAAAACTATCTAAAATGTGACTTTGCCACTCAATGAACGTAATAGATGACTTACCTATTTAAATTATGAGAAGAGGTTTTGAATCACGCTGAGTTATGAAGCAGTATTACGGTTCAAAAGATGTATGACAGACGAACAGACGGCTTCGCAATAGGGTACCATTGGTGCTCTTTGGGTATGGAACCCTTAAGACTCCCCAATTCCCCCGTTTACTTCTTAATGCCATAATTATCCTTTCCCTTAAACAATACGGCATAGCTCTACCACTTATAAAATCAGCCATTCTATTAAGCCATTTAGATATAACTTTTATCTAATTACTGCCTCGATGGCGCAGTTGTAATGCGTACGCGTTACGACTGAGGCTGAAGCTGAGGTCTCGGGTTCGATCCCCGTGTCGTGTAAAAGTAATATTGGGTTTTTCTATTCCGAAATACTCAGTATCGGCCCGGAGTTGGAATTGTGTCCGGTATGGTGATAGGTAAAGTGAATTACTATACTAAACCTAAGTTTATTTTTGAGTCTCCACCCGAAAATAAAATTATGTCTATCGGTGTGATATTGAATTTTTTACACAGGTTCCTTCATAACAATATACTTGTTCAGCAAAAAATGGTGCATTGACGACAGCATTATCGGCGTGGTCGCGTGTGTGAGCAGGATAGCTGCCAGTATCCTGTACGCATTGGCACCCAATCGGACGATCTATTTCTTCGGACCAGTGTTGGACATGTTCAGCTCAGCTGGCGCCACGTCTCTTCGCTCGATCGCGTCTAAGCTAGTTCAGCCGGATGAAGTGGGTAAGTGGTATAGTTATTGTGTATTGCTATTGAGTGTACAAACATAATATCAAAGCCTTTAATGTATACTACTAGACAAGCTGCGCGGTACATAGAAATTGTACCACTAAGTTGCGGTCAATTGACCGTAACTCAATATTACCCTCTCGCTTACTGTCAACTAGAACCCCTATCGCGGTCCCTGTCTGTGAGCTGTCGAACTCCCGCGTTATGTGACGAAAGTTTACGTTTACGTCAGTTTCCAAACAGCCCGTCTAGTAGTATACATTAAAGTCTTTCCATAATACTAGATAGAGATAATAGGGGTAGATAATAATAAGTAAGACATCTACGTCAAATAACACCCTATAATAATACAAAGCGGTAGGTCCCACGTATGCGAGAGACCGTCTGGGATGGTACCACCGTTTTGTCTGCCGCCAAGCGACAGTATTTAAACACTGTTTACCAAGTGTGAGGTCAGGACTATGTGTGTGACTGTTGGGTGTATTTATTATTTATTTATTATAAATGAGACGGGTCGAGCACAGAACTTCCTTTTAAAATTTTGTTAAAAATAGTCAACAAGCAAGAAGGAGAATTTTAATTCTCCTTCCTTTAGACATATTGAATGTACTTGTCAACAGTACACCTAACATTCATACAATACAACACAAAACACGTTACACACATAATAATAAAAATAGAACCGTCTTAAAAAACTGAAAAGCAAAGAATAAAATGTCCCACCAATTCAGAGTCGGTACTTACTATCAATTGTTGAATTACATGTCTGACAATAAAACTTACATACACACGCATGCCTGTAATCCCCGAGGGTGTAGGCAGAAGAGTAACTAGTACAGCCACATTTCGCCGAGAATCGTAACGCGTACGCACTACAACTGCGCCACCGAGGCAGTCAATAAAACTTCCATATTATTAATTGTGAAAGATGCCTCAAATTCAATGCAGCCGGTTGTCACACCCTAAGGATGATTTTTTGCAATTGATGCAATAATGTCTTTATTCTCAATAATAATTATAAACTAGTACTGAATAGAGCAACACCAAAGTTTCCTCTCTAGCAAACAGTCTTCTAAACAGGCGGTAGAGTTATTGACGGAATTAATAAATATTTAGAATTTTGTAACTTCTTAGGATAAGTTAATCTTAGTTTTTTATTTTATAGTCAATGTATAATCTTGTCTGTGATAGCGTAAAGTACTCGAACTTTCCGCTCGACCGCACCGCCTTCTTACGCGACCGGAGATATCATTATGGTTTCGGTTGAAGCATGTTAGGAAACCTTTGTAGTGGATGTCGACACTTATGAAGCGTTCAGCGAAGAAATGGTCGGTTTTTATTTCGTTTTCTCTGAGCATTAACCTTCTTGAAATGAATTATTATCATTTTGTAGGTTATAGCGGGTTCACACGGTTCTGTTTTAGTTGATCAAGTGCTAAATCGCATCGATTTGAACCATCTGAACAGACTTTCAATCGTATTAATCAATTATACCTTCACCTTTTTTTTGTAATAGAAAAACCCAATACAACTTTACCTGACTTGGGGATCGAACTCGAGACCTCAACGTTGGCCTCAATCGTAACGCATACGCATTACAACTGCGCCACCGAGGCAGTCAGATGTTTATCAGTGGGGATGTTTATTAGTTTGTGATTTTGGATGTTTGTGAATCAATCACGCCTTAGCGGCTGAACGAATTTGGATAACATTTGATTCACAGGCAATGACCTGGATTAGGACATAGGCTACATTTTATCTGGAAAAGGCCGTTCACGTGGGCGGAGCCGCGAGCAAAAGCTAGTATTAATAATTCATACGCTAATCGTTGTGTGTATACCATGTATTGGGTATATTGAAATCGATGACTCATAATGATCTTAGATGATATTGACATTTATTTATTATTACTAGTGGTCACCCAGCGGTCGAAATTCGACCATAATTCATGGTTTTTTATAATATTTTTTTCTATTACGTCAGCTGCGAGTGTGTACAAATACATCATTAGCATGTGTAGTGTATCGTTTGCTTTTATTCCATGCAATACCAATGAAATTTGAAATTTCATGTTAGTCAAAAAAGCTTGTAATCGTTTTTTTTATATAACCCATAGTCAGTTTTAATTTTTTCATATCATTATTGAATCGAAACTACAAGCCAATTCTTTCAGTAACATGTGTTAAAAAGCATTTTTCGCCGACCCCACTGCGAGTGGGATAAGAGCAGGTGGAAAAAGATTATTGAATCGAATAAAAATGAGACGACATTCATAGAAGTTTAAGATTGTTTTCAATTCCAATCGATTATATTGAATTTTTGATAAGGTACAAAATTTTAAAACACTTTTTTACTCTACTCACACTCTTCGTATTGTATTAATATATAGAACTTAAGTGAAGATAAAACTAACTTTGTACTTACTCCTTTTTAATTGCATATTGCGCGCACGGAGGATTTAAATGAAGGAAGTTTAAGTGGAGGAATAGTGCAGAAAGCTATTCCTACTCTATTGTATATTTATCGTTATGGCGCCATCGTTTTTCGATGATTTAACCAATTTTCAGTATTAAAATAGCAATAAATAACAAAAAAGCGATGATTCATGCTATTTATAATATATGTAAAATAAAACATTCATTATTTATGTTTATACTGTCATTGTTTGAATCTCAAAGCTCGCAGCTGACGTTAAAGAACAAAAAGTATACGATTATAGAGGTTGAATTTCGACCAATATAGGACCACTATTTAATTAAATTATGTAGATTATTATAAGCATCGTTATAAGTATATTTTTTTCTTATTAGTTATTTTTCTATTTTATATTTGCTTGTATTTGCGCCGTATGTATTCGTGATTAAATCTATTTTATATCTTACTTATTGTTCCTCCTATTGCAATTTTTGTTATGAACGCGTTGCCGACCTTGAAGGAAAGGAATAATTAAGGGATTGGGAAGGGTTTTCTGTGAGACAGTGGTAACAACCCGGTCGAGTCGGCCTATTAATGCTGTAGACAATACTGTCTAATGCGTGGCTCTGTTACTTAATAAACAATAATTTATTTTTTAAATTAACATCATTTACAGCTTTAACACGCATTTAGCCATGAGAACCATTTGTAACAGTTATTTTATTAGATAGGAAACTCAAGGAAATTAACTCCTATAATACAATAAATAAATAAATATACCCAGCAGTTACACACATAGTCCTGACCCCACACTAGGTTAACTTGAATCGAGGGTATCAGGAACTACGGGCTTGCGGTCCCACAACACCCAGACCCGAGACAAATATTTGTGAATCAGACAAACATTTGTCTAGGTGCGGGAATCGAACTTACGGCCTCACGCTTCGCAACCGGCTACTCGCCCATTGCGCCACGGAGACTGTCATCCTAACCTAAACAACCTAACCTAGTTTCAGAGACTACTCAAACCATCTAATAAAATATGTTTTCTAAAATAACCTTCACTTAAAATAAACTTATAAATATGTACAGTTACCTTAAGGCCGTTGATGTAATGCGACATGCTCTTCTAGGAGTTGTAAGTGTACTATTGGAATTATTTTTATAGCAAAGTCTGGCAAACGAACAAGTAGGTCACCCAATGGTAAGTGATCTCCACCGCCCATGTACGTCCACAATACCAAAAGAATCATGGGCGCGTTGCCGATCTTAAAGTTAAGTTATGTTATTAAGTTAGTTAGTTAATGAAGGGGAGAGGGATTTAGGTCTCCGGATATCTCACTCACCATACGAAACGATGCAGCAAGCTGCTACTTTACGCCGGTTTTCTATGGTAATGATCCGGACGAGCCGACCCATTCATGCTGTAGATAAAACTGTCTACATCGTGGCTCTACCACTCAAAATTTTAGCCGAGGTCCTGCTTTTTATATAGTTTTATGCTGTCCAATATAAGTAAAATATAAGATAGTAAAATAGAAATTATCATACTAGCTATATGTATATCAAATTGGTACTTCGTAAATTGGCTGTGTAATGCATTATCTGGCGGATAACATTTAATTGCACATAGTGAAACAGACCCATCATATCGAGAGATGAATTTTAAGCTGTATAAAATATCGATTAATTCGCAAAATATATCTATAATTGAGTAAAAGATCTTTGAGGAAAATCGTAAGCGTAAAAAATCTAATTAAAGTTTGTTTTACATGTCCACGCCAAAATTCGATAAAAAGGAAAATGTTTTTGGCGTGTCACAAAAGTTGTATTTGACGCCTTTTCTAATGCAAACTTCCGGTAAATCTTGAGTGAACACGAGAAAAATTCGGAAATATATCAAGGATTGAGGAAATTGTGATATTTATTTCTAATAGGTTCAGCAATTTTAGGATCTGATTGAAACGTCGATACTTATTTTATAAAAACCGACCCAAAAATAAAACTAAACATTTTTGAGCCAGTGCAGTGGTACTGTAGTAGTGTATAGTCAATAATTGATAGTCAAGTTTTTAATTTTATTTTTTAGCGACAGGTTTATAAAAATCGGTGCATAAATCAGTTTTTTATGCCCGTTTTCACCATCAATCCCTAAGTTTAGGTGAGCCCCTATGACTTCTAATGTGTTAATTTTGTTTTCACCAACACTTAGGGAACACCTATGTTTCTAAGGTAGCTCTTAATTCCGTGAAAACTAACTTAGGTAACGGATAGTTTCAAGGAGTTCCTTAGGTTAAGGGGCCCTTAGCTAGGAAGTGGAAAGGTACGTTGGTGAAAACGGGCATAAGTCTTTCATCACCCGATTTCATCCCGTTAGGAGTGAATTATTTTTATTTAAAATTAAATTGATCCAGGATATTGGCACTGCCTCAAAGACCCCTGCCATAAAGTAGCGGCTTACTGCTTCGTATGGTAAGATATCCGGAGGTCCCTCCTCTTCCGAATCCCTTAATTATCTTTTTCCTTTAAGATCGGTAACGTGTCCATGGTTCTTCTGGTATTATGGGCGTTCATGGGCGATGCAGTTCACTTTCTATCAAGGGACCAACTTACTCATTTGCAGGCCTATGCTATAAAAATGCAATGTGTAAAAAGGTGACTAATGTAATGATTCACGGTCCCATATCTCCCTTTACGAAGTTCCGTTTTGGCTTTTACTTTTTGGCCAACTGTTTGATTGGCGTCAAACCTCGTTGATAAAGATCCGTACCTGTTATTATCTATATAAAAGAACTAAAATGAACTCAACTTTGAACATAGTATTTTGTAAATGGTAGAGCCTCAGTAGTAGAGCATGAATAGGCCAGCTCGAACGGGGCGGTGCCATTGCCTCACACAAATTGTTCCATCCAAAAAGGACGTAGTTCAGATTATCGTAAAAATTTACATTGGCACCTAATATAACATAAGTTCACGCCTTTATCTACAAAGGGGTAGACAGAGATGTAACTAGTGCTACACTCACATTTTACCGAGCTTACTTCCACCCCATGATGTGATAGAGGGCGGGCCTATCGTTGTACCGGGCACAAATTTCAATCCCGGGCAATTCATGTGTGATTCGAGTCGATAACTCAAACACAAATTGTGATTGCCCGACCTAAGAATTGAACCCAGGATATCACGGTTCTCAAGTTAGGTCTACATCAATGAGGTTGCCTCATGCGAATAACCTGAAATAACTAGTGTTTCCTTGAAATAATGCATAGCATAGACTGTGGTTTGTTCGAGATAATATCTGTCATCTCTGACGACTATTTGTTTCCATTGTCATATTTATTATTGCGCACCACCGATCATGTCTCAGGTAAATAAAGGTATGATTCTGTTCTATTTTTAGATTATGGCCCCATCGATTTTATTTATTTATTTATTTTACACTTCATATACATGTAGTATAAAGGCGGGCTTAATGCTATAAGCATTCTCTCCCAGTCAACCTTAGGGTGATGTAGGGATTTTCGATGATTTCGCCAATGTCAAGTATTAAAATAGCAATATCTAAAAATAGAGATCAAAACGCAGACATCTTTAAAAAGATGCTCAAGTGAATTGAAAGGTATGATTCCTAAAGATTGTTATCAGTTGGCATATTATGTCATATTGTTATTTGAGTATGATGTTGGCTTCTGGAATTGTCATCTATCAACTTATATTTGACAAAGCATTTCAAAAACTGTAGAGAGACAGCCTCGTGTGACGCAATAGTAATACGTGCATAATACACTTTCTATGAAATTGTATGGAAACGGTCGCCCCTGTCTCGGTCGCGTACCCCAAAAGTCAAAACGTACATACAAAGCGGACGTGTCGCCATCGCGCGTGTTGTGGTTGTGCCCTAAGATTCCACTGCGTGAAAAATCACGCAGATCAGAAATCAGATGGACGTAAAAATACGAATCTGATTTTTTATTGAAATAATTTTGTAGATAAAACAGTTCTTCCAGATTGCCTTTCAAAATTCGACAGCCTCTGTGTCTCAGCGGGCGAATATTCAGCAGTTAAACAAGAGGCCGCGGGTTCGATTCCCGCACCGAGACAAATGTTTGCATGATCCACAAATATTGGTTTCGGGTCTAGGTGTTGTGAGACCGCAAGTCCCTCATAGTTCCTGATACCCACCATACAGGTTAACCTAGTGTGGGGTCATGACTATGTGTGCGACCGTTGGTTGTATATACGAGTATAATTTTATTTACTATTTTTAGGAGATCTTATAATTTACTTCAAATATAACTATGTATAGAACTTTATAAGTTTGGGTTGCCGTTTTTCCCTTGGTTTTGAAAGACATGAGCCGGGTCTAAACTACCTGAATGATAAAACAAGCGTGTCGTTCGCCTGATGGTAAGCGTTACGGTTGCTCATAAATAGAAGTAACACCATAAATAACTTTGTATGATAAAGAACTGCATGGCACTAGACTACTCTCTTACTCTGAGACATAATGTCACAAATCTCATAATATCGGGTAATTTCACTGGCTTAAATGTCCTTTAAAGCGAAACACAACATTGCTTAAATAAACAAAACGCTGATACTAACCCAAACGAGCTCTCACATACGAAGGATCTACCACCTAAATTAAAAGATTTTCTCTGCAAGGTGAGACAAGTGGTGATAATTTAAAGTAAAAGTTCTTGTGGTCATACTTTGAGAGCCAACCCTGCAGCAAATTATTGATCTAAATAATAATCTTTAAAAATTGCATTTCAATTAATGAAACAGATGCAGGTAGAAATAATACAGTGGTATCTTAGAATCTATGAACTCTATGTGCGATCAGACACAATACGACCGAATCGAAGGCCACTAACCGGTCAAACCCTTGACGTCAATCACAAAAACATCTATAATTTTTAAATGGCTGAATATACGCACTCACTCACGCCTGTAATCCCCGAAGGGGTAGGCAGAGGTGTAACCAGTACTGGGTGTACATTTCAATGAAAATGTTACTTAAAAAATAAAATCTGACTATCTTACTCAGAGATGTCAATTAAGTTTAAGTATTAATTTGTCACTAGTTTTTACTCGCCGCTCCACCCGCGTGTACGTCTTTTCCCGGGATAAAAAGTTATAAACATCCAAACGACGTTTATTTTATTAGTAGGAAGTAATACAGCCTCCGTGGCGCAGTGGATGAGTAGCCGGTTGCGAAGCGTGAGGCCGTGGGTTCAATTCCCGCACCTAGATGAATGTTTGTCTGATTCACAAATATTTGTCTCGGGTTTGGGTGTTGTGTGGCCGCAAGTCCCTCGTAGTTCCCTGGTTTACCTAGTGTGGAGTCAGGACTATGTGTGTAACTGTTGGGTTTATTTATTTATTTAAGATTTCTTAGATTTCAATTATCCTCAGAAACGACATTTAAGATTACTTCTGTACGCAGTAACGAAGGCATTAACTGGCTTTGTAAGAAATAGCTTACTGACAATTAAAGTTAATTGATGTGAGACAGCAAAAAATAAACGCATCGAATTAGGAACCTTCTCGGTTTTTTGTGTCAAATACAAAATCAATGCACTGCCAATACATATAGTCTATGTCAAATAAAATTATCTTGCGGTTAAATTTTACCCGCACATCGTGAAACGGAGGGTCATGTCATAGGAATGCATGACTACTAAAATATAGGATAGTGCGAACCACTGCCAAAAGCAATTATGCCCATTACAGCGATATATGATATTTATTGCGCTAAAGGATTTCGTATTAAGGGTAGATTAGTAATATTAGGGTATATCGTTCATATATATTCAGGACGCATCATGGACTGTTTATTTAGTTTATGCTACGAGAAAAAGAATGTTTATGCAATACATCACAAACAGTGATAGCTCAGTAGGGAGAGGTACGGACTGCTGAGACGAAAGTCACAGGTTTGAAAATATACTTAAGAGCATGCACTTCTGACTTGTGTATTTATTGTTAACTAGTTGTGCCGCGTGGTTCCACTCGTGAGAATATTACTGCTCCGCCCGTCTTTCATACAAAGTTCATCCCCCCTTTTCCCGCTCAAAATGTAAATTTCCAAAAATCCTTTCTTAACGCACCCCTACATTACACAAACAATAGGCTTGCGAGATTAGATGATATAAACTTTCAACTCCTAATTCACCCTCTTAGACGTACAATTTTGAAAATAATATAGAGTGTAGGTATGTGTAATGTAGGATTTGTACTATTATTCTTATATATACATATACTACTACTTCTTCTTATATATATATACATGTACTATTATTCTTATATATACAACGTGTTACAGAAAGGTGTGGTCATATTTTAGGGTCATTACATGCACCTTACAATGCGTACTTGTGTACTTTTCAAAACCAAGACATCCAAAAAAAACACGTTATTTTTAATCACTCGTTTATTAAGATCGATAAGATTGATGACATCACTATTAATTATTATGAAGGACACTCACTTTTTAATCAACTGGAATAAGATTTACGTAATTCTACGGACATACGTACTTAACTTGTAATTAAAACACAAATTAACACTTGAAAGAGACTTTGTGCTGAAAACGATATAGATACCAGAAGTACCTCTAGAAGCATGTTACAGACTTCATTCTCGGGTCTTCCATCTATGTATTTGGCTTAATACAGTCGACGATCCTCTTAAAAGCTGTTATTAGTTACACCAACACAAAGTACCAATACATAATACTTGTTACTTGTTTTTAGTCAAATACAACATAATATGAATCGTAATCAGGCTCTAAAAATCACAAATTGTCGAACTGACTGCGTCAAATAAATATTGAAATTTGACAACTGTTTAATGTTTTTTTAATTATAAAATAATTAAATGCAAGGAGGTCTATAGTATCATTGTTTATCATTTAGTGTTGTTCAAAGTTGAAAGTCGATATCGACATGTTACTCATACGATAAAAAAGAAAATTCTATAATTATTGTCCTAGCAAAGCAATCGGATTTGGTACTATGGGAGATAAAATACTTATACCCACACTATACATTGCTTAAATTTGCCCGCCCCTTTCTATAACACGTTGTATACATATACATAAGAATAATAGTACAAATCCGTAATCCAAATAGTTTTGTGATGGGTTGTACAGTCCATCACAAAACTATTTAGAGGATATTCAAATTCTTTTCTAAAAAATCAGCATAGCACCGATGACGCGACGATTCCTCTGGCATTGTAAGTAAATAGCATCATTGGTCGCGGTGATCATTTACTATCAGGTGACCCACGTGCTCATATTTTGTCACCCCTTTTATAAAAAAGGCATCTTCCATCTGTCTTTATCCCACTCGCAGTGGGGTCATCGTAACATGCTTTTTAGCACATTTTACAGAATGATTTCGCTTGTAGTTATTATAACCAGCCGCCTGCCTGACGTCAGGTTCTCTTTATAACAAAGTATAATAAATATTATATAGGTTTATCCCACTATTCAACTACTATTATAAATGTGAAAGTTTGGATGTTTGTGAGTTAAAGAGTTTGTGAATTTGGATGTTTGTTAGTCAATCATGCCTTAAGATCTGAACCGTTTTTGATAACATTTGAGAAACAGGTAGACCATGACCTAGATAAGGACATAGGCTATTATTATTCCCGGAAATTGGACGGAGCCGCGAGCAAATGCCAGTGGTGGAATAAATATCGGATACTTTTTCTATTTACAGAACTGACCTCATTACATGATTATTATTAGTACGAAATAGGTACCTATATGTTATTGTTTTGAAATTACCGTAATTTTCTTCATCATACTACTATTATAAATGTGAAAGTTTGGATGTCTGTGAGTTAATAAGTTTGTGAATTTGGATGTTGGTTAGTCAATAATGCCTTAACCCTATACTTGGCAGGATATTTTTAAATTTCAGTTATTCTTTTGTAGAATTGAGTTACTTAGGTTCTAAATTAGGGCAGAAAAATAATTTAAAAAATAATTGTATTTTCTATGTATATATTTTGGACTGTATCTTTATGTGCACATTGCCAGGTGTACAACAATCAGCTATAAAATTTAATATTAAAATGAAGTGTATTTTAAAAGGCACACTGGCAAGAATAAGGAGTAGTTTAAAATAAACAAAGAATAGCTTTCTCCTTAGAAATAATACTTATAGTAATAATTAATCTATGTCTCTTTTGCACTATCCTTGAAACTATTTACTAATTTATGTTTTATTGATATAATATACACTGCAATGTCACATTTAAATTACAATTACAATTACAATTCGACAGCCTCCGTGGCGCAGCGGAAGAGTAGCCGGCTGCGAAGCGAGAGGCCGTGGGTTCGATTCCCGCACCGAGACAAATGTTTGTGCGATCCTCAAATATTTGTTTATAGTCTGGGTGTTGTGGTACCGCAAGTCCCTCGTAGTTCCTGATACCTATGATACAGGTTAACCTAGTGTGGGGTCAGGACTATGTGTGTGACAGTTGGGTGTATTTATTATTTATTATTATTATTATAATTGAACAAAAAACATGCAAACATCTTTGCCTCATTTGCAATATAAGTCAAAATATTTACTTAGTAATTATTGTTTTTAATGTAATTTGCATTGCAATGCATCATTTAAACATATTTGGTTTTATAATTATTATTGAACTATTGAAATTATTTTTCTAGAAACAGCTAGCCAATACCTATAATCACAATATATATTATCTTAACTGACTTTATCGTCACAAACATAAATACATTATAGTAAAAAAACTTACATACACTCGCTACATATTATTAAGGTAAATAAAAAAATAACAAAATTGAGATCAATCACGAGTCTTTGAATCAATCGATATATGACTATATATCGACTTAGTGATAAGCAAGGAAAGTGTTTTGTGTAGTATTTAGCAAAAAAATATTAGCAAGAGACCCAGCTTAAACAAAACACAGTTTCGGTAGGTACACAATTTTGTTGACGAAACTTTTGTTTTGTGTAGATGGAAATAATATTTTTGGTTTCCATGCCTGATGAAAAACATTTACACAATTCGCTTCTGCGCGGGTGGAGGAGCGGAGTAACTGTCAAAAGCGTCGCATCTAATTGAAAACATCTCATAGAAATCCCCGGGCAGGAGACGTGTGTATATAAAGCTGGGTCTCCTGTACATGTTTCCCTACACACTATACAAAAACCATCTACGTAAACAAATATTTCATTTTATTTATACATCTATATGTCGACAGAATAAGCTGCTTCAAAAACTAAAAATTATAATTTCGCGACCAGCGATAATGAAAATGTGTGAAAATATTATTTTATTTTAAAAAAGTATCTAGAAATGACGTATTTTGTATCTTGTATCAGTTATCTCAAATTTATTACTTACAAGTATCTTGTATTCCAGATACTTTTATGAGGCATAGATCTCTGTTGAAGACTGAGTTGTGCCTAAAAATAAAAATGATGATATTATTACCAACTAAAAATTCTAAATTTCCTATATTTTAATATTAAAGTATTATAAAACAATAATATAAACAATAGATACATAGCTGGCAGTGTATCTTTAAAGATTCATAGCAAATTTAACTTTGTACGTTATGAAGCGAGCGGTGTGCATTTAAAGATACTTAAGTAAAACTGGTTCAATAAAACTCATCGTAAAGCATAACAATGTCCAAAAATATTAATTATGAACGGGAAATGTTATCATTAGTATTATATCAGTTAGTTACTAGAATAAACTCTAAATATCTACAAATAATTATTTCTACTATGCGACGTGTAGACGCCTGGGCTCGGTTCGGCTTATTGAGGTCTACTGCTGATACCATGTTTCCAAGAACATCAGTTTATTTTTTTTCTCAATTAGTAGAATATTTATGAAAATAAGAGCAAATAAATTAACTTGCTTAGTAATTAGTTTACTCTCTAGAATTTCATAAAGAAATATGTGCATAACAATGCACACTGCCAAAAAAGGGTTAACATCTGAACCGTATTGAATAAATTTTGACAAACATGTACCCCATGACCTGGATTAGGACATAGGCTACTTTTCTATCCCGGTAATTGCCTTTCACGTGGGCGGAGCTGCGAGCAAATGCTAGTGGTGGAATAAACATCGGATACTTTTTCTATTTGCAGAACTGACCTCATTAAATGATTATTATTAGTACGAAATAGGTATATGTCATTGTTTTGAAATTACCGTAATTTTCCTTAATGCTTACATAATTACCCAACAATTTTACAGAACGAATATCCGTATAATCGATGTAGAAATGGAATCAAGTCTTTCATAAATTACTGGATTTTTGTCTTATCACTAATTATACAATAGTTATTATTTCAAAATGCATGGCCAATGTCGTAAAAATGGAATAATTGGTCACAAATTGATTGGAAAATGCCTTTATATGACGACAGTGTACAAGAGTAACTATCGGGCTGTAGAGTTACCATCAGTGACGCACAATTGCATAATATTATTATATCGATAGCTACGTGATTTCAACGCATAATAAAGTTAATAATGTTTTATTTTGATAGAAAAAATCACCGTGATGAATTATGGAAATTACTTGTGCACTTTGTTAAACCATACGATCGCATTTCCATTGTTTTAGATTAATACAAATTACGTATATAATGAATATAATTGTAATGGAAATAAACGCTTACACGTGGGTGTTTTGTAACGACTTAATATACCTGATAAAATACATGTTCTTTTAGGTCTCTATTTTTGGTATGCTATAAATACATTTTTGAGTAACTATACAACGTGTTATAGAAAGGGGTGGGCAAATTTAAGCAATGTATAGTGTAGGGTATTAGTATTTTATCTCCCATAGTACCAAATCCGATTGCATTGCTTGGACAATAATTATAGAATTTTCTTTTTTATCGTATGAGTAACATGTCGATATCGACTTTCAACTTTGAACAACACTAAATGATAAACAATGATACTATAGACCTCCTTGCATTTAATTATTTTATAATTAAAAAAACATTAAACAGTTGTCAAATTTCAATATTTATTTGACGCAGTCAGTTCGACAATTTGTGATTTTTAGAGCCTGATTACGATTCATATTATGTTGTATTTGACTAAAAACAAGTAACAAGTATTATGTATTGGTACTTTGTGTTGGTGTAACTAATAACAGCTTTTAAGAGGATCGTCGACTGTATTAAGCCAAATACATAGATGGAAGACCCGAGAATGAAGTCTGTAACATGCTTCTAGAGGTACTTCTGGTATCTATATCGTTTTCAGCACAAAGTCTCTTTCAAGTGTTAATTTGTGTTTTAATTACAAGTTAAGTACGTATGTCCGTAGAATTACGTAAATCTTATTCCAGTTGATTAAAAAGTGAGTGTCCTTCATAATAATTAATAGTGATGTCATCAATCTTATCGATCTTAATAAACGAGTGATTAAAAATAACGTGTTTTTTTTGGATGTCT
Organism: Mimas tiliae; assembly: GCA_905332985.1. NCBI lineage: Eukaryota > Metazoa > Arthropoda > Insecta > Lepidoptera > Sphingidae > Mimas > Mimas tiliae. Next base: position 7,686,496 of record HG995256.1, on the reverse strand, counting down.
TGGTTTTGAAAAGATCCGGTACATAAGTACGAATTGTAAGGTGTATGTAATGACCCTAAAATATGACCACACCTTTCTGTAACACGTTGTATATACGTTTTATTTTATATAATGAAATGGATACAATATTTTTTAGGTAATAAATACACATCAAATATCTTTGTTTATTTTATTTGTAATCTCATGTAAAATACATTTATTTATTTTTCATTGACCAAGCCGAGCTTCTCCTAATGCGTAACGATGCCTGAGTTGTACTGATTTGCAAGTTTAGTAATAATTTAATAATCACTTATTGCTTAGTATCAACCCAGATTCTGGAATAGTGCCTGGTATGGCAATAGGCTCCCCCTATCACATTTTGGAATGAAAAAGCTCGGCGAAATGTGAGGGTACTTAGGTACACTCAGGGAATTCGGGGCGTGTTTGCGTATGTATGTATGTATGTAAATATATATTCTTTTTGTTACAGGCAAGACAAGCTCTCTAATTAGCATATCAGAAGCGTTGGTGCCCGTAATCTACTCCCCAGTATATAGTTATGTCTACGATCGTACTCTGACGACGTTTGCCGGTGCCTTCTACCTGATCAGCGCGGGGTTGGCCGTTCCTGCCATAGCTGTATTAGTGTGAGTATTTCTTAATCTAATAGTTGCGATTAGGGCATAACATGGCACAAAATAAAAGCCACTCAAAAAACCTATAAAGCTAAAAATAAACATAACTCATTTAGAGTCAGTGCTATATTTATTGGTCAATTCTAGGTATGAAGCACGGACTGTAAATTAATTATTTTTATTATAAACTTATTGTTTTTTTTTGTAGAAATGTTCTATTACAGTAAAACTATCATCAAAATCGGTGCATAAATGATTTTTTTGGTCCTTCATCTCTGTTTTCAGCCTTAAGGGATAGAATTTCATCTTAAAATTTAAATATGTATATGTTTATTTAAATTGAGCCATGTTGTTTCTATGAAAAAAAGAAACATGCAGATTAGTCTACATTTGGTGGAGTTATGCGTGGTTATACATACAAAAAAAAACAAATATACGCGTTAAACTGAGAACCTCCTAAGTTTTTTTCGTCGGTTAATATTGGGACATGAATAAATATAACTAGCCGGATAACTAACTATAATAATAAATCCTAACTAGCCGGATTACTGGTGAGATTTTACATCAGCAACATCTGAGGGACCATTCGAATATTCTCAAATGGTGAAGTTTTTCGAGTCTAAATACAATAGTCCACGTTTCTGGCGGACGCTTCGCTTAAAAATGGCGCATTTCTCATACAAACTTTTGTCCCTTATTCCCAATCGGGATGAATTTTGAAAAATCTTTTCTTTTACTCAGTGCCTACGGGCTACGCTAAATATAAGGAACTCCTGTGCAAAATGTCATGATTTTAGACTAACTGCACTGGTTCTATAAAATCTAAATTAAAGATGTTAGTGAAATGTTTGAAGTCAACAGTAACCTGTGTTAGAAACATTAAATACAGAAGCTCTCTTTATAAATCGATTAAAACGTCTTTGTCCATGGCGTGCACTTGGACCATAACAGCGATGTCACAAATTAGCTAATGGAGCTCTTTGAAATTAGGTAACCCGCTCGTTTCTTCATTCAGGCTAATAAAAATAAAATAAAAACAACAAAAATTACATTTGGGTAAAAGTTACAAAGATTACACAGTAAAGCCTCGATTATACGAAGAGAGTTTACCGCTTATGCCATATCAAAAAGAGAATCGTGGTGCTAGCCAATGCGGGCTCGTAGACGTCTGATGCGTCAAGTCTGCCCATAAATAGAAGCAACGTCACATTGAACTCTGGATTACAGAACACTGCATGGCACTGACTGCGCTCGTCATCCCGAAACATAAGATGTTAAGTCTCATAATCCCCAGTAATTACCATGGCTTCAATACCCCTCAAACCGAATCACAACAGTGCTTACACACTGCTGCTTGACGGCAGAAATTGACAAAGCATTGATACCATCCCAGACGGCCTCCCGCATACGTGGGACCTACCACTTGTTTGTTGTCTGTAGTCTTGTTGTAAGTATTTATTGTTGGATGAGACATATTAAAAAATCGTACAAAAACCACATATTTTCACGTAGTTGAATTAGTTACAGTTATTTCGACACCTCAACAAAAAAAGACCTTGCGGTTAACGCGAGAGCGCGCCCTTACTATAATTTTTTCATCAATGATAGATTTCTAATGACCGGGGCCTTGAACGTTCGAGTTTTCTATTTCTGTTTATGTTATTTCTGTACCTTTAATGGCCCTTTACCCATAGGTAATTGAAATGGTCTCATTGCGAGTCATTAAAATGACTCTCCGTTCATTTAGGAGATATGGGTTTGGAATAATGTTGCTTGAACCGTGAATGTTTTGCTATAGCGTAAGCCGGTAAACAAGCAAGTGGGTCACCTGATGGTAAGTGATTTCCACCGCCCACAAACGCCCACAGTACCAGAACCGACGCGTTGCCGACCTGAAAGAAAAGGGATTGTGAAGGGGATATCTCACTCACCATATGAAACGCAGCAAGCCGCAACTTTACGTCGATTTTCAATGAGACAGTAGAAACAACCTGATCGAGCTGGCCCATTCATGCTGTAGACAAAACTGTCTACAGCGTGACACTACCTCTCAATTAACGTAATAGGATGATTTATTTAGATTATGAAAGGAGGTTTTGAAGCCGGTCACGCTGACTTATAAAGCAGTATTACAGTTCAAAAGATAGAGCCCTTTAAAAGACACATACGCCCAACTACTGATACGCTACTCAACGGACGATTGCCTAATTATTTTTTATGTCTTATTTTCATACAATTTTAACAGGTAAGAGGGTCTTAACGTGTTTAACACTACCTTAAATGCTTGAGTTGCGTTTCAGTACTCGGGCGTTAGACAAAGAGACAGACGGTTACGTAATACGGTTCCACATTCATACATATATAGACTCACGCCTGTTTTCCATACGGGTAGGCAGAGACAACGGATTTCCACTTGCTACAATACGAACGATTTACGATTTTGATTCTTGTTAGGGTTCCCTTAATAATACTAGCCCTGTATTATACACGTCCCACTGCTGGGCGAGGGTCTCCTCTACTGATTGAGAGGGGGGTTAGGCATTAGTCCACCACGCCTAATGCGGGTTGGCAGACTTCACCTACCTTCTTAATTCTAATGAAGAACTTCTCAGGTATGCAGGTTTCCTCACGATGTTACCTTCACCGTTAAAGCAAGCTTACAATTAATACACACCCCTTAGCACTTTTTATTTACGGCATCCTTAAAACTCCCCAATCCCATAATTGTCTTTTCTATTTAGGGTCGGCAACGCGTCCATGATTCTTCCGATATTGCAGGTGTAATTTGGCAGTGGATATCACTTACCAACAGGTGACCAACTTATTCGTTTGTCGGCCTATACTCTAAAAAAACTAGTTCCCGATGAGTTACCAAGACAGCTATTAGCCCCATGTCACACGGAAACTGCCGCTAAACCTTGAAAAACATGTTTATTATGCGCATGAGTTGTAAATCAACAGTACATAATTATGGGATCCTGGGCTATCAATAATAGTGCTTAGCGCTTTGTGGCAAATCCCATAATGTGGTCGTCACGTTTTTACATATTCAATTAATCCTTTACGAGTGGTAGAGACAATTTCGTCTACAGCATGAATGGGCCAGCTCGTCCGGGTCGTTGCCACTGTCTCACATAAAACCGACGTAAAGTATATAGCTTGTAGTGTAGCTTGCTGTTGCGTTTCGTACGGTGAGTGGGATATCCGGAGGCCTAAATCCCCTCCCCTTCCCAATCCCTTAATTATCCATTTCCTTTAAGGTAGGCAACGCGCCCATGACTCTTTTGGTATTGTGGGCGTACATGAGCGGTGGTGTTCACTTACCATCAGGTGACCCACTTGCTCGTTTGTCGGCCTATAATATAAAAAAAACCTGCCGCTGACTAAAGAGTAAAAATATTGTATACTAGTATCTATCACTAGCCAACACCATCCCAGTTCCCACTGCTGGGAAAATAAGTCCCTATATATCCCTGTTACAAGGTGGTAGGTCCCTCGTATGCGAGAAGTCGTCTGGGTTGGTACCACCGCTTTGTCTATTTCTGCCGCTAAGCAGCACTGTTGTGTTTCGGTTTGAAGGACATTGAGTCGAGTGAAATTACTGAGCATTATGAGACTTAACATATATGTCTCGGGATGACAAGCGCAGTTCAGTGTCATGCAGTGTTCTGTAATCCAGAATTCTGTGTGACGTTGCTTCTGTTTATGGACAGGCGTGAAGCTTAACATTAGGCGAGCGACCTGCTCGTCCCATCATTCAAACAAATATACTAAAGTAGCGGCACCGTATGATGTGATACGGCACTTACAATACCATTAAAACACTGTAGTGTTGATATATTAAAGCTCCAGCAGTACGTCACTTTCGCGGTCCTACTACAATAAATTCTTTCACACATAGTAGTCAATATTTATAAAAAAATATGAGCGTCCTTACGTCCCAAGTGACATTGATCTGGAGAGGAGATTGGAGGAGGAGTGGAGATTTCACTCTTCGTACGAAACGCAACAGCAAGCTGCTACTTCACGTCAGTTTTCTGCGAGACACCGGTGTCAATATAATCTCATCTCGATGTCATTGCAATTCAATTCAGTCACAATTTTGACGTTTTAATACGGGCATGTGTCATTTAAAAACGTTAGCAGAATACCGTTTTAGCTTCAGTCAATTTTTATTCTACTTTCAATCTCATTACTATCTATGTTTACATTTGACGTTGCTTATTGGTTTATGAGAATACCATTTGCAACTTTCTTGACACGAGACTAGATCGGAAAGATATTTTGAACATTTTAAATTAAGTTCTCTCTTCAATTGTATTACTCTCTATACATAATTTTTTATCAAATTGAGGTTCTATCATTTGAAAAGTATGTTAGGTCCTTAATACTAATCTCTGACAAATTTGACAAGAACTTAATAAATTTTAAGAACGAATCAAAGTTCTTCTTCTTCCACCTGTCCTTATTCCATTTGCAGTGGGGTCGACGCAACATGCTTTTTAATTCATGATACAAAAGTATTTGGTTTGTAGTTTTTACCACCAGCCCCCTGCCTGTCGTCAACCCCTCTGGGGAGAAGGACGAATCAATATTAATTGATTTAATACAACAAGCAATTAAGTAAATAAAGCATCATTCAATAATGAACGATGAGTAGCGTACGGATGTATTGGCTCTTATTGAAAACCTGCTTACTATGCTAATTCTTTGTTGTACAACATGCGAGCTTATGTACATAAAGTGTTTTTCCTTACATAAAACACAATTATATTGCAAATATCCCATTTGCTTATACAGGCTTGATTGTTTAATGCTTGATATCAATAAATTAATTAGCCTGCATATACATACTTTAGTATTAGTTGATAAATTGCAAGTTAGGTGACTGCATAGGAGTTACATACGTTCAAATTCCGTAATCATGCATCTATTACCGGGATCTACAGTTCATCCTTCCTTTCCAAAGAAGATCAATTAAACTATCAGTCATAGTTGGTGACAAAGAGTAGGTACAGAGGGTACACTGCGTGATGCGCCACAGAACACACGAATAAGGTTGTGTCATGGAGTTAATAAGTACATGGAGTTAATAAGTACTACGTAGTACATATTAACTCTATGGGTTGTGTACTGTGTGATGCGCCAATTGTGTAGGATTTAGAATTTTCATAAAGGATCAGCAGTTTTCTATTCAATCTGTTAGTTCGGTTACTGAACCAGTTCTATTGTATTAAATTAGTTATATCTGCTAATAGTTATTTTTCCATTACATTACTACAAAGATCGTTAATTAATTATATTTAACACAATCATGACAAAGGAAGAAAGTAAATAGGGCATGTGTAAATAACGTGGTACAAATCAGCGCATTGATAATAAATAAAGATTAGAAAATCGCAATGAACACACGTAACCTGTGGGTTATCAGAGCATTCGCTGAGTTCACGAATTGTCCATACGGACATAATAAATTTTGCACGCAAAGTAATAGGGAACTGAGTGTTGAAATATTACAAATTATAATAAGGACCGCCTCGTTGTCGTAGTACGACTGCTGTGCTGAGGTCTCGGGTTCGATCCCCGTGTAAAGGTGATATTAGGGCTTTTCTGTCACGAAATGCTCAGTATCAACCCGTAGTATGACATTCTGGGACGGAAATAAGCTCGGCGAAATATGGGTGTACTAGTTACACCTCTGCTTACTCCTTCAAGGATTACAAGCGTGAGTGCGTATATAATAAAGTCTGCGGCTCTCATGTTGCTTCCTAAACATGTGTTGGGTAGACGAAACGCTCTTGATCTTTGGGCTATAGGTACCTAATATAATTTGGATACGCCGGAGTCCATCGTGCCAAAGCAAGAACGTGCGATTCAAATATGATAAGATAGTACTTTTTTGTCATACTGTCACAGAAAAAAATATGATGTATTTAAAAACGCAAAATAATTTTCTTTGCTCACATAAAAAACCGATCTTTTCATGTTACACAGTTGACAAATCGTATACCTAGTACGCAATTTTATAAATATTATATATAGGTACTACACGTTGGGTTGGTTGGTACATGTTGGGTCTTTGCATTGTACAAAGAAGGTCCATTACACCCATATTAACATAAACGGAATCCTGATAACCTTGCTTTATTTACCATTAGTCGCTTGTTATATTTTGCCCCGAGAATGTTGGAACGCATAACTTTTACAAATTACAGGGAGAGTAGTATTTCTTCGCCAAAAATATGTATTGATATTATTGAATAAATATAAGATAAAAGCTTACTTAATTGAAATAGATATCGCAGATACCTAAGGAGATCAATGGTACACTTAACAATTAATTTGTGTCGTCATATTTTTGTGTGTCATACTTTTTGTTAAATTCTTCCCGCCAATTGTAAATAAGATGTAGCTCAAGAACATATTCTAAAGAACAATATCCTACGTTTTCACTTTAAAAGTTTTCTAGGTAATCGAATCACTCGAATACGTACAAAGTCAAACAAGTTTGTTTACTTGAAAATAAAACATGATCAAGATATCGACTATATAATAAAATGGAATTGCCGAAATGCTCATGACATTTATACCAAGCGCATTTAAGTACTAATTAGATTAGAGTTTGAGCTGGAAATGTTTCATAAAATACTTTATCAAAATTCTTTGTTTTATAGCATATTTTAAACCGACACAAAAAACAATTAATGCTCTCATTTCGTCTGTATAGGTATATTGTTTGTGACTTCACGCATAACTCCGCCAAATAGACCGATTTATATGATTTCTTTTGTATTCGATACAAAAGAATACTGCGGTGGTGGTCCGATTACAATTTGAAGAAATAATTTCACCCCTAAGAAGTGACATCGGGGATTAAAGACTAAAACACTTTTATGCATTGATTTTATCGATTCCTTGGCTACAAAATAGTAAAATAAAACATTTTAAACAAAAAATAGAATCGACTCAAATAACAAAAAAGCTAAATATAAAATTAAAACAATTTTGAGTCGGTGTTCCTCATTGATTATTAAATGACCGTATCACCGACTCAAAGTTGTTAAGTTTTATTCACAGCATTAAAAGTTTATACTTTGTATCCTATAATGAGAAGTATTTTGTTTTTCTGAAGTAAAATAATATGATTTTTGATAATCATGAGCTAATGGAAGGCTTCAAAGTAAACAAAGTTTCGAAGAACTTCTAAATTCTTCGTATCTACTACGGATTGAAACTTATTTATAAATAGGAATGCTTTTTTTTATAGTATAGGCCGGCAAACGACCAAGTGGGTCACCTGATGGTAAGTGATTTCCACCGCCCATGTTTGCCCACAATACTAAAATAATCATGGGCGCGTTGCCGACCTTAAAGGAAAGGGATAAGTTAGGGATTGGGAAGGGGAGGGGAATTTGGGCCTCCGGATATCTCACTTACCGTACAAAACGCAGCAGCAGCAAACTGCTTCTTTACGCTGGTTTTCTGTGAGACAGTGGTAACGACCCGGACGAGCCGGCCATTCATGCTGTAGACAGAACTGCCTACAGCGTGGCTCTACCACTCTACCGCTTTTAAGACTGTTATTAAATATGACACTTTTTTACAGATTGTTATTCTACCTCCGTTCAAGAGAGGAAGATGAAAATAATGCGACGCCAGACACGAAGCCCAAGGAGAATGAAATCACTCGTTTTTGACATTCGCTACAAAATTAATTTATTTTTAAGTTTTAATGTTACTTATAAAATTAATCAAAAAATCTCAATAAAATTAAGGTTTGTATTGATTTGTTGTTTTAATCATAGATAGATTGGTCCATTTATGGGCGACTTGAAATGTGTGTAAATGTAAATGTGTAAATGTGTAATTTTGATTCGTGTCATCCTAAACATTCAAGTGACACACACATTTTCTGTATAAAAACACATCACGCAAGACCATGACGTGCAAGAATGAGCTGAAATATCTGTAACTCACTCACACACTTCCTCCAACAACATAATTATGCGGCAACCTGATCATTTTTGTACCCCACTGGATAGCCACCATCATAAACATGATCAAAATACCGCCATCGTTCAGGCGAATCTTATTCCAGGATCAACCAGTATATATCTAGTAACTTCGGGCCGGCATAAATCTGACGACTGTCGAGAGATGCAATGGCTCTTGACATTATTTTTGGACTGCACTTACTGACTATACACTACACTGTACTAAATCTACATTTTGAATGGGCCGGCTCGACTGGGTTAGTACCAATGTATTATGGAAATCCGACGTAAAGTATACTAATAATATTTTGATTATTTCGGTACAAGTAGGACTGCATCGGTGGCGCAGTTGTAATGCGTACGCGTTACGATTAAGCTAACGCTGAGGTCTCAGGTTCGATCCCCGGGTCGGGTAAAGTGGTATTGAGTTTTTCTATTACGAAATGTTCAGTATCATCCCGGAGTCTGGAATTTGTGCCCGGTATGGCGATAGGCTCGCCCCCTATCACATCGTGGGACGGAGATACGCTCGGCGAAATGTGGGTGTACTAGTCTCAGCCTACCCCTTCGGGGAATACAGGCGTGAGTGCGTATGTATGTAAATATATTTAGGTAAGTACATAACTATAATTTTTGAATAATTAGTGTTAAAATAACTTCAAACAGACCTTTTTATAAAACAAAGTATATCATGTACTCCATAATGTACTTTGTATACTTATAATATTTATTTCTTATCCGTTTGACGCCAGAGTAACGTACACGGATACTTAGTCAAATAATGTTGGACGTAATTAGGACATATTGCTGATTAAATACAAATATTATTATTATCTCTAACGACGATGGAACAAGCCATTAATGTAGCATATATCTAAATTACAATTTCAATGTAATTCATTCCCTAACGTCTTAGCCATTTTTATAATCAGTAGATCTAGTTACAAGTTTTGATAATTTTTGAAAACGTTGACAGTTTCTGTTTCATTCTTTTATTATCATAAATGACAAGACGAGCAGGTCGCTCGCCTGATAGCAAGCTCATAAACAGAAGCAACACCACACATATCCGTGGCGCAGCGGGCGAGTAGCCGGTTGCGAAGCGTGAGGCCGTGGGTTCGATTCCCGCACCTTGACAAATGTTTGATCCACAAATATTTGTCTCGGGTCTGGGTGTTGTGGGACCGCAAGTCCCTCGTAGTTCTTGATACCCACGATACAGGTTTACCTAGTGTGGGGTCAGGACTATGTGTGTGACTGTTGGGTGTATTTATTTATTTATTACATAATTTTTAATTACAAAACATTGCATGGCGCTCTTCACCCAGAGATATAAGATTGATTGAGATATGTCTCGTAATGCCCAGTAATTTGACTGGTTTCAGTTTCCTTCAAACCGAAACACAACAGTGCAATATACTGTATGCATGTAAATTTGGTCGCGATCATATGTTCTGTGTTCGCGATTATGTCAAAAACGAATGAATCTATTTGGATGATTCTTTCACTAATGTAAAAAAACATACTCTAAGGAAAGTTTTTGTATATAATACACTACCAATTACGCGCGGCTTCGCCCGCGTATTAGTCTTTTTCTGGGATAAAAGTTGCTTATGTTCTAATTCATGCCTACCTGTATGCCAAATTTTACCAAAATCCATTCAGCCGTTAAGGCGTGATTGATCTACAAACATCCAAAAATTCAAACCCCCCCCCCCTCTCCTTTCACGAGTTGAATTTTACAAATATGTGAAACACGTGTCTCATACTTCTTATTAAGTAATACTCAATTTCACAGCCTTGTATCTTTTCATAGAAAATTCCCCCTTTAACCCCTTAAAATGTAAATTTCCAAAACCCTTTCTTATCATAGCTTTAGTAGTTTTGAGATGTCGTGTTTAATCAATCAGTAAGTGGTATTTCGCTTTATATATAGATTAGGTAATAATTCTTATGTATTGAGTTTTAAGCATAAATGTACACCTATTCGTCAACATATTGTTTAATTTAAACTGTATGTCTGGAATTTCTTATCACATTTTGATAATTCTTTTTGTTTACACAATTTACCTAGACCTCAATGTCGGATCCATTATTGTAAGCTAAGATTTCAAACCTGAATCTGAAATCTGGGATCAAAGTCTATTCGGTAGAGATCACTTTTAGCGATAAGACCGACTTGTGACATAATTTATTTTTAAGGATGTAAGTGTATTGTTTCAATTATTGGTACAATATAGAGTTATGACGTACATATTTATCTTAAACTTCAGCATTTGTGCACCTATTCTATCTATATCGAATGGATACAGGCCAAACCTATGGTCAGTTTTCAAGCCGCCCGAAGGCCTCCGACTTTGCTTAACGTCTGTTGTCATTTGATAACAGCCGAGACTGTTATTTTACGTGCTCTCCGAATAATTGTGCACTGATTGTTGATGATTATTTTACTAAAACCTAAAATATAAATGTATGAAAAATATTTTTTCTTTTTACAAAAATAGGACCGACCAATTAAACTGTCCTACTCCACCTTTCCTTATCCCACTGGCAGTAGGGTCGCGCCACATGCTTTTAACAAATGTTACAGAGATTTGGCTTGTAGTTTATACGACCGGCCGCCTGCCTGACGTAAACCCCTCTAGGGGGAAAACACCCAGACCTGAAACAAATATTTGTGAATGATGCAAACATTTGTCTTGGTGTGGGAATCGAACCCGCAGTTTCTCGATTTAAGTAATAAAATATAGGTACGTATCTAACTTCGAACAGTCAGAAATACGTGCTCAGGGCGTTGGTTTCGAACCAGCAACTTTCGTCTCAGCATTCTGTACCACTCTTCGCCTGGCTATCGCTGCTTTTTTAGTTATAAGTACTTCATAAGAATTTGTAGTAAACATTACAGACTATTAAATTATATTTACTATTGTCTAAAATATAGGTCAATATTGATTAGAACTAATGTATGTATAAAGGGCAATTCTAATTATGATGCCATTTCAAATATTCAATTAATAAACTCATAGGCTTTTATTTATTTATAAAATGTACATGGTATGAATGCGGACTTATGCTATACGCCGTTCTTTCTCAGTCAACCTTTGGGTGATGGAAGGTAGGTGCGAAGAGATGAGGAATACATAATTTAAAAACACAATTATAAATACAAAATATATTTATATAAGTAGTTACTTACATCTTTCCGCCTGGCTTAAAGGATATTAAGTTAACTTATTGGCGGGAAAAAAATCCATTAGGTACCCGAGAGGCAGTACAGAATCGAAGGCCTTTGAAGAGTTTCTTTCCTCCTGTCCAGCCGATTTCCTCAAGAAGTGCATCGATAAATTTCCACTACCCTGGCAAAGATGCATCAATAGCGTGGGTGGCTACTTTGATTACTAGAAATAAAAAAGATTGGAAAAATACTTCATTAGCTTTTTCCGTCACATCAATTTCATAGGTACTTAATTAATATTTTTTTTATTTACCTATTATTATAGGTACACATTTAAACTATAGGTACATGATATAGTTTAAACTAATGTAATCCCTGCTTTGTTTTTTTTTGAGATGGACGCTTGCTGATAGCCTGATGAGAGTCGGCTTTAGTCAGCGACACCGGACTTTCGGGCGAATGCTAATCCCTGCACGTGGTTCTTTGCTGATTAGCGGACGAGCCAATGGCATACCTAACTTGGTTCCCGTTGCGGGCTGTGCGAGTGAGACAGCGAGCAAAGAGACGGCGAGTAGTTTCTCATAAAATACCAAATACAGCCAAATCTTTGGTACGAGAAGGCGGACCCTTGCATTTAGCCAGGATAAGGCCATGCAGAAAGAAAAAAGAAGGAGGCAGGAGGAGGTACTTCTTGTATAAAAAAAACGATGATATAAAAATTATACATAATTTATTTACACTAACTACAATATAATACACATTCCATTGATTTCAGAATTTAAGTTTGAAATTTTTCGATACGATTGGTTTCGCTGTAGTTTCTTGGACGTCTTGACTTGTACCATCGATGAGCATTTTGATGTATCTGCCTTGTTGACTAGACGGCAGGTTTATACCAAGGACTTCGCAGTTCCGAATAATTTCTGTACACCCTCGGATATCTTTGTTTTTCACTGAAACAATTAAACACAATAAGAACTTTTTATAAATAGGAGAGATCACAAATTGTGACCTTTGTATTTTTCACATGGGCAAACGATATTAAGTTTTTTTTTAATCGCCTGAATAACGAGACGAACAAGTCGCTCGCCTCGTGATAAGGAATACGTCTGCGGTAACCTTACGGTAGTTTGAATGTTGAATTACAAACACCGCACTAAAATTTGATTTACAAAGCATGGCACTGCACTTCACTCGTCACCGAGACATTCAATTTTATAGTGTTTTCTAAGCCTCATAATGCTCAGTAATCGTTCAAACCCAAAGACAATAGTGGTTACAAACTGCTGCTGAATGTTACAGTTGCACCTAACAAGACGGCCTTCGAATACGAGCGAAATACACTAGTTGTTTCATACGGAAGGTATTTTTGTTATCAGCGGGGTCAGGAGTCAGAACAGTAGATTAAATACTAAAAATAACGGTAGGTATATGAATAATCGAATATATAATATATATAATAATTAGTATAATCGAAGTATTAATTAAATGAAGTGTGATAAAGTGTTTCTTAAATGGTCATGTAGGTTTTTCCAATAACGTATTATTATTTGTATACAATGAAGAGAATTGTAATGATAAAAATTGTTTATTTGGGTATTTGACTCGTTTTATATTATTTTAAGGTCGAACGTCAGCACTATGGCGCTATTGGTTTTTTGGAAATTGCATCTCGATTCTTCGATTAAATACCTATATATAAAAATGATTGTGCGCAAACTTTACTAGACTACTTTAATACTGGTCACGCCTGTTACGGTGCAGCGTGCGAGGGGGAGAGTGAGATTTTCCCACTACGTGCCAGCCTTTGCTTATTCCAATATTTAAAACATAAACTGCGAACTCATTTTGTACCAAAAAAATCGTATTACTGTCGGGTGTATCAATTAATGTATAAAATTAGACATAGTCAAATACCTACTCAATATGTCATATAATTCAAATGTCACGCTTCTGATTCTAAAATAAATGTAGGTTATGAGCTTAGTTATGACGTAGTTACGCGACCGAGACAAGACACCACAACGCGTGACGCGAGTTATGGCCGTTCCCTATATTCTGTCTGTCTCTAGTTTTGCTATACCGGCGATAGAAAATTTTATCTATTTTCCGTTTTACCGTCCCAATAAACTTACTAATCATAGGTAATCCTATTCTTCATTGCTATAGCATTGCATTGATAGCTGACTACAGATATACAACACTATGAAAATGACAGTTCAAGCGTCCCAATATTTGTTATGTGCTATCTGTCGATAAGGTTATTTAGTTTTTTCTTTATCGGTAGATTTTGACCGATAAACAGATATCCTCGGCTGTAAAAAAACGAAATAAATAACGCATTTTGAAGAAATAGCCATGAGTATACAAGGCTTACATGGCACTTGCACTGCAAAAACTAAATAAATTATATAAAAATCTAAAAGAAAATATAAAAAAAATCTAAAATTCCCATAAATAAAAATAATGCACCGTTTTGATAATTAAATTAAGTGCAAGAGACATATAAATATTTGTTAATGCGAACAAAATAATTCCCCACTTCAGTAAAATCCCCCAAATTCGCTTGGGATTTTCGTTCAAAGGACTTGTATTCAGAGCCGTAATGTATTGACAGTAAAACGTTTCGTTATTACATTGTGTTTTGCAACATAGTAAGTATTTCTCGTTATTATTATTTCATTTACAGTGGTAAAAAATAAGAATTATAGATAAATGTTAAATTAAAACTTATATTTCTAATCTTTTTTTTTTTATTACATTGAATGACAAGACGAGCAGGTCGCTCGCCTGATGGTAAGCGCCACGCCTGCCCATAAACAGAAGCAACGCCACACAGAACTTTAAATAAAGCACTGCATGACACTGGACTGCGCTCGTCACCCCGAGACATAAGGTGTTAAGTCTCATAATGCCCAGTAATTACACTGGCTTCAATGTCCTTCACACCGGAACACAACAGAATCATATCTTCATATTTTCTAACATAAATTAAACAATAGTTCCTCTTTCTCAGCCTGTATGAACATAACGCACAAGAGGGCCCAGATAGACTGCCTATCTATTGCTATCATAGTATCCGACGTGCATATCTAAAAAATAGGGACGATTCCAAGCAGTAGATAGAACAATACGGATGTTTGACGATAGCTATCTATCGTGAAATTGAAGATTAATATTGGGAACGGCCATTAGTCGATAGCGATACGGTCGCTTGTATGAAGTTGTATGGAAAAGGTTGACCCTGTCTCGGTCGGATACCTCAAAATGTAGGTATCTATACAATTGCATACAAAGCGAACGATGGCATTGCATATATTTATTTATTTATTACACTTCATATACCTACATGGAGCATAAAGGCGGACTTAATACTAAAAGAATTCTCTACCAGTCAACCTTTGGGTGGTAAAATGTTTTTAACAATAGACATGTACTTAAAACTTATCGATGGGAAGCTGTTCATTAGCTTGCAACTTCTAAGATGGCATGAATACATTTGGTTTTATGGCTACTGCTAGGGGCAAATCTATATAGGTAATTTAATATTAGCGCTTACGCCGCGTAGCAAATCGTAGTATTAAAATGCGGAAGTTTGGATGTTTGTTAATCATGCCTTAACGGCTGAACGGTTTTGCATGAAAATTGGAACACAGGTAGACTATGACCTGCACTAGGACATAGAACTATTTTTTATCCAGGAAAAGGTCGTTCACGCGCGCGGAGCCGCAAGCATAAGCTAGTTATAAAATATAAGTAGTAGTGCCACACTGTAGACACTTGTCTACAACATGAATGGGCCTACTCGACCGGGTAGTACAACTATATCAATGAAAATCGATGCGAGTTGACTGTTGCTTCTAACCTCAATTCCTTTCTTTACAAGTTCGGCAATAAATCCATGATTCTATCCTGTATACATAAAAAAAGTCTGGTCTCGGCGACAAGTGCGCGCACACATATATTTCACACGAATTTCATACAATATGTTCTGTCAAATGGTTCTACTTCTCGTTGGCCGCGTGTTGAACGTGTTGTTTCTGCTGGCTGCATGGCCAGAAAGTGGTCGCTGGCCGCTGGTCACCTAATGCGCGCACTACTATACATATATCGTGAAGGAACTAACTGGCCGCAGATGCGCGGAAGTCCTTACATGCTCGTTGCCGACCTCTGCTATAAAAAATAAGATTGCCTTCGACTTTGTGACGATTTTATGTTAGTCCCAAACAAATTGGCAAGAAATTATAAACAATGCGCCATGATAGTCCATTACTGAATACTTTACTAGCTTTGATTGTTAATTAGGGTATTGTGAATATAACTTGTTCATAGATATGAACCACAGCTAGACTTGTTTATTTAATTTAAACACAATATCTGTGAAAATTAACGCATTTTTTTTCTTTTTTAAAAAAACATCAATGATGATACATGATAACATTTTAAGTGTTGTTTATTAGTTTATAGGTAAATTAGTTGGGAATTGTTTTGTGGGTTTAAATTTTAAGCAATGCCGTTAAGTGTTGATTGTATTTTAATGAAACCAATTATAAACTGAACCAGTTCTTCTTGATTATAACGTTATTACAATGCACATTATAATGGTGTGGTATTTTTTATATAAATGTTAAAAGTAGTAAATATCCAATAGGTTTACCTATGAAATTGCCGTCCTATTCGAAACAAAAAACCGGCGTAAAGTTCCTACTTTACGCCGGTGTTTTGCTTGCTGCTGCGTTTCGTACGGTGAGTGAGATATCCGGAGGCCCAAACCCCCTCCCCTTCCTAATCCCTTAAGGTAGGTATGCATCCGAGGCAGGATATTAATATTTATGATATTACCCATACAATTGCAAAAAAATCGGAGTTGTCTCTGACTAAGTCGCCCTTCTTAGTCTACTGTCTCGATTGCGTACCTCAAAGTCTATCTTAGCAACGTGTAACAGCCGACATTTCTCAATTAATTCCATTCTTTACGCTCACAAATTGTCAGACAAAACATATCACCCGATAAAGTTGGCAAACAGACCGGCTGCCTCTGGGCTTAGTTCATTAGGGCAACGATTAGCTACTTAAGCTATGCTGA
Organism: Mimas tiliae; assembly: GCA_905332985.1. Lineage (NCBI taxonomy): Eukaryota > Metazoa > Arthropoda > Insecta > Lepidoptera > Sphingidae > Mimas > Mimas tiliae. The sequence continues at coordinate 7,669,624 of HG995256.1, read as the reverse complement.
CATCACATAAATCAACTTTGATTAATACTTTATCGTAATACAAATTAAATTATCAATCGGAATTTAAATCATTCTTGGGTTGAAATAAAACTAGTTTATACGGATTTTATCGCGGTTTAAGTCTCTCCCGTGACCACGAAGACTGAAAAGCTTTCGAAACGTCGGGACTAAAATAAAATTAACCCGAGATAAAATTCGTATACACTAGTTTTATTTCAATGCGTAATAATCGCGTAAACATAAATCATTCGTGGGTTTTAAAAGTGCATCAATTTATTTCTAAGTCAACTCGATCTTAAACAACCCTACGATCGATTGCTTAGTTGTGGATTAATGGCCGTTTCCAATATTCTGTTTACCGATAGATTCACTAATTGGCAGTTAATTTTTGACACTTTATGTATGAAAGATCTGTCAAAATTCTATTGATAATAAGCAAATCTATCTGTAAATAGAATATATGGAACGGCCATAAGAATAGTACCCACCATCCATAAGATTATATATTCTTTTAGAATACCTAGTCATAACTTTCGATTGATTTACGTGGGTATTCACATTTAACTATTGCGTAAAGGTTTCATATCCATATTCGGCCTGTACTCCTGTATGAGTGTGAAACGTGGCCTGCAGTTTAGCGTCACGTTCGGGAGATCCACGTTACGGAAATGAAGATGTTGTGGTGGATTTTGAACGTTACACGATTATATCGTATACGTAACGATCAGCCCCAGCAGTATTGAAGTCCGCGACGTGGCAGATAAACTTCAGGTAAGCCGCTTAAGATGGTTCGGTCATATTTTAAGAAAACCACAGGAGTACGTCGGTTGCAAACGCCTGTTCCAGGTCGTATTAGGAGTACAATTCCGCGGAAAAAAAAAACTTTCGGCACTGCCAATAGAAGTGAAAAATAAGTAACTTGTGAATTGTAATTAGATTATTATTTTTGGTTTGTAAAGAAGTGTCAATGACCAATTTAATTCTATATCTTTATATATATAATTCTACTGTACGTGTGTATGTGACTGAACTCCTCCTAAACGGCTGCACCGATTTGAATGATTTTTTTAGTATGCGTTTGGGTGGCGCCCTGGATGGTTTAGATTCACAATTGGACCCGGTAGGTGGCGCTGCTGTAGTTGCGGGTGAAACGGCGCGGTTATATATAATGTGTATGGCATTAGCCTAGATAACACCAGGTAGAAAGAAAGATTCACATTTAATTATAGCTCGTCTTATCTGCGTGGAAAAATATCATTCTGCCATACCTGAGAATTCTTCATATAATTTCAAAGGTAAGTGCCGTGATGGAGTAAGGTCTAACCTCTATCATTAGTAGAGGAGGCAACAGCAATTGAACGGTGTAATACAGAACTGGCACCGTACCTTCGAGTTTAATAAAAAAAAACACAACCCAAATGGCTGTCCATCGTAATAAAAATAATAAACTGAATATTATGTTTATTGTTTTATGTTTCCTCTACAATTGTGTGTGCAATAAAGTATTATTATTATTATTCTACTACCCTAGCTAAATGGATATAACATTTGTTCAAATGAGATTATTGGGACGACGGGAGCCGACCTTATTAAACTAGTACAAACTGATAAGGGACCATTGAAGTCGCGTAATAAGTCTGTTTCAAATGTGCCATTTTTAATATCTACCAAATCATTTGGCGCGAATCTTCATCGGCCTCACTTATAAATGAAATTGCACAAAGGAACCATAGATACGATTAATACAGAAAAAATACAATTGTTTATGTTTATTTCGCTAAGCATAATGTCAATGGCAACATTAAAAAGACACAAATATTAAATCCGGTTCTGGAAATATCTTAAAAACTTTCAATCATTATGTAAATTTTAAAATACGTTTCTGAAAACTTTGTGCAGTTTAACAAAGTGGAAAAGTAATAAAAGCGCACGTGCAACTATTGTTCAGAAATCTCTTAAAAGTTACCAGAAGGTTTCACTTTTCAAACACTTCTATGGATATCTTCAGAAATATTTTGTAAGTTATAAGGCGGAGAAAATAGCAAGTAGTTACCTAAAGTAAAATATAAATACATACATACGCACTCACGCCTGTAATCCCCGAAGGGGTAGGCAGAGGTGTAACCAGTAAACCCACATTTCCGTCCCTTATGTGATAGGGGGTGAGCCTATCGCCATACCGGGCACAAATTCCAGACTCCGGGCTGATACTGAGCATTTCGTAATGGAAAAACCCAATACCACTTTACCCGACCCGGGGAACGAACCCGAGACCTCAGCGTTGTCCGCAATCATAACGCGTACTCATTACAACTGCGCCACCGAGGCAGTACTAAATAATAATAATATTAACATACATAGGTATATACATTAGGCCATGGCTTTATCCCCGAAGGGGTAGGCAGACTCGCCAATAGTGCTGCACCCACGTTTCGCCGAGTTTATACTCGTCCCATAATGAGACATGGGGCGAGCTTATCGCCATACAGTGTACAAATTCCAATCCTGGCAATTCATATGTGATTTTCAAATCGAAAACTCAACACATAAGTTGTGATTGCCCGACCTGGAAATTGAACCCAGAATCTCACGATTCTCAGCCTTAACCTTGCCACTAGACCAATGAGGCAATTAATTAATACTAATGTAAGTAATGCAAATACCCTGTAAGTAGGTATTAGACCTACTTTTACTAGTACTTGCGGAATACTTCAATATCATTGTATTTATAAAAACAATGAATACAACACATATAGTGCTGACGTCAATCTCATTATGAATCACGAATGCTTACATGCGCTGATAGAGATGTGGACAGTATAGATGTCCCCAACATTTTCTTTTTCTTATTTATTTTAGTGACTTTGAGTCAATTTTGACTATTAGGTATATATAATATTAAATATATCATGCAATTATTAATAGTTTTTAAGTATTTTACGTGCGGATACATAATATATACCAACTTAGATGTCCCTAACATCCGGTGGCGTTTATGGGCGATGGAGATAACGATGGCTTAATATGCTATAAAAAAAAAACCTATAGCATCTTTATATTGGTAGTCCGTTCCACTTGCCGCTTCTCACGTGTTAATAATTATTGCAGTTGAACCAAACACTAAATCAAAGGCAATCATGATTTGCCATATGGTATTTTGCTCTGACTCGGTATTTTAATACCGAAACTGATTAAAAAAATACCTAATAAGTAAACAGTATTTCAAGCAAGTGAGGGTTAATTAAAGACGAATCGGTAATTACCCGACCGTAATGCGTGTCGTCATTACACCCAGCCTTCTTGCACATTCAACTAGAAGTTTATTGTCATAATATTTTTTCAAAAAAACAAGTGCGTGCCGGACCACGCAAAGTAGCAAAGGACATTGTAGATAGACTTTGAAGTTGGAACTAAGGCCCGTATTCAAGAACAACACTCAAGCGAGCTCTTTGCTAAGTGTCGATTTGTGTACCACGTGTATTGGTCTGTTTTTGGCGTCAAACAAAACTGGTCTTTATTAAAGATTACTCAATTTAGTTTTAGTAAACTAAAATTCGACTAAAGAAATCAAAGACTGTCTCGGTGGCGCAGTTATAATGCGTAGGTACGCGTTACGACTGAGCCTGACACTGAGGTCTCGGGTTCGATTCCCGGGTCGGGTAAAAGTGATATTGGGTTTTTCTATTACGAAATGCTCAGTACCTATCAGCTCGGAGTCTGGAATTGTGCCCAGTATGGCGATAGGCTCGCCCCCTAGCACATTATGGGACGGAGATACGCTAAGCGAAATGTCGGTGTACTGGTTACACCAATGCCTATCCCTTCGGGGATTACAGGCGTGAGTGCGTATGTAAACTAAAGTTGGTGACAACAGAATTAACGCTAATATGTGGTAATTAAATAAAAAAATATAGCTTATAGGCAAGTATTGTGGTTTGGTAATAAGAAGCTACAAAAAGTGTTCCTTACAATAAATAACACCCAACTCGACCCAACATGATGTTATAGTTATAAGGTATGTGCTGCCATCTATAATTTTATGTTGTAAACTTAATAAGAATTATGTAAATATGTTCGAGTGAGGAAACATTTAAAGGCCTATTTCACAATATGCAATTAAAATTTTAACCGCCAGATAATGTATCACACTGTCGTCAATTTACGAAGTACAAATTTGACATACTGTAAAATTTACAGCATTGATAAGTTAGTATTTTGCTGCATTTTACTATCTTATATTTAATTTGACAATTAATAACATTTACTTGGAGTTTGTGAAATAGACGCTTAGCCTTCTTTTTTAATCAAATGTAAGGACATATTATTATAAACACTTTTGATGCTTAAAGCATTTTAACCTTCTTTATATACAACTATATAAAGAAGGTAACTTCTTTATATACAACTGAAAGACAAGACAAGGCGGTCACTTGACTTATGGTATGGCCATTGACCAGTAGCATCATAAAGTACTGTATTGGGCTTTTTTTTACTGTCACTCTGAGAAAAAGATGTTAAATCGCATAATGTTGGGTAATTTCACTAACTACATTGTTCTTCAAGCTGGAAAACAATGCTTACACACTGCTGCTTAGAATAGAAAATAGATGAAACAGAGATACCTATCCAAAGGGCCTTTGACATACACCTAGAAACCATTAAAACTTAAAAATCAATTGTACATACGCACTCACGCCTGTAATCCCCGAAGGGGTAGGCAGAGGTGTAACCAGTACACCCATATTTCGCCGAGCGTATCTCCGTTCCACCATGTGATAGGGGGCGAGCCTATCACCATACCGGGTACAAATTCCAGACTCCGGGCTGATACTGAGCATTTCGTAATAGAAAAGCCCAATACCACTTTACCCGACCCGGGGATCAAACCCGAGACCTCAGCGTTGACCTCAATCGTAACGCGTACGCATTACAACTGCGCCTAAGAAGCAGTCAAATCAATTGTAGTTTGAATATTTCAGTATACTCACATTTATAATTAAACAAGATTTGTAACACCTTGGCATACTCCGTAATAATTTCATACTTGAGTAGATTTTGTAGAAGACGCACAACAGCATCCTCATTGTAGTCTTCTTTTAGAACGGTAATACTGAATGCTGTAGCCCTGAAAAGTGAATGATTCATTGTTTAATTAAAGATTCTACAAGGGTCTTGTGAGAGAAACAAAACCCTGGGTAAATCGCACTTTTGAGGAACACTATTCCAATTATGGGTATGGGATTACTAAAAAAAAAGAAATATAGATAATTATTATAGAATGATTAGTTAGAAAATGACTTTATTATTAATTTTATATGAAAACAATGGCAAAAATTTAATTCTTATAATTTTGTCATGTCCGCCTGTCTGTCCATTACAGCCATCTTACTCTGAGACTTTTAGCACTATGTGGATGAAATTTATAGGTATATTCTATAAACCTCTACACAAAGATGTTTTTTTCGCCTTGCACATATGTGCATGCATGTTTAATCATGAGTCATATTTTGGATAGGTCCTTAAAAATGATATAGAGATTGCTAAATAACTTTTTATTTAGGTCATTAGTATGTGAGACTTGCATGTCCGAAGACGTAAAAAAAGCCCTCACGCCTAACTATTAAACTATGAAATGGAAAAAATTCAAGGTAGCATATTTGTTACAATGCTAGTTTAGTAGTAGAGTTTAGTTAATAACTAGCATTGTTACCGTTCACTATTGCTACACAGATGGACTCTCAAATATAAGACCTACCACCCCACAAATTGTGAACAATAAACCATAATCATACTTACTTGTCGCTAACAATATCTAATAATGGTTTGGAAGACTCCAACAACTCATTTGAGAGCATCTGATCTGAAAACCATAAGCTTGACCAGCAAGCAAACCAGAAACAAACTAATGGATAATGATCACTCCAGTTGGTACTAAACTCCAATGTGTACCTCTTAAATATCACCATAGAAGCCTCTGACCGATTTAATACTGAATCATATATTAACTCTTTAAATATCAATCTATAAAAATTTCTTCTGCTTTCGTATTTATGGTAGCAATGTTTTAATATTGACAAACCTTTCTCAGAATTGCCCTTCAAACATTGTGCTTTAGCTAAATAATGTAGGAACTCAACATTTCTTCTGTATAAATTTGGGTCAACTTTTGCACAGTATTTTTGTAGTATTATGATAATTTCAGGCTTTCCCGCCATACTGTAGTGACGAAACAATTTCTTCAGTGTCTTTTGATTAATAAATTTACGATCATTATGGCAGTTCAAAACAACATGTTCAATTTGTTTGTCTTTATTTTTTGTTAGTAATTCTAATAATGTGTTATCGAGTTCTTCATCTGATATAGAAGTAACACTGGGATGTCTAGGCTTATCTGTGGCTATAAAATATTGCATTGTATTATTGGAGGGACCAAAAAGGTTGTTGTTTCTACTGTTGTCTCGCTGCGTTATATGTGTTAGACATTCTGCAAAGTCTATTGTTGTAGTTAATTGGGAAACTGGTGCGAATATCTGCATATTACGCAACATATTGTTGATTAGTTTGAAATAATTTAGAGGCTGTTTCGTAATTTGAGCCCGCACAGAATTCATGTTGTTTATCACTTTCAACTTTATCACGAAATATAGACTTTTGTTATTATTTGATTTTAGGATAGACTTATATTAAATGTATCTTTTTAAGGTTATATATTTACGTGCTTGTGCTTTGTTTTCATTTTTTTACTTTGCCAAGCCAATTAGTTTAGCTTGAAAATAAATCTTTCTCTAAATGTTGACATGGATAAAAAATACAAAACGATATACTGACTCTACTTACAAAACTCTTCAAATATTCAAACGTCAAAGTCAGTCGATAACGCTGTCAAAAATCATCCAAAAAAAATTGTTCCGTTCTGTATCATATAAATTACAATTTACAATACATAGTTCTGTTTTTTTTTTAAATTTGGATATATAATTTCCTGTATCAATTATTTTACGTTATTTTGTGGCGTATCTTCTTTTAATACATAACTCAAACATTAATAATATAAACAAAATCATAGTGCGTCATCTATTATCACTTAGAAGCATCATACTCCATCCTAAGTACACTACTCAGTACTAGATGGCAGCAGTAAAAAAGTTAGTATTAGTTTGAAATAGACAAAAATGTTCCATTATAAATCTATGGCTTGATTATGAACTAAGTCTCATCTCTGAGATCATGATCTCATCAGACGGCACGTCGTGTGACAGGGTTTTATAGGGTTGCCTAATCGCGGCCTCATAGCCCATACCATCAACCATCCGTCCACCTGCAGAGAGCAGACATGGTTGGCCCACTTTCGCTCCATCATGCTTATTTACCTATATTTGATGCGGGATCCCACGACATTGCGGCCTCCCACTTTGCTGGATTGCAATCCCTAGTATGAATATACTAATAAAGATAGATTTGATTTACATGAAAATGTTTAGAAAATACACAAAAAAAATATTATCCGAGTGGTTAGATTTGCAAGTCATTCAATTACTGTATATTAACTATATTATCGTTATGTAGTATCAAATTTTGCTGTGAACAATAATTATAATAAAAAGATTAAATTATGAATCCACCATCAAATTATGATGGGAAGGTAGACCCTGGCTGCCGGGATAGCGCCAGGCAGAAAGAAAATAAATAGATAAACTTGCAGCAACTCGTGATTAAAATATATTTGTAGTGTCACTTTCGAATATACTACCGAACTATGTTATAAGATACATATGTGTATTAATTGTTGTAAAAACAGAAGCTGATAGTTTGTACTGCCTAGAAGAACCTACATGAAGATTAATAATGAAAATCGGATTGATTTGTCCCGTGTCGCACTATGCCTGGTCATAGATGAATAATAATTACACAAGCCACACATTCTAGTATGTGATATCACACATGTGATATCATAGTAGCACAAGAACGTGCTTATTTGGACCTGTAATGATTCAATAAATAATAATATAATAACAAACTAACGGTCACTACATTGGTCAGAGGACATAGCTACAATTTATTGTTAAAAATATTGAAATTATAACTTTAAAGAATACCAAAAAGGTCCTTCAAATATGAATTCGATTCATCTATAATATTTTCGTTATTACACCAAAAATATAAGCCGATATATCGATGTATTGCCTATTCCTTCAGAAGTAATGGCTGAGCTTAAAGTAATATTATAATACTCTTTGATTATTACATTGTAAATGTAACTTTTTCTACATTTTATAAGACACAAACAAATTCCTAGTCACAGAACGAACAAAGACGCGGCCAAACTTTGTCTTTGTACTTACTTATGCTGACGTATGTTGAATGGTTGGAATGCCCCCCGCTGTGCACTTGGCATAAGCACTAATAGCTGCATGTTAATCGACATCCGATCATTGTCGGCGATCATTCTACATGAAAATAATAAAAAACTAGAGCGTCATACGATATCTAGGAAGATAAAATCCGTAATCCGTTCCACGTATTGAATGACCATACCTAGTATAAATTCAATGTATAACAAATGGTATTTTAACCGCCTTCAAAAAAAAAGAGGAGGTTCTCAATTCGGCGCGTTTTAAAAAAAATATATAGGTATATGTTGATTTCTCCGCCAATTGTGGTCCGATTTTATTGGAAAATCAGTGGATAGTGTTTAGCTGCGATGTGATCCCATATAAATTTGGTTAATATCTGATGACGGAGTACGGAGTAAAAAAATGAAGCAGTACATTCGTCGCTATTGTATTATTATATTGGTATTACATGATATTGCTTCACTACCACTAAAAACTTAAAAATAAAATAAGGTTTTAACAGAACCGACTTCAAAATAAAAACAGTGAAAAGTAAAAAATAACTACATATTTCTATACTTAGGCCTCTTTGGAGTCGATGCAATTTTATTTAACCGGTAGCGAAACAGGCATCGCCTAGGTTTTATATTCGTTACAGATTTTCCAGATATAGCGGTAGACTCGGTCGACCTTTCTTTCTTTCTGCCTGGCGTTATCCTGCCCTCATGCTAGTGTTCCCCTTCCCATCATAATTTGACAGTGGATTTGATATGATGTGGGGCGACCTCTGAATCAAGTTTCACCATTGCCTCGTCCGTTAAGCAGCGGAGTGTACATACCATGTGCAGATGAGGTTGGCTTTGGGCCTAAAATGTTGGTAAATAGTAGCCCACTTATGTATGGTAAAGTGTCATGATGTCAAGTAATAATAAATAAATAAATACACCCAACAGTCACACACATAGTCCTGACCTCACACTATAAGGTTGACTTGTATCGTCGGTATTAACATAGATACATAATACAAAGGACATGTGTCTATGGTATTAGGAACAACGAGGGACATGCAGTCCCGAAATAAACATTTGTATTCGTGCGGGAATCGAAGCCACGGCCTTTCGATTCGCAGCCGAAAATAAAATAGTGATTTCTTAGGTTTACGCGAATATTACACATTGAAATAAAACTAGTTTATATGACTAACTGCCAGACCTCAAGACATCGTGAGTCCTTTCTGCGTAGATCGGACTAGTGTCAACTAACTTATTTAAATAATTAAAAAAATAATGTATAATTTTAAAATGAAGGTAATGTAACATTAACTTTTCGAGACGACCTACACCTCAGTCTTTCCCGTGACCACGCAGGCTGAAAAGCTTTCGAAAAGTTGGGACCAAAATAGCGATTAAACCGCGATAAAATCCGTATAAACTAGTTCTATTTCAAAAAAAATAAAGTTTATCTAATTAAACAAATAAAAAAATAGGGTAAAAGATTCGGATTGCACCAACAGGTGGCAGAGTATTCGTTGTGCATATTCCCTATACTCTACTTTGGGTCACACCTTGGCTTTGAACCAATTTTTACCGATTTTAAAAAGGATGATGGTCTCAATTCGGTGCGTACCTTTTTTCCATAATAACCACAAACTGTATACCATTAAGTCAACCCATAAATAACCACCGAGTACGTAATAATGGTGTTTTGAATTTATCACTATAATATGGTAATGGAGCATGGGGGAGCGTGTCGGTATTACTTCGTCAATTTGATGTTTTATTAGATTTGTCCGTTACATTTTTTGTGGAGACTTATCAAATTAGTTATTTGATAAATTGTTTTGTGGTGAATGATTTTTTATATTATTTACGGTCGTTACTGGTTGCTCTTGTTGCTTTAGCTTTAGTTGTATTAAAATTTTGTGATTTAACCGACTTCGAGAAGGGAGGTTAGCAATATGGTGTGTTTGTTGTTTTTTTATGCACGTGTATGAAATAGCGATAGCTCAGTGGGGAATACGTACTGTCAAGAGGAAAGTAGCAGGTTTGAATCCAGCCCCAAGAGCATGCTCCTCTGACTTTTCTAAGTTCGTGTGTAATATTAATTGTTAATTATCGCTTGATTTGCTTAATCGTAAAGGAAACATCGTGGGGAAATCTGCATTCACCAAAGTTCTCCATAAGAATTTCGTAGTTATGTAAAGTCAGTCAGTCATTAGGCCAGCGTGGTAGACTAAGTTCTGAGCCCTCTCATCCAGTAGAGGAAGCCCAGCAGTGGGGCGTGTATAATACAAGTCTAATAATAAAATTACTATTTTTATCTATGTGCATCGATTTCTTCACCAACTGTGGACCGATTTTGATGGAAATCATTACATAGAGTTTAACTGTCACTTGGTCCTTTATAAATTTGGTTAAACCCTGATGGCGGAAGACGAAGTTAAAAATTAAACTCTTCAACGAATGACAAAAGGTATAAGTCGCGACTGGGTTGTTGTCGTGAATGTACATTCAATAGCTGTACCAATAGAACACAGGAATATGTATGCTGTAGCTTTATCTAATACCCTTAACGACTGGCATTTTTTTATAGTATATATAGGCCGGCAAATGAGAAAGTGGTAACCCGATGGTAAGTGATCTCCACCGCCCATGTACGACCACAATACCAAAAGCGTCATGGGCGTGCTGCCGACCTTAAAAGAAAGGGATAAGAAAGAGATTGGGAATTGGGAGGGGGATTTGGGCCTCCGGATCTTACCGTACGAAACGCAGCAGCAAGCTGCTACTTTAAGCCGGTTTTCTATGAGACAGTGGTAACGACCCGGACGAGCCGGCCCATTCAGTAAATGGCTTTAAAAATACACACATGCACTCAAGCTTGTAATCCCCGTAGAGGCAGGCACAGGTGTAACCAATACACCCACTCTGAGTGTAAAAATAAACAAATTGCAAGAAATGGCTAATTGATAATTAAAGTTAATTGATATATCTGAGTGTGGAAATTACTGCACTCTCGTTTTTCTATATTATATTTACTTAAAAGCAAAATGTAAGATAAATACCGACCGACACTGACTTAGTTGCCCTCGCTAACTCAAAGTCAATTAATATGGAAATTAGTCATATTAAAATGGGATTAACACTTTCTTGGTGTCACGAAGATCTGCTTAGTAGTCGTCAGAATATATTGCCGTCCATTATTAAAAGAACCGTGCACTAGTTCATGTCTTTGACGATCAACAGTCTACTTATTCTGGACGTGAGCCACATCCTGCCCGTACTTACAATTAAATAGGCCCGCAGGCGAACGGCAAAGCCACTCTTTAATCGAATGAGTTATGCTTCGTTTCTTCCTTTACGAAAGTAGTTATCATTGTTAACAAGAAATTCTGAGTTTGTTTTAATGAAAATGTTTGTGGCTGTCATCACCCGGCTATTATGATGTCTGCGGCATGACGTTGGTTCTAAATTATCCGTTACGAATTATATACAGGGGATGGTAAAGACGGTTCAATTTTCTTAAGTAATTAATGACTGCCTCGGTGGCGCAGTTGTAATGCGTACGCGGTACGACTGCTGTGGTGAGGTCTCGGGTTCATCCCTGAGTCGGGTAAAAGTGATATTGGGTTTCTCTAGTACGTACGAAATGCTTAGTGTCAGCCCGGAGTTTGGAATTGTGTCCGGTATGGCGATAGGCTCGCCCCCTATCACATTATGGGATGGACATAAGCTCGGAGAAATGTGGGTGTACTAGTTACACATTTGCTTACCCCTTCGGGGATTACAGGCGTTAGTGCTTATGTACCTATGTATGTAATTATCGGTGACGCTGCTAATGCTTGTTTCTGAACCCTTATTTATACCGCCCTAAGGGGATGAGCGCTATACGTAGTACGCCTCATCTGCAATAAACTGAAACTAACTACCAAGGTTGAGAACTGTAAGATCCTGGGTTCAACCCAAGATATAGCAATCACAATTTGTGTTTGAACTTTCAATTCGAACAACCAGACACTGATTGCCTGGGATTGGAATTTGTGTTAGAACGGTGATAGGCCCTATCACATCATGGGACTGAAATAAGCTTGGCGAAACGTGGGTGCAGCACTAGGTGCCCCTCTGTTTACCCCTCCGGGGATAAAGGCGTGAGCTTATATATGGGTTATTTTTATAGAGTAGTCGATATACGAAGCAGTGAGATTAACCTACCTCGAGAATAAGACTTCACTCATATGTACATATAATAAGGTCAAACTTTTAATACCCACCTTTTTTGTCTGCGGTTAAAAACCCACCATAGCAGCTCTTTGAGGCGAGTCGCAAGTAACTTCAGGCCGACCTGGGCGATATCTGGGCGACCGTAGAGGGGCGCAAAATCTCTTGATACTCGGCACATCGGAGCCAGTGTACTCACTTTGATAAAACAAGGTGGTAGGTTCTTCGTATGCGAGAGGCCGTCTGGGTTGGTACCACCGCTTTGTCTATTTCTACCGCCAAGCAGCAGTGTTATGTTTCGGTATGAAGGACATTGAAGCCAGTGAAATTACTGGGCATTATGAGACTTAACATCTTATGTCTCAGGATGACGAGCGCAGTACAGTTCCATACAGCGTTCTGTAATCCAGAGTTCTGTGTGACGTTGCCTCTGTTAATGAGCAGGCGTGACGCTTAACAACAGCCGAGCGACCTGCTCGTCTCGCCGTTCAGGCAAAAAAAAAAAAAACTAATCCTGATTTATTTTTTTAAACATACGGGCAAGTGGGGCACCTAATAGTAAGAGATCCCCACCGCCCATGAATGCTCACAATACCAAAAGAATCGTGGACGCATTGCCGATCTTGAAGGAAAGGGATAATTAAGGTATTGGGAAGGGAAGTGGAGGGAATTTAGGCCTCCAGATATCTCGCTCACTGTACGAAACGCAGTAGCAAGCGTCGATTTTCTATGATACAGTGGTCAGAACTCAATCGAGCCGGTACATTCACATTGTAAACAAAACCGCTACAGCTTGGCTATACTACTCAAGAAAAGTAATTTATAATGCTTCTAAAAACGTACAGCCTGTATGATAACGAAACAATGGTGTGCCAGAAAATAATATATCTATTGCGAAATTATTGGACCGTGTTTGGGCCACAATAACGTGACATCAGGCGATCATTGAAGGCATTGGGAGAGGTCTGCATTGTCATTTGTTCATTGATTGATTGTCATTCAGAATTGGATATCGACAAAACGGTGTCATTTCCGCTATTAATTACGCTGATATATGATATCTCATAACATACATGCAGTTACAATATTTTTTGCAAATTTATCTATATTATGTTCACATACAGTGTTGGACATATAATTAGAACACTTAGTATGAATTTTACTTTATGTAGATCATACAAATTAATTTGATAATTAATATATCAACCCAGTATTATACGGCCCTACTGCGGGCATGGGCCTCCTCTACTGATGATAGGGGTTTGGGATTAGTTCACCACGCTGGTCTAATGCGAGTTGGAGACTTCAAATATCTTCGAAATATATTTTGGAGAAATTCTCAAATTTAGGTTTCCTCGCGATGTTTTCTTCGCCGTTATAGCAAGCGACAATTCCCAATGAGTGCACACGTAACTTAAAAAAATCCGAGGTGCATGCTCTTGGGGCTGGATTCTGGAACCTGCGACTTTCATCTCGACAATCCGTACTGGGCTATCGCTGCTTATGATAATTAATATATTATTTACCACAAAGGCCAATAACTATTTATTAATAGTGTATACACTTAATGAAAAAATATTATTTCAGATTTGAAAATATCATACAAGCGTTTATGTAAAAATGTGTATATTAAATAAAATAACACTAAGCCTGCTAAGCTAAGGAGGACAAAAAAATTTAAACAGATAAAAACATTTGCATAAAGAAGAAAAGTTAGCAAAACAATAATTAGTAATATAATTGAATGGTAAAAATAACTATAAATTACGAACTAGCTTTTGCTCGCGGTTCCGTGAACAGTTTTTTCCGGGATAAAAAGTAGCCTATAACGGTCTCCAAGGTTCTATCTATCTCTGTACCAAAATCCATAAAATCGGTTCTGCGATTTAGGCGTGAAAGCGTAACAAACAAACAAACTCACTTTCGCATTCATAATATAAGTTAGGATTAGGATTACTGTTTAGTTGGGAAGCCTCAGCTGTCAATAACAGCTCTACAATGAAGCGACTTGGCAATTCTAATCACTCTAATTATTTGTCCACCACTGTATATTTGTTTTGAGTATTAAATTCTAGCAGAAATTAAATATTTTTTTTGAATAATCCGATATTGATCAAGATACGATATTCTCAATTTGGTTCCTGATTATTGTATGTCCAAATAAACATTTTTTATATTCATGCCAAGCCTGTATATCGATTAAAATAAATATTATATTTTAAAAAATAACAATTGTAAAAATCACAAAAGCCTTATCTACCGGACAGAAACCAGACAGCTATTAAAACAGACTGTCACAACTAAACTGTAACAAAAGTCACAAGAGCGTGTAAATGTCGATACAATCTGAATGCTTGAATAGCATATCGATTAAGGTCCTATTCCGCTTTGATACCCTTATTGTGCTGTCTCCACCCCCATTATATAGGCTAAACTATGCGTTGATATAAAATGAACAATGCCTCTTATAACACGCTTGTCTCGCGGCGACACTTTATAGAGCTCAGACTTCGATAAAACATTTACTTGCATGTTTTGATTTATTTTAATAGGGTAACGAGCTAGTTAAGTTTGAAATTGTCATGATTTACGTCATATTTTATTAGACTAATTTAAAATTGTTAAATATTTAATTTATGAGTCTCAGTTGAGTTTATCGGAGTTTATCGCATATCACAGAAAACCGACGTAAAGTAGCAGCTTGCTGCTGCGTTTCATACGGTGAGTGAGATATCCGGAGGCCCAAATCCCCTCCCCTTCGCAATCCCTTAATTATCCCTTTCCTTTAAGGTCAGCAACACGCCCATGACTCCTTTGGTATTGTGGGCGTACATGGGCGGTGGTGATCACTTACCATCAGGTGACCCACTTGCTCGTTTGTCAGCGTATGCAATAAAAAAAAGGATAGAGCGGTGCTTCGGTGGCGCAGTTGTAATGCTTACCCGTTACGAATGAGGCTTACGCTGAGGTCTCGGGCTCGATCCCCGGGTTGGGTAGTAAGCCTGTGTTCTAATCCAGGTCATGGTCTACATGTGTGCCAAATTCATCCAAAACCGTTCAGCCGTTAAGGCGTGATTGGCTAACAAACATCCAAATTCACAAACTCACAAACATCCATTTATAATAGTAGTAGGACAATTTCCTGAAGTTGTCTTATTTCATGCCTCCGTCAATCATTGCCTCATTATGTAAACTCAAAGTGTAAATTA
Source organism: Mimas tiliae (assembly GCA_905332985.1). NCBI lineage: Eukaryota > Metazoa > Arthropoda > Insecta > Lepidoptera > Sphingidae > Mimas > Mimas tiliae. The sequence continues at coordinate 7,653,865 of HG995256.1, read as the reverse complement.
GATGTTAAAGAAAACATGGCTTGATCTCGGCAAGTTTAACCTCAGCCTACATTTCAACACCCTTAAGGCACCGTGTTTTATGTTCCTTACAATTGACACCTTTGAGGGGCATTCTCAACGATGCAGCTTGACGAAAGGTTTGCATCATTAGGAAACTACAGACATGAAGTAAGAAATATTTTCATAGGAAATTTTGAATAACAGCGTTTATATTCAAGTCTTGTAGTTGAAGTAAAATTTCTCTAAGATTCGGTATCTACTAGTAACAAAGAAATCTGAGATATTGTGCCTCATCTATGTTGTTATTATATAGGTTTACAGTTTATTATTTACAATAAGTTATAAAATCTGGTCTACATTTCCCTTGTGGGTCGTAAACAAAGCAGCTTCCTCAATACACACCTGCGTCGTGAGATCGTATCACATTCAAACGATAGTAGTGTGTCAGCCATGAGTCTGTGATGCCAGACATTTTGCTATCGTTTGTTCAATCTGCGGCCGACAACGAGGTGAAAAGTAGGTCTTCGAAACACTGCATAAACCAATGCACGAATACATATAAAATAATGCTATCCAATTTTTCAATGCGTTCATTCGTCGTCGGTCATCGTATGAAAGAAAGAAAGAAAATAGCATTTAAAATTAAAATAGCATAGCACAGTAAAAGAACTAAAAAATAAATAAAATACTTATACTAAAATGTAACTTGCACCAATGAAGTGTTTAAAGCACACTAAATGTTGGTACTAAACTGAGAATTTGTTAACATAATACTTAAAGTACGTTATGAATTTACAAGCTTGAATATTTCGTGTTAATTAATATTAGCATGGATTATAATATCTATGACAGTTTATGCTAATCCTGATATAGATTTTTTAATATAGCAGAGGCCGCCAAAGGAGCAAGTCGGTCACTCGATGGTATGTGAGCTCCACCGCCCATGAACATTTACCTGAGGAATCATGGATGTGTTGCCAACCTTAAAGGAAAGGGATTATTAAGGTGTTGGGAAGGGGAGGGGGAATTGGGCCTCCGAAAATCTGACTCACCATACGACACACAGCATGAAGCCGCTACTTTACGTTGGTCGTCTGTGAGACAGTGGTAAGGACTCGGTCAAGCCGGCTCATTCGTGCTGTATACAAAACTATATACATCGTGGCGTAAAGTTATGCGATATCCCAGCGTCCTCCAGATAAAGTTGTCTGGCAAGTTCTTCTGCAATATATAATACTAAATCTCATACCGCGTTACAGGTGAAGCTAGTGCGGGAACCGTTGTATTATCATACTTCCTTGTAATAATTTTTAGATAAGAATAAAATATTTGAATTTATACGTGCAATTAAAGATAAAGATTGCAAACACAGTGATTATGAACCGATCAATCTCTAATGGTTTGAATATATTTCAATTTTTGTGCTTTCTACTGACACCAGTCTCATATTACTTTAAATGGTAAACTCATCAGAATATTTAAAACGAACGAATCTTCAAATAATGACATAATTTATAGCGTCATTGTATTTTGGAATCAAGGTTATCCCATAATACCATTATAAATCTATTTATCATACCATAAATCTTTTCGTATAGTTTCTTTTCATGCGAGTTGCAATCCTAAGTGGATCAACGTGTATAAATCACGTATTAATAGAACAGTATTAACAATTGCTTTTAGTTAACTTGCTTTTGATACAGTTATGGGGTAATTCTCTTTGATGGGCTTATTATAAGGATTTAGTTGCAAAAAAGGTTTGGTTAATGTGCAAAAGCTTTCTAATCTCTGTTTTGGCCGATGGTATATTTTGTTTGATGCAAGCAAATGTAACAGGAAATGATCGTTTGTGAATAAGTACGCGTTATCGGGCTCTTTTCATCTAGTGATGTGAAATATGATTTAATATATAATTCTCTTGCTATCATGCGAGGATTAATAATACTACTGATCTATAGGATAAAAGTATTCTGTATAGTCGAACAACTTGTTCCGTCTCTGTCTGTCTTTATAATAAAAATTAGATTAGTTTTGCTTAGATGCTGGGTAGCTGGAAGGTTATGCGCGCGATCTACTTGTGGCGATAGTTTGTCGATCCAAACAGTCTAGCGCTGGAACTTAGGTATTAAAACCATTGCAGAGCAGTAACAGACGAGCAAGCTTTACTGGCGAGCCAAACCAAGTATTTACTAGATAGTCAATCAACGCCTTAATGCAAAATGTACAATACTATTCAACTTTCTTGTTTAAATAAATACCAGTTCCTCCATAATAATAATAATAAATACACCCAACAGTCACACACATAGTCCTGACCCCAGACTAGGTAAACCTGTATCGTCGGTATCAGGAACTACGAGGGACTTGCGGTCCCACAACACCCAGACCCGAAACAATTTTTATGGATCAGGTACCCTCATTATTGATTTGATTTTTGATTTGACAGAACAATTTATGGATGTATTTTTTTAAGTTTTATTTTTTTTAATAATAATGGTATATAAACGCATTGTTAACAGCTTCCGTAGCACAGCGAGCGAGTAGCCGGCTGTGAAGCGCGACACCGCGGGTTCGATTCCCGCACCGAGACTGACACCGAGAATGTTTGTATGGACCACAGATATTTGTGTCGGTGTGTGAGACCGTAAGTCCCTCGTAGTTCCTGATACCCACGATACAGGTTATACATCTAGTGTGGTGTCAAGACTATGTTTATGACTGTTGGGGTTATCTTATTTCAATGCTGTTGGGTGTATTATAATTATAAATCCAATATCTGTACAAATCTCCCGACTTGAGAACTAAACTCATAAATAATAAAATGTAACTGCGATAATAATTTAATGACGTTTTGTATCTAAGTATGATCAGATATCTCAGTTTGTCTTTATTTACCCTTTCTTTATAATTCGCATCCAAATGAAATTCGAAACTTAAAGATCGTGGTCTACATTCATAATATTGAAAGTATTACATACAGTGTTGATCCAATGTCGGGAGTGGAGAGGTCAGCCGCTGCGGCCTGCGGTTACTTTGAATCAGGACACCCCACTTAAACAACTTATTTATACATTGCATGACGCTGATATTGTTACAGATTATCGTGAAATGATGTCATTTCACATTTGATGTACACTACACATCCAAAATGAGTCATTCAGACTGAAACAAAATACACATACACTTTAGTTGAAACAAGGTTGAGAGGTAATTTATACTTATCACTTTAGATGTTTCCTTCAAAACTCGAAGTGATAAACGGATATGAGTCTTATAAATGTATCCAGTCAACTGTAAAATGATAGAAAATGGAACTACAGACAATATTCCTAACTTAATAGAATTATCCCTATATGTGGGGGATTGGACCCGCCGCTAGTGTGTAAATTTTGCTATCTAGTGGCTAGGGAATGTTTTAGTGGTTTCTGATTCCTTCATCCACTAAACAAACAAATTAACATGTCTAGGTTTTCGGATCGTGGGTATAGAATTTCATAGTTTGCCAGACATATTTTTTAAAGAAATGACGTTTCTGACATTGATATTTTATTTGGTATCCTTTAGAAGAAGCATTAGATGTCATTTATATAATTTCTCGAATTTGGCTAAAAATAAACGAATTACTTAATGTGAAATATATGTGTCATAACACTTTAAATATCTCTCATAATTATTGATCATTCGTAAAACGGCCATACTGGAGCGAACAGAGCGACCCTTTTCAATTCATCTAAATATAGTTAGAATCTACTAAATATAGTTTCATGGATTCTCAAAGAAGATTGACAGCGAACTGGCGCAAATGGTGATATTACTATGCGTTAGGCCTGAGCGAGAGTCCGTCTGGAGTGGGACCGTCGGTTTTTTTTTTTTAGTATAGGCCGGCAAACCAGCAAGTGGGTCACCTGATGGTAAGCGATCTCCACCGCCCATGTATGCCCACAATACAAAAGAATTATGGGCGCGTTGCCGACCTTAAAGGAAAGGGACAATAAGGGATTGGGAAGGGGAGGGGGATTTGGGCCTCCGGATATCTCACTCACCGTACGAAACGCAGCAGCAAGCTGCTACTTTACGCCGGTTTTCTGTGAGACATTGGTAACGACCCGGACGAGCCGGCCCATTCATGCTGTAGACAAAATTGTCTACAGCGTGGTTCTACCACTCGGAGGTACCACTCTGGATTGGTACCACCGCTTAATCTAGCTATTCCTGCAGTAAGTAGCAGTGTGCAAGCACTGTTCTCTGTTATGTTCCAGTTTGAAGTACAATGAAGTCAGTGGGCAGTGAGCCTTCACATCGCTTCTTGGAGACGAGTGCAGTGTACTTCCATCCTGCATACAGTACTTTGCAATTTAAGATATGGGTCGTGTTCATGGCCAGAAGTTTGATTTGTAAAGCATGTCATGGTATTGGACTGCGCTCGTCACCCCAGGATATTTAGTCTCATAATGCCCAGTAATTTCACTGGTTATAATGTCCTTCAAACTGGAACACAACAGTATTTACACACTGCTGCTTGGCGGCAGAAATAGCCAAAGCGGTGGTACCAATCCAGACGGCCTCTCGCATATGAGGGACCTACCACCTTGAAAATCGTCTCGTCATTCATGCGAATAAAAAAGAACCGTAAGAGATGCGTCCTAATAACTCTAACGTCCTAATAATAATTTCTTCATATGTGTAAAGATAAAAGGGTTAAATATTTTGGTGAGTAAGCTAAGACGTTAGTTCCGCATGTTATCAAACATCAAGGGTCATTAAGTCACGTCGTGTGCGGGTTTAAATTCGGGCGGTAATTATTGTGTTTTTTATAGCAGAGGCAAATAACCAAGTGGGTCACCTGATGGTAAGTGATCCCCACGGCCAGTGCACACCCACAATACCAGAAGAATTATCTTACAAGGTGGTAGTTCCCTCGTATGCTAGAGGCCATCTATGTTCACCGCTTCGTCTATTTCTGACGCCAAGCAGCAGTGTATAAGCACTGCTGTGTTCCGGTTTAAAGGACATTGAATGCAGTAAAATAACTGGGCATTATGAGATGTGATATCTTATTTCTCTGGGTGACGAGCGCAGTCCAATGCCATGCAGTGCTTTGTAGTTCAAAGTTCTTCGTAGTGTCGTTTCTGTTTATGGGCAGACGTGACGCTTACAATCCGGCGAGCGCCCTGCTCGTCTCGTCATCAGGAGCGAATTAAAAAAATGACTTCAAGTTTATATATATATATTATGGAAGTCCTTCCCGGCATTCCAGAATGGTTTCACAAATTGTATTGCCAATTAAGCGAATCACTGTGCCGATCATCGTCGCAAATAGATTTTCTCGAAGCTAGATAGCATTAAATTATCTGTGGCCATTACTTACATTATCGTTGATTTGGTTAACACGTCTCCCAATGATACTTGGTCGCAAAGGCGCCGGTCGCATAAATTGCTTAAGAAAACAGACCGCCCACGGGTCTTTCGAGTAGTTCTAAAATGGCTCATGGAAAAAATAAGGGTAAGCAAAATAAGGGGATTTTCATGTTGAATAGTACTCTTTGAGTACTAATTAATATCAACATTAAAATAATATAAAAAAATCCTTATTGTATTGATGTCTACATATTAAAAAATGTGAAGTTTTGTATAAATAAATATAAGTAAAACAAAACAAATAAAGAAATCAAGCTTCATTACTTCCACTTTTGCCAATTCACTTAGTCTATGATATTAATGTAATCAAGGACGTTTTTAGCCAATCTATATTACAAAGGGTATTCATTTAAGTATAATTTATAAGTTTGCTTTACATTTTCTCATCTCAGTGGTAATTTTGTCGACTGTAAACCATGGGGACCACAATACCAAAAGGATCATGGGCGCGTTGCCGACCTTAAAAGGGATAAAAGAAAGAAATATTATGACATAAATAAAGCTTTTTTATCGTATAAGTAACATGTCGATACTTGACTTACATCTTTGGACAACATTAAATGATAAACAGTTGATACTAGGTGCGCAGAGGTATAAATTAAAATGATGCGATCGATCTTATCGAGAGATTAAAAGTAGCATGAAATTTTAGGATGTCTAGATTTTGTTATTAACAATACAATATACGGTACATAAACACTCACTGTCAGATGACCTTACATGACCACGCCTTTTTCCAACGTGTTGTATAATGTTAGTAGTTACCTCCGCTTTGAAAATTAATTTACACGTCTACTCTGTTCTTTTATCTCTGCACTATCATGTGTTTAATGAAAAATCAAGTTCGCCCTTACATTCTGAAGCATAAAAAGCTAAACAAATATCCTCGATCCATGGCTCAAATTCGATTCCTAAATTCCACGAAAAAATTGTTTTTTTATATCACTAAAACATAAAAATTTATATACTATGTTTCATCGTGTATTTAAATCAGTCTTTAGAGATATAGCATGTCAGAAAGCGTTGTATGATTTTGGCTCTTATATTTTCATACTACATTTTTTTTTTATAACCGACTAGCTCTACATTAACGGCACAATGCCTAATTTAAAGATGACGGACCCTGTACTGAATACTGCCAGTTAATTTAATACGTCGATAGTGATTGGCTCTATTTAGGTAACTTACGATGCCGGGCAATCAAAGGATTCTGATAAGATTGCGAATTTAATACAATTCTATAGGCTAATTGATTTTATAACCAGACAGGATTATCTAAATCTATTACAATTGAATTTAGAATGTTAATATTGCCCAGCACCTTCCTGCTAATTGAGAAATTTAGTTTTGCATTGCTATTAAATGCCATTAATATTGTTGGCAATTCTCGAATTTTATTTCGTAAGATGACGTGAATAAAGTTTAGGTATATTAATTTTATATTACATAAATTAACATCGCAGTAAATCAAAGTTTAAGATAGGCATGTTAGCTCTTTGTCATTTCTTACATATAGATTTTAATACAATCGCCTCATTGAATTAGTGATGGCCTATTTAGGCTAAGAAACCTGGTCTTAGGTTCAAATCCCAGGTTGGGCATCCCAGGTATGAATTTTCAATATTCAAAAGCTCCTAATGTAAATGATTACTAACTAATGATTACTACCAAGTTTACATTATTTTCTACAAGGTTTTTCGCGACTCCACCCGCTTGTACGACCTTTTCCGGGATAAAAAGAAGCCTATGTTCTAGTAAAGGTCATGATCTACCTGTGTGCCAAATTTCATTCACAAACATCCAAATTTTTGCATTGATAATAGTATAAGGATTTGATTAAATATATTTGGAAATTAAGGCACGAAAGGAAATGAAAGTAACATAATTCGTATAAATCTCATGACGTGATTGAATATCATGATGTATGAACATTGAACCGATATATGGAAACTAATATAATGTACATCAAGTCGGCATGTTACATAAAAAACGCTGTTTAAGGTATATACTTTCTTTATTTTCTTATTTATTCACGGAAAAATAACTACACTCGACCTGATTTTAATATAGAGCAGTCCAAAATAATGTCGATATTGCGTCACTTTTTTATAGTATAGGCTGGCAAACGAGCAAGAGGGTCACCATCTTGGTCTCCATCGGCCATGCACACCCGTAATACCAGAAGAATTATAGGCACTTGCCAACCTTAAAGGAAAGGGATAATTAAGGGATTGGGAAGGGGAGGGGAATTTGGGCCTTCGGATATCTCACTCGGCATACGAAACCCAACAGCAAGTCGCTGCTTCATGTTGGTTTTCTGTGAGACAGAGGTAACTACGCGGTCAAACATTTTACCAAAAAATAAATTCGACTTAATAAACCTAAAAAGCTTAAAGAAGTAAAGTTCGAGTCGGCGCAGTGGTACTGTTTAATAGTCAATGATTGATACCACTGACTCATTGTTTTAATTTTTTGTTTTTTAATTCGGTTTAATGTTTTGTTAAATAGTTTTTAGTTTTTCCATTTTTTTGTGAAAGAATCATCAAAATCGGTGCATAAATCAGTGCATGAGGGTGTTTTAGTCATTCATCCCCGATTTTCCCCCTTAGGGGTGTGGTTATATCTTCAAATGTAAATGGAACTACTAACGCAGTAAACTCTATCGAATACAAAAAGATCATTCCATCCACATTTGGCGAAGTTATCCGTGAACATACATAAGATATATCCGAGTATACAGGCGAAAAGAACACATTTTTTGTGTCTGTTAAAAATATACAAATAACTTAAGAACCTCCTGCTTTTTGAACTCGGTCAAAACATAAAACGTCGCGTCGTCTCGACAATGGAAGAGCGAATATGAGATTATGTATATCAGCGGCATTGTCTTAGATTTCTAGATGCTTTAAGGATCTAGGCAACTCATAAAATAATTTAAAACATACATCTATTATTTCTCCGTGGATTTTCTCCATAGACAATGAACAATGAACAGGACCGCCCTGAGCGGACGCGGAACAATGCGCCTGAACTTTACTTTTGATGCTAACTTAGATGTTCTGCCATTCGAGACAGTTTATAAGAATAGTATTTTGAATTGAATTTACTTGTGATGAAACTATATCGCAAATATACTGATATAATAGTATGATGTAAAACTTATTACTTTATAATTGTATTAAATAGTAAATTAGCAGTGTACAATTGTATTGTATAGATTACCTATCATCATATCAGTACGCCTCTATTGTGCGCGAAATTTCTCATAAGTACGCACTCACGCCTGTAATCCCCGAAGTGGTAGGCAGAGGTGTAACTAGTACACCCACATTTCGCCGAGCGTATCTCCGTCCCATGATGTGATAGGGGGCGAGCCTATCGCCATACCGGGCACAAATTCCAGACTCCGGGCTGATACTGAGCATTTCGTAATAGAAAAACCCAATACCTCTTTACCCGACCCGGGGATCGAACCCGAGACCTCAGCGTTAGCTTAATCGTAACGCGTACGCATTACAACTGCGCCACCGAGGCAGTCATGGTCATTCATTTTTCATACGTAAATCAGGATTAATCATTGAACTATTTAGTTTGACAGTTGTTTGCCAACCTACAACTGCACTAGCAATGAGGCGAATGACGTTAACTACCAAATAAGTAAAACAAACGTATCAATCCAGATTGCTCCATTAATTGAAGTACATATCATGCTCTCCCTTCAGATCTCGCCGATGTATCTGAACTATACGTTAGCATCGGTTATCTAATGGAAATTATTTTACACGGTATTTTTAAACACAATGTGTTCCGCTATAAGGTTATCTTTTACAATACCTATAGGTATATATCCTTTGTGTAACTTTCCCTTTTATGATATTGGAATAATCATTCTCAATGCTTCTTTGTGTCGATGGCATAGAGTTGTTTGTGTAATATAATTTTTAAGGGTTCTTCATTAGAAGACAATAAAATACACCTATTTATTGCCAGTGATATACTATTTATACATACATATCAGATTCATCCCTATTCTACACCTTCTCAAGTGCACGTAACAGCTGAAGCGAACATATTATATAGTACTTCATAATTAATATTCTACTGGTAATCATTTTTATATATTTATAAAAAAATGCTTTTGATTGTCAACAAATGTTAACATTGTATTCCATAGTATCAATAAGAATCCTGCGATTTACATTTAATCAATAGAAACTAGTTCTAAATACTTAATTATGCGTTACATCTGTCGCAAATAAATTGTTAAGGTGGCGGTAATTAATTTTACATTTTCTAATGCAACAGACTTTCACTTTATTGTTTATCTAATAAATCATTTATATCGGATGAAAAGTGGAGGATAAGACTTAAATGGATGGTGCGCAGACGGTTTTATGGTTATCCTCGTCGGCGGGACAATTAGCTGTCATCGGCGCTTCTCACTTTATGCACCGCCACTTACTGTGAAACAAATACTATAGAGTAGCCAGGGAAAATAAAAATATAAGTAACCAAACTTTTTTATTTTTCTACCACTTATCTATTTTAAAATTAATTATAATTTGAGAATTATAATGAATGATCTGGGGTGCAGTGGGCGAGCAGCCAGCTGTGAACCGAGAGACCGTGGGTTCGATTCCCGCACTGAGATCAATATTTGTGTGTAATCAAGAATTATGTGTTTCGGGTCTGGGTGTTTTCTTCTCAGAGATGTTGACATCAGGTACGCGGCCGGTCGTAAAAACTACAAGCCAAATGTTTCTGTAACATGTGTTAAAAAGCATGTTGCGCCGAGCCTACTCCGAGTAGGATAAGGGCAGGTGGAAGAAGAACTGTAATAATGTAAAAAAAAACATAGATAGATAATTTTGACTCATAGTTCCTGGTCGATAACCAGTAGACGTTTACTTTATTATGTAGCATCTCATTGTAAAGTAAAATTTTGTATGAGTGACGATGCGACGGTATCTTCATCAAAAAATCTTAAAATTGTAAAAGATCTGAAGATTAACTAGAAAAGTGGATCCTGACAATAGTAAGAATAGTATATTTTAAACATTATTTTGACAATATCTAAATATCAAGACGTAATTTACGAGGACGTCGACCTTATTTTAACAATAGTCGTAAAATTTTAAAAGCCGATTGCCGCCGGCGCCTCTTAATATGGAATAAATATTTGCCGTGCCCAGTCAATCTTATAACAATAGATTAGCAAAATAGATACGTAAAAATATTTAATGCGTCATAAAAATTTTGAACCGGATCACGATACTCCAAAACTAACATTTATTGTAAATATATTTAAAGTAAGCTATAAATTGAGGTTTAATTTGAAAAATAATGATATTAATAGCCATTGGGTTCCCGTTATTGTATCTAATAGACATGTTGATCGATAAATATTACATATTTTATAGATAGGTACCCTGTGAGGGTCTGTTTGGATTGGCATCACCGCTTTGTTTAATTCTGCCGCTAAGCAGCAGTATATAAGCATTGTTGTGTTGCGGTTTGAAGGATATTGAAGCCAATGAAATTACTAGGCATTGTGAGAGTTAACAACTTATGTCTCGGGGAGACGAACGCAGTCCAGTGCCATGAGTGCTTTATGATATATATGTTGTGTTGCTTCTGTTTATGGGCAGGCGTGGCGTTTACCATCAGGCGATCGATCTGTATATATATATATATATATATATATATATATATATATGTGTGTGTAAATAATCATGACCATTATCGTAATTCAATTTGCGTCAAATATCTTCGTACTGTTAATGAGATATGCTTGTAGTGATAGTGTCCGCAAAGGAATTTCATAAGCTTACAACAATATAGAGACGCTGTTGATTATGTATGTACTTAACAAATTTGATCCTTAAAGCCCAATCATTCTGTAATTAATATTTTTATACCTTTATAAAATATAAATAAAAAATGAAAAAGCCTTTTATTTCTCGCCGTTACATTGAAAAGATTAAAAGGGAAACAGTTTTATGTTAGTACTTATAACAACTTATTATGTAAAAAATAGTGTAAAAAATTAAATAAATAGTTAGTATATCAATGTTTGGCAAGAACCCCTTATTTACAGGCCTATAAAATATAAGGAATTTTAATTAAACGAGACGGTTGAGTGTAAATATTATTTTACTATAATTTACTACAATTATACTAATATTATTACTAGCTATACATTTTAAATTTTATAACTTATTTACTCCTATATAAAAACTGCATAGCGTCTCTATGCCATTCCCTGTTCAGTTGCAGTTGACGCTGCGTCGGCGACAACGCGGCGGCACTTCAAATATCGTTGTTCATGTTGGCGCATCATCCTGACACGTATTCTTGTACCCAACCACTGCACTGCGTAATCGATTATCTCCTGTACAAAATGGTGCAGTATTTACAGACGTTTGTAACGTTTCCTTTGTATTCGAAACATTGTAACTAATAGAGCTATGTTCTATGTTTTATATGATCCTAAATGTCGAGACGAACAAGTTACTCGTGTGATAGAGCGCCATGCCTGTCCGTTAACGTTAGTAACACCAACTAGGGCTTTGAATTGTAAACACTGTGGTCATCAACTCGAGATATACGATGTTACTTAAGTTTCATGTCCAGTAATTTAACAGCTTTCAAACTAGGACACAACAGTACTTACACCCTGACGCTTGGTGTCAGAAATTAAACAAAGCAATAATACCTACCCATACGAAGTCTCGATAATCCTACCACTTATTATACATTCAGTGTGTCCACAGCACCTCTGTTCTGGCTCAACCAAGGTACCCTCATCTCCCAGAAAGGTGGGGTGAAGCTTATTGCGTTTGACACGGTCAGTGAGTTTATCAGAGATCCCATAAATGTCCTCTTTTCTAATCCCTATTTTCTTCTTTATAAATCAGCAACAGATCCTCGATTCTGCTAGAATTTTCATCAGAGATGATGACCACTTTATATCAAGCAAGCTACTTCCGTTTGCCGCCTGCCGGCTTGCTACCATAAAAATGTAATTTTTTTAATAGTAGAGTCACGCTGTGGACACTTTAATCTACACTGTAGACTTTACAGTATGCCTGGACCAGCTCGACCGGGTTATTACCACTGTCTTACAGAAAACCAAACCAAAAAACGTGAAGTGATTGTGTTTTGTATGGTGAGTGTGATTACAGGGGGCCTAAATCTCCCTTCTCCAACGTATCCATACTACCTACTGGTAATATGGGTGTTCATGGTCGATGGAGTTCATACCATCATTCACATACCATCGGTTGATCCATCTGCTCGTTTTCTGACCTCTACTTTAAAAAAAAAATCCTTAATTAATTTTGAGACACTTCCGCTCAATATTTAAATTATATCTAACGGAAAAATACACTACTATAAAATAACTTTGACCTGCTGGACAGCCGCAATGAACTCGTCATTGCGCCTGTCCAGCCGATTTCTTCAAGAAGGGCATCGATAAATTGCCACTGTGCTGGTAAATATGCATCGATAGCATGGATTGTTACTTTGGTTAATAGAAACAAAAATCATGGAAAAACAATACATTAACTTTTTTTGTACAGAACGGCAATTACATAGGTAATGACCTATTATTATCTATTTATGATACCGGCATTGTCATATTATTCTTGGACGCCACTATGACAAGACACAATGTAAAAAATTATTATCTGTTATGTAAGTGCCATGTTTTGTTTGATGTTTATATTTTGATTAGTTTCACTTATGACATTATTATATTGAATGGATACTTTGTGATTTATATCAAGTACTGTTATAAAGTAATAATATTTAATACCAATGGCTGTGCACGGGTTTCCTCTACAATTGAAAGGGGTTAGGTCTTAATACACCACGCTGGCCTAATGCGGGATGGTAAACTTCACGTACCCTTGAAATTCTTGTGGAGAACTTCTCAAGTATGCTAGTTTCCTCACAATGTTTCTTTCACCGTTAAACAAGCGATATATTATCATTAGAATGCATAAACACCTAACTTCGAAATGTTGGAGGATGTGCCCTTTGCTGGTTTCAAACCTACGATTTTCGCCTCGACAGTTAACAATTAAAAACATATAAAAAAAAAAACATAATACTATATTATAGACGGGATGACGTCAGGCAGGCGGCCAGTCGTTAAAACTAAAAGCTAAATCTTTCTGTTATATGTGTTATAAAGCACGTTGCGCCAACCCCACTACGAGTGGGATAAAGGCAGGTGGAAGAGGAGAAAACTATAATAAGAATTAGCTTTTAATAATATAATATCAATTCTGAAAATAGCGGCAACAAGATGATCCACGTGCGGTAGACTTGTCACTCATATATATTTAGAGACTAACACTAATAAGGCAGAATTCGGTAACTAATGAGATAAATGATATAGCTTAGTGTACGATTTCCCGACGCCTTGGCGCGTGAGAACCATCACGTTCTTAGGGCACCTCTCGAGTTTCAACCTACTCGTGTTGGGTTGTATATTCCTATTAGTGCTTATTATTTTGGGCTGCTTAAGAGAAATAATTATATTTTTAAACTATAGATAAACAACGTGTAATATACAAAACATTAAGATGTGGTTTCAAAATATTTTTAATAAGTCATTGTATTTCTAGATACTTAAGCTTCACGAAACGAAGAAACAGAAATAATGAGAGTATAAAAACTAAGTGATGCGAAGCTTCCATCAGATTAATCGCCTATCATTGGTCAAATTGGTCTAATTTTATTTGACTGGACTGCACTTACCATCAGTTACAGCGTAGAGTAAACCCGGATAAAAATAAAACAAGAATCAAAATTACATGACTAAAAAAGCAAAAAACAAAACTGGCTAATGTTACATCAAACAAAATGTATGCTCGATGAAGGATAAAACATTTAAGAAACCTCATCAATCTAATGTGCTTTCTTATAAGCATATGAGAAATGATTTACATACTGACGAAATCGCCACCTAATATTTGATCGAATCGCGATAAGCAGAATATCTCATGCAAATGAATGACCTCAAGACATTAAGTAATAAAATCAGTAGCTACCTGACGAGTAATTGCAGACAGTAATAAAAATAAAATTAATGCATAGCTTTAAATTAATTATCATAATTATTTTTGTAAAGCATAATATACAATATTTTTATATTTAGATTTTTTATGATAGGGATACAAACACGTTGTGTCTCATCATCTTAAATGTTGGAATTTGCAGGAAAAAATAGGGATTGCTTGAAAAATATTCCCACTTGTATTTTTATATGTTTTGGAATAGATGTAAGTTGTTAGTATTATAATAAAAAAAATCTTTTTAGAATCAATACAAATAAGGTCGAAATACAGGAGTTCAAAGCGGAACTGACCATTATTGGTGTGTGCAGAGACGCGCCCGCGCCGGACCGTCATTCTCGTGTCAAGTGACAATCAATTATTGTGGATAAGTAAACTCAAATATAAACAACTTGATCAAACAGTCGAACACAATTCACACGACCGAATATAATAGAAATTTGTCATACGGTACTTTCAAATACTATACGCAATAATAAAGCTATCTCATATTAGGTATCTCTAGTTGCTTTGAAGATATAGCATCATCATACATGGGTTGTAAACTAGTTATCAGATTAAGTAATTTTTGTGTGGGATTTTCTACATGCTGGCATAATTTTGCATGTTTCTTGACGGTCGACATTATATTTGGACTGCTTTGTACTTAACATTAGGTTTAATGATGTCACTTTTCCATGACAGGATAAAAAAATAATCTTCCTCTTCTTCCATCTGCCCACTCCCATCCCATTCGTAGTGGGTTCGGCGCAACATGCTTTTTAACACATGTTACTACGTTTTGGATTGTAGTTTTTACGACCAGTCACCTGTCTGATGACCACCCCTCTGGGGAGAAAACACCCAGATCCGAAACAACTAATATTTGTAGATCACAAAAATATTGTGTCTCGGTGCCGTAATCGAACCCGCGGCCTCTCGCTTTACAGCCAGCTACTCGCCCACTGCGCAAATAATATGACAAGAAAGGTAACTCAAGTAAAAAAATTAGTCCACCAAAACATTGTGCAAGGGGGCGGGCTTATAAAAGTCTGTGCATAATAATCTCTATTTGAAACTTGATACATCTAATTTTTTGCGCGGTGCAGTACATCGTATCTCGATCTAGAAATTTAATATTTAGACATTAACTTTTATGGAATAAAGTTGTTTTTGAACGTTCATAAATTTTTGTAGCGTATATACAGTGAGTGTTACGTGTGATTTTACCTTTGCATGTGTCATTTTTGCATGTGTAAGTAAGTGGATCCGTATTTTTGGCAGATTCATATGAGAGGGATAACAAAAGTTATTTTATTTCGATGGCTAGGACGTTACAAAATTACTTTTTCGTGACTTGTTTATTACATGTCATATTAGCTAAGCATGTATCTCCGAAGGTATGTAACTAGCATAGCCACGATTCAACGAGCTTATTTCCGTCCCGAGATGTGATAGGTGGCGAACCTAGTGTGTAAGCACTGTTGTGTTCCGGTTTGAAAGCCAGTGAAATTACTAGGTATTATGAGACTTAACATCTTATGTCTCGGGGTGAATAGCGCTATGCAGTGCTTTTTTAATTCGAACTTCTGTGTAGCGTTGCTTCTGTTTATGAACAGGCGTGGCGCTTACCATCAGGCGAGCAACCTGATCGTCTCGTCATTCAAGCTAATAAAAATAATGTCACTACATCTCTTGACCACACACTGCCATTGTTACTCTCTCACCTCATTAGGTACAAAGTACTTTCCATGATGTCCAAATTCTGTATTTTGCTTCAATTGATGACCACATAAAATTTCTGGATAAACGTAATTGTTGATATAACAATGTGATGGACGATTGAACAGTTAAAACCACTTTTTTGAATGTAGTTCCGATTAAAGTTTATAAAACATATCATTTGTGTGAAGTCGAGCGTCAAATTGAACCGCATCAAAAAGATTCGGAAAATGTATTTATATGAAGTACCGGTATGTCACACGTACGTTTACAGTCGGTGGCGGATTTGCCGGAAGGCCCAGTAGGTCCGGGCCTAGGGCGGCCAGATATTAGGGGCGGCCAATCGTGATATTTTAATTTATTTTTAAAAACATATACATATACTTGCAAATGAGCAAGTTGGTCACCTGATGGTAAGTGATCTCCACCGCCTTTGTACGCCCACAATTGTAAAATAATCATGGGTGCGTTCCCGACCTTAAAGGAACGGGATATGTAAGGTAAACTTCACTGATGTTAACAAGAGTCTATATGATGGGTGCCGAGAAAGGGGCTGCTGGTACTTACTACATGATCTGGGGCCTAGGGCGGCCATGACTGCAAATCCGCCACTGTTAACAGTGATAGCTTAGCGGGGAGTGGTATGGACTGTCGAGACGAAAGTTGCAGATTCGAAACCAACCCCAAGAGCATACACCTCTGAATTTGCTAAGTTACGTGTGTATTAATTTTTAATTATCACTTGTTTTAACGCTGAAGGAAACATCGTGAGGAAACCTGCATACCTGAGAAGTTCTCTATATGAATTTTATTTTATTTTTTATATTACTAGGGGCTTTGCCCATGTTTTTCCACATAACATAAAATAAAAAAAAACTTAAAGTCCGACGAATATGAGATATATCTTACTTTCTTCCCCACATTATTCTGCATCGATTGGTATCGGTCACGACCCCATACCCCCAGCGGTTTCGGAGGAGATAACGTGACAAGCTTTTGGCAGCGGCGGCGGCAGTTACTTTTTTTTAGAATAGAGAGATTTATTAGAATTACTATTAGGTAATGCACAATACTTAACATAATATTATAAAAAGCAAATAAATATAAAATTAAGTGCATACCTTTTAAAGGTATTTACAGCCGACACAAAATAATATCACGTCATAATTAACCTAATAATAATAATATTATATAAATTATATGATATGATACACACACACACACACATTCAATTAATGTTATTTTTTAAAATGAAATGAAATGAAATAATATTTCGAAGGTATGTGAAGTCTGCCAACCAGCATTAGGCCAGCGTGGTGGACTACGGCCTATCCCCTATCATTTAGTAGAGGAGGCCTGTGCCCAGGAGTGGGCGTATATAACACAGGGCTAGGTTTATTATTTTACTATTATTACGTTAATAACATTGTGGAATACTCATTGTAATGTCAATATCTCGTAGTTATATCGATCAATTAGTCGATACCAAGGAGCCTTGCATAGGATCTCGAAGGTTCTTATGACATTTATTTTTTCGCGCAAATAGAACCAATTATAAATACACCCATCGCGACGGTTACATACATAGCCCTGACCTATCTCTGTGTTCTATGGCGTGGGTATCAGGAACTACGACAGACTTTCGGTCTCACGACACTCAGACCCGAAACAAATATTTGATCAGACAAATATTTGTCTCGATGCGGAGATCGAACCCGCGGCCTCACGTTTCACAGTCGGCTACTCGCTCACTGCACTACAGAGACTATCGATTAGTTGATACCAAAAGGCATTGACTAGGCTTTGCATAAATTCTCATATGACATTTCTTTTTTCGCGGCAACAGAAACAAATCTTTCAATACTCCATCTGCGTTCAGAGGCCTGCGCTTAATATCTTTGAGATAAAAATCCGATAATCTAATATTAATAATAATTGATAATAGTAATAATTAAAAATATAAAATCCCCTTTAAAATATTGAGTAGGTATAACTATACATAATTATCGATAATCGAAAAAAATACATATACCTAAAGTATAGGAAATTCTGAAACGTTATATTAATCTACAAAATACCGGTCAAGTGCGAGTCATGTTCGCACACCAATGGTGCCGTAGAGACCCTTAAATTTACACTTTTTATTAGTTGTTAAGTTTTTTTTTATAATAACACATATTCTGTGAAGATTATATCCGGCTACCTGTTACGGTTCAAGAGATAGAGCTCTATATAGGTGGGACAGACAAAAAACAGCCGTAGTAGGCTCTATAATAGGGTTCCGGGTACCCTTTAGATACGGAACCCTAAAAAAGTTAAACCCTGTAATTAAACTTTTTGCTATATCAAAGGTGAATCTAGAAAGCGTTGTATTTGCCATATTAGTCAAAATATTAATGACAGTCAGCAAAAAATTAACTTTCCTACTGGTTTTGTACTGTGTAATTACGACAGTTTTTGTGTTTATTTACCAATTCTAGAAAGTCATGTAATTTACTAATGGCAAGTTACATGTAAGTATGATTTGCATATTTTCCACAAAGCCGTTTTAGAGGCAAAAACAATAGTCGCGTCTACAAATTGCTCTATGATAGAAATATTACAAGACATGTAGACAATAAGTTACGTGATATAGTCACTCTGTACACAGTTTTGTCTACAGCATGAAAGGGCCAGCTCGACCGGGAACTAACAGTTTGTTACCACTGTCTCACAGAAACCGAAGTGAACAGCTTGTTGTTGCGATTCCTACGATGAGTAAGATATCCGGAGGCCTAAATCCTCCCCCCTGACCACACCAATTCCTTAATTATCCCTCCCCTTTAAGATCGACAACGCGGCCATGATTCCTCTGATATTATGGGTATACATGGGCGGCGGAGATCAGTTACCATCAGGTAAAACACTTGCTCGTTTGCTGGTTTTTGCTATAAAAAATCTGTACATAAACTCACGCCTGCATCCCCAAAGACGTAGACAGAGGTGCGACAAATACACTCACCGTTTGCAAAGTTTATTGTCGTCCCACTATGTGATGTATGCCGAATTGGATATGCCAACTTAGGATTTTAACCCGAGACCACCATTACTCAGCCTAAATAATCTGCCTTGTCCAATAGGGAAATATCCTACTTCCTATTACTTGTATAAACATAAAAGTTTGTTTTTTTTAAACAGTGCTTACACACTGCTGACCCAGACGGCCTCTGGCATACAAGGGACCTACCACCTAGTTGGATGTTTATAAGTATGTGAATTTGGACATTTGTTAATCAATCACGTTTTAACGGCTAAACGGTTTTGTATGAAATTTGGCACACAAGTAGACCTTCTCCTGGATTAGGACACCTTTCTTTCTACCCCGGGAAAAAGCCATTCACGCGGTTGGAGCCGCGAGCAAAAGCTAGTTTTTTTTTTTATTGTTTAGGCCGGCAAACAAGCAAGTGGGTCACCTGATGGTAAGCGATCTCCACCGCCCATGTACACCCACAATACAAATAATCATGGGCGCGTTGCCGACCTTAAAGGAAAGGGATAATAAGGGATTGGGAAGGGGAGGGAGATTTGGGCCTCCGGATATCTCACTCACCGTACGAAACGCAGCAGCAAGCTGCTACTTTACGCCGGTTTTCTGTGAGACAGTGGTAACGACCCGGACGAGCCGGCCCATTCATGCTGTAGACAAAATAGTCTACAGCGTGGCTCTACCACTCGTAAACCGACCGAAAATGACTCACAAAGACAAATCCTTTTATGAGACAATTATATTTTATGGTGTCGTATACAAAGGCGTGAAGTCCTTAACAATTCTATCCTTATAATTGACACATATGTGTAACTAATGCTCAGTTAAATTAAAGGTGTGAATAGATGGAAAATATTTACATAGTTACCTACTCTCTGAATATATTTATCTCAATATTCTTCGGCTTCTATCATCTTTGTTCTTCACCTTTAGCGGCTATTGTTTATTTGTACATATGTGTTATATCTAAAAATTTATTGTTTATTGTCTCAAATTTACTGTTTCATATCGTTCTTTACAATATTATATTTTGTGTTCACCATTTAACTAATTTATTTTATAAGTGTGTTCTCACCTTTATTGTATCCCTACTTTAAATAAAGTTACTCCTGGTGTACCATAGTTTTAAGTTCATGCACACACACATATTTACTCACCGCATTAACTCACACTTCACGAGACCCTAGCTCTATCCTTTCGGCGGAGGGGTGGGTGACGTATCAAATAGCCGATATCTCATCCTTTCGCCGTCCTACACCACATTTTGCATAACACTCAACAGCGATTCACCACACGTCATTACAGAGAAACACTGATTTTCTTTTATACTTTTTACAATTCGTTGACGGACAAGCTGGTATAAAAACATGTTACATTTTTCAAATGCCTTAGTTTATTTTAGGCTCTATGTAGTTCAAATTAAAATAATAGATTATTCACCTATTGATGATCATAATGTTACATACATACATACGCACTCACGCCTGTAATCCCCGAAGGTGTAACTAGTTCGCTCATATTTCGCTGTGATTATTTCCGTCCCATGAGATGATAAGGGGCGAGCATAACGCCATACTAGCCACAATTCCAGACTCCGGGCTGATAATAAGCATGTCGTGGTAGAAACACCCAATATCATTCTTACCCGATACGGGATCAAACCCGAGACCTTAGCACAGCAGGCGTACTGCATACACATTACAACTGCGTCACCGAGGCAGTCACAATGTTGTCAATTTATAAATAATTGATACATTTAATTACATTTATTTATAAACTATATCGTATCTTTCTTTCTAATTTTAATTTTTTTTTTATTTTACATATAATTTTTATACAACTTTTTAATCTTGGTTAGAAGTAAGACATGTCATAGTGCTGCGAAAACAATGTGGATGGAAGTTCATTCCAGAGTCTGCAAGTTCGCGGGAGACATTACCTCTGAAAATGCACTGTGCTGGATATGGTTCCAGTTGGAATGGATAAACTCTCCTCCGTTGACGAATGTGGTGGTAGAAAGGAGATGCTGGGATGACACTAAGCCCTACTGTATAGTATGGATTGTTGTAAACTAGAGCGATTGTCTTTTTTTATGGCATAGGCCGGCAAACGAGCAAGTGGGTCACCTGATGGTAAGTGATCGCCACCGCCCATGTACACCCACAATACCAAAAGAATCATGGGTGCGTTGCCTACCTTCAAGGAAAGGGATAATTAAGGGATTGGGAGGGGGAGGGAGTTTGGGCCTCCGGATATCTCACTGACCGTACAAAACGCAGCAGCAAGTTGCTACTTTTCGCCGGTCAGAGCTATATTGCACGGCTCGCCCTCCTAACTTCTCCCACACCCGCACGCGAGCCTTTGTGATAGATCGCCATCAAGTCAGCTCGTCTAAGCACACTCGCGTGCGTATAGTGTGAACGCTATACCATATAGTTAAAGCTTATGACGCAATATGCTATACTATATATCAAAAAAGTATAGCGCAGCGTGAACTCGGCTTAATAAAGGCAAACATTTTCATATTAACAATATTATAGCTTGGTGGCGACTTCGTTACAGGGACTTCATTTAATTGCGCCAATTTAGTTCACTTACTCATGTAAAATATGTTGTCTTGGTTACTATTTTAAATACCTACCTATTTATAGGAATGTTAATTCTAATTTAGTCGTGTTAAAATATCGTTTTATTTAACTAGCTTTTGCTCGCGGCTCCGCCCCTGTAAACGGCTTTTTCCGGGATAAAAAGTAGCTGTCCTAATCCCGGTCATGGTCTACCTGAGTGCCAAATTACATTCAGAGCTGTTAAGGGGTGATTGACTAACAAACATCCAAATTCACAAACTCACAAACATCGTATTTGTAATAGTACCTAGTAGGAATGATTGGATACTGTATTCGTGTTTGTCTCGTAGACAATGTTATGAAATATATAATAAATACGCCCAACAGTCACACACATAGTCCTGACCCCACACTAGTCAAACCTGTATCGTGGTTATCAGGACCTACGAGGGACTTGAAGTCCCAGAACACTCAGACCAAAAACAAACTTTTGTGGACACATAATTTTGTCTCAGTGCGGGAATCGAACCCACGCCCTCTCGCTTCGCAGCGGGCTACTCGCCCACTATGCCATGGATGCTGTTAAAACGAACATTTCCGATTAAAGTTTAAACTATAGTATTGTAAGTTAAATAACCTAATATCCAACTCAAAATAGTAAAAAGCATTCCTTAAAAATTTTTCACTGATATATTAACATCAACAGTCTCCTCGGAAATGATGTAAGACGTTGACGAACGCACGGGAAATGGGAAACTTCAATCAAACGACATCGACCTTATTTATATTGACGTGTTTGACATGAAAACATGTACTGTGCGTGCACAAATGACACAGAATCCGTATCGTAACGTAAGCCGATTCAAATGTAGAGTGGCTGAATTCCCACTACATAAATAACATAAATACATTTTTATAGCATATATCGGTAAACGAGGTGTTTCACAAGGTGGTAGGTCCCTCGTATGCGAGAGGGCGTCTGGGTTGGTACCACCGCTTTGTCTATTTCTGCTGCCAAGCAGCAGTGTGTAAGCACTGTTGCGATTCGGTTTGAAGGATATTGAAGCCAGTGAAATTACTGGACATTATGAGACTTAACATCTTATGTCTCGGGATGACGAGCGCAGTTCAGTGCCATGCAGTGTTCTGTAATCCAGAGTTCTGTAGGATGTTGCTTCTGTTTATGGGCAGGCGTAACGTTTAACATCAGGCGAGCGAACTGCTCGTCTCGTCATTAAAAAAACGAGCAAGTGGGTCACCTAATGGTAAGTGATGTCCACCGCCCATATAGGTATACCCACAATACCAGAAGAATTAAGAAATTGGGAAGTGGAGGGGAATTCGGGCCTCCGGATATCTCACTCACCGAGCGAAACGCAGTAGTTGACAATTTACGTCGCTTTTCTATGAGACAGCGGTAACAATCCGATCGAGCCGGTCTGGTAGAAACTGCCTACAACGTGACTCTACCACTCACAAGTCACAAGTGTCAGATTACATGCTATAATATTTTGAAAAAGTAGAGAAATAGTAGGTATTGCCGCTATTAGGGTAATCTGGACTTTAACCAACAGTAGATAAATAAATCGGTTATGAAAATAAAAACAAATAAAAAATCTTCTTTATAATAGAAGTGCGATTGATAAAATATATGCTATAAAAATATTATCAATTACATTTTATAATAATCTACACCTCGTATTTTTTTCTTCTTGAAAGAATTTAGCGAAGAAATCACAACTCACGGCAGCATTTATCTATTCAGTTTTTGTGCTGTATTAAAAAATTTATGATCACTAAATTCTGTGAGTCATTTCCTGATATTATTTAAAATATACAACGTGTTACAGTAAGGTGTGGTCATATTTAGGGACCGTTACATACACGTAACAGTGAGTGTTTATGTACCGGATTTTATCAAAATGAATACATCCTGATATTTCACGTTAATGTTAATAATCATTCTTTTATTCCGATCGATAATATCGTCAATTAAATAAAGTACGTAAAAGAAAACCTTAACTGTTTATCATTTAGTGTTCCATCCAAAGTTGCTAGTCAATTAAAGACTTATAAATCATGAATCAAAAAAGAAAATGCTTTATTTATGTCCTAGCAATGCAAATGTATTTGGTATAACGGGGGGTGAAATTCTTATATCGTACACTATACATTGCTTAAATTTGATGACATAATTCTGTAACACATTGTAGATTTAGATTTTTGAGTTTGATACGTGTCTCCAATGGTCATAGCACAGCGCGGTGTGATCTAGGTCGCGGCCAGTATTCATGTAAAGGCCTATGGCATCGTAGTGTTATGATTGTTATGAACCAGCTGTTGCACTTAACGACGAATGAATTCTTTGGTTTGCTGTCGTGAGCTATTACTCTTTTTTCATAAAGAAATAAAACATTGTATTAAGTCATAATAAATATTTGTTGCTATTTTTTTACAGTAGTTATAATTATTTGAATAATGAGGTTCTCATAGTCAGTTGCACTCACTAATCGGTAACCGATTCGCGTGTTATGCAAAATTTGGCATAGCCAGCCTATGGATGGGTGGCCCGCGTATTGGTAGTTCAACTGAGCGTCTCAAAGCTTCGGAGGGCACGTAAAGAGCCTGTCCCGGCTGTTACCAATTAATAGCAATCATTATGCCAATTCGGATGCCTTCGAGCGGCTTGAAAGCTTTGACAGTAGGTTGGCCACTAACCATTCGATATAGAATAGTTTCGGCAATCTTCGGTTTTACCCAATTTGTACATTATGCAAGGGTATGTGGGATACTTAACCCTGCATCCGGGTCCAGTCAGTCACTCAAGGCAAAAATTAGTACATCTAATGTTGTAACAGCTCTGTATTAGATCGTCATCACGCGTTTGTATTTCCCAAATAAACGAAGCGTATGATTTAAATCATAGTAGGTACTTTTATTACTACATACATACGCACTCACGCCCGTAATCCCCGAAGGGGTAGGCAGAGGTGTAACCAGTACACCCACATTTCGCCGAGCGTATCTCCGTCCCACGATGTGATAGGGGGCGAGCCTATCGCCATACCGGGCACAAATTCCAGACTCCGGGCTGATACTGAGCATTTCGTTATAGAAAAACCCAATACCACTTTACCCGACCCGGGGATCGAACCCGAGACCTCAGCACTAGCCTCAATCGTAACGCGTACGCATTACAACTGCGCCACCGAGGCAGGCAGGCATATTTTTGGAAGGAGAGTACTTTTATTACTCTCCTTCCAAAAATATCACATGTAACATTGTCGTGTATAAGTATACAAATAATGTATATAAAATGTTTCACACTCTATAAAGTGGCTATTGTTAATTATTAATGTAGCACAATGGCACGCGTTCCCAAAACTCTAAACGCTAACAAACGAATTACGAAGTCATCTACAAAAACACGCAGTTCACTTCCATGAAAACTTGTGAAGAAATTGTGTGTGGAATTAAAATTCGAAGCACTATGTACATAAGGTGTTTACAAAAGTAAAATTTACTATTCTGTTATGTTATGAGGGTTCATATCCATACCTTCAAGACATAGTTTGGCCATAGTCGACGACAAAGCGCGTTGGAGTGTGGACGCGTCGGTCGACTCCACGACTTGGCCAGCACGCGGTATACTGTACACGCACCCTGCACAACGTGTGTAGAAAAATAAAAACAAAACTACACATCTCAGTACATTTAGTTTTTTAAGTTTGTGAATGAAACAGTGAATGAAATTTCCAGTGATCTGTAAAACGTAAGGTTAGTATTGAATTAGATTTACGTATTGCTTTACTGGAATATTTACATAGTAATTATAAGAATGTGAATGGAGTAGGACAGTTTTGATTAGAAACCGGACACAGCATAGTTCATTGTCTAACCTTAGCCCTTCACACGCCGTCCAATGTTTAATTCGTTTAAGTTTTATTTAAATATTTCGCGAGTCATTAAAATAATTATTTTCCATTAAAGTTGTAATGAATTAAAAATAACATAATAACAAGATATATAATTAAGTGGTTATAAAAAAATTACATATTATGTATACATATTCCTTCGCCTTAAAGAGAAGTAACATGAAAAAATTAATTGAAAAAGTTTATCGAACTCAATTGAGTTCGATAAACTTTGCGTAACATACAATCTGTTTTTTTTCTGTATCAGTGAGTTTTATTTAAAAGAAATTAACCATAATGAAGACATTAAATAAACTGTAAAGTATTATAACAGTCTATCGTATTTAATTAATTGGATTCATTCATTAAAATTGAAATTTATGCAATCGACTTATCAGTGAATTGACATGTGGTGGGTATGTCGAACCATTAGATTTTTTATCATCGCCGCTTTTTATTGATCAGCTGGCTGTTTGATAATATTTTTATTTATATATTTCTCCTTTATTTCGTTTTTTACTGACTCTATTTTTTACTTTGTACGTCATGACGAATGTGCGCATGTTTTTTGCTTTTTTGCGGACTTTAGTGAGATGTCATGGTTACATTCGTTCAAATTGATTTTATTATCAGTGACATTGTCATTTTTGACGACTTAGAGGCAATTCGGAAGGGACAATGACCGTTACTTTTTATGTCTTCTTTTTAAGAGTATACCTACGTCACGCGTAAATCTGTCCACGCTTGTAAACTATGCCGATGGATTTACGAAAATAAAGGAATTTGATACAAAGTAAATACATCAGTTTTATTGTAGTTTCTCATGGCAATGGTTTTGGGCGGTGTAAATTTCGGTGAGGTAACTAACTATTCGAAAATACATATGTGTTCCTATGATGTAAGATATTTGCGAGATATACTAGAAAACAAATATTGGCAAATCACTTCATACTTAGTTCAAGTTTGCGATCTAGATACTGTAATGTATTGGGTTTGCTGGCTGTATAATTAAACATCCTTTGACATTGAAACGCGATGACGGCTAGAGAGTAAGGATGTATTGTGGTGATACTTATCTCTGCCTACCCCTTCGGAGATTATAGGCGTTAGTGCATATGTATGTATGTTTAAGCTCACGCCTAAATCACCGAAGGATATGACATACATAGACTCACGCCTGTTTCCGATAGGGGTAGGCAGAGACAACGGGTTTCTACTTGCTACGATCCTTGCATAACTCTTTGGCCTCCTTCACTCTCATTAATTTTTTTATACATGCACGTCGGTTAGGGTACTCCTGACCATTTCCTCAACTTATAGTTTAAAAACCGTTAAAAAACGTTAGAAAGTTATTTCGATCAATGCGCTTTTTGAATTAGTAAATTTAAACAAAATCTGCTTTGATGTAACGAAGGCGTGAAAGATAAGTCTTTCGTGTTCTTAAATAATTTCCCAGCTCTCACAATGGGCTTGTCGTGGCCAATGACGTCATTGTTTCTTATGTACAGTTATGATTCATAAACGGCAGTATTTCTGTTAAATTAAATGGCTTGATAAAAGTAAAGGCAAAGAGTAATAAAATGTAGTATGACTGTTACGCAAATGTTAGAGCTACTACAAACAATTAAGTAAATAGTTTAGAGTTTTGATCTATGTTAAGAAATTATATAACCGATCTAAATAATTGTTGCGACCATTTAAGCTTCCGAAATCCGTATCGATAAAAGTAAATAAGATAAAACTGATTCAAAAGCGTGGTGGCAATTAATAAATTAGCACATGTTAATTTTATTTGCTTAATTTCATTACGCATATGAATTATTCATTTCTGTTTTTTTAGAATCTCTTTAGTTTTGAACAACTCATAGTGTTTATTATTTAACAATTTATTTCTATCTGCGTGTTGGAATCTTTAGTGGAATGCGTGAAATCGTTATAATATTATAATAATGATATACAGATAAGTAAATCGAATTCATATGTTGATTTTTACTTTTTTGTAGCTATTATCATTGATAGCTTTATTAAGACAGCTCTCATAAAATTGTATAATGATCAGCATGATCCTAATCATTCAGTGAAATTCCTTTATACATTCAGGAGCCAATAAAGTTATTAATATTACTTTATACAGCTTCTGGGTTAAAAATGTTATTACACTTCCTTTCTTAGACTGCATAATATTCAATTAATTCGCTGAAACAGGATATACTGGTATACTAATCTGCCTTGGAATTTCTTCTGTATGACTTTTAGTATATAATTCCAAACTTCCATTTGATGTTTCTAGTACACCGGTATGTTAGGCATTCGTTAGAGGTACTAAATACTAAAGTCGCGAGTTTCTCTGCCGCGGAAAGCAGTTTAAGCCGTCCTTTCTGTCGGTTGCCAAATGACATTAACTAAGAAATGTAGACCGTGGCTTAATTACTAGAATTTCAATTAAATAATGTGTATGGCGAATTTAGTGCTGTTACTGGATAGTGATATATTTTCGAAGCTTTATTTTGTTGCAATAAAATATGTTCTAATTTCAAAAATAAATACAGAGTCAGTATCTTATAAGTTTTGAAGGTGAGTGACGTCAAACCGCATTAGACCAGCGTGATGGACGAAGACATTCCTAGAGGGCCCGTGCCCAGTAGTGGGACTATATAAAATAAGGCTCATACTTCTTTTTATCTTACAATCAGTAATTAAATTAGATACGACGGCATTTCATAAGTAGCAAACAAATACGAATGAACTTTATTTAAGAACCGTTTAACATCGTTTCATTGGTTTAGTGGCAATATACGTAGACTGTGAAACTAGTGAGATCCTGGATTCAACTCCCAGGTCGGGCTTTGAAATTATGTGTTTAAGGTTTTCGATTCGAAAAATCATACACGGAGTTGCCTTCTATTCCAAATTACAATTTATGTCCGGCATGACATCATGAGATGAAAATACACTTGGCAAAACAAAGGCGTTCTCGTAATACCTCTTCCTACCCCTTGAGGGATACAGGCATGAGTTTTTGTGAATCATACAACGTCAGTTCTGAAAACAAGTAGATATAGCTGGAGCATTTTATGAAGATTTGGGCACTCTGAGCCGCACTGGTTACAGAGCTTATTATGTGCGTGATTCTAACGCATGTTATTCATATTGCTATTGACTATAGAGTTAATATGATTCTGTAGTACATAGCAATAGATATAACGTGTGCCGGCCTCCGTGGCGCAGCGGGCGAGTAGACAGCTGCGAAGCGAGAAGCCGTGGGTTCGATTCCCGCACTGAGACTTATATTTTATGTGATCCAAAAGACATTGTTTCGGGTCTGGGTGTTGTCGGACCGCAAGTCCCTCGTAGTTCCCGATACCCACGATACGGGTTTACCTAGTGTGGGGTCAGGGCTATGTGTGTGACTAATTAATTATAAATTATATATAATTATCACTGGACTGCCTCGGTGGCGCAGTTGTAATGCGTATGCGTTACGACTGAGGCTGACGCTGAGGTCTCGGGATCGATCCCCGGGTCGGGTAAAAGTGATATTGGGTTTTTCTATAACGAAAAAGCTCAGTATCAACCCGGAGTCTGGAATTTGTGCCCGGTATGGCGATAGGTACGCCCCCTATCACATCATGGGACGGAGATACGCTCCTCGAAATGTGGGTGTACTGGTTACACCTCTGCCTACCCCTTCGGGGATTACAGACGTGAGTGCGTATGTATGTATATGTATATAATTATCAAATTGTAGTTCAGAATTTGTTGTCCGCGCTTCTTCGTATTCCACACAATCTATAAATTACAACTTTACTAAAACACAATCAGACAATCCGCAAACGATTGATTGCAAATTCCCAACCTCAAGCCGGGTTCGACGTACACTACACATGTACCGGTATGCACACAAACCGATTTTATAATAGATAGAATCAATTAATCTATCGCCGGCACCAGTTGCATCGTCCTGCACGATTTAGGGCTCGGCGATAACATTATCGGCGCGGATGGTTTAACGGGTCCTATCGTGTGATTTTTTAATGGGCCCGCCCTGGATGTAGGTCGAAGTGTTATGTGAACCGATAACAGTAATAGTGTATTGCAAAGGTTCATAACTGCGTGGCTCTGAGTTTTGTACTTAGATTTTTGTTTGTATTTCTTTGTGATAAATAAATAAATACTCTCAACAGACATTTAAATGTGGTACAGCCACGCTATAGACAATTTTGTCTACAGCATGAATGGGCCGACTCGTCGGGGTTGTTACCACTGTCTCACAGAAAACCGACGTAAAGTAGCAGCTTGCTGCTGCGTTTCGTACGGTGAGTGAGATATCCGGAGGCCCAAATCCCCTCGCCTTCCCAATCCCTTAATAATCCCTTTCCTTTAAAGTCGGCAACGCGCCCATGGCTCTTTTGGTATTGTGGGCGTACATGGGCGGTGGTAATCACTTACCATCAGGTGACCCACTTGCTCGTCTGACGGCCTATGCAATAAAAAAAAAGACACACACATAGTCTTACCCACACTAGTTTAACATGTTTCGTGGGTATCAGGAATTACGAGGGAATTGCAGTCCTACAACATCTAGACCCGAAACAAATATTCGTGGATCACATAAACACTTGTTTCGTGGGGGAATCGAACCCACAGCCTCTTGCTTCGCAGCCGGTTACTCGCATACACTACGGAGAATGGCTATAACTTCGTAAATATTCATCAAAGAATTCTCTTTTTTCTTCTTCTTCTCAATTTATCTTTTTTTATCCCTTTCTATTTTCTTATCACAATGTCAAGTAGGTAGGTAGTGATAGAAAATGCTTTATTAAAACAGTCTTCGTACCATGCATTTTCTCAGGGCAAGAAACGCGCTGTCGAGTCACCTAATGAGTGATCTCCATCGCCCATGAACTTCTAAAATACAAGAAGACCCATTGGAATTGGGGAAAGGGGATTTGGGTTTCGAAAATCTTACTCACTATAGCATGCTGTCACTTACCGTTTTCTGTGAGTCAGTGGCCCTACCATGGCCAAGCTGGCCTATTCCTGCTGTAGAAAAAACTGTCTACAGAAACTAAAACTTAGATGAGTAAATTAATGTAAAATTAACGCACAAATATTTTTTACCGTTATACGACACCTAATTCAGAGTATTGTATATATTTAATCACACATCTGAAAAGCGTAAAAAGGATTAGGACGGTTAAATGGGACGCATACGGATTACGTAATGATTTGATGATGCGAATGGTATTACGACGACATTGAACTCGAATAAAAATGTCAGAATAATGTTATTTGTATCACCTATAACCTAGCGGGGAGTGAAACAGACAACTGTGACAGAGGTCGATGGTTCGATTGTAGTGTCTAGGGTACCATTGACTTTCGTCTTCTGAAGTGACGTGTGTATTTATTGTTATGTGTGTATAAGTTATTCATTGTTAATTATCTATTGCTAGATTTAACGGTGAAGCAAGAACATTATGAAGAAACCTACATTCCTGAGAATTCTCCATAAGTATTTTAAAGGTATCAGAAGTCTAATAGGCCAGCGTGTTACACAAAGGCCTAATTTCTCCCCTTAGTAGAAAGCCAGTACTCAGCATTGGAACAGTTTATAATACAGGCTTGATATTAAATAAATAATAAATAACACCCAACAGTCGCACACATAGCCCTGACCCCATAATCAGATACGAGTTCTGTGTCGTGGGTATCAGGGACTATGAGGGACTTTCGGTCTCAACACCCAGACCCGAAACAAATATTTGTAGATCAGACAAATATTTACCTCGGTGCAGGGATGCAACCCGCGGCCTCACGTACCACAGTCGGCTACTCGCCCACTGCACCATGGAGCTGTCAAATTATTAATAGTTATAGCACGAAATAATTCCAAATTCGCTCCAAAATCGGCTCGCGTTAAAAATAGTGGGTTATCAACTATATAGATAGCGCTGACCATATTGGTCAAAGGGCATGGCTAGATCAACTGACAGCGATGACTCAGAGTTTTGTCACTGCTAACGAATTATAATAGCAAAAACTTTTAATAACTTTTGGGGCCTTATAATTCACTTGATAACAAACCAATAACCTCTGAGCCATTGAAGACTAATTGGTTAGGTAATATTTTAAGTAAGATTACTTATACTCATTGGTCTAGGGACAGTGTATTAAAGCTGACAAACGTTAGGTCCTAGGTTCGAGTTCCAGGTCATGCAATCACAATACGATTTTCAGTTTTCGATTCGAAAAATCATACATGAGTTGCCTGAGACTGACATTTATGTGCGGTATGGTGATAGGCTCGCCCTCTATCAATCACATCATGGTATGGAAATAAGCTCGGTGAAAGATGAGCGTAGCATTAGTTGCACCTATCCCCTCGGGGATAAGGCTGAAGGTTATGTAATACTAGCTTTTGCTCGCGGCTCCGCCCGCACGTGATGTTATATAGCCTATAGCCTTCCTCAATAAATAGGCTATCTAACACTGAAATAATTACTGTATTTAAGAGAGGTGAAATTATAATAAGGTTCGCATTCTACGAGGCTTTAGTAAAATTTGTATTATTTAAAAACTTGCGTCGTGAAGTCTTTACCAACGTTTGTCAATGAAACAAGTCCAAGTATTGATCGATACAGAGGTCATAGAACTTTTATAGACATGATTATGATAACATTCTTCTATTTTCCACACGTTTTTTTATTGAAAGTGCCTTTAAAATTACTATGACTAAAATGAATTAACAGCGATAGCTCAGCGCGGTACAGGTTGGAAACAAGAGCATACACTTCGTACTTTACTAAGTTATGTATGTATTAATTGATAATTATAGCTCGCTTTAAAAACATCGTGAAGAAACCTGCATACCTGAGAAGTTCATATGAATTTCAAAGGTATGTGAAGACTGTCAACCCGCATTAGGCCAGCGTTGTGTACTATGGCCTAACCCCTCCCATTCAATAGAGGAGGCCCGCGCCTAGCAATGGGACGTATATAATACAGGGCTAGTATTATTATTATTATTAAACTGAATGTCACTCAAACTAGTCAAAGTGACTTATCGGTCACAACTGCCCCGATAGGTTGACTGAATAATTCTCTAATACTAACAGTGGAAGTGGAATCATGTAAAATATGTTAAGGATTTTCTAAGTGTTTAGGCAATACTATGCAATATTCTAATTAATAACCAGTCAACAAAAACTAAAAAGATGTTTAACTTAAACTATGTATTAACGCCCCAAACAATAACACGTAGTTTAAATCTAAAGCGAATGTGAAACTAAAACGTGGTAATTTTTTCAAGGTTACATTTTGTTAAGTGCAAACCGTTGTTCGTTTCATTTAACTCCTTACTTACATTACTTATGTTCTTATATATTATTATACAATACAGAATATCATACCTAGTTAAAATTTATGTTTAGAGTATTCCTTAATATCTTCAGGTCAAGATTTAGATCTTTAAACATTTTGATCATTCAAAACGTTTTTGTCGTAAATCGTAATGCTACGAGTATGTAAATGATTACTAAGCATTATATAAATATGATTAAGGTATTGAATCGTGTTTGTATAAGCTCACTTAATTCGAGAAACATTATTGAATTCAAAAATTACTTATGGCTATTTCATAACTTGCCGTGTAAGTATGAAAAATAACTTTTTAAAAATGTATTCTGCTTGTGTGGTCATTCGGCGTTCGACGTAGATAGAAAAAGCGACGCAAAGCTCAAACAGAATTGTGTTCTAATTGTATATAATTAAGTTACAATTTACTTTGTTTTGGTTTGTATGTGGTCGGCCAACAGCATGACAGTAATTGAGCAACAGTAACTAAAGTGCTGTAATTAGGAAAAGTGTATAATAAAGACATCCACAAAGACAACTGTCGTTGCAATTTCAATAAAAAATGTGTAGTATTTTGTTTATTTATCTCAAGAAAAAGGTTTGGGATGAATACTTTGGGGGATCGGTTTGGTCTAAAATCCATATAAATCCCCTCAATGGATTCAAGCATGGTACCCTAGTAGGCGGACGTTTTTTTATCCTAAAGTAATAAATAGCATAGCTACTGACTCGATAATTAAATTCAGTAATTAAAACACTGCATTATGTAAAACATTTTTCAGGTTATCACTGATAGTATATAGGACTGATGAGACTGATACCTACATATAATTCCTTACATCGAATAATATTAATTGCAATTGCTTTACAAGTCCATTCATTTAAATTTAGCGTGAAACAATCAGTGTCATTTTACACGCAATGCGTGAAGATGAACAAAAGTGTTCTTGTAATTTACAAATTAAATAATTATATACTAGTATTCATTTGAATATAACTACTACCTTTCGAGACTTTTTATCACAAGATGTCTAAACAGTGTCTCTAAATCGATATCTTAGAGCGTAATTTGAATGTCATTGGCATTATCAGTTTTATAAAAGGTGGCAGAGGGACCCCTATTAATAAGCGACGCCATCCATCTGCCTCTCTATCTCTTGAACTGTAGTAGGTACCCAGCTGAAATTTTATAGCATAATATGTTATGGTGGATATTCTAGAAATAAAAAATAAATATTTACGTGCGTGGGTGCACGAGTCCGACTAGCACTAGGCACGATTTTTTTAAGTAGGAGGTACTCGAATGCCCCTATGTATCACTCAATGCTCATTTATACTCACATTGCATGAGGAATTGATGGTGCGTTTCCGATGATAAGAAGAGGTGAATTTGATAAGCAACCAGCATTCTCATTAAAGGTATGAAACGCAACATCAAAATTTAAGCTACCGGTTTTCTTTGAGACAGTACCGCTTCGAATTATGTCGGCCCTAAAATTGCCTATAGCGTGTCTCTAACACTTAATCACGTACACATTAGCAAGTGCAAAGTCAACGCGTTTTCTCGGGTAAAGAAGTTATATCTAAAGGATATATGTTCTAGGATTAGCTTAAAAACAAGGATTTTCGAATCCTACTGTTGTATTATACAGTATTTTGTATATAATTGATATAAACTAAGATATATTCAGCTTTCAAGAAAAATTTAGACGTGTGATAAAACACCTATTTATATAATATAGTTCACGTATTATTTGTTCGCAATGAGAGGTAAACAACAAAGACAAGCTTTTTTTTATTTATGAATCATATCGTACAATACTTCATCCGTAAGCAATTTGGAATGCAATTCTTCAGATATAGTGATGAGATAATAACCAAGTTGAAGTCAAGCACGCAGGTCTGTCAATTGTTAAAATATATAGCCATTATTTCCGATATTGTGGTTTAGCTTAAAACTGAATAAGGTCAGCCGACTTATTTAGTTGAAAAAACTAAAAAGTAACAAAATAAAATCAAACTACTTTGAGATGGTGCTGTTGTAATTTAATGGTCAAAGATTGGTTGAAAGCATCGACTTAAAATTGCAAATTTTTATTTTTAGTTTTTTTTTTGTTCAAAAGTTATTATTGTACTATTTTTAGTAAAAGGGCAATGAAAATGGGTCCATAACAATCGATGTTTTAATCTTTGATCCCTGATTTATCCATTTAGGAGCGGAATTTCTTGTTGAAATTTAACTGGGACCAATTTTGAGCTATATCATTTCGAATTAAAGAACCATCAAAACCGGATCACTCTGTGAAATTTTATACGTATATAAAAAAAATAATCTGCCTCGGTGGCGCAGTTGTAATGCAGACCTGAGGTCTCGAGTTCGATATTGGGTTTTTCTATTACGAAATCAGCCCGGAGTCTATAATTATGTCCTATCTCTGGGGACGGAAATAAGCTCTGTGAAATCTGGCTATACTGGATACACCTCTGCCTACCCCTTTGGAAATCATAGGCGTGAGTGCGTATGTACACCCAAAAAAAAACAAACGCGGAGAACTAAGAACCTCATCTATTTTGTCCGTCGGTAATAAAAAAAAATGCAATCTCCGTACTGCTCTGCGGGAATAGTCAGTTGAAGTTGGAGGTCAATGAAGACTGATGAATTCCCGCTCTCAATTAGTACGACTAACATATTAAATAGTAAGCTCACGCCTGTATCCGGGAAGGATTAGGCAGAGGTGCAGCTATAGTATCGCCGGTGTACAGATATTACAAGGTGGTAGGTCCTTCATGTACGAGAGGCCGTCTGGGTTGGTACCACCGCTTTGCCTATTTCTACCGCCAAACAGCAGTGTGCAAGCACTGTTGTGTTTCGGGTTGGACGACATTGAATCCAGTGAAATTACTGGGCTTTAAGAGACTTAACATCTTATGTCTCGGAGTGACGCGTGCAGTCGAATGCCATGCAGTGCAATTTGTAATTCAAATTTCTGTGTGTTGTTGTTTCTATTTATGGGCAGGCATTGCGCTTAACATCAGATGAACGACCTGCTCGTTTTGCCACTCAAGCTAATAAAAAAACTGTGATGTGATAGGGGACAAGACTTTCACCATAGCAGGCACAAATTTAAATCCCGGGATACGCGTTTATGTTTTTTTTTATCGAAATCTCAATCCCAAATGGTAGGATTTGACACAGGATCTCACCAATTTCTCAGCCAACTTACTTAAGTAGTAGAGCCACGATGTAGACATTTTTGTCTACAGCATGAATCAGCTCGACCGTATTGTTACTACAATCAGTCACAAATAAACCAACGTAAACTAGCGGTTTGCTACTGTGTTTATATAATGAGTGAGATATCCGGAGGTCTAAACCCCCCTCCCCCTCTCAATCCCTTAATTATTTATTTATTTAAAGTTCGGTAAGGCGTCCATGCTTCTTCTAGGATTGTGAGTGTCCATGGTCGGTGGAGGTGAGTCATCATCAGGGGACCCCCTTGCTCCTTTGCCAGCCTATGCTATAAAAAAGTATGTTACTTCTACACCAAACGCGGCGACCAAAACGCAATTCTGCCAAGTTGATCGAAATTAGAATGTTCTGACGTTAAAGTTATTTGAAGGTTATGAAAAGAATTATGTAAAGTACGTTTTTTGAAAATAAGTATAGCACCTCCTAAATCTGCATAGAGTATAATTGGGCTACCAACATCTTAGACCCAAAGCCAACCTCAGCTGCACGTGGTACATACACTCTGCTGATTAATGTACGAGGCAATAGCGAAACATGGTTGCCGTCGCGAGTTGTGGGGGTCAGACGGCCGGTTGCCCCATATGATACTTAATACCGTAAAATCTATGATATGAGAAGGCACACCCTAGCATTAAGCCGGGATAATACCAGACTAAAAGACCTAAAACTGCATATTTAGTATAATCTGCACACGCTGACTTTGTCCCAATTTTGTAACAGCTTACACCTATGTTACGAACATTACGAAATTTCAAACGTTCTCAGTACATATTTTTCTAACAGTCTATTTGTTTATGAGATGGATAACAAAGAGATAACCTAATTACGCTCACGCTCTCTTATCTCAACGAATTGTACTATATTTTCTTTATAGTAAAAACTCGGACGTTCTTACGACAGACTGAATCAAACGAACTTTGAATTAATTTGTTCAATGCAAACAAAAGTAGCTTCTTTCTGCCACGAAGAAGATAAAATATTTGTCGGATGCCTACAAATACTACATTCTTCAGTTTTACATAATATCTCATGGCAGTTAAATTAGTAATATTTTGATAGTTTAATATTAGTAGGTAGCCAGTTATTCAATTTAATATGTTCAAATATTTATAACACAGGATTTTTAAGTCAAATCTTATCATCTCAGCCCGTTGCCGTCCACTGTTAGACGTAAGTCCCCTCAATCTTTATGCTCGTTATAATGTTATTATCCGCTACAATTACTGATCATATTGATATTGGAAGCTTTTTGATCTTAAATAAAAAAAAAAAACTAATGAGATTTTTTAGTTTTAATTTCAAAATGAGTGAAGTGAAGAGTGTAACAAAGTTTACTCATATGCCCAATAGATGGCGCCAGCGTAGAATTACATCGCGATATGGT
Organism: Mimas tiliae; assembly: GCA_905332985.1. Lineage (NCBI taxonomy): Eukaryota > Metazoa > Arthropoda > Insecta > Lepidoptera > Sphingidae > Mimas > Mimas tiliae. The sequence goes on along the minus strand of HG995256.1, from coordinate 7,616,164 downwards.
TTCGTTGCAGTGACTCTGTATAAGGGTTAAGATATTTCTATGTAGTATTCGAGCTAGGAATTGCGTAGTATCAGAGGGCCAATTCTCGTAATTTTAACTGTTCAAAATATCATTCCGATCTAATCTCAGCGACAAGAAAGTTGCAAATGGTATTCTGCTAAACCAATATTCAAGAACTTAGAACGCAATGATATCGAAAGTAGAATACAAGTTGACTGAACCAAAACGGCATTCTGGTAACAATTTTGACATTTAACTATCTTTTTCTTCTTTTAATTGTGTTTGGCTCCACCGTAGATTGGTGATTTCGCCAGTGTCCATTGTGAGACACTTAACTATATAAAATGCATTTCGTCTACAGACAAACGTCAAAATATTGAGAAAGAAATGTGACTGAAGGTGAAGCAGTGTTGCCAAGTGCACTGTAATTACAGCAGATCTGCCGTATTTTCATGCCATCTACTGGACACGGTATTTTTATAAATACCTTATATGGAGACACAGTATTTTTTTACAGTAAAAATTTCGTATTATTATTGTATACTACTAGACAGGTTATTTAGAAGTAAAACTGCGTCACATAACGCGGGAGTTTGACAGTTCACAAACAGGGAGCGCAATAGGGGTTCTAGTTGAGAGTAAGCAAGATGATAATATTGAGTTACGGTCAATTGACTGCAACTTAGTAATACAACTAATTTACTATACTACTATTTCTATGTACCGCGCAGCTTGTCTAGTAGTATACATAAAACTCTTTGATTAAACACATAAAAAAAAAAAAACCGATATCATCATCATCACAGCCATCCATTTCTGCAGCGATCGATATATACAAATAAAATGTTAAGTTAGTTTAGGATATAAAGTTTAAAATAAATTTATATTTTATTTAATAATTTAATTATTTCCTTTTTTGTATGACATTTTATTGCACTGTAAAATAGACTGTATTTTTTCCCATCAAGCACTATATTTTTGACGCAAATGCCGTATTTTAATGTGGACAACACGGTATTTTCAAAAATCTGACTTGGCAACACTGAGGTGAAGTGACTGTGAGTTAACTGCAGACAAATTCAGTTAACTTTATTCTCTTTTACTGCAAGCAACTAAAAGTAGTGAAAATTGTGCGACTTTGTGTGCTCGTTATTCCAGTAAAGTATTAGAAATGAGTTTACAGCCTATGTTACTCAGTGATAATGTAGCTTTCTAACGGCCAAATTATTTTTGAAATCGGCCCAGTAGTTTTTAAGTTTATTTGTTACATACAAAAATACAAAAAAATCTTTCCTCTCTAGAATATTAGTGTAGATTAAATTATGAGAGCAATCGCACTGTCAAAATTCCCGCCAAAACTCTCGCACAATTTTTATTTAGTGTTGCAAAATAAAAAAACCGCAATTCGGTAGAATTTCAAATTTCAATAAAATAATCGCGATTGTGGTTATTTCCGGAAAGGACTGCCTGAGTGGTGCTGTTGTGCCGTTTTCCTTCAGTTATGCCATGGAATAGATAAATTAATGAAATAAATAAAATACATGGAATTAGTCAAATCAATTAATAAAAAAATCATAACCTCCAGTTACGTAATTTTTTAATCACTGAAATTAGTCATATTGTGGGTATTTTATTGTGAGCTGGTAACATTGATTTTGTCGCTTAGGTCATTTTTAATTTCTAGAATTTAGTCTATGGCAGCTGATACGTAAAATTCGGTAAAATACTTGTCATTGGCGAAATGCATAATAATGCGAAGCCATATTTTCAACAAAAGAAAGACATTGAAAGTTGATCGAATTGACAGTTTATATGCAATTTAACTGAGATGATATCGAATTTTTAAAGGAGCAGAATGCCATATTTTTAATTAATTCAAAATGTAATCTCAGTTCGGTTAAAATTCATTCGCAGTGTCAGTTAAAATAGCAGAATTGGCCCTCGGATTGTATCTAGTAGTGTTCAAATTAAATATATTTTATTATCACGCTACGGACTACACGCTACATTTTCTCGCGCGCTTTTTTTAATGCTTTAATATATCACGAAGCGCGGGCGCGCTTCGTTGTAGGCGGTGATGAGCCTATGTCAATCAACGTGCGATAGCACAGCGCGACTAATCGCCGCGCGCTGCGGCGCTATAGTATTGCCACGCTACGCTTTCTATATCTACGGCAGTGTTGCCAAAATAGATTTTAGAAAATCCCGTCTTGTCCACATTAAAATACGGTATTTGCTTCAAAAATACAGTGTTTGATGGGAAACAATACAGTGTATTTTACAGTGCAATAAAATGATGTACAAAAAAGGAAATAAGTAAATTATGAATTTATTTTAAACTTTATATCCTAAACTAACTTAACATCTTATGTGTATCCAAAAAAATAATAATATATATCGCTGCAGAAATTGATGATTATGATATAGGTTTAGTTTTTTAACCCTTCGCCGCGCCTCTATAGGGCAACGCTGTCTGCAGAAATTTTCGAATCACACACTACATAAATAGTATGGTAGGGGTCTTTTGTATCTCGCTTAAGCTAAGCTTTAAAGTTTGGGTCACTGAGCCCTTCATCTCAAATTGTTTGTAAAAATTGTTGTTTTTTTCGGAGTTTATACGACAGAAAAAACGTATTTTATGTTACAACTTTCTTTCACGTTAGAATAATAATATATACTAGACAATTTGAATGGCACATCAATAATATTAAAACTATTCTATCGTATGTGCAACTACATTTAGGAAAGCTACAAGTGAAAAAATATACAAGATTACCCAAAAGATGAAGTCAAAGAAAGCTCCCGGCATTGATAATATTGCAGTCTCCGACATAAAACGTATGGGCACAGATATATGCTCGGCTATTGCCAATTTAATTAACTGCAGTATTAAAACTGGCTCATATCCTGATAAATTAAAAATAGGCTGTGTAAGACCAATACACAAAAAAGGTAGACGTGAGGATTTTCTCAACTACCGTCCAATCACACTACTTTCATCTGTTAACAAAATAGTCGAAAGATTCATTTGTGAACAAATACACGAATATTATTATAAACATGGAATAATTTATAGAAATCAATTTGGCTTTCAAACTGGGAAAGGTACAAATGAGCTCTTACTAAACTTTACTGATGAAGTCAATCGACATCTAAACGAGAAAAAACAAGTGCTGGCTCTTTTCATTGACTTTTCTCGGGCATTCGATACTCTAAAACATAAATTGTTAATTAATAAACTTGATGACTGTGGTATACGCGGCCCTTTACTTGACTGGTGTAAAAGTTACCTACATAATCGGTCCTTCACTGTTAAGATCGACAATACTTACAGTAAGTCCCTAATTTCAACAGAGGGCACGGCTCAAGGGTCAGTGATCGGCCCATTGCACTATTTGTCATATGTGAACGACATGAGTAATGTAATTAAACACTGTGCGTGCTACCAGTTTGCAGACGATACCTGTTTAATAGCCGCTGATAATGATCCTCAAATAGCAGGTGCCTACCTACAATCAGATTTTACTTCCATTTTAAAATGGTGTCATGATGCTGGTCTCATTTTAAATTCTAATAAAACCAAGCTCATGATAATTACATCTCCCTATAACCGAAATGTTCATCCGACAAAGCTAATAGCCCATGAGCATTATTGTTTACATACCCGCAATACTAATGTATGTTATTGCCCTTGCATAGAAACTGTAGACAGCCAGTCTTATCTTGGATTGCTAATTGACAGCAAATTTAACTGGCGTAAACATGTCGAACACGTCTGTACTAAACTGAGACAGTTTCTAGCAAATATCGTAATTTTAAAAAATCGTATACCTTATAAAATCAAATTGATGTTGTTTAATTCATTGGCGGAATCCTATGTACAATATGGACTCAGTAGCTACGGCCGTACTTATATAACGTACCTAAATCAAATTTACAACTTACAAATAAAAATCCTTAAAAACATAGTATCCTACAAAATTAGATGTCAATTCAAAGACGACGACAGCAAGTTATTCAAACACTGTCGTATCTTACCTGTCTATAGTAACGTTCAGTATGCTTTACTCGTTAAATATTTTTTTAATGACGAACTTAAAAAAGAAATTAGACATCCTGTATATACGCGGGCTGTTGCTCATAGCCGACTAGAAACGATACGTGCGAATAATATGTACGGCGAGCGGACTGCTACCTACCTCGTGCCGCGATTAATAAACAAACTACCCCCTGATTTACGCGATAGTCTGACGCTTAGTAATATTAAATTTAAACTTAAGTCGTACTTTCTAAATAATTTAAAAAATAAACAAGATTCATAGACAAAGCAATTATATCACACTCCTAATTTTATTATAAGCTAACAGTTGTAATACTTATCATAATTAACATCTTATTATTATTGCTGTTTGTTATTATGAAAATCAGAAATCTCATGTCAACTATAGATAGCATTAATACAAACCTTAGTGGTTTCTTAGATGCTATTACTGTACAATTATTTGTAATTCTTTGTAAACGATAAATAAATGAAAAAAAAAAAAAAAAAAATTTACTAATATTGTAATAAATTGCAGTCATTGAAAACCATGCAAGTAATAAATATATACAGTAATAACAAAAGCAAAACGAAACACGTAACTCGCTTGAGCTGGGCGGGACAGCGCGCGATTCGATAAGAGCATACGTCTGACCGCGTGCGATGGCGCAGCGCGACTGGCCATCGCGCGCTGCGGCGTTAAAATAAATATTAAATATTATTGTCAGTTGTCACGCAGCAGACGCTAGTTACGCTATCTATTAAATATGCTAGTTGGATAGCGTGGTACTATAACTAGCGCCGATTGGAAATTGTTATAGCGCGCTTGATTTGTTGCCAATAAATAGCGTGTTGTAATTTGGCGCTATTCGATATATTAACCACCACTAATTGTATCCTCTCGTCTGGATCTCTCTGGATCTACGTAAATTATAGGGAATCATATCTCATAAGTCTTTAGAGTTTAATACCTGTGAGGCAATTCACGCGCAATTCGAATTCGAGAAAAATCTCGGATTCGAACTTTTTCGAATGAAATTCACGTTGATTCATTCTGGGAATCTCGGGCTTGAAATATCTCGTAGGCTGGTGATAGAGTTACTTCCAATGGTAGAGAGCGTTCGAAACGTAAATGTCGAATGCAAATGACAATGTCAACTGTCAAAATATTTAATGTAATTTATTTATAAATTACAATTTTCTTTTTACATTCGCTTTACGATCATACTATGTCTGAAAATGGATAAACAAAGTAAATATTACAAACAACTCGCCCCCTATTACAAAATGGGACGGAAAGAATCTCGGCGAAATGTGGGTGTAATGGTTGCAACCAGTACATTATGTAGTATTCATGTGGGTGTCCACAAGAAGTGTACTTCTGCCTACCCCTACGGAGAATACAGGCGTGAGTGCATATGTATAGGTATTACAGACAATAAATATGCTAAAGGAAGCTAGCTTGTTTGTGTGTTTGATATTGTTGATATCAAAGCAATTGCTTGTGACTAAGCTTGTGGTACGAGTGTGTCGGGAAAAGTGAATATGGCAATTTAACAAATAATGAAAGATGTATTTATAATTCTATTTATTTCCGAAGTGGTGGTAGTTTATTAAAATATATTAACTTTATGTTCTATGTTTTATTTCCTGTTTTACCCAAGTTGTACCTACTTATTTACTTGCTTAGAGAAGTTAATATGTCGCAGTAAATTAGATGGTTACAAATGACTGATGGATTTTATAGCAGTGAAAGTATTTAATATACTATAAATAGTGACTCTACTTTTATATATTATACTAGGGGCGTTGCCCATGTTTTTTCACAAAACATAAAAAAAAATACTTAAAGTCCGACGAATATGAGACATATCTTGCTTTCTTCCCCACATTATTCTGCATCGATTGGTCTCGACCCCATACCCCCAGCGGTTTCGGAGGAGATAGCGTGATAAGCTTTTGGCAGCGGCGGCGCCAGTTACTTTTTCTAGAATAGAGAGATATCTCTATAAATGTTTGTAACAAGTGCAACAAATTAGAATAATATCTAATTAATTGGAATAATACTTAATAAACATATTTTTTATATATTATAGGCAGGCAAACGAGCTAGTGGGTCACCTGATATTAAGTGATTTTCACCGCCCATGTACGCCCATAATACCTAGGAATGGGATAATTGAGGGATTGATAAGGGGAGCGGGATTTTGGGCTTCAAATAGTAATTTATTTGGTCTGTATTTTATTTACTTTACACCAACCCTCCCACTATTTGTTTGCGCCAGTCAGGGCATTTAATTTTTCTGAAATTTATCTTTTTTCATCTTCATGCTTAAAAAATATTTGAGAAAATGTTACACTTCGCAGATGTAGATCCACTTCCATCATTTGGAAGAAAATGCTTCTGCTACTTCGGTAGTTATTTTTGGATTGTATTCATTTTGAGAGCAAAATAGACTCAACGAGAATAACGTGAAATCTAAACTTAGATAGACTAGGTTTCCCGCTTAAACTTTGATTTCCATATGACGTTCCATTACTGCAAATCTTGGGAATTGGCAATTTAAAAACTTATTTTAAAATCTTCTCATAATGATTATCTCATTATTTATGTTATAATAATAAAAAAATACGTATAATGCACTTGTTGTAATACGTTATACATCGAAATATATTTATCAGTATATTGTTCATGGTAAATTATTGCATGCGATTAAAAATCGCATTACTTACGTTGAACGGAACGCCTCGCGCGTTGTTTATGTTTTATAATGGCAACATTTAGCTCCTTCGAATAGAGATTTTTACGCATTTTATTTCGATTGTAGCTGACAATACAAGATTCGCAAAAATTACTTTGACATTCGAAATTTTACAGTAGAGAATCGCTGATTCGAATCGGAGATTATTACGAGGGAAGTGAGAATTGCCTCACTGATCTTGTATTTGTCAATTTGTAAAGTTTCATTTAAAAATCATCACTATACGCGTTGAATCAATATATATCTTACTTTTGAAGACGTCACCCCAGTTATATTGGCGCCCAACGTGGGGCAAATTAATTGGATACCACACCTAGACCTCTATACTGATCAATGAAGGAAGAAATTGATGATCTATGCGAAGCAACTTTAACAAGACGACGCAGTTCTGGACCTTCTTTCAAAACGAAGAAAGAACCTAAGACTACGAGAAATACCCACTACCTCGGATCGATGATGAACGACGCGAGTTCCTACGCTATCGGAGCTGTTTTCGTCCAGGGGGAGAAAGAACGAGAACATCCTGTTAAATATGGGAGCCGTTTATTAAAGCCAGCTGAGAGGAATTGTTCAACTACGCAGTCTTACGACTATCAACTTGGTAATCCAGTGATGGTTGACGTACATCTGCTTAGTAAAGCTGCCCAAGGATATAGTGCCAAATTAGGACCTCGTAGAGATGGACCATATGTAATCAAGAGAAAACATGGCCCAAACTCTTATGAAGTAGCATGCCCTGACACTCCTGATATACCGGTACAAACGATTCGCAAAAGGGGACGTCCTTGCAAGCACCCTTCATAAACGCATTTCATCAACCTTGTATTATATAAATGTAGTAACCTAGACAATAAGATGTAGTGTCCTGTCTTCCTCGTCGGGGCGCCTTCGTAGACAGAGGGGGAGTCTGTAACAAAGTTTACTGATATGTCCAATAGATGGCGCCAGCGTAGAATTACATCGCGATATGGTTTCGTTGCAGTGACTCTGTTTAAGGGTTAAGATATTTTTATTTGTATTCGGGCTAGGATTTGCGTAGTATCTGATTGTATCCTCTCGTCTGGATCTCTCTGGATCTATGTAAAATATAGGGAATAATATCTCGTACGTCTAAATAGAGTTAATACTTGAACTTGTAACTGTCAATGTGTAACGTTTCTTTCAATAAATCATCGCTTACCTATTGAATCAATATATGTCTTATTTCTGAAGACCTTACCCCGGTTAAAAGAGTTATTAACACATGTATATTATATTGACATATTATAATAATAATAATAATAAATACACCCAACAGTTACACACATAGTCCTGACCCCACACTAGGTAAGCCTGTATCGTGGGTATCAAGAACTACGAGGGACTTGCGGACCAACAACACCCAGACCAGAGACAAATATTTGTGGATCAGACAAACATTTGTCAGGGTGCGGGAATCGAACCCACGGCCTCACGCTTCGTAACCGGCTACTCGCCCGCTGCGCCACGGAGGCTGTCAATACTATGTAATATGTGCGTAATAACTTGGCCAGGCTAAAGTTAGTCATATCACTCAGCCTCTAGAATCTACGGCTCCCGTTACGCTTTTATCTCCGAAAAAAATGTTGTGACGCTCGTGTCTATTGGCCGGCTAAGTTATTTTGCACATATTGCACCATCACATCAATCTGCAAAGGGGTAACTGAAGATGCCACAAGTGTGTCCGAACTTCAACAAAAGTATTTCCATTCTAGGAAGAAAGAATATCAGCAATCATTATAGAGCTCCTAGATTCAGGGGTCCCACGGGGCCCAGAGGGATTTGTGACATACAGGCAGGACTTTATGTGTCAAATATCCAAGCCATGACTATGACATGTCCGTGGAATTAACAAAGTCATGTTACCATAATCCAATCTAGGATATCACGGTTTATAAACGCAAGTAGAAAACCAAGTGAAAATACAACATACACTATTCTACATAGATTGCTAGAGGAAACACGACAGATAAGAACTTACCTAACATGACAAGTGTAATCTGCATGTTATAATCGGTCAGTGATACTGCGCAGTGATTCATGCATTTGAATATTAACTTTGTGTTTATTACTTACTTCCTCATTCAATTAATTAGCTACGTTATTGATAATCTTAAATGCTATGATTTAAGCACCGAAGGTTAAAGATTCTTTAATTGGTTTTGTCTATTTTGCTAACATAATTTCTATGTGTAGTCAAGATAAGGTTGTTTTTCGTCTCATAATTTCTAAGTTACTATTAAGTTACAGGTTGTTGTTTTCTTATCAAATCACTGATTCCCTTTTTACTAAATTGGCAACATCCAATTCTTCAATTTTGATTTAAATGAGAAGTGTTCTTCTTTGTTCACTCATTGAAAGAAAAATAATTAGTCATTAGCGGACATCACAACACTCTAAATAGGAACTCTGCCATTGTCTTTAAATAGTCGTATATTTAACGTGTAAATTGGTTCATGGCAGTCTTTATTTGCACAGATGTTATAGTATATGTATGCTTGGACAATTGTAACAATAACGATTGACACCATTTCTTCTAATGCCGGTCAGGGTGAAAACATTTTAATAAACGAAAGAAGAAAATGTTGCAACTACATTCTTTAATAATTATCATGTCATAATTAGATGCATGTTACGCCAATTTTTTGTTGAATACATGTTGAAATTAATTTATATGAAATGATTGAGGTAATTGTTCTTTTTGTTTGGGCATATTTAAAATAGTATTTAACATTTTTTTAGTAATGTAAGCATAATCCTTCCTTTATACCCAAAAAACACTGCTTTTAACCGATTAGTCTTTTTATGTACTAATAGCAACGACATTGTATTTATTATATTATAATACATAATATATACGTTAAGATATTTTCCCATTATTGACAATCTCCATTACAAATTCTAACCTCAGTCATAGTAGTAATAATTTTATAAAATTATACCATAGCCCATTATCCTTCAGAATATCTTTAACGTATTCTGAATTAGCCCTGAAAATCTGGCTATAACTAAGTTTTGTTTTACTTATTAGCGATGACATATTAAGTCACAAAATAAATAATACATTAACTAACATTAAAAATATAACATATTTCTTTCTCGTCTCCTGTTACCAAACGAAATTCTTAAAACGATCCTCAGCCTAATAGACACTAGTCAATAAATTAAAAAATCAATCCCTTACGATAGGTGTAAACATAACTTACAAGATTAATATGTGTAATGCGACGCCACGATGATACACACATCAAAGGAATAACAAAAAGACGAAAGGTGATGGACAGCTGAAGATTTATGGTCATTATTGAAGGTGTAGTATGTTCACGCATTATTATATAACTCGAAACTATGGGAGAAATTTATTAAGACAAACTATACACAGCTTCCGAACTCATAAACAATGATAGAAGATTAAAAACGTGTCAATATACAAATTGAAACGTCAGTAATATTGATTTGTTGTACCGCCTAGAGGTCAGGTTACGGGAGTGGAATTTCTTCCTACAGTATCTAGTTAGATCTGAGTAAATAAATTAAGTTATATTTCACTGCGCTCGCGAAGAACGGCCTCCTCTTGATTATGCATTGGATGAAAAATGTCATAATCAATTTCTTGTAAACTAGATTTTAAATCGATTCGGTCGCTATGAATATGAACAATTTAAATAAGTCCAATATTAGAGAGTAATATTACGTTTATATACGTAAATTAATGTTTTTCAAAATCATGAGAATAACCAGTAACCGTTACGATTTCTATTACTGTTATTTAATTACTTTTAGGGAATTCAATATAATAACAAAACACCAAATATTTGATTAGTTGGAAGTTCGAAAATTCCGCTAGGATAGGCAAAAAATCAACTTCCTTACAAATTGTTTAGCATCTCATAAAGTTAAATAACTAGTTTTCACATTCCAGTAAATAACGTTTTTTGCCTTCATCGTTGGCGCTTTATACGTTTTTTGATTGGTTTGTCCTTTTTTGTCGTCTGACGACAATAGGCATCCGGTACGTTTAAAATATTATAATTTAATAGATCACAATAACCAAATTCATAATTTATCGCTTCTTAATGTATAAATGTTGACATACCTACGTTAAGCGTGTAGGCGGATTTCTACAACGTCGAAATAAAATATTACGGAAACAAAACAAGTCTAAGGCCTATACAATAGATACAATATATTTTATAACTTGATGATAATATATTGTCATCAATAAATTCGTATTATTTTCTTTATTTCATAGTCCAAAACATTACAACAACGCGAACTATGTTTTCTAATAAACACGGAGACAAAACTTAATTAAATAGGTCAGCAACGGTGTTATATTGAAACTAAATCCATTTCCAAATAGAAAGTGCAGTATCAATCTAAATCTCCGTAAGTTTTATCTAAACTAGTTCACTTGTCTCTTGATCGAACAAACTTCTAAGATTTATAATATTGCTTTGGAAATACATGCAAAAGCCGTTTTAGACAACCGCAAGTTTGATAAGAAAATGCAAATGAAAACTGACCACCCAGACGTAATGGCAGAAAATGGAAGCAATTTCGCTTGCTCTGTTAGTAACCGAATCCAGGAATAGAATGTTCACAGTGCCATTAACTTGGCGAAGATCACCTGTCGGCTCCAATAGTCTGTTTCGTGTATGCGACTGATCGGACTGTGGTTAATCGTGTTTTATGTGATATGGTTCTTAATTAATGTATGTGTAGTTTTCGCCAGGAATTTTGCTAGGAAACATAACATGATTCACATTACGAGAATAAGAAATGTAGGAAAACATTACTTTACAAATTGGAAACAACATTCTCTTCGTATACTGTACAATAATACATAAGTTTCTTTGCAAAGAAAATGCCGAAGAAATATGATCCACGAAGTAACATAAAGATTACTTGTTACAAAAATAAATTTATATTTAATGACACGATTAACTCTCAAACACGCCGAGAACTAAATTCGGTAGCAATATAAAAGAAACTTGAAATAACTACGTACTTACTAACATTTTACTCAAAGAAATAAAGGTAATAAAGAAAAGAAAATAGTTGTTAAGTTCATTACATCTAACATGAAACAACTTTTAGTTTCTATACGCTTTGTGTTGTCGCTAATAAAGTACAAGAAGAATCCGAGGGACGAGCCACAAAATTGTTAATTATCTTTTTACTGGCACTAGCTACTTGTGTTGGACCTTATTGAAACTCATGGAAGCACGTTTGATGACAATGTACCATGATTCATTGTATTCGAACCTTTTGATACTTTTCAATACGTCTTTTGACTTTTTGTCATTATCACTATGTACAAGCTTAAAGATTTTTAACGCTTCAATGTGTTTGTTTTAGTTATTTTTTTATCGTTTCGACTCGATGTTGCGTAGGCACGTACTTTACAAAGTATAAAATCAGTTCCACTGTTTAAATACTCAAGTATTTTTCTTATACAACCTTTTAATTACCCAAAAAAGGTAATCAATTAATCAGTTCCACTTTCATTCTTTCCTATTAAGCCATTATAGCGTGGTTTGGTTTTTATTTACGGGAAAATGCTCAAATATAATGTAACTACTTGATGAATAAGAGTCGGATTGATTCCGATATTTTTAATTATGAATGCATGATAAGCAAAGCTCAGACCTGTGATGGAGTATGATTATTTAGTACATTTTAACATAAATTATGTTTTAATAATCAACTATTCATCATGTATTTTTTAAATTAGGCTGCAATGCAAATTGAAATTCAATTCCGTACATACATACGCACTCATGCCTGTAATTCCCGAAGAGGTAGGCAGAGGTGTAACCAGTACACCCATACTTCGCCAAGCTTATTTTCGTCCCATGATGTGGTAGGGAGCGAGCCTATCGCTAAACCCAGCACAATTCCACTCAGACATACTGAGAATTTCGTTATAGATAAACCACTTTTACCAGAACCGGGGATCGTACCAGAGACCTCAGCACATCAATCGTACCGCGTATACATTACAACTGAGCTACCAAGGCAGTCCCTTTCTTTGGTTGCGATAATTTGCTACACTTACAAATGTAAGACTAACTTTTCATTAGTGCGGATACTTTTTAATGTTTCCAAAAATAAGTTACTGGTTGGTTACCCTTTTAAAATATATTTCTGAACACGTTACTGGACTATGGAGTCCCGCACCAATCTTAATCAGATCCTCAAGTAAAATACCTAAAGCTCACATATTTCGGTCCAGTCAAGCATTAAGTCTATCTGAGAACTCGCTCTTTATATAGATGCACGATTTATGAAGTGTGTTATTTGTTTTACGTCAGAAATTGATCGATCATTGCCCGTTGTCGAAACTTTTTTCTATATTTAGCTGGCACTTCCCGACACGCGCTCACATACTGTGATTATTACGTTCGAATAATCGACATGTTTCTTATATCGGTGTTAGTATAATAAAACTGTTTTATGTGCATAAAATTGCTTTCAATTATAATTAAGTATGGTTTGAATGTGTTATGCTGAATTTATACCTGCGTTTAACTATAAAATTGCAATCTGTGTTTTTCATTTATCTTTAGTCTGTTAAGACTGGATTTTAAATGCTATTAAATGCATATAATGAAGTTAGACTATGTTTCTGACTATAACTCTGATAACACATTTCCATACTTGAAATGGCTCATGTACTAATTTGTGCAGTTATATGCTTGATAGTATTCCAATAAAAATATGTAAACAAAACCACTCTGGTCACAAGGTTATTGAGTTGCTCTATGTTTCTATATGATTATTTTTATTGATATACACAATTGCTTCTTCTTTTATAGAATTACCATAATAATACTTCATCTAGCAGAAATGTATTGGCATTCACCGCAATATAATGCCATTCTTGGTTCCATTCTTATGTTATTATATCTAATCAGCAATTGTACATGGCAAACCTATGCATTTTGATAAATAAGAGGGTCATATTTATAATTTATGACGACTTCCAATTTGGAGAGGGAGATCTGTCAACAGGACAAATGTTTTGATTACCTAATCCGCAAAATCCGCCTCGGTGGCGCTGTTGTAATGCATACGCATTACGATTGAGGCCGACGCTGAGGTCTCGGGTTTGATACCCGGGTCGGGTAAAGTGGTATTGGGTTTTTCTATTACGAAATGCTCAGTATAAGCCCGGAGTCTGGAATTTGTGCCCGGTATGGCGATAGGCTCGCCCCCTATCACATAAGGGTCGGAGATATGCTCGGCGAAATGTGGGTGTACTGGTTACACCTCTGCCTACCCCTTCGGGGATTACAGGCGTGATTGCGTATGTATGTATGTAATCTGCAAATATTGATTCCTGGTGCTGTGACACGAAAGTTCTTGTTAGTAAATTGTTACTAACGACACGTTATGGGACTTTATTTATTCTATTCTAGGTATTTGTTTCATTAATACATCATGATCCACGATTGAGATCATACTTTTAATGCACTCTTTTACCTTCTGCTATCTTTTTTCTGCCTGGCGTTATCCCTGCTTAATGCCAGGGTTCGCCTTCTCATACAATAGATTTTACGGTGTTTGGTATTACATCGAGCGACTCGCCGTCTGACCCCTACAATTCGTAACGGGAACCAAGTTTCACCACCATTGCCTCGATCCATGTTATATCAGTTTTAATAGTTTCGCATGAAATAATGTATTTTGAACATTAGATATTTTAAAAGTATGTTTCTTGAACTTATATAATAATATTCCAATCATATGTACCGTAAACATATTCTGATATGTACCTTTGCTGTATTCTGGTTTGAAACACATTACAGTCCATAAATTTATTGACTGGCCGTTATGAGAATTAATAGCTGATGTCTCTGGTGCCACAAACGTACTGCAGCGCCATGCAGTACTTTTTAATTAAAAATTCTCAGGAGTGCTAATAAAGTTTATCGGCAAGCATAGCACTTTCCATCAAGCAAGTAACCTGCACGCATCGTCGTCGTTTACGTTTAAACAAAAATGAATCTTGCCGTCGTTGACCTTCTTTTGAAATTGATAACATACTAAAAATATGTTTTGTTTCAGATATTTGGCGATCGTCACTGTATGACAACCGGAAGATGACCAGCATTGGCGTCACATAAAATGAAACGTTGGTTTCATCGACAGTTCACGGACGATCAATCAACTGTTTCTAGTGCTTTTGTGGCGTGACTAAATTTAATTTTTATACTTCAAAACGTTTTTTACAAGTGATATTACTGTGATCTTGTGTTAAACTGTTCCAACATGTTTCTTCGACGGAATCTTTTATTCTTCTTGGTCATAATGTGAGTATCGTAAAATAAGAGCTTTCCTATTCAGATTTTACCTTAGATAACATAGTAGTTTTGTTTTCTACAGTATTTGTATAGAGTATTAAGGTCGAGAAATAATATAAAATTGCTCTAGCTTGAGGTTCTGTAATACGATATTAAGCTATTTACATATATGTCGATATTAACACATTTTTTTGTAGTTCGATTAAACATATTATTAATAGAGTATTCAATGTTTTATCAGTTCTAACCATTTTTAATTTTATTAAGCAACGTGAGTTCTATATTGAAATATAAAATTTAATGATACCCTATAATCATGCTAATGTAACCGTAAAAAGATTTATGCGAACGAGCATCTACCTCGACGTTTGGAATTCTAAACGTGAATTTTTGCATTAATTTCATCTCTAAAACTGGAAGATCATCCATAAATGTATGTATATGTATCACGTTCAATAAATTAACATAATTTTTGTTTTGCATTAATTTTAGAACACAGCATCTTAGACTACCATACCAGAACTCGAGGTTAATTTTCATTGCTAATCACTTATTCGGATTGTCTCAACCATACAAGTCTGCTGAGATTTAATTATGATTTATAATGGAGCCATTTAGCTATAAAATCGACATGCCATTGTAAATAGATCCGATTCTGTCATCCGATGCCTTTGGGTATTGTCTTTGAAGATTTATTTTATAGCCTCAATACTTATGATCGAGTTATACGGCATCCCGCGGCACTAAATAATATTTATGAATGTATAAGTTCCAACGTAATTATCATAACAAAATTACGACGCTGTTTAACATTTGTAAACGTTAATTTGCTTCTATTGTTGATGCTGTGACTTTACACTCGGGCTTCCCTTTGAGTGTTAAATTTGAGATACATGGTAATGGAACGTGTAATATGTATTTAAATATTCAAGCTCCCGTATAATACTTATCATATTCATGGACTCTGCTTGATTTTGTAACTACGTCGTTCTCTACATTTCGTTATGTCTTTGGTAAAACAGATAGGATTATAGGATTAACCACTAACTAGCTCTGATATAACATCTATACATCCCGAATAACTCCTTGTTTCTCTTATCTCAATGAACAAGTTTTAATTCTAGACTCTATTACGCAGTATTAATCTAACTTGCGTAATTGCGTGGTTGATATTTTATGAATGGTAGACGATCTAGTGGGCGATCCGGGTCTAAAACGGGCCCGGTAAATTCTGTGTCACTAGAATGAACCAGTGCAGCAAGTACACTCTTTCCCAACTTAACGGAGAAATTCTCGAACTAACATCAAAACACCAGAACTTAGCGTTATTTATGGCGTCGTTTATTTTGTGTGGGCTATCCAGGAAGTCCAATAGCTTTATTAAAGATAAATTGTTAAAAACATAATTGGTTACGATTTCCATAACCTTATTTTAATCAATAAAGTAGTCAACGATTCTTCCTAATATTATATGATATCTATAATCTATATCAACAAAACATAGTTCTAAAATTCGCAACCAAACAACTAAGTCTTACCATTATGTGTAAACGTTTCTGCAAATATATTTTCTATTAAAGCTTACAAAGTGTTTTTACGATTCTCCGTATGTTCCTATGTACGCAGTCACATAATTAAAAATCGCGATAAAGTTAATTGAATCTCGGTATCCAAATACTGACAATGGCCAACTTGACAAATGCTACTGTAATGGTTTAGGCAATTGATTGTATTTCCTGTACGACTAATAGATACAATACATTGTTGTCAGTCGATCTATTCGTTGCTACTTTTTAGTGTATTGCATCATCGCTTTTGAGTTCATTTGCCTTTATATCCATTTCAGATTTACCCCTATTAATTTAATACGTTTAAATGGTATTAATCGTTATTGATTTACCTGCTTTTGTTACTTACGAGTCAATAGTAATGTTCAAAATAACAACGTTACCACTAAAACGCTTTACTTCGTTGCTGTAACAATGGTGTTTATATTATTAAAATCTATCACATATTAATAAATTACTACACACAACATAAATGTAGAACATTTAAAATGTTAACTAGAACTTAAATTATTAGAAAAGCCATATATGTATAAAGTATCTTATTGACTTTTACATAATCACTGTGTATTCGATATCCTACTTTAACTTACTATTTTAATGGTCTGCAAGAAGTGGGAAACTTAAAGTATATTACATATTATTCAATGAAGACGTTTGTATGTTTATAATATGTTTAGATATGACGGTTGTTTTCAATAATTTCTTATCTATCATAATAGTTTATTTTGTCAGCAACTAGTAAAAGAGCGTTGTGCCTGGAGCGTGGTAAATTCCTTTAAACTAGAGATATTAGATGCTTTATGAATTGTTTTCGCTATCATGGCTTCGCCTCAGGCAGAGTTTAGATTACCTATTTAGTTATTATAAACTATGTAAGAATTCTCAATATGTAAGCCCTGGATTAAACTTGCTAAAAATGTTGATGAGGGCTTGAATTATTCTTTTTTTTATAGCGTAGGCCGGCAAACGAGCTAGTGAGTCACTTGATGGTAAGTGATCTCCACGGCCCATGTACGCCCACAATACCAAAAGAATTATGGGCGCGTTGCCGACCTTAAAGGAAAGGGATAATTAAGGGAATGGGAAGGGGAGGGGATTTGGGTCCTCGGATATCTCACTCACCGTACGAAACGCAGCAGCAAGCTTTACGTCGGTTTTCTGTGAAACAGTAGTAACGACCCGGACGAGCCGGCCCATTCATGCTGTAGACAAAAGTGTCTACAGCGTGACTACCACTCAAATATTCTTTTATAATTCCATTATCAGGGACAATTACTTAATTTGCAAGAAGTATTATTAAGTATTATTGAGTGAAACCACGGATTCCATTTGAGTTACTACTCGTAAAAAGTCGGTCATCAACTGACATCAGTCTTAAAGCCAAGTCTGACGACTTCGGGCGACTTGAAAAGCTTTGGCACTAGATTGGCCACTAATCGTTAGATACAGAATATAATACTTATTACATACTAAAGATATCCACGTGGGCGGAGCAGCGATCAAAAGCTAGTAAAATATATGTGAAAATGTCAATTTATATGTTGCTGTCAATAACTAAATCAAGTTTTTTACATGATTTTTGTTCTCTTTCTAAAGCTAAAAGTATCACACATTTTATCGTGATTTTTTGTTACAAATGATAATGTTATGTCCATTTGGTAATTAATTTTGTATAAAAAATATATGTTCTACTAATATAAGATACTTGTATTATAAATCATACTTATTTTGCTGATTGTTAATTACATAGAAAATTACTATACTAGTTTTATTTAAACGTGGCAAGCGATCCAATAAGAAATATTATTATGTATATTCACTGTTAATCTGCAATTCATTCAAGTTATTTGGCAATTACTAAATAATAAATAAATAAATACACCCAACAGTCACACACATAGTCCCGACCCCACACTAGGTAAACCTTTGTCGTGGGTATCAGGAACTACGAGGTACTTGCGGTCCCACAACATCCAGACCCGAAACAAATATTTGTACACAAACAAACATTAGTCTCGGTGCGGGAATCGAACCCATGGGCCTCTCGCTTTGCAGCCGGCTACTCGCCCGCTGCGCCACGGAGGCTATCTGCACAAAAATTTACAAACTTGCTTCCAATTTTTCAGTTATCTTTTAAGATACTTAGGTAACAAAAAAGCATTGTTGCAAATAGAAAAATTTGGACATAAATTTTAACTAATAAAATGAAATGAATGAAAGCTTGTTACATGATGAATATTCTCTACAAATACCAACTGATTTATATCAGAACCTGATAACATCTTTTTTATAATAGCGTTAGGTCACGCGTCAAACGCGTCAGCAATTTGTTCACGTCGGTATTCTGTGAGACAGTGGTAATGACCCGGTCGAGCCGGCCCATCCATGATGTCGACAAAAGTGTCTACAGCGTGTTTCTACCACATAAAGATTGATTGTGTGTGCTGACACTTTAATGTCATCTATGTTGACGGCTGACGCGTCACTGTCATACAAAAAATACACATTGACAAATTGACTCTTAAATAACAAAACGTGCAATAATGAAGCGATCTATCTATATCCACTACTACAGTGGTAACCAAAATAGCGAAGAAAATATTACTCCTTTATAAAATTAACACATTGATTGACATGTAATAAAGATACTTAAGATTTAAGGCGACGTTTACGACATGATAAAATAATTAACGTGAATACATTACGAGGCCATAGCGCCAAACATATGGCTATTAAAACCGGAAATTTGCTACAATTTATGTCAAATTATGTAATTTTAATTACAACTTGAAGCCAGTGAAATTACTGGGCACTATGAGACTTAATAACTTATGTCTCGGGGTGACGAGCGCAGTCCAGTGTCATGCAGTGCTTTGTTATTTAAATTTCTGTGTGGCGTTGCTTCTGTTTATGAGCTGGCGTGACGCTTACAGGCGAGCGACCTGCTCGTCTCGTCATTCAAGCTAATAAAAAAAATTTAAATCGGTTGAATAGTTTACGAAAAATAAGCGGATTAATAGACAGACTTTGTTTTACACTATGAATTGATATTTGAATGCTCTAAAGTTGCGATTACGGATATATTCTACATAATGACTGTCAGAAATAAAGTGGTGATTTCGATTAATATAATTATTTTTGTAGTACACTCTGCTGATTAACGGACGAGCCAATGGCTGTTGCGTGGGGATCAGACGCCGGGTCGCTTCACATAATACCAAATCCACCATCAAATCATGATGGGAAGGTGAATTAAGCCGGGATAAGCCAGACAGAAAAAAAGTTGTCAGCTCTTCGTATTTCTTTGAGGAACTTCTTGCAGATTGAATTATTTTTATGCGTATTTCGCCATTTTGTTGTCGAAATACGCATAAAAACGCACGCAGTGTAAGTTTGTGAACACTGATCTTTGATATCATGGTTTACTAAGGAAAAAATATTACGTCCTGTTTATCCAGATTTACAAATGATAATAAGTAAATACACCTAACAGTCGAACTCATTATCCTGAGTCCACACTAGGTTTATAACCTGTATCGTGGGTATCTGACCCGAAACCAATGTCTCGGTGCGGGAATCGAACACGCGGCTTCTCGTTTCCCAGGTATCAGAATTCCGTTGGTGCTTGGGTACAATACCATAAAAAGAATGAGCAAACTGAAATTTTACATTTAGCGCAACATTTCCAAATTCACACTCAACCATACATACAGGGGAATATTAATTATCTCTGATAAATCGGTTCCCATTAAGCGTCTGCGTCTAGTGTCAAGTGGCGCAGACGGTCGCATCGGCCCGCTATAGGTGATAAAATTATTAATTACAATTATTACAGGGTTAGTGTAAGTGATGATTAATGGCTCCGAGATAACACTTAGCTGTGCACGGGTTTGAATGGCTATATGCAGTATGTGAGAAGTGTTTATTATAATTACTTGATAAAAGAGAAATAAAGATAATAAATTAAAATATATTGGAGGAAAGTTCTGACACATCGCTAAGTCGACAGATGAAGAAAATTTATATATTTGGGTGGATGTTGTAGTTCTAAATTTAATAGCCCTATTCTATATACTAACATTTTGTATGATAGTTTATAAAGGTAAGGGTCACATATAGATGGTAGAGCCACGCTGTAGATACTTGCCTGCAACATGAATGGGCTGGTCCGACCACGTTATTAATCTGACAGGAAACCGCCGTGAAGTAGCAGGTCGTTGTTGCAAATAGTATTTTTTATTTATTAGCTTGAATGACAAAATGTCGCTTGCGTGATAGATGCGAGATTACTGTGCCAAATAGCTACTTCTAATCATTTTCTATTTTGTTCTCAAGCTTCTAATTCTTTCTAAATAACTTCGAAGTTAGCTTTACAAAAGTATTGAAAAATCAATTAGTGTAGCATACTTGGAACGAAATTTGGTACCATACGATCAGTTCTCGTTTTATCGATGTTTCTCATCTGATCGAAACTAATCTAATTAAAGCTAAGATCTAAAATTCTGATACAGAATCTTGATCATTCTTTTTTAAAGTTCTGTGTGCGAACTCTGATACGCTTCTAATGGGTCAAATTATCTACGTTTTATTTTATTTATTTCTTTTTAGTAATTGTGGTTTCGATTTAACTTTAAAGATTCGACTAATGTCAACATTCCCAAGGCTGAAGTATAAGATAAAGCTTTAAAATTTCTATTAAGTTAATTATTTATTATCATTAGAGAATATAATGCTGAATCAGAAATGGTAACTATTAAGTAAATTTTTATGTCTCTATACTAATAGAGACACAAACATCCTAGTGTTAATACAAGGTTCATCGAGTTTGAAACCTAGTAACCGCGTCCTAACCCGTCGAAAATAGATAATAGTGTTAATTTTGTAAACAGAAGCACCGTTTAATAAGCACAAAGGACTCACTGTGAGTATAACCCTTTTCTATGCCACCTTTCTACGATTGTACGAGTGGAATCCGGAAATGGTCACTTTGATCCTATACTCTACGAGCTCTTTACAAATGGTACGTAATTAGCTATTGAATCGATGTTTGATGTTTAACATTTGAAAGAAGTGGTTTGGCAGATTGGTATTATTCGTTTGATTAGTTCCAAATAAATAAAAAACAACTTTTAAAAAATGAAGTTGTATTTAAAAAATGATGCAAGTTAATTCTAATGTTTTATTATTTTAATAGCGTAATAAAATATCTAAATGCTTTAAGTAAATTGAAAATAATGCACAATAACTATAGTGATTTATGATAGAGGCGATAATCGTGAAAGAGGGTAAGTTTGTCTTGAACTTAGTTATGAACTTACTTGGACCCTGATCATAATCCCGGCGTGTGTCTTTAAAACAGTAAACATACAGGCTAATAGAATATCCTCACTCATTCCAATGATTGTTACTGATTTGCGCCTACATTAGTATATTCATGTATGTATCCTGGACTGCTTCGATGGTGCAGTTGTAATGCGTACGCGTTGTAACTGCTGTGCTGAGATCTCGAGTTCGATCCCCGGGTCGGGTATAAGTGATATTGGGTTTTTATATCACGAAATGTTAAGTATCAGCCCGGAGTCTGAAATTGTACTCGGCATGGAGATAGGGTCGCCCCTTATCACATCATGGGTCGGAAATAAGCTCTCCGTAATGTGGGTGTGCTAATCACACCTCTGCCTACGATCGGGGCTTACAGGCGTGGGTGCGTATGTATCCTGGAGTATTTATAAAGTGCTAGTGAAGGTCATGGAGTCTTAAACCTATACGAATCCAGACGTAGCCCAACTATTTCTTATAAAGTGGGTGGAGAATTCAAAAATATTTTCCAGTACCGAATAAAGTAAAGAGTAAGCAAGTTGAAGAATCATATCAAAACAACTTGATAAACATTAGAGTAACCTTGAACTTAAATTCTTAGATGTCTCGTGCTGCAACATTCAAAAAGTTCATTGGAATACTGATCTAAGCATTGCAATCGGTATGTATAAAGAATATCAAATTATAGCACGTGTATGCAATCAAATGAAATGAAAGCAAAATCACATTATCTTTTTCTGTAATGCAGTTTATGTTCTATTTGATTCCGTTAATTATTTATTTGCGATGACTTTGTTGAAACATATAATCATAAGCTTTGCTATTTTAATTTATTGAATTGAATTGAAAGTTTTTTTACTGATTTTAGCTAATTAACGCCCATATACTTTAACGTTACTCAGCTGGTTGACTATTTAACGGCTCCTTATTTTGTAACGGGGCATACAATTTTGACAAAAAAAGCGGGCCTTAAATGTTTAACGTGATCTTAAATTCTCGAATTTCCTTTCAATATTCAGGCGTGAGGTACATTAAAATTAATCGAGCACACTATCGAAACGCTCTATGTTGCCAATATTAATTATGAGATGACCTATTGAAATAAATAACACGAGGATGACCACTTTGGTCTGTGCGAACCATGCAATTCCAAATATCATGAAGGTTACTCCTTATTTTACAGTCCGGTTATTTGACCTTATACATGCTCCATTGTATTCGCACAGTTCCTCGATAAAATAAGAACTGGACAGAACATCCAAATTCGAAAAATGAAATCAAGGTCGATGATTGAATGGTGTAAGAAATGGTTATCTGTGGATAGTTTTAAATGTAAATCTAATATCCAGAATGAATTAATACATGATCTGCAGTTAGAACACATATATTAATAACTATTAAAATTAAAGGGCAATAAAATATGAATCAAGTGAGAATACTTGTATAAGAAAAAGTGGAAACTGAAATGACAGCTGATAAAAAAACTGAATAAGAAATAATATGTATAGATTGCTGTAACAAAGAGAAGAAAAGCCGTCGGATGATTAAAATTTTAAGCTATAGTTAATAGCTACTTCGACAGCCTACGTGGCGCAACGGGAGAGTAGCCGGCTGTGAAGCGAGAGGCTATGAGTTCGATTCCTGCACTTCGACAATTTTTTGTGTGATCCACAAATATTTGTTTCGGGTCTGGGTGTGTTCTCCTCAGAGGGGTTGACTTCAGGCAGGCGGCCGGTCGTAAAAACTACAAGCCAAATCTTTTTGTATTATATGTTAAAAAGCATGATGGGATAAGGGCAGGTGGACTTCACTAATAAGCAACTAATAACTACTTCGACATCACTCGCTAATCACAACAAAATAATTCCACTTTGCGAATATTACAGTTGTGCTAATGAGGTCGTTCTGGTATATTTTTACAAAAATAATATTATAATCTACATACCACAATAGGTTAAGTATGTATATATGTAATATATACACAATTGTGTAAATGAAACGTACTGCTATAGAATAAATTATTCATGAGTAACAGGAAACTGAAAGTATACAAAAAAATATCTAACTACCATAACTATTAGCCTGTGTCCAACTGACCGTTTTACAGGACGTTATTTAGTATGTACAATGGATGTTTGTTTTAAAAATAGGTTAAATAGAGCGCAGACGCCATGGCGTGGATTTGTTTGTCTTATTCTTTATTATAAATATAATTAATATTAGTTTATTCCTGTACCTCTGAAATAGCAGGTAGAGGAGCAACTTTGCAACGCTTCATATAATTTATTTTCGTTTCACGCTAATAGGTGCCTACCTATCATCACACTTGGACATATTACAACCCTGAGCAGCTCATGTGTGTTTTTCTTTATATTTATACAACTATCCCAATGAGGTGATGATTGATTTAAATAAATAAATACACCCAACAGTCACACACATAGTCCTGACCCTAGGTTAACCTGTATCGTGGGTATCAGGAACTACGAGGGACATGCTATCCCACAACACCCAGACCCGAAACAAATATTTGTGGATTAGACAAACATTTGTTTCGGTATGGGAATCGCACCCGCTGCCTCTCGCTTCACAGCTGGCTACTCACCCACTGTGCCACGTGTTTTTAATATATTACAAACTTATGTGTTACTTACTTATTATTACGTGGATGCACTAGTTGCACTTCTGCCGACGCCTTCGGGATAAAAGCTTGAGTTTATATCATCACATCTTTCCTTTCTTTTCTAACTATTCAACTCTTCTTCTTCTTTTACCTGCCCTTATCCTACTCGCAGTGAGGGCTAACATGCTTTTAACACATGTTACAGACAGATTTGGCTTGTAGTTTTTACGACCGGCTACCTGCTTGACGTTAACCTCTCTGGGGAGGAAACACCCAGACGCGAAGCAAATATTTATAGATCACACAAATATTTGCAGGAATCGAACCCACAGCCTTTCGCTTCACAGCCGGGTACTTGCCCACTGCGCCACAGAGGCTATCAACTACTTAACTATATTTAGCCTAACTTCTTTTTGCTCTTGAATCTATATAAGTACCTACTACATCTACAATCCCAATAAAAAGTAGGGCACTCTCACCAGAGGAAAAAAGCCATATTACTGGGAAGCCATTCAATGCACAATGCATACACAATAACAAGTTATAACTGTACCAAGAACAATTGAATTGATTTAAATACTTCATATTCCATTATTTTCACGACTAAATATTCAACCTTTATGAAAAACTAGCTTTTGCTCGCGGCTCCGCCCGCGTTAATAGACTTTTCCGAAATAAAACGTAGGCTATAACCGTCTCTAGGGTCCCATCTATCTCTACATTAAAATTCATCAAAATCGGTTCAGTGATTTAGGCTTGAAAGCGTAACAAACAAATAGATATATTTTTTTTTTCATAAAAAGTATCCTATGTTACTTCTTATACCTCCAAGAAGATGTGTACAAAGTTTCACGATGATCGGTTAAGTAGTTTTCACGTGAATGCGTAACAAACAAACTTACATTCACATTTATAATATTAGTATGATGTATAAATTCAATTGGATTCAATGAATTAAGACAAGAGGATTGACAAGTTTGGAAAAACTATCAAAAGTGTGCCAACTAATAACACGCGGTTCATGGACGTCTACGAACAAATATTTGCCAGTACTGCCAATAGTGCCTCATACTTCAAAATATTTGAAAGGGGCAGTGTCGTTGAACCCGTCACGGCGTGTCAACTTGACATGTCTACGTCTCGCGTGATTCTTGATTAATTTGGAACATTCTGTACAAGCGCACCGTAGATAACTGCATGTCGTTAGCAATTTAACATTATCATATTCAGGAGTTTGATTAAAAAACTTGCCGGTCGTTCATTGACGTGGTCAATGATGATGACGAGGTTGGTCGGTGTTTGATTGGTGGATTTGGATTTGTTTTTATTGCCCAGATAGACAGCCGAGCAGGCGGCCTACCTGATGATAAGTGGTTACCGCTGCCCATGGACCTCAGCAATGCCAGAGCACAGCCAAGCCGCTGCCTACCATTAAAATGGAATAATCAGTTTTTATGAGCATAGGCATTTTGGTCTGAGCTTTTGTTATGTGGAACTACATCCCTCGTAGTTTCTGTACCCACAACAGGTTTCTTTGCAAAATATACTTTGCAGGATGGCATGTTGACAACGACTGATAAGATTACCTCATCCCTACTTGGTCATGGTATGTCTGATTCTTAAAAACAAGGTTTTTTTGGAATTTGATGATAACTTTTATTTAATTAAACTTTATTTTAGTTGGAACAACAATCAGAAGTACAGTGTATCTTAAATAGGCTTTTACACAACAGGCAAACTAACAAGTGCATCGCTGTTGGTTACTGATCTCCACCGCACATGAACACGCAATACCAGAAGAATATATGGGAAGAAGAAGGGGAATATGGAAAAACACGGTCTCACCACACCCAGACCCGAAACAAATGTTTGTGGATCACACAAATATTTATCTCGGTACGGGAACCGAACCCGCAACCTATCATTTCACAGCCGACTACTCATCTACTCTGCCACGGAAACTGGCTGAGAACGTCACTGTTCGGTGTCAATAAATAATGCGTGCCGTTGTTGATCCTGATTCATTAGAGTTTCAGTAGCAGGTATGTAGACGGGATAGTCTTTTTATTTATTATTTATTAGCTTGAATGACGAGACGAGCAGGTCGCTCGCCTGATGGTAAATGCAACGCCTGCCCATAAACAAAAGCAACGCCACACAGAACTTTGAGTTAGAAATGCTCGGCACTGGACTGCGCTCGTCACAGTTGTCGTCGTAAGTTGTTAAGTCTCATAATGCCCAGTAATTTAACTGGCTTCAATGTCTAGTCTCCATCAAAAGGCATGTCATTGACTACGTGTTGTTTTAAGTTTTACAGGAACTGGTTGGCCGCACTTGACCTCACGTAATGGTTACATGATACATCCTTGACTTCGACTTTGATATATTATTATACACATCGCCGCTATTACTTATGGATTTAAAAATAGTCTTTCTCTAACAAGTTTAGAGTCGAGAAAAATATTATAATGCAAAAATTATACAGCACATTATAAAACCAGCATATAATTCTAATAATTTACAGTAACAATTTCTACGTTTAAACATAATTTTACACTTCGAATTAAACGTTTAAAATGCTAACTGTGGCATTTTCTATGAAAATTTTAATATTACTCTTCCATGAATAGACTTCCCCTAATTTTGAGGGATTAGTTCATGCTCTATACCAGTGGTAAGTTTATTACGTAATATTTATTATTTACATTTGATATTCAGTTACATAGTACATTTTTTATAAAGAAATGTTATCTTAACATAAACTGACGCATATATCCTCGAAGTTCACCGATCTTATTTCCGTTCCATGATGTGATAGATGGAGAGTCCGTCGCTATATCAAGCAAACCTCCAATCCTTACTCCTTGATACTGCTGCTGCTGGAGAGTATGTACCTGACTGGATAGCGACCACCGGACACATAGTGAAATCCTGACATAATGGCCCCATCTGACGAGTCCTTCCGGGGTCAACTGGTGTTTATACAGTTACTTTAGGTGGGCATAATTCTAGCAACTCGACGCTCGAAGGACTCACCATCTCTCGATGGTTGACATTATAACAGGTGTTTACCTCTGAAGTTGCCGTTTTGTACGAAAAAGTTAAAGTACTTTATTTGCCATATTTTTTATTTCTATTAATCAAAATAACCACCCATTTTACCGATGTATATTCGCCAGTGCAATAGCTATTTATCGATCCTTCTTGAAGAAATCGGCTGGACGGAGGGTAAGGCATTTTGTTCTTCCTCCCGAGTATTGATTAATTCCCACCAAAAAGTTATACAAATTATGGAATCTGTTTTTCGTACAGAATAGCAATTTCATAGGTAAAAACCTATTATTTGGATTTCACTGTATTTATTACTGCAGTGAAGTCATATTGTCTTGCCAAGACTAAATAGTGGTAGAAGTGGTAATGGGTAGAACCACGCTGTACACAATTTTCTCTACAGCGGGAATGGGCCGCCTCAATCGGATTATTTAAACCGACGTGCAGTGACAAATCGCTGTTTCGTTTCTTACAATGAGTGACATTACTGGGAGTTCCAAATCCCTAGCTTCCCAATCATCGTTCCTTTTCTGTAAGGTCAGCATTTATTGAAAAATCTTTCTGATATTGTGGGTGGTGGAGATCATTTGCCACCAGGAGACCCAATTGCTCGTATGATGACATCTACACTAATATTATAAAGAGGAAAGATTTGTATTTTTGTATGTAACGAATAAACTTTAAAACTACTGGACCGACTTCAAAAATTCTTTTGCCGTTAGAAAGCTACATT
The DNA here is from genome assembly GCA_905332985.1 of Mimas tiliae. Classification (NCBI taxonomy): domain Eukaryota; kingdom Metazoa; phylum Arthropoda; class Insecta; order Lepidoptera; family Sphingidae; genus Mimas; species Mimas tiliae. The sequence continues at coordinate 7,587,742 of HG995256.1, read as the reverse complement.
ATCACTGAGTAACATAGGCTACTTTTTATCCCGGAAAAGGCCGTTCACGTAGGTGGAGCCGCGAGTAAAGGCCAGCTATAAAAAAGTTGCACCTACCCTGAATGTATTATAGTGTATATCAAAACGTTCATGAATACTATTTCCGTACCTATCACATTGATTTAATTCAGCGTAGTATCGCATAATGTATTAGCAATGAAACCAATCTAGACGCCATATTCGCACGGCCCGCTGGTCTCAACGCAAATTTATTTCAAGCACCGTACAATAACGTTTGATACAATATTATTTAGTTCAGATACACGGTTGTGATTCTTCCTTATTGTTCGACCAGTTTGAGTTATTAAGTTACTAGTAAATTATACAGGGTAGTGTGACCTGTACACAGATTACTAGGCATACGACGTGTCTCCTAGGTTACTCGTACGCGAGTGGCCGGTTGTGTTGGTACCACCGCTTTGTCTATTTCTGCCGCCAAGCAGCAATGTATAAGCTGTTGTTTTTGGTTTAAAGAATATTGAAACGAGTGAAATTAATGTGCACTAAAATACTATAAATATTTTGTTTATCGAAAATGATATGCTGCTTAAAACACCACTTAGAACTTTGAATAGGGTAGGTGGTAGAGCCACGCTGTAGACAGTTTTATCTACAGCATTAATGCACTAGATCGGCCGGGTCGTCACCATTGTCTTACAGAAAACTGGCGTATAGTAGCGGATTGCTGCTGCGTTTCGTACGGTAAGTGAGATATCCAGAGGCTCAAATCCCCCTCATATTCCAATCTCTTTAATATCCCTTTCCTTTAAGGTTGGCAACGTACGTACATATACGTAGGCAGATGTATATCCAGTACACCCACATTTTGCGGAGCTAATTTTCATCCCATGGTATGATAGGGGGCGAGCCTATCGCCATACCGAACACAATCCTAGACACTGTGCTAATACTAAGCATTTCGTGATAGAAAAGCTCAATACCAGTTTTACCCGATCCGAGGATCGAACCCGAGAACTCAGCACAGCAGTCGTTCCGAGTAGATACGCATTACAACTGCGTCACCGAGGCAGTCCAGTCAGTTTAATAATGGTATGAATACATACGCACTCACGTCTGTAATGCCCGAAGGGATAAGCAAAGGTGTAACCGGTACACCCACATTTGGCCGAGCGTATTTCCGTCCCTTATGCGATAGGGGGCGAGCTTAACGCCATACCGGGCACAAATTCCAGACTCCGGGCTGATACTGAGCATTTCGTAATAAAAAAACCCAATACCACTTTACCCGACCCGGGGATCGAACCCGAGACCTCAGCGTTGACCTCAATCGTAACGGGTACGCATTACAACTGCGCCACCGAGGCAGTTGAGGTACGAGTATGAATACATATTGGTTATTAGGTATCCATGGAAATCACGCTTAAATCCATATCGCCTTAACTAATCTAGTTGGTGTACTCGTAGTTCAACATTTTAGGGTCACCAAGCCTTCATAAATGCGAATGTGTTCAGGTCATCTGATCTAGTCAGGTGTCAATCGACGGGCTCTTACTTGTTAGTGATCGACACATATCGAGATAACCTTTCTTTTTAAATAGCCCTGACAATCGACTGGACAAGCTGTGTATGTTTATTAACCGACGAAACGGAAGAGGTTCTCAATTCGATGCATTTTTTTTATATATGTATAACTCAAAATATGTGGACCGATTTGGATGATTATTTTTTCATTCGAAAAATTATAGCTCAAAGTTGGTTTCTACGAGTTTCTTCAAGTACGGTAGTAAAAATACTACCTGAAAATGTAAATGATGGGTGAAATCGGGGATGAAAGATTAAAACATCGTCATTTATGCACCGATTTTTATAATCAATTCACTAAAAATAGTAATATAAAGAACTACTTAACAAAAATAAACGAACTCAATTTTTGTTTTAAATAAACAATTTTGAGTCGGTACGTTCTACCTATAATTGGCCATTATATTACAATAGCACCGCTAGGATCCGCCTTCTCATACCAGATATTTGGTATTATATGGGGCGAAATGCCGTCTGACCCCACAACCTGCAACAGAAACCAAGTTTTGCCATTGCGCCGTCCGATAATTAATAGAGTGTACCACGTGCAGGTGAAGTTGTCTTTGGACCTAAAATGTTGGTGACCCACTTACACTCCTCATATTAAACTACAGTACCACCGACTCAACACAATTTGGTTTTATTTATAGTCTCTTAATTTTTTTGAGAACTTTTTAATTTTTTATAAGTGGTAGAGCCACGCTGTAGACACTTTTTGTCGTCCGGGTCATACATGCATACATTACCACTGTCTCACAGAAAACCGGCGTAAGGTAGCAGCTTGCTGCTGTGTTTCGTACCGTGAGTGAGGATATCCGGAGGCCCAAACCCCCTCCCTTACCCAATTCCTTAATTGTCCCTTTCCTTTAAAGTCGGTAACGCACCCATGATTCTTTTGGTATTGTGAGCGTACATGGGCGGTGGAGATCACTTACCATCAGGTGAATCACTTGCTGGTTTGCCGGCACAAACCATTAAAAAAAACTTTTTTGACATAAGAAGTTCCCTACAAGTTGCCACCCGTCGAGCGTGTATAGCTTCTATATAATGTTCAATAAATTGCGCATATCTCTACAAATTATACTTTGTAAGTTGTTGTAGCTTATACACAAATTAGACGGCTCGTGTCGTATTATTTTATAACACGCTGTGTCAGTGCACCTGCTATAATTCTGCTATATTAGAAACATAGTTGCAAATATGATCCATAATAATAAACACCGCAAAAGATTACTTGAACCCTGTGGGTGGTCCGGACTATATTAAAATTCAATTAAAATACGCGAATCATGGTGAATCTGATTTAGAATGTAAATCTGAGTCTTTAGAGATGAAAGGTGATTAACTATTGCAGCGATTAAAGGTTAGTGATGTATAAAAAGGATAAACTTTGATAAAAGGTTTAAAGAAATTTATTCTCAATAAGATAATGCCACTTCCTTGAGAACAATACTAAGCTTAATTATATTAACAAGTTGTCAATCACAAACAGCTGTTGTTATATTACCCATTTAATACATTCATATTGGTTAACTAAGAACTTAGTATTTTTTGTAGAGACCATCAAACTACCAAGCGAGTCTGATGGTAAGTGATCTTAATTACTCATGAACATCCACAATACCAGAAGAATTTGGATGCGTTGCAGATCTTTAAGGAAAGGAACGGAGTTTGGGTAGAAAAGATTTGGGCCTCCGGAAATTTTACTCACCGATCGAAACGCGACAGCGAGCTGCCACTTTACCTAGCTTTCTCTTCGGCCTCCGGATATCTCACGTACGAAACGCAGCAGCAAGCTGCGAGTGTATACCGAGTGGTGGAGCAAAGCAGTCCATAGAGTACGTGTTCGTTCATTGCATTAAATGCTGTCGTAATCAGATCAAATTTATAAATTTAATACAACGATTAAAGATCTAACGTTCACATCGTTCTTCGAATTATCGTACACAATTATTTATGTTCTAATATTTTTAAGTACAGGGACAGTTTTATTACACTTTTATTATGTGCATACAAAGACGAGACGCGTGTGTGACGCAATCTGGATGACGTCTGCGTTCAAACCGTTCAAACAATGTGAATGGTGTCATATTTGACATTATCGCATATGTCACATAAAACATTTGATGTCGATATGTCTCTACTGAATATAGAGATTGAATATTTATTTATAAGGTGGTAGATCCCTCGTTTACAACAAACCGTTTGGCTTGGTACCACTGCTCTGTGTAACCATTGTTACGTTTCGGTTTAAAGTATTGAAGCCAGTGAAATTACTGGGCATTATGAAACTTATACTTATACTTAATTATAATATCTCGATTACCGTACGAAACGCAGCAGCAAGTCGCTTCTTTACGTCTGTGAGAATGTGGTAACAATCCGGTCGAGCCGGTCCATTCGTGCTGTAGACAAAACTAGTAACAGCGTGGCTCTACCACTCAATAAATAATAATAATAATAATTTTGGCCTAATTCTTGGATCCTAGGCCTCGCCACTGGAGGGTGATACTTTTATATTTTGAAATGTTTTATTCGTTACAAATGTAATAAATATTTAAAAATGTAGAAAATATCCTTTTAATATAAAGAGAACTAGTAGTAGTGTACTAGAGTAGTACATGTCAGCCTAATTCTATAATCGAATACTAAACATCAACTTAAAACTGTTATATTAACAAGCCATTGCTTTGATAATCTATTTGTTCAAAACCAAGTATTGAAGTGTATGTACATACATTTCATTATTAATAACAATGATAGCCACTTTCGTCCATACAATACTTTAACACATTAGAAGCTCGCTCAATATTTGCCAAGATGGTTATACAGCTTGTGCTATAGTTGACAGAGCATTGCGTGATGTGTCAACACCCTCTATCATTGTTACGTTAAACAACTCATGGTTCTTTTCACTTGTTTGTTTGTAGTAAAATTATATAACATTTTCTAGTATTTTTTTACTGTTGCTGGAAATTTACTTTCTTTTACATATTGACTTGGATCTTAACAAAGCCGTATAAATTTATTGCATAAAAAGATAGCTATGATTGTTTCCACTACGCCGTAGACAGTTTTGTCTATATCATGAATGGGCCGGCTCGTTTGGGTTCGTTGGGAACCACTATCTCGGAAAGAATCAACGTAAAGTCGCAGCTTGCAGTTCTTACGATGAATGAGGTAACTCTCCCCTTCCCAAACTCCTAAATTATCACTTTCCTTTAAGGTCGGCAATGCGCCCATGATTCTTTCGGTATTGTAGGCGTACATGGGCGGTGGAGATCACTTACTATCAGGTGACCCACTTGCTCGTTTGCCGGCACTTGCTATATAAAAAACTGTCCCTTGCGGTTTCACCGCAGGCACATGCCTGACATTGACATCAATGCCCTGCTCCTATGGTTCATAGCGTATAAACCGCGTAGCGTGCGTAGCGTATATACATATAAACCTTTCGGAATAAAATTTCTAAATGATAATGAAACCGCCATCTAGATCCGTTGCATAGTTTAGAAGAAATAAGTGGACAAACAGACAGACAAATTTTATTCTATGTATTGATTACTAAGTACTTTTTATCGTTAATTCAGCAATAATACATACACACATACATACGGACTCACGCCTGTAATCCCCGAAGGGGTAGGCAGAGGTGTGACCAGTACACCCACATTTCGCCGAGCGTATCTCCCTCCCATGTTGTGATAGGGGGCGAGCTTATCGCATATACAGGGCACTAATTCCAGACTCCGGGCTGATACTGAGCTTTTTGTAATAGAAAAACCCAATATAACTTTAACCCGACCCGGGGATCGAACCCGAGACCTCAGCGTCAGCCTCAGTCGTAACCGCGTACGCATATCAACTGCGCCGCCGAGGCAGCCAGCAATAATATTTTAAGGAACTGGTACTATAAGTCACAATATATTTAAGCTACAGTAAATTATGAGAAAATGTAACGTAGTAGCAAGAGCTCTTCTCACTCGCATGTTGCGTAAATATTCAAACAAGAATGAATTCATTGAAACAACCTCGCGTGATAGTATGATAACATGACTCAGTTTAATCAATTAGACGGAATGTTGCTTCCACAATACGGAAGTGGTCACAATTTGTGAAGAAATAACAAGCAATCTAGCAAATTGACAATTAATCCAAAGTTGTTGCAAAATCGGGGCATTTGCCTTTCTTTGTTGACAAGTGTGTCAATTTTGTACAGTTGAACAAATATTTATCTGTACTCGTAGTCACGTAAATTCGTGACAGGAGTCCTGAATCCCAATTATTGTTACCAGAGGCACGATTATAACATATTTAACATATTCTAGAAAATTGATCTCCCCAGAGGGGTTGACGTCAGGCAGGCGGCCGGTCGTAAAAACTACAAGCCAAGATCTGTAACATTTGTTAAAAAGCATGTTGTGCCGACCCCACTGCGAGTGGTGGGCAGGTGGGAGAAGAAGACTCTAGAAAACTGATAATTCTCAACATGAGTTAAACAAGAAGACTCCTTGCTTAAAATTTTATGAAATTAATGTTTTACTACTAGTTAGTGTTTGTCAAATTTTATATGAAATATTATAATTCGTCAGCATCAGAATATTACAAGATTCTGACACCTAAAGTCCGTGGTGGTTACTTCGGGAAACCATTTATAATCAGATGTGCCGTCAACTCGTCTGCCTTCGAAGGTTAGTAAAAAGGGGTGATGTACTGCATAAATGAGTTTTAACTTTATAAATGTACTTTTACAGGAGATATGCAGTTTTTACGCGCAGTCCACTCAGAAATTAGAAAAATAATCTAACCAGAACTGAGCATCATCTTATTAATTAATAGCAGCAATATGCTGTAATAGAATTAAAATTATCAATCGAAAGTCGTACAAATAGGTATACGTTTGCCAATATCAAAGCCTTTACTTCTTTTTTTCTAATAGTATAGGCCGGCAAACGAGCAAGTGGGTCACCTGATGGTAAGCGATCTCCACCGCCCATGTACGCCCATAATACAAAAGAATTATGGGCGCGTTGCCGACCTTAAAGGAAAGGGATAATAAGGGATTGGGAAGGGGAGGGGAATTTGGGCCTCCGGATATCTCATTCACCGTACGAAACGCAGCAGCAAGCTGCTACTTTACGCCGGTTTTCTGTGAGACAGTGGTAACAACCCGGACGTGCCGGCCCATTCATGCTGTAGACAAAATTGTCTACAGCGTGGCTCTACCACTCGTGAAAATGATTTGATGCTACAACTCTACCCCGGTAGAGACGACATGATATTGTTAGGCTCATCGGTCTTACGACCCAATGTTAAGTCACCCGGTTAATCCAGTTAGTTACTATCCAGGCAACCGTTTGGCGAAATCCCTACAAACAAATCAACATTGGCATATCAGCTAAAATCTCGTGGTAGGCTTCTTCAGCTTGCGCTGACATACAGCCCCATTTTCCCGATGTGAGCAGGCCCAGCTTCTTCCCAAACCAACCAATAAATTTACCTGATCAGAAAAAGCGATGTTTAGTATACTCAGGTAGTTTGTCACGATCACGTAGCGTTATAAGATGTAAAAAGGTGTATTTAGTATTTACCAGTTCTTGTTAAGTTTTTTCGACACATAGCCTAACCATGTCACCTCGCGGAGAGAATGACACGGCTAACAACCATGAAACTTGTTAGCTGAAACTTTGCCGTTAGTTCACACAAAGAACTGTTTCTATACGTCATTGGCAATCTGAGTACGGTTAATGTCTTTTAAAAAGATAAGAATAAAGTTCATGTTCGTGAACCGAGTTAGGTGTTGGTATCAGGAAAACGCTTGAGACATTCTCGATGTTGACCTTTACTTAAAATCTTATCTGTGTGTTAAGCAATCTGTAACAACCATGGTAAAGACTATCAATGGCAGTTCTTATTATGAAGCTTTAATAGTTTTGTTTATTTTTTTTTATCTTAAGACTAAATTAAATACCTGACCTGACCCTCTAAACTTTTAAAACCTATGGTTTATTATTAAATAAAGGAAAAATAGAGTTATAAATCTGGATGTCGGTTAACCGTGAAGCTATTAAACTATCGGTATCATTGAGAGTAATGTCGAACCATTAATCCTTGAAATTAAATGTTTTCGATAAAAGCTGGTTAAAAATTTTCAACACAATTTATTACACCGGAAATATATTTTTCAATTAGGAAGCGTCAACCAATGTTAAAAAAAGTAAAGTACGTTTGCCTAATTTAATATTTTTTAGTAATAGGTACTTATAGTGAATAATTCGGATCGTCGCATTAATCCCCATGTGGATGGAGAGAGTTAATTGCATGATACAAATGAGAATATAACAGAATACTCTTATTTGCGAGGCCGCATCACACAATTTGAAAAAATAATCATATGACGTGACCTCATAAATGGCAGTTTTTTGTTATATTCTCGCCTACGTTGTACGAGATACTCTCCCTAACTTAAAACCCAAAGGCCAAGTAATCGTAGCTCTAATATGGTTTATCAACCGGAACAATTAAAATTGTAATTAACTTCAAGATTTCTAAATTTGAAATAAGATCGAAACACTAAACTTATATCGATGAAAACCTTGTTACTGAGTAAGTGCACTAGATAAACATATTCTTTCATTCTATCACTTATTCAACTTTCAGAGAGGCTTACACGATCTTATGATCTGTAAAAGGCGGTCTTAAGCATAATTTAGTTGATACATTGTTTAAACGTTTATGTTTTCTTGGAATGGAATTGGAATGATGCAGTCTAGTTGCCAGAAAGATGTAGGTACACCTGAATTACATTTTACTTAGAATTTTAAAACAATCTATAAGAGTACTTTTACAGCATCATTTAATAATGTAAACAATTACAAGGTTCTAATCACTTGATTCTAAATTTCATGTTGTACATTTCAATAATTATTTCTTATTCAATACTTATAATTGTAATTTAGAAATGTAAAGTCTTCGAACTGATTATTTCTTCTTCAATAAAAATGTCGTCTGAAGCATAGATATACACTATCTAGTGTAAGCAACAAAGAGACAGTGGCGCATTGTTGCGCGCGTTGTCGCAACACGGGCGCGACGTTCCGGATCATCGGCCACAAATATGGGACATGTTACATCCTGATTGAGATTTTTTGGATCACGCTTAATTATATTCAAGTTATTTGGAGCGTCACCGTTGTGAGTTGCTTTTGTCGCGTCGAAGATATTTTAATTAGGTACATCGATTGACGGTTTAATAGTTTTCGAGTAATTACAATGATTGGGCACGTACGGTCTTTTACGTCTTTGAATAACAACGAAGATTATTTTCAGTTTAATTGTCTAATTGCAATGTTATGCTTGTCTGGTGACATATATTACAAGAGAAAGTATGCACCTACAAGACAAAACTGCGTACGCCGCGCAGCGCCATGCTGTTCAACGGCGCCAGAAAGTGATGGCTAAAGTCATATATTGCACCTTTTTATTTTATTATAGCAGATGCCATAAATGAGCAACTGGGCAACCCGATATTATGAAATCTTCCTCGCTCATGAAAATATACGATACCAGCAGAATGCGTTGCCGACTTTATATGAAAGAAGGTTAGGAAAACTTGGGCTTTCCGAAATCTCACCGTATAAAACGAAACAGCAAGCTCTTCACACCGGTTTTCTGCGAGACAGTGGTATCGTCCTCATCGAGCCAGCCCATTTATGCTGTGGACAAAATTGTCTATAACCTAGCTCTACCCATCTATAATATCATTCTTAATTTCGATAATTTTAAATGTTAGAAAAAAATAGGACCTGTTATACACACTTCGAATGAGAGTTAATCACCAATTTTTTTTTAAAGTACGTATTAGGTTTTTTTATTCCGGTATGGAGGCGATCATAGCCAGTTGCACTGATCGGTAACCGATTAGCGAGTTAAGCAACCCTTGGCGCGGACAGTTTATGGATGGGTGACTGCTTAGTGGTATTTTAAATGAGCATCTCTGTACTTCGGAAAGCACGTAAAAAGTCGATTCCAACTGTTACCGACCGACAGCAGTTGTTATCCGAAGTCAGAGGCCTTCGAGCGGCTTGAAAACTTTGACACTAGATTGGTACCATTCGATATAGAATATAATTTCGGTGTCTGTCAAAGTGTGACTTTTGTATTTAACTTGTCATAATATTTTATTTGGTAAGTAGCATTTACACAGAGGTTGTTGTTGCTCGTTGTAACATTATTATAATGTCGGTAGTTACATCCACAGTTTCATAATTGATTTGTATCGATGCTCAGTAATTGATTCTTTATTGATATTATACTAACTGTTAGGCGACGGACCCTGTTTGTCTTTAAAACTACTTGTTTCACCACACGTAAAGTTTATTGGAAAATTAAAGTCCACACTAAAGTTTGACTTCCAGATCTCTATGATAACGGGTCGCTAAAGGAGCCGCTTGTCGCGAATGCCAGGAACTAACTGCACTAAATGAAATGGAATTAATAACTATGCTTTTCATAACGTTTAACAAAACTTAGAAACCGACTATAATGTACAGCAATAGCATGTGAAATTCAAATACAATAACACAATCGCGACGAGTGTACTGTTTTTTTCTCAGTACTCCGTCATCAGATCTTAACCAAATTTATATGGGATCACACCGCAGCTAAACTCTATCGAGTGAATTTTTTTTCTACAAAATCGATTTACAATTAGCGGAGAAATCGATGTACATACATTAAAAAAAGCAAAAAAAGCGCCGTATTGAGAACCTCCTCCTTTTTTGAAGTCGCTTAAAAATAGCAAATTCAGCATGTTATACGCAGTAAACAATAAATACTATGGAAATGCTGATGTTTCGATAATTACTTAGAAGTAAAATTGCGTCACATACCGCGGGAGTTTGACAGCTAAATAAACATATAAATACTGGTAATACGGTTAATTAGGAACAAACAAACACGTGCATTATGTTTGACACGTTTGTAATCAGCTCAGCTCGGTGAATCACTACCTAAAGACGGATATAGGATAGCGCTAAGTGCAATGATTGATTGACTAACGGTTTGGCATTGCATATTAGCAGTCCATTATAAAATTTATGACGTCAAAGTTAATAGAACACGGTATACCGTTTTACAATATACATACGCAATCACACCTGTAATCCCCGAAGGGGTAGGCAGAGATGTAACCATTACACCCACATTTCGCCGAGCATGTCTCTGTCCCTCAGTGTGATAGGGGGCGAGCCTATCGCCATACCGGTCACAACTTCCAGACTCCGGGCTGATACTGAGCATTTCGTAATAGAAAAAGCCAATACCACTTTACCCGACCTGGGAATCGAACCCGAGACCTCAGCGTTAGCCTCAATCGTAACGTGTACGCATTACAACTGCGCCACCGAGGCAGTCACCGTTTTACAATTTAAAAATAATTGAATCGGAATGGTATCACTTTATAAGGGGTAGGAAACTTTCGCTGAGAATCGGTTAAGTTCCGGGTGCAAATCCCACATCGTGCAATCACAATTTGATTCAATTTTCCGAGCTGAACTACCGCACGTAAGTTGCCCGGAATAATAATTGGATATTGTGAAATGGCGGTAAGCATCGCATGCGATTTGAACCGTCCGAACAAACTTTCAATCGCAATACAACCCATCAGCAAGCGACTACTTTGCATAGGTTTTCTGTGAGACAGTGGTAACAACCCGGCCAAGCCGTCAATTATAGTGGTTGAGAAGGTAGCACACCTCTTTTTGGCGAGGGTTCAAAATAAATAATATAAATAAATAAATACACCCAACAGTCACACACATAGTTCTGACCCCACACTAGGTTAACCTGTATCGTGGGAATCTGAAACAACGAGAAACATGCGGTACCACAACACCCAGACCCGAAACAAATATTTGTAGATCACACAAACATTTCTCTCGGTGCGGGAATCGAACCCACGGCCTCTCGCTTCACAGCCGGCTACTCGCCCGCTGCACCACGGAGACCGTTCCGTGTTTTCAAAATAAACAATGGTGAAACATTTCCGAGATGTTAAGGGCCATGTCAATATAGTGTAAACATCGACGTGCCTGTATTCAATCTTACAAAGACAACACGGTTGTTTGTTAAGACTCGAGAAATTCACACCGAGAGATTTGCACTAATTGTAATGTGGACTCCAGTACGTGTACATGTTTGAAAACCATATGAAGTATGTATAAGTGGTGGAGTTTTGTGTGGTACAGCCATACTGTTGACAGTTTTGTCTACAGTATGAATGATCAGCTGGGCCGGGTTTTTGCCACTGTCTCCCAGCAAAGTAGAATAATACGTAAAGTAGCAGCTTACTGTTGCGTTTCGTACAGTGAGTGAGATATTCGGAGGCCCAAATTCCCTTCCCCATCCCGATCCCTTAATCATCCTTGTCCTTTAACGACGGCAATGCGTCCATAATTCTTCATGTATTGTCGATGGTCATGGACAGTGAAGATCACTTACCATCAGGTGACTCACTTGATCGTTTGCCGTCCTCTGCTATAAAAAATCACCCTCAATACATAATATTATTACAGTAAACTCGAATATATATTTTCATACGCTACGAAATATTTTGCGTTTTAGTACCGGCAAGCTGTCCTGTTCAAAATCATCTGTCATTGGTAGCACGCCTCCTGCCAAAAGGTAATGAAGAGCTGGAAGGTTTAGGCCATTACGATAGTTCCGACTTGGGAGCATTAGGGCGACTGGGGTAATAAAGATGTCAGTGTCTAAAAGTTAGAATACAAAGATTTATGGAAACAGATGTAACTTAGGTCATTTTAGCTATTTGGTAGGCGAACATCGATAATTTACGCTAAAATAGAATACATAAATACATATATGCATAGACTCTGACGCCTGTAATTCTGGAAGGGGTAGGCAGAGGTGTGTAACCAGTACACCCACATTTCATTATCACATGATGTTATAGGGAGTGAGCTTATCGTCATACTGGGCACAATTCCAGACTCCGAGCTAATTAATCATTTCGTGATAGAAAAACCCAATACCACTTTCACCCGACCTGGGGATCGAACCCGAGAACTCAGCACAGCGGTACCCAGTACGCATTACAACTGCGCCACCGAGGCAGTCCTGTATAATGTATCATATCATATTTTTACCCTGGCACGGCAAAGTGACTTGACTTGATGATAAATATACTCGGGCTGATTCCGGAACGGGAATTGCCATTACAACTGCGCCACCGAGGTAGTAAAATTGAAATACATATTAATCTAAAGAAAGTGGTAGAGCCACGTATGGGCTAGTTGACTAGGTGGGAAAACCGACATAACGTGACAGCTGTTGCGTTTGTAACGGTGAATGATGATTCGAAGGTCCAAATTCCTCCCCCTCTTCTCAATTTTCGTTTTTTTCCTTTTACGGTTGTTAATTTACCCATAATTCTGATATTGGGATGTTCATAGGTGGTAGAGATCACTTGCCATCAGGTAACCCACTTGCTTGTTTACCACAAAAAAACAATACTTTCAATCTTTTTCTACCACTGAATAGTTAAATCGCTATAGTGATCCAGCATTCGCAATTTAATGTTTCTAGTACATATAAATAATAACAGCCTCCGTGGCGCAATGGGCGAGTAGCCGCCTATAAAACGAGAGGCCACGGGTTCGTTTTTTTTTAAATAATGGCCGGCAAACGAGTAAATAGGTCACCTGATGGTAAGTGATCCCCACCGACCATGTACGCCTACAATACTAAAAGAATTATGGGCGCGTTGCCAACCATAAAGGAAAGGGAATTAAGGGAATGGGAGGGGGAGTGGTTTTGGGCCTCCGGATATCTCAGTCATCGTAGGAAAAGCAGCAGCAAGCTGCTACTTTACGTCGGTTTTTGTGAGATAGTGGTAACACCCCGACGAGCCGGCCCATTCATGCTGTAGACAACAGTGTCTACAGCGTGGCTCTACCACTTCATACTCGTATTACAGCACGGAGACAAAAAAAATGTGTGGTCCACAAATATTTGTTTCTGGTCTGGGTGTTTTCTCTGCAGAGGGGTTGACGTCAGGCAGGCGCCGGTTGTAAAAACGAAAAGCCATTTCTTTCTGTAAATTTTGTTAAAAAAACATGTTGCGCCGACCCCAATGCGAGTGGGATGAGGGCAGGTACAATAAGAAGTACACGTATATAATATGCACATTATGCCAAAAGTAAATTCACATTAAGTAAGATTATGTCATTTGATAAAATCAGTTAGAATCATGTCAGTCAATAAATCTATTATTTTCAAGCTTGATTTATCACACTGCATTAATTATACAGCATAGTACCTAAACTTGCCTAGTCTCTAACAGATTAACTAAACTAAACTAAACTTTGAAATACGAGCATAAGTTATTCTAAAACTCTTTGTAATAAGACATACGTATGCAGTCACGAAGTTATTTTAAATTTTGGCTTCACATTCCACAAATACCATATTCGAGGAAGTCAGTTGGCCAAAGTCGATCACGATTTATATCTTCCTGCGCCATACGTTTTTACACATACGTAAACATGGTGTCCCGTTGACCAGACTACTGTCATTGCTGTCATTTGATCATAATCATTGTGCAAATAGTGTTACTAACTACGATATCTATCTATACAAAGTCCTATCCATGAAGGGTTCTATTTAAGTTTATACGTAGAGTATTGTGAGAATATCGAGACGTTACTTTATTTAATAATATCAGTATAGCATAGCATGAATGAAAGATATCAATTTATTCTTTATTGATACCATTATCTTTATCATTTTCTAACATAATATTAATTAATACCTACATATCTTATTAATTCGACATATAATATCGCGATTTTATTTTCAGCTCTATTCGATCTCTACAAATGCTATAAATATTAAGTTGAATTAAATTTAATCGATGATGCATAATATAATTATGACGTGTCATGAAGATTAGTCAAAATATTTTTTATACTCGTAGCATAGACAAACGACCAAGTGGGTCACCTGAAGTTAAGTGAACTGATGAATGTATACAATACCAGAAGAATCACCATAAGAATACACGCGTTGCCAACCTTAAAAAAGGGATAGTCGAGGGAAGAGGAGGGGGATTTGGGCCGGATATCTCACACACCATAGGAAGTGGAACAGCAAGCCGCTACTTTACGTCAGTTTTCTGTGCGACAGTGGTAACAAGCCCGGTCGAGCCGGCCCATTCATGCTATAAATAGAATTATCTACAGCGCGGCTCTACCGCTCATATTATGAATCAGTGACGAAAAAAGAACAAAAATAAATCTAACTATAAGTTGAAAATGAAGTTAAAGAGATCTCTAAAACATACTGCTCTGTGTCGATAAGATTCCAAACTAAACGGAGGCAAGTCATTAATTTTGCTAAATCACTTTTTCGTCTCCATTCGAGGCGCCAACGGCGGTACGCGTCGACACTGCTTTGCTTATGAAACAATTAGGAGGCCTCGTATTTCGTTTGGCTATTCAAATTTTATATATGACATACTACCGTGTTTGATTGAGTCTAATAAAGTTGCTACGATGTTTCAACGGCCATTGAAAAGATCTGATTGTGGCCTACGATAATAGGTGGCAACTGGTTTTATTACCACAGAGTAATAAAAATTTCTTCAACATAACACTTTATTATTATCTGGAATAATAATAACTATTTGACATCAACATCATAATTGAAAGTATGTTACGTAAACAATAATAAATGTTTCATGTTTTCCTTTTAGGTGGCAGGTATTTTGTCTGTGTTGATACCAATGTTTGGTATATCTCTTTGAAAACATAAATAACAAACATACACCCAACAGTCACACACATAGTCCTGACCCCACACTAGGTTACCCTGTGTCGTGGGTATCAGGAACTACGAGGGACCCGAAACAAATATTTGTGGATCACACAAACATTAATCTAGGAAATCGAACCCACGGCCTCTCGCTTTGCAGTCGGCTACTCGCCCACTCAGGTCGTCACGTAATTTAAGCTTATAAAAAAAATCTCATAATACGTCTATATATTTTTAATACCCACCAACAGGCTTGGTAAGACACCACACACGAAATAGTGGCTCAATCTGGCGATTCACATTCCGGGGTGAACCAGTGTGCATTATTACCTTCAGGTCAAGTTACTTTGCCATGCCAGGGTAAAAAATATGATGTAATATACATATATATACGCACCCACGCCTGTAATCCCCGAAGGGGTAGGCAGAGGTGTAACCACCCACATTTCGCCGAGCGTATCTACATCCCCTGATGTGATAGGGGGCGAGCCTATCGCCATACCGGGCACGAATTTCAGACTCTGGACTGATTCGGAGCAGTTCGTAACAGAAAAACCCAATATCACTTTTACCCGACCCGGGGATCAAACCGCGGATCAAATTATAATAATATACATTATACAGGATAATTAATTGCATTACTAACACGTATAAAGCTTATGTAGATTTCTGTGACACCACTGGCGCCGATAACTAGTATGCAGTGAATGTTCATGGAGATATAATAGCGTTGATTTATGATTTAAATTCTATGCACCATGACTGCAATAATTGTATTCATTCATAGTATATATTCCGCAGACTTGGCCTGCATCACTGATTTTCATGGTGTTCATACACATTAGTAATATAAAATGACTACTCGACAATTTTGATTATTCCGTGGATGCGATTGGCGGAAACCTGAATGCTTATTTAAAGCTGCCATTTTTTTCATATAAGCCAAATCTTGCATATATTTTTAAATTTGATTATATCACAAATAGCAACAACATAAATAAAAGTTATTATATACCGGTAAATGACACTGCGTGCGAGTTAACGTATAATCCTTCATCGTCCTACATCAATCAATGGATATAAATCGAACCGACTTTATCAATTGACGTCGGATCAGAAACCCAGTGATTTTAATATCTCCCCTATAGTGTAATTGAACGTAAGCTTAACTTCCTTCATTTACCTAATGTTATCAATCTGTAATCTACATTTATGCAAATTTAATCACAGACACGGCTTATAATACACTGTTTAATGTTCAGAAACCTGTAAGATGTGAGATTACAGTGGAATCTTTAGGGTGTATTCCAATGCGATTTGCGATTACTTCAATTATATTTTCAATTCTGTATTAATAAATTCCATCTTTATTTAACACGAAGACTGGTTAGTTTATTATTTGAATCATGAAAACAAGCCTGGATTATGTAAGTTTTAAATTTATTGCTATGAATTTTATAATTACGCAGTTAATATGTAAATAATAATAATACTAGCCCAATTTTTTTTAAGTAATTTGATATTTAAAAATGTAAAAAAAAACTTTTAAAATAAAGAGTACTGTGCATACTAGCCCTGTATTATACACGTCCCACTGCTAGGCACGGGGCCTTCTCTACTGAATGAGAGAGGTTAGGCATTAGTCCACCACGCTGGCCTAATGCGGGTTGGCAGACTTCACATACCTTTTAAATTATTATGGAGAACTTCTCAGGTAAGCAGGTTTCCTCACGGTGTTTCCTTCACCTTTAAAGCAAGTGATAATTAACAATTAATACACACGTAACTTAGAAAAGTCAGAGGTGTATGCTCTTAGTGTTGGTTTCGAACATGTGACTTTCGTCTCGACAGTCCATATCACTCCTCGCTGAGCTATCACTGAATATATAAACACAATATAATATTACGGTTTTATGATGGATTTAGACAAAAATATAAAGTATGATGGCTAGGTACTGCATTAGCTCTGTTTTTTATTATATTGGGCAATCGACTTCTACCCAATAATGTTACAAAAGTATAATATAAAAAGTTACTCATACAAAACGTAAACATATTTCAGACGTGAACTGAATGAATACTACGTATTCATATGTTAAACCATCGTTAAACTGATACCCATAGGGCATCTGTGTACAAACGCGGCTTTACAAGCGCCGTAGCGTGCAATGTACATGATTGCATAGTTGCTTTATTATAAAGTACACAGGTGCTTCTATATAGAATCTCGTCGTATTCTAAACCAGACCCAGTTAATTGCGAACCCAGTCCGTACTCCGCGCACACCGTTACTCAGCAAGTTGTTTACGCACTTGACTGGAAATACGTTGCGTTTGCAAATAACTTATTTATTTAAGCGATTAAAAATAGATTGTAAAAAATACAGTGTGGGATACAGGAAAACTTATTAATGTCAATATAGTTCGTTGACATTTATTTTTCATTATAATTATATGTAAATTAGACTATTGTTACGCTTTAGTTTCGTTAATGATGCCGTATAGCATAACACATTTTTTTAGAACTCAATGCGGAATATTTTCTGTTCATTTAGGTGCCGAGATTTTTTTTAGATTATTTTATACATAATATGATATGAATTTTAGTATATTTATTATAGTTTTTTGTTACGTACTGTTTTTTTTAAATTTGGTTTGCACTCATGCATTCTTGTATTACTATACTTTTTGTTACATTTTGTATATAGCAGCAACATTTTCTTTAAACACAAATAATACGAAACCATTTAAAAATAATTAACTTTTGTATTCAGACAAAAATAATGCACTTGTAACAAATAAATGACGAATACAAAATACGCGGCGTTTATTTGGGATTGTGAGTGTTGTAAAACCGCAGGCAAGGCGAGTGGTTTTGCTATCCCTTGTTATAGTATAGGGATTAGTTGTATGCATTTCTAGGTCAAAGAGCGCCGTGGTTAATAGAGATGTAGTATCCAGTTTTGTTTAAAGCCGATTGTTAAAAATACTTATATGCTTACGTGCCTTTGATACGCGGTAAGAACGGTTAAGAAAAATAAATTCTAATTTATGTATAAAAGATACAGAAAATTAAATGGTAACAGAGTTTCGACGGTATAAAGATAAAGTGATAAGAATGTATTTTTTTTCAGTTTGGTTGGGAAAAAAACAGCAAATAATGCAAATTACATTTATAAATATTTATTTAACCATTTTTATTTAAATACAATTTTCAGTCTTACGAGCTATCGTTTGCTATTTTGTTAATAAAGCTGTGCATATTAAACACAAAGTAGGTACCTAATTAAATCGTTAGTTGTAAATGGTGTGGTGTCTGTTAATTGGCAATTACTGCTTCTGTAATAGTGTCACAGAAACCATAATAACGATTGCTTGCGAATAATTAAATACTCCACGCTCTTGCATAAAGTATAACTGTGTTTTAAAATATGTTTTATTATACATAGTAGATATAATTTAAATAAAACAAATAAATAATGAGTATTTCGCAATCGTAGTGAATTTCCATCGCCCAATCTTCTACTTTTTAATAAATTAGAATAACATTTCATTTATGTGGTATTTAAAGTATGATGGTAAGGTATTTTAAATCCACTAATCTACAGTAAGTATTAAATATAAACGTACCAAGTTTATTCTAAGGGCATTGCTCTCAATCGTGAAAATCATTTATCTTTTTCATCGTAGTCCATTCTTGATTTGCACTATTTGCTGTGATCTTTTTAATCTATAGTAGAGGCCGTCAAGCGAGCAAACGAGTCGCCTGATGGTAAGTGATCTCCACCACCCACGAACATATTAGTTTTGTCTACAGTATGGATGAACCGGCACGAACGGGTTGTTACCTCTGCCTCACAGGAGACTGACCCGAAATAACAGCTTGCTTTAGTACTAAAAGAATCATGGACGTCTTTTCGACCTTGAAGGAAAGCGATAAACGGATTATGAAAGACGCGGATATGGGTATCTAACTCACCGTATGAAACAAAACAGCAAGCTGTTATTTCCGGTAGACAGCTGGTTCTACTATCTATAAAATAAATTTTCTTAAACATGTTATATCTTGACTGCCTCGGTGGCGCAGTTGCAATGCGTACGCGTTACGACTGAGGCTGACGCTGAGGTCTCGGGTTCGATGCCCAGGTCGGGTAAAAGTTATATTGGATTTTTCTATTACGAAATGCTCAGTATCAGCCCGGAGTCTAGAATGTGTGCCTGGTATGGCGATAGGCTCGCCCTCTATCACATCATGGGACGGAGATACGCTCTGCGAAATGTGGGTGTACTGGTTACACCTCTGTCCACCCCTTCGGGGATTACAGGCGTGAGCGCGTATTTTCTAAATATTACTCGTAAAATACTTATAATATTTTTACTTCTGAATTAATATAAAATGTAACATAATTCTTATTCATTCAGTATTGTAACAAAAATGTTTCACAAAAACGCAAAATGCGTGATGTCGCTGTTAGCAGCTAAGGTGGAATAAAGTAAGCAAAAACTTAAGTGTAATGAACTTTGGAACTTGGCAAGTTGATTCTGTTTAAGCTTTGCACTAATGTGCTATGATTACAAAACATAGAATAGTTTTTGCTCCAAGTAAACATAGTTAGATACTTGTGGATAACATATAATTTGATTATGTAATATGACATCAAAATATAAACTGCTATTAACGAGCAGTTCTTAGATGCTAAATGAAAAATGCTCTGCAAAATTCTTAACTAGGCAAAATTTAGGTCTATCCCTCCGGGATTGACAGAAGAAGAATACAGGCGTGATTGGATGTGTATGTATGTTTTATTCTCAAATATTGCAACGTCGGGACTAAAATAAAAATTAAGTTGCGAAAAAATCCGTATAAACTAGTTTTATTTCAATATTGCATTTGCTTAGCATTAAAAATCACGAAAACCTGCAAAGCTTTTTTACCAAACACTTTCACCCGTTCATTAAGTTACACAATCAAAGCTTAACTTGAACTTAATGCTTGCTAATAATTATGACAATTAGCTATTACAATAGCTCCGCGCGTGACCGATATAAACTCGGTTGTTATTCCACAGGAGTGGCTTCATATTCGACGGCACAGATTGACATGATGTCACGTATCATTGCATCATGCCCACGGTTAGTAAATCATTCAACTGTACAACCACTTTGTGTTGCAAATAAAAAATAAAGTGGTCCATTTAGTGATAGTGATAAAAAGCTCGCGAAGTGCGCGCCGCCTGATTGTCGCTGGTTCCGTGAACTTGGCACCGCGTGTCGTGGCGTTGGGTGCCTTAGGTTTTTAACCGACTAAAAAAACGAGGTTCTCAATTTACCTGTATTTGTATCTTAATTTTACACGTATCCACTGTCTCACAGAAAACTGGCGTAAAGTAGCAGCTTGCTGCTGCGTTTCGTACGGTGAGTGAGATATCCGGAGGCCCAAATCCCCCTCCACTTCCCAATCCCTTAATCCATTTCCTATATGGTCGGCACCGCACCCATGATTCTTTTAGTATTGTGGGCGTACATGGGCGATGGAGATTACGTACCATCAGGTGACCCACTGGCTCATTTGCCGGCGTTTGCAATAAAAACGAACGTATTATTCTGCCAAATGTGGACCGATTTTATTCTTCTTGTATTTGATAGACTATTTACTCTGATGGTGCTCCCATATACACTTGGTTAAGTCATAATAGAGTATGAGGGAAAATGAGAAACCCTTCAACGGATAACAGTAAATGAACCACGGTTCGTGTTATGAAATAGATTTTTGAAAATGAGCCTTTGTTAGTCCCGGATTCTACCATTTTACCGGACCAATATTTGATTTTAGGAAAGTATATTTTACGAATCGATATAGAAATAGTTGGAGTGTTTCTTGACGCCTGCGACGCTTAATATTTTTGTATTAAAGTTTTTTTTTCGTTATTTTTTTTTATTTTACTACTTTTAGTGACACCCTCCTCTCATTTTGTCATCTTTTAAAAATAGATTCTTCAAACACTTTTTGGAAGCATATCCACAACACATGACGAGAGGAGTAACAACATAAAAACTTTTTTTTATCTATAAGTCGTGACTCTATCATTACCAAATTGGAACTGACCTATGTTTGGCATAAATTAAGTGTTATGGGTGTAGTTTGGAACACTGTACATAGTCTGATGTATTGTGTCCAATATAAGTATTTTTGACGATTTAGGAAAGCTTGATTAAATACAGAATTGTTTGTGTTCAATTGATTGGCAAAGGGAGATTTATAGATTTGGGCCTTCGGATGTCTCACTCACTGTACAAAACGCAAAAGCAAGTTTCTACTTTACGTCGGTTTTCTGTGAGACAGTGGTAGCGACCCAGATGAGCCGGCCCATTTACGCTGTAGACAAGACTGTCTAGAGTACGCTAGGTACTGTGGACAGTAGGCTAGTTGTACATTGGCTAGGTTTTTTTTATTAGCTTTAAATGACGAGACGCGCAGGTCACTCGCCTGATGGTAAGCGTTACGCCTGCCCATAACCAGAATCAACATCAACCAGAACTTCGAATTATGAAGTACTGCATGACACTGAACTGCGCTCGTCACCCTGAGTCATAATCGTAATCATAATCGTCGTTTCGTCACTCAAGCTAATTAAAAAAAACATAAATAGTGTATAATATAATCCAGAGCAGTTCAATTTATTACTTACCGAATAAGATTCTCGGTCCTTGTTGGGTAGGTACTTCGCTTATCAAACTAATCGCTATAAATTATATTAAACAGAAACCAACAAGCATATAGACAGTTACCAGATAAAAGCACTCTGTGATAAAACTCATAACTTAATTACATCTTATATATAAAAATCAAATGCTGTTCGTTAGTCTCGCTAAAACTTAAAAACGTCTGGACCTATTTTGATAAAAAAATTTTGTGTGTGTTTGAGTAGGTCGTTGGATGGTTTAGATTCACAAATAGACCTGGTAGGTGGCGCTCCAAGAGATAGATGTTGCGGGTGAAACCGCGGAGGACAACTAGTATCACATAAATATTTTATCTATAAGTTCAAACAGGATACCATAGGGCTTATGGCCGCTCCCTATATTCTATATGAAGATAGATTTTCTGACTATCAATATTGTTTTGACAGATATTCCATACAAAATTTGACATCCTTCGTCGCGCAGGAGGCGAGTAGCCGGCTACGAAGCGTGTAGGCCGTGGGTTCGATTCCCGCACCTAGACAAATGTTTGTATGATTCACAAATATTTGTCTCGGGTCTGGGTGTTGTGGGACCGCAAATCCCTCGTAGTTCCTGATAGCCACGATACAGGTTTACCTAGTGTGGGTTCAGGACTATGTGTGTGACTGTTGGATGTATTTATTTTAAAAAAAATGTGTCATTACTGCCAGTAAGCAAATCTGTCGATAAACAGAATGTTGGCAATGGCCATTAGTAAGCAACAGGACATATCTCGCGCGCGAGAAAGATATCTATGGACGACAAATAACTAGAATAAAAATTTCAAAGTTCCGATAAAATTACGTCGTCATGTTAAGGTTCGTAGACAAAATACCATAGATAAATAAATAAATACACCCGACAGTCACATACATAGTCGCGACCCCCACACTAGGTTATAACCTGTATCGTGGGTATCGGAAACTACGAGGGACTTGCGGTCCCACAACACCCAGACCCGAAACGAATATTTGTGGATTAGACAAACATTTGTCTCGGTGTGGGAATCGAACCCACGGCCTCACGCTTCGCAGCCGGCTACTCGCCCACTGCGCCACGGAGGCTTTATCTCTGCTATTGGCATAATGAGTTGCGTATTCTATGAAGCATGTAAGTTTCGATATACTTAAAGAGATACCTAGATAAAACTGTTTATTCAAGACAAAACAAGTCGACAAAATTATGTCGTGTTGCATATGCTAAGCCCCCAGGTGTTCTTTTACCCCACGAAACTGTTAACCGTGAAATAGCTCACCGCACGTTCATCTAAGTCACTATAACCCTTAATTTTGTTATAAACGATGGAGATGAATTGCCCTAATTATTTTAATGGCAGTTTACACAAAGACTCTTATCTGTACACTATCCAAATTCATTCGGAACTCTGGCACCCGTGCGGGTACAAATGACCCTACCCATTAGCATTTTACACTCGTAAATTTGTGTCTTGTTTTAAGTACTTAATCCAATTAGCGTATAAGTTAAATGTTGGTAACATAAATTTCAATTCTAATCCATTGTGGCATAACGTTTTAATGGGCTTAAATAAGTATTCAGCGTTAAATGGTTTATTGTTTGTTTGAAGTTTTTAAAATTTGCATTTATAATATTTACTAACGGAAGTTGTAAACTGAGATATTGTTTTATAATTTAAATGTTTATTAACATTTGAGATTGCAGCCGTTTGTATTTGGAACTGATATTTTACAGTTTAAATTTTATTATAAATATAGCAAAATATGCACTTCTATAATCATGATAAACCACATGTGTTATTGAAAAACTTGTATTAAGCCCCTTTTAGGCCGAGATAATTTCTCATAAGAGAGGTGAGAATATGACAAATCTGT
This sequence comes from Mimas tiliae, assembly GCA_905332985.1. NCBI lineage: Eukaryota > Metazoa > Arthropoda > Insecta > Lepidoptera > Sphingidae > Mimas > Mimas tiliae. The sequence continues at coordinate 7,563,759 of HG995256.1, read as the reverse complement.
CATCTACAAGGCTGCATCTACAATACTTGTTGTCATATTACATAAAGCTGTCTCTTAAATTACAGTTTTTTGTTATATTCTCGCCTCTGCCATGCTATAAACTCTTCATGTAAACGCGGCTTTAAATTGAAATAAAATAAATAAATTTCATACAACTAATTTGGATCACAAATCAAACACAAATGAATTGAACTTCTCACTGGAAGCTATTATTAACAAATAAAGTAACGTACCATGCTTCTAACAATGATTGAATAAAATAAGATCCATCATCGGTACTCAGGTGCTCCGGAATTCATCATTACTGACATTTTTAAGTGCATTTATAGCTGTCAAAAGTACAGCGATCGTTTTAATCGTGTATGGCTTATTAATTACTTTTAAATTATGTAATCTCCAACGGGGTCGTACTTAGACATCTGAAGAGGGTACTTTAAACCACAAGTAGGTAAGATTAGAGTATATTAATCATAACCCAATATTATGATTTTTCTATTATATGTATCCTTGATCCTTGATATCAGAAATTGGGGATCGCACTCCCATAACATTCCAATCCATAATAAATTAGATTGCAATTTAATAATTGGTCTTATATTGTTCTCATTTTGTTCATTCGCGTTTCAAATAAGCATGTTCTTGCCACCAAAAGTTTAAGATCAAGTTCCAAATATCACACATCTCAAATTCCAAATATCACATCTATAATTCTGAATGCAATTTACTAATAATAATGATTGACTGCCTCGGTGGCGCAGTTGTAATGCGTACGCGTTACGACTGAGGCTGACGCTGAGGTCTCGGGTTCGAAATTCTTCTTCTTCTTCAAGTGCCATCTCCTATCGGAGGTTGGCGATCATACAGGCTATCTTAATTTTGGAAGCTGCTGCTCGGAACAATGATCTTGTGGTCATGTTGAACCATTGGCGAAGATTTTTAAGCCACGATATCCTCCTACGACCGGGCCTCCTCCTGCCCTTTATTTTCCCTTGAATGATTAGTTGGAGGAGTTCGTACTTGTTATTTCTCATTATGTGGCCAAAATACTCCAATTTCCTTGTTTGAATTGACTTAAGTATCTCCGTCGACTTTCCCATTCGCTCCAGTACTGTGGTGTTTGAAATATGGTCTACCCAGGATATTTTAAGCATGCGTCTGTACACCCACATCTCGAATGCTTCTAACTTTTTACTTATGGCTTGTGTTAACGTCCATGCTTCAACGCCATATAGGAGTACAGAAAATACATAACACCTTACCAGTCTCATTCGAAGGGAAATTTTTTTCGGGTTCGAAATTGGGTTTTCTATTACGAAATGCTCAGTATCAGCCTGTAGTCAGGAATTATGCCCGGTATGGCGATAGGCTCGCCCCCTATAACATCATGGGACGGAGATACGCTCGGCGAAATGTGGGTGTACTGGTTACACCTCTGCATACTCCTTTGGGGATTACAGGCGTGAGTGCGTATGGTATGGCAATTGACTAAACATAATTAATTCTTGGCCTTAACCCCTCGAACAGTAACTCATGCTCCGTGCCTGTGTGTTCGTAGTAAATCTAATGCGCCGGCATCCGCGTCCGTATACCTTTGAACTAAATATTTGAACTTGAACCTGTCCTTGCATAATTCATTATGATAAAGATCAAAAACCTACAAACATGATCATAAAATGTAAATGTGTGACTACATTAATCATTCATCAATCATTTTCATTCTCGTGATTGCGCCTGATGCTTGGACTTTTCCTTAAATGTATATATTTTTTCTAAAGAAGACACATCAATCTATACTTTTAATAACACATGATTTGGTACTCTACTACGACGTTACTAAATTCTTTAGCATATTATGTTACAAATATAAAGTAATGCGTGTTTCTAGGCAAATCGGTACACTAATTATTTCAACCTTCCTAAAAATGTATTTTAGAAAAAAAATGATACGATATTTTAAAGAATTTCATTTGCTTCAATGTCGTTCAAACCGGAACACAACAGTGCTTACACACTGCTGCTTGGCGGCAGAAATAGACAACGCGGTGGTATAAACTCAGGCGGCCTTTCGCATACGAGGGACCTTTTAAATAAATACATACATAATATACATATAGGTAAATTGTTACTATGTGTTTTTCAGACACTGTAACAAACAAACTTGTTACGAAATAAATCCACCACTACATTCCACATCTAAATTCCGGCATTTCCACCATGAACTTTCATAACTATTATTATTGATATACCTAATAATAGTTTTAATCAATCGTATTAATTAATATGCAAATAACAAAATTCGTTGTTCACTTTGTTTATTCCTATTGCAAAATAATATAAGTAGGAACCTATACAATTGTTTATTGAAAAGAAGCCAAATGGCTTAGCCGCTGCAATGTTTTAATATAAAGAATTTATCAATTGAGTGTGGTTCAAACTTCAAAGTAAATTACGTAACAAGTCAAATTATATGATTAATGCATCGACGAATGATCGACATGTGTACTTGCAGAATTTTTTTAAATATCACAATATTTAAAACAGCTTACAACTCAAAAAATCTCTAACCATCCGAACGACGCGGATACTCGTTACAATAAACAAAATTAAAAACATTAAACTAAAACATTCTGGATAGGTCTGAACGAATCCCAATTAGCCACGTCTTTCATTTGGAATAGATTTGGGCCCATGATCTCATTCCGATCCAGAAAACGGGTGATTTATCGTCAGATTAGTTTGTGTCGATGCGACGGTGACGCAACTGGCTACAGCGGCTACCCAACCATGACACGACACTCCCTTAGTACCTACATGGCCTATTTTTACACATGGCAATGTTAAACTGAAAATGCCAATGTCATTACGTACATACAAACACAGATAAAATTCGTTAACACCATTCTCGTTTTATCCAGACACGCCTTGAATGGCAAAGTGGGCACGATTCTAGCTAAATGACTCGTTTGATAAATCTCGGTCTTGGTTTCATGAATACTGCATAATAGAATCGAGTGTTTTATAGAGCTCGCCCATTATTTTGTTTCTAGACAATCCAATGTGAAAATGTTTTATTACAGTTATATTAAACGTCAGTTTGTCAATTTTAATACTTTAATTTCGTTTAATTTGCTTTGTCTCACTCATCACTGTTACTCGCATTTTGGAAATATGTGTCGAAGTTTAAAATTTCAGCCATAAGTTGATAATTTTATAGTAGTTGGTGGATTACTACTACAGAAGAAGAATATATAACTTCTATGACTTAACTTACTCTTAAAATTTACACGTTACAGTCGTTTTTCATGCATACTTTTCGAAATACGTTGTTTATTACATATTTATGAAAACTTTTGCACATTATAAATATATTACTTTTAACAGCCTCCGTGGCGCAGTGGGTGAGTAGCTGGTTGCGAAGCGTAAGGCTGTGGCTTCGATTCCTGCACCGAGACAAATGATTGTGTGACCCACAAATATTTGCTTCGGGTCTGGGTGTTGTGGGGCCGTAAGCCCCTCGTAGTTCCTGATACCAACGATACAGGTTAACCTAGTGTGGGGTCAGGACTATGTGTGTGACTGTTGGATGTATTTATTATTATAATAACGTAGCGTCCTAGGGTTCTAATCGCGCGCTTAATTATTCATTTATCATCAAGGAAGTTGTAACGCACAATAGTTGCCGCAAAAGCCTAAGACGGGTGTTCGTGCAAGTTGTACCCGTAAACAATATTAAGGCAATAAATTTTAATAGACAATTGCACCTTCTGTGTCCTGTGTTACAAATATTATATATATGTAAACTTCTATCTAATCTAGCCAACGAATCAGCAGATCCGAAGCACGCGGAAGTCGAAGCTATTTTAAATATTCAAATGCAAACTTTACAAAGAGATAAGAGTAAATTTAATGATAGAAACCAACAAAGGCTGGATAGAATTACGGTATTGTTCAAGGGTGGTCCCAGTCATGATTTTACTTGGACTTCCTTTAAGATTTATAATATGAACTATAGTATCTCGTTAGACGTATATTCATGTCTGGCAAGCAAATGTTCCCTTCAGATTATATTTTATCCTCGTCTATTTCATCCGAAGCATGCTTAGGAAGTTCTAATCTGATGAATAAGATATGTCATTAATATCCTAATTCTAATACAGCCAGATTAATATTTTATTACATATAATATTTTCGCAAGCGTTTATGTATGTAGTAAAGTAAAAAATGCAACGTACATTTCGAAACAAAAAAAAATTGCTAAAGAAGTAGAATACAAATAGATTTTAATTATTACATATACTAAAGTGTTTGCCCATCAAAAAAAATTCAAATTCTGTGTTTATAATTCAGGTTACCACAGTTTTATTATTTCCATGATGTTAAACGCCAACACTAATGTTATAAGATGATGTATAAATAAAGTTAAGTTATTTTAGCCGATCAACAACCATGACATTTTATTTGCATCAATTTACGTCTTTCATTTCAGATGTACCAAAATCAGCACGCAAATCTTTCTGGATCCTTTGTGGTACTGAATTGTTATATATTTAAACCTTAAGGCCTACTCGATGTTATCGATTATTTTGTATTCAGACGAGCTCCTATCGGCGGTATAAAGAATAGCCGTCGATTGTGAGAGAAATTATAATTATTTGACACCTCCGTATGTTATTAAGGGCCATTTAGTTTTATTATTAATTGTCTAACAGTTGCCGTAAACTTAAAACGATAACATTGAAATTATATTCAATTAATCTCAAGTCACGACGTTTTCGTTGATAAATCTAGGTAAAATGGAAAGTTTCAAAGGTACAGGTGTATTTATAGAAATAATAACTCCATGCACTCCTCGTTCGATATAGCTCGATGGTCCAATGAAATTATTTTAGTATCAATAATCTATTTTTCTTATTAGACTAGCGTGACGATTAAAAGTATTTACCTATTCTATTACGTGAACCTCTACTGACAATTTTAGTATTAAGATATTTACATTATTTGAAGTCATAGTGGCCATTCTCCAGAGTTCACAAGGAAATATAAAGGTATACATAACAATAAATCTTAATGCTATAAAAGGTTTACTGCTTAAAATCCTATCAAACTAAACAAAAATAGGTGATCTGTAATACATTTGCTTATGAGAATGCGTGGGCTACTAATGGCACACAAAAGATTACTAAAAACAATTTAAAATCAAATCCTTTATAAATAAATAGCCATAACAATATAATATTTAAATTAGGTGTAATTTATACTAGCAGTCCGAAGTAACACTACAAAATTAACGTCAACTTCCTTGTGTTAAACTATCATCTAAACCATAATATTACGGATTTATACGAGCTTCAATATAATCGGCTTAATTTCGGACGTGATACAATTATGAGCTAACATCTTAACTTAATAACATAAATATCGGCTTAATTTTTAATCTCATCATCAACAAAGATGACATTTTTATATAAAAGTATAAAATATGTTGTGATTTCTAGAGCTGCATCAAATGTATTATGGACGTCAACATTTCCTTTAAGGTCAGCAATGCGCCCATGACTCTTTTGGTATTGTGGGCGTACATGGGCGGTGGTGATCACTTACCATCAGGTGACCCACTTGCTCGTTTGTCGGCCTATATAATTAAAAAAAGGCCCATTAATTTTGTAGACAAAAGTGTCTACATCGTTGCTCTTAAAAATCTTGAAGTAACGCTAGTTTAGGCAACCGTCTTTATCAATTGAAGTACAAAGCGACTGTTCCTCGTTAACAAATCTATATTTCCCAGATATTTCCTAATACAGCAAAAATCGCAGACAGCAACGAATTAATTTATTTTTAACAGTACCTTTGAGATAATCATTGAGATTTCAGAATACTTCACATTCCCTCTGAAGCAAAAGCATTGTTCACTAACAAAGGCAAATGGTCTGAAATATTTTTAGAAACAATCAATTTCATCACTATAAAGGAATGCTTTCTTCCAAATAAACATAAATTATTCAGGCAATACGCCCTAATGACTGGTGTTAACAGAAGGGGTCTACCAATTCTCCAAATGTACATTTGATATAGGCCATGGAATTTAGAGCACGGTATCCTATGTAGGTAAATGGCGATTTCACGAAAACATTCGTGTAAAATATAATTGTTGTTTAGGTATGAGTGTTTCGCATATATTTTTTTTCTTTGTTCCTGACTACAATGATGAGTGACAACATAAGGCAGTGAAATTCAGTTGAATAAAATACTTAAAGATATGATTCTAAACGATTTCATACAATTTTTTTTTTTTACAAGAAATAGTTTTTTTTATGTAACGAGAGGAGCAGGTCGCTCGCCTTCCCATAAACAGTACCCACCGTCATACAGAACTCTGCATTACAGTACACTGCATGGCATTGAACTGTGCTCGTCATCCCGAGACACAAGATGTGAAATCTTATAATGCCTAGTAATTTCACTAACTTTAATGCAACCCAGAACACAAAAGTGCTTACACACTATATAGATAAAGACAAAGCGGTGGTACCAACCCAGACGGCCTCTCGCATACGAGGGACCTACCATCATGTGTTTGAATCATTAAATTTGATGAATTATGGAAGTTATGGCGTACCAAGAAAAAAACACCTATGAGCAATAATATATAGAGATTTTCTCTGCTATCTAATCTGACACATTATTCATACAATAAGTATAAGTTCTTATAAAAAATTTCATTGTTTCAGAATATTAGCAGCATGTTCAAAACACTCACTCATACATGCACAGTCAACAAGCACAGAAGTTGGATTACCGGTAAGTAAATAAAATACATACGCTATCACGCCTATAATCCCTGAAAGGGTTACGAGTGGTAGAGCCACGCTGTAGACAATTTTGTCTATAGCATGAATGGGCCGGCTCGTCCGGGTCGTTACCACTGTCTCACAGAAAACCGGCGTAAAGTAGCAGCTTGCTGCTGTGTTTCGTACGGTGAGTGAGATATCCGGAAGCCCAAATCCCCCTCCCCTTCCCAATCCCTTATTATCCCTTTCTTTTAAGGTCGGCAACGCGCCCATAATTATTTTGTATTGTGGGCGTACATAGGCGGTGGAGATCGCTTACCATCAGGTGACCCACTTGCTCGTTTGCCGGCCTATACTATAAAAAAAAGGGTAAGCAGAGGTGTAAACTAGTACATCCACATTTCGCCGAGCTTATTTCCGTCCGATGATGTGATAGGGGGCGAACCTATCGCCAGCCGGGCACAATACCACACTCCGGGCTGATACTAAGCATTTCGTGATTAAAAACCCCGACCTGGGGATCGAACCCCAGGTCGGGTACGTATGCGTACGCATCACAACTGCACCACCGGCAGGCAAGTAACAAAATACTACGTGAATAATACATTATTCTCATAATAATAGTGTAATATAACAAATAATAATGAAATATGAAAATAACAAGGTCTATTTCCTTTCTTGTAAATTATTCAGCTTTAAGAAAATAAACTCTTGATCTGAATAGAATTGGAATTCGTCTCGAATGTATCTTGTGCCTAAGTACTACATAACATTCATTACATACAATACATTAAAAAATTACAACATAAATATCAAGTTATTAGATACTGTAAAATTAGACATACGAAAATATATTCTGGTTTTAATTTCATTTGTATTTTTGGACGTAACTTTGAAAACATTTGTATATTTTTAATAACAGTTTTAATAATTCTCCGGGTTATGAAAAAATAATAATAATGGTTTAGATTTTTATATTTGTTTTAAGTGGCGGAGTCTTTACATTACACGTACATACTTATTTTCTCAAGCGTTATACATATTAATATTTTCCTTATAATTGTTATTTAATCCTGACAGTGAAGGTTAACACGTACTCTGAAACCGATATAAGGAAACTTCCGAAATAGTAAACCCGTCAGTATCGAGCTACAGTTTCCTTGATCTATGGATTTAAAATAATAGGAGCATTTAAATTATTCGCCTTCTCGGTCTAGTGAGGGTGTACGTGCACTATGAACAGAGTCCTGTCGATTCCCAGCAAGGTAAAACTTTTTTTGAGTTTTTCATACATCATTGCCTCATTAGTCTAATATAATAGCAGCATACTTCTGCTGAGAAACCTGTGGGGTTCTGGGTACAAATCCTATGTTAGGCAATTTTGGGTTTGAGTAATTTGATTCAAAAAATTACACTTGCATGCCAGGGATTATTATTTACATCATGTGACGGAAATAAGCTTTGCGATCTAAACTTGGTGAAATTCGTGGATACAATCATGAGGTTGTACTGTGATATATGTATTACAATTATTTTAAAGCGACTAAAAATATTTTAAAAAAACTCATTTGAAAAAATAAAAAAAGCATCGACCGCTGAGTATTCGAGTAGATAAAGGGTTGTAAATTAATAATTATTTTTAAATTGAAACATATTATATTTTTTTCTAGACATTCGCTTGTTATTAATAAGACTAATCAATAAGGGTGGTATGCCATGTCTCATCAAAGATCTTTGTGCAATATCCATTTAATTAAAGAAATGTGACCTTATATTGATGGTCATCAATATAGTCATATTTGATCAAAGATTTTGACACAATACGTGGCGCCACTGTCGAATAAATTTAATCAAATATAGGACTAAGAAATTGGACAATTCATTTGGTGACTGGCATACCACCTTTATTTAAACATTAAAGCCAAGACGATTCCAATACAAATCACATCATCACAATGTTTCAATCAAATTGTCCACATAGGTTTATGCTTTTAATTATTCAATAAAGCAGTATCAAAGGGACAAAATATATTAAGGGGCTCACAGATTTACACAACTTGAAATATAAATTACAACCTTGTAATTGGGTCGGTGGACATCTGGGCGAAATTGAGCGTATGGGACAATGTCAACAAGCAATTTGGTGGAGCGGTGTTCTAAACATGCTCAATTACCTATCAATAATCAATCGAAACATCTAATGGTCACTAATTTGTATGACAAACAATGGACTGGTAGTATGGGCTGGTTCGGAGGCCCAGGAAAGGAGAAATGTTTCAAAGATAATGATTCACTTGTTTTTAATATTCATGCAACTGCCTGTTAATATGTTTAATTGTTACTAGAATATATTAAATATACGGACTCACGTCTGTAATCGACGAAGGGGTAGGCAGAGGTGTAACCAGAACACCTACATTTGTATATGTGATAGGGGGCGAGCCTATCGCCATACCGGGCACAATTTCAGACTCCAGGCTGATACTGAGCATTTCATTAATAGAAAAACTCAATATCACTTTTACCTGACCCGGGGATCGAACCCAAGACCTCAGCGACAGCCTCAGTCGTAACGCAAACGCATTACAACTGCGCGATCGAGGCAGTCAATTGAATTGAATTGATGAATTGCGAAATGTGTACTGGTTACACCTCTATCTACCCCTTCGGGGATTACAGGCGTGAATGTGTGTGTATGTTATCGATGTAAATCAATACCTTCGTACCCAAACGTGATTAAAGGGATCACAGAAGTTCTAATATATTCACATATCAAACAAAAAGACGAACAAAAACGTATGTAAAGGAACTAGAATGCTGTTGGAATATCAATTGTTTAAGACTAGTAGACGTATCTTTATTGAATCGTAATAATCAAGATGTTTCAGTTAAGCATAATTAATTAAGGTTTCCTAGAATAAAATCTGGTTTAATTCAATCCATGCTATTAGTTGTACTTAAAATCAACTACCTGAATTTTTTCTATCATAGATATTATTTTACTATGTGGTAGGTCCCTCGTATGTGAGGTGCCGTCTGGGTTGGTATCATCGCTTTTTCTATTTCTGCCGCCAAGTAGCAGTGTGTAGCAGTGTGTGTGCCCAGTAATTTTACTGGGTTCAATGTCCTTCAAACCGGAACACAACAGTGCTTTCACACTGCTCTTTGACGGCAGAAATAGACAAAGAGGTGGTACCAACCCAGGCAGCCACTCGCATACAAGGGACCTAGCACCTTGTATGTGTATTTGAGCTCTAAATTAAGGCTACTGACAAAATATCTATGTTTAGTGATGATTTGTGTTCTAGGTGGCTAGAACGACGCAAGTAATACGAACGAACGTGACAATGTACGCATGGAGCGCTTGGGGCAAATGGAGTCCGTGCTCGAGGACCTGCGGCGGCGGAGTCGCTGTTCAGGAACGACAGTGTCTACCCAGAGATCCTGCAAGGTATATATAGTAACTTTGTAATACACTCATTATAAAACTTAGAATGACGTCATCGATAGCTTTGGTAAGGACTGTTAATCCTGAGGAAATTAGAGAAAGAAATAAATGAAATTTAGCTAAAGCTTATGTTTGCTGCTGTTGTTTTAAATAGACATATGTTTTAAGATTATAGGTTTTGCTAAAGAAGATATAGGTACGTAACTGACCACCATCGGTGTCACCATCGAAGTATTCGTACGGGTCACCTATTCATATGAAGATTGAATCGTATATATCAGCTAATCACTAGTTAATAAGTCGTATTAGGAAATACAGAAAATTGAGATATCAGTCTTTAGGTGCTCCTTTACACAGTGAAGTATAGTGCATACATTATATCATCCAACCCGTAAGGCGAACAGACGATGTCGCGATAGATAAATTATATAAATTTACGAATACTTATTGACGTAAACGTCAGCTTTCGAAAATATACCCCGAGATGGACAGCAGCGCGAAGGACTCGTGCTGCCGGAGATGCTGAATAGTGTCATTATTGTCAGGGGTTCTGTTCTCTAGAAGATGGGCGACATAGTACAGAGGTGGTTCTTGCCATCCACTCCAGAGTACACTTAAGTTTCCCCGGGACTGTAAAAGTTACGTCGAAGGCCACCGCGGGGTTTTTGCCCAGATATTAGGGACTATGGTTAGGCACCCGATCCAGCGGTCGTTCAGGTAACAATTGGGTCGGAAGGCTGCTGAGTCCGACATAACCAACTCTCCTCCCCTGAGGTTGAGAAGGTATCGAATTGTAGAAAGAGTAATTTTACTCTTAATAGAAACTGAACATATCTGTATGGCGCCAGACGATTTTCACTGGAAACGTTTTATAGTTAATCCACGTTGCTTTCGTCATTGAGTCGCTTTGAATAAGTCGCTTCACGACTTTGACTCTCTCAATCGAATTCCTTCGCATCGACATCTCAACTGTGTTACGTCAATCGATCGCATTTTAATCAGTTTGTGACAGTTTATAGCTAACTTATATTAACACAAATAAATAAAAAAATAATAATAAATAAAACAAACTATTTTGCAATCTATTAATTATTATGTTTTACTTACTTATTTTTGCTGCCTGGCGTTATCCCGGCTTATAACCAGGGTCCGCCTTCGTACTAATGGCAGTTCCCTATATTCTATCTATCGACAGATTTGCTTACTGTCAATAGTGTTTTGTCAGATCTTCTATACAAAATGTGTCAAAATTTTACTGCCGGTAAGCAAATCTGTCAATAGACAGTATTGGGAATGGCCATAAGAGGCTTCCACTTTTCCAGATATTGAATCATCCTCCCTAACGAGAACATTGGGTCTCAGTCTTCCTGGTCGTCGCTATTTAATTAATGTGTACATTAATATGAATATATATTTTTATTTATATAATATCATTTAATACCATATAAAGTAAATGTTCGACTAAATACTCGTATAATAGTTATATAATACGACCCAAGATAAATTTCTTAACTAAAAGCAGCGCAATTAATACGAAACCATTCTATTATATTTTAAAAACAAATCTGTTTCATTACTTATTCAAATAGAATTGATTGTATCCTAATCTGTATTATCTAAAAAGTAAAAAAACAATCGAGAAAGATAAACTCATTAATTATCAAGACCACGCTTATCACGCAAACATCTCATTAAAAACTTTTCACCAAGGATAACTAAGATTAAATTAAAACATATCGCTTTTCTATTCTAATTTGTAGATAATAAAAAGGAAATTCGTGTTTGACACAAGAAAACAAACAAGCGGACACGTGAATAAGATTAATGTTGTAATATCTTTTATTTTTTCTATTGTCCGTGTGGTATTGCCTTAATTGTTTCATTATGCCAGTCTGTACTAGCTATTAAGATAAGAACTCGCGTCGTATGTCGATTCTTTGACTTTTTTGTATTTACCGGTCAGGGTTCAACTTATGGCCGTGGACTCTATAAGTTCAGTTGTAAAATATAATGGGAAGAGATCCTTCGACAATATAACAACTTTTAAATTATGTTGTTATCCTGCTGGCTATTGCCAAATGTTATTGGGATTTTTGATCTATTAAAAATATTTTAATCAATTTTTTTTCTACTTTGGATCTTGCAATGTAAAATTACTTAGTAATGTAATCTATCCATCCATTCCATAAATTATTATTAGTAAGAAAATAAGCATTACATAATGTATATTATAGTAATAATATAATTTTGTTAGGGCTGCCAAACTTTGCAACTTAAGTAAGTGACCAAGTCATGCGTGGTAACCCTGCATGGCTGCGGTGCCGCGGGCCCACCATTGATCATAGATCACAATGATATCTAATGATACGGCTGTGATCGATAAAGGATCGAGGGCTGCCCACCGCGAGAGACGTCCGCGCCGCGCCGTCCTGCCCCGCACCGGCCGATTTACAGCCTTACGCCTTGACTCAACGCGTGTCGGCACTACCATTGTTTCTATGACTTAATTATGGACATAGTAGTCAACATTATAATTTAGAATTTTACAAATGAAATCTTATTCATAATGTGAACCAATAAAAAGACGGCAAAAACTTTGTAAAGGCGAGTCGTAAGCTAAAAAAGAAATTAAATGGACAAGTATTTTTTTCATTTTGTTGTTTCACTCTGTTGGGCAAAAATCTCTCCTAAAGCTTCAAATTTTACCTATTAGAAGATCTTACTGGCCAATGTCGTCAATATTATTTTTATAATAAAGCTGTAAATAAAAAAACACGTTTTATTAGGTCTAAATAAATTAAACATATTCAGTTATAATCCTTCAATAGGTGTACATCCAGTGCCGGTACAATCAGAACCAGGAACCGCCGCGCTTGTTTCTCAAACTCACCCGCTGTGGTCATCAAAACTAATTCTATAAATCTCATAGTAGGGGTGTTGAAACGGTAATATACGTTACGACCGGCCTTACACTTTGTACAGATATCATAATTTACTTAGCCCTTACTATTTTATTAGCATAACGGTATGTTAGTCCGATTATAATTTAATTTAGTTGAAATATGATTGTTCAAAAACCTCGCGTGCGGTAAATCTGTTTTTGAATATATGTTTTGAATATGTGTTAAAGGATTTATAAGTTATCTTTGTGTGCAGGCAATACAATCTATACATACATACGCACTCACGCCTGTAATCCCCGAAGGGGTAGGCAGAGGTGTAACTAGTACACCCACATTTCGCCGAGCGTATCTCCGTCCCACGATGTGATAGGGGGCGAGCCTATCGCCATACCGGGCACAAATTCCAGACTCCGGGCTGATACTGAGAATTTCGAAATAGAAAAACCCAATACCACTTTTCCCGACCTGGGGATCGAACCCGAGACCTCAGAGTTAGCCTCAATTGTAACGCGTACGCATTACAACTGCGCCACCGAGGCAGTATACAATCTATATTATCTATATATTCTCTATATACTACATTATCTATATATCTATTGGGTTTTTCTATTACGAAATTATCAGTATCAGGCCGGAGCCTGGAATTATGCCCGGTGTGGTGATAGGCTCGCCCCCTATCGCATCATGGAACAGAAACAAGCTTGGCGAAATATGGGTGTACTGGTTATACCTTTACCTAAGCCTTCGGGGATTGCAGGCGTATGTATTTATATATGTATGTGTATCATTTTTTCCGGCTAAATCGGCTTTGCGGCAGCATCTGTTTAAAGACCATGGTGGTATTTGATCTCAATTGAAACTAGAAGCAGGTTATTAATAAAGTCATGAACTTAAACATAATATTGCCTCGTCTTTTAACATCCATGCTCATAAGTTGTTTTTTTTATATCTGAATGGCGCAATAAGTTTGCAGTCAACAGATCAATATCTCAATGCTCAATGGTGTGCATTAGGAGAGGCCTATGTTCAGCAGTGGACAAATATAGGCTGATGATGATGAGATCAATATGTAAATTGCCTACAGCTACGTGAGCTAAGTCAAGATTTTTTTATATAACTCAATGAAGAATTAGCTTAGCTCAGTCAACATGTCGCTTATGAAAGAATATTACCAATAATCCAAAAGTATTTTAATTTCCATTCTATTCTTAATTGGTCATTCATTTAGAATTTATAACCTGCCTATAAATTCCTTCATTCATCATCTGCAATGCATCATCGATCCTTTCTATATTATCTTGGAATAAGCGATGCAAAGACGGATGATCTCTGTGACTAATGGTATATCAAGATTATTCCCATTGGGATCTATGTGCTTGTAATTTCACTTTGCCATTATATTGGCTTTCCGTTTGTATGAATCAGTTTTGCAATATGAACGTCACATCATTCGAATACGAGAAATAGATAAAGCTATTGCGTTTTCAATACGAGCCGCTAGGGTTGCTGTATGGATTCGTATACATTTTTTTCAGGATGACGAGACAGCTACCAAATATCTCACAAAATCTTGTACTACGGACACAGTAAGATATATTTCATACCGTCAATTGTGCTCAAGCGATGGCGCAATTGATGCGATGAAAATTTTGTTAATACTTTCAAATAGGTGGATTTATAAACTAGATATTAGATTTTTTATAATAAATTTTTTTATATCAAAATTTTCTCGGTGAACGATATTCAATGTCATCATCATAAGTGTTTAGTTTTCAAAGTATCTAAAGATAAACGCTCTAAACCGCGTCGGTAATTAATATAATCGCTGAACGGCTTTAAAAGGGTTTCGGTCCAATTTTTACTTTTCGACTGTGTAGAAAAGATTAAAAAAAAACTGAATTGTACATTATGACCAACAATTATTACAAATATTTAATATTTTTTAAGTTATGAACATACATTAATTATATACAAAGATTTTGTATTTATATTTTAAAGTGAAAATGAGTACTTACCTACATTTAATTTTGTGTTTAAAAAATAATTATGATATAATGTGTTATAATTACGTGTTATATTGTGGTACTAATGTAATTAACCTGTCACCTATAAATTAAATCTTTAAAAGGACATCCGTACTTAACAATACGAGTAATAAATTTAGACTAGTGAATGCTAAGGAGATTGTTTTATTAAATTTAAATTAAACGTAAACCATACTACCAAAGTCTAGTATTATATGTGAAAGTTTGGATGTGTGTGAGTTTGTAGATTTGGATGTTTTACATCAATTACGCCTTATGAAATTAGGTTGAAAATTGGCATACAGATAGACCATGACCTTAGCATATGCAACACGGGATAATCTGTCGGCTCGTTTTGTCGTGAAAACCTAGTTTTATCTGGGTATCTCTATATGTCTATCGATGCTTGCATAGAATACTCGACTCATTATAACAGAGATAAAGAAGAGAAAATAGTACTATAACTTCTCTGTGGTATTTTGTTCTCGATAATTATCTCTTTCGCGCACGAGATATGTCGTGTTTCAAATGCATAAGCTGTGGATTAGGACATAGTCTACTTTTTATCCCCGAAAAAGACATTATAAACTATCACTCCATCTCTATATCGATAGATGACTTATCATCTTCGAAATAAGTATACCTATAGCCAATGATAATACTATTGTATTTATTTAGGCAAACGTTTAATAACGGAACTTACACTTTTTTTAAATCTCACGTGAAATCTCCTCAATCAGTTGAAAACAAACATACGCCTCTAATTTATTTGTTTCGATTATGCAAATAATAAACCTGATTTGGGAATCATATGGAGCTATTAATACATTCTAAAGTATGCAGTCGAAGGTTACGGCCGACTAAAATACAAATGAAACAGATCGATCCGATGGGTGATTCATTCACAGAAATACATTTGCTTTTACTGATTTTAAGTCCATCTCGATTACGGAGCTAAATCAGCCCTCTGATAGCAGATGAACAGCAGAAAGGGACCTGACATGCATTTAAACCCCTGACAATGAGGGGTGTTATAAACTGACCCCTTTGTCTCTCTTTGTGTGTTTTTTGTTTGAAAGCTGTTTTTTTATAGCATAGGTCGGAAAACGAGCAAGTGGGTCACCGGATGGTAATTGATGTCCACCACTCATGTATGTCCACAATACCAAAAGAATTATGGGTGCGTTGCCGACCTTAAAGGAAAGGGATAATTAAGGGATTGGGAAGGGGAGGTGGTTTAGGCCTCCGGATATTTCACTCACCGTACGAAACGCAGCAGCAAGCTGCTACTTTAAACCGGTTTTCTGTGAGACAGTGGTAATGACCCGGACGTAGATCGAGATGGTTCTTAACTATGTTTGGAGAAAATTTGTTCAGCCATTTAAATGATATAGATGTCTTCTAGGGGGTATAACGGTATTTTTTCTACGTGATCGTCAATTCAATTTCAAAACAAACCAATCTCAGCAAAATTACCGTAAACGACAAAGCTTTAAATAAGGTGTGTTTATGACTCCTAACATTTTTTTTTATAATCATGGTATAATGTCTGTATGTAAATGATTTATCATCACGTGTAGTAACTATGATGTGTCACTATTATAAAAACGTCAAGTAAAGATATACGCACTGATAAAAACCTCATTGTTGGTCATCGATTATTCTGCCTAGAAAAGTCGGTCGTCTGTGATAGACCCTTATTTTTCGATACCGTCTCAATCGATCGATCGATATAAATCAATCTTCTTGGGCTTGGTAAAATATAGTTTCTACTTTTATTATGCCACTTGATGGATGAGAGAAGAGGCGAAAAATGAACACGAAATAAACATACACCCATAAAGTACAATATTGTGACTTTTATACACGTAAAAATAAGGCCGCCAATTGTACTATGCTTAAATGTATATTTTTTGTTTTCTTAATTTATCTTATGTACAATAACATCAGCCCTTAGCTATATACGTGCTATTGTTTGGCTCCGGCCTCCTTAATGAGAGTAGTTATAATTATAGGGAGTATCATATATTATATACTCCTTATTATTTATTTATTTGTAACTAGCTGTCCCTCGCGGTTTCACCGCAGGCATGTTACTGCCCTGCTCCCATGGATCAAAATAATAATACATGGATTGTATTATCGCTAGTAGTATTAACGGTAGGCAGCGGTTTGGCTGTGCTCTGGCATTGCTGAGGTCCATGGGCGGCGGTAACCACTTACCATCAGGTGGGCCGACTGCTCGGATGTATATCAGGACAATCAAAAATATTATATATTATAATTATTATACAAGTGTTATAATATGTAACTACCTATATTGTTCTCTATCCGAAGAATACTTTGAACAAATACATGACGAGTGACGTCACTTTAGTCGCTCGTAGGAAGACCAAACTATGAATTGCAAAGTACTGAATGGTAAAGCGCTTGTTACCCTGAGATAAGTTAATACGATGCGATGTTAAGTCTCATAATGTCTTCAAACCGGTACACACCAGGGCTTATACACTGCTGCATGGTAACAGAAATGGTCAAAGCGATGGTACCTATTCATTCAGAACAAATACAAGAGTCCTGCTACCTGCCTAAAGAGACTCCTATGTAAGAAATATTAAATGTATATTAAAATTAGCGATAATTTTGCAAATACATACATACATACATACACCCAACAGTCACACACATAGTCCTGACCCCACACTAGGTAAACCTGTGTCGTGGGTATCAGGAACTACAGGGGACTTGCGGTCCCACGACACCCAGACCCGAGACCAATATTTGTGGTTCACACAAACATTTGTCTCGGTGTGGGAATCGAACCCACGGTCTCTCGCTTCGCAGCCGACTACTTGCCCGCTGCGCCACGGAGCTGTCAAATCAGCGAGAACAAGCCGCTTTCGGCCAAAGAATTTAATGTATGCTACTAGACAGGCTGCTTAAAAGTAAAATTGCGTCACATAACGCGGGAGTTTGATAGCTCACAGATAGGGAACGCGATTAGGGTTCTAGTTGAGAGTAAGTGAGATGGTAATATTGAGTTACGGTCAATTGACCACAACTTAGTGGTACAATTTCTATATACCCCACAGCTTGTCTAGTAGGATATATTAAAGTCTTTGCTTTGGGCCAATAAAAAAAAATCAAAGATTTGTTAATTTAAAACATCAATTGGATTATCACGAGTTATATTTAAAGGTTTCCCTATACATTAACAGTAGTTAACCGTACCACAATTGGATGGTGGCCAACCTGCATCTTGAGCTCGTATTTAGCTTGTTTCTATGTCACGTTTTATTGTTCGTCAATGTTTAGAAACCTGAATATTTTCCTAAATACTTGTCTAATTTAACAAACACTTTTGTTTGTAATACGTATTGAGTAATTTTATTAGAGTTTATAATCTTATTAGCAGTATGTATAGAGTAAAATGATATAATGTAAGTAGAATTAGAAACATTTTTAGTTAGTAAGCAAAATCAAGAATTTACCAATAATTCTGAATATCTTGTGTACGTAATGGTTTGTGTCATTGGTTTGTACTATTGGGTGTATTAATTTATTTAAAATGAATTACGTATCCGAATTAACTAAAATTAGATTTTAGAAAATCTGTTATTATTATTTAGCTAGTTATGCAAATAAATCAGCATTCATACATTATTGAGTATTGTTTTATAGATAGGCATGGGCTTATTCTTTTTCATATTTACTATGTATATCGTATGATGAATTCAACAGTCAAAGAAAACAATCTTCTCATATTTTCATGGCACTTTTTTTCGATAGTCATCCGTATAAAAGAAATATGTATAACTATATACAAACATATGTATCCATATTATATATTATCGTAAAGACGGATGATGTGACTGTTGTCGAAAAACTCTCACTAGGGCCACAGAATTCCCACACAAACTCCCTTTCTTTAACGAAAGACAAAATTTTGAAAGTGCATGTCTTTGTGACTGCTGATTGGTTCCGATAATTTCGTTCGCTCTTCAAAACCACAACGTGCCGTCAACGCGCAGATTATGTCGACTTTCACATATCAAATCGAATCGAGATCCAGACCATCGGTATTTTATTTAGTTTCATATATTCTATTTCCGATTCGGCATAAATAGTTATATCTGTCATGTATCATGCGTACCGACAGATCGATAAAGGTGATATTAATAGGAATTAACTTTAAGAATTAAGATAATCTTCCAATGGTCACATTTGACGTTTGACAGGCGTCAACGCTCTACTGAAGGCACCAGTGACACCGTGCGTTAATGAGACTACCGTCTGGAATGGTCGCCTATAGACTTACATACTGCACAGTATATACCTACGCGTAAACGCCGCATACCTGATCCACGCGTCTGACACTCGACGCCACTATCGGTAGTGTACATTACAACGAAGAAAAAAGTAAAAAAGAAAATGTCCTTCAAATTCACGGTTTCGTATCAGTTTGGAAATCACGAATCATTATCAAAACAAGAAGAAGTCTGTGTAAATCCATTGCATGTGTATCCATATAACTTTTATAGAAAAATGATTCTCTAATTTTCATTAAGTACTGATGTTTCTACGCATAAAAGTATATATTATGATGTATATATATATAATAATAATAATAATAATAATAAGCCCGCAGGGCAGCTTGTGGCGAGCTGTTGGGGAGTAGCGACCCTACGTACCCGAGTGCTCCCGGGGGAGGCTCCTGTTCTTCATCTCTAGCTCGCCTTCACTGGCCGGCTGGAGTGAACACTGATGAGGAACAGGTCCCCCACCTCTGGCTTGCCTTCACCGGCCGGTCAGAGTGGAGTCGCGAGAGCTTCATGCTCGAAGGGTGGATGTGAAACGTAAGTGGTGAGTGGGCAACGTGATGGGACCCTAAGGGAGCAAATGATCGTTGTTTAAAGCCCAGTGACACCTCTCCACCCTTTAGCCACTCATCTGGGTGTTGCTCCCTTGTCGCTTTTTCTAGTGACTATTTTGGGGAGCCCATCTACCTGATTTGGCAAGTCACCACCTGCCTATTTTATCCATGTTTTCAACATAGGTCAGGCAGGTGCCATAGTCCTTCCCATAGACCCGGTTATCCGATCCATCAACACCTCACCTCAATAAAATAGTATATATAAATTTTTGCCCATCCC
Source organism: Mimas tiliae (assembly GCA_905332985.1). Lineage (NCBI taxonomy): Eukaryota > Metazoa > Arthropoda > Insecta > Lepidoptera > Sphingidae > Mimas > Mimas tiliae. Next base: position 7,543,443 of record HG995256.1, on the reverse strand, counting down.
TACAATAGTCCTACACCGACCGGGGGCTGTCCTTGGATACACTTCTATAGTGTATACAAGGATAGCCGCCGGGCGGTGTCACATCACCATATAAAATTAAAATTGTCTAACGGGCCTCTACGTGTTGGCTTTGGCCCCACGCACGCCTTCCAAAGGTCCGGGACTCTGTAGTCCCGAGATTATGGCAAGACAAACATAATAATAATAATAATAATAAATAAATACACCCAACAGTCACACACATAGTCCTGACCCCACACTAGGTAAACCTGTATCGTGGGTATCAGGAACTACGAGGGACTTGCGGTCCCACAACACCCAGACCCAAGACAAATATTTGTGAATCAGACAAACATTTGTCTAGGTGCGGGAATCGAACCCACGGCCTCACGCTTCGCAACCGGCTACTCGCCCGCTGCGCCACGGAGGCTGCCGATATATATGATATTATGATAGATATAGGTAGATACTAGGTACATACAGTTTTGTTAATGCGTAGAATTTAAACTATTTAAGATTAAATAGAATATATGTACACACATCACGAACAACTATTTAAGGAATTTAGAAGGGTCTCTGTCAGTATTAGAACTTGCAAAGGAATTTGAACCCGTTTATGGAAATTAACCCTTACCTCAATAATTTACAATATTTGGAATATTTACATCCATATTATTATATTTTGTCGCAATATCTGTATTTCAAACACCACGCCCACATTCAAAAAGCATTAATATTACCCATTTATGCGCAATTCAGCAAAAATAGACAACAGTCTTTTTAAGTTACATATTTTTAAACAACAAAAAGCGTTAAATTTTTCTGCCGACCCTACTACTCAAATTGCTCGACTTACAAATAAATTGATAAAATCAACACGAGTTAAACATGGACAAAATCAATCAAAAGTGATCCGTAGTGTTTGATTACGGGGCGATTTCGCCACAAGTCAAGAGGCTAATGCCTTAAGCTGACCCACGCCGCCTCGCGTGTCGAACATACCAAATTAAGGCAATATTGATGCCTTAAGTGACGGAACAAGTGTGGCTGTTTGACCAACAGCAAATGAGGCATGTAAACTTGGCTTGTAAAATGCTTGCGATATTATCGATGATGAATTTTCCAATAATTGAATAGAATTTAACGGAAACAAATAAGGTCATAAACATAATAAATATTTTGATTCAGTCTTAGCAAACTATACCTACAATTATAAGTTGCTTATCATGGTACATCATAGCTTATAACATCATATAAAAGATGAGCCATGTTAGCGACAAAAAGCAAAGCTTGATCTTTGATGAAAATAAGACACCTACTGACCCTAATTAGTATTCTTTTTGACTAATAACGATTGTTTTATTCAATGGTCTCGTTTATCGTCCAGAATTAGCTTAATTGAGCCATAAAAATAACTGTTAAATCTCGATCGCTTTGTGCACGCTTATTTAATTATATTAGTTAAACAATTAAATATGTTCCCATTTGTTTTAATGGCGTTTTACGAGAGAATTTCGGTATTATGGATTTACGACTTCCGAACGCAGGTGCATGCCAACATGATAACTTTGGTTCGTACTGTTACTATGAGACTTCAACCTCGTTAAAGCGGAAAGCAGTAAAAATATTATTTCTAATTTTCTTCTTTCTGCCAGGCATTGTTCCGGTTTAATGCCAGGGTCCGCCTTCTACTAGCTTAGATTTGATGGTATCTGGGGCGACCCGTCGTCTGACCCCCACAATCCGCAACGGGAACCAAGTTTCGCTATTGCCTCGTGCCTCAGTCGTGTAGGTGAGGATGACTTCGAACCCAAGATGTTGGGGGCCCAGTTACACTCCAGTTATTTCTGTATGGTTTTAGAATAAGTCTATACTCTTGGAAGCTACTACCGAAATGTATTGGGTAAGAAATGTTTCAAGCACAACATGATTAAAGTTCACTCAATTCGGATATTGATGAATTAAAATAAATAAGTATCAGAAGGCATACATTTTTTTCCCCAAAAATAAAAAAAAATTTTTTTTTTGGAAACTTACGTAAATTGATATTATTAAGGTAACCATGTAAGTCACATTCGGCTCGAATGTGAATATGTTGAAGAATAATAATATTGATGTGCCTAAGATCTGGAGACATTGGTAATCTCAGAGGTCAAACTATCAACTCTAATGATTCATTTGTTAGCGTTAATGGTGAGACCAGCAGGTCGCTCGCATGATGGTGTCACCCCTGCCCATATACAAAAGCAACGCCAATCATAACTTGGAATTATGAATTACTGCATGGTACTGGAGTGCGTTCGTCACCCCGGACATAAGACGTTAAGTCTCATAATGCCGAGTAATTTCACTGGCTGCAATGTCCTTCAAACCGGAACCGGAAGAACTTACACACCACTGTTTGGCAGTAGAAATTGTCAAATCGGTGATACCTATCCAGATGGCCTCTCGCATGTGAGAGACCAAGTAAAAGCAATGGAAATCGTCCCGGAAATTTTGCCATAATATCAATGAGTCAACATTTACAACTAACATTCTTCGTCTATTGTGTAATCAGTCAGTATTATTTCATTTTTTTGTAGGGTAGATTTTGGGAGGTCTGGTCCCACTCGTATCAATAAAGTATCAATATCAAAACCAATTACACGTAGGCGTTTTATAACGTAAGGTGATGAAAGTCCCACTTTAATTAAAAGACAAAAGTTGTGAGTGGCGCCCCGCAGCGGCCTCATCTTCAACTAATGACGAGTAGAAACAATGCATAATTATGCAATGTATATTACGTGCCAATGATTTGAAATATATCTACTTGTTTGGGAATTATTTGTTTGCTTTTCTTTGTCGGTGGAATGAAAGAAAGAAATTGTTTTAGACGACCATGATGTGCTGGAAGCACGTTATTAAAGTTTATGAGATACTTGGAAACATACTTGAGCGGACTAGATATTTTAGGTTCAAATTAAAATACTAACGTATGTACGTGCATTAACTGAAAAAACACGTCTATATATCTTATGTACTTATAGCAAATGGTTTTATATGACCATCACAATTGATCTTAATCAGTTAGTGTTTTTTTTATATTTTATTTTTATTGCATAGTAATATGGTAAGTTTTTTTTATGGTATAGGCCGGCAAACGAGCAAGTGGGTCACCTGATGGTAAGTGATCTTCACTGCCCATATACGCCCTCAATACCAAAAGAATGATGGGCGCGTTGCCGACCTTAAAGGAAAGGGATAAGGGATTGGGAAGAGGAGGGGGATTTGGGCTTCCGGATATCTCACATACCGTACGAAACGCAGCAGCAAGCTGCTACTTTACGTTAGTTTACGTGAGAAAAAAAAACTATCTACAGCGTGGCTCTACCACATCAAAATAATTGATTCATGTTTTGGTACTAATAAGTACGAGCAAACCATTTGTAAACACAACCATTTTATTCATTTATATCCCACACTGAACTTAACAAACCGAATACTCAATTTTGAAGCTGGTATCCATTACTAAGTAACTAGTAGTCCATTCACAATTAGGTCTTCTGACACGGCGCGGCGCGGCGGTCGGTAACGCATTGAGACGTCTCAGACCGCAAGCACGTGTAAACTACCCACAAATGTTCGTTCGAGGTCGCGGGGCACACTGTTCCCGCGACCCGGAACAACAAGAGCCAATCAATCCCGCCACTACTGTTCGTTAGGTAGGGGTGCCAACTGCAACACCAAGAAATATGTTTTTTTATTGACTTTCGAATACAGTCGAACCAGCGCCCAACCTGATGGTAAGTGCTTACTGTCGTCTTACATGAGCATAACTAGTGCATAGCCAATTTTATCCAAAACCGTTTAACCGTTAAAGCGTGATTGACTAACAAAACATATACGTATACAAAATAAAATAGTGTAAAATTAGTAAAATGAAAAAAAAAACTGATATCAGATTACGTCTAAATGCTAATGAGATCTATTCACATAAATCGCATATTTTGATTGTCTTCCTCAATAACTTATTAGTTGGGGAGAGAGATTTTAGTATATTTCACAGGTGATACAGCTGGCCACCTGCCAGTTACTATTTCAGGAGATATAGTGACCTTACCTGGATGTTCTAAATCTTACCAATTCTAGGAAAATTATAGTAGGACCTGTCTCTAAACGATAATTCTGGCTTATAACAATAATTGCGTTAAAAATCCTGACGTACCGTTGTAAGAAATAAATCAGTAAAAATATTTATAATTTAAGTACAATTTTCGATCAAAATATGTCCAGTATTTGCGTAAGCAGGGCGATGAGGAACCCAACATTTCAAGAAAAATATCAAATTCCCAAAAATTTATTCGCATTTAAAATGAAAAGCCAGTTGTGAACATATTAAAAATATGTCTGGAAGAAATCGCAGTTAGCGCTAAGACCGCCATAATTTTTAAGGTTCTATTGTTTTTAATTTTCTTTTTTTTAAGATGTACAATTAAGAGTTTAGAAATAAATAAATGTATAAAAGTAATGCCACATACTTCAGTTAAAACGAAGTTGATAGCCCTAACAGGAATGTGCCAGTAACACAGTGAAATCGGCATTTCAACCACATCTCTAGATGTTCAGTCACACGTTATAATGTATGTGTGTTTATTACGAGTTAACCTCACCATTATGATGCCAACTTCCTATTGAAATCAGTTGTAAAATGTAAAAAAAAACATTAGTCGTAGAAAAATGTGCTTATTCCTTAAATATTTTTTTGGAAAATATCTGAGTAATGTATAAAAAATGTGGTCTTATAAATTACTTACACTTAACCCTCTAATATCAAATTTGCGATCATTTTGCAATCATATCATTCTTTATCAGAATAAAAAAGAAATATCATGAATTATTACTTATTGTTAGTACCTATGTTTTAACCAACTTCAAAAGGAAGAGGTTTTCAATTCGTCTTTCAATTTATACATACTTTTTTCGATATAAATCAATTCGTACATATTATGCTTTGTTTAGGTATGTTCAGTGTTCACGCATAACTCATATGGACTGATTTTGATGATTACATTTGTATTGGGTAGGTTTTACTTCGGTGGTGGTCCCATATAAATTTGGTAATGATGACAGAGTGGGACGGAAAATGGTGAACTCATCAACTGATAACCGCAAATGCACAGCGATTGGGGTTTAAAGATTTTTAACATATTTACATTATACTCTATCCTTGCATTGACTTTTTATGTGCTTAAATAAATATACTCTTCATGATGAAAGATATCATAAGGAGATGATAAGATGATTTGGTATGAAAATTATAATTACAGATATCATTTTCCTATGGCTACGGGCAATGCGCAAATATTTTTTCTGGATTTAAAATTATAGACCTGTCTAAGATGTATGGGGAAATTTAATGGAACCCAGAAAAAAATCATAAAGCAAACGATTTTAACTCCATTGTAGTTTCCGATACCCACGGCTAACATTTATTATTTGTCTTATATAGAGTAAAACCTTCCTTAACATAAGGAGTAAAGCCGTGGTCCTATTGCTATTTAATAAAGAAATACATTTAGTTTTCCTTTGTTAACTTTCTGCATTGTACCTTTCAGATTGCGTCGGAGTAGAAAAAGAAGGAAGCTATCGAGAAGCGCTGACCACAACAGACGAGCGCGGAACGTCATCCACGGCCCTGCGTTGGAACCAGACTGTTCCGGACTGGCCCGCCGGTACCACGAGTGCAATACAGCGGTAAGTCTAAATCCTTAGCATATTTACTTATAGAAACTATGAATACGCACGAAATTTAAGTCGTTCAATAGTTTCCTATATTGAATTTTATACATTATTTTTTAGGCAACAGAAAATGATACCCAAAAGAAACCCTTTTATTAAAACACAATCAAAATTAGTTAAGAAATGTGCCCGCAGTTATGACTTTAAATGTTGGTATGAGGAAAAGTGGGTGCGTAGTAGGGATATCTGACTATCTCGCTTGCACGCGTGCACCATAATGAACATTTTACACAGTGACGTCAAAGGTTGCGTCGTCTGTCATTTGACAATTGCTTCTTCTACAGGATCTGAATGGCTTCTAACTTATTTATTTTTGGTCCGATATATAAAATTCTTTCTGTAATAGATTTTGAGTAACGTAACTTATTGATTTAAATAATCAACAAATCTAGTCAACTACCCTATTGGAGCCATATATTACGATTACGGAATAAGAAAATACTCACCATATTATGTTTATGATCCTCACTTATAAATCAATGTATGAAACCCATTTGGCTCATCTATAAATTACTAATTTTTATGGAAAATACATTTAGCCGTCATTTTTTGCGTTTCTGTGACGTTGCAAGTAGAGACATCACACTTAGCGAATTATCAGCTTACGATTTTAAATATGCGTTGTTTGGACATGTATGTACCTAAGTAGTTATTTTTAATTAGTTTATTTTTTAGTAGTTTTTAATTAGTTTATTTTTTATTTTGTTATTATTATGTCTACATCATACTTGTTTTTTTTATGTCACTTGAATTTATTAGGTACGAACAAATGAGATTGATCAAGTAGTCTAGAAACTTAAATACTTAATAGTTAATGTCGGTCCCTCGCGGTTTCACCGCAGACGTGCTACTGCCCTCCTCCAATGGGTCATAGCTTGATATAAATATAGCCCTTCCGGAATAAATTCTCTATAGGATAGTGAAAAAGGCATCTAAATCTGTAGTCATCATTTAGGAGAAATAAACCGATAAAAAGACAGACAGACGCAGATAACGACTTTGTTTTATATACTGTGTGTTGATATCGACATCTAAAATTTAAAGTTAATGAAATAAGCACACAAAATACATTGAGACACTGAATACAGATTCAATAGACTTCTAGGAGAACCCTTCCATTTTGTTACTATCCAAAACTCTCGTTTTTACTCTTTCACGACTGCGATTAACACTGCAAGTAATTTCGCATTTAGCAGGGACAATAAATAAATACACCCAATAGTCGCACACATAGTCCTGACCTCGCACTAAGGTATGAGTCTTGTGCCATGGTAGGAATACGAAAGACTTTCGGTCACACAATATCGAAACCCGAAATAATGTAATATATTTGTGGATCACACATTTGTCTCGATTGGGGATGGAACCCGCGGCTTCTCATCTCACATCCAGCTGCGCCACGGAGGCTGACTAGAGACAATACAATGTACAAATAAAAAAACACTTTATCAAGATAAAACACAGCAATATGGTAACTGAGATGTTTCTGTTCCAAACACCGCTATATTGTCCATATGAAGATCACTGCAAGGAGGTCAAGTGTTTCTAGCTTAGACTTTAAATTGCTTAAGAAAGTCTGATATGCATTTTTCGCGACCGTCTCCACTGTCGGGCATTTTTACCCTTTTTATGAGCATCAGTTAGAGAAATTTAATTGACCCACTTAACTTGGACGTTATGTGGATTAACTTAGTCTTATTGCTTAATTATTACCGCTCATCGAATAACATGGTAACTTTCAAAGTTCTATGCGTAACTTTACTGTCGGCAAAAGATTAGATTCTAGTTAACTATTTTTATAGCAGAGGCAAACAATTGGGTCACCTGATAAGTGATCTCCACCGCCCTTGAACCCACACAATATGTACCAGAAGAATTATGAATGCGATTCCAACTATATAGGGAACAATGGACATTGCTAAGGGGAGGGGTGAATATGGGCCTCTGGAAAAAGTAAGTTGCCGCTTCATGTGCTGATCGGATCAACTGTCTAGTGTGTAGCAAACTTCTGGATGCGGGTGAAGGACATAATATAGGTACGGTTACTAGGTGGTAGCTGGTCTCTCGTATGCGAGAGGTCGTTTGGGTTGGTACCGCTGCCGCCAAGCAGCCATGTGTAAGCACTATTGTGTTTCGCTTTGAAGGACAATGGAGTCAATTAAATTACTGGACATTGTGAGACTTAACTTAATGTCTCGAGGTGACGAGCGCAGTCCAATGCCATGCAGTGCTTTGTAATTCAAGGTTAAGCGTGGTTATGTTACTGTTTATGAGCAGGCGTGGCGCTTACCATCAGGCGAGCAATCTGCTCGGTTCGTCAGTCAAGCTAATAAAAAAAGGAATAGCTAGTATAACACAACTCTATCAACATCAGCATCACGGTGTTCATGTTCATCATAATCTCATCATATACTTTCATAGTGACAAAATGATAATAACGTCGAAATTTCCAATATGAATTGCTATTTGGCTCCGTAACATGAAGTACTATAAACATTTTGTCTGTGATTTTATTGAATATCATGGAGTATTGCAATGATTTACATTTAACCCTGTACGTTGTTATTTCAGCCGTGCCCGGGTCCGCAACGGGATTCTCGCGCCGAGCAATGCGCCGTGTACGACCGCAGGCCATTCCGCGGACGATTTTACACCTGGGTGCCTTATGTCGATGGTAAATTTATCATTGCTAACAATATTTTATATGCAAAAATGAATTAACATTAAGGTGAAAGTTTGAAGCGGGGTTGACGATAAGCAGATGGTAGATTGTAAGGTCTATTTTTTTTTACATGACACACAAGAACAAGTCAGACCGACGTCCGAGTGGTACATAAGCAGAAGTATAACGAATGTGACCTCTCTAATACACTAACATACAATTAAAAAAAAACATAATATTAGAATAGTAAAAAGTGTTTACAGTGGTAGTGCCACGGTGTAGGAAGTTTTGTCTACAGCATGAATAGGCCGGCTCGTCCGGGTCGTTACCACTATCTCACAGAAAACCGACTTAGGATATCTGACGGCCCAAATCCACCTTTCCTTCCCCATCCCTCAATTACCCCTGTTTTAAGGTCGGCAACACTTCCATGATTCTGTTCATGGGCCGTGAAGATTATTTACCATCAGGCAACCCACTTACTCGTTTTGTCAGCCTCTGCTATATAAAATAGTTACTGCATTTAGGTATAACCTGTTATAGCTTTACCATCCTATCAAGTTTTATTTCATGATAAGTGAATAGAGCAAAATCTCATAAAAATCTACAAACCATATTTAAATAGGTACATTATTTTACTGTCATTAACGCTGCCACCTCACATTGTGTTCCCCTTTTATAAACTAAGCGTAAAGAAACAATTATGAAGGCTGGCATAATTAGGGTGATTGACGAAAGATGCTCTCGTCTCATATTTATGGGCATTAGCTTTAGCACTACAGCGGAGTAATTACTCCATTATAATAAATTAGTATTTAGCGAGAACCATTTAATAATAATTTGTAGAAGCTGTAAATTCCTCCACTGTCTACTATAAAGGGTGTTGTACGATAGATATGACGGTAGGTAAATGAGACTTTAAAAATATTGTAGTGAACATAACCGAGAAGATTCTTTACATAAAGCACGCCTCCGTGGCGCAGTGGGCGAGTAGCCGGCTGCGAACGAGAGGCCGTGGGTTCGATTCCCAGACCGAGACACATGTTTATCTAATCCATAAATATTTGTTTCGGGTCTGGGTGTTGTGGGACCGCAAGTCCCTCGTAGTTCCCGATACCAACGACACAGGCTAACCTAGTGTGGGGTCAGGACTATGTGTGTGACTGTTGGGTGTATTTATTTATAAAAAATATAATATTGTTTCTATTTTAGGGGACGCACCGTGCATTCTCAACTGCAGACCTCGTGGGCAACAGTTTTACGCATCATTGGCGCTAGTAGCTGACGGCACTCCGTGTACTAAACCAGGTTTCAGAGCTATTTGCGTGCAAGGATCATGCAAGGTAAGATTTTTACTTGAATATGTGTTTGGACTAAAGATATAGCTTTCATAGTAATATTGTTTTAACCAATAAATTGATTGATAATTTAATTTATCTACTATCTGATGTGATTGCTCATGTTGATTTTTCATTTTTATCGAAACAGCGCCATCTAGTATGGAATAGTACAAACTTGACTTCTAAGCTTATTGCGTAAGTAAGCGCCATCTATTGATGCGTAGAAAAATTAATTTATCCGTACATAGTTTCCTATGGACAATATTTTTTATTTAAAACAACGACAGCCTCCATGGCGCAGTGGATGGGTAGCCAGCTGTGCAGAGAGGAGCTGTGGGTACGATTCCTACGCCGAGACAAATGTTTGCGTGATCCACAAATATAATATTATGTTTTGGATCTAGCTGTTTACGGGAGTAAGTACTGGGACAGAGAGGTTGACGTTAGACAGGCAGCTGGTCGTATAAGCCACCCCCGAAACAGTAGCAACGGCCCTATCTAAGGCTGGCGAGTGTGCCCTAGAGGCAGTTAAAGTTGGGGAAATTCGCGCCGACCGTTCGGGTCTGGGGACTGTTTGGGCTAAAATGCCCACTAAGGCGGCCCAAAAAGTGAAAGGGGGAGGCCGAATTTTAATCGGCTGGGTCGCGGCCAGAGTTTCTGTGCTCGAACCGCGACCGTTGCGGTGCTTCCGCTGCATGGAAACTGGTCACGTGCGGGAGCACTGCCAATGTAGTATAGACCGCAGTGGCTTGTGTTACCGCTGCGGTCAGCCGGGTCATAAAGCTCGGGGATGTGAAGCCGCGCCAAATTGTATGATATGCGCTGTGGCCGGCAAGCCTGCCGGGCACCAGGTTGGGGGGAAGGCCTGTCCTGCCTCCTCCCGCAAGTTCCGTCGCCCGCTTCGACGAAGACCAGCTGCCGCTGAGGCTACAGTCCAGTCGCAGTCTGAGAGCCCACCGCAGGCCGAGATGGAAGTGGAGGAGATCGCCCAATAATGGCTCTAAAGTTCCTCCAGGCGAACATTAACCACTGCGCCCGTGCTCAGGATCTTTTAACCCAGAGCCTGGCACAGTGGTCGTTGCAAGTGGCCGTGGTCGCCGAGCCCTATTTTGTTCCTCCCCGCGATAACTGGGTGGGGGATCTCGATGGGTTGGTGGCCATTACTACCCAGGGTGCCGCTGGCTCTCCCCCTTTCGCGCGAATAGCGAAGGGCCGAGGATGTGTCGCGGCTCTGTTGGGAAATATTTGGGTTGTCGGAGTATATTTTTCTCCCAACAGACCCCTTGTTGAATTCGAAACTTTTCTCGTTCAGCTGGGGGCTCTGGTAGTGCAAGGTCAACCTCATCCGGCAATCGTGGCCGGCGACTTCAATGCAAAGTCCGTCGCCTGGGGTTCGTCGGCGGCTAATGCACGTGGTGAGGTCCTGGAGGAATGGGCGATCTCGGCAGGTCTGGCCGTCCTGAATAGGGGGTCGGTGGACACGTGTGTGCGGCATAATGGCGGCTCTATTGTCGATCTTACGTTTGCGAGCCCAGCCGTCGCACGCCGTGTCCAGGGCTGGAGGGTCCTCGCGGGCGTGGAGACGTTATCGGACCATCGTTATATTAGGTTCGACGTCTCCGCGTCCGCCATCGCCCTGCCCGGTAGTGGACCGAGTGTCCCACATCAGGATGGCCCGCAGTGGGCATTGAAGCGCCTCGATAAGGAGGCCTTAGATCTTGCCGCTCTGGTGATGTCGTGGCTCCCCGTGCCGGATGGACCGGTACGGGTTGATCAGGAGGCGGAGTGGTTCGGGGTGGCAATGTCGGATATATGCGACGCCGCAATGCCCCGGGTCCGACGCCTCCCGCCCCGACGCCAGGTGTACTGGTGGTCGGAGGAGCTGGCACAGTTGCGCATCGCTTGTGTTGCAGCACGCCGTCAGTATGCCAGGCACCGTCGCCGTCGTCTAAGGACGGAGGAACACGAGCACCAGGAGCGGCAGCTCTACGACCTCTACAAAGAGGCGAAGAGAGCGCTGCAGGTGGCCATCAAGAGGGCAAAGGTCGCGGCGAGAAATGAATTTTTGCAGACCCTCGACAGCGACCCGTGGGGGCGCCCTTATCGCTTGGCGATGAATAAGCTACGCCCAGTAGCGCCCCCGCTGTCGCAGGGTCTCCAGCCAGAATTTCTGGCTGAAGTCGTCGCGGCCCTGTTCCCGGCCACCGTGGAGACCACTCCTCCACAGATGGCGCCCCGCGAGTCGGCGCCATCGTCGAGTTCGGCAAGGGATATCCCAGAGGTTTCGCCCGCTGAATTGCGGGCGGCAGTGCTTCGGCTGCGGGGCAAGAACACCGCCCCGGGGCTCGACGGCATCCCCGGCAAAGTTTGGGTGCTAGTAGTCGAGCACCTGGGTTCAAGGCTCCGTGGCCTATTCTCCGCGTGTCTGGATCGGGGCGTCTTCCCGTCGCACTGGAAAACCGGGAAGCTCGTCCTGCTCAGGAAGGAAGGACGACCCGCAGAGTCGCCGTCGGCCTATCGGCCCATCGTGTTGCTCGACGAGGTCTGCAAGCTCTTCGAGCGTATTATTCACGCTCGCCTCGTCGAGCACCTCGAGGGCGTCGGCCCGGACTTGGCCGATTGCCAGTTCGGTTTCCGGAAGCGCCGATCCACCGTCCACGCGATTCTGCGGGTGAAGGGACAAGCGGAGGAAGCAGTGGCTCAGGGCAGGGTAGTTATTGCGGTATCGTTGGATATCTCAAACGCATTCAATTCCCTGCCCTGGGCCTGCATTCATGAGGCACTGCGGTACCACGAGGTGCCGCCCTATCTTCGGCGTCTGGTGCACTCGTACCTCTCTAATAGGGACGTAGTGTATCCGGGCGCTGATGGGTGGCATCGTAGAGAAATGACCTGCGGTGTTCCACAGGGCTCAGTCTTAGGCCCACTCCTGTGGAACATCGGCTATGATTGGGTTCTCCGTGGTGCCAACCTCTGGGGCGTCGGCGTCACTTGCTACGCCGACGACACGCTAGTGACAGCAAATGGCAGGACTTTCCAAGATGCCGCAATATTGGCGGCGGTCGGCACCGGCCACGTCGTGAGCCGCATCCAGCGGCTGGGTTTGAAGGTGGCCCTTGAGAAAACCGAGGCCATTTGTTTCCATGGGCCTCGGAAGGGGCCACCGGCCGGTGCCCACATTGTTGTGAACGGGGTGCGGATTCCCATCGGCTCCACTATGAAATATTTGGGTTTGATTTTAGATAGCCGGTGGGATTTTCGTGCCCACTTCAAAAGTTTGGGGATAAAATTGTCCCGGGCAGCGGGTGCGCTCTCAAGCCTGCTGCCCAACTTGGAAGGTCCTGGCATACCTTGCCGAAGGCTGTACGCCGGAGTCGTGCGGTCCATGGCCCTGTATGGAAGTCCCGTTTGGGCCGAGTCCCTGGGCGACCGGTGCGTCACTCTGCTGCGCAAACCACAGCGTTTAGTGGCGCAGCGGGCGATCAGGGGCTACCGCACGGTCTCATTCGAGGTGGCATGCGTATTGGCCGGTTTCGTACCGTGGGATCTGGACGCTAAGGCCCTCTCCGCCACCTTTCACTGGCGGGAGGAGGCGTTCAGACGCGGGCAGAGACCGGCACCGAGAGAGGTGGACGCCGTACGCGGCTCCCTCCGCAGAGCCGCCGTGGAGGAGTGGCGTCTCAGGCTGGAGAACCCGTCAGCGGGTCATCGGGCCGTCGCGGCAGTGCGCCCTGTCTTTCACCAATGGCTGGACAGGCGCCACGGCGCGGCGACGTTCCGACTGACACAGGTCCTGACTGGCCACGGTAGTTTCGGCCGGTACCTGTGTCAAATAGTCGGCACAGAGGAGTCGGCCGTGTGTCACCACTGTGACAACTGTCCGCAGGATACGGCCCAACACACATTAGAGGAATGTCCAGCCTGGGATGAAGAGCGCAGCGCTCTCGTTGCAGTCGTCGGAGGTGATCTCTCGCTGCCGGCCGTGGTGTCCGCCATGGTCGACAGTCGGAGGTCCTGGCGTGCGGTGGCCCACTTCTGCGAGGCTGTAATCTTGCAGAAGGAGAGTGCCGAGAGGGATCGGGAACGAGCAGATCCCTCCCGCCGCCAGAGGAGACGTAGGAGGCGCCGGGGTGACGACTGACCGGCGTCTCCCGCCCTGTGGATTGGGGGCGTTTGGAGAATTCCGCCACGGTATCCCCTGCCTGTCGTAAGAGGCGACTAATAGGGGCCATCGGGGGTCGCGGGCGCGCAGCGGGGGGCTGTCGTAGCGCCCTTTGTATTTAACATTCTTGTACGTGCGACCCCGGGATGGACGGCAGCACGGGTGGTTGGCCTCGTTGCTGCCGTTGACGCCGAGAGCGTCCTTCGGTGGCGGGGGCTTCTGAGCCCCCCATATTTGGAGACGGGCTGCAAGGCGGCATCGCGCAGGGACGGTTCCGGCTGAAGCCGGGGCGCTTCTCGCCTCGGGAACCCGGGGCCGTTCCTAATGCGCCGAAGATGGCCACCGCGGGGTTTTTAGTTGGTATGCCGGTATAGGGTGTATATAGTGTTAGGGACTCGGCCCAGCGGTCGCCTGGATTTACCATCCCTCCCGGGCGGCTTAACGTTGGGTCGTAAGGCCGGTGAACCCAACATAACCGTTCCGCTTCCCCCCGGGGCGGGGCGGCAGCAATAAGTCGCTTTTCCCCGCGACAAAAAAAAAAAAAAAAAAAAAAAAAAAAAAAAAAAAAAAAAAAAAAAAAAAAACTGGTCGTATAAACTACAAGCCAAATCTTTCTGTAAGATGCGCCGACCCCACTGTGAATGAGATAAGGGCTGGTGGAAGAAGAAGATTTTATATTTAAAACAACAATAATAAATAAAATAAATTCAGTGATTATTTTATACATTCATTACAATACGACCTCCAAGGGGATTAATTGTTAGTAAGCTAAAACACTGTATCCATAAACAAATGCCCCCACGTCCAATTAATGGCATCGACTCTATACAAATACGTAATGCACACATTTATATTAACATGACTTAGACAGGCATTAGTTGAAATAGAACATTAATTCGGATTACATTTCCAAATAAATTTTCTTATTTTTAACTGATATTATAAACTGTATAGAAAATTACAAACAATAGTTTTTAAACATTACTGATCTTTTTATCACTTGTTTCCTCGAGCAATGCTAGGATGTGTGCTGTCAGGCGGCCACGGGCACTGATATATCGCCCCTTACCACACAATACTATCACAACTTATCTAAACTCTTGCTTTAATGCTGGGAGACGTTAAAAAGGTACAAAACAAATTGCTGGAAGTGTTTAAAATTACAGCAATTTGTTCTTGTTAACTAGCTACATTCTCAAAGATAGATAAAGCTGTAGTAAAGGAAATAACATTTGCGTTAGTTTTACGGTTTCTTACTAATTGGTTGTATCAGACATAGCGTTGAAAGAATCTGGAAACGTTCCCGTTTTTTTCTAACTGCATCGCTTTATTCAATGTTTCTTTTGAAAAATACAGATGCGTGTGATTGGGAAAAGACATGTTTAATAAATTACAGAAAATGGAAAGTAACTAAAATGAGCAAGCCATTAATAATTTTATTTGAGAATGTAGATTCCAAGCGACATAATATGGACGAAATAATGAGAAATTTTGCTGCTAAAACGATTTCTGGGTTTTGCAAAATTATTTATTTATAAGCCATATAGGCCTATAGGAACAAAGGAATTTTGGAAGGGATTTTGTTATTTTAAAACATTATCGATTTTAGCCTTCATTGATCGCGTCATTGGTTCAGTGACAGTGGCTGAAAACCGGAAGGTCTTGGATTCAATTCTCAGATGAGGCGATCACAATTTGTTTTTGAGTTTTCGGTTCGAGAAATAACACATGATTAGAATTTGTGCCCAATATCGCGCTAGGCTCGCCCCTTATCAAACGGGACGTAGATAAGCTCGGCGGAATGTGGATGCATCAGTTGCACCTCTGCCTACCCCTTCGGAAACTTAAGCGTGAGCTTAGGTAAGTATGTTTATTTAGCAAGTGAGTGTTTGAGTGGTAGAGCCACGCTGTAGACACTTGTATCTACAGTACAAATGGGCCGGCTCGTCCGGGTCGTTACCACTGTCTCACAGAAAACCGGCGTAAAGTAGCAGCTTGCTGCTCCGTTTCGTACGGTGAGTGAGATATCCGGAGGCCCAAAACCCCTCCCCTTCCCAATCCCTTAATTGTCCCTTTCCTTTAAGGTCGGCAACGCACCCATCATTATTTTAGTATTGTGGGTGGAGATCACTTACCATCAGGTGACCCACTTGCTCGTTTGCCGGCCTATGCTATAAAAAACAAAAAAAAGCAACCTATTAAAATAGGTACACCTTGTCAGTCTCTACGGGTGGAAAGGATTTTGTTCTTGTATTTGTTTTTTTTCATGTAATAGGTAGGTGGAAGAAGAAGAAGAAACTCAGACACGACACATACGCCATGCTACAACTTACTCAACGCTACATGTTGAAGTTCCTAATGATACAAGTAATTTAGACAAATATCTCAACATAAAGTGGACACCAATGGTTGTTACACCTTTATCAAATTAAGCATCTAAAATATCAATAGACATCTTTCACAACACAATACATTAGCCGACCATATATCTTACACTATCTCAAAATCTGTCTAAGCATAGGGTCAAAACGACTGCTGCCGAAGGCTACTAACGGTACTATAGATCAGTTGCTATTTCTCTGACAGTAATGGTTGTCGATTGCCATACACAATAACCAGTTTCAGTAGACACACGTGGTGTACCTTTCTGCTTTAAAATAGGATGTGTTGGCAGAATATCACAGATCATACTGAATTTGGCATAAACTTTGCGTATTGTCAAGTTCCGATAGTGTGGCAAATTTATTGATAGGTAATGTATATATATAAAAACTGTTGCGTTTACATGAACCGTTTGTATTGCATGCTTTGAATTAGTTAAGGGTTAGTAATGGGTTGTTTATGATTTATGACACAATATTACCGTAATCGAGAAAGCCGTATCTCGCAGACATGAGTCAATGAATATTAAAGACGAAAGTGGTTTTCAGTATGCCGTGTACGTATATAAAACGTTTATACCTACCATCAAAGTACAAATTGAATTATGATTAAAATTATGCGTATCGGCAATCTTCCCATATTTTAAAAATATGGACATGTGATGACGATGATCTAATACAAATCTGATACTACATTATTTACATACTTATTTATAAATAAAAAAATATCAGTCGAGTCACTCCATCCATTATTGGTAAATAGCAGTTGCCAAACATTTCTCATTTCAAATTTTTACTACGTATAAGTACGCAACTAAAACATAAGTAAGTACCTATTATAAATCATTATCATTATCATTATTACAATGAAAATCACAACAGAAATTTGGAAATATTGACGTTGCAGTTATTTCACGAGAGCAGAAAGCACGACAAAGACGCCGAACATAACACAAAGAGTGTTCTCAATAGTCGTAGGCACACAAGTAATGGGACCCAGATGGGCAGAGTAATCTAGTGCCTGTTTGACTCACTCCGTAAACTGGCCCCGAGTGTTCCGGTCCCGATTGCTTTGATTGTATCTATTTTGTTCGCTACAATCCTCAGCAGATTTTTCAAAGTCGCTTCGCTTTCATTGCGATAGCTCGTGACAAGTATATGGATTTTTTTTATATTTCACTTTTACAAATATGATAATATATAATGTGATAAATAGAAAATACTGATCTTCAAAATACTAATATTAAAATGAGTGCTACTGAATAAGGCTAACGCACTCATAACTAATATATAAACAACTTCATACTTATATTTTTACGGAGTTAGTAACAAACATAAACAATTTCAAATATTGAAGTGTAAATGCAGCAAACATTACAATAATTGCAGAAGCTTTTAAAAATACGTGTAACTCGCTATGTAAACAGGTTGCAGACGGTCTGACAAAATTACGGCATATCGCAACACCATCTCGGCTGGAAGACAAAACAGTTGCAAACAGATAATTTACAAAATAAAATCGCTTCAGTTTCATTCCAACGCTGTCTTCCAAAGACCATATTATACGAAGCTAAAGACGGTGCAGTAATGGAAAGTGAACAAAGTGAGAAAGCCTAAGGAAATGATGTAAGAAGTGCCCGCAGCAGTATTTACATTGCATCGAACGACAAATTAATTGTACTATAATAACAAGTCGGCGTCGTGGCTTGATGCAGGAGACCTGTTAGGTGATTTCTATCGATTGCTTATTACCAATGGATTGGTATGGTAAGTACAGGTTGTTTGAAGTGAGCAATTTATGGTAATAATATTCATTTTTTATATATGTTTTCGAAAAATATTTTTATATAGAGTCTATACTAAAGATTATACGTTCTATTAAGGAGTTTGTAGAAAGGGGTGGGTTGAAGACTGGTGTATGGAATGGCGGAGGGTAGCAATAATAGTAAACAATATAGACCAGAGGCTTTTCTGCGTGCTATGTGTATGTCAGCCTCCGTCATGCAGTAGGCAAGTATCAAGAATCTATTCTTGATACTTGCCTAGGTCACGGATACGAACCCCGCACCGAGAACATTTGATCCATACTTATTTAATTCAGGTCTGAGTATTGTGTAGCTAAAGTTATATTCTCGTAGTTCTTGGATCACTAATATAATATAATAAGCCAAGTATAATATAGGATATGACATTACTAATCATTGTCGATCTGTCATTATCCATGTACATAAGTTTAGGTAATCCTGCAGATGGTTGTCAAATCATCTCAGTTAACGATGATTCTAATGACCTATATTATATAACTATGCAATCATAACTAAGTAACACTTGCTGCTTATTGATAAGAATAATTTTTGTTCTATCAGCCTTCCAGTACTTTGGAAGGCGAATAGTATAAAAATCAAGATAAATGTAAATAAATTGATCAACACAAAACTTTTAATGTAAATAAAATTAATTTACGTATATGTTACGAAAACACAAAGACAGAAAGAAGTAAGATAGGGTTACATTTACAAGTTAGTCACCACTGAATGGAGCGTATTGTTTACACACATTCATCATTCACCAGCCACTTTACTTGTATATTGTTGGCTGCCCGTTAGTTATAAGCACCTACTGAATTTGCAATAGAGGTGTCTAGCATCGTATTGCAACAAAAAAACTTCAAATCATTTAAAATTTGCTTTGAAGAATTGAATGTAGTAATTATTCAACGGATATATAGATGTAGTTTGTTTTAAGAATTTAAATGTTGTTGTGCTAAAAAGATAAAGATTATTATTATAATTAATAAAACACACCATAACAAAAATAGCAATAAAAAAAGCATCTTCGAACTATTTTTTCTGTCAATGTTTTAAGACATAACTTTACTTTACGCAGATGTACCCTCATAAGTACAGGTAATAAAACGGGGAAAGTATTCCTCAAACCGCCGAAGCAATATTTTCTAGAAATGTCATTGCATAACTAGTTTACGACTGGCGTGATCACTTTGACCTAAATATACAGTAGGCTTCAAAAATTTCCTTGTGAAAGTCTGAAGTAAGGTCTCAATTACGTAGGAAAGGAAACTCGAAATGGCGCTAACAACAACTGCTATATAATTTGTTTGATCGTCAAGTAACAAGATAAAAGTGGCTCCATGCATAATTGAAAGTGCCGCTAGAGTAGCAACTGCTTATCTATCCGGTGCTTTAGTGTCTGGCGCATACGGTAAAGTTTATGAATAACTACCGATATAAGAATTATAAAGACTCATATTAACTTTCGCCGTAAACAACTTTTTACTGGAGTCTTTAAAAGGTTTCCTTATAGATTTTAAATTTTATACTACACATATATTGTCAACTAGCATTTACTCCCGGTTCCGCCCGCGTGAGTGGCCATTTCCAGGATAAAAAGCAGCCTATGTTTTCATCCACGTCATGGTCTACCTGTGTGCCAAATTTTATCTAAAACCGTTAAGCCGTGATTGACGAACATCCAAATTCACAAACTCACAAACATCTTAACTTTTACATTTATAATAGTAGTAGGATTAATCCAATTGTACCGACACAATTTTAAACTGCAGTTATAATATCAAATACATGAATTCCTAAATATTTCCATCAATATTTAACGAAATAATACTTTTCCTCGTTTTCGCCTGCCCGGAGTAACTCAAGTTAAAGTCGTCAAACAAACAGCAAAACAGTTGCACGTGATGTCACGTTAGACGCAAGTCAGGCGATACCGACAAGTCCCCTCTGTATGAAATTGTGTGGAAACAACAGTGGAAACTGTCGTGTGTCACGGTGTCCTGTCTTGGTCCTGTACCTCAAAAATGGCTTTTAAGGATCGCCATCACTTGAAGGAAGTTTGGTCAAATCCGGCATTAAGTGTATAATCAATGGGCGGGGACGGACAATTTAAGGTACTTTAAGCCATATTATAACAAATATTTACCAATATCCTGTTTTTAAAGAAATGGTAATTGAAGCGATGCATTTACCCCTCTTCAATGAAAGAAGCAATTAATATAGGTACCAGGCTTTCAACTTTCGAACATCAATCAACATTGATAATTTCGATCAAATTGCAATTATTGCTAGCAATTCAGTAAACCGGCGAGAAGTTGTCAGGCGAAACTTCAATATTCATATTAATTGCATTAGGGAACTAACAACTTATTGAGAGTTGATTGCATTATAAAATGTACTTATAGCAGCATGAACTTGGTATTGCAAAGTCAAGATACTACTAAACTTAGGAACATAATATTTTGTAGATACGGTACATGCTCATTTCGTACTAAATTGCAACATTTAATTATAGGTATATGTCCATTTGGAATCGTTCACTACATTTGTTGAGTTGCCTTGATGACTATCATACTATTTTTGATGATTACTATGACAATGTTTAATTAATGTTTGTTTTGAATTTGTTTCTAGTATTATTTTTCATTATAATTTGTGTAATAGACATGATCAAACGAATTCTATTAATGAGTACATATTTTTTTATTGCTCAAGTAGTCAGATGAGCGTACGGGCCGTCTAAAGGTAAGCAGTCACCGCCACACATGGACTTCAGCATTGCAAGGGCATAGCCAAGTCACTGCCTACCAGTTCAATTATTGATTTAGTTTAGTGAGAAATGTATTGATATAAAAGTACATACCAATTATTATTTTGATTATCATCTTACAAACCTTATTTTAATACATGTTTTTCCATAATAAGGGGCGTGGAATATTTCATCACATTGACTGCCTAATCTTGAATGCAACCATAAAAGTAGATCCATCCAGCGCTTTAACTAACATGGCAGCAGAAGACCAACAAAACAGGTAAAATGACATCATCACGGTGACATTTATATGCCCAAATGTGATAGGACGAGGTTTGACAAATGGTAGTACTGACGAGTTCATGTTGTCCAAAGGCTATAGTTTTGGTCACGATCAATTCAAAAGCAATGATGATTGAATATCGACTTGATGCAATATTTTGTAAGCAAAGGGAATCAATCTTATCGTACTTTGTGGTGTTGTTTTTTTCACCTTATTTTCTATCCCAAAAATATTTAATTGCAGTTGAAATTATTGATCACCGATCCCGGCAATATTGTGGCAATTTTATTGCAATTGGAATTAATTGATGTTATTAAATAATTACTGTGAATTAAATAAATAAACAGGAGTTTAAATTCTTAATCCTTATGATCAATGTTTATGTAAGCTACTAGGTACTAAAAAAATGTTACAACCCCTCTACCAGCATACCTAATTCTGATAAAAACGAAGTCAGGACAACATTGCGTACTGTGAAAAACAGTATGATATTTAGAACTGATGAAGCTAAAATCTTTTGATCATCCTAGTAATTATTATAAATATGAGACCTATGAGACAACATATTATGTCTTGGAGTGACGCAATACAATGCCATGCAGTGATGTGTACTTCAAGGTTTTGTGGGGTGTTGCTTTTGTCTAAGGACATGTGTAGAGCTTATAATCAGACGAGTGACCTGATGGTTTCGTCATTAAAGTTAATAAAAAAATCTGGAGCTTATTTCCAAGTAGGTACACGCTATTAAAGCAACCTTTGACCCGCGCCTTGTTTCTGCTAAGCACCATCCCCGAGCGGAATGCACAATAGCTTACATTCACTTAGTAGTTAATCAACATTCTTTCCTACAAAATCCATCACCAAGTCATAGTAAGTCTTTACAAAATGATTTATAGCCCAATTTCCCTCACACCTCCCGAGCTCATATAATTTGCGTTAAATTATAGACAATTTAAATATTTTACTAAGCAGATAATGATAGCAAAGGGCACCGCGTGAAACGTGAGTGTTATATCAGGGTGACTAATTGGTAAATTACATAGACGCGGTTTGTTGAGGCAGAATGAACCCTAAACTCAGCCTCAGGCGACACAACAAACTAAAGTTTTGATTGTGTATGTTCCTCATAAACTTGACAGTATTTGTAATTTTAGTATTAACTATCTAGAGCAGTTTTCACACCTCCATTATACTAGTATATTTTAAACCAGTAGGATTCGCTCAATGGCGCAGTGGGCGAGTGACTGCGGGTCCTATTCCCGCACCGAGGCAAAATGTTTGTGATCTACAAATATTTGTTTCGGGTGTGGGTGTTTTCTTTCCAAAGGGGTAGACATCAGGCAGGCCTATCGTAAAAACTACAAAACAAATCATTCTGTAACATGTGTTAAGAAGCATGTTGCGCCGACCACTCTGCGAATGGGATAAGGGCAGGTGGAATAAATGTAGGATTCACTGATATAGACTAGCATATCATGTTAAAACCAATACAAATATTAGTGACTGGCTTGTTATCCCTATACGAACTTTAATGTGTCCCTCATTTAGATACTCGAACCGCTCGCCCCTATGCGACACATACGATACGATACGATGATCCGTGCCTATATGTGTGATAACTGACAACTCCACCTAGGGTTGCCAGATGTTCGGAAATCGTCAGGATTCTCCCGATATACGATACGACTCCTGATAAAATACAAAAACCCGACAAACAACTTCCCGTAAAATTCTATATACATGCCCGGCGCCTCGCCTTGAACTTGACGGACACACGCCCGTGTGTCTAGATACATTTTTTTACAATTTGAAATAATTTAAAAGATTATTATTAATTATTAGATTTTAGCTTTATTTTAAATTACTTGCATTGTAAATGGTTTGCAATAAAGGTTTTTTTATTGTATTGTATATTAAGTTATTATTGATTGTGTGTTAATAGTTAAGTCTTTTTGTTGGCTGTTGAATATCGAAATTAAAAGTAATATTTTTATATAATATATAAAAATATTACTTTATTAGTATATTATACTATTCATTTCTCCGGACAACAACCCCAAAATCCCGACATTTAACAATGTTGTCCAGATATTTCGGTGTTCGTAGTTGGCGACCCTACCTTCACCCTAACATCTCGATCTAGTTGAACGTTACTAGTTAGAATTAACTTGAACATATTTTGGATATTAGCAGTAACATATATCCTGAGGTTGTTACAAATTAACTTACAAATGTTATGGTAATCATTGTTTGTGAATATCATTCAGTGGGAATTCGCAGATAATCTTTCTTACTGCGATAATAATGAAAAATATTCGTAATGTTACCCACAAATGAACGAGACACTACGTAAGGTAATAATAATACGTAATACTCGTATCCAGAATCAAAGAAAATATGTTCAAATTCTAACAGTATATATACTGTTAGGTGCTCTGTACCATGTTGTAGCACAGATTACCAACAATACTACCGTGTAAACAAAATATCTAATAGCACTCCGTCTTGTAGCAAGCTAGTCGTGTTCACAACCAGCATCAGACTTATAAAATGGTATACATTTTTCTGCAACGAATTAATAAAGGTACTGTTTTATTCCTAGCAAAATTTAAGATTCTTTAAGGCATATAAAAGATTTTTGTAAACAACATGAATAAATCTAACAGAGGTGCAGACCAAGTAATAGCGGAGGAAATAAAAGCCCCTTCACTACAGCTATTTCAGTAAACACTGAAAATTCCATATGTACTAAGTACGTACTCAGATACACAAAAACAATGACCGTGTAATATTCCCAGACATTTATTCTCCAATAACGGTGTTGTAAGCGTTATCGCATTATGTTAAACGGTTGTTACAATCAGCGATAAATGTTTTGCGGAATCCGAGAGTACGAGATTCCCTCTCCAGATTCGTACGCTGCTTTTGATATAATGTTCTCTCTTTTGGATTCCCATTTTACTGTATAAATGCGAGTTTTGAACAGCTTTGCTAATATTGTAGGAGTTCGTGTGGCAATTTTTGGAAAGCTGATATCATAAGCGATTCCCTTCAGACTGCTTTAACTGATTATAAGTTTCAATGTGTATTACATACGAATATGAAGATTGCGTATGTAAGATTTAGGGATATAGAATGAGTTACACTGAAAATAAACCTTTATGAAGGTAAATGAGTCCATAGAATTAGAAATAAACATAGTAAAAGGTGTGTTTGATCAAAGAAAGAAGTTTGGCGAAATGTGGGTGTACAAGTTACACCTCTGCCTACCGCTTCGGGGAGTACAGGTGTGAGTGCGTATGTATGTATGTAAAATTGAATGTGACAGAATTAAAATTTACTCCGTTTTAGATCGTGATTGTGAACAGATAAATCCAGTGATTCACACATACTACTACTATACTATGTACTAACATCTTATTTTATTTTTATTTTTTTATGTAAGTTTTCAAAGTTATAACTGCATACAAATATATGTTTAGCTTGTTTAGTAAGGTATTAGTAGTGCGAAGTTTTATGACGTTGCATTGTCAGCAATCGGCCATCAATCTTTTCGTTGACAGTTTCCAAATCTCCATTGTTTGCGGTCTATATTGTCATTTCGTAATAAACGAAATTTTGTAAATAAGTTGTCAAACACTACACAATATATCGCTACGTGACCACAAATGGTATTTGCATCATCAAGTCTTTCATTTGCACTTACTTAAATAAGACGTATTTTTCTACTTTAATCTTTAGTTTACATATTTATCTTTAATATAATAATAATAATACACCCAACAGTCACACACATAGTCCTGACCCCACACTAGGTAAACCTGTGTCGTGGGTATCAGGAACTACGAGGGACTTGCGGTCCCACAACACCCAGACCCGAGACCAATATTTGTGGTTCACACAAACATTTGTCTCGGTGTGGGAATCGAACCCACGGCCTCTCGCTTCGCAGCCGACTACTCGCCCGCTGCGCCACGGAGCTGTAATTAATAATAATAATGTAATATTTATAGTTAATGATTAATACCACCGGTTCAAAAAGAATATTGAGTGGGTTTTATTTTTTGGTAATAAGTTTTTATTTTACTATTTTTAATCGAGAGAAAAATCGGTGCGTAAATCAGTGCATAAAAATATTTAAACCTTTCATCCCCTATTTCACCCCCATAAGAGTAAAATTATTTCTTCAAGTAAACCCTATCGAATTAAAAAAACAGCCAAATCGGTCCACGGAGTTATGGGTAAAACATAACAGTGTGTTATGAGTTATACATTAAAAAATATATTTATACAGACGACTTGAGAACTTTTGTTTTTTGAGGTGGTTAATAAAATGAGAAAAGGCATAAAATAATTATGCATTGGCACTCAAGAGAAGAATAAAAAGGAGTCATAACCACAAAAAAACGGTCTAGTGCGAGTCGGAATCAAAGACTGGGAGGGTTCTGTTCCATAAAAAGTTTGCATACCGTATTAATACTTACGTGTATGTATTATTTATTTTTGCATTGTCTTGTAATTTAATAGTAAAAAAATCTCCTTCAGTTATGCCACAAAGATAGGTAGAGACAAGTATCAAAATATGTAACATAAATGGCCGTATCTTTTCATTGCATGGATTTAGAAGCTTCACGTTGTAAATGTTACAAAAATTTCACATTGGTACCTCTACCCTTTCCGGAGAAAAAGGGTAGACAGACATACCTATTGACGCCACCCGCCTGCCGTCGTCGCGTCGTGTCGGACAGAATACTAAGTGATTTTTTAGAGGTTCCGTTACTCTTTTAGAGGTACGGAATCCTAAATATTTCAAGATACCACAAAATAAGTATTTATTGCTTTTTAATTGTCATAAATCCTGGAAATATTTTTATACGTGCTATTGGATAATTGTATTACAGTGTGTATTCTCGGATTTAAGCTTCACTCGGTTTATTTTCCTTTGTTAGTGCAAACGGCGTTTTACTGCAAACACCAATTACATGCGCGCAACACATCACTAAAGCATTGTTTCTTTATTATTGTTTGAGTGTTTATCCCCAAATCATAATACCTGCCCACCGAATTTTCCGAACCACGAGGGTTACGAGCATAACTTCCGCCAGATTTCAATACCAAATAAACACCCGCCAGAAATACCGAAAAACATTTAGTGCTTATATTGTGTTCGTATATTTCAGAAATATGCAAAATATTTTGAATCATCGCGGTAGCATTTGGCAAAGTGACACATTAATTTATTGATATCAGTTCCGTACGAGCTTCATTTATGTGACTAACCAAGACGTGTGGTACCGATCACTGTTTTATTTTTCCGATTGCCGCTTCTCTGAATTTCGGAAAATATTTATTGCCTACATTATGTCTGATCGCGTTTATTTTTATAAGAACACCTTACTCCAAAAAGAACATCTGACTAAAGTTGCACATTATAAGAAACTATGGAAAGTTTACCATGAAGAAAAATCTAGAAATAAATGTGTTCACGTGTAAATATACAGAAATAATACGGCTAATGGCATTAGCACATTACTTCAGTTCAGACAGTTGCAAAATGCAGGCCCTCGTCTCTTCGTAGGCGTCGTAACAAAAGCTTTTGACGATGGAATAAAGTCATACATTGTTTGTATTGTTAATGTTATTTTAAATATTTCTGCTAATACCTCACCTATGTTGCGACCTACATAAATTACACCTACAACTTCTCTATTTCATAGAATATTCCTAAAATTAAGATGTTGTTGCAGCTGGAAGAGAGGCGTGATTTACTGCGTTTTTAAAATAGAGAGCATTTTCTTTTTGGATATAAATGTTTACATGAGTGCAAACATCAAAGACGTGTATTGGCACTGACCTTTGTGGATGAGTAAAGACATAAAGTCTGTAGTACCCTTGGCCCGATCATACTGGAATGCTGTTAGTAACAAAATTTTGTTAGAGTTATGAAAGTGAAGGAATTTGCGGCACGCGCCTACGTTATATGATAAGTGTAGATGTATAAAAATATTTATTTAAAGATTACTGACTGAGTTCAAAATAGTTCAAATAATATAATTATTAAGATATAATAATAATATACAAAACCAGCCCGGTATTACATACATCCCACTGTTGGGCCCCGTGCCCCTTGACTAAACTACTCTAATTCAAAATAAATAAATTATATATATATGTAGTGCAAATATATTGAATCAGTTTTGAAAAGATTTTCGTTAGTTTCTTGCCCTTTCTTCTTTAACGAAACAGCATTCCGAAGTGGCGGTAGAGTTAAAATTTGACTGACTCTAAATTATATATAACAGTTTATGAATTCAATAAATATGATGATTTGATTTATTTCAGTGGCTAGAAATAACAAAATATCAGTAAAGATAAGTGGTAGAGCTCGACAATCGACGAGCATTAGGCCAGCTTGGCGGCCTATAACAGACTCATCATTCAAAAGAAGCATTGCAGAACGCCGAGACGCCATAAATACCACTTAACTATGATTTAAACCAAGATTATTATTTCCGCAACGCGAACTTGTTCAGGCGCATTTTGACAATGTGTTAAAATTAACCCTATTTATGAAGGTTGTAAATAAACATTATCAGCTCGGAATTATTTATAATATCCGAAATTGTATTTGGTATAAGCTAAGCTTTGGTTTAACCGTCAATAAGATATTTGAATCGATATCGCGTTTCCGCATCTATTTGTTAATAACTAATATCTTCCACGTGTTGCACGTGAAGTTCTCAATGTATGACGGAATCTTTCAAACAAATAGAACAACTATTTGGAATTGTTTTCAATTTATAATGGTTTGGATGTATGTTAGACATAAAAATCTAGGCCAGTGTAGTGTGTACACCTTCGTGTGTGATGAAGTGATGCGGCGGGTTCGATCCCCAAACCAAGAGCGGTTATGGGACCGAAAGTAGCTCGTAGTACCTGATGCCCACGATACGAAACGCATCTCTATCGTACGGGTTAGGGCTTATGTGTGTGACTGTTGGGTGTATTTATTATTATTTATTTATTATACATTTGGTAGTTCCATCGACTTGAAATCTTAGACAAGTAGTAGTGCTGATGATTACGGACATGATGCAACTAAAAATCTAGTACTAAAACTATATATTTTTATTTATTTTATTGCCTGTCTTAGTTTTTGAAAACGTTTCCTTGCACCCTTTATTATTATCATATTGAATACCTATAACTTTTATTCTAAAATTTCACAAAACTAAAAATCCTTATCTATACCGAAAGTAAAGAGTAACTACAGTAAAATAAACTGAAACGGCAAATAAAGAAACCAACTTTAAATACGGAAAGTAAACTGAAATCTTGGTAAAGGCAAACATTATTTTCGATAAGACATAAAGGTCATAGAACAAAGCGGAACCATAGTTTTCCGACGTTGTAGCTTCATTTATTTACATAAAGAAGTTCTGTTTTTCACGCAGTGCGTAGATAGTGATAAATATAGATTGCATATACGTAAATCAAACGTTTTTATTCCGTAACGCGTTTCGCTATTATGGTTACCTACTTTCATAATATGTTTGAGGCAAGCCTATAATAAAGATATATTTCTTAATATATTTAAAAGCAAAATACTAATCACTCACTCACTGATCAATGACGATATCTGAAAAACTCCTAAAATTAGAATGATGAAATTTGGTCAGATGATAGTTTGTGTAATTTAGAACCCGCTAAGGAAGGATTTTTAGAAATTTACATTTTAGCCTTGACTGCCTCGGTGGCGCAGTTGTAATGCGTACGCGTTAGGATTGAGGTTAATGCTGAGGTCTCGGGTTCGATCCCCCGGTCGAGTAGAGTGGTATTGGGTTTTTCTATTACGAAATGCTCAATATCAGCCCGGATTCTGGAATTTGTGCCCGGTATGGCGATAGACTGGCGAGTCTATCACATCATGGGACGGAGATACGCTTGGCGAAATGTGGGTATACTGGTTACACCTCTGCCTAACTCTTCGGGGATTACAGGCGTGAGTGCGATATGTATTACATTTTAAGGAAAGAGAAGGGTTGAATTTTGTTGAAGTTGAAGTTTAATTATTTTTATGGAACAGAATATTTTTTGTCTCAGAAAAGATATTCACGCGGTCGGAGCTGCGGGCAACAGGTACGATTATATGTGGATACCACTATATACCACTACCATTCAGGAACAAGTACCAAGATGAACATTTGCTGCCTCGATCATGAGTACTCGTACGGGAGTGATAGATATTTAGCCCGCCATACCGTTTGATTAGGCACATTTTAGTACAGTAGACGGTCAGTTACATGATAGGCACCTAAATGCCGATGCTACGGCGCGCCAAGTGTTAACGCATTGACCGAATATAATCGTCTGAATCACGGACGTACAGGCCGACTCGCGGCGCATGCGGTGTTACTTAACATTCCTATTGAATGTTGTTCACATAATTACTCAAATAAATCATTACATCTTACGGATTGATCTATTTTTAGCTAACCGAGTTTTATATGTGCTATCGCGTTGATTCTATTAGGGTTTTGCAGTGTCATGACGTCATACAATAATTTTTTCAACGGCTATTTCTGAAGAATGCTCTGAATTGTTTTACCTCTCCTCAATCACGTGTACTATATTGTAAACCATAGCGTTGTGGTCTCTTCTATCTTGGCTCGAAATAAGTTCGCAAAATCTAAGTTCTGCCACATTATACTTTTCCGACTATTGTTATCTTTACAATGACATTATAAAGAAACAATAAGGCAGGCCGGCATAATTCTGCCGATTTAAGTGGCCACGCTGTAGACATTTTTGTCTATAGCAGGAATGGGCTGGATGGGGTCGTTACCACTATCTCACGCAAACCAACATAAACTAGCGGTTTGCTGTTGCGTTTCGTACGATGAGTGCGATATCCGGAGGCCCAACCCCCTTCCCTTTCCCTTAATTACTTATTCCTTTCCTTTAATGTGGACCACGCGCCTATGCTTCTGATCTCTATATCTAAGACCCGTAAGGTCTGCTACATCCATGTGATAGTGTTTATGTGTAAATAATAGTAATAAATAGGACCCAACAGCCACATACTTAGTGTAACCTCTATAGTAAGATACAATTATCTTATATCTAGTGATAACGAACTACGAGAGACTTTCGGTCTCGCGACACCCAAATCCGATACAAATGTTTGCAAAACAAACAATTTGGAATAAAAAATTTCACCATTGCATCGGATTATAACACGCTAGCTTTTGCTCATGGACCCGCCCACATGAACAGCAATTTCTGGGATAAAAAGCCTATGTCCTAATCCAGGTCATGGTCTACCTGTATGCCAAATTTCATCCAAAACGGTTCTGATGTTAAGGCGTGATTGACTTACAAACATCCAAATTCGCAAACGCACAAACATCCACACTTTCACATTTACAATAGTGGTAGGATTAAATGATGAAAATTAATTGTTTACGTAAATTATAGTCATAGACAATTAATCTAATAACAAAATACCAACTGAAGTTCAACAACTCTATCCTTAGAATAACAAACAATTTAACTGAATGTAAACAGTTTAATATAGATTACTCTGATGCGTAGACGGCAGGCAATTTAGAGATCGTCAAGTATGGGAAGCTTTCAATCTACGTCCGAAGAAAAATGCGGTATTGTGTACAAAGGCGTATGGAGATAAGCCCTAAACAAATTTGTGTGCGACGTGTGTAAATTTGGTTAAATTCGTCAGGCTATTTTCGACCAAGGTCTTGAGTTCATTGTGCTGCCGTATAGGGCCGATTGCTTTAGAAAATTTATACATGTTTCTAGCAGTGGCATGAACGTACTTACTTTTATCTTAACCCGCAAAATATATCACTTTGGAATGGTTTTTTTTTTGCTTTTTACATAGATTCCTCGCCAAATATGAACTGATTTTAAATAAACATATTTTGTTCCATAGGGCTTACCTCCTATTTGGTCCCAAATAATCTTGTTGATTTAATGACGGAGTATGTAGTAAATAATACTCCTGGACAGCGCACACGTTGTAATTTAGGTTATTGTATTGAAATTGGCATGCAATAGCAGTACAAAATAATACATATGATGCGATCAAATGTGCGAGCCCATCGCCATATTGGGCACAATTCTGGACTTCGGGCTGCTATTCATGATAGAAAAACCCAATATCACTTTTACCCGACCCCAGGATCGAACCCTCGAGATCGAGACCTCAGCACAGCAGTCGTACCGCGTACGCATTACAACTGCGCCACCGAGACAGTCTGAACAAAATAATAATAGTTATTATAAGCAATAAATAAGAGAAACGTCGACGCTTTCAGAATTAAAAGTTTATTGCATCAGATATTAAACCATAATTTGCCATAATATAATATTATTCATCATACCTTAAAAACAAATTATTTCCTAAGTTTTAAATACTATACAATGCATAAAATTAGCAATAAATTCACAGTTTATGAACGTGTAATTGTTTTTCGGGAAAGAAAGTTAGTAATTTGTAATAATAGCAGGCAGTACTAAGACTTAGTACTAAAGAACTTAAGAAAATGGTACATTTAAGAATAAATGTATAATGATAAATTGGTTCTCAAGCATGGTCACTGACTCAATTCCATGACCAACAAAATATGATTTTTAATTTAAGTAGACCTCAAAGAGGTAAAGCGAATTACTTTTTGGGAGCAACAATATGTGTAAATTAAATTTATTTTCTGAAACAAAAAAGTTAATTGGAAACCCATTATGGCTTTATATAGCACTTTTACTTTATTACGCCTATATTGTGCACTTAAGTTAATGTATTATTACCGTAATAAATGTTAATAAACGTTAATCAACAAACTATGTACTGCAAATCTGAAAGTTATGTAATGAAAACATTTAGTTTATTATGCTGTCTGGCGCAAAATATGTTTTAGTTAACGGAGATTTAAATACCGTATGAACCGGTTTAATATTAACCACAATTACTACATTAATCATGTATAGTGCAACAGGTGACACGTAGAAATTAAATATTGCGAAACGATATTTTACCCCATCGATCTTGAATATTGATATATATGACGTAAATGTCAGTGAAATCATCGAAAATTGGTGGAAAGGGTACAACTGAATCGTTCACAATTAAGAATACTCTAGAAGGATTTTAAAGAAACATTAAGACCCACTTGCACGACGATCCTTAATCGGGTTTAACACTAAACATGTTTAAGAAACGTCAAATCGTATGATTACTCGTACTAAGTGATATTGGGTTTTTCTATTACGAAGAGCTCAGTATCAGCCCGGAGTCTGGAATTTGTCCCCGGTATGGCGATAGGCTCGCCCCCTATCACATCATGGGACGGAGATACGCTCGGCGAAATGTGGGAGTACTTGTTACACCTCTGCCTACCCCTTCGGGGATTACAGGCGTGAGTGCGTATGTATGTATGTATGTAAATCGTATGAAAATTTGACATAGTTCCTAAATATAATCATAATGGTCAATCTTGATTTAGGATCGTCGTGCAAGTCGGCCTGAAACACTAAATTATACAGCGGGCAACTTTTAAGATTCAAATGTATGTCACACCCCAATCTCAACTGTGAAATATAGGAAATAAAAAAAACCATCGAAAACTAAATTACAAGTAGTGACTGATAGATTTATCGAAAGGATGGATGATTGGATATTAACGAAACAGATACACAAGGCTATGGTGGATGGAAGAGTCGGCAAAGGTCGACCAATACTGTGTCAACCAACTTGGTGATAGTTTAAATATTGAACAGGTCAGCAGTAAATACTCTAAATCGATGAGAGTGCGTTAAGAGATTAATGAAAGCAGATGTAACAAAAGTAGTATGCCAGGATCGTGTAAACTCGAAATACGTAGTCTCTGCCTATCCCTATGGGATACGGGCATGGCAGCCATATATAATATGATAATAATTTATCTGATAATGTCTCTTCTAGTGTTATATTATATCCGTAGCAACTCTGTGAAAACATTCGAATTACGTTACACAGAATGATTTATGAGAGAACTGGCCGCCAGTTATTGTACCATTTATAGGGTATCTCGACTTTGTGGTCACCGCGACCGGTTGTAGCCTTTCGATAGATCATGAAAACAATATAGGCGAGTAAGGGTTAAACAATACCATATTGGAGTGTAAGTGGGCCAAGTTTTTAATAGGTTACAATTAATACTGTAGATAAAAAGCACAAACCAATACATAGTTTAAAACAAAGTCGCTATCTGCGTCGTTCTGTCTGCATATACGCTTATTTATCCTAAACTATGCAACGGATTTAGATGTCGTTTACACTATCATTTAGAGGATTTATTCTGAAAGGTTTATATGTATATCACGCAGTGACCCATGGGAGCAGGGCAGTAACATGCCTGTGGTGAAATCGCGAAGGACAGCTAGTTTAATAAATATAGTAGAACGTCAACAGCTATCCATTAGCCGCGAACAAAAGCGAACTATCACACAAAATCTACAAAAGTTAATCCGCTTTAATGTGCGTTGATATAAACACGCCTAACATTTTTTTCACGTCTATATTTTGTTATCATTGCGATACTACGAACATTCCGATTGTTTAGTTGTTAATCGTAGTGTATAAATCAAGGGTTTTACAAAAAAAATAATCGAAACATCCGCTTCGATCGACCTTATTTCTCACTATAAAGTATGTTATAAACGATATTAGGTAAACATTTACGGTAGGCGTGCCATTCGTTCGAATTAGCTCGGATTTTTCGTAGTTCATATTATGCTATTGTTGGCCGACATTCCTTTTTATCGGCTATTTTGAGGGTGCACAAGAAATGTAATGTCGTAAATATAATCATTGAAGGATAGACAAACTGGATAGGTCAGTTTGGTGGGAGTGACAGTTCCAGTATTTAAAGAGGTCGTCGCCATAGTTGGGGACGGAGTGCCTACAAGCATTCGCCCGAAAGTCCGGTGACGCTGACTAAAGCCGACTCACGGTCAGGCTATCAGCATTCGTCCACACCAAAAAAAAAAAAAAAAACTTGTTGGGGACAGTTCACTGAGAACGGAACGAACTAGAGAACGGTCCGTACGTGTGTTATTAATTGCTAATAACAGTCTGTCCTACGTATGATATTAATTTCTAATACTATACTATCTAATCTATTTTATATCGAACGGTTAGTGGCCAACCTAGAGTCAATGTTTTCAGGCCGCCGAATTGGCTTAACGATTATTGTCATTTGATAACAGCCAGGACCGAATTATTACGTGCCTTCCGAAGCACTGTTATAATCAAATTAATTACTAATAACTTGCAATATATGCAGCAAACCCCTCTTAACCACGTGGATGTAGGTACTAATAGTATACATACGCCTCATTTATTGTCACGTAGAGACTTTACTTAAAAACTTAGAACAGAGCAGTCGATATGTATAATTAATTTCAATTCAATTCAATCAACCAGTGTAATTGTATTTGTGTCTTTGCATAATTAAAGTTCCAGCATTTAAAAAGTGTTTTCTTTTAAAAGGATCCACGGAGCGCCATCCTTACAGAACGAAGACGCTCAGTTGAAATATCACTAAGCCAGTCACCCATTTACAGATTTACCGTGCCGAGGGTTGCTTAACTTGCTAATAGTTTACTGATTAGTAAGTGCAATGCCTATTGGCATCTCAAAGTACCTATGCTAAAGATATTTAATAAAACCTTTCGAATTTTGGAGTTTTATTATAAAAAAAGCCAGGAAGCAACAGATCATGATTACACGTAGGGTGCACAATGGTGCTTACCAACAGGTAACCGATCAGCTAGTCTCGTCATCGTATTGTAAAAAAAAACCCGTATCCTGCTTTATTATTGAATATGGCAACACTACAGGAGCAGATTTTTCATATTCACCACTGTATAACAGAGTTGTGACGTCAACACGCATGCGGTATGCAGTCTTCAAACACTTTTATCAGTTTGCTAAAACGATTGCATAATTTAATGTACTATTAAAATATTTGCAACATCCCGTAACTAAATATTATGAGATCACGTTTGAAAATGAATGTTTTTTAATAAAGCAAGGTTAATAGATACGTTCGCGATCGTACAATATTCATTTTAAGGTGAACGTACACCTATCCGCACCGCATGACCCGCATAGCACGGCGCGGACATCGAATTTTAGATTTCGTAGCATGAATGAAATAATATGCCGCGCATTTACCCTCTCCGTATAATGCGGCTCGTGCAACGCGGAGAGGTGTAGGAGGTTGCATAATATAATTTCTTACCACGAATTCTGAATTCCACTAACTACTGTACTGTGCGGGCCATGCGGTGTGGATAGGTGTACGTTCACCTTTAGTTTTCACCGACTTTTATTGAAAACTTTATTATAAAAACGGATTAGCAAAGACTTTATTGTACTGTTTTTAAAATTCGGAATTCTCCGCAAAATTGTAATAATGCGTAAATCTATGAGTTTGTTTTTATCGCAAAGCTTTCTTGTCTCTGTGGTCAGAGACATTTTCAATGTTATAAATGTTTTAATATGTATACATTGTAACATACAGTGATTTTATTAATCATGCTATGCGAATTGCAAAAGAAATAGAGGAAAGTAAATTCCAGCTAGTTTATTTGGTGAATACATATTAATAATTGGTTAATATTGCTTGTATTTTCATAATTTAATAACTCATATACTGACTATTGTGTCATAGGAATCAATTTGTAATTAAATAATCGTATTGTGCCACAAATATTAAATATAATGTTCCGACAATAAAAACTATACAAAGACAAAAATTATACTAATATTATCCCACTGGTATTGTTGAGAATAAAAAATTTATTCAAACTCACCAACGTGACGATAATGAAAGATGATACCTATATACACCTATGATCAAAATCTTCCACCAACACTGATCGAGACCACTTACCATCAGGTGACCTACATTCTAGTTTGCCAAGCTATACTATAAAAAAAATCCTGTTTGTAAAACAGAGGCCGGTGAACGAGTAAGTTATATGGGTTGCTTAAATGGGTTGCCTCGATCCGGTTGGTACCAATGTCTCAAAGAAAACCGTCGTGAAGTAGTAGCTTGTTGTTGCTCAAAAGATTCCAGGTTCGAATCCTGGCTGGGTCACCATGTAGTGTGTGAGTTAGCGGGGGGATAGCGCGTGAAATGATGACACATCCAGTTTTGGTGACACTCATTTATTAACTGACTTAGGACTATAACTTATGCTATTACACATGAACATCGCCACATTGCATTTTGTACGACG
Source organism: Mimas tiliae (assembly GCA_905332985.1). NCBI lineage: Eukaryota > Metazoa > Arthropoda > Insecta > Lepidoptera > Sphingidae > Mimas > Mimas tiliae. Next base: position 7,506,971 of record HG995256.1, on the reverse strand, counting down.
AGTGTGATTTCCGGAAGCCCACATCTCCTTCCCCTTTCCAATACCAATTCTGAGCATCTACTATTCTTCTGGAATTGTGAGATTCCTGAGCGGTGGAAATTACTTATCTCCCAGTCCAGGGAATTTTCGCCAAGTCACGTCATAAAATCCAGCTACTTTGATCTACTGAATTCTTTAAGTATTAAACTGTATTACGTGTTTTACGTGTACAGAAAAACGGCCGATCTTGATTGAAAGAACAGCTGTATGAATGTAAAAACAAACAAACTCCCAAACACAATTTCGATTTATGACAGTTTCATCATTACGTAAGAAAGTAAACATACGGCTTTTATCAATGAATTATCGTGTAGACTAGATATACAATGTTTGGATTAAAAACGAATACGGAAATAAAAGTCAATAAAAAATTAAACCAAATTCGCCATTGCCTCGTCCGTTAATCAGCAGAGTGTAGGAGCAGGTAAGGTTGGCTATGGGCCTAAGATGGTGGCCCATAGTCCCATTAAAACCAAGCAACATTTAGTAATATTTTATACGACAATCTCATTTGGCCACACAAAAGCGGCGAACATGACGAATAATGTGTTATGTGACGCATACATATTTGACCTACTACGCTAAATCGTCCATCTTTGTCATGAGAATACTTGTAACTTGGGGGTGGCAACATCCTTACATACAACGCGTTGTGACAATATAGATTTTGATTTGCAATCTAAATTCTTCGCACTAGACAATAAACAGAACCAACGGCTACTAGCGGTTTATAATAAATAAAACCGATACGTAAAAAACCGACTTCAAAATAAAAACACTGAAAAGTCAAAAATAAGGATACAGGTGTGAGCTTATAACTACATACATATATGACAGTATAAAATACATAATTTAAATTAAACATAAATATCTTAGCCTACATCGACGCCCTTGGATCCCTTCCAAGGCTCTTGAGAATGCATCAGTTTAAGAGCCCTTGTACAGTTGTGTTTGCCAGGTGGCATGCAAGGCATTTCACACTATTGCGCTACTCTTCAGCTAATGTTATTCTTGACCGTGATAAGTAGAATGTGAGAAGTATTCACTTCAAGGGATATATTATACATACGCACTCACGCCTACCCCGAACGGGTAGACTGAGGTGTAACCAGTACACCCACATTTCGCCGAGCGTATCTCCATCCTATGATGTGATAGGGGGCGAGCCTGTCGCCATATCGGGTACAATTCCAGACTCCGGGTTGATACTAAACATTTCATTATAGAAAAACCCAATATCACTTTACCCGACCCGGAAATCGAACCCGAGACCTCAACATCAGCCTCGTAACGCATACGCATTACAACTGCACCACCGAGGCAGTCACTCGGAAGTTCCTTACGGTCTGGCGTTATCTGGGCTGAATGGCAGGGTCCGCCTTTCCATCATGATTTGGCGGTGAATTTGGTATTATGTAGGGCGACCGGCTCCACAATCCCCACGGGAACCAAGTTTCGCCATTGCCTCGTCCATTAATCCAGAGCATAACACGTGCAGGTGACGTTGACTTTGGGGCTAAAAGTAAATTCTATAATTATGTAGTAACAATGGAATCCGATTTGGCACAATGGGGGATGAAAGACTTATATCGTACAATATACATTACTTAAAATTATCCACACCTTTCTGTAGCACATTGTATAAATCTTTAACCTGAAATATTCGACCTAAGTGTAGACATAACGAACTCCATACGTGATCGATAGCTGTATAAGCCGTTACATAATGATTGAGTAGTAAACTACATAATTTACATGCGTCATTTCCATAATATATACGGAGTAAACATTCATCTGGAGTATAACAATGGAATATAAACTACGCCCTCACTTTGCCTTGGAAACACTTTTCTGGTACTTACTCATGGTCTATCCATTTGGTTTTTGGCTAAAACACACCGTGCCCGGTAATAGGTGCAATCTGGTAATTTGAGAGACGACGTGGCAATGTATTCATTTCTTAAAATAATTTTTCTGCAACACCAAATTGGCTTGAAGGTTATTGCTGTGCAAAAATACATACATACCTACTCACGCCGTAATCCCTGAAGGGGTAGGTAGAGGTGTAACCAGTACACCCCCATTTCGCCGAGCGTATCTCCGTCCGTTAAATGTGATATGGGGCGAGCCTTTCGCCATACCGGGAACAAATCCAGACTCCGGGCTGATACTGAGTATTTCGTAATAGAAAACCCAATATCACTGTTACCCGACCCGGGATCGAACCCGAGACTTCAGCGTCAGCCTCAGTCGTAACCCATACGCATTACAACCGCGCCACCGAGGCAGTAAAAAATGCTATAACATTTACATTTATTTTCGCCGTATTATCAAAGAGCTTCTCTAGATACATTAGATTAATAACTAATCAAATGTTTCAATATACGAATAACAACGTAACAGTGAATTATCCATGTACCATTTCGCAATCCCGCTTAACCACTTAACCATCAGATACCATCGAAGGGCATCGGTGTTTACTCAGTAGCGGCCGTTATCATCGCGCCTCCATTTGCCGGTAGCTGGCAGATCGGCTAATTACACATGTCCGTCAAACATTATCTGAATGGCTTTATCGTCCATTTACCCGCCCGGTTAAGACGTTATTCGCCCGTTCATGCTTGACGCAATGTGAGTGGGTGATAAGGACATGAAGGGAGTAATCCCCTTTGTGGCTTAATGTCCAGGTGACATATTTTGGCAAACGAAGATACGGCTTAACTTTTTTTTTACACTTTCTTTTTATTTCTAGAATCGGAACGTTTGCCATCTAGTGAACACCCTGTTTAAGCATTCAAGCAAATAAAAAATAATTCCGTGCTTAACACTGCTATTACTACATGTTAATTGTCTATGAGACAGACCAAGATACTATCCCGGTAAGATCGGTTCAACCATGCTGTCGACTTTAACAAAAACAACCGTCTCAAAAAAAAAGAAAAGCAAATAATTATAAGTTAAAATCTTCAAAAACCGACTTCTAAACTCAAATTGCGGTGATTTTACTATTATCTGTTGTTTTTCATTTTTCCTTATATCCCATCATGAGATCGAAACCACTCTCGGTATAAAACTTCTCGGTCACAAAAAAAAACATCACAGTCGGTCCGGATTGGCTGGAGATATTCTTAATATAATTACAAAAAAAAAAACAAATTGCAGTCGGTGCGCTCTACCAATTGATCATTAAATTGCTATAACATATATTTAACTTTGTAGTTTGTTTAATAGTATGCAAAACAATACAAAGTAGAACTTAAACTATATAAAATAGCATAAATCTAATACAATATGATGTCATTAGCGTTTATTTTTACGCAGGAACGTATCTTTAACAGAGCTGCGTTTAAACGTGCGTAAAATGTAACGGGCATTTTGTTCCCGTTTAAGTAGTTCGATCGTAAATAAATTATTTTGTTTGTTATATTTCAATATTATTAGGGTCAAGTTTAGTATTGTACGAAAAAGAACCGTGCAAATCAACAGCGACAGATGGGTATATTGTGATGCTAATGCGGCCATTGTGATATTGTGTTTTTAGAACCTTTTAAAATAGTAGCATATATGTTTATTAGAACAAGCCCGGGTACGTAATATATATTAATTATAATAAATACATTATAATAAAAAATTATAAATATTTTTTCATGTTACATCTATTCTGTTTCCAGTCTTATATAACACGGAAATGTATGGGATTCCCCTTTACATATTTCATAAAATGAAGCAGAAATTAAAATATTTGACGTTATGAATATTTCATTTATCAATCAAACTTATAAAATTGAGAGAATACCTTAATTCAAATCGCAGTCAATAACTTTAAGTATCTATAAGTAAGGTATAATCCAATTTTATTTTTTGAGATGAATCCGCATTTGTTTAAAATGTTTTTAAAAATCCTTCACATAGCATCACCATAGTATCTATCACCACGTGATAGTAGTTCAATGTTAAAAAAATTGTCCATTTTTACGTCACGCCCGTAAATCGTGAAGTAGTAGATGGGGCGCAGCTCGTTGGCAAGACAGTCCACATAGAGAGCGCGCGGGCGCGCCACCGACCGTGTGTACACGACCGAACTCTTCTCGCGAGAACTGGAAAATTGGCGCGAAAATGCGGAACTGTCAAAACGCTTGATTGGCGTTTTCATATTTGTTTTCGTTTTGTAATCGCGATTCTAATGACTTATGTGAAGTGAAATTGGTTTTTCATATTACTGTCAGTTTTTATATTTTTATTATTTTTTTTCTGAATGATGCCTCTTGATAGAGAAATAAAACTTAATCAGGAATTAGATTAGATATTTTCTTAGTAAATCAATGTATCATATTATACATAAATTGCATGAACACCAGAATTATTTTAATAAAATAGTTAACTACGATCTGTAATTACAGTATTTTTATAACCTAATATTATTTTGGAATTAGTATAACCATCATCAATCGCTGCACGTGAGTAAAAACGATGTTTATATAAATTTGAAAAAATCGGTATAATAAAATAGTGCTAATAACATGCGTATCGTAAATTTTATAACAATTTATCATTTTATCTCACCTCAAATATGACCTACTCCCAATTTTATTAAACAAACACATTAAACTTATTTTCAGTCGGAAATGAAACACTTTACAAATGTTACCTGAACTTTATTTACTTTAATTAGACCGGGTGAAATAACGGCGTCCTAATATTCAGTTTTCCTAATCTAGATAGTGGAACAGTTTGAGAAAACGCATTTATCGTTTAACAAACAGAACCGTATCTGTGTTGTTTCAGTCCAACTGAAATTTTATTTGCACATACGCGACTGATGACTGTGTCTCTGAAATGAGAAAATATGTGTTTAGTTAATGTTTCTCCACCGATTAAATAGCTATCGCTAGTGCCACTGGCTTTATAATAATTAGAGGTACTAGGTATTAAATTAGATCTAGAGAAAATATTTTTCTGTTAGTTTTTGTTTTTGAGTGGTAGAGCCACGCTGTAGACACTTTTGTCTACAGCATGTATGGGCCAGCTCGTCCGGGTCATTACCACTGTCTCACAGAAAATCGGCGAAAAGTAGCAGCTTGCTGCTGCGTTTCGTACAGTGAGTGAGATATCCGGAGGCCCAAACCCCCTCCCCTTCCCTATTCCTTAATAGGGTAGTTTCCTATATTGAATTTTATACATTATTTTATAAGCAACAGAAAATGATACGCAAAAGAAACCCTTTTATTAAAACACAATCAAAATTGGTTCAGAAATGTGCCCGCAGTTATGACTTTAAATGTTGGTATGAGGAAAAGTGGGTGCGTAGTAGGGATATCTCACTATCTCACTTGCACGCGTGCACTATAATGAACATTTTACACAGTGACGTCAAAGGTTGCATCGTCTGTCATTTGACAATTACCCCTTCTACAGGATTTCAATGGCTTCTATCTTATTTATTTTTGGTCCGATTTATAAAATTCTTTCTGCAATAGATTTTGAGTAACGTAACTTATTGATTTAAATAATAAAAAAAATCTAGTCAACTACCCTATTATCCCTTTCATTTAAGGTCGGCAACACACCCATGACTCTTTTGGTATTGTGGGCGTACATGGGCGGTGGAGATCACTTACCATCAGATGACCCACTTGCTAGTTTCCCGGCCTACGCCAAAAAAAAAAAAAGTCGTATTACATAATAGTAGTGGAGAGTCCTTAAATAGTCAAACATGATGAAAATTTCTTCTTCCTATCATTGTAGATACATACATTTTAAAAACAAATACGAATTAGTTCCATTGTGCTAAAAATGCATTTCAGTTGAAGGTCAACGAAGATAAGAATTCAGGGATTATTGTATTTGGATTTGATTAAAAGCAATTGACATTATCATTTCTAAAAAATGATCGATATGATTGAACCAACCTAATTTTTTCTGAAATTAAAATAGGAAATGGTTCTTGAATCGGCTGTATTTTTATAAGTCTTGTTAAAATTATATAAAACTAATTGGGAAACCGAAATCCGAAGGAAATAAATCTTGTAAACACTTCAAACCATTTAATATCACACAGGTGTAATTATCCTAGTGGTCCACACCTAACACTAAATTACTCTCAGAAGTATACTAATAGCCAACTTACCTAATTAATCTTCCAAACCTGGTTTATCATACGTTTGTCATATGACTGCCTCGGTGGCGCAGTGGTAATGCGAACTCGTTACGACTGAGACTTACGCTGAGGTCTCAGGTTCGATCCCCGGGTCGGGTCAAAGTGATATTGGTATTTTCTATTAAGAAATACTCAGTATCAGCTCGGAGTCTGGAATTTGTGCCCGGTATGGCGATAGGCTCACCCCGTATCACATCATGCGACGGAGATACGCTTGGCGAAATGTGGGTGTACTGGTTACACCTCTGCCTACCCCTTCGGGGATTACAGGCGTGAGTGCGTGTGTATATTCATATGTCACAACACCTTAATTGCCACAGAAATTCCTCGTAAAAAGAGTTACATCGTCGACGTCGCCTGAAGTAACGAAATGCAGGTCAAAGACATAAAATTTCCAAAAATAAAAAAACATGTTCCAAGGTCGTCTTAAAATCTCAATGTCAGTGCAGGTAAGGTTGTTATCGCTTTATCTAATTTGTGTTATCTGCCCATAACGTCTAAACTGGGCCACGCCTGTCACACACATTTGCATATGTAAGGGCTTTAAACGTTTGTATATTATAATATTGCGCTAAGTGTGTCTCGCTTTATCAGTATTTATATAACTGCGGGGTACAGTCCTTGATATAGAACGAGTAAAATTTCTACTAAGGCATTTTCTCCATCAAAGTATTGCAACGACTATCGCTGATACCTATAATGAAAGTGGTAGAGATACGTTGTAGACAGTTTTATCTACATGGTTCGACTCAACCGATTTGTTACGGACGTCTCACAGAAAACTGACGTAAAGTAGCGGCTGGCTGCTGCGTCTCGTAGGTGAGAGATATCCGGAGGCCCAAATTCCCCTCCCTTTTCTTAATTATCTCTTAACGCTGGGAGCGTTTGATTCTTCTGGTATTGTGGGCGTACATGGGCGGTGCAGATCATCTACCATCAGGTGACCCACTTAATCGTTTGACGGCCTATGCTATAAAAATGTTTTTATAACTATTATTAGTAACTCTAAACGCTAGGTAGAATAACAGAATATTGAAACAAGATTACTAAAGTTCCTATACAATTACTTATATAATATTCATACTAACGAACGTGCTCTAATAATGAGATTATATTAGGTCACACAGATTACGTAATAATAATTTGCCCTGTACACCTACTCTGTCTTGAAGAGCTCATTAAGCAGTCTGGCTCATTACTTCAGCCACGTCCGAAGCCCTAGTAGGGCTTATTATTGTCATTTACTCACATCTATAGCCTGTAAGAATAGAGATTATGGATATGTTTCAAGATACTTATGAACTGTCTCTAGCGTTTTCATCCACATACTTATTAATGCTCCCAGGCCATGCCCAGCAGTTGGGCGTATAGAGGTCTAGTATTAATGGTAATAATTTTCATGTGCCCTAATATTGTCCCTTGATATACGTTACCCACAACGTGGCCGCGACCGTTCACTCACAAACCGCATTATAATATTGGATACATAATTACTTAAATTCGACACTACGATAAAAATAATATTTACATTCTAACTTAATAGGAAATCATTATTGCATTAATTATAATACAAACGCTGTATTATTCGTCCCACTGCTGGGCATTGGCCTCCTCTTCTAATAAAGGGGTAAATAGGCCTTAATTTACCATGCTAGCTTTATGCGGGTTGGCAGACTTTACATATCCTCGAAATTCTAATGTAGACCTTCTCAGGTATGCAGGTTTTCTCACGATGTTTCTTTCACCGCTAAAACCAGCGGTAATAAACAGTGAATACACACGTAACTCACGATAGTCTTCTTCTTCCTGGTCTTAATTCTTGCAATAATTCATAAATATTGTTTTAAAATATGTAATATATAACACCTAATGTAATTGCTCGAAACAGTTGCACTAGGTTTTACGAAGCAGATATAACAAACTGGTTATTATCAATTACACAATTTTTTTTATCTTAATGCGATACCAATTTTACAGTATCATTTGTTACGTAACTTCAGAAAGTGTACACTGGTAAATGTTAAAATGTTCTACTCCCAGCAAATTGTCTACGTACTGTGAGATCACTAATAAAATTTAACTGTGGGTGAGAAACTGTCGAATTCTCGCTTGATTTTAACCTCGCAGTAAAAAGGAAGTAATGACCTATAAATGCCCTTACTGCTGGGAAAAGGTCTCTGTCGTTGCAATTAACAGTCTTGTACAAATATTGTAGGCGGCGATAAGAGAAAACGCAACATTTTGTTGAATTCTACCTTATTTAGCAGTGTTGTGTAGCTAAAGAGCATTTATATAAAAGCTAAAAAGTTCAACGTAAAGTTTATGAGTTTTCTGACAAGCATATTTAAAAAAAATATTATATATCTTTATGTACGTACTACTATTAAAATCCTGCGCTTCGGCCGTCTTCGTATATTTCGAAAATACTTTCTTCTTCTTCTTCTTCCACCTGCACTCATCCCACTCGCAGTGGGGTTGAGACCACATTATTTTTTAAAACAGGAATGATTTGGCTTGTTTTTACGACTAGTCGCCTGTCTGACGTCAACCCCTCTTGGGAGAAAACACCAGACCCGAAACAAATATTTGTAGATCACACAAACATTTTATCTTAGTGCAGGAATCGAACCCGCAACTTTTCGCTTCACACCACTCGCCTACTGCGCCATAGAGGCTGTCTAATACAGACTTATAAGAAAATTAAATTATTTATTTATTTAAACTTTATGTACAAAACATGTATAAAGTCGGACTTAATACCAGAGCCATTCTCTAACAGTCAACCTACGCGTGATGCAGAGATGAGACAATGTGGGCGTATATAAGTTATAAAAGAATATATTCTAACAGATAGTAATACTTAAGTCTAAATTTTAAAAGACTTATGATATATTATCCAAATAAATACAATTAATAGCTACTAATTATTTATATTGTTTATTCCTAAACACTAGTTCAACCTCTAACCACCTCTTCGGAGATATACGCGTGTGTGCTATGTGCTATTTTATTATTTTCTTGAGTTACTAGAAGACCCGGTTTTCAATGTATTCAATAGATTTCCGAAACGTATATTTTAAAAATTTGTACGTAAGTATTCTGGTATATTATACGGCAATAAATCTTCTTTTAATAATCTTTTGTTGGAATAAAGTATGTTAGTGTCATCAAAAACTGAAAATGTACGAAAACTGGACTCGGGAGCAGTAAATCGTCCATCGCGGCGTGTGGGCAAAACGTCACGCTAATTTGAATACGCATCGAGATAGAACCAGAGCGAATAGCTTTGTAACTTTGTGGCGCAACCACAGTCGTTTATTATTTAATCTATGACAAGCGCAAGATAAAAAAAAACGTTCGAAAATGGGCCAATTACAAAATATAATAAATATTGTAAGAGTTTGTCTACTGCGTCCTCGCTGGCGCCCTAAAATATAATAGTTTACACGCCCCAAATCGGTGGAAAAGGGCCCGTGTTTTATCTTTTTATGTCAATTTTGCACGAGATATGAATAGTGGATCTGAAAGCCTCACTTGACGTTACTGTCAAAGTTGTTTCACTTCTCGTTAATTATACAAAGTAGATATATTATCATGGTCAAATCAGCATGGTAAATGATTAAAAATGCCTTTATATTATAGATTCATTATTCACGAAAAAAATTAAGTGTGGACAGAAATAAAAATATATACAGTACTCCGATTTAAATTATGCGCTTCGGCAATCTTCGTCTTTTTGTCTTGCTAAAACATTGTTATTACAATATTTTTTTTCTTAAAGTGTACCCCACGCCAATGACCTTGACGATTTGCTCCATATAAACCCTACCAGAATTGAAGTTTCGCGCGACCGAAATGCAGTACACCGCTGGCGCTGTGTCGCGGCAGTGTTTTTAATATTTAAAATGTAAAAATTGTGGTGCGTTTATTATTCGATCACAATTCGACGAAATTTTCGTCACGGGTTGTAAAATAGCAGTAATTGAAACTTATTTTACATAAATTGCGCATTCATACAAATTACGCTTCGACAGAAAGTTTTTTGATGAAGCTATATTTAACAATATATATATTTTTACGCAGAGATTTTGCCAGTAGATTTGTATTTTCCTTAACCCAACGTTATTTATACAATTTAGCCTCAGTTACAGCCTTAAGTGACTGACCGAATTCGGATGGCCGGGCATTCATTGTATATTACTAAGTATTAATTGAAAAGTGTCAATAGAAACTAATGTAATGTAAATATTGTACATAAATTCCCCGTTAGTTTTTGTTTTATTATGCAGAAGGTCACATATTTTTCGATCACTACAGGTATATGTTACTGCAGTTTTTTTATAAAGACAAGTTTGTTTCGAAAGTGTATATCTCTCATATTTTCCGTAATCATAATTCAAATGTGTTACGATAATCATTGCCACAAACTTCTTCATACATGTGATTATCTTATAAAATATCTTAAATAGGTACATGTTAAAAATCACCGGAGGCAACTCGTGCTTGAGGTGTTAGGTCATTAATAAAGAATCTACTGAATACCTTATCTGATATCAAACGGTCGTACACCAAATATTATTTAAGTGCTTTTAAACCAGCCGTTTAAACGTCCGTTTGTAGTTAAAATGATATTTAAAGAAGAAACGTCCAATTTAGTTTTTAATTTCCATACTAATTATACTTTAGTAGTTATAATAAAAATTTATAAGGTTCTTAAAAATAATTTGGTTCAGTATGGATGTGAAAATGAGGCGAACCAAAACATTAAAGTTGATTTGATACAGATAAAATGGCTTCTTTACATCGGACCTCCGCGCCTCGCAAAATTCCGCTGCGCATTCCTTGTCGTTTCTTATCGTATTTACAATAATTTTACCATAATAATTAACATAAAGAAGATATATATTATCGCTAAAACATATCGAAATATGTAAAATAACTTAATTAAACACCGGTTGTGTACCCATATCGACATTTTAGGTTCTATAAACAATCTTATGTTCATTTTAGGTTAATTTCGTTAAGTATTTAAAAACCAATTTGTTCAATAATTTATTTATCTAATTTACAAAATGTAAACATATTCTACCTATGTCGGAGGAATTTATCCAACAATTAGCGAAACATTATGTAAATTACACCCTTCGTTACCTTTCATGAAATTATTGTGGTTGTAAAATAAAAATATACACATCATATTTCTTTGATGTTTATTTTTAAACGTATCATAATTCCGCTTAATATAAACGTAAAGTTATTTTAATTCGATCTCTAGATTACCCCCATTATTAAGTCCCAGTTAGAGGAAATTACTCGCTTCCAGATTTTCGATACTACGACAGGTTTCGTAGAAATTGGAATCATATATTCTATTATTGACTGCCTCGGTGGCGCAGTTGTAATGTGTACGCGTTGCGACTAAGGCTGACGCTGAGGTCTCGGGTTCGATCCCCGGGTCGGGTAAAATTATATTGGGTTTTTCTATTGAGAAATGCTCAGTATCAGCCCGGAGTCTGGGATTTGTGCCCGGTATGGCGATAGGCTCGCCCCCTATCACATTATGGGACGGAGATACGCTCGGCGAAATGTGGGTGTACTGGTTACACCTCTGCCCACCCCGTCAGGGATTACAGGCGTGAGTGCGTATATAAATATATTCTATTAGAAATAAATCTTAAAGTAATTTAAGGCCACACCTATCAATGTATTATCATCGATGTTCTATCGAAGAATCGACATGGCAATTAACAAGGCTCAACCCGTTTGTTAAGGCAAAGTTACATTAAAGATTAAAATGGTGTGTGACGTACAATATAAATTTGAGTAACTATTGCACGCAACATCGGGAGTTGTTCTAGATTTATTAGATTTTCTAGATAAATATTATACTTATTCTAGTATTTTTCATTCTGTGGACATAGAATGCCAGCCTTCGTGGCGTGGTTATAGCCGGCTGTGAAGCGCGAGTCCGAAGGTTCGATTCCCGCAACGGGACAAATGTTTGTGTGATACACAAATATTTACTTCGGATCTTTCCTCCCCAGAGTGATTGACTTCAGGCAGGCGGTCGGTCATAAAATCATTATAAGCCAAATCATTTTGTAACATGTGTAAAAAAGCATATTGTGTCGACCCTGCGAATGGTATAAGGGTAGGCGAAAGGAAAAGAAGGAATATAATGGCTACATCTTCGATTCCAAATCAAATTCGTATGAAGGCAATGATATATTATGTCATGTATATAAAGAGACCTATTTATTATGCAAAATTATGTAAGCCCGATTTACACGGAGAGTGTTTAACGCGTGACAGAGGCTCTACATCAAAATGGGGCTTAATTTTCTATATAACTGAAAATAGGTTAAATCAGTTTCATGTTTGTTGTTTTAGGAAGTTAGAGATTAGTCTATGTATGAAAATATTGGATATCCTTTTCAACAACAAAAACCATGGATTTAAGATTCGCGAACATGATTAAAGTAATCAGAATGTGCTACAGTGATAAAAAATCTAATACATTATACACGTCATGTCTACGCCCGTTTAGTTAATGAGTTGATAATACAGATAAGTTGACAATCAAATGCGATGATTAATATTGGGTATATTTTTCTATCCTGGCTCGGCAGAGTAACAACGTTACACCTGACGCTACAGTGCGATCCAAGAATAGTGTCGATCAATAGCACACGATGTATCTATCGTAGGCCGACAGAATTTTATTTACTAGTGATCCCGTATTGATCGAAATTCGAACTTTATATATTTTTTTTATATCGTCAGTTGCGAGATTTGACATTCAGACATTGATAGTATGTATGTACGTAAATAATGAATATTAATTTGATTGAATTTAATGTACTTATAATTGTAACAGATAAAATATAAGTAAAAAAATAAATTTAATAGCATTCTGCATTCCTCCTCCATATAAACATCAACTATGCCAAATCTCAAAATCCTCCATGTGCGCAATATGCTTAAAAAGGAGTTCGAAGTTTTCTCTTCATGTATTTATATATAGATTATATAAAACTATTATAGACTATTATATGGTTGCCTGTAAGAGATTGCCCTGAGCGATAAGGCCGCCAATTGTACTATGTTTAAATGTTAACTGTCTTTCTAGTTTAAATATGTGTCTAATGTACAATAAAGCATTATAAATAAATATAAATAAATAAATAAGACTAGATAATGTAGTTCACAAATCAATACTTATCAATAAATATCTTCAATTTATAAAACAATAAATTCCACGAATAGGCTTGGTCCATCAAATTCTCGTAAACTATTACAAAAGACATTCCAACTTTATGGCGATCCAAAACTAGTTTTCGCAATTTGAATTTTAAATTTGGCGCCTACCATTTTTTTCTATTTTGAATATGTATTTGTAACTGAACAAATAAAAGCCATAACATTAAGTGTGAAATAAAACGTCATTTAACTAAAGTCCGCTTCCAACGGTGTCTGGGTTTATGGATCTTACCACGCATTCAGAGTCGGACTGTCACACACCGCACTGAGGCCCTTTCCACGGAACGTGGCCATTCGTGCCGAGGCGTTCAAAACTATTTTAGTTTTAGACTTTGTTAGACGTATAGAACCACGCTGTAGACGAATTTTGTCCACAGCATGAATGAGCCGACTCGACCGGGTCGTTATCACGATCTCACAGAATATTTAGGTAAAATAGCGGCTTGCTGCTGACTTTGGTACGGTGAGTGAGATCTTCTGGTATAGTGGGTGTATATGTGCGGTTGAGATTACTTACCCACCCACCCACTTGCTCGTTTACTAGGGTATGCTATAAAAAATACCTTTGAAGAAACCGATTGGCGACGGATAAACGCGCACTGCTACGGACGCATTTACGTTACCACGGACGAGCCACTTCACGTTGCACCGCGTCAGCGCGAGCTCGTATCACGTACCGTGAATAACCAGATTTAAAAATACATAGATAATTTGATTTCAATTATTTATCTTAAAACTTGATACTATCATTAAAATAAAGTCTTAATTATTTGGTAATTATATAAGTTTTGTCAAAGTATTAGTGTTGAAAAATTAATATTTAATTGTACTTTTAATATGAAATCTAATAATGTAGGTAACTTAGCCTTAATCAAAACTTCCAAAACAATTAGACTCTCTGAGTCGCTTCTGTCGTCAATTTTGACTGTGATAAATATGTTATTATGTCTGTATGCAGTCATAATTTTACAACATTTTTATACGTCTGTTAAATAATAAAAGGTCTACCAGCTACGTGACATCAAAAAAGTAAATTTATTCAATATATGCGATGTGTGCACGATTATGAAATATGAAATAAATAAAATTGTGACAACATACTTAAAGCACAAAATAATATAAAAGAAACGTTAAAACTGTTAGCCATAATATTATTTTAATAAAGACGTTACAAAAAGCGAAGTGGTCTCGTTGGCCACATCAAAATAATTTTACGACTATGCCATTAAAAAGGCTGAAAAAAGTTACAAACATTTTAACGCGCCAATGTCGAACTGATTTATGTGTTTCCAAAGGAATTCACAACAATACGCGGATTAGTAACGTCGTATGAAAACAAAGTTATCAGCGGTTTGGCGGTTGGCCAGGACATGGAAACCGCTCATTCAGACCACTCATTCAAGACGATTTTTACGTTCAGATCGGACAGAAAAATTACAACATAGTTTTCCATTTGCCAAGAAGTTCCATGTCTAAATGTAACATCTTGCGAGGTGAAACATGACGGCCATAATTTACAACTAGTCGATTTGACAGTCCGCGGCGCAGCAGGCAGAATGAATGACTGTAACTTTAGAAGCACGAGTTCAAATCCCGTATTATAACGAATACGAATAACGAATACTGTACTATCAATAAGCGTTTTAAGATCTGTACACCTAAGAGCACATTTCTCTTAGTACTGTAGCTGTAATTAATTAAGTCTAACTCGGTTTTAATTTACAAACGATCACGAAAATGCTTGACGAATTGTGAATATTAACTATACATAGGTATTCAGACTTTGAACACAATAGACTGGTACTCAAACATTGTCATGAAGGTGATGCCCAGTTTTAACATAGTTTAAATTTATTCGAGATCAGAGTAGGTCAATACCATAAATGCAATTCTTACTACTGGCATTATCTCGGCTTAATTCTCGTACCGTAGATCTGACGGTGTTTGGTATTATATAAGACGACCCGCCGTCTGATCCACACAACCCGCAAAGGCAACCACGTGCAGGTGAGGTTGGCTTTGGGCCACTCCAATACCATAAACGCAAATAAATAAAATATTTTATTTATTTTTCTAATCCATATTTTGCGCTAACCGATCGTATAAAATCCTATTTCAGTACTATGCCTACGCAATTGTCGGGTGTGGATAATGATGTTAGGCAGGTCAGTCGGAAATAATGTTACGCAGGCATAGATACCGTTTTATTAAAGTTCTGCATCGACATGTGTGATTTAAACTAAAAATAAACCTCATGACGCAAAATACACGATAAACTTCATATAGAACGTACCAATATATATGTAGGTATATATTAAGAAGTTGTAAAAGTTGTTTGCTTTTCACTACAGCATGTCCTTGAAAAGGTTTAGTAAACTAGCCGACAAAAAACGCGACTCATAAACGAATTTATGAATATATTTATAACATTTCCAGGAATACATCGTGTTAATTTTAATGATTTGTGAGTATTCAAAAGTGAGGTTTTGATTGATATGCTGCTTCATTTCTCCTGTAAGCTATTATTTTACTATATAAGACAGTTTCCGTGGCGCAGTGGGCAAGAAGCCATATTGCGCCGACCTCACTGCTAGTGGGAAAAGCGCAGGTGGAAGAAGAAGATTTGGTTAAATGGGTATGGTCAGAACATACGTAATCCTATATCAAATGGGCAGAATCCACATTGTAATGCCTGATTTACACAAGAAGAGTTTCTTGTGCAATATAAACTACAATATAAGAGAAAACTCTTGGTAACGAAGTCGTGTCATAAGATTAAATTACATCTTGCTCATCTAAATCAAGCTTTAGGAATTAGTTTCGTTCTATAAATCCAGATTCAAGCATATCGATGTGTAAAGGAAAGCACGTAGTTGAATTCTGTGCATTCATGAATGAGTGTAATCAAAAAATACGCAATCACGCCTGTAATCCCCGAAGCAGGTAGGCAGAGGTGTAACCAATACACCCACATTTCGTCGAGCGTATCTCCGTCCCACAATGTGATAGGGGGCGAGCCTTTTGCCATACCGGGCACAAATTCCAGACTCCGGGCTGATACTGAGCATTTCGTAATAGAAAAACCCAATACCACTTGTACACTACCCGAGGATCGAACCCAAGACCTCAGCGTCAGCCTCAATCGTAACGCGTACGCATTACAACTGCGCCACCGAGGCACTCGTAATGCGTATTGAAAAAAAAAAACAAATATCTGTTAAAAACACGAAACTCGTCGGTGTCTCAGTTGTCGTTATCTCGCCTTCAGATGTTGACTCAAGCTCAATGTTTTATTAACACACAGCCTATCTGTACAAGAAAATTACGAAAGAATGTGGTTTTTACAACTCAGGGGTAATCTTCATTGCTGTTTTCATGTATCCTTGTCAACTGATATGCTCGCAAATATTTTTTTCGTGGAATCGTCGCTAAAGCGATGTGCATGCAATCGAAAGTAAATAAACTATTGTTAGACGACAGTGCATAGACCTTCTTATCGTTTAGTGTCAACATCTGCATCGGTATTGTTGCATATTTAATTTCCAGATTTAGCGGCAGTCATGGTCAAATGCAATATTTATTTTATAATATAATCAGTTCGACAAGGTCTACTTTTAGCTATTTAGACAGTCTATAAAAATAACTTGATGTTTACTTTGTATACAATGTTAATCCCACATAACTACATTTTCAAATATAATAAAAATTCAATTTTCTTTGTGTTAATGAAACGCATAAAATATAAATGCAATTTTAGCATTCTGCAATAAAATACAATGATTATCAAAATTATGCGCATTATTCAAAGAAATGTGATCGTGTGTAGCCGTTACCTAAATTTTATTAATATTAACTGTACAAACGTAAAAACGAATGTAGGTTATCAGCTGTTATTAACAGGGAAACTTGCTTTATCAATATTATTAAGATATACAATCAATTTGTACATTTTTGATAGAGATGCATTCATTCAGAAATTTATAAATGTTGTACACAGGTCACTGAGATCTTTTATCAAGTTTAAATATCTATAGAAGATAGTGTCAAATAACATATTAACTGCGAACGATTCTTTACTGACAAAATATCCATTTGTCGAGTTTAAGAACTGTGTAATCAGTGTTATTTAAATTATAAAATTGTGTTGAAGAAGTGAAAATGACTGTGGTGAACTTTCTTCTGGTGTTACCTGTGGCGATCTTACTGGTAAGTTATTCGTTTAGATTAATTAACTAACTAGGTTCGAGTTTTTTTTTGTTATCAAAATTTAGATGAAATTCACATTATATACCATATATCCATTTAATGTCATCTAAATCCAACAGTCGCTTGCTGACAAAATAACTGTCAGTTAGTAAGCTATCCTTATTATTGTTCGTAGATTGCTATGCCATAATGCACAAAGCGCACAACAAAGAACAACTGGGTGTGTAGTCGTATTATTTACGTCAATAAATAAGTAATAACGTTCACCCACTTTTCGCCTCATACTATTTTTAGATACAAGCGCCATACATGGCAAGCTATCTCTAAATCAATACGGTATTCATCTCTAGGTTACGATGTTATTCTGCTATGTTGTATTTTAATAACAGCTAATGGGGGAAACCCGTCACATTTTCCTTTAGCAAAAAGTATTATATAAATAGGTATAGAGTACTATGGGTATTTACTTACCCATACAAAACCAAATAATGAAACATCACATTTAAGGAAATACTTTTCCGCTCTACGAATAAAATAAATACATTTATTATATACCTAATGATAGTCATTTAATTTAATTGTACGTTGTGTAATTTGTGATTGAGTAACAGAATTATTATCATTTATCACAATAGAAATATATTGCTTTACATTATAACATACATCAGTTAATTCCATATGACAATTCGTATCTATAGAAATCTAACATAAGCAATGCGTGCAACGATACAGAGATATGCGTTTATAATTCCATTACCACAATTAAAGTACGACATTGAAATGGTTTGTTCAGTTTTATAGGCAGGAAACCAACATTATCATCAAATACCACGTCGGTTATGGAACATTGGTCAGTGGTTATATTGTGACGCGTTCGCTTACGATATACAGAAAGAATGTTGGCGCCACTCGTAAGATTTGTTTAGATTTGACAAACGGATATCACGTCGCGTCGCGCAAACTCGAAACCGTACAGTCACGAGTTTTTCATTTGTTCATAGTATTATTGGCGAACATCAAATATTTGTGGAACAAGCATCCAATATTGTAACTTATTGTATATAATACGCCTAATTTAGTTCTAGTGCCGATGTTCATCAATGTCGAAATTAAGCGCGAGAGTAATATTGCGGTTAACGAATGGCTTTATTTTTTCCTAGTAACCTCATTAGTTAAGACGTGTCTGCGTGATTTACGTATGTATTTACAATTAATACTATTATTGTCCTTTAGTTTCGTGCCTCATTGTTTTACGTTCATCAATATACTATGCTAAATAAGAAGCGTTATTGTATTACAAGATAAACTCGTTGCGACCCACTTGTGTGTGGTGCATGCGAGTGTTTGCATAGTCGCTTCGTCGCACTCCCTAGCCACCTTTGTTATTGTTGTCGCTAATGTATGTCTAATTTAGAATACCATTTATCTGATTCAGCTGTTCACTCGACCTGAATTTTCGGCTCCATAAATTTTATACTCACGTCATAACTGAAAGGAATTCCATTGTCTTCGTTTCAGCTAACATCAATAATGTCTGGATATTTTATTCCAAAAGTCAAATAAAGCGTTCAATTACAATCTATGTCAGAACGAGTGAACATAAAGTTGTCAGAATTGAGATGGACCAGTGCGTCCAGTCTCAATTTAGCTGGACGGACAAGAAACAGCAGGCCTTTAGGACACAAATCCTGTTCCTTAACTCGTCTTAAAGCTTTCTTTAAGCGTTACTTGCATGCTCAGTCCCAAAGTGAATAGAGTGAAATTAGAACAGGGAATACTTGATGCAGCCACGCCGCGCCGGGAGACTTGACTGAGCCAATAAATTTATAATTCCTGGTACGAACCTCATCGTGTATGATAATGAAAAGTCAACGACTGGTCTAGTTAGCACAATAAATGTAACCTCGGTTATTCACACACCCTTACATTTTAATTATTAACGGTTGCTTATAGGCGTCGATGCTTTTATTTTACTCACCGCGGCAGATTTTTCTTCATCTGATAGATGTCTGGTGATATGTTTGTTCCATAGTTTCTTTGTTTGCAATAAATTGCACACCCTAAATGTTTTGGCCTTGTCTACGCGTCTGATACTCGTAACCATAAACGACAAACAATTGAAAGTAATAAAGTAACATATGCGTCGAATCTAGACGACTGATTGTACAGTGAAATTTATACGAATGATAGAACCTGTTAGTGACCTCATTTTAAATAGGTACCTGCTTAATCATGTACAATCATTCGCAACAGGCCAATGTTCCAATTTGGACACTTGAATGCAAATTCAAATGTGGACTGGGAACTCATTGCTTCTTCGTTACGTGGAATCATAACTATTTACTGAATTACCTATTGTGTGATTAAATTAGTTAATGTATTTAGAACATCTTTTAATAAATCATGAATAAGTATAAAAATAATTTAACCTAAAATATCAATGAATAATAAGTAAACTATGATCTTTATTATCATGTCTCACTTAGAAAACATAGTATAAATTTTAATCAGCAACGACGAGACCGAAAATCAAATTAATGTTGATCTAACTCAAATTGGAAACGGAGATTTTTATTGGCCACATGGCGGTCAAAGCAAAGCACTTTATATAACTGACAACACTCATATTTTATACATTTAACTACTGGCGAGTTGTAATCGCCCGAACGAAACAATAATGAGTGGGCTTTTATGGGGGCGTCTAATGTTTTTGATTACTTAAACATTTATGATGCATTAAAACTAGCTACCTTACATTAATCAATCATATTTGATTAAGGCGGAAAATATTGGTACTTCAGAACAGTTTTTCTTTTGCTCACTTTTATTTATATCGAGATTCCGACGGATCTCTTTAAATGTTTTCATAACATGATCATCAGGCGGTATGTTCAAGAGTTTCTAATTTATTAAACACTGGAATAACAAACTATTTCATTATTAGATTTACAACCCACGTGGTGTTCTATTTCAAATCTCCTTATATTTCAGCTTACATTATTTTACGACATTTATAGTAAGCAACTTACAATGCTGTTTATCTTATTGATTTCTTCTTAAGTCCACTTACGTAATTAGCTTACATGAATGAACACTTGAAAATATGTATCAGCCTTTTGAATACCTATATCTTCTTGCTTCCTTATCTTCTGCTTGGCATTATCACGGCTTAAAGCCTTCTCGTATCATATATTTGGTATTAAGTGGGGCGACCCGCAGTCTGACCCCCACAACCCACAACGGGAACCAAGTTTCACCATAGACTCTTCCGTTAACCAGCAAACCGGCATTGGGCCTAAGATGTTCGGCGCCCACTTACTTTAATACATACAGCCTTTTGAACGTATCACATACGACATTTCTAGTACCATAAAGTAACAGGGCTACAACATATAATTTACACACTATTTATGGCCATCAAATAAAACCACATTTTTCAGCGCGTCCGTAGAATTATCTTCGGTAATAAATTACGTTCGGTTAAATGTTATCCACTTATTTATAGTTCGATAACATGTGTGTGCCTAACCTATATTTACACCCCTCATTCAGCTTAAGAACTTACGTATGACCACACAAAGGGCGCAATGACTCACTGGATCCAAAAATGATTCACACAGTTCTTAATTAACAAAGTAGCTTTTTCGCATCGAGGTTGGCTATTGAGGTTCAGATTCGGTTATCTGGTACAGTGAGCTCATAAAAGTGCATATTAACATCCACTAATGTCAAACACGCATTAGTGGTACATTAATGTTACGAAACGATGTGAATACCGGTACCGACCATGTGCAGGATACCATGTTCATTTGATAAAGCTCATTAACTGCATCGCTCATAAACAAGCGTGTGATTGCCACGTTTGAGTCAATATTAAGCCGTTGCTTACAGCTTTTCTGATGTCAGCTTTATCTTTATCACGGAGTACTTCAGTTGATCAAGCAACTAAAACACTAGATGGTAGGTCACAGGTATGCAAGGGCCCGTTTGGGTATGTTCTTTGTCTATTGCTGCCGCCAAATAGGTGTTTGGACTGGATCGACCGGGTTGTTACAACTGTTTCACAGAAACAGACGTGTAGTAACAGCTTGCTATTGCGTTTCGTACGGTGACTGAGATATCCGGGAACCCAAATCCCTCTTCCCTTGCCAATCCCTGAATTACTTATTTCCTTTAAAGTCGGCAACACGTCCATGATTCTTAAAGTATTGGATGTTCATTGAGGGTGGAGATCACTTACCATTAGGTGACCTACTTGCTCGTTTGTCGGCCTCTGTTGTAAAATAAAACTAATATCCTATGTCTCAAGGTAAATAGCGCAATACAGTGCCATGCAGTACTTTGTAATTCAAAGTTATGGGTGTTGTTGCTTGGGTCGTTATTTAAAAAATATTATTAATATTTGCCGTTACGAAATAAGTATGTGCAAGCCCTTCATTTTAATCGGTCGTACTATTAGACGGTCAAGTCTAATGTTAAGGCTTATCTTACGATCATATTGATATTATAATAATGTAATCTAAATGATTATTACTATCGTCTAATGTCCCTACTCGGACATGTCTATTCACAATGAAGTTATCAGCTTTGATAATCGTGAAATTTTCAATAAACTTCGTCACTTTAAATATGTTAGACATGCTGGCATCGTATCAATCAATTTGAATGGATAAAATGTGGTCACCATTTTCTTCTTTCGAACTTTAGATGATTTGTGCGTGTGATCGACAGAAAGTATTTAAAGACTTAGAAAGTAAAACGTAGAATTTTTTTTACTGAAATGTTGCGTATTTTAATTTTATTATGATCTATTTCAACGTCATAAAAGCACTATTCCATATAGGATATATCTGCGTAAAGATACATTATACATGACTGCCTCGGTGGCACAGTTGTAAATAACACGCGTTACAATTGAGGCTAACGCTGAGGTCTCGGGTTCGATCCCCGGGTCGGGTAAAGTGGTATTGGGTATTTCTATTACGAAATTCTCAGTATCAGCCCGGAGTCTGAAATTAGTGCCCGCTATAGTGATAGGCTCGCCCCCTATCACATCGTGGGACGGAGATACGCTCGGCGAAATGTGGGTGTACTAGTTACACCTCTGCTTACCCCTTCGGGGATTACAGGCGTGAGTGCGTATGTATACATTATACATGGTAGCATTTATATGATAAATACGTAATTGATATTTGATTTCGTTAAGTTAGGTTCTCACGTAATGGTTTAAACATAACAGTGTTCATACCTGATTATCCTGACAACAACTGATAATAACGCATAGGACAGACAAAACTTACACAAGGTGTGAGGTCCCTATGCGAGAGACCGTCTGGGTTGCTACCACCGCTTTGTCTATATCTGCCGCCAATCAGCAGAGTGTAAGCACTTGTGTTCTGGTTTGAATGACATTGAAGCCAGTAGGCGTTATGAGACTTAACAACTTATGTCTCGGGATGAGGTGCGCAGTCCAGTGCCATGCAGTCCTTTGTAATTCAAAGTTTTGGAATGTGTGGCATTGCTTCTGTATATGGGCAGGCGTGGTGCTGACCATTAGGCGAGCGACTAGCTCGTCTCGTCATTCAAGCTAATAATAAAAAAATAAAACCTTGCACAAATTACAGATTAATTTTATATAGATAAAAATATACCGTTTTGAGACAACCACTATACTGAAATATAATTTGTATAAGTGCAATGTACATGATACAAATCTAATAACATACTGTAACAGTGCTTGTTAATCATGTTAAACGCCTAAATTGAAAGAGCTGTTTGTAGCTCAAATGAAAACTCTAAGTGTTTTTATTTATGTGAAAATAAGTTTGATTCGACGAATATCACGCGCCGAATTGTATAGACGCTATGTTTTCTTTTTAGGCCAAGGGTAATTTTTCTACTGACCTTGCTAATTAGCAACGAAAAAAATGAGACTGTAGACGAATGAGTCAAAATAATGACCGAATGTACTGTGTCCTTTATAACAATTGAAATAAAGAGAAGAAACATTTATTTCATAGGAACAACCTGTCCAAACATCGCTTTCTACGCCTGATCGCTTAGTATAGTTGTGAATTGTGACACACAGTTACCGTTTACAGGATTAAAGAGACTTTATATAAAACTAGATCATATAATTTAGCATTTTTATTTTGTATTTTGTAATTTCTTGCTGATTTCAGACCTATATTTTACTAATTTTCCACAAAAATGTGAATTATGGCCGATCATGACAGCAGTATATTATTATTAATTATTTAAGATTAACGCTGTAGACAGTTTTGTCTACAACATGAATGGGCCGGCTCGTCCAGGTCGTTTCTACTGTCTCGCAGAAAACCGGCGTAAAGTAGCAGCTTGCTGCTGCGTTTCGTTCGGTGTGTGAGATATCCGGAGGCCCAAATCTCCTACCCCTTTCCAATCCCTTATTTATGCCTTTCCTTTAAGGTCGCCAACGCGCCAATGGTCCTTTTGGTATTGTGGGCGTCAATGGGCAGTGGAGATCATTTACCATCAGATGACCCACTTGGTCGTTTGCCTATGATATACATATAAAAAAAACCGGGAATATTATGATATAATGACAGCCTCCCTGGCGCAGTGGGTGAGTAACCGGCTGCGAAGCGAGAGCCCGTGGGTTCGACTCCCGCACCGAGACAAATGTTTGTGTGATCCATAAGTATTTGTTTCCACTTTGGGTGTTGTGGGACCATATCCTTCGTAGTTTCTGATACCAACGATACATACTAACCTAGTGACTACAGGACTATGTGTGTATAATATTAATAATATTGAATTTCATCATATTTCAGATTATTTTTATATTTATAGATCATAATGTAATATTGCTTAACAAGATCAGCAGACTAATCGCATAAACTAAATCAAATTCAAACCCATTTCCAGGAAATTATATAGTTGGCGTAAAATGTTTTGGATAGATAACGGGCTTACGTTTATTGGCTTTTAGTAGACTGGATGGAATTAAACACGAGATCATCTATTAATGTGATTAACTTACGGTTGTTCTGATACAGTAGAGTGTTAAATTGGATTTAAATCCAATGAACAAGCAACGGTCTTACCTCGATGGGCAGATTAAGTTGCACATTTCGCTACGCCTGGCAACCATTAAACATATCTTTCTCATTTTACTTCATATTACACTCGTAATTTATCAGAATATGTTTGTAATGGTAGAGGGCCATTATGTAATCAGATAATCTCAAGGGTTCATTTAATATCCTACAGGACTTATATTGGCTTAGCTTGACGTGAAAAAGTGTAGTTTGCAAATATACTTTTCTTTGAATTCATCGTTGTTTTTTTATGATAGATGTATTATTGATTTTATGTAACATTGCATCTGTAACATGTGTTAAAAGCATGTGGCGCTGACCCCACTGCGAGTGGGATAGGGGCAAGTAGAAGAAGAGATAAAATTATCAATTGCCTTGATAATAATCATCAAAATAATTACAATAACAAATTAATGTAATATTATGGATTTTACTGCCTCGGTGGCGCAGTTGTAATGCGTGCGCGGTACGACTGTTATGCTGAGGTTTCGGGTTCAACCCCCGGGTCAGGTAAAAGTGATATTGAGTTTTTCTATCACGTAATGCTTAGTATCTGCCCGGAGTCTGGAACTGTGCTTGGTACGGCAATAGGCTCGTCCCCTATTACGGACGGAAATAAGCTCGGCGAAATGTGGGTGTACAGGTTTCACCTGCCTACCCCTTCGGGGATTACAGACAACGTATGTATGTATGTATACATTTTACGGAAACAAGGTCTTTGAATAATACAAAACGATGTTTACATTTTCGCGTGTACTTTCTACTCAACATGAGACAAACATATTCTGACAAAACCGCATGCTAAAATATTCAACAAGACAATGCCCGGTGGAATAAAATTTTGATACATTCTACTCGCATGTTTGGTCTGTTGTGAAATTCGAGCGAAATAAAAATTTCGATTTTTTTTTCACGGCAGAATTATTATAATTTTAAACGTGACTAAAAATTTAAAGAGTAAAATGTTTTTATACTTGTTATTTTTTATTTTTACTATTAATATACCTGGGATTAGAACGCAAGTTGCGGTAGTTAACGCAGTCACACGTCCAATATAGAACTAAATTTCTATGACCCAGCTTTATACTCGTATTGACAGTCTCCGTGGCGTATTGAGCGAGTGCCTAGCTGCGAAGCGAGAGTCTTTCGGTTCGATTCCCGCACCGATACAAATGTTTGTGTGATCCACGTATATCTGTTTCGGGTGTTGTGGGACCGTAAGTCCCATGATATAGGTTAACCTAGTGTTGAGTCCGGTAGTCAGGACTATGTGTGTGACTGTTGGGTGTATTCATTGATTATTATGTATATATTTATTATTACAAAAAGCCATATAAGACAGCGACAATCACGAGACAGCTAATAAAATAAAAAAACAACTTTAAATTTCAAAATTCAAATCATTTATTCTTTAAATTGGATCAAAAATATCATTTTTACATGTCAATCATTTTTTATGCTACATTACATTTACGACGGCATTTCGGGGCTAGCCATGAGAAAAATGCCGAAAATGAGAAAAATGCCGAAACAAACTCATGGGTTATGGCCTCTTTTGATGTGCAGACATTGTTTTACAGAATTATGCGAGTGTAATGCACAGAAATTCCTGGATTGGCCTTTTTAAGAAATAGCCAAGAGTATACCAGACATACTTGGCACTCGCACTCACATAAAAAAAAAACACAAAATGAAATCTTGAAACAATTAAATTAAACTTAATTGTTTCAAGAATCAAGATTTAGGGAATGGGAAGGTTTTGAACATAGAGTAAAATTAGTTTGATGTAAAAACTCTATTTTTAGATTACTCTTAAAATATCGATTTCAGTTTTATGTTTTAAATTTATGTCATGTATGGAATTTATCTGTATTTTTTATTTGTAAGTACTACATATTACTTATTTACTATTTTATAGAGATACGGAAAAGTGTTTTAAATAAGCCCTCCTAAATTCGTGCTATTTCATGACAGTGTTTGATGGAAAATCTAAATTTATTTGCTGTCTGTAAATAATATCGACTCAAGCACAATTTCCTTGCAATAGTTTCCAAACTAAAAAAGGACTATATAAAAAAAAACTTAAAAAAAAGCTTTTATCGGCCGCAATTTAACGTTTAGTCGTCAAATTCAATTATTTGATATAAAAATCAAGAGGATTGTAAAGTAGATTCACAGATATATTATAGCGGTGATAATTAAAAATTACATACTTATTAAGATTGTAATGTCACCAGTTACCATAAGATTGTGCGAAATTTAACCTCAATCGGTTGGGTAAAATTAGCTTAAAATCAATTGTAAACCTTGACTCACACATGCTAACAAGTAGCGACAAAATAAAAGCTTGTAAAAGTGTATATCAAAATAGAAAACTGCTCTAAAAATAAGAACATTTCGTTTATCATCGTACCATAGCTATTATTAGAACAATAATAATTAATCTGACGACGATTTATTTTGTTTTATGTATTACACTGCAGAAAGACATTCTCTTTATTTATAAAGGGATCCATCAGTGGTATATTATTTATTAAAATAGTGTTTATTCTTGCACACAGGTAGTTGGTCGCGAAGGCGTCTTAGCGTCTACGACCTTACGCGAGATGCACTGCGGTCGGCGGCTGGTGTCTGGATTGTTTTCACGGCCACAGCTTCCCCTCGGCTACTCTTACGTGGTGACGGTTCCACGTGGGGCTTGCCGGCTGAATGTCTCCGAAGTCGTGCCTAGCGAGAACTACATAGGTTAGTAAACAACTTCATCTCACAAATTAGCATTGAACCCGAATCACGCTAAATTGACAAAAATTATGGATGCATCATAAACTCAAATAAAACAACGTGACACGAAATCATAAACATCATAATCAATATACATGAATATTGGTCGGCCTTGTAACACATCGTTTAATTTGTAACGATGTCAATATCGATTTTTCATTGGAGTACCATGTTGTAGATCACAATAGTAGGTCACAAATAGAGATCTTAATCGAGAGATGAAGTGTTTGCCAGTGCAAAGATCGATGTCGAATCGATTAATCGGAATTGCACATGCGAACCGCGGCAGAACGCTTCAAATAGCGGCGCCTACACCGCAAATTGTGAGATAAATGGCGGTAGTCGGCATAGCAATTGGTGGTTAATTATTTGCATGACGCAGTCAGCAACGATTTAGATGAGGCTACCAATTTAACGTCTTCATCCTATTGTTAAATTGTACGTTATGTTTGTTTTAGCATTAAAAGTGACTAATGGCTCGTACATAATGAACGGTGAGTTCGCTGTGAGCGCACCGGGTACTTATGAGGCGGCGGGCGCGCGCTTCTTGTACTCCCGCGGCAATGGGCTCGACACGGTCTACGCGCACGGGCCCATACACCATCCCATCGATATCATGGTATGTCATACTCTTTTAACAAAAACATTAAATAGACACAACACGATTCTGTAATTACTTCCCTATTTCAGATTTTGTACACGCAACCGAACCCGAACATAAAATACGAATATTTAACCGACTCGGATCCAGATGACACAAGCAACGATATACCAACAGCTGATCCCGCCCCACATCATCAAATACAAAGGCATCATCATCGTCATCACATCACCGAGTCACACGCGAGAGACCTTGCAAAATCGCAACCTTCTTTATCTGGTCATCCAGACTTCAATAACCTGGAGAGTCAATCTCAAGTGGAGAGCAATGTTATTGGAGATAGGAAGTTTGCATGGAAGATATTGTCATTCACACAATGTTCCAGAAGTTGTGGTGGAGGATTACAAATTGGGAAGTATAAATGCGCTGAAATAGGAGATAAAGAAGATAGAGAAGTATCTCCAGCGCATTGTAGCGGGTCGGCGCCGTCTGCCCGTCGACGACGATGTGGAGCCGCCCCGTGTCCGCCGCGTTGGAGAGCTGCTGCTTGGGGACCTTGCCCCGTTTGCGGACCAGCACATAGAACCAGGATTGTAGGTTGCGTTCAAGACCACGCCAGAGGCATAACCAAGGTAACTATTTAATATATCACTTGGAATAACACTACCATTCTATAGACTGATGAAGATATTTACACAAATATTTACTTACAGATCAGCGACCAGAAGTGCCCTCTTCCAATGCCTCCAAGCAGCGAGGCGTGTGATATTCCGAACTGCGATGGTACTGCTGTAACTCCAAGCGTACCCCGTCTCGACTCTAGACGTCAAGTGCGTCCTAGAGACCACACTGATAACTTCCGAGAAGGACCTGTCATATCTCTCGCCACGAATCTCACTGATAACGATATCGTTTCAACATCAGCACCCTCGTACAGTTTCAATGCCGGTGGAGGATGGCTGTATACAGAATGGTCTGATGTAAGATATTTTATTTTAATTTGAAATATATTTACATAAAGTAATTATAGATGGATGTAATATTGTAGCTAGTAGCTTAAGCATCATCTGTTGTTGTTGACTTTTGCTCAGTAGTCTTTATTTTCTTTTTATACGTGGAACTATAGTGGAGCCATTATTATTATCCACAGCATGAGTGAGTGTATTCCATCGGAGTGGTATCATTTTTTCAAACAAAATTGACGTTAAGTGGCAGCTTAGCTTTCTGTCTCCTATGGCCAGTAACCGTAGCCCAAAAAAAATGCAAGCCTCCAATGCTCCTATGGCAAAACTTTCCTGAAATAAAGTTCGTTATTATTATTGTAAAAGTTCGGCAAAATACTTATCTTACCTCTGGAACTATCGGTGTTGATGGGTAGTAATGATAACTTACTAACCGGTCTTATGCTATAAAAAAAAACAAGAATAGAATGAAAGTATTGGATATTCCAGTGTGTAGGATGGTGCGTTGGTGGTGGAGTGCAGTCTCGTGGTGTGCGTTGTGCCGATCCCGCTGGCTGCTCAGCCCATCGAGCTCCGGAGTTCACTCAGACTTGCTCGGTCAGAAAGCAATGCGACGCCCAGTGGT
Organism: Mimas tiliae; assembly: GCA_905332985.1. Lineage (NCBI taxonomy): Eukaryota > Metazoa > Arthropoda > Insecta > Lepidoptera > Sphingidae > Mimas > Mimas tiliae. The sequence continues at coordinate 7,477,261 of HG995256.1, read as the reverse complement.
TTACAGGTAATGAGAAACAAATATAACTCTCAGCTTGTGCCCATAAACTGAACATAAGCGACTGTACACCGGTATATAAATAAACTAATAATAATAATATAATACTAGCAGTGTATTATACACGTCACACTGTCGGGTAAGGGCCTCCTCTAATGAATGAGAATGGTAAATAGTCCACCACGCTGGCCTAATGCGGGTTGGCAGACTTCATACATCTTCGAAATTCTTATGTAAAAGTTCTCAGGTATGCAGGTTTCCTCATGATGTTTCCTTCACCGGTACACACACGTAACTTAAAAAAGTCAGAGGTGCATACTTTTGCATTTTAAATAAAAATAAATAAACTTGTGTTTTTATTAATTATTGTAATATTCCGTCTCTCAGCGTATCTTTCTTAAGTTATGTCTTCCCGGTCTTTTACATCATAAACTACAACCTTGTTTATAATGTACCTACTAATTATACATACAAGAAGTATTTAAAAGATAGTTAAAGTTTTATAATTGATTATTTTATACGATAAAGTATCTCGTGATTTTGATCAAACGTATTTCGAAAAATACGGAAGTTATAAATGGGATTTTTACATACATGTGTTTGGAATTTTGCAAATAACGTTATCTTGTCTAGACGTGCATGTCACGGGTGTTTAGTCTTATTTCCATTACAAGGAATTCGTTTCACTGAATACTTTAAATAATGCTGTTTCATCCGCAATATTGTAAAGAACGTAACAATTTGCTTTCTTTTTTACTACACTTGTGGTGAATATTTTCAATAGCTTAACTTTTACGTTTACTTTAAACATATCGAAAGTCTAAACTCTAAATCATACTGTGTTATTATTTTATTCCTCATTCCTAAAAGATATGTTTCCAACATAAAATAAACACATAGCCATTGTCGTATAAAATGGGGTATCGCCTCATTGGAGTAGCAGCAGCGTACTTAGGCTGAAAAACCGTGTGTTCTAGGTTTAAATCTCAGATCAGGCAATGACAATCTGTGTTTGAGATTTCGATCACTTCAAGGGTCGGAAATAAGCTCAGAAAACTGTAGGCTCACTGGTTGCATCCCTGCGTATACCTTCGGCTACACAAGCGTGAGCTTATGTTGTGGTGTTGTGAATTGCCAAAATAATGGAACTTAGATTATAATAATCATTACCAGGTTCTTAAGCTTGCAATTAATTGTGTTCCAATAGGCGACTGGTCTCCTTGCACCGCCGAATGCGGAGGTCGGCAAGTGCGCGGTGTGATTTGTGTCGGTGGAAATGGTAGAAGACTCCGTGACTCCTCATGCAGAAGTCCTCGCCCCGAAACTGAGAGGGCTTGTGGAGGAGTGTGCACGCCTTCATGGTACCTTAGTGATTGGGGAGAGGTACGTACACTTTATAACCCTCTAAATTATTATTGGGGTTCCGTCATACTGCGACGGAACTGAAGGGTATCGTCGCCCATGTTCCATTTTATTGGAAGTGAGCAATTTATATTTGGAAGAGAACAATTTATATTTTCAGCTGATCCTTTATATTTTATTTGATTAATTTCACCACGGGACAAAGATAATTTAGATTTCCCAGAGACTCGCAGAGCATCATAAATGCGTCCCATTTTCGATCCTGGTTTACAGTAGTTACAGTTGCGGGTGTGTGGGCCGGATAGTCTCTATTTAGAAATTGAAGGCCACCGACGGCTAATACGCTCCAGTTCCATTATAGTAGGTATGACAGGACCCTAATACCCTATTTTAGTTTAAACTCTATCGCATTTAATGGATATTTCTTCAAATGCCTAGAGTAATGTATCTAATGGATTAAATTGTATTTATATTTTACTCTTAAAGTTTAAAAACAATTACTTAGATGTAACATCGTAAAATGTTCTTGCATGTACAGACCTTGCAAATAAGCTATTAATTTAAAAGTTTTGTAAATTCTAAATAATCATCTCACCAAATGATAATATGCCGATAAGAAGTACTACATTCGGCTTTGAGGCAAAATAAAATATGACTAGGTACTCGTAGGTGTTCCTTCCTAAAGGACACAGGTACGCAGTTTATATGGCTATAATAATAAAAGATAATAATGATATATTTTCAAAATTATTTCATTAGTAATATGCAATCATACATTGCACTTTGAAAAAAAACACACTTGTGGTTAAAATGAGATCATAGCATAATACCAATATTTTTAAAATCTATTTTCCTAGTACAGAAGCCGTGTTGTTCTATTCAGTTGTACAAAACTCATAAATAACAGTAAATACAATACATATCCATTTGTAAAGATTAACATCAGCATTAGATGTTTCAACAAGCAATTACATAAACTAATAGGATTTACAGTGAGATCACCCGATGACGCGAGTTGCGATGATTCGTTTCTTATCAAAACATAATTTTTTGCAACCACTGTTTACTTTGACCTGGCTTCTTGGTACTACTTGATAGATACTAGATTGATAAGTTCTTGAAATATTCACTGAATAATACCTATTAGCTCGTTTAATCAGGTGCTTAAAAAATATCATATTACTGAAAATTTTCCAACACACATTGGTGATAAAAAAATTAAACCAACCTATGGGGAAAGGGGTTGTAATATTTAAATTCAGGCAACTAGAAGTTCTCAAGATAATGAAAAGCGTTTTTATAATAATCTTGTAGTTTGTTTCCAAAAATATACAAGTAGGTAAAGAAAACAAGAGAAATAATTGAAAAGAAGAAGAAAAGCGACATTGTTGCAGTATGGATTTTCACGTGCATTTTTGGGCGATATCACGATTAGCTCTTGCTAAAGCAGAATGCTATTAAAAATTTACTTAAACTAATTGACCAAATGTTTCATTTGGACCACTTAGAAAAATACTTATATATAAATACTTACCTATATAATATTTTTTTACGCAGTGTCAAGGTCCTTGCGAGTCGGGAGTGCAGTCAAGAACAGTGTGGTGTACTCGCGGGGGCGTGGAGGGAGCGAATGGGGCCGCTCGTGATTCTGAATGTCCGGGGGTCAGACCTCCTGCCAAACGCACCTGCGTTCCAGCCCGGTGCACCACCAAGCCTGACGTCAAAACCGTCATCAATCCGGTCGCGGCAGGTATGTACTTAGGGTAGATTAAACATTTTTAGAAGCAACTTTGGTCATGTTTCGTACGTCTTCTATCGGTAACGAAGTTAAAGACTCCATTCTCTATTCTCCGAATCTCCCCTTCCCTTCCCAATCCCTCAAATTTCCCTTTTCTTTAAGGTCAGCAACGCATTCTTTATTCTTCTGGTATTGTAGGTATTCATAGGCGGTGGAGATCACTTACCATCTGATGACCTATTTGATAGATTTCCGGCATATGCCATTAACAATCTTTGCCAAATCACTAGATAAAATTCGTTAACAAGACTAATTATTTCAAACCTAATACGTGAGCCCCACATAAATCTGGACGATCCGGAGCTGACCTTTGGAAATGTCTGTAGGCATCCTATGGGCATATGTATATATTCCAGACACCGCGGTGCATAATTAGCGGAATGAAACCCGCAATCAAAATGTCCAAGAGCGACGTGAATCAGGAATGATATTCTGACAGATAAACCATCGAGTCAGATGCAATAAATACTAATATCAGCATCTAGCGAAACGGTGTTTCAAAACTCACAGATGTTTAAAAGTAATAAAATCAGTAAATAATAAAGTCCTGACAGTAAGATACGTGTCTTGTGTCTTATCAGGAACTACGAGACTTTAGGTCTCACAACAACCAGACCCGAAACAAATGATTGTCGACTACACAAAAAAAAACGATCGAACCTGCGGCTTCTCAACCAGCTATTTCGGCTACTTACCCAATGCGTAACGTAGGCTGTTAAAATAAAAATAAAACTTATTTCATGTCGTTTAAAATTACAAAACAGCGTAGCCGTAGTGCGAGTTTTTTCGATGACTGTCACGTTTATTTATGAAGCTAATAACAATCCGCTAAGAACGGTTTACGTTGCTTTTCGTAAATACGGATGACGTGATAGCTATCGAAAAAACTCGCACTAAACACACTTTATACATGAAACCAATCAATCAAATGAGGCCTTTCAGATTAAAATATTAATTTTCGCTTGCAACAGTATTGAATGAAAGAAATTGACTTCAGCACGCCCAGCGAGGAAATTCTAGTTTTTAATATACATTTCCTAAAGAAGTGATTTATTAGGTGTAGATAGTGTGTTTACATTAGCAGGCCTAGCTTATATTTATTTAATGCCTAGTTTCCATTTTGAGAATCCGGATCTGCCATAGGTATTTACTACCAGATGTATAATATATTTAAAGTAAGGTGAGAGATATTACCCATACAGTATAAAATGTTTAAATGCTGTCCTATTTTAAAGTAAATTTAAAGTAGGCATAAACTGAATAAAAGTAGCATTATTTTTTACTACATACCGAACGTACATTGACTCTTTACGTATTTACTTGTTCAACGGTAATTTCTTGGAAGAGTGGTATTTGTATATGAAAGATATAAAATTCACATCAATTCATTCATTTCGATTGATGAGTCATTTGGAGAAAGAAAATGTTTAAGCAGAGTTTCTACTCAGACGATCTAATTAGTAGTTGAGATGTCTAGGTACCACAGTTTAGTCTATTTCTGTCGCTAAGCACCATTGTGAATGCATTTTGTGTTTCGGCTTTAAAGACGTTGAAGCCGGTGAAACTACAGGCCATAGTACTTAACATGTTACTTCCCTGGGTGATGAGCGCATTCCAGTGCCATGCAGAACTTCATAATAATTCGAAGTTCTGATTGAGTTGCTTCTGTTTATGGGCAGGTAACGCTAACCATCAGCCGTGCAACCTGGTCGTCTCATCATTATCGCTCATAAAAATAATAAATAATAATATTCAAATGGTAATCCACTAAAAACGTACCTACTTTAGGTAGTCGCTCGACTTGAGTACTTGTTAAACTAGGAATCTATCCTTATTTGATAGCCGAGGCGCAATGGGCGCTTAGCCAGTTATGAAAAGGGAAGCCGCGGGTTCAATTTCCGCACCAAAAGGTAGCGTAAACAACAAATATTTGACGAGGTAATGGCGAAACTTGGTTCCCGTTGCGGGTTGTGGGGGTCAGATGGCGAGTCGCCCCATAGAATACCAAATACAGTCAAACATATTGTACGAGAAGGTGGACCCTGACATTAGGTCGGGATAAAGCCAGGCAAAAAAGAAAGAAAGTTAATGCAGGTTATATCTGTAATCACCCGACATAATAAAGATACGTAACAACGTTCGGTAATGCTTTCAACGTCTTTATTTGTTGTGGATGTTCTTGGGCGGTGGAGATCATTTACAGGTCACAATTGGCTATCAGGTGACCCGCTTGCTCGTCTATAAAAGTAGATAGATATTTATTTACACTTCTCAGACAAGTATGGTGATTAGAACTTAGGTTTAGTTTATCTTCAATAATGTGTGAATGTATTTTTTTCAGTTTCAGATCCTCAACAGAGAGTCACAAGACACCAAAGTCATAACGGACAGAGTCCGAGAGACAGGTCGTTTGCAGACGGTAATAAAGTATATATGTTCTATAAAATATTTATTTATTCATTACATATATAATTTAAGGGGGGTTTTGCCATTACTCGCCACGCTTGGCAAGATGGACCGACGACCTGACAAGGGTTGCAGGAAGCCGATGGATGCAGGCCGCTACCAACAGGTCGGCCTGGAAGGCATTAGGGGAGGCCTATGTTCAGCAGTGGATGTCTTGTGGCTGATGATGATGATGATATATTATTTTACAAATTAGTAATTATAACAGTCAATACAATTCACCTTAAATATGATAACATAAAAGCTTAACGGTTTGAAGTCCGATGGACACAATAAAATCGTTGAATATCGTCGTATAAAAGTGTTTCCTTTGCATTATTTCTACATAAATAAAATTAAAAAGTTTTTTACTTACCCAAATAAATGACACTTAGTTTCTTCTACCATATATGTTTAATTACTATGCTATATATGATTGTGTTTAGGCGGGTGTGTGGACAAGTTGAATACTTGCGGTCTGGCGGTGCAGGCGCGTCTCTGCCACTACCCATACTACGCACAAAGCTGCTGTAACTCTTGCCACGGACGATAAACTACCAACGTGGTAAGTAATTCATGTTTTAACAGCCTCCGTGAAATTATCATAATAATATGTAAAGATATTATGATTGCCTCGGTGGCTTAATTATTATTATAATGCAGTATGACTGCTGTGCTGAGTTCTCGGGTTCGATCCCCGAGTCGGGTAAAGTGATATTGTTTTTTTTCATGTCGAAATGCTTAGTATCAGCCCGGAGTCTGGTATTTGGCCTGGTATGGCGATAGGCTCGCCCCCTATCACACTTGGAACAAAAATAAGCTCGGTGAAATGTAAGTGTACCTATACTGGGTGGGTTTACCTCTGCTTAATCCTTCGGGGAATACACATTGCCGGCCTATGCTATAAAAAAGTCGGGTGGCTACCCTTTTTGTTGCTTCACTGGCAGATTATAATCTGCTTGTAGGAGCATGAACCTTATGTCACCATATAAAAGGGAATTAAGCTACATACATTCAACCGTGAAATTGCTAAATAGCGATGAAAACAGCTTTAGTTACCTATTTCTACTAAATAAGGTAGAGACTATAGCAAGATAGCTCAGCGGAGAGTGGTACGGATTGTCGAGACGAAAGTCGTAGGTTCGAAACCAGCCCCAAGAGCACCTCTGACTTTTCTAAGTTACGTGTGTATTAATTGTTAATTATGACTTGCTTTAACGGTGAAGGAAACATCGTGTGGAAACCTACATACCTGAGAATTACTCCATAAGAATTTCAAAGGTATGTGAAGTCTGCCAACCCGCATTAGGCCAGCGTGGCGGACTAAAGCCTAACCCCTCTCATTCAGTAGAGGAGGCCCGTGCCCAGCAGTGGGACGTGTATAATACAGGGCTAGTATTATTATTATGTGAAGTCTGCCAACCAGCATTACGCCAGTGTGGTGGACTAAAGCCTGCCCCTCTCAATCAGTAGAGGAGGCCCGTACCCAGCAGTGGGATGCATATAATACAGGGCTAGTAAAAAAAGGTAGAGACTAACCTGCCCCTTGAATGAAATGCAATATTTCAGAAATGGAATCGCGTCGTCTCAGCTTTATATCGTAAAACATCACAAGTTGATCTCTCGAGCATTCACAATCAAACAGTACAAACGTTCGTATCGTGTTTTCACACCACATTTTAACCCCGCGTTCCTAATGTCTGTTTTAATTTGATACACCTAATAATACTTCTCGGTGTGTATTGATTGATAATTTTGTATTTTGGTACATACATACATATATACGCACTGCAATCCCGAAGAGGTAGGCAGATGTGTAAGCAGTACACCCAAATTTCATCGAGCTTATTTCCGTCCCATGTTGTGATAGGGGGCGAGCCTATCGCCATACTGTGCACAATTCCAGACTGGGATGATACTGAGCATTTCGAAATAGAAAACCCAATATCACTTTTAACCGACTCGGGGATCGAACCCGAGACTTCAGCACAGGAATCGTTCCGCGTACTCATTACAACTGCGCCACCAAGGCAGTCGATGTATTATATAATATTTTATCTATAAAATAACGTTTACTTGGGCATTTTGAAACAGCGCTTCATGTCACTTATTTTCTAAGTATATGCATTAGCGCATATTCTATTAAAATTGTAACTCAATATTAAATGGCATAAATTTAAATAAAATTAATAAGGTTTTGTAATTTTCAAGAAACGGGCACACTGGCAACTTATGGTTGTGCAACAAAAAATTAAGCAATTATTTTTAAGTAGTAGTAATTTTACTATTAAGATAATGAGTTAATATGAATAATTAGATAAGTATGTTGAAAAACGTGTATTGGTGCACTTGTAAAAAAGTACATTAAAATCTCGACTGTTTTTATTTATTTCGTACGTAAAAATCTCGGCTGTTTTTTATTGTATTGCACGCAACAATACAAAAATGACAATTCTGTGGTCACCAACTAAATTAAATAAAGTCACATTTCATCTAGTCCACTTTTAGTTCAAAACCAAACTACACTATCATTTGTGTGGCAATGCTAGTAATGTCAAACAATTTATGCATTCCTGACATTTTACTTCGTTGCTACCCAGGGTTCTGTCCTGTTAAGATGCGTTAAGATGTGTCGATGTAAAGATAAAAGTCATTGATTAATGACATCATCAGTCATTTAAAATAACGACAAATTGTCTTTTTGCGAAAAAAAACTGAGTAAATGTTATTTTATGTCATGTAAGCCCATATCTACATGTGATATTGCCATTTTCTCTAAAGAATTCTGATATTTTGTATATTTAATAAACAAAAAACAATACTTACGGAGTTTTACCTTTACACTCACGAGGAGTGACCTATATTTTAGTGCAGTTTAGTTCAACAATTAACATTAATATTTATTTTTGTTCTTTAATATATGATTTTGTTTAAGGTAAGATCAAGAGGATTGCACAAAAGCGTTACAACACGTTTTGTGATACAATTTGGACGCATAGTGAGATACGTAATGTTGTTAAAGTGAACATCAGTGCACGAGGCATGCGCACATGAAACACTAAAACACACATTGTCTAGCGTATAAGTAATAAAAGATCAATAAACATACGAAAAGAAAAGTTTTACTGCTCGATGCAGCAGTAAAACTACTGCGAATTTCAGCAAAAATGTTGAAAATGATCGGACGATTTATCTATTTACAAAAGTTATGCAGAAATATTTAGAGACGACAGAAATAGATGTATCCTAGTTTTAGAATGGTCTCACTCGACGGCGGGTTACGGCCATCGTACAGTTTGTATACAACCTTCATTTCGAAGCGTAGTGTGCGCGTGGCTCAATAAATAGACCGTTGATTCATGTTTTGTAAGTACATATTAGGAATAGTTTCGTGATCTCCAGATGTTTAGTCGAGTTTTGGAGTCGATCTGTGTAGGTTATTTCACAAAAAAAATAAAAATAAAATATAAAAATGTTTGTGTTTATTCAAATAATTATTGCACAAATATTATCGAGTTCGGCACTTTAATTGTATTTTTAATTGTAACTTGCCTTGTAACCATAAAATGCATTTTTACCGAATTGTTACGTATTATATTTAGGAGATTTTAAACATTAACAATTATCGCTACAGTTCAACTTTTTGTAAGAGTTTGCAATGCAAATCTTAGGCTATATTTATTAGATTAAGAACAAAAATAGTATTCACTTAAATTGTAGTAAAAACAATCTTAGTTTCTATTTGAAAATGTACTTTTAGAAACTATGTTATTGTGTTCATAATTTATTTGCCGATTCTATTCGAGAATCAATAATAATGTATTGTATAAGTAACGAGTTGAATTCTGTAAATAGATTACTTTGTATGTAGTGCATTTTCATACTGGCTGTAACGTATTTATATTATATTTGATAAGTTTCAACACATACCGATTACCATCGCAATAATGTATGTCTACGATTTCTCTAATTGTAATTATATTTGCCAAACAGTTTGAATAAAATGTGTCTGTACTAATGAAGCATATAACAACGTACAAAAATAATAAGCTTTAAATACACATTGTTGTCGTTATTTTGATCCCTAAATACATAAACCCTTACTTACAAACTATCTAAGCACTGAATAGTTAAAACACTGTTTTCGTCTGCATCTAGCCACTTTATAAATCATGTTGACAGATAAATATAAAAGAGTGTTTAACTAACTAATGCTTAAGTAACGTTTATGAGTAAGGCCCATAACTTCCTCAGCAATCCACCATGTTCGAATTTGACAGCTTCCGTGGTGCACTGGGTTGTAAAGCGAGAGGTTGCGGGTTTGATTCCCGCACCGAGACAAAATATTTGTGTGATCCACAAATATATTCTTCCAGTCTGGGTATTTCTCTTCAGAGGCAGGCGGCCGATCGTAAAAGGCGAAAGCCAAGTATTTCTGTAACATGTGTTAAAACGCATGTTGCATTGACCTCACTATGAGTGGGCTAAGTGCAGGTGGAAGAAAATCGACCACGTACGAATAGTTTCCTCTTGAAATATTATATTCTGATCGGCTCGCCACCATGTTCGAATAATAAAAGTTTCCTGCGTAAACAGCACACGCCTTTCCTGGTAAGTAGCTTTACACAATGAAATAAAACTAGTTTATACGGATTTTATCGCGGTTTAATTTTTATTTTAATCCCGACGTTTCGAAAGATTTCAGCCTTCCTGGCCACGGGTAAGACTGAGGTGTAGGTCATCTCGAAAAGTTAATGTTACATTGGCTACCTTCATTTTAAAATTATACATTAATTATTTAAAAAGTTAGTTGACACTAGTCCGATGTACGCAGGAAGAGCTCACGGTGACTTGAGGTCTGGCAGTTGGTCTTTTGGGTTCCGATTTAATTATATGTATAATTGGATCCCAGGCTTGTGCAAGCTTCCAACCATCTTTTCTAGTGAAATCTGCGTGTTTCTTAATTTCAATAGCCTCGCAAATCATCCTAGGTAGGAATCGGTGTTCTTTGGCAAGGATTTGTGGTTTGTCAAATCTAAGGTAATGTTTGGAGCCTCGTCTGAATGTTCAGCAACTGCAGACTTCGTAGAGCGTCGGTGTTTAACATCACCTATGTGTTCTTTTATGCGGGTCCGTATGCTTCTTTTAGTCTCTCCCGTGACCACGAAGGCTGAAAAGCTTTCGAAACGTCGGGACTAAAATAAAAATTAAACCAGGATAAAATCCGTATAAACTAGTTTTATTTCAATGTGTAATATTCGCGTAAACCTAAGAAATCAGCTTTCCTCAAATTAAAAATACCCTAATATAATAAAATCTTTATTACATACCACCAATACTGAAACAACAGCGAATTCCTTCATAGAATTTTATAACAGATTTTAAGGTAACTCCTCCCTTTAAAAATATTCTATCTAACAAAAGTGTATTAGATAGGATATTTTTATGTATATTTATATGGATATTTGTATGATTATTACATTTTTATTTCTCTTAACGTAGACAATTGGACATCTATAATATTATAATTCGTACATCTATTAGTTATTTTTATTAATTAACATTGTTGCTAATCAAATACATACATACACTCATATGAGTACTAGAGCCACACTGTATACAGTTATGAGTGGGCCGGCTCATCCGGGTTGTTACCACTGTCTCACAGAAAACCGGCGTAAAGTAGCAGCTTGTTGGTGCGTTTCGTACGGTAAGTGGGATATCCGGAGGCCTAAATCCCCTCCCCTTCCCAATCCCTTAATTATCCCTTTCCTTTAAGGTCGGCAACGCGCCCATGATTATTTTGGTATTGTGGGCGTACATGGGCGGTGGAGATCACTTACAATCAGGTGCTCCACTTGCTCGTTTGGGGGACTATGCTATAAAAAAGTCTCGATGCTCAATGTTATTGTCAGTAGGTACATGAGACATGATGTACCGATGGTGTGTGGACAAGATAGATTCATCAACCAAAAGTTTAGAACACTAAAATGTAACACTAATGCAATGGTTGTTAAGTTTAAAATAGCACATGTAACACTACCCCAATTGTCTTCAACTAACCGACCTTAACCTTATCATATGTTGTAAAAATATATCTTGTATACGAGGAATTAATCACATAGAACTATGAAGTTCAGTACATCATTCACTTTAAGTGCCTTATGTCAACTTCAATCAAGTGGTACATGAACACTATGATATTGTCCATCATATTATTTTATTCATCGGACTTTGAGATTTCATAACAATTAGGTTTTAGCTTTGATTTTTACGGTAGGCAGCGGCTAGGCTGTGCTCTGGCATTGCTGAGGTCCATGGGCGGCGGTAACCACTTACCATCAGGTGGGCCGTCTGCCTATCTAGGCAATAAATAAAAAAGCTATTTTTGCAATATTATAATCGAATGTTGAAAGTTCATCAACAAGTACCTAAGCAATTTGATAGACTGAAGACTGAAAATGAAACGACAATAGACGCTTAGAATTTTCATAATATGTGTGCTTGGAGTAAATAAATATAGGTTTAAAATAAATACATCGTGCCAATGTAGGTTGAGCATATTTTTATAGCTTCACAATTAGATCTAATAGCTATAACCGAGCATAACGTAACTAATATTTAGTACAAAAGATTATTATCTTTGCTATCTAGTACCAATTCTGCATTCTTCAGCCTCCGTGGCGCAGTGTGCGAGTAGCCGGCTGTGACGCGAGAGGCCGCGGGTTCGACTCCCGCACTGAGACAAATGTTTGTTTGATCCACAAATATATGTTTCGGGTCTGAGTGTTTTTCCCCAGAGGACAACTCCTCTGGGAAAAAACACTCAGACCCGAAACATATACATACAGCCGCCTGCCTGATTTCAACACATCAAGCCACATCTTTCTGTAGCATGTGCAAAATTGATGTAGCGCCGACTCCACTGCGAGTGGGATAAGGACAAGTGCAAGAAGAAGAATACCAATTTTTCATGTGTCAAGGAATAATAGTTTTAACCAAATATAACAGTTGATCAATGTACCCAAAAAATATTTTAAAACGACAAATACAATAGATTCTAGAGAGGCTCAATTTAGGTCATAATTTTGGAATGCTTTAATGATCCACTAGAAAACTGTAAATTTCAACATCGTACACGCTAACTCTAAGTATGTTAAACAGTCTTTCTTTCTGTGTTATCTCGGTTTAGAGTCAGGGTCCGCTTTTCTACTAAGACGCCTTCACTTCGCCCGATCTTGAGCATCCTCCGTAGTAAGAACACTGGCTCTCATAGCTCCCTCTAACCCGCCAAGCTGGCATTTACTGGGCCGTCCGATTTGGGTCTCTGGAAATGTCACTGTACGAAACACAACAACAAACTACGACTACACAGCCTCCGTGGCGCAGTGGGCGAGTAGCCGGTTGCGAAGCGTGACGTCGTGGGTTCGATTCCCGCACCTAGACAAATGTTTGTCTGATTCACAAATAATTGTCTCGGGTCTGGGTGTTGTGGGTATTTTCCATCGTTCTTTATGGAGCAGAGACCTGGACCCTCAAAGCAGCAGACCGCAAACGCGTGGATACCTTCGAAATGTGGTGCTGGAGGAGAATGCTTCGTATACCATGGACAGCAAAAAGTACCAACGTGTCTATCCTGGAACAGCTTAAGGTCAAGACAAGGTTGTCTACACTCTGCCTTCGCCGCACTCTCGAGTACTTCGGTCACATAGGTCGGAGAGACCCTGATAATCTAGAAAGACTGATAGTTACAGGGAAGATCGAAGGAAAAAGACTGCGTGGCCGCAGCCCGACACGTTGGTCTGACCAAATCCGCACCACAATTGGAACCCCATTGCACGAAGCTTTCCACGTGGCCAATGATAGAAGGATATGGAAGGACATTGTCCGTTATAAAATGCTGTCGAAATCCAACATCGACGGTCACGACCCTCAGCAGTGAGGAAACGAAGCGAGGAGGAGGAGGGTGTTGTGGGATCGCAAGTCCCTCGTAGTTCGTAAGTCGTAGATCCTGATACTCACGATACAGGTTTACCTAGTGTGGAGTCAAGACTATGTGTGTGACTATTGGGTGTATTATTATTACATCCGTTTCTGCGCGACATTTCTACTACTCGGGTTGAGACAGCACATAGACAAAACTATCGATACCGTGGCTGTATACCGTGGATACAATATTGTTGTTACTTTTTTTCAAGCAGCACTTAGATTAAGATAAGATAAAAAATGTGAATCATGATTAGGAATTAGGGCAACATTCCAAGTATCATTTTGATTCATTATGACACTACCACTTGCTAAAGAAATTCTAAAGTAGATTACCTACTTATCCAATATACAGTGAATACTCGGTTCATTCCAGGTTGATGTGCTCTAATTACAAGTTTGGCGGGCTTAACGGGATACGGGCAACGTATATCAATAAAGTTAGCTCTGGGTGAATTTATTCTGACTCAAATTCATACATTATGTTAACGGAATCTGAATTTGAAAACTGAATTTGTTCCAATCTTTATATTCATCATCAGTCTTTTCATTGTCTAAATATCTATCATTTGTTGTGTTATGAACATTGAAATAATATAACTTGTGAATAGAAACAAAGTGCTTCAACTGTTTTTAATTCAGGTATACTGTTGCAACATTGCAACTCAGTATCAGGATAAACTATATAAAAATCATAAACTGAATGTTCCTTATTTATTTTCCCTTTCTGACTCGCGTTATCCCGGCTACAAAAGCAGAGTCTGCCTTCTCGTACCGTAGATTTGACGGTAGATTTGGTTTGGTTAGCAACCCGTCGTCTGACCCACACAACACACAATGCGAACCAAGTTTCGCCATTAATCAGCAGAGTGCAGGTGAGATTGGTTTTGGGCCTAATATGTTGGTGGTCCACTTATACTCTTGTACCACTTTTTTATTTGCCTGAAATGAGCAGGTCGTTTTCCTGATGGTAAATGCCACGCCTGCCCAACAGACAATATATATCGAACTTTGAATTACAAAGCACTACATGGCCTGCGTTCATCACCTCAAGACGTAAGTTGTTAAGTCTCAACATGTCACGGTACAAGCTACACAAACGGACTCCCGCATACGAAAGACTTACCACCTACCTTTATAACACCCCAAATACCTACAATTTACGCAATAAGTAGTAATAGTACCCATACATACATACGCACTCACGCCTGTAATCCCCGAAGGGGTAGACAGAGGTGTAACCAGTACACCCACATTTCGCCGAGCGTATCTCCCTCCCACGATGTGATAGGGGGCGAGCCTATCGCCATACCGGGCACAAATTCCAGACTCCGGGCTGATACTGAGCATTTCGTACCCAATATAACAATATGATATTACACCATCTACACTAAAGTAAATAAACAATAAACTTGCTTGGATAACATTGACCGAATAAAGATAATTACTAATCGTCGACAATTTAAAAACAAACAATAAATATTGTGACACAATTCATGTATGAGAAAACTATCCCAAAAGAGGTAAAAGTAGTGTAATCGATACCTAGTTCATATCACAAAATCAATGATAACGCATTTCAGATAACAACTATGGGTGATATAACTGATACTTTAGTGTGACATACCATCCCAAGCTGTAGTGCGTGAACATCTCTGGTCAAAAATGATACCGCCTCCGCCACCGCCACCTCCACCATCAGGCCCAGCAATGGTGGAAGAAGGTGGTCGGCATATACCACAACAAGATGCAACAGCTCTTACAATCGTAATGAACGTAGCTACTACAGCGACACATATAATACTTGGTGCTGTGGCTTTCAGTGCATTCTTTTTTGCCAACATTTTTGAAGGATCAAGTTCTTTAACCCAACATATTCATCTGTGTGTTTTCGGCGTAAGTAGTTAATGCATAAAATGAAATCCAGGTATAAAAATGTTTCTCAGCAGCGACCTAATTAAGTTTGCAAGTTATTCGGGTCGTGTGGGCAGAACTATTGTAGTTTTTATTATTCTTACTTTATATTTTACGTGTTCCAGTAATCTAAAAATATTTCTGTTTTATACTTGTAATCTTTCTTTTCAAAAGAAACACTATTATGATGAATTTCTTGAGACAGTTAATTTGAATTTTAATTGTATTTTTTTTGCAGTATGTTATTTTGATGAGTCAAGCCATCCTAACATTCAATCCACACAATGGCTGGGCAAATTCTCTGAAATATCCAAACAAGAAAGTGATCCACTGGGTAATGCAAGTGATTGGCTCAATTTTGGCAATTGCCGGCAGCATTATTAGGTTTACAAATGTAAACCAAAATTTGCAGTCTGCACATGGTATACTGGGTAAGTTTTATTAAATGAGCGTTATTACAATAGTGTAATAGCACTGCGCTAAGCTATCGCATATATCTAGAGATTTAGATAAACAGCCTCCATGGCGTAGTTGGCGAGTAGCCGGCTGAGAAGGGAGAGGCCGTGGGTTTGATTACCGCACCGAGACAAATGTTTGAGTGATCCACGAATATTTTTTTCGGGTGTGGGTGTTGTGGGACCGCAAGTCCCTCGTAGTTTCTGACACTCACGATTCAAGTTAACCTGAGTTTGTTCAGAACTATGTATGTGATTGATAAATTACTTATTTGTTATTGTTATTTAATTTAATTAAATCGTTAATTAATAATTAATTTAGTTAATTCGATGGCTTAGCGGGGTGTGGTACGTGTGGCGGTTCGAAACCGCCCTTTGTACTTAACATTCCTGTACGTGCGACCCCGGGTTGGACGGCAGCATGGGTAGTTGGCTACGTTGCTGCCGTTGACGCCGAGAGCGTCCGTCGGTGCGCGGGGGCTTCTGAGCCCCTATATATGATATGGTGTTGTCTACAGCAGGAATGAGCCGTTGGTTGTTACCACTATCTCACAGAAAATTTACGTAAAATAGCAGCTTGCTGCTGCATTTCGTACGGTCAGTGAGATATCCGGACTCCCAAATCCCCTCCCCTTCCCATTCCCTTAATTAGGTATCCCTTTCTTTTAAGGACGACAAAGCGCCTGTGATTCTTTTAGTATTGTGGGCGTACATGGTCGGTGGAGATCGCTTACCATCAGGTCACTCACCGGCTCATTTGCTGGCCTATGTTATAAAAAAAATAAGGGGTTACTAGCATGGCATACAAATCAGAATAGTTATAAAATCATATAACGTATATTTAATTATTTGATTTCAGGTCTCATCGCCATGATACTGACCGTTGTGAGTCTCATTGGAGGAATTATGAATTTGATTTTCCCAAAGCATCTATCTACTCTGTTGTACAGAACATTGCACATTTGCGTTGGGATTCTAACAATATCTGTCGCTTTTATATCCTTATGTTTTGGCTTCGATAATTTGTACAGAGCCCTTCTAGGCGACTTGAATGCAGATTTATCGATAGTATTAACTATTATTGCCCTGGTTGGAGTTGTGTCTTCCACTTTCATAAATTTGATAAAAAGATTTAATAAGCGTTAAATGATTTTGGAACAATATCTTCCCAGAATAATAACTAGGATTTCACCAGTTTGCAGTGGCAAATTGTATAATCAAAAGAAGTGACGCTAACTTATTATAGACGATTGTAATCAAATTTTACAAATATTATTAAAAAAGCTCATGAATATTATCAATCAAGATAATATTGTTTTAGCTTATTATGACAACAATCCATATAAACTAAAACTGAAGCCGGAAAAACTCGTTTCATATGGAACCTTTGCCACTGCTAGTATGCAATCAATATATAATGTAAATAATGTATATGTGTCTATGTGATGAGGTGGCTATTCGTTAAAATGTAATAATTGTTGATGATAAAACTTCTATTTTAAATATTACTATGACAAATTTGTATATTGATATTTGATATACACAATTTGTTTTTATTAAGTATAATAAAGTATATTTAGAAATATTTTATGACATCATGCTATACATTGTAGCATATTGTTCATGGAATGTTTCAATATTAATTTAAGGGCGTGTTCGTCCGAACAAATTCCTGATTAGCTAAATTACGCACTCAGTATAAATGCGACTCGTACTCAATTTGACTACCGACATACATGTTTAATTGTTGAATATTATCAGGAATAAAGATCATACTAAGCAAGATAAGATGTCCCGGACAAAAACTAAGTTAGATAATCTGAGACCATAACCTAGACTTTATACTTAGAATTTTGTTTGTCCGAACACGCCCTATATATACGGGTTGCAAAGTTAAGGTTAATAAATGAGAAATAAAATATTCAGTTTGTTTAATAATTCTATTTTACTGTTCATGACTTACTATTTACAAACGCAATTCATCGTACTACACACATCATTTAAGAATTCTAAGATTAACATAGTGATTATATTCGAAGAGTAAAACTATTTTACGTCATGATTTCATAATATTGTCTTATTGACTAACCTTAATAAAATCAAATTCTATGATAATTAAGTATGCTTATATTAAATATCACACCGATAAGCAAATACATAACAATATTTGATATTTTAAAGTGTTAAAATATTAGAAATACACAAAATAATACGAAAGATGATATGTACAAGACCGTTAATAAAGTAAATGGCAATGCTAGTGGCAGCTGAATGATTGGTGGAATTATTATTGGTGCTTAATATTATTTTATCAAGAAAATTCCAAGTTACAGTTTACAAAGACTTTGGTTTATTCTTTAGGTAGGTATATCATCAGCCTTGGATGTAACTGTCAAAGAACAGATATTTGGTTTTTAATTTTGGGTTGCAGATTTAAATCCTCTTTCAATGACATTTACTTAACGTTCAATGCGGTTTAAGGAAGCAATCATTTGTAATTTTGTTATAGTTACAATTATGCGGCAAGGCTCACCGATGATATCTGCACTTTTAGAATAGTATTTATTTCTTACCAAAAATCATTAATACAAATCCGATGTTAAAAGAATAAGTTTATGCATAGAGATTGCTACACAAAGCGATAGTGGTGTATTATGATAAAGTCTTCAAACTCTGCAGGAATCGCAACAGTTATGAATATAATATTTATAGTGACACAGCCGAGCTTGCACCGCCAGCATGCAGTTGGATAGTTTATCTTCGCAGTCTGAAAATAAGGGAAAATACTTTATCATAATTGTATAGTAAGATGACTTTAATGCTCAATTAAAGTTAAGTCAAATATTTCCTTCAGATGATAGTATTTAGTGTAAGAAAGAAAATAAGATAATAAGTTTCATAATTTTCAAAGAGTTCTATTGATGACAATATACGAGTACTATTGGTGATCATGTAGATAAATACCTTTTGTTCTAGCACCTCTAGTAGTACTAATCTGCGTGCTAGTACTTTCATATCCTGATACTTTTTGAGACTCTGAAAACATTTTAAGAATTTGTGAGATGTCATCGGTAAGTAGAAATAATTAAACTAAATAGTGTTCCATAATTTCAAAAGAAAGTGTCAAATTACAAATTAAGGGAACATAAAATTTTGGTTACTGGCACTGGTAAATTATGGTTGTATAGCTTTTCAGTTTCTGATGAGGAAAGAACAAAGACTTCTTCTGTGTTTACACATGAAGAACCCTTTAAGGTCATTTGATCTAAACATTTTGGTAGAATGCCATATTAAAAAAAAACATTTATATTGCTGTGAATCTTGCAGTTTATCTGAGGCATTGTATAACTATATTAGTAAATGATTATATTTGCGAGGAGCAGTTTATGTGCGCATATAACATAATTTGCATTTCAGTCTTCTTATTAGGCGTGATGACCGTTTATAGCACTTTCAGCAATAAGTCTAGTAAACATCGTAATGTTTATGTAACTACATTCTAATACGACTCGTTTCGTATAATATTTAAATACGATATACAAACCTATAGTAAGATCTGGTGGTAAAGTCGACAGGTTGGTGCAGCTCAGTTCGCAAGTCCGATGTGCTTTTGGCGGCACTTCCTTGCAGTCTGTCTCGCCACTCTCTCCATCGATTTCCTCATGCGTGCACACCACTGTTCGTCTTTGTACGCCGATTTTCAACGTACAATTTCCCTTACACTGAAAATTTATGGTTTTATTAAAAAAATAATTATAGACTCTATGTAGAAGACCGATGATTGATTTTCTCTAAAATAAAAATACAAATTATTTTCAGTTTTTATATAATACATAATAAGGTAACATCACAAACAGTATTTTTAATTTCCGTACAGCATGAGGATTGGGATTCTTAACCATGAATCTTGTTTCCATTAATTTATCAGCATTGAACTAAGTAGTCATAGTCCGTAAATATGTATTACCTCATTCATTCATTTTTCTTTTTTACCTAACCTCGCATTCTCCTCTTTTACCTAACCCGATTTTAAAATGATATTTAAGTACTTCATTCCTATTGATCTAGAGATCAAACTACGTTGTTGTTTACCTCATCTAATTGAAATTTGACAATTTCAATAGTTCACATACAACACAGTTTTAATTGTATTAACATGAACTAAATTTAACTAATAAAGTATACTCCTGTCAAATAGCCCATTTGAAATTAGTGGCAACTGGTAACGAACTAAAACTGATATCCATTGTAGATTGACACACACAGAACACTGTACATTTAATTATAACTAAAACTGTACTAAATTAAAAGACTACTTAATTTAGCTTTTATTTATTCGGTGTCAATAGAAATGCTGACAACGACGTAAAACAAGGTAGTCATTATAATAGACAATATTTTATTATTTATTGTATTGACAATAGGCTTCTTTTTCTGTATCTTTATACATTTAGAATTAATAGAGTCTACTAACAAGACTCTCCTAATAACAACTCCTCCATTCTAGAAGCAAATCTTAAATACGATATACAGACGTGTCAGAATCATTTACAATCCATAAATAGATGTCATAAGAATCGACCGCACCATTGTGCAGGATTGATTCAATCTTTTAATTTACGCGACCTCGGAATAGGTGGGCTCAATGAAAATTGAGACCTGGGTTCATTGAATCCAGTGTCACATTTACGTTATTAATACTAACGAGAAGTAACAACACACGCTCCGTTAATTAGAGTATCAATCACAAGGCGCTGAG
Source organism: Mimas tiliae (assembly GCA_905332985.1). Classification (NCBI taxonomy): domain Eukaryota; kingdom Metazoa; phylum Arthropoda; class Insecta; order Lepidoptera; family Sphingidae; genus Mimas; species Mimas tiliae. The sequence continues at coordinate 7,456,545 of HG995256.1, read as the reverse complement.
TTCAATTAATTAATGGAAACGCTTAAACCAACACCACATTGATTAGCGTAGGTGTTATTTTGTAATTTATTGTCGAGATACACGTATACTTGAAAAAAATATTCAATTACAGATTTATTATGCCCTAGTTCAGAGTCAGAGTGGATATTAATAATAATTGTTTCTCCATTCCGAGTATTTTTTATTTATATAAGACACATCCGTAGCATTCGTTCGTTGTTAGCAGGAGTAAGCAGATTTGATCTTGTAATAAAAATAATAATATTGAATTGTCTGTTTTGTGTCTCCTTTTTCCACCTTCCCTTATCCTACTCGTAGTGGGTGCGGCGCAATATGCTTTGAAACACATGTTACAGAAAGATTTGGCTGGTACTTTTTATGACCAGCGGCCAGCCTGACATGTTGATGTCAACCTCTGAGGAGAAATCACCCAAACCCGAAACAAATATTTGTGGAGGTATCGAACCCGCAGCGTCTCGCTTCACAACCGGCTACTCGCCCACTGTGCCACGGATGCTATCCGTTTGTCTCCTTGTTGTTGTTATTTCAATTACCAAATTGTTGTCCATGTTATTTCCAAATATTTATTCTTTATAAAAGTCTGAGACTTGAAGAAATATTTGCTTAATTACCAACATCAATGTCCTGGACATATGCCTTATTATCAAAAGTACTAAATATCTATTTAGCCTACCTGGCCCCAATCGCTGAAATACCAAGTGGGTGGACAATCACCGCCGCAGTCTCGCTCATGGTCTGGCCTGGATCCCTTGCACGCGTTATTCCTCAATCGTCTTCCAGTACCTCCGATACATAACACACTGCGTACTTGCTTCCCTCCGCACTTCGCCGAACACCTGGACCACTCACCTAATAAAACGTATTTTATTTTTAAGATATTACAAGTTTGTTTAGATAAAAAGGTGAATTATAGAAAACTGGTTGTAACAGACAGCAATAAAACAAATATTTTTATAAATAATATAGTGTTAATTATAAAAACTATCGAATCTTTTAATTACAAACACGTTTTATTTAGTATCTAATCGACTATGGCTGAGTATTTTAGTATATAGATGTAAAATTACACTTACTAGTAAACCATTGTCCTTCAAGTGGCTCGCAAGGTAAGCGTGGAGTGCATGTACGAGTTGCTTCAGGCTCCTTCCTAGGATCACATCCTGATGGGTCAGCACATCGCACATTACGAGTCTGTACCCCACCTCCCACGCACCACCCTGTACACTGAATATTACCATATTCATTATTAATAATAAAAAAAGGTTCAAAAAGAAAAAATATCAGTGTGTATATTTTCGTAGATAGACAAAAAAACTTGGTATACTTGGAGCTTGTAATAAAAGAGATAGATGTATTGACCGTTCGTTAGTAACCGGTTCCTGCGGTTAGGTGCAGCAACTTCTGAATTCAAAATGTTTCAAATTTAGCAAATCTCACATTAACATTAAATTAAAACTATTGATATTGTATTGTTTTTTGTGTAAAACAAGACAAACATTGAAGGTAGAAGATTAATAAAGTCTAATGATGATACTGTTTTAAAGTGGCAATTTAACTGCGTATGTACATTTTATAAACAACAAAAACGTAAACGCAACGTACTTCGGACCATTCTGTGTAAATCCAGCCAGCTGTTGCACTAAAACTGTACTCCGGGCCAATGTCGATATCGGTAGTGTTGACGGCCATGGTGTACACAGGCCCTTCGCGGAATGTGTCTGTGTGCTCCCGCGGCTTCGTTCGTTTCGTTTCGATATGCCTAATGCCGAAATTAATAACGTCGCATCTCGGAATGTCGCATAGCTCTGTTGTAGGCGGTTTTGGCGGTGGGCATTTTTGATCGCTGATCTATTAGAAAAAGAAAACAATTTCTATGCATAACATATTTTTAAAATCGCGAAGAATAACGAGGCTTTCACATAAAAACACTACTACCTTAGTAATCCCCTTTGAATGATCCTGGACGCAACCAACGATTCTAGTCCTTGATGCAGGTCCACAGCGAGGGCATCCCGACCAAGCAGCGGCCCTCCATCGCGGCGGACAAGGTACATTACCACATCTTCGTCTTCGGCCAACCGGAGGGGTTCCCGAGCATTGAACTGATGCTACCTCTCTGTCTGGACCATTTGACATGATTTCCACGCAACGGTATTTTCCTAACTGAAATTGTAAGCAGATATTAAAATGTAAAATTTATTTAAACCAGCTAATTCAACATTACAGTCCTTCATTGTCAAAAAAAGAAGTACAATATGAAAATACAGTAAGTATTTACTATATTAAACTTTCTACTATTAACGTCTTGGAACCCGTCAAGTTTTATTTATTAAGTACAAGACACCGAAAATTTTATTTTTTTATAAATTCTCATTGGTGGACCACATATCTGGTACTTCATAACTGGACGAAGATGCAATAATAATAAATCATAATATTTCATACACAAACTAAATTCTAATATTCTAATGTTTTGATATGAACCTGTATACCGCCACCGCAACTCCTCGTACATTGTGTGTATGATAGAATTTTCCATGCAAATCTTCGGTTTCCAGCGGTATTCTCACCCGTCGACTCCTCGGGTCCTTGTTCTTTAGACATGCTGGTTAAATCTGGATGCCTGGGTACACCAGCACTCGATTTCGGATGAGCATCGAAGTTGTGGTGCCTTCTTGTATGTTTAGTAGCCACTGATGAAGGAATATCCGGAATGTCGGGAACAGTGGCTGCTTCTTCATCACCCGTCGCTTCCGTAAAATACTCATACTTTATACTTGGATTTGGTTGCGTGTATAAAATCTGTAATAAAATGTTGAACTGATCGAATGTGGTTTTTCAATAGAGTATTGCACAAAATATTTATATCAATATTTGAACGATGATTCCAAATATTACTCGGCTTAATCTAACTTAATTATTTACCAACATATGCATCATCAAAGCAGGCATTATTCTGTAGATACGCAAAAAACAATGACAACAAACAGACTAGAACGAGAAACTAGGAATGGAACTCTATAATATTTTACAATCTTTTAGTGTTACTTTCTTGGAATAATTATTCAGAAATGCTAACCATGATGTCGATTGGATAGTGTATAGGCCCGTGTGCGTAGATGACGTCAAGCCCGGCGCCGCGAGAGTACAAGAAGCGTGCACCCGCTGCCTCGTAAGTACCCGGCGCGCTCACCGCAAACTCACCGTTCATTATGTACGAGCTGTTCGATATTTTCAAGGCTGAAAATAAACAACGCTTTTTCAACCGCTAAATATGTTTACTCAACGTAATATCCCATGTTTTATTGCTTATTTACAAATTACATCATAACCCATTAATTACGCAAATCGATATAATGTACCACCTGCCGTCGTTCAAATTGATTCAGCATAATGCATCAAAACCAAGGTGAACTGTGGAGTTCGTCATCGCACTAAACAAAGAGGCCGTCCGGCCCGTATTGTAGCCAGAGGCAAATGATTTACAGCTTGCGCTGCAGACGACATTGTTGATTGACAAGTGAGCAGACTCACGTTCGCGGCCCATTTGCTTTCGTCAAAGGATAATTGAGTGCATTGTGAACTACCGTATAAAAGTCTAAATAGCACAACAAGGCAGTTCTGTGGCTTATAATTAATTTATATTGCATGAGCTTTTGCCAACGACAGACGGTCCAATTGTCGATTCAACTGCAGTTTAGTGGTAATAAATATGTTTCCGATGAATATCCTTTTAAAATGTTTTATTGCAAATACACAATGCAGATTAGTCTAAATGTACATTTAAGTTTTTTATAAATAGAAATACAATGCTCTTAAAGAAGTAATATGATGATATTAAAATATTCTATGGTATACAGACATACAGGCAAAATAATAATAATAATACTAGCCCTGTAATATACACGTCCCACTGCTGGGCACGGGCCTCCTCTACTGAATGAGTAATAAGGAAAAAAAATGGATAAATGGTTAGGCCTTAGTCCACCACACTGGCCTAATGCGGGTTGGTAGACTTCACATACCTACCTTTGAAGTTCTTATGAAGAACTTCTCAGATATGCAGGTTTCCTCGCGATGTTTCCTTCACCGTTAAAGCAAGCTATAATTAATAATTAATACACACGTAACTTAGAAAAGTCAGAGGTGCGTGCTCTTGTGGGTGGTTTCGAACCTGCGACTTTCGTCTCGACAGTCCGTACCACACCCCGCTGAGCTATCGTTGCTGCTATACAGGCAAATACATTGCTAAAATAGTACACGATCCATTGAGTATGTTGTTCTGCTTACCGATATAGTTTTCGCTCGGTACAATTTCGGAGACGTTGAGCCGGCAAGCACCACGAGGCACAGTAGTCACGTAAGAGTAACCAAGAGGCAACCTCGGTCGGGAAAACAGTCCCGATACCAGCCGCCGGCCACAACGCATTTCATGTACACCATTCCCTGCTAAAACTGACTCGTGCCCTACCACCTGCAAGATACATACATACATACATACATACACACTCACGCCTATGTCCCATAGGGGTAGGTAGAGACTATTGAGTACCACAAGCTACGATCCTGACACACCTCTTTCGCCTCTTCCACATTCATACATCTTGTCATACATTTTCGTCGGTTGAGGGTACAAGATACAAGATTCTTTTTTTTTTGCAAGATACATAACTGCTATAATGGAAAGTTATTTATAATAACCGTTTGGATTTCTATTGTTCGTTGATTCCCCATTTTAATACGATATTAACAGATCATACCTACTTGAATCCTATCATTCTTGTTTTGATATTTGAATAGTCTAAATTTCTGAAACATTAACCCTATATTTTTTTAAAGTATCTTTACATTAAAATTTACTTTTATTTAACCATTTTCCTCAAAGTCAAATATACTTCCATTAACTCCTATATAATAAAACAAACAAAGAAAACAAAAAGATAAAGGAATGAAAGTTTTGTCACAACCTCGGGTCTAAAGCAGATACATTTAAAAGGCGACCGTGCGATGCAAATTGATAAAAAGCCAATCATCAAACAATGCTTCGGGAACTTATTAGATTACCTATGACATATTGTTCCACTGTTTGTCTAGCGATTTTACGTTGATTAAGATTTCAAGTAATGCACAGAGAAAATTGTCGACCATTCATTTGTCTGTAGTAATGCATTCATTATTATATCTACCACTTTCCTGAGGCAAGCCGCAGCGGTATGGAAGCAGTTAGTCAACGACTTCGTCAAGGTCTTTCCTAACGGGCAAGGCTTTCAGTGAGGAAGAATACATAGAAGAAGGCACTCCCACGTTATGTAATTTCCTTCAAATACAGTTGAACTTAACTAATTAAAAAATATATTTCATTTGTAATTTTCTTAGTAATTTGAAATGAAATCCTTTAATTTCAAAACTAAGTATATTCGTAATACCCAGGAAATAATAAAGGAAAATGCAGTAGTTAATGTGACGAGTTAAATTGTACTAGATGCAAATGCAACGTCGGCGTCAGGGCAGATCGTAACGAATGAGATTAAGCTGTCGGCGACACCTCGAATGAAGAATGTGTGATTTGCTCGACTGCCAACAACGGTAGAATTCACGCTTTCTCTTTAAATAAGTTTTCTAATTAAACTACTTCCTTTTGAAATGTCTTGGCAGAATATATTATTTTAAGTTTCATGCTGTTAATGTGGCTGAAAGATAGATTTACATGAATAAATTTAAGAATAAAGCCGATTATGAATATCGGCTGTCACTAGCCACTGCATAATAATTGCTACAAAATTTCCAGCTTTTGTGAAATTTTGAAGCGTGATATTTTTGGCTATCTATAATAGAAAAAAAATCTGAATAACAGATTTTTTTATTTTGTTGTTAACTAACCAGAAACTCGGTTATTCCATCATCTCACTTGGTAAAGCCAGTTTATCAAAGCAATAAAAAAGCTGCATTATAATAATAAAATTGAGACTATAGTTTTATATATTTTTCTGCTATTAAATACCATTATTGAAAACAAAGTTATCAATGATATAGTATTATAAAATGCACAGGTCATAAAATCCGAAACGATATGACCAATAGTTTATACACAAACTGATCTAGTTTAATGCAAATATTGAATGTTTTTTGCCATTACAAGCAATCGTCTTTATTAGCATTTTATCGTGTGAAGTGATCGTTTAACATTCTTTGTAATCCTGTTGTAGCTACAGAAATTTGAAAACTTCGTTTATGTCCCTTACACCAAAATACGAGATAAAGTGGTTAGTGTTAGAGCCACGCTGTACTCATGATCTGTAGCATTATTAAGCCGACTCGACCGGGTTAGTACCACTGACTCACAGAAAATTGACAGGACTTGTGACAGCTTGCTGTTACGTTTCGAATGGTGTCTGACATTTCCGGAGGCCCGAAAGCACCTTCCCTCCCGAAATACCGAATTCCTCCCCTTCGCAGTCCCTAATCTTTTCCTTCTGAAAAAGAAAGTTCTGTAAGGCATCCATGATTTTCTGATATTATGAGTGTTCATAGGTGGTAAATATTACGACATCTGCTAAAAAAATACCAAACCTAACATAGTAAAAACAAAATACCTAAAAACATTATTTACCTACGTAACTATACGTATAAACTTTCTGGTAATTAATAACGATTCCTATTTGAAAATTATTATATTTTACACTAAAACCTTTTTTAACCTAGATTAGTTTACAACATTTTGATTCCATTTCAATATTAGATTGATCATATTTAAATCAAAATTGCACATGATGATTCAAAATTCAATCTGCATAGGGTTTGAAATAACGAATAGAACACGTGACGACCTTAGTATTTAGCAAAGATTGAACTTTATCAAACATCTCCATGATTTTGAGAAATGTTTTAGAATCTTTGCTAATGAAATTAATACTCTCATGAGACGATTCGTATCTTTAAATGTTCATTATGCAAATGTATGCTATTTAACACATCCCACAGTTTTCTTTAAGTTACGTACAAATAAAATGCAACCTGATAGGATTATTATACTAGTTCATATACGCTATAGTGAATTCCCTATTTAATTTACATTTGCTAATAGGAAAGGATACATTGTATAGTATTTGCGTTAAAAATAGATTGGTAGTTTTTTTATTTAATAGATACAATATTTTAGTGCTAATTTTCAAATACATAGAAATCTTTGTCAAGTCTGTTATTAAATGCGTTTGATGTAAAACTGTATCGTAACTTGATGTAATAAACAGGAACTTTGGAAAAGACAGAACATACATATTTTAAAATTTCATAACATACAGCAGTGATTATACATTTTTTAGTATAGAAATTACTGTTTTGCTTTTCACTTTTATGAATTTAAATTAAAAAACCATGGGTAGCGACCACTTAGTAAAATTATATAGTTTTCTTCAGTTACTGTTTTGATATAAGCCAATACATATCCACTTGTAATATTAGAAGAATAATGTGTGCGTTGGCGAACTTAAGGGAAAGAAAATGGATTGGGAAAAGAGGGCTTTGGGGCTCCGGAAATCAAACGCACTGTCAAACCTGTAAGGTGCCACTTCACGTCCGTTTACTGTATGACAGTAATAATATCCCAGTCAAACCGGCCCATTCATGCTGCATGTCTACAGCGTGGTTCTACCACTTCGAAAACCATATCAAAATTGACACGAATGAAATTTCACGTATTTGTTTATTGTTATCATCGACAATACTGATATTTTTTGTATTGCTAAGATATCAATGGCATTAGTTAGAATAAAATAATAGATCGATAGTTCCAGCATCGCAAAATCTACTTTCTGTATTCGCAACATCACAAAATAACTTAGAACTGGTTCATTCAAAGATATCAAAATAAAACTGTGGCATGTATTCCGATAAACACCTACACAATAACAACAAACATATTAGGTTCTGTATTTATGTCCGTTTTACATTAAAAGCCCAATAACAAAGACATTTATTGCTTGTACCTCTTAGTTTCTGATAGTGCTGTACAAGATACCGCTTTTTTAACGTCACTATCAAGGATCTGCTCAAAAATGTTTTAGGGTCCCGTACTCGAAAGTTGCCAACGGAATAATATTACTAAGTCTACCGCGCCACACCGTTTTTATGTCACTGTCCTACCATTAAAGAGGCTCTCTATCTTTTGAACCGTTATAGGTAGCTGGCTGTTTATAGATTATGTGTTATTATAACATACATCTATACCGCTTATAAAATTAATATAAAGAAAAAATAAGTTAGTGGCCACGGATTCCTTGGTGCACGAGTCCGATTGTTTATGAGGGTGTACATGTGTCCACAGTTTATACAAGTAAAAAGCATATATATGCTTATTATAAAGATTTGTAAAAGTATGTATATAAGACATTTTATTATTTCACACATTTTGCACCTCTTTGTTCTGTCTTTTGACGACTTAAAATGACACATTTTAGAATTTGTTTTTGTGTTTGAGCTGGGACTTGGATCGTAAGTAATATTGTACATCTAAAGCAAATCTACCACAGATGTATGTAAGATACTCGACAATTAACGAAAACGTGTCTCGCATAATATATTTTGTAAAAAAAGAAATAAATTGGAATCAGGATAACTCTTTTGATACTAAATTGCATTATGCTAAATCATAAACATTAAAACTAAAATTGGTAAACTAATCTAACAAAACAAGAACACTTTACACTATTCAACAAAAGCTTTAACCTCAATTACGTATAAATGATACAAAATATCGTTAATCCGATTACAATATTGCTTTGAATAAATCAACGTATACCTAGTATTGATATAAATCAAACCAAGTGGTAATTGAAAACGTCCACTAATAGTCTATTAATTAGGATTAACCGTGAGTTAATGAATTACCTGTCATTTGGCGTTAGCTTCGAGCTTCGAACGACACGTATAAACATAATATATATTGTCTATCACACGTAATTAATCACTTCGAATGTGTAATTTTATTTAACATTCCGTGATTGTACTACCAATGTTCAGAATCTATGAATTCATCAGAACATAAATATTTTAAAATATCTTAAAATAATTCGCAACTTAATGTAATATATATAGTATGAGATTTGAGAGCCAATGGTAGAATACAGAAGATGGCCTAAGACCTGGCAAAGTTGAATCGAAATAGGAAGGCGGATCCTGGAATAAAGCCGGGGTAACGCCACGTCGAATAAAAATAAATCTAAAAGTATTTAATTGTATATATTTTCCCATTTACAATTACGGATTTAATTAAGTTAATTTAATACAATTGATATATTAGGTAACTGTTCGTGCCTTTAAAAAAGTAAGCAAATAAGGATTCGTTAGCATGTACATGAATTGAATTTTATAAACTTTTGTAACATCAATGTGAGAATTTTAAAACTACAGCCTAAGTTATTTCAATTTCACCACAAACTGTTATTTAGTATAAGCTCAGAAATATACTCTATGCACAATTTATATCTAAAACAAACGGTGTACGTCGCCAGCATTGACATGTTAAATGACGGGACTCCTTACTTTACATAATAAAAGCGGCGCGCCCATAAACTGCCCATGTAATTGGTCAGAAAACTTTAATTGACCGTAATGTGTTCTTATAAATCAATTAATACCAACCTCCTTTCTTGGACTGCACTGATTACATCTCGAGTTGTCGACTATTCAATGGACAGTATCATTTATAAATCTTAACAACAAACCTAATAAACATCAACTTAGTTTCTAAATTGAATCTCCGCGACCCACGTATTAGATCGCACATTGTGTAAGCAACAGTGAGTGCTTTTAATGTTCAAGATTTTTTGTTTATCGAAATGGAAGAGAAATACCTACGAAAGAGGGATGATTATATGAAGAATGATATGAATGAAGTAGATGAGGAGATAATGGCTGAAAATGATAATGAAGTATTTTTTTAAGAACCCGAATCACTTATTGCGACGGGGGCAGGAATTAAGTTTTACTTACGATCATGTAGAAAACCAAAAGCAGAACAGACGTGGGCACCATCGTGTTAGTTTCTTTGTCGATGATACACTAGTATAACAGTAGTTGCACTATTTTGAACACACGCGGAATACCCAGACAAGACTTCTAGTGTTTAAAGGCAGATTTAAAATTACTACATATTTAATAGAAAACGTAGCATGAAATAATTTTCATGCTCCATTTGAAATTAAATACAAGGAAAGGAATACTGTCAATCATATTTTCGATTAATATTAACGAGTGCGTCTTATCTTGTAATTTTATGTGTTTTGTAACCATCGGACATTTCAATAGAACAAACTTCCTTTAACGGAGTATGGAGTCTAGATTCATAGATACATAAACATATATATTATTTGAACTCGTAAATACACAGCAAAATTAAAAAAAAAATACAAATCAAAACCAAAACTAATAAATCCGACATGACAAAAAGATGACCTATTCAATAACTGACTAACATCGCTTTGAGGTTGACAAAGGAATTTTGTTCTTACGAAACAACAAATTGCATCCAACGTGCGTGCCACGTGGTGGAAACCGCCGAATAAATCCTCAATGACACAAATAAGATAAAAGCTTTGTACCATTTCATATCGACTTTATGGGTTATTACGTTTCATAAGACAGCAAAGGGCTCCGTTTCGAATACGAGCTCATTACGTCCAAATGCTTAACATACCAAAACGCGCGTAAAATAAATGGAACAGAGCAATTCGCATCGTAAATAAAATTAATATCCATGAAGGTTACACGAAGAGACGAGCCAACTAGACCCGATATTTAACTAGTGTAATTATTCTCATGTTCTTTGTAAGGATCGCTTTATTACAAGTACTGAACGGTAGCCAAGAGGTGCTTTAATCCAGTTGTGAATTGGAAACGGGTATTAGACGAGTCTCCATTGATATCTTTATACAGTTGGCACCTTTGAGAAGGTCTGCAAATGTATTGCATTATATTCGTAACTTATGCATTCACTTTGTATTTAACTGTGCTGGTTTCATTGAATTCCTGTATTTTGAGATCGTAGTGCATGCTTAATAACTACTTATAGAAACTATGCACACGCATGAAATTTAAGCCGTACAATTGGAGTCATATATGGCTTCAAACTACGATCAACATACTAATAACTACTCACCATAATATCTTTAAGATCCCGACTTATAAACCAATGTATAAATCAATATATGAACTAATATCATAGTTCATATTAGTTCACATTTTTCACGCTAAAATAGTTGCGACTATGATGGTCGTGATCATAGTAGCGAAGTATTTAAAACCAAATGAATATGCATATTATCTGAATTTGCTTAAGACTTGGTACTTGGACTTGGTGTTAATAAAACATTATTGCTACAGTACCACTGAATATTGAGTATGGTGCAGTCACAAATTAATCTATACGATAAAATAATTGTTAATATCGCTTTTTACGCAGTACTGGATTAACTGACCCCTGAACTATGACCCCAAGATGCAGTTTTTTTTATGTAAACCTACAAGAAAGTCTATTACTGATACAGAAAGTAAGTTGTATGTTGTTGAAGTTCTTTAAAATCTATTGGCAATCTAGTTTTTTCTTTGCTTCACCACAATAATATTAACAAAACAAAACATAGGTTATTTTTTTTGGTTGATTATTAGTTAATTCATTCGAAAAAACGTATAATAGACCCATCTGTTAGTATGTAGAAATAAGAGGCTAGTTTCAATATCGGTAGTACATAAATGTAGATTACGTATACGTATACATAATATACTGCCTGGAAACTGTGTTGACTAGTAAAAATCGGCTAAAGATCAATAATCGTTTATTCTACGGCAAACAATAGATTATGATTTTTCAATTGACACAATGAATAAACTAATGATACACGACACTTGTAAAGAGCAAAAAACAAGTGGCAATCGTTTAATAATCAAGACAAAACATATTGAAAATGAAAAGGTTAAGAGTATATTGGCGCCAGACAGACACTTGTTATTCGTAATTTATCATACTAACAGTCAGTTTTGCCTTCTGAGATCATTATGCTGATCTGACCACACACGTTAACTTACTATACAGCTGTACTAAGTTACTAGATTTTGCATAAGACGTCGTTCATCTGAAAGACTCCATATTACGATATTACCAATCTACCTAGTTAGTTATGCCTGTATGCCCTTTAGACTTCCTTACTATCACAGTCCAAACTTCAACCACCTTTTCCACCACACTGACCCATTGCGATTTTTAACAAATATAACAAACTTTTAACAATATAAAAATATAATAACAAACTTTTTAACAAATGTAAATTTGACTCTAAAAAAAATAAAACCTAATAACCAACTTCGGTCGGTACTATTGCAGTTAAATGATTTGAAGTTTCAATTTTTATCCCGGATATCACCCCCTCAACAGGGGTAAGTTACTAGTTTATATTTTTCTTCAAATTCAAATAGGACCACCACCGAAGTGAACTCTATGGACTACAAAAAGAATTATCTAAATCGGTCCACATTTGGTGAAGCCGTAACATACTTAAAAAGATACACATGAACTAAGAGCATGCGCCATTTATTTCCATCGATAAAAAATGGTAAAAAAATTCAAAATTAAGAGACTAAAAAATACAAAATAAATTACGACTCAAATATAATAGTGTTTCATTACTAATAGTAAAAACGTAGCAAGCATAGACGATGCATTTCGCGATGACCAAGAATAATTGAACCAATTCATCAAAAAATCGAATGTTAATTTGTATATCTTTTCGCAGAGCAGGAACTCGCTAATTTGGCCTGTGAGTAAGCCATGAGTTCATCTTACAGAAAATATTTCCAATTCAAATAAATAAGGTAATTTATATTTCAATGTGCGTGCAAATGAATAATATAACTATTAAAGGCTGCAATAATAGATTCGATGACCACATCAATAACATTGAACTGAATTTATCCTAACATAACGTATTCATGAATTTTCAATCATATTATTAACAAACTTTCCTATCTCAAAATAAATAACAAGAAATTGTTAATGGCCTCCATACAATAATATTTGCGTTTCATATTTCTGATTTCACAAATGACTTTCTTAGATGATATTGTCCCCGAACTTATTTAAAATTTTGAGAATCAGACGTTACTAATAGAACTTATTGAAAAATAGATGCAGTTCTATTTGGTATTCCTCATCATGCAGAGGTGCAACCAGCACACCTATATTTTGCCGAGCCCACCTCCGTCCCATGATGTGACAGGTGACGAGCCCATCGCCATACTGGACACAATTCCAGACTCCGGACTGATATTAAACATTTCGAGATAAGAAAGCCCAATCCCTCCCATCTGATCCGGGAATCGAATTTGAGACGTCAGCGCAGCAGTCGCACTGCGCACACGCATCTCAACAGGCCTTAATTTTTATTGGTGTTTAGAAAAAAAGTTTTAATCAAAAATTATTTATATGCAATCACTATGACCGTAATAGGTGCATTTACCTTGTTAGTTACAGCTTTTCACCAGAGAGATCACGTGCATGCGATATTAACTATAATGTAACATAATGATAGCGTTTAAACGCAAAATCAAAGTGCTTAGTGAGCTTATAAAGTCTTTAATTTTATTATTATATTGTTATAAGACTAATGACATACCATATAGTGTCGGTATGAACCTGTATTTATAGATAATATATTTTCACCTTGTTACTTTTTCGTTTCTGAAATACATAAATTACTTAAGTATATGCAAATTTTTTCGTCATCCCGCTTTAAGTTTAAACAGCCTCCGTGGCACAGTGGGGCAGTAACCGACTGTGAAATGATAATCGCATGTTTGTACCCGGACTGAGACAAATAATAATAAATACCTACACCCAGCAGTCACACACATAGTCCTGACACCACACTAGGTTAACCTGTATCGTGGGTATCAGGAATTACGAGGAACTTACGGTCCCACATACTTACTCAAAGCAAATATTTATCGAGCACAAAAACATTTGTATCGATACGAGAATCGAACCCGCAGCCTCTCGCTTGAGAACAGTCTACTCGCCCACTGCGCCACGGAGACTGTCCGTATATCAATAAGAATTCCTTGTTTATGTTACTTTTTTTATAATTTTGTAATATTTATGTTTATAAGTTAAATCACAAACACTTAGGCCTTGTACAGTAATAGGGAATAATCACAAAATATTTAGAATTGACCGGTTATTTTTAAAGCAAATATATAAAGACTAAAGGGAACTGGCACCCATCGCCTGTCATTCTGTCAACATATAGACTACAAAAATATGATTAACGCTGTTTTTTATTGACGTCAACGCTTTTTTATGAAGCATAAATCTCACCAAACCGTGTCCCTATTTAACCCTGATTTGCCGCCCGTCGCCACTAAATATTTCAATTATTGTTATTATGATATTTCATAGTCTAGTCACTGTGGTTATAATTTACTACAGTATCGTTATGATGAACGGATTTCGTCAATTGAAAATGTAACCTTTAACTACTGTTTAAAAGGTTTAATTAACATATTTTATTTATTGTGGCACTATTTTGTTTTTTAATATGTCACATTCAGATTGTGCAAAGCTATATAATATCTAATAATTAATAATAGTCATAATAAACTGCGTTTTAATGATAGTTCTCCACGAAACAAGGCGTAAACTAATGAACGTACAATCAAGATTAAAATGAATATAGGCATTGCTAGTACATAGATGCAGTAAATTACTCATAGTTGCGACCGAAATTCTCACAACAATATGACATTAAGCTGTATAAGGCAGTACACTTCATCATTCACTTATTTTTTGGTCTTGGTGTGACTAATTTCAAAAATTACGGACAAATATGAAGTGATGCCAGTCATGGAGTTGTCTACGATGATTAACAGTAAATGACCTATCATAAATACTGGAGTCACACGATCGCAGGCTGTGGTAATTTTAAACAAGACAATAAAACATGTCATTACGATTTTCTCGCCGGAGCAAGCAGAAGTGCATTAATTGAAAATATAGATAAAGTATATAGCTAATTAGGCGCAAGTAACCCTAAATGCCAAATGACGTTTCGGATAAGCTAGAAAGAAGCAACAAACACTAGAATGGGTATTAGTCATAGGAAGTGAATGAACGGACCATCTGCGTGTAAATAGCTAATTTATCGCCAATCGTCAGGTAAAGACTTGTTAATATCACCTACCGTTTTCATTTATTGGAACATTCGGGATCGAATAATATCTATCTGCGCCAGCAGCATTTCATTTCGAAGAGCAGTAGATTTAGTTCATTACTCATCGGAAAACTGAGGAACAGCTCTTAAAAGAGGACTGTAAAGATCCGAGGAAACGAAGAAATTAATTCAGACTCAGCTGATAGAACTCTAAAATGATTGAAATAAAGCAATTTCACTCATGCAATAAAACTGCCAAATGCAATAATATAAATCATTACACAACATTACACAAATTCTACGAATGCACAATGTCAGGGTAATATATCTCATTACGAGCCATCATTAATTTTAATTAAAATAGTTTAACGTGATTGTAATCGCGAAATCCAGCGCAATGACGCGATTAAATATTGGTTTGAGAGTACAACTGATGCCAAATCTGATTTAATACAGAGAACGTTTAATCTAACTGGCGTTACATGAATCAATTGTCTTCTAGAATGATAACTAAATGTCCAACTATTTATAACGTTGATGAAGACATTATTCCTGTATGAAGAGCCCTGGCGGCCATGTTGTAGAGAAAATGTCACTTCTTAAATAACAGATTGTACTAATGATACGAAAACAAACACTGCACCGATGAGATGACGAATTCTTAAATAACTTTGTTGATGAGATGGTAGGATATACCAGATGCTAACTATTTCCAAGTTTGAGGCGAATTGAATTATGCACTAGTTCAAAAACAAACGCACTAAAAAGTTTTCGTTGAAAGTTTAATTATTTACCTGAACGAGCGATTTATTTGAAATTTACAATGATTTTCTTATCAACTTGTCTCCGTTATGGTTTGTAAAACTGTGCTTTGACCAGCGACACACAACAAAAAGGTGTGAGCGAGACCCTAAAGAAATAACAACCCTAAAATGATTTAGTATACAACATTCTAAATACATAGTTTGAGCAAATCGAAATTTAAAACATAAATCATTTTAATCTCACTAATGTACTCCATTTTCGGATACCTAATATCGATTTTATAAATTATACGGCGCCACTATTACAAGTCGTAAAGTTTATTATGTCTATAAAAATATAGCACATTTGTTTTGAATGACAAATTATTGAGTTTACTGACATCGTAATATCGTGCGCCATTATAAATTTCAGAGAATAACAATGATGATGAATGGCGATACGTCGAATAAAGATGTCCTCTATAAGTAGACACCTACAGTCTAACAAATAGGGCTGTCAACATATCCCTTGAATATAATTTTTTTGGCAACCTCTAATGTGGAAATTAACTCACAATATGTCACTAAGGAGGTGACCACTGAAATTTGCGCTTTGTTGTGTTGCACACCATGCAAAGCAAGTAAGCAACTGCGTGATATTTACGCTGGCGCTCTGTTTGCTCTGTGTTTATTTTAAATTTAGTTAAACTTTAGGTTGTAGATTTATTTGTCTTTCGATCTGTATGTATGCCATTTTGTCTTTCTTTCTGTCTGCCTGGCGTCATCCCGGCTAGTGAAACATAAATTATTTTTCTTTCTTTTAGGGTTCCGTGGCCAAAAGGTGCCAACTGCACACTATCAAGTCGATTGTTGGGAATAAATCGATAGGATGTTCAAAACTGTTAGGCTTGTGCTCTTGTCTATGGTAAAGTCTATGGTATGCATATTAAAGCGACTTTTTTAAGCGAAAATTAGCGACTAACAGGAACTTTCAGTAAATAAAGTAAGAGATGGATACGCCGCTAGCTTTAACTACCTAAAGGGATAAAAGCAAAAGTAAAACGTATTAAGTAATAAAAATCTGTATATTTAATCATGTACATTAAATTAAACTCTCATAAAGTTAATAGATGGCTTTAAAATCCGTATTTTTAAAAGTGGCGCCATGTAATTTAAATTCAAGTTAACTCCAAAACATTGTAGGTACGTCCTCAAATGATTTAAACACAATACGAATATTATATTCCACATATTATGCACAATTTATTTTAAGAACTTCACATTAACATAATTAAAGTTGTTATATATCTACTTAACATCAAAGCATCATTGTTTTAGTTTCATATTTTATGATTTTTTTACGGAACATATCAATAAAATCTTGATAAAAAAGTTTTTTTTATGGCATATGCCGTAACGCAAACGAGCAAGTGGATCACCTGATCTCACTCACCGTAAGAAACGCAGCAGCAAGCTGCTACTTTACGCCGGTTGTCTGTGAGACAGTGGTAATGACCAGGACGAGTTGGCCCATAAATGCTGTAGACAAAAGTGTCCAGAGCGTGGCTCTACCACTCAAATTTGTTTCGATACCGTTTTTTCAACGGTTTTCTACAGTTTCCGATTTTTATTCAACATTGACAGCCCTAGTAGATGTTAATCGACCTTACAGTAACCCCAATTTGTTGATCGCTATTTGTGACGCTTTTATGGCGGTCTTTTAATAATCTCTTAACAAAAATTAACACAATTCTGTGACGACGGTGACGCGGCATATGGACGTAAAACTATTCAATTGCAATGTAATATTACGAGATACAGTTACTTGCAGTTTTTCTATAACAACAATACGAGAACTTTGACATTGATGAGGTATTTATTCATCTTCTTCTACTTACCCTTATCCCATTTGCAGTGGGTTCGGGGCAACATGATTTTTAACACATGTTACAGAATTACTTGGCTTATAGTTTTTTATGAAACGCTCCCCTATGAGGAGATATTAATTAAATGATTAAAATATTTTAAAACACACACTTACCACTTTGAGTTCAAAAACATATAAAACAAAACAGCACAATTATCAGTATCAGAAACAGGAAGATGGGAACAAGAAAGCAAGTTAGAAGATACATGGTGGATGGATACAAGATGGTTTTACATTGCACCCAATCACCTACATTACGTTCAAATGATAATTAACTCCAGAATGTGAAGGTCTTTTAAACATTCACAGAGGAAACCAAGAATAAAAAAATGCTTAGTGAGAAAACATATTCTAACAGTGCATAGCTTATAATTAGAAACACATGTGTTACTTTGATAAAAGTATACGGAGAGAAGACGCACTCAACATCTAAATTTGACTTTTGACAGCAATTAAATTAACATCGGATTGTCATTGCCCGATGGTTACATCACTTATGTATTATAATTGCGGACGATAAGAGACTTTTAACGTAAATCCAATTGATCTGACGTATATCTCGATAAATTATTTTATAAAAGCTTTCGATGTTAAATCGAATTTAGTAGTAAACGGTTTGTAACGTCGCTTAGTTTAATATATAAATAAAAATAAACAATTTTGTTTATGTCTAACACTGATGTGCCTGGCTGGTGAAATTAATTTAAAAATAATAAATAAAACTGTTTGCGGTTTCCCTATTAAATGGGCCTGGTTTGTAATATTTGATTTTAAAAATATCCAACGGTTTTAAATAATAATAAATGGGATTTAAAAATAGAATTTCTCAATTTCAATTACAGTAGCCAGGCGCGAGTTTTCCGAATGTAGCGAATGCGCTGCGCATGTGTCGCGCGCCGCTAGCCGCGTAGCCGTGCACTACTGGCGTAAAAGACTCGTCTCCCGCGCATTGATATGTGGAAAACCGACAAACTAACAGAGTGAATGATGTACAGACGGCATACCATTTTATCACAACACTTAAAATATCGAATAGGTGTTTTTAATTACCCATTTTATTACGATGTAGGTAAACATACTTTGTTAATGTTAAATACGTGTAGATGTTTAATTTTACGATTTTCTGCCTTTAATGTCTGCTACTCGCTTAGATATATATTTAATGGAAAAATTATTGTAATTAACATTCATAAAATTACAAGATAACATTTTTGTTTCCAGTATAGAATGTAGTAGGTAATATTGAAATATACTGAGATAGTCGTAACTGAGTTAGCAACGTTTACTGGTTGTGAGTTTGATTCTTAGATCTCGTAATCTATAAAGTAAGTTTATAGACAGTAGACTGGATCTATCAGATGTTTTATGTATCGAAAATACTCTAGGTAAAATATCAGAGGACAAGCTACAAGATGCTTATACGCAAAGCATCTCTGCTCACCATTTGGGAGAGACAAGTGTTAAGTTTAGTAAAAAGAAATGAGGGATACCGGAACTTTTGCTGCCTAATTTTGTATATATTTTCTATAATACCAAAAAAAACACAGATTATTTTTCGTGTTATTTTAAAGTTGGGTTATGCTGACGTTACACTAATGCAACGGACGTTGAGATTCAATTTCGTAAAGCTCCCGCCGAGTGCGATGATTTATTCAATCGTTCAAAATCGTTCCCGCAAAACTATCGAATGAATTAAACAAGTTATTTGCACAGTCCAAATTGATCCGTATGCAGCGGAATAAATTATTTAAATGAATTCAATCTCCAAAACTGATTGGCGGCTTGATTAACACACATGTCCTGCACTAACTTTTGAATGAATTTTAGATGATTTCAAAATACGTATAGCTATTGCGGATGTTTCGAATTTATACACTATCTTTTGAATAAATAATAATACTAGCCCCGTACTATACACGTCCCACTGCACTGGGCACGGGCCTGCTCTACTGAATGAGAGGGGTTAGGCCTTAGTTCACTACGCTGGCCTAATGTGGATTGGCAGACCTAAAATACCTTTCAAATTCTTATTAAGAACTTCTCAGGTATGTAGGTTTTCTCACGATGTTTCTTTCGAAGTTAATGCTGGCCATAACAAATACACACGTAAGTTAGAAAAGTCAGAAATACCTATTTTTGGGGTCGTGTTCGAACCTGCGACTTTCATCACGACAGTACCTCTCCCCACTGAGTTATCGCTGCAATATTTTTTTTATTCATTTATTAAATTTAATCGCTGACAAGGTTGCATTGATTTGATTGATTGTATAGATGCAGATGCATTAGTGTGCACCTGCATCTATAGAATCATTGCAGATGTATCTATAGTATCTCGTAGTCAAGATACTCACTGGCCGGTCCTAAAACGTGAGACACATGAATATCAATATCGAGTTTTGCCTTGCATACGTTATTCGATATTTTGGCTGACAAATTTATTTCACTTCGGTTGTAAGAAAAATTCCAAAAGGGAAAATATTAAAATTGTAAGTATTCTAGATTGTCATAACTCTAGCACACTTTCTACTAACCACTTCTCCTTTGTACATTTCAAAATATATCGTAAATTCATTTATTTTTATTAGATTGAATGAGGAAACCAGCAGGTCGCCTAGCTGATGGTAAACGCCACGTTGCCTGTAAACAGAAGCAACACCACACAGAACTTTAAGCTCAAAGCACTGCATATAATTGGACTGTGCTCGTCATCCTGAGACATAAGTTAAATCTCGCAATGCCCAATAATTTTTCGGGCTTTAATGTCCTTGAAACCGAAACATAACAGTGCTTACACATTGCTGCTTGGCGGCAGAAATAAAGCGGAGATACTAGCCCAGAAGAAACTCGCATACATGGGGCATCATAATTTGCGAATTCGCGATTGAATAACAAATAAAATAAACCAACAAACAATAAAATACAAGCCATCAATATAAATCCGTGTAAAGCTCAAAACGCACTGAAAGGTCTATGCCAGTTAATCAAATCCATCGTTCACATAATTCGTACGGTTTAATTCTATGTCTATAATAAGTTATTTTATGGGTATTAAGCGATCAATTCGCGAGTATTCAGAACATAAATTCATATTTATGTTTGTACCTCCGTCGCGTCGCCGAGACCATGTTTCGCTGTATTTTACACCCTGTCTAATGTCAAATGAAAATCACGTTGAGTGCAAGCTAAATTTATCTCAATTATCTGAAGTACCCTATGAGCTTATAGTTTGATGGCTATCACGAATACACAACTCCTTTGCAGATAAACGCCTCAAATAATGTGCATCGTGATCATTTATAGTCTTCGTGTTAAGAGTAAATTGCTTGCGAATTGGATTTTTTCCTATATTTTATCTCAGTACCTGTTTTTTCTGTTACTTTGTTTGTATCGCTTGTAACATTTAAAAAAGGTTTATAACCGCCTATAATAAACAAAAGTTCTCAATTCGTCTGTATGCACCGCTTTGGATGATTATTTTGGATGAAAGACTAAAACATACACTGCTTTATGTAACGATTTTTATAATTATTTCACAAAAAAAAAATTAAAATAAAAACTTGTTTAAAACCAATTAAAAAAAAGCTAAAAATATAAGTAAACAATTTGAGTCGATGGTATCAATCATTGGCTATTAAACTACAAAATTACCCAAAAAACGTTTATTTTCAGGTTTTTAGTTATTTTGAGTTGTTTTTATTTTTTGTTAATAAGTTTTTGATAAACAGTAGACTATAATATATTTATGGCTAGAAAAATAAGGGATTTTATCATTGCTTCTTATGACTTTGTCAATGGAATATCTTAGGAAATATAGTACAACTATATTTCTATGGCTCTCTTACGATACAAAGAATTTCAAGCACTGAAAACCCTATTTAAAATAAAGAAAAAAGAATTATATTTCTGGCAGAAATTAGAATATAATACGGATGAGACAATATTTTTATTTTCGAACAAATCAAAGGTTGAAAAAGCCACAAAAGTTTTCAAAGGAAGGCGCCACTAAAGTGGGGACCTTGCCCAATACTCCGCCATTATGTATTCACTGTAACAAACGGAATACTATATATATTATTTATGGTCAGTCATAAAATAGCTAATCTGGCCATTGACATACATACTGTGGTACCATAAACATAGCGTAAATAGAAAATATTATATTTTGTAACTAGGCAATAGAGATTCATTTTGTTTAAATCATGTACAAGTTTTTTAGTGTATCCGAGATATACCTAATTGAAGTGTAGAAATAATTAATTGTACAGTTTTAACGAAGCGTCTAGAAATATTTAATTAGCTTCAATTAACATGGCACTTTAAAAAATCACCATTGATGCCAATTTAATAAATTATTATTGAAAGCACTGACACAAAACTAGTTATTTTTAATTTTAGCTTTTTAGCTTTATTGGAGTGTAAGTTGGCCACCAACATCTAGGTCCAAAGCCAACCTCACCTTCGCGTCGTACACTCTACTGATTGCCGGACGAGGCAATGGCAAAATTTGGTTCTCATTGCGGGTTGTGGGGTTCAGACGGCGGGTCGTCCCATATAATACCGAAACCACCGTCAAATCATGACAGCAAGGCAGACACTGGCATTAAAGTGGCAGAAAGAGTTTTTTGAGTCGGATTTATTTTTGTCAAAAGTTTTTATTGTACTACGACTGCCTCGGTGGTGCAGTTGTAATGTGTATGCGTTACGACTGATGCTGACGCTGAGGTCTCGGGTTCGATCCCCGGGTCGGGTAAATATGATATTGGGTATTTTTATTACGAAAAACTCAGTATCAGCGCGGAATCTGGAATATGTGCCCGGTATGGCGATAGGCTCGCCCCCTATCACATCATGGGACGGAGATACGCTCGGCGAAATGTGGGTGTACTGGTTATAACTCTGCCTATCCCTTCGGGGATTACAGGCGTGAGTGCGTATGTATATATTTTTATTCTATATTTTATTGCATTTATAAGCAGCGATAGCTGAGCGGGAAGTGATACTTGGACTTCCGAGACGAAAGTCGTAGCAGCAGATCTTAACTAAATTTATATTTATATAGGACCACATCGCAACTAAACTCTATCGAATATAATTTTTTCCAACGAAATCGGTCCATATTTGACGGAGAAATCGATGTACATACATAAAAAATTGTTAAAAATACGCCGAACTGAGAAACTCCTCCATTTTTGAAGTCGTTTAATAAAAAACTTAATTTAATCGGACCAGGCGGTTAAGGCGCTATGCTGCCTTTGACAGACTCACAGACAGACAGACAGACTTAGTGGTCAAACTAATAACATCGAAATACTTATAAACGTTGTATAACCAAGTGGATCGTAAAATACAAATCTAAGAAGTTTACCCCCGATTTCTGAAAGGCTGATCAATGTAAAATTAACTAATCAACGGTCAAATATCATGTCAAGTCTAAATTGAGTTGCTAGAAGCGTAGTCAACACCTTTGATTCGACACACCTGTTAGCTAAAATACCTTTCAAACTAATATAAAAAATCGTATGTCAAACACTACTAGAGAGATCTCAGATATTATAACATTTTTCACTAAACAACGTTCCAGCAACTCGAATTAAATTGACAGCGGCGTCAAAATAAAAGATCTGTTAGATGAATGTTGATTTGATCAGCCTCTGAGAAACCGGGTGTTAGACTAACGCCCAAATACTGAAACGCTACTCAACGATCGACTGCCTAAGGGCTATTTAGTCTTATACAAATTTTACAGATAAGTGGCACTTAACATGTGTAACACAATCTTAAATGCTTAAGTTGCGTTCAAGTATTCGGGCGTAAGACTGACATCCGGTGTCTGAAAGGCTGACCAAATCAACAATCATCTAACATAACTTTGATTTTGACACCGCTGTTAAATCAATTTGAGTTGCCGAAACGTTATTTGGTGTTTTTTAATATTTGTAATATCTGATGTCACTTTAATAGCGTTTGACATGATGATTGACATACGATTTTTCATATTAATTTGAAAGCTATGTTAACTAACATGTGAAAATGTTAAATCAAAGGTAATGATCACGCTTTGACAGTTGACTAGTTAATTTAACATTTATCAGCCTTTCAGAAACAAGCCTATGTAATAAGTTTTCTTCTTAAATGGGGACGGATTGTCGACTTCACCAAGAGACACTTACAGACATCGCCATGTCCGTTAACTTAAAGCGACAACAATGCCGTCCGCGTGGGTGTTTAATTGTGTATAGCATAATCAAAATACTTTAGATATACATGAGTTCGGTGGTTCACTTGATGAAGATATAAAATTTTATTACTCTCTTAAAGCACATCAAAGTATGTTAATTATGACCAAAAATAAATTAACCCACACTTCTTGTGTTAAAAGGACTTTTATATCTTTTTGATGTGACATTTCAGCCCATAATAGTATGGATTCGAAGTATTGAACTTTATTTAGAAGTGTTGAATTTAGCAGCTGTAAAAAAAATGCCTACATTGGCGCCGATTACAAAGTAACCTATTGATGGGAAATGTACATGTTCATTTTATGGAAGAAAGTGCGTTTTATGATGATGCGAATAAGAGAAAGTTGAAGGTCGAACTTCAGAAATATCGACAGTACCTGCAAAATATATCACAAGCATAAACTTTGTATAATATAATTGAGTAACATGTCGATATTCGAATTGCAAATTTGAACAACACTCATCCAATAAACAGCTGATCTTTTGTCTCATTCCAGTATTGTTATTCTCGTTCATGCATTTAAGTTATAAGGGTGTTATTGATCTTATTATCTTACCATCAGACGAGTACATGATCGTCCCGTCATTCATAAAGATACCATTCATTGTTGAGTGGTAGAGCCATGCTGTAAACAGTTTTGTATACAACACAAATGGGCCGGCTCGATCAGGTAGTTACCACTGTCTCACAGAAAACCGACGTAAAGCAGCAGCTTGCTGCTGCTTTTCGTACGGTGAGTGAAATATCTGGAGGACCTAATCCCCCTCCTCTTCCCAATCCCATAATTATCCAATTCCTTTAAGGTCGCCAACGCACCCATGATCCTTCTGGTATTGTCGACGTACATAGGCAGTCGAAATCATTTACCATTAGATGACCTACTTGATCGTTTGCCGGCCCATTATTAAAATAAAATAGGCAACATCGATTAACAACATCAAAGCATAACTAAAATAAACCAACCGTTACGAATTCAGGAACAAAACACCTATTTATTAAACAGCCAAGCCCAAGCTCAAGCTATTCAGCCAGTATCAAATTACTAATCTTCCAATTCTACTTCGGATCAATGGAATTGGCCTGTAATTTAGACGATCGCAACGCTTATTGGCCGCTATTATTCGATTCCGAATAAGGAGCCGGGTTCATAGGTGGCGCCTAGAAGTCGAATTTATTACTATACAAAGTAATTATTTGAACTAAGCGCTAAACATTTAAGTTGCCTCTAAAGGTGCTAATTTATATGAACGGTATGTATACTTTATAGACTTTAGCGTGAAAATACCGATGTACTCAGTACGTTAGTGTTAAACAAAACGCCTTTGATATGAGTCACTTTGGACTTATCTCAAGATTAACATTTATTTTTTAAATTGATAATTCTTAATGTTGATTTAGTAATTGTAGGTTATAATAATAATATAATCTTCCCTTAATAGCCATAAGATGGAGCCTTCATGCCATTTCAATAAAAAAAAAAACCATAATTTATAAAGAAATACTAATCTATAGTCATAATTTCATAATAAATAATAATTGACTGCCTCGGTGGCGCAGTTGTAATGCATACGCGTTACTACTGAGCTGACGCTGAGGTCTGGGGTTCGATCCTCGGGTCGGGTAAAAGTGATATTGGGGTTTTCTATTACGAAATGTTCAGTATTAGCCCGGAGTCTGGAATTGTGCCCGGTATGGCGATAGGCTCGCCCCCTACTCATGGGTCGAGATACTCTCGGCGGCAAGGTAGGTGTACTCGTTACACCTCTGCCTACCCCTTCGGGGATTACAAGCGTGAGTGCGTATGTATGTATTATTTTGTAATTTATTTTCACTTGTGAGAATTAGTATCATGCAAAAAATTTGAGCATAAATAGAATTTTATTTTAATCCAAACTCTGAAATCTTTCATGCAAAGAAATGGTAGAGCCATGTTGTAGGCACTTTTGTCTACAGCATGAATAGACCGGCCTTACCAGATTATTATGACTGTATCACAGAATACCGACATGATGTGGCAGCTCACTGTTGCTATTCGTACGGTGAGTGAGATTACCGAAGCCCAAATCCCATTCCCCTTCCCAATCGCCCATTCCTTTCTTTTAAAGTCAACAATGCATCGATGATTGGCCTGATATTGTGGGTGTTCAGGGACTCTAGACATCAGACATCAGCTAACCTATGCTATTAAAAAACTAATCTGTAGCGCCAATAGTAGTAAAAAAATTAAGTAAGTACAAGAACCAACAAAAAATCTATAATTTGTAACAATTATTATAGTTCGTCTAAATCTAAATATCGCAAAGTAATTTGAAACAGATTCGAGAATAAATAATGTATAGTAATTGTCAAAAGGTATAGCTGCTCTAATGGAAGTAAAACATTTCCAATCCGGTCGTCGAACTATAAAATCTCGAGTAATTAATTGCTAATATCAAAGTGTATCAACCCAGACGATGACTCAGTGCAAAAAAATACCGACGCTGTGGCGGTAATTATAATGAAAATGGTTAGGGTGTAATTAGACAAGGCGCCGGAACGCGCCGCTCCACGCCCGCGCCACCACGTGGCGAACATTGAATAATATTTAGTGATTTTTTATTTAATCTTTCTTTGTTAAAAGAATAGGTATATTTATTTCGCTATTTATCTAGTGGTATCATCGTAGATAGCCTCAGTGGCACAGTGTGCGTTTTCACAAACGCTAGGACACGGGTTCAATTCCCGCACCGAGACAAAAATGTTTGTATAATCCACAAATATTTATTTCGGGTCCGTGTGTTTTTTACCCAGAGGGGTTGACGTGAGGCAGGCGGCCGATCGTAAATACTGATATTTCTCGGATTTGCATCGGATGCAGTCGGGTATGTACGTGTATTTCTAAACCTTCAAATACGGAATAATTGTGTACTATAATAATTTTACGTAGTTCATTACATTGACATTTTTATTTCCACGAAACAACTACATTATAACATAATGTCAAAACTCAGTGCGGTCTGAAACCGCAAATGATTGAAGGTGTGAGACGGTTACTGTCATAAAAAAATATTTAAAAATTGATAAGTCTAATAAATGTACATAATATGAGGAGGGTTTAAATTACTGACTTTCAACAACGAAGTCACGTTTACCTACCACCAGATAGAATTTGAAAACGTCTAAAGACTAAATTCTTCCTAACAACAATAGAGTCCACGCTTGAGAAACCATTTTTACTTGAATATTAGAATGAACGCATTTGATTCACAAATAGATGAAGCATTAACACATAATAATGTACAATATACAAATAATTTACGATTACGACGGACACGGCCTTGCCGACCCACTATGTTGCATAGATTGAATACTTTATAGATCAACGTCACTGCTGCCCGTTTCGCTCAATACTCAATAGACAATTAATAATTTATTGCACTGAAAAGACCAGCCTATTGTGCCTTACTGTATTTTATACGCACTCACGCCTGTAATCCCCGAAGGGGTAGGCTGAGGTGTAACTAGTACACCCACATTTCGCCGAACGTATCTCCGTCCCTTATGTGATAGGGGGCGAGCCTATCGCCATACCGGGCACAAATTCCAGACTCCGGGTTGATACTGAGCATTTCGTAATAGAAAAACCCAATATACCACTTTACCCGACCCGGGGATCGAACCCGAGACCTCAGCGTTGGCCTCGATCGTAATGTGTACGCATTACAACTGCGCCACCGAGGCGGTTACTGTATTTTATATTCTACGATATATATTCTCTAAGCTAACAAAACTGTTATAATAAACATTATTCATTAATTACAATGGCTGGTCCCTTGGCAAAATATTTATTAAACTGACTCACCTATAAGATTATAATTAAAAGTGGAAAATAGAGAATAAGATATTAATAATTTCTAGGGACCTCCATCTTAAGAAAAAATCAATCATTAAAACAAAATTGTTTATATAAAATTCCGCATTAAAAGCTACATCTAGCGACCAGGAGGTAAACTTATTTTTTATCAGAATTACTTCAACAGAATTTTGTCTGAGCTCTGAAGCTACTGCATCTACCATCTAATTAATGAACATTGCAAGAAACAAAATACGAACTGCAATCATAAAGCAAAATAAATTTCCATGAACGTCTAATACATTGTGTTCATTCATTCCAAGAACGGAGCTGAGATTCAATTGAGGCGTGGATAATTTGCGTCGAGCCTTGCTGCAAATACCATTGTGATTGTAAAATAATTGGGCCAATTTGCGTGTATTATAAATGTACGCCTATATTCGGGATGCAGTAGAAGCCTTGAACAACAATATTAAAACATAATTAATGAAGCTCATTAATATTTTCGTAGGTTTATATAAAATGGCCAGCTCAATTACTATTAAAATACCAATTTTAAAGTAGATGATCAACAAAAGAGCATGTGGGTCATCTAGTTGACCACCATCACCTTTGAACACCCCACAATTCCTGAGGATTCACGGGTGCTTACACTTTAAAGGCAAGAAATGGTGATTAAGGAAAAGGTTTGGTTTGGTCTTTCCCTAATTTGCAAAATAGCATATCTTCTTCTAAAGAAATGTGTGTGATCAGACCCCACTGGGCTACCTTTTATAAAAACACTTTATTAATCACAAATGCTACCTAAATTCTGCTGTTTAACATGCTTTGATTCAACGACATAACAAAGCTTAGAAAACGACTTCATAAAATAATACTGAAAAGTCAAAAATAACAATTTCTACAGGTATCTTTGGTATCAGTGCCTGTATCGCTGCTGGTCACATGAAATTCACCGATTCCAAATTGATTTATAGAAATTGTTATTTTTGACTTTTCACTGTTTATTTGTTCTCGGTTTTAAGCTTTGTCAAAACTTATTTTATTTTGTAATTGTTATTGTTAAAACCAAATTACAAGCTATGCCACAATTAGTTGAGAAATCAATATGCATACATAAGAACAGTAAAAAATATACACGACGAATTTAGAACATCCTTTTTCTTTGAGAAAGGAAATCCCGTCACTAAACAATATTGCATATTAATTGAGCTGTCAGTTAACTTACTTCACTCGGTTCAATTTAAGAAATAAAACATCTTGAAGAAACCTCACGAACTGAGAGTTCTCCGAAAGAAATGTGAAGTCACAACACCACACAGAACTCTGAATTACAAAGCACTGCATGGTACTGAAATGCATTCATCACCCCCAGAACTTAAATTGTTAAATCTTATAATGCCCAGTAACTTCACTGGCGTCAATGAAATCAAAACAGAACAATTATTTCACATTCTGCTTGGCGGCAGAAATAGACAAACCGGTGGTACCAACCCAGATGGCCTCTTGCATACGAGAGGCCTATCACAGGCCGAGCCCAGCAGTAGAACAGTATAACATAGGGCTGATATAACTTTTAAATGTTGCATTAACGAATGTAATTTACAAGGTGGTAGGTCCCTTGTTTGCGAGAGGCCGGCTGGGTTGGTACCACCGCTTTGTCTATTTCTGCCGCCAAGCAACAGTGTGTAAGCACTGTTATGTTCCAGTTTGAAGGACATTGAAGCCAATGAAATTACTGGGCATCATCAGGCTTAACACCTTATGTCTCGGGGTGACGAGCGCAGTCCAGTGTTATGCAGTGCTTTGTTATTTAAAGTTCTGTGTAGCGTTACTTCTGTTTATGAGCAGCGACCTGCCCGTCTCGTCATTCAAGCTAATAAAAATAAATAACTTACCTTACACATCCCCTGTACGCAGATAGCCCTGAACCCTTGCTTGGTACACGGTGTTCCATCAGCCACCAGGGCTAAGGATGCGTAGAAATGCTGTCCCAAAGGCCTACAGTTCAGCGTGCAGGGAGAATCACCTATAAAGAAAAACTTTGTCTGGATATTGCATTGCTCTAGTCTTCTTCTACCTACCCTCATGCCACTCGCAGTGGTGTCAGCAACATGCTTTTAATTTAAACACATGTTACAGAAAGATTTAACTATATTATGGATTTAAGATTAACCCCCGGTTTCTGAAAGGCTGATCAAATCAAAATTCAACTAACAGAACTTTGAGTTGACATCGCCGTCAAATCGCTGTCCAGTTGCTGAAACGTTATTTAGTGAAAAAAAATATAATATTTGATCTCTCTTTAGTACCGTTTGACATACGATTTTTCATATTAATTTGAAAGTTATGTTAGCTAACATGTGTGTCAAATCAAAGGTGTTGATCACGCTTCTAGCAACTCAATTCCGACTTGACATGAGATTTGACATTTTGATTAGTTAATTTAACATTGATCAGCCTTTCAGAAACCGGGTGTTAGTCTCGATATTAGGTACATATAAAAATATATTTTGACTGCCCCGGTGGGGCATTTTTAATGCGTACGTGTTACGACTGAGACTGACGCTGAGATCTCAGATTCGATCTCCAGGTCGGGTAAAAGTGATATTGGGTTTTTCTATAACGGAAATGCTCAGCATCGGCCCGGAGTCTGGAGTTGTGCCCGGTATGGCGATAGCCTCGCCCCCAATCACATCATGGGACGGAGATACGCTCGGCGAAGTGTGGGTGTACTGTTAACACCTCTGCCTACCCCTTCGGGGATTATAGGTGTGAGTACGTATTAAAATTTATTTCGTTTGTAGGAAGCATCTTTCGAACTTGATTTTTGGGTAAAGAATAAATAAGTCACCTGATAGTAAGTGACCACCACTGCCAGGAACACATACACCACTAGTGGTGTTGGCTGCGTTGCCTGCTTAAAGGAAAGGAGATTGGGAAAGGACAAAAGGTGTCAGGCCGATTGGATGTTTATGAATTTGGATATTTGTTAGTCAATCACGCAATAACGGCTGAATGGTTTTAGATGAAATTTGGCACACAGGTAGACCATGACTTAGATTAGGACATAGACTTTGTATCCCGGAAAAGGCCGTTTACGCAGGCGGAGCCGCGAGCAAATACTAGTCAGAAATAAATATACCATCTAAATAGGGAATCCAGGTATAAAACCTCCCTCGGAATGGCCTCCTGTCGTATGCAGCACATTGTTCCGCGCGCTTGTTTATTTCACCTCCAGAACATGGCTGAAACAAACAACATCATTCAATTGTTATGCTACAATAACCAATTATTTATACAATTATTGTTAATTGTGTTTTTTATAAATATTAATTTTTGAGTCGGTTTTTAACTTTTGGTGTAAGCTTATTATTTTTTCAGCCTCTTTTAATGGCACAGCTATGGTATAAAAATTCTAACACAATAACCTAAACGCAACGTGTGTGTCATTATTCGTTAATTACTTTCATTTGTAGGATTCCATAACCAAATGGCAAAAACGTAACACTTATAGTTCCGTTTATATTCGCCCGTACTGACAAAAAAACAAGTACACCATGGAAAGAGTAATAAAACGAAATGTCAAAGTTTGATATTTCCAAATTGTATGGAATGGGCATCAAGGAACGAAGAAGGAAGACAATCTTCGGAATGACAAGGTTCGGAGCAACATATATAAAAAATAAAACCAACCCGAAACAAACTGAAAAGCAATAACGGGATTGGCTCCTAATTGAGTGATAGAGCCACGCTGTGGACAGTTTTGTCTTCAGCATGAATGAGCCAGTTCGATCGAGTTCTACTGTCTTACAGAAAACCAATGTTAAAGTAGCAGCTTGGTGTTGTCTTTGTACGGTGAGGTCTCCGGATAGGAGACACAAGACCCCCTCCCATTCACAATCTCTTAATTATCCTTTTTCTGTAAGGTCGGCAATGATTCTTTGGGCATTGTAGGTGTTGATGAACGGTGGAGATCGCTTATCCATCAGGCGGTTACTCGTTTGTCGGCCTATGCTATAAAAATTACTAATCTAACCACTTTTCAGTGGTTACTTATCCAGATTTAAGTTAAGATTATTTGCAAATATATACCTAAAAATAAAATAAAAATATACGCCTAGAATTGAAACCTCCCGTCGGTTATAATATTTAATCTTCCAAGTAACATAAAGCCATAACACATAGCATATAACTGTCAAATCAAATAAGCTAAATCACGTCAAAAACGATTTTTTTAAAACAAAATCTACATAAACAAATTTAGAAACCTAAATCAAGGATCGAGATAGACGCCGTATAGTGTACTGTTTTCCATGCCGATATTTTAGACGAAGGGACAATACATACTTTGTGATTTGTGATTACAAAGTAGTGACACAGTGGTGTTAGCGACGTAGCACATAAACAAATAAAATAAATACACCCAACAGTCACACACAAAGACCAGACTCCACACTAGGTTAACTTGTATCGTGGGTATCAGGAACTACGAGGGATTGGCGGTCGCACAACACACAGATTCGAAACAAATAATTGTGAATCTAGGAAAGTTGCTTAAGATGATTTGACCACGTTTTGAGGGAGCTGCAGGAGTACGTCAGTTGCAAATGCTTGTGTCAAATCACACCAGACGAACAATCTCGTGGGTATTCCAAAAAGCGCTGGCCTGGCCTATTTTTTTATTAGTCACTAAAACTA
This sequence comes from Mimas tiliae, assembly GCA_905332985.1. Classification (NCBI taxonomy): domain Eukaryota; kingdom Metazoa; phylum Arthropoda; class Insecta; order Lepidoptera; family Sphingidae; genus Mimas; species Mimas tiliae. The sequence goes on along the minus strand of HG995256.1, from coordinate 7,423,884 downwards.
ATATAATTAGTTATTATTTCAGCTATTAGAGAGAAACATGAAAGCCGACGGTCTCACTACAGAGGATGCTCTAAATCGGGAAACATGGAGGCATTTAAATATGAAGGCGGACCTTGGCACTAAGCTGGAATACCGCTAGAACAGTGACAACGTTTATACTAAATAATTATTCGATTTTACTAAAATAATTCACGATTGGTTAACATTGTTTGAATTACTTATTGTGTCTATTTAGATGTTTGGTCTGTGCGTCGAACTACGCGTAGATTTACATCTTCAAAGCGTGTTTGAGAGAACAATGCTAATCAAGGTAATGTTTACGATCCGTGTGGTCATAACTCAAAATTAAAACGAGTGGATTAAGTACCCTGGTACTTAAAGGCCCCATTTGCAGTGGACGCCAGTCGCACAAACGATTACAAGTTCATTAGACTTATTTATTAGCATATTCGTGAGAAATTATATTTTATTATGCAATTTAAAGATTCCTATCTAAATCTTGGCTTACTTAAATGGTTTACTGCATGCGTTGTGTGAGGTCAGGGAGGACAAATAGATCATACAGACAGTTAGATCATAATACTAATACATTTTGCTTCCATTAAATTTGTGCAATTCATGCGCCATTGATCAGTGTAATTAGGTAGAGAACCAGTGAGGTCCCAAGACGGACATTCACAATTTTATGTGTGTTTGAGTTTCGATTAGAAAAATCATACATTTCAACCCCACGCACGGCTCGCTGCTTTATATCATGGGACGAGAATAAGCTTCAGTTTAAAGGACATTGAAGCCAGTGAAATTCCTGGGCATTATGATATGGTGACGAGTGCGGTCCAAACCCATGCAATGCTTTATAATTTAAGTTTCTGTGTAGTTCTTTTTTTCTATTTATTTAAGGGACTTTTACACTTAGCGTATGCCAGTCTTTGTTTTGCTTATGTTTATGGGCAGGCGTGGCACTTACCATCAGGTGAGCGATCTGCTAGTTTCATCAGTTAGGCATTTTATATTAGGTCATAAAAAAGTGACAATTGGGTGTTTTATTGCAACTTGACTTTATTTATCCTGGCTTGGTGATTACGCTACACTTGATGGTAAGAGTGATAGAGCCATGCTGTAGACAGGTTTTGTCTAAAACATGAATGCGCTGGTTCGACAGGGTCGTTACCACTTGCAGAAAACCGACGTAAATTAGCGGCTTACTACTGAGATATCTGGAGGCCCAAATCTTCCTCTCTTCCCAATCTTTTAAAGTCGGTAACGCGCCCATGATTCTTTCTAGTATTGTGGGAGTATATGGGTGGTGGAGATCACTTACCATTAGGTGACACGATTGCTCGTTTGCCGGCCTATACTATAAAAAATGCCGGCCACTTAAATTGATGACACACATACACAACTTACATTTGTGTTGCATTCTTGGTATCTTTTGTCTACTCCTAAACAATCTTCTACGTGTGTTTGTCTTGTCACACGTACTGTGACCTCAGGCATCGGTAGAGTGTTATTTACTGATGCATTCTTCGATCTGAAACAATAATCAACAACTATTAAAAACAGAGAGAAAGAAAATGTATTATTGGACGAGATATAAAAATAAAGGCAGGCGGCCGGTCGTAAAATCTACAAGCCAAATCTTTCTGTGACATGTATTAAAAAAACATGTAACGCCGACCCCACTGCGTGTGGGATAAGGGCAAGTGGAAGAAGAAGATACAAAAATTATAACAAAATCAAAATACATTATAACAGCATTATTTTAGACCAATAATAGGAAATCCCATTCAGCTTTATGCTGAAATACAGCTGTACTGTAGTCGATCATCATGCGTCCGATCCACATGTCCGACAACACGTATTTTATTGTTAAAAGATGGTAGGTGGTAGGTCCTTCATATGTTTACAAAGTGGTAAGTCCCCCATATACTAGCGGACGTCTGGGTTGGTACCGCGGTGGGTGGTGGAGATCACTTACCATCAGGTGACCCACTTGCTCGTTTGCCGGCCTGTGTTGTAAAAAAAATAATGTCCTGTTTCTTTTAAACTTTAATAAGTAGGCGGTTTCCCAGTAAAATATTTGTTGTTACGAATATCCTAAAAAAATATAAAAACCGAAACGTAAACATGTAATGTTATGGTTACGAAACGATGCGCGAAATCGGACTTGACCGGTTTTTTATAACACAACCATACAAACACATTATGACACTCAACAAGGTTCAAAGAGTTATTATTTCCTGGAGTTGTCGACATGGCTTTTGTATGGTTGCGTGTTCAAACACACCAATAAAATTTCATACATAACTCAAATATAAAGCATTATTATAATTAGGAAGCTGTAATAAATCAAACCTTATTGCCCAATAACTCAAAGAGAAAATAGATAAAACATTCTCGCGGCGAAATAAAAAGGACCCCTAATGAAATCAACGAGTTTTCTAACAAATAGCTTTAAATGCGTTAATCTAATTTAGTGATAGTAAAAATAAAAGTCCTAATTAATGTCGTGCATGATTTTGTTGTCGAGCATGTAGGACTAAGCTACGCTAAAAATATAATAAAATTCATAAGTCAAAACCCGAATCACGGTATTATAACTGTCATTATGCCGCGATACGGGTATATGCTACCTTAGGTCAGTTTCCAGGAAGACAGTGGTAACGACCCGGTTGAACCGGCCCATTCGGGTTGTAAAAAAAACTATTTACAGTGTGGCGTAGAGCCGAATGGAGTCGAGAACCGCCTCTGTTTTGAAGTGGATTGAAAATATTAATTTGTAAAATGGTTTTTAAATCATTTTGGAGCAAAAATTATAACTCTTTTTATTTATGTATGAATTATACGAATAAAGTAGATAAAGATTCATATTCCAATACGCCGTGTCGAATCGCTTGCTCGCATCGCACAGTCAACTGTACCCCGTCATTATCACAAAGCGAGCTTTACAAATGTTGTTCTCACATAACAGGACTCGTACATTAATCGAAGCTTTGAATATTCATGTTCCCGTAGTGAAAGATTAGTTCCGTTGGGTACTTACAACGTTACTACGTGTCATTTAATGATATAAAGATCCTCTGTGTATGTATTCCTGTTTTATCCTGGGTCATTAATATTTTTTACCAAAGAACTTTTTCTCTTATTATGATTATTTTAGTTTAAATATTATTCTCGATATTTTTTTGCTAAATCTTGATGAAGCAGGGATTTTCAATTGCTCACTTAAAAAAAATGTTTAAAATTGTAGCTATAGTACAATGTTTTATTTATATAAAGTACCCCACTATCTTTACAAAATTAAATATTTTAAAAAACCTTTCCTATAGTGTTGAAAGTATCAGTATAGTGTTATGGCCCAGATTCATTGCCCGAGAGAGTTTCTACATTTGAATATCTATTGCCCGGGCAATATTTCACCAGTTATTAGGGCTGTGGTAATGACACTTGTAAACCCGTAGGAGCTCTCTGACAAACGATGTCTATCCTCATTTGTCATGAGCAATATTATATATCATCTTATATGACTGATATGTCAGGAGAAAACTTGTACTGAGTTCAGATTTATAGAATACTATTTATGATTTTGGGGCGATTTTGACTAATTTACGATCACAATACACAATCAACTATATTTTTTTTACTGCTAATCTTTCATACCTTTATTACACGTAATTTTATTAATTTTACAAGTGTAATTTATTTTACATACATGCGCACTCACGCCGTTAATCCCCGAAGGTGTAGGCAGAGGTTTAACTAGTTCACCCGCATTTCGCCGTGCTTATCTACGTCCCATGATGTGATAGGGAGCGAGCCTATTGTAATTTATTTTATCATAACATAACACATATAATATCAAGCCTATATCGCCGAAGGGGTAGACAGAGGTGCAACTAGTTCACCCGCTTGACAGCTCCGTGGCGCAGCGGGCGAGTAGACGGCTGCGAAGCGAGAGGCTGTGGGTTCGATTCCCACACCGGGACAAATGTTTGTGTGAACCACAAATATTGGTCTCGGGTCTGGGTGTTGTGGGACCGCAAGTCCCTCGTAGTTCCTGATACCCGCGATACAGGTTTACCTAGTGTGGGGTCAGGACTATGTGTGTGACTGTTGGGTGTATTTATTTATTTATTTATTTCGCCGAGCTTATTTTCGTCTCATGCTGTGATTGGAGGTGAGTCTTTCGCTATACCGGACACAAATTCCAATCCCGTGCAATTCACGTGTGGCTTTTCGAAACGAAAACTCAAACAAATTGTGATAGGCCAACCTGGTATGTGAACCCAGGACCTCACAGCTCTTAGCCTTAGTGCCACTAGACCAATGAGGCGATTATCAAAGACTTTAATGTATACTACTAGACAAGATGCGCGGTACATAGAAATTGTACCACTAAGTTGCGGTCAATTGACCGTAACTCAATATTACCATCTCGCTTACTCTCAACTAGAACCCCTATCGCGCTCCCTGTTTGTGAGCTGTCAAACTCCCGCGTTATGTGACACTTTACTTCTAAGCAGCCCGTCTAGTATACATAAAGTCATATAAAGTCAGACATAAAGTCTTTGGCGATTATTAATAATTTATTTCAAATCATTTATATTTTCTCTCGTTTAATTAGCAGTAAACCTAGGTGGATCATAGTGTTGTATTCATTTTAATAGTCATATTATAAATGTAAAGGGTTGTATGTTTGTGAGATTGCGTTTGTGAATTCGGTTAATAAATCATGCATTAACCCTGTTCGAATTAAATTTGGCCAGACATGAATATAAGTTATTTTTTTGTCTTGGTGATATGTTCCCAGGTTTTTTTTTATTAGCTTGAATGACTAGACGAGCAGGTCGCTCGCCTGATGGTAAGCGCTACGCCTGCTCAGAAACAGAAGCACTTTAAATAACAAAGCACTGCATGACACTAGACTGCGCTCGTCACCCCGAGACGTAAGGTGTTAAGACTCATAATGCCCAGTAATTTCACTAGCTTCAATGTCCTTCAAACCGGAACACAACAGTGCTTACACACTGTTGCTTGGTTATAGGTGATGTGAGATATATTCAAAAAAGACATTCACGCGGCGTGAAGTAGCAACTTGCTGCTGCGTACGGTGAATAAGAAATCCGGAGGCCCGAAACCCCTCTCGCCTTCCCAATCCCTTAATTATCCTTTCCATTTAAGGCCGTCAATGCTTTCGTGGTTCATGGGTGTAAATGGGCGGTGGAGATCATGTGACCAACTTGCTCACTTATGCTAGGTATATAAAAAATGCAGGTGAAGACGCAAGCAAAAGTTGGTTTTAGAATAAAGTGAAATAACCTGACTAATTAAAATTACATAGTTACTTACAAATTAAACCGTGAATCGAGATAATGAGTAAAGGATCCAGGATTAATACGACCAGATATAAAGTCCTGTTACATGTATAAGTAGGTAATCAAAATGCCGTCACTCTTAATTAAATGAGGGTGCGTCGGCGCCACGGGTAACGGCTCTTGGTCATATGCGATTACAAAATTATAATTTAAATAAACTATTCAAATATAATATGGTGCTTTAAATGAACTCTTGGCTGATAAAAAGGTCAATACTGATGTCACAGATTAAATTAAAAGCAAACTAAAACTTCTTTCTTTTATTGACGAGAAAAGCAAGTCACTCGCTTGATGGTAGGCATCACGCCAGCCATAAACAAAAGCAACACCAATTAGAAATTTGAATTATGAAGTACTGCATGGCTCTGGATTGCGCTCGTCACCCCGAAACATTAGATGTAAAGTCTCATAATTTCCAGTAATTTCACTAGCTTCAAAATCCTCTAAAACGGAACACAACAGTGCTTACACCAGCACCAGTGTGCGTTAGCTTAAAATATACAAAGCGGTGGAACCCACTCAGACGCTCGACGTGACAACCTCTCGCATACGAAGGACCTACCACCTAGTTATCCCGGTTTAGTCACTAAACTAAATTTTAAATGCTTAAGACCCAGCAAAGTGGAAGCATCTAAGTAGGAAGATGGAACTTGGCACTAAAATTTTGTATACGCACTCACGCTTGTAAACCCCGAAGGGGTAGGCAGAGGTGTAGCAAGTACACCTACATTTCACCGAGCGTATCTCCGTCCCACGATGTGATAGGAGGCGAGGCTATCGCCATACCGGGCACAAATTCCAGATTTCGGGCCGATAGTAAGCATTTCGTGATGGAAAACCCAATACCTACACTTTTACCAGAACCGGGATCAACGCGTACGCATTACAACTGTGCCATCGAGGTAATATGACGCACCTTTACAGAAAATTATGGCCAAATTTAAGCAATGTATAATGCTCACTTCCCGTAGTACCAAATCCGATTGCACTGCCAGGACATAAATAAAACATTTTCTTTTTATCGAATGAGTAACATGTCTATATTTGACTTGCAGATTTGGACAAAACTAAATGATAAACAGCTGAGCTTTTGTCTCTCTCCAGCATTGTTATTCTCGGTTACGCCGCTCAAATAATATATAAAGATGATATTATAGGTCGTAATATTTTTTTTTATAGTATAGGCCGGCAAACGAGCTTGTGGGTCACCTGATGGTAGGTGATCTTCACTGCCCATGTACGCAACAATACCAAAAGGATCATCGGCGCGTAGCCAACCTTAAAGGAAAGGGATAATTAAGGGATCGGGAAGTGGAGGGGAATTTGGACCTCCAGATATCTCACTCATCGTACGAAACACAGCAGCAAGCTGCTACATTACGCCAGTATTCTGTGAGACAGTGGTAACGACCTAGACGAACCGGTCCATTCATGCTGTAGACAAAACTGTCTACAGCGTAACTCTACCACTCACAAAATTACTGGTTAAAATTAGCGTGAAATTTTAAATTGTCTAGATTTTAGAAGAGCTGGTACATAAACACTCCCAACAGTGAGTTGTATAAAATAACGACCCTTAAATATGACCACACCTTTCCGTAACACGTTGTAGATACCATGGTCCTATAACTATTCAATTTCTAAATATAATATTTTGTAATTGCCTTATTATAGCTTAATGTTTAAGTATTAACACTTAAAAATATCTCATTATACACCCCAGCCAGTAGGTCGTTTATTAATAATAAACAGTAGTTTATTCTCTGAAATCTTCTCCATCGAAAGGTTGTCTGGTAGAGATCGCTATTAGCGATAAGACCGCCTATTGTTACATTTATAATTTTGTTTTGTTTGTTCTTTACTGTAATATTCTGCATGGTGTACAATAAAGTATTATATATCCATCTAACTATAGCTCAAAGTAAGTAGCTTGATTATAACGTCGAGCTAGGTATAAAAAGATAATTTGTTACAGCTTATCAGCGTTCTACACGAGATACTCCAACGGTCTTCGGAATACGGTAATAGATTAGATAGGTTCGTAATTATTAGGAACCGGTAACACTACTTTATTCCAATACAAATTGGTCTAGTACCAATTAGAGGTGAATAATGATATTTTAACCGACTTCTAAAAGGAGGAGGTTCTCGGTTCGTCTGCATAATGTATATATTTATGTATGCAATGCCACCAAGCAACAGTTTAGAAGCACTGTTGTTTCGGTTTGAAGAAACAACAATGTTTGAAACCAGTGAAATTACTGGGCATTATAAGAATTAACATCATATATTTCGGGGTGACGAGCGCAGTCCGATGCCATGCAGTGCTTTGTAATTCAAAGTTCTGTGTAGTGTTGTGTCTGTTTATGGGCAGGCGCGGCGCTTACCATCAGGCGAGGGACCTGCTCGTTTCGTCACTCAAGCTAATAAAAAAACATGAACACAACACATAAAAAAAAGGAATAAAAATTTCTACTAGGTACGCACGCCTATAATCTCTGAAAGGCAGAGGTGTAGCCAGTACACCTACATTTCACCGAGCGTATCTCCGTCCCATGATGTGATAGGGGGCGAGCTTATTGCCATACCGGGCACAATTCCAGATTCCGGTCTAATACTGAGCAATTCGTAATAGAAAACCCCAATATTACTTTTACCCGACCTAAATCGAACCCGAGATCTCGGTATTATCCTCAGTCATAACGCGTACTCATTACAACTGCGCCACTGAGGCAGTCGACGCTAGTATTCGAACATGTCATATTTTATTTGATAAATAGTATATACTCAGAGTTGATGAAACAGGCACTAAGAATATTTAAAGGCTAATAAAGAAATTATTTTATTAGATGACCCACTTGTTTTTTATAACAAAACAATGTGTTATCAACTAAACTGCAGGTCCTTATTTCTATCGCTTCCAACTGAATAACCAGTCAACTCCGAACATTACGCGTGATCTTACACAAGAATAAGACAAAAGCACATAAAATAAATCCTTGGTGTATAAATACGAATCCTAAGTTCATCGTCTGAATACAAATACCTAATAGAGGCGTCACACTGACCTGAAAATAGCTCTAAGTGAGCTACACACGTGTCTAAAATACACGTTAAGAATGTTTTTGTGTACATAACTGACCTAAATATAGTAACCCAAAAAGTAAAGTTTTGATGGACGCGTGTGGGTCAGCTTCAATTTCGAACTTCAATATTTCTTTATTTTTTTTTATAGTATAGGCCGACACAAAAAGGGCTTGCCAAATATATGGCATATGGGTCTATTACTTACTTTTGACAAGGTTACTATTGACAAGCTCTCTTTTAACTTAATTAAGAGATGAGATCAACAAACAATCAGGTGACCCGCTTGCTTTGTTGCCCCCTCTTTTTTTAAATACAACATAAGATTTGTCGCAAAAGATATTTAAAACACTTAGAAATAAATATGTCTATTGAAATATAGTTTGTAGAATGCAAACGCTATTAAAATAATGTAACAGCAATAGAAAACATCAGTGTTCACATTTATTTTAACAAGATCATTTATTTAATTTCATATGACGTATTGATCAGGTTTTATCAAGACTATTATTATGACCTCATATAATTAATCACTCATAAACTCGAAGCGGTTCAACACTAAGCAATATTGTCAATGAATTGCGCACATCATCCTCCAACTTACCTGCACTGCGTTGCAATTAAGCAATGCAATTTATATTCAACCCTACATCCTTTCTATCGATATGTACATACAGTTTATGGCATGAGATAATGATGATCAGTTCGTTCCGACATTCATGAATTAAACATGGTTACACAGACAGTACCACCTTGCCTCCGTATTTAGCAAACATAGGTCGACCATCATTAAAATAATGCAGGATAAAACCGTCAAAAACCTTTGGGTGAACCTGGCACGCCAAAGTGACTATACTATAACTGAAGATAAATGCATTGCAGTCTTATGGCCGTTCCCTATATTCTGTCGGTCTCTAGTTTTGCTATACCGGCGATAGGAATTTTTATCTATTTTCCGTTTTACCGTCCCAATAAACTTACTAATGATAGGTAATCCTATTCTTCATTGCTGTCTACTGATGAGAGGACTGATAGCTGACTACAGATATACAACACTATGAAAATGACAGTTCAAGCGTCCCAATATTTTTTATGTGCTATCTGTCGATAAAGTTATTTAGTTTTTTCTTTATCGGTAGATTTTGACCGATAAACAGATATCCTCGGCTGTAAAAAAACGAAATAAATAACGCATTTTGAAGAAATTGCCATGAGTATACAAGGCTTGCATGGCACTTGCACTGCAATACAAAAAACTAAATAAATTATGTAAAAATCTAAAAGAAAATATAAAAAAAATCTAAAATTCCCATAAATAAAAATAATGAACCGTTTTGATAATTAAATTAAGTGCAAGAGACATATAAATATTTGTTAATGCGAACAAAATAATTCCCCACTTCAGTAAAATCCCCCAAATTCGTTTGGGATTTTTGTTCAAAGGACATGTATTCAGAGCCGTAATGTATTGACAGCAAAACGTTTCGTTATTACATTGTGTTTTGCAACATAATATGTATTTCTCGTTATTATTATTTCATTTACAGTGGTAAAAAATAAGAATTATAGATAAATGTTAAATTAAAACTTATATGTCTAATCTAAATCATATTTTCTAACATAAATTAAACAATAGTTCCTCTTTCTCAGTATGAACATAACGCACAAGAGGGCCCAGATAGACTGTCTATCTATTGCTATCATAGTATCTGACGTGCATATCTAAAAAATAGGGACGATTCCAAGCAGTAGATAGAACAATACGGATGTTTGACGATAGCTATCTATCGTGAAATTGAAGATTAATATTGGGAACGGCCATTAATGTAATGTGGAATATCGAGATATGATCTTGAAAGTCGCCAGAATGATACCGGTCTAAAGTAACTGATATATTCAGGTTGACTCTAGAAGTGAATCGCCAGAATGAACCACTATGTTGGGATTTCTAATTAGGTGTATGGTGGTATCTATTCTTTCACCTGCCTTTATCCCACTTGCTGCGAAGCAACATGCTTCAACACATGTTACAGAGAGATTTGGATTATAGTTTTTACGACTGGCCGCCAGCCTAACGTCAACCCTTCCGGGAAAAGATATCTATTCGTCATATTAAAAAAATTTGAAACAAAAAAGATAGTGTCTTAAATGTAGGTCAGACAGACAGACAGACGATGTAGGTTTAGTAATAGAGCACACTTTGTGTACAGTATTAGGCAAACAGACACTGGATTAGACTCACATTTCTCCCATGGTATTTACTTATACATATGATAGTTGGCGAGTCTATTCGTTTCCAAATGTTATCTCCTAACAAAAATATGTATACGTATTTAGCATCTAAACTATTGAGTAGAATAGGAAACATATTCCCATACACTATTGCTTGTTTGATTACATATTTGTATACATAATATAGTCACAACAATGAATGAAGTCTCAATCATTCATATAACTGCAAATGACGCGAGTTAATCCCTCATTAGCATGACGAACAGACACACAGACAAACATGCGCCTTTATCACAGAATACAGAAAGAAGGTCTATTATAAAGGCGAATGCATACTCGCTACACAGACGCGCGCTAGACTAAGGTTTGTTTTAGGAACGCGAGTTTAGATTTTATTTTAATTCTCCTAAATGAGAAACGAATAGGTTGATGATGTTAATCACCACGCCTGCACATCAACAGTAGCAACACCACAAACCTTGAAATACAAAGTACTACGTTACATTGCATTGCATCGCACTGTACGCATAATCCCGATACATAAGATGTTAAGTCGCATTATGGCCAGTAAGTAGTTTAAGTGGCAAATGATATCTCGACCGACACAATCGTACTAGTTCCCCTGTTATTGTTAAATTCGAGTAATCATTAGGTTTTTTATTGTTGACGACTTTTAGCTTTCAGAATTTATTTCAACATATGTATTTTTGATAAAACATCGATCTGAAAGCTTTTCCGCGTTGTGCATCGCGTTATAGTTTACTACGCGCCATTTATAGAAGAAGAGTGTATGGGCTCTAAAACGGCCGCCGATCGAACGCTCATTACCCGCTATATCTGAACATGATTGACGCGCATCAAGGGCCGTGCGAGTGCAAGCAATCAATGCTCTAACTACAATAACAGCTTGTTACAACGCTTAACGCTACGGGGTTTCCATTACCTTAATTTAGTCGATAAAAACCGTAAGAGTCTCGCGAAGGCATATTTAACCTCTGAACCTATTCGCTTGGGTGGCTTTACACGCGACGAATATTATATTTTATTACAAATTTTATACGCATTATTATTTTATTTTTTATAATTTAACGACGAGTGTTGAGCAAAAATGAACTCATATTTATGTATATCAGTAAACAGTTTTTACAAAACCTTATCATTTCAGTGCGATGTGATATAATAACGTAATACAATAAATTAATGATGACCGTATTATCGACTCTTACAAAGGAAATGGTTATAAATTGGCAAGTCAAGAACAAAGATTTGCAGAAACGAATTACTCAAAGCTTGTGAGCCCTGTCACTAATAAAGCAAATTAAACTTCTCTACAACACTTAACAGATATTTTGGTGCATTTTAAATTCTAATTATAATCCAAAGCATACCTTAACTAGTTTAATTAATTCGTAGTCATTGACAAGACCACCTGATCGTGCGTTTGATTGTAATTGAACTGATTGAAGTTCAAACGCCGTCAGATTATTAAATTGTATGTGTCAACAGTTCGATAATCGCAAGCGAGTAAGTGCCAATGAGATGTGACAGCCGAATGCCACCGGCGATGTCGTGTCCGCTGGTACAATTTAATTAAGTACGCTCGTGGACGAATTAGATATAAGGCGAGTGGTCGAGTCTCCCAATATAATACCAGCCCTGTTTAATACACATCCCACTACTGGGCACGGGCCTCCTCTATCGAATGAGAGGCCTTAGTCCACCACGCTGGCCTAAAGCGGATTGGCAGACTTCACACAACTTCGAAATTCTCATGGTGCGATAATTTACAATGAATTCATACGTAACTTAGAAAAATCAGAGGTGCATGCTCTTGGGGCTTGTTTTGAACCTGCGACTTTCATCTCGAGGGTCCGTACCACTCCCGGCTGCGGGCTGAACTATCGCTGCTATATAGACCCCCCCATACCAGCGATCATTGCTGTTACGAGGTTATCTTATAATGTTATACCCGCCTGGATAGCGACCACCTTACATATGGTGAAAAACCCGCCATAGCAGCTTGTTGAGGCAAGTCGCGTTTCGGGTTCAGCCAATGTATACTCGTACTCAGTAACTTCAGGCCGGCATAATTCTGCCGACCGTCAAGGAACGCAATGTCTCGAAACAATCGATATTACATTTGGACTGCACTGTACTTAACATCAGGCCCAGAGTAGTCGCTACACTGTACCAGGTTAACAAAATGCCAATAGTTATTTAAAAGAACAGTAATATAATATTTAATAATGATATTTAGTCCGCTACTTTCAATATGTCCCAATAGACTTAGACTTTCTTTTGAAAACTTAGACATCTTGAGAATTAGTGAACGAATTCTGTGGCTACGTGCAATTACGCGTACCCCGTGGTCTTAAGAGAAAGAGAGGCCTATTGGTTTTGTTAGTAGAGTGATCTAGACTCTAGGCTGATAAGTCCAATATGCCTTCGAGCTCCAGCTAGAAGTTCAAATTCAAATTCTTTATTGAATCCATAAAATGTTATACATCATTTAGATTCATTCAAATTTTAACTCTACCGCCAGTTCGGAATGCTGTTTCGCTAGAGAAGAACAGACAAGAAACTCTAACGTTGCTATTTTCAAAACTGATTTACAATATTGATACTATGTACATTACAATTTATTTGAGTTAAAGCAGCTCAGTTTATGCCAAGAGGAACACTATAACAAAATAATGATTATTGACCATGAGTCCCATGACCACGATGAATAAACCGAGAACCGTACATCCGATACGAACGAATTTGCACATCAAAATAACCCAGTCTTAGAATATATTTCTAAATACGCTCATGGTATATGTTTGTAAGTTACGTGTTGAAACCAGTTCAGCTCTGATTCATGGTCGTTCGGAAACTGAGATATCAAAAGATCTCGTAACTGGTTTAATTTCACTCTACAAATTATACTTATAATTTACATGTGAAAAAAGCAATCTATCAAAAAATAGAGGTGAATGCTGCTATCTAATACCGATAGTTTATCAGATAACTATATACCACGTTATTTGAAGAGTACTTCCTTAAAAAAAATGTCAAACAAAATATTTGCATGTTGCTATTCTTACATGTTTCCTTCATTTTACACTCGCCCTTCAACGTTTGTCTGGTCGTCAAGCCAACTCATGTTAGTACAAATTATAATTCATTATTATTATTGAATAAAACGCATACTAAATACAAAAATCAACCTAATATCATAACGCGACGATAAAAAATACACAACAACCATAATAGCACCATTTAATTCGAAAAACATTTTAAGTGAGAAAATCGTCATGTGTAAAGCGGGCTTTAAGCGAATTGCCGTAATAGGCGTGTAAAAGGTTGACGTTTACATTTTTGTTTTATAAGCTTCGCACACACGGCTCTGTCGGCGCGGCATGTACTATAATTTGTAAGTATCTTGTATTTTGTAACTCGTTAAAAAGAACATAAAACATGGAGAATAATCGACAACTTAAACACTTGGCATTTGAAATTATGTACGAAACTAACGGCCACAAAAAGTTATTTGAACAGAGCGCATGATTGTCATTTAAGCTAATATACAATTATGCAGCGTCATGTTTGTACATTAAAGTACATTTCGGAAAATAATTTTAAAGAGTGTATTTTAATTCAGAATAATGTAAATTTTACTTGTTTGTTTGTATAACTTTTATTTGATCCCGAATAACAGTACCTAAAGTTTTAACAATTTTAAAGCTATTCAATATAATATTGAGAATAAGTAATCTATATAAATCATGTTATACTTTGGATCTATTCTGTAGTCTGCGTGACCTGTGACGAACTACACACACCCAAAGAAATCAGCCTCCGTTACGTAGTAGGTGAGTAATCAACTGTGAAACGAGAGGCCACGGATTCAATTCCCATACCAATACAAATGTTTGTACGCACTCACGCCTATAATCCCCGAAGGGGTAGGCTGAGGTGTAACTAGTACACCCACATTTCGCCGAGCGTGCCATAGCCCCCTATCGCCATACGGGGCACAATTCCAGACTCCGGGCTGATACTGAGTAATTCGTAATAGAAAAACCCAATATCACTTTTACCCGACCCAGGGATCGAACCCAAGACCTCAGCGCCAGCCTTAGTCGTAACGCATACGCATGTTTGTGTGATCCACAAATATATATTTGTGGTCTCGACGTTGTAGGAACATAAGTTTCTCCTAATTCCTACTACACACGATACAAGATAAGGATCTCAGTGTGGGTCAGGACTATATGTGTGATTGTTGGGTGGCTTTGCTTCAGAGATTAATGCGAATAAATTCGCGCCCAAAAACTAGTCTTAAGAATAATACCGTTTTACAAACTTAGTCGTATTTGTCCAACGAGTGAGTAAACAGTAGCTTGCAAGTGTTTAAGCTTCCAAAATTACATGGAAATGAGGTACTTTGCATGCGTAATTATTTCGAAAAGCTTATATTAAGTAGGGAATATTAAGGTGAAGTGAAGTCTTAAATTGCCTTGAAACGATCTAAAGATAATGGTGTAGAACCACGCTATAGACAGTTTTGTCTACAGCAATAATGGACCGGCTCGACCGGATCGTTACAACTGTCTCACAGAAAATCGACATAAAACAGCAGCTTGCTGCTGTGTTTCGTACGATGAGTAAGATGTCTGTAGGCTCAAATTTCCTCCTCTTTCAAATTCTTTAATTATCCCTTTCTTTTAAGGTCGGCAATGCGCCCATAATTCTTCTGGTATTTTGGGTGTACATGGGTGGTGTGATCATGACTTCAGACTTCTGTGTGGTATCTTCTTTAAATGGGCAGGCGTGACGCTTACCATCTGGTGGGCGACTTGCTCCTCTTATCATTTAGGCGATTAAACAAATAGACACATATACACTCATACTTGTTCCCATGTGGTTAGACATAATCTATTAAGTACCAGAACCTACGATCCTGATACACCTCCGTTGTCTCTTTCACACTTATATATATTTTCGTAAATTTTCGCCAATTAAGGATACGCGCTCGCGCGTTTCGCAGAAGAGTATTTATTTGATCCATATTATTAAATGGCACCTTCTACAATATAAATGAAACCCTTAGCATGGTTAGTGTAAATAAATTATTTATTTATAATTTTAGTGCAAAACGGGAGTGTGCCGTTGCTTTTCACCAGAAATAAGTAGACAATCCATCCGGAAACCATCTGGACGCGTAATAGTTCTAACTTTAGAAAAGTAACAAAAGAAAGGTATGCGGATGTTTAACTCCATGACCTTTATTTCACAAGTCACCAGTGCCATGGACGGGTTATATTTCACTAAAATTAAAACTATTTTTGTAATGCTCTACTTTTTTAATTATTCACATTCCTTCCATGACTGTATTTAAATGTTTATTGAGTGTTAGAGCCACGCTGTAGACACTTTTGTCTATAGCATGAATGGGCCTTGATATAGGGACAGCGTACTAAGTCTGAGAACCGTGGCGTGCTTTGTTAAATTTCCAGGGCAATAACAATTTGTGTTTGAATTTTCGATTCGATAATCGCACATGAATTACCCGGGATTGAGATTTGCTAGTTGCACTTCTGCTTGGGCATAAAGGCGTGAGCTTAGGTATGTAAAAATCTAAAAAAAACGCAACGTGAAATAACCAGTGCCTTAACCTTAAGGCACTTGTTATTTCACGTTTATACCTATAAATACACACAAAAAAACAATAAAACAACATGACTAAATAACTAACTTACAAAGTTTTGTACACTAACCTTGGCAAACATTGCCTCTCTTGGACGGACACGCCGCCTCCGCAAGTCCTAGAGCAAGGGCTCCAACTGCCCCAGGAACTCCAAGCGTATCCACTGGGTTCTTCAGAACTCTGAAATGGACAAGTTATTAGCAAAAGCTATTTCCGCAATAAAATATGTAATAACAGTTCGCGATTTGGTCGGATTCATTAGTTGGGCACAAAATAATGAATGATTTCATTTGTATTCATTGGTATTTTATATCGGGCGGTTTTTAAATACATAAGCGGTGGTGATCACTTACCATCAGGTGACCCACATGCTTGTTTCCCGGGCTTTGCTATGATTAAGTTTAGCAAGCATTTCAACATTGCCTTGCCTTTAAATAGACATTGCTATTAATTACTATCTTTGCTCTTCTTCCACCTGCCCTTATCCTACAGGCAGTGGGGTCAGCGCAACATGCTTTTAACACATGTTGCAGAAAGATTTGGCTTGTAGTTTTTACGACCGGCCACCTGCCCGACGTCAACCCCTCTGGGGAAAACAGCCAGACCCGAAACATATATTATTGCGGATCACATAAACATCGAACCTGCAGCTTCTCGCTTCACAAACGACTAGTCGTCCACTGCGCCACGGAGGTTGTCAATTACCACCATATTTGAATTAAAACGAAAGGACTAAAATATTGAATATCCGACCAAACCACTATCTGCAACTAATTATCCATACCTCCTGTGGAGCCACTGTTGTAGTGACATTTACCGTCGTGGTTGACATTGCTATTTGAAACAAAACAGCGACCCTGAAAGTAAATGAAATGTCATTGAAGTATGCCAGTATCAGAGTAATATGTAGAGCATCTGCAACTTTGCTTATCCCTTTATGGATTCTACCGTAATGGTGCGATGGCTTAAAATTTCGACCTCTTGCTCAGCTTGGTGGTTTTTGCAATGTCAAGTTGTGTTTCAATATTAACCAATGTTCATCTTATGTTAGGCTCTGAAGGCATATTTGCGTGTAAAAGGTTTTTTTTAAAAATTCAGAGCTAAAAAATTTTAACTGGAAAGTCAAAAATAACAATTTCTAAATGTCTGTTTAGAGTCGATGCCAGTGTGCCGAATTCCACAAACTTTATACATATGTATGCTACGACATGTACATACAGGTGGTATAAATTAAATCAATTGTTCATTTTCGCTACGCTTTAATCTGTACATTTAACAAGACAATTTGACAGCGGATTGCAAAAAGCCTGTTGTTAACATTGTTTTAATCGACAATTTGCCCGCGTAGCCAACCTTAACAAGAATCAGTTCTCACGAATACAAGTACATGATAATGAACACTAACAACATATTTTGGAGCTATTGTCTTATGTAATGTAAACGCTAGTTTAAGCGTTGGCTTAACGGATAACTGTGGTTGACCACTATGACACAGATTCATTTAGTTTTTCAAATTTACTTTCCCCATATGGAATAAGCTTTATAGGGCTGTCAGAATTTAGACTGTTCAAATATAACTTCAATAATAATCATTTTTTTTTATAGCAAACGAGCAAGTGGGTCCCCTGGAGGTAAGTGATCTCCACCGCCCATGTACACCCATAATACCAAAAGAATTATGGGTGCGTTGCCGACCTTAAAGGAAAGGGATAATTAAGGTATTGGGAAAGGGAGGGGTTTTGGGTCTCCTCGTACGAAACGCAGCAGCAAGCTGCTACTTTAAGCCGGTTTTCTGTGAGACAGTGGTAACAACCCGGACGAGCCGGCCCAATCGGTGGTTCTACCAATCAAAGAGATGTTTAGGATGTATTAAGTGGAGTTTATCAACAGATAAATTAAAGGAAGAAATTCAGCATATTTTACCAGCGTTCAGTGTATTTAGCAAAAATATTACATATAGGGCATAGGATACTTTTTATCCCAGAAAAAACATTCACATAGGCGGAGCCGATAGCAAAAACTAAATCAGTAGTTTATTGTATTTGTTAAAACAATTACATAAAAATTATACCGTGAGGTATAATCATTATTTGAGCCCTTCTATACTTGCAAATACCTATCGTAATATTTCCAATTAAATATTTCTATAGCGTGGTGTGAGCTCAGCCTGTAACGTCATGTATGTAGGCAATGTATTAATGTCGCACTTGGCTTAGTTACGTGTTTAGAATGCCGGTTAATTGTTATTTATTATATGAAACGATCTATAATGCTAATGAACCGTTTCTATAAATCAAAAAGTAAATGGCGAAATCTAAAACACTTTAGTAAATGTGCCTTATATATCCTAGGTACTACTTACTACTAACTACAAGTTTTATAAATGTGAAAGTTTGAATGTTTGTGAGTTTGTGAATATGGATGTTTGTTAGTCAATCACACGGTTGAAAGGTTTTGGATGAAATTTGACACGCAGGTAGACTATGATCTGAGTTAGAACACAGGCTACTTTCTAAAGGCCGTTCACGCGGGTGACGCCGCGAGTAAAGCTAATCCATAATATAAATATGATCATCTGGTACGTTTAGTCATATTGATAGACTATTTTTTTATACCAGCCCTGTATTATACTGTCCTACTGCTGGGCATGGGCCTTCCCTATAAATGATAGGGGTTAGCCCTTAGTCCACCACGTTGGCCTAATACGGATTAGATGACTTCACATACTTTACAAATCCTTATGGAGATTACTCAGGTATGCAGTTTTCCTCGCAATTTTTCTTTCGCTGTTAAAGCGTGCGATAATTATTATCATTGAATACACACCTTACTTATAAAGTCAGTGCATGCTCTTAGGACTTATTTGAAACCTGCGACTTTTATCTCGACACTAACACTTCCCGCTATCTATGCTATTGATAGTCTGCTATTGTATATTTTACAAAGCAATTATAGTTAATTGTTGTGAGATCAGGCCGATTAGAGGAAACTATAATCGTGTTAATGTATTCGTTCGTTAGTTTTGGGCTTGTTGTTTATTCACCATTTTAGATCACAGCCCTGGGTGAGTTCGCCCACGCGGTTCCCACTGCCTTGCGCAACCCAACTCCATTAGACAGTTCTGGCCCGAAGTCGAAGGAGACTGCACTCCACATTAAAACGATCAAACGACTCTAAAACGCCCTAATGAACATCTTAAGTGGTTTATTAAGTGCCGATCGCCGTTATTTTTATGATAAAATCACATCGTTTTCGTCTGTCATATGAATACGGGTGTGATGCAATTTTTATGACATTTGCAACCTTTTTCCCACATAATTCTTGCTCTCTTTCTCTCGCAACGGCAACCAAGTTTCACAATTGATTCGTCTGATAATAGAGACGTCAAGTAGACGTTATTATAAGATAAAATATAAAACGCCAGAATACAAAGTTATAACACTGCCAATTTAAATGGACAAGTAGTAAGTATTTCAAATGGGCACTTGTTATATCAGTGGTCGTCAACCGTTTTTTGGTCATGGGCCAATAAAGAGACAAAGTGGCACCTCGCAGCGCGCTATTTTACGCACCTGCCCACTGCTACTGCTTCTATCTCCCCCCTTCCATTTTTAGTAGAATTAATACAAAATCGATTTTTGATGTAATTGAAACACTGAATTAAACCTGCCCTATCTCATCCCTATTTAGATCTGAAAATGTAGGTTAATACTGTCATATTTATAGTTCTATGAATCGGACGCAGGCTTCACGAATCTTCGATTCGGGCCCGCGATCCACAGTTTGACGATCAACGCCCTAACTTATCTGTGTAAGAAATAATCATTTTCATTTTACGAGTATTTCAATGCATTATCTGGAAGATAAAATTTATTCAGACATTCAGAAAACTTATAAACGATTAATTTTACTATCATTATCAACGTCTACGTAACATAATATAGTCGTCACGAAGCTATAATATAATATCGATTATATCCTATGCCTTCATTGAACAAAAATGCAAATTAAAATTAACGACTATCATTAATACTCAGTAAAGTAAAGATAAACATGTCAATAGTACTAATTGGATTTACATCGACGTAGACGCCCGCCACGGCGCCGGCGGCGTCAACCAATTGAGGACCAGAATACGCAAAGAAATCGCTATGTCACCGTCAAAGTAGGAACTTGACAATCGTCTACGATGTCTGGTAATTATAATTTACCGATTATGTTCGGCCCAGTTTTAATATATCCAATCGTTTGCACGTAGCATACATTGGATTTCTTATGCAAAATATTATTACTCTTAATACTTAAATTTTTTACACGTCAGTTATTTTAAGACACATTTTAATACCGCAGTGACAACTAATAGGTATACATGATATTTCAAACGCTCACGTACACCGCCTCAATTAGCTTCCAGGATTCAAATCGCAATTTGCGTTTGCGTTTTGGTATCAAATCACGGGACAGAAAAGAGCTCGGCGAACAGTAGACACACTTAAGATCTTATATTATGTTAATATTGTGGTAAATTAAAGAATAGCTTCTGTAAATTATAAATCCTGGTTTTTCGCTCTCTCCAAACATTACGAGATATTGCTGGATTTTATTTAGGTGTGATACAATAGTTACACAGAAAAAAAAATCCTAAGTAAATTGTACTTGAAAAATAAATAGCTAATAAAAAAAACAAGAGCTGCATATATTTTATATCGAGACACAGATTTACACGTAGGTACACAGACTTATGGTATGTTTTTTATATATCCATGACGCAGTAGGCGAGTAGCCGGCTGCGAAGAGAGCGACAGAGAGAGTACGTGGGTTCGATATCCGCACCGAGACAAATGTTTGTGTTTCGTAGTTCCTGATACCCACGATACATATGTGTGACTGTAGGGTGTATTTATTATATTTAAAAATTAAATGTTTCCATGTTTAATTTCAATCATTTAAACAATTTTACTTATCCACTTCCGGTCGTCACGGAACACAGACACGCGAGCTGAAGCATTATATTCCTACTAAAACTATCTCTTCAGTTACAACTAGTCAGATACTAAATCCGATTATCTTTGCATACTGACGGTAGCATCTCCATAAAGAGATGAGGTAACAAGCCCATTTTGAAAATAGTTAGCGTACGAAAAATACCAAGTAGCATTCGTCCTACAATCTACTCGTCGTCTCCTTATTCATTCTTTATTCGAACTATTTTGATGAACACACATTTTATCTCCTTCTAGTACATTTAGACAGCACATCGTGAATGTTAAGTATTGGAGTTATATTGGATATAATAGGACCCCATAAGCCTTAAGCTGCTTAAAATCGCTTTCCTAGTATTCCTATGAAATATTCTCGCGAGTAATAAATCCGGCTCGGAATGAGTACCAGCACCATATTCGACACTGGACCGAATTCCTTTCTTCACAGGAAAGGAAGACCTCAGTACTACATTGAGACATAATAATCTCAAAAATAAACTGGACCCAACTCTTCGTCCATCCGCCCTTATCCCACTCGCAGCGGGATCGGCTCAACATGCTTTTTAACACATGTTACAAAAAGATTTGGTTTGTTGTTTTTAAGACCAGCCGGGTATCTCAATTCTCTACCGTGTATCTCGCCTAAGTTCAACGATGTGAATGATTATCCAACCATCTTCATGCTGTAGACAGTTTTGTCTACAGCATGAATTGCTTGCCCGGGTCGTTACCACTGTCTCACAGAAAACCGACATAAAGTAGCAACTTGGTGCTGCGTCTCATACGGTGATGATATCCGGAGACCCAAATCCTCCCCTTCCCAATCCCTTAATTATTATCCTTTTCTTTAAGGCGCCCATGATTCTTTAGATCTTTTGGGCGTAAATGGGCGGTGGAGAACATTTACCATCAGGTAACTTGCTCGTTTGCTGGCCTATGGTATAAAAAATATCTTACGCTTTGGAACTATGAGATTATAGCTTGATTTCTTTTAAAAAAAATTACGCGCTACAAATTTTACTTACTTATCAAACCCAGCTAATATCAGACCTGATGATTTGCCCATCGAATACAAGCATGACTAGTCCATATGAAGATTGTAATAAAGACAGTATCGAGAGAATGTAATATTGCAAGTTATAAATTTACCATTGGTATAGCTAGTTAGCCGGTGTTAGCAAGCCGCCTGGGGTTTAGTTGCCAACGTGCCAGCAAGGGAATTGCCCACTCTATAATGTTGCTTTTATGTCACTTATAAAGATGTAAAAACATTGGATATAACTGTTTTCCGCACGTAACTTAGGCAATTTATAAAATTGCTTTTAATTCTAGTAGTCTTTTGATTCTTGGTAGTGACGGTCCGCTTTGTTCATACAAACATACATACTGTTTGTATATAATTTCATAATAATATAGAAACAGTTGCTCCTGTCTCGGTCGTATACCCCGAAACGTACCTTTATACGTAGAAAGTTTTAAATCAATAATCCATCAAGGAGCTCGGTAGTTCGCACTTGACCCCATTTCTTCCTGAGTCAGCGCGTACTAGTGAATGAACTCGTAATTATTGTTTACTCATAGTATCAAAGGAGTCATAACACCGGAACCCGTTACGGTTATAAAATCCTGTTTACATTGGCCTATTTGTATAAATACGAGATGACCAATATTTTTTCTTTGAATTAAGAACGATTGTTATGTTGTTAGTTCCGAAGGACCCGTGATTGTTTACTGATAACGGTTTTAAAGTACAGGACAAGGCAACTTCGACGCGTGACGGAAGATTGCGATGCGTGACGCGAGTCAGGGAATTTAGCGATTAGCAACACGCCCGCTTTGTATGAAATTGTATAGTAACGGTCGCACGTCGCATACCTCAAAATAGAAATTAATAGATTTGCTTACTATCAATAGTATTTTAACAGATCTTCCATACAAAATGTGACAAAAAACCCAAAAGTTGGTGGTACTGTATGTTAATGATTGATTGATACCACCGACTCAAAAATGTATAGGTAGGTACTTTTATTTTTAGATTTTTAATTTTATGAATCGGATTTATCTTTTTAACTTTTTTTTACTATCTTTAGTAAATCATCGAAATCAGTGCATAAACGAATTTACCCCCTAAATCTGAAATTTATATGGAACCACTGCCAAAGTAAATCCTATTGAACACAAAAAGAATCACCTAAATCGGTCCATATTTGGCGGAGTTATGCGTAAATATTATATACATAAAAAATATATACAAACGAATCGAGAACCTTTGTTTTTTTGCATTGGTTAAAAACCAAGCCTAAACAAATTTTCCATATAAAATTATATATTTCTTGAAACGGCGTATATCGACGAAACTCGCCAGTAACCAAATGAGATAATGCCTCTGACTTGCTCGTAAAAGCATTCAACGTCAGATTTATTAGGTATTGAGTTTATTGTATAGTTTCAGGCGAAAACACTTTTACAACTTCGTAGACGTAAACTTTCACTGGTTCCCCAAAATAATACGCAGTTATTTTTTAATACACTTGTCGCTGATCTAAATAACGTGCGTTTAAAACCTGTCTTGCATAGTTATACCCCCATTAGAGTCATTTATGATCAAGTATAGTTAAGGAGTGGTAGATCCACGCTGTATACAGTTTTGTATACAGCAGGAATAGGCCGGTTCGATCAGGTGTTGCCGCTATCTCACAGAATACTAACGTAAAGTAGCGGTTGATACTGCGCTTCGAGTGGTGAGTGAGATATCCAGAGGCCCAAATACCGTTCCCATTCTCTTAATAATCTATTTATTTTATGGTCGGCAACGCGTCCAGCATTCTTCTGGTATTGAGGGCATTAATGAGCGGTGGAGATCACTTATCATCAGGTAACTGGCTAGCTCGTTTTCCGGCCTATGATATAAAAAAGTAGGTATATTTCCACGCACTAAACTTTTTAATTTACCCTTTCACGTCAAAATGACTACACTTAAACCTATTGGTAACTGTAGTACAGTCCAAATATAATGTAGAATCCGAATTCCGAAAGAACTTGCATCCCTTGAAGATCGCCCGAATTATGCTGTGATGAAATAATTGGATATAAACCGGCTGATGCGTGAATAGCCTTTTGTCTGAGACTTTAAATAAATCCATCCAACAGTCACACACATATTACTAACCCCACACTAGGTTAACCTGTATCATGGGTATCAGGAATTATGAGGATCTTCAGTCCCACAACACACAAATCAGAAACAAAGATTCGTCGATCACACAATCATTTTTTCTCCGTTCGGGAATCCGCGGCCACTGGTTTCACAATCTACTTCCCAGTGTGCCACGGAAGCTATCACACTTACACTTTCTATATATTAAGCTTGATTTATTCGGCTTGTAGCTGAAAAACTCATTTTTTTGCATCGAAATAAGATAACAAGAAACGTAACTCAAGCAAAAATATTACCTCACCAAGAGTCTATGCAAGGGGGCTGGGATATACAAGTCTGTGCACAATAATCTCTAGTTGACACTTGATACGTCTAGTTTTTTTTGCGGTGCAGAACGTCGTATCTCGATCTCGAAATTTTATATTTAGACATTAACTTGAACGTTCATTAATTTTTGTTGCGGTATGAATGTTACGTGTTATTTTACCTTTGCATGTGTAAGTGAGTGGAGCTGTATTTTTAGGCAGATTCACATAAGATTTATCATTCTAGTTATCTCATTTCGATGTTTATTTTGGAATAAACCTGCTAATGTGATATTGCCATTTACAGCCAAAAAACAATACAAACACAATAAAAATAATATTACGTACCATAACGAGTTTTCCCACTGAAAATGTCTTTTCTTCTCCATTGTACGTCACTATAAACTTTTACTATGTTTAAATTTAAACTGGCTTGTGTACATTTTATCGAATAAAGTTAATGTTTATCTTTTGATTTATATTTGCGTGTCGGATCTGTACGGGCACATTTTTACGACAGCACGTCACTCCACACTTTATAATCACCATGGCGTAAAACCGCTTTCATTTTTCTTCCTCTGACGTCCTACTGGAACAAGAAAAAATGTTTGTTACAGCTTTTTGATCGGTTGTGCGTATTAAAATAATATTGTCGTTATAAACTATGAAATTTAAATAGGCGCGTATTGGGACCTAGCTGATTATGATTTTAGGTGAGGTCGACTATTTCGAGGATTTTGTAGCAGAGCCTGGCAAATAAGCAAGTGGGTAAGTACCTAGTTATTCTAAGCAAGTGGGTCATAGGTGAGCTTATGATTCGTCGTATGCGAGGGACCGTCTCGGATGGTACCAACACTTTGTCTGTTTCTGCCACCAAGCAGCTGTGTATAAGCACTGTTGTGTTTCGGTCTGATGGGCATTAAAGCCAGTAAATTACTAGGCATTATGAGACTTAACAACTTATGTTTTGGGGTGATGAACACAGTCCAATGCTATGTAATGCTTTCTAATCCAGGATTCTATGTAGTGTTGTGTCTGTTTATGGTTATATGGCACTTGTCATCAGGCGAACGACCAGTTCCGGTTTTTAAACAAATATACAGTATTACAATGGGCGCAAAACTATTTTAATGGACAATAAACCATTATTTATCTACATAGTATAATATCTAGTTCCCGTTGTCAATAAAAATTATTGAATTAGTATTACCCGTTGAAATTCGCAGTCACTTAATAATGTAAAGATTGCACTCTAAAAACTATGATACTCTTAGATAATTTCCAATTAAGGTACGAATTTACCGATATTAACAAGTCTAATTCGATACCAAAGGGAAACGAAAGTACTAAGATAAGGTGCAAACAATGCTCGCCGTGAGAAATTCTGACTCACTAACTAACGGTGGTATATTTTATAAGGGGATTATGGGCAAGTTAAAATTGTTATAAACTTTATCAGCATTATAAAGAGATAAAATAGATAGTAAGTTTATAAGCCGTCTTGCGGTTCAATTAGTAAATGATATTCATGTCTAATTAACAGCGTTAAATAGACATATAAAGCTTATTATTTACTTAGGTCAGTAAATAAATGTTGCAAGTATTTAAGTTATAAAATTATGTGTATCTTACTTCCTACTATCCTATTATAAATGTAAAAGTTTGAATGTTTGTGAATTTGGATGTTTGTTAGTCATATTACAGTTATGATATACAATATAAACAGTTGATAGCGTCTGTGGTGCAGTGGGAGAGTAGCCGGCTATGACGCGGGCAAAATCTCTCGTAAAATCTTAGCAGGAATTATTAGTTATGTGTGCAACATCATTAGCTAAGCGACGATTTGCAAAATCTCTACTTTACACTTAAATATATATTATACCATTTTCTCTATTATTTTGGTGTTACTTAAGTTATACTTTTGTATAAATTAACAAACTGAATTTATTATAACCTAACCATTAAAAACACCGACCTCAATGAGAAAAACATCTAACTTTTAAACGGCTATTCAGATTTTCTTTAATCATAGAAAGAAAGAAACGTCTATTGTCATCACGAAAACATAAAATATAGTACTAAGAACCATCTCGATTAAACCAGCTGGCAGTCAAGAAAATTAGTCCATTCATTACGGTGCCACAGACAGATACAAACACACTAATTTTCTACCTGAGGTATTTTTTGTTAAGAAGTTAAGTTAAAAATAACTAGCACCAAATACTGCAATAAATTGTATAGATCTTGAAAACGTTCTAATTATAAAGTAAGTACCTATCTGTAACTAAAAATTACAATGATAAAAAACTGATAATCGAAATTAATCTAATCAAAACACCAGCCTTTAAATGTGCTAAAATAGGTTTATTGCTTTATTTTTTTTTAGATCAGCTTTCATTATTTAAAAGAAAACGTTCCATTAAGTATCTTACTAGCCATAGAATGTGGCTTCCAGTAGTTCACTTATTACTGGAAGACTCATTTCCATCACAGGAAAAGGTATATAAAGATTACCATTTATCAATGCAATAAACAGTTTTTCACGCAAATATTGAAACTACTTCCACTCGAATGGCCGATAATATCTCGTGGAGAGCAGAGTCAATAGGAAAGGTAAATACTGTACGATTATCAAACCATTACAACACTCTTCCACTGTGTCAGTGTACTAGGGCGGACTGTTATCAGCGAGCAAACAAGGCGCTCTTGCGAAGCTTTCTGAATGATAAATGAAGAGTAAACTTTACTATGACACGCCGCACAAGTGTTTACCTTGTTTCATTACATGTTTCCATTCATCTTCATCAGTTGATGTTTAATAAAAATGTCGCATTATAATTATATGTTCAAAACTTCAAAAACCCGAATCATTTCAATTTTTACCCAATTAGTTTACCTTTGCCTCCGTACTCCGGCATCAGCTCTTACTTAAACAAATGTATATGGAGCCACCCCGGGGTTAACCCCATCAAATACAAAATCATCTAAACCAGCATCTTCTTTTTTAAATATATATAACATATTTCCCAATATACAGACACACATATCTAAATAGGATAGACCTAGTTGTTATCCTTCAGATCTATGTAGTCTCCTTTATTGACACTGGCTTTAACTCAATTAGCAATTGATTATTATTGATAAAGCAATCTATTTATAGTTGCAAACCTTTTATTCAAATTGCTTATTTCAAGCAATAAAGGTAACATCAAAGTATTTCCCGTTACAAAAATGTTTATAATTTATACCACACTTTTCTTCACTTAGCATTGAGTTACTACTTCACAGAGCTTCACATTCGAGCCGATTCACGTTTATCATTCCTTGTGTATTGCTAAGGTAAATAAAAATGAGATCAAATTGGGTCATACTACTTCTGTTCCGCTTGCGCATCGCGATAATTAATTTCATAAAGAAGGGCATGAAAAATTGCTTGTGGCGAAACTTATTAAGAAAACTGTCTTGTCAATTGATTTATTGCTTTTATAAGTAAGTGATAAAAATGCAGAAATAATTCCCAATGAAGGCAATTAGCAATTCCTATGAACACAATTCGTTATTATGAATCATATGTTTAAAACAATATTAGGTACTAGAATATGTTGAGTACTTGTATTGAGAATAATTAACAAAAAATGTTTAATATGAATATCAAGAAACTTATACGGTACTACAATTAAAATTATTATGCGTTTAGTAAATTTCCTTCTATTTCAAAAACAACATGTCATGATTATGATCTAAATATAAACCTGTTACATAAATTGAGCTCAATTTTTCTCTAAAGTAACTAGGCGCGGACTATAGAAATTAGTTACATATTCGTACTAATTCATAAAAAAATAAGTTTACCGAAGTGCATAATTTTCAACGTAGTACTGTACCTGCGTTCGATAGGCGTCAAAGACAATATGAATAGTTGCATGAGTCATTATTGCGGAACAACTATTACTATGAAATGGTAAAAAAAAAACTAGTCTGGATATAGACAAATAGCAATATTTTTATCATTCACGAACTTACCTATTTAAAATATTTTCCAAAAAAAACTTCTTATAACATAAGAACAGTTAATTATTTAGAATCAACCAGAGACAATTCAGTATTTCGATTTAAAACCAACCAAAGGTAATTTAGTCCAATGTCTTTTTTTAAACTTTGGTCCAACGATATTTTTTAGTTGCTTACTCCCGAAGGGCGCCGCACCGAGCATGCGCGTAGCCCGTACGCCCGTACGTATTGCCTTTAGCAGACTGGACATTGAACGCACCCATGACTTCCAAAGTGGAATGGATGAAGAGTACTTTCTGTAAAGACGAGAAAATCAGTTCCGACTCACACAATAGAGCTACTAATCATTAAAAAGAAAATGTTCGTTAGTTCCATCTAAACAAAACCTATTTTCAAATTAAATGTAAAAAGTAAGTACAAAACTGGCCACTAGGTTCTTGAACTTGATGAAGAAATAGTTCATGACAATCGGTTTTCATATAGTTTATTTGCTCTAGAATAAATAGGCAAATATTTGATTGGCAATAAAATCCTCTACCACGAAACGAATGAAAATCAATCTGTGGTCAATGGAGTTGCAAAATGTCGTTTATCATTCAATTGTTAGGGGAGACATTAACGTCGACATCAATCAAGTATTGTTGTTTTGTTAAATCTACCTTGGTCAAGACATCCATGTAGTTATTGACTGCAAGAGTTGAATACACCCGTGATAAAACACTATTGAAAATTGCAATCATTTTATCTATTTAGTAAGGTCAAGTTAAACCGTAAATAATGTTTAGCCTTTCAAATAAAAGGTTTGTTTCAATTTCCACTAGGGAATATTTAAAATTGTAATACATGCTTCTGAGGTGGATCTAGCACTAAAAGGTCGGGGGTTTGATTCTCGTGGTATGAAAAGCGTCAGTGTATTTTGCATATAATGTGCATAATTATGTTGCCACCCGCTGCGCTGGTCCAATGCTGGTTGGTGGATGGCGAATCGTAGCTTGTTTGTTGGTTGGCAAGTTGCACCAAAGGCTCCAGCTATGCTTGGAGTCGAATCAATGTTGGTTTAAACTTGGACTCCCTTTCAGATCTGGTGTTATTATTTGGGAATAATCCCAGTTTTACTTTGAGTTAATAAAAGTTCTATTTTGTGATCCACGTGTTCAAATTTACTTGCACTGTTTAATTTAATAACAATGTTTATGGATATTTAACGTTCGGTAGCGTTGACCAGACATTCGGAGTAATCGTAGGTTTCTAAATAAAGGACAAGTTTGGATTCCTTCATTCCAGTTTCATTGCTTAGAAAACAAAATCATAAATGAAATACAGTAATAACATTTGCCTCTGCGGTTTATTTGTTTATGTTATGTTCCATTACATTTTATTTTTGGTATTCCTTTAATGTTTACCTCAGAAGACGAATCATGATGTGAACTACAGGTGCTACTTATACTAAGTATATTCTATGAAATACATGAATGCTTACTTTTATGTTTTAAATATATCATTGGAGTACGTTGAGATTAAAAGTCGGAGTTATATGTTATAAAAATCAGCAATTTTATATAATTAATACTACATATTGCATAATAAAAAAATGCAAAGGCAAAATGTTAGTTATTATGATATTTTTTAATAGCTCTTCCTTTCATTACGTAACATAATATTAACTCACGTTTGTATCCTAAAAGAGGTAGGTAGAGGAGTAATTAGTGCGTAGTTTGCCGAGCTTAGTTCCGTCCTGTGTGATAGTGTGCCCGGTTTGCAATAGGCTCGCCGAGGCTACTCACTTGTGATTTTTCTATTCAAAAAACTTACCACAAATTATGAATGTCCTATATAGGATTTGAAGCCAGGACCTCACGATTCTCAGCCTAATTATGCTACCACTAAACCAATGAGATCCTTCCTTTTTGCCATTAACATTCCATTAATTCCGTATAAAATGTTCTAAAGAGCCATAAAATTTCCGAATCGGATTCGTTAAGCTAACAGACAGTTTATCCGTCCCTCTAGGTGGTCCCACACCCGAGATTACTTCCAACCCAATGTTTCACGCTCGCTAGATAGTTTTTATTGTTTCGATTCACTTTGTTCCATTAGATCGGATATATAGTGCTCAATATATGGACACTCGCACTTAGAGTTAATGTTTCAAATGATATTCATTGTATAGTAAAGCTAGAATGTTCGAAGGATTCAACGATAGTTAACATTAGTTTAATCGAAATAGTAAAATATATGTTCTACGATGTCTTTAATACATAGTAATTTAGTTTAAAAGGACAAAATACGACTGTATTATCGATAGTATTTATGTTTATTTAAGCCTTTGTTTCAACACATCTTTTAATGGTGTCAAAGGCATCGAAATAAGATGACAAGAAACGGGGCGGGGCTATAAAAGTCTGTGCAGCTCGTTCATTCATCAATTCATAAAAATTGATTCATGATCTCTAGTTGAGACATATTACGTCTATTTTTTTGCGCGGTGCAGAACGTATCTCGATCTAGAAATTTAATATTTAGACATTAACTTTTATGAAATAAAGTTGATTTTGAACGTACATATAATTTTGTTGCATGTATGAATGTTACGTGTGATTTTACCTTTGCATGTGTAAGCAAGTGGAGCCGTATTTTTGGCAGATTAATATGAGAGTTATCGTTCCAGTTATCTTATTTTGATGGACAAAGGTCATCAAATGGAAAATTAAAATAGTACGAAATCTGCTTCATCTTTAGCTAATTGTAATATACGTCAGTAAAGTGGAACTATCCACTGCAATCATTAGATTAAAAGGGAAATATCATCGTGAAACTCAAAAAGCCCCCAAAGTGTGGTTTTGCGGAGAAAACAATTTAATATCCCGCGATAACCCGGGGAGTCATGGCGGGTATGTCGTGGTTACCGGCCAGCTTCCTACACCGGCGTACCGACTAAAACCTCGCAGTTGCCCTCTTTGACGCATGAGGGACGGCCCCTGGGTACCGTGAGGCAGTACCTTGGATTGCTACCGGAGCCGCCCCAGTGTCATAGTACTTAAGCAGTCCGTCGCCGTATGTGGTAGTCGTTCAGTAGGTGGTAGGTCCTTTGTATGCGAGAGGCCGGCTGGGTTGCTACCACCGCTTTGTCTATTTCTGCCGCCAAGTAGTAGTGTTTAAGTACTGTTGTGTTTCGGTTTGAAGGACATTAAAGCCAGTGAAATTACTGGGCATTATGATACTTAACATCTTATGTCTCGGGATGACGAGCGCAGTTCAGTGACATATAATGCTCTGTAATCTAGAGTTCTGTATGAGGTTGCTTCTGTTTATGGGCAGGCGTGACGCTTAACATCAGGCGAGCGACCTGCTCGTCTTGTTATTCAAGCAAATAAAAAAAACGGGGCTTATGGATTGCATCACACCGAAGGGTGCCCTTAGTGTGGATACCAACCGTCGGTTGGCGGGCTATGTTTAATTATTTAATTTTAAATACAAATAAGATACAAAAAAAAACAGATTACTGAGTAATACATTAATAATAGAATTTTCAATATAAGAACCAGGTTCAAGTGAAAGCTGCCCTTGAGCCGATGAAAGTCCTTACCCGGTCACATTTGTTGATGTAATTAATTTGAAGTGGCCACTTCCGATGACAGTTAGATCGTGACCAATAAAATAGGATTTATAATAAAAACTCTACAATGAACAAGTAGATAAATATTAAATGTATAAATGTGTTGTTTTTTTTATAGCGTGAATAACGAGCCAAGGTTGCTTGCCTGATGGTAAGCGTCTCGCCTTCCCATAAACAGAAGTAATATCAATCAGAACTTCGAATTACGAAGTACTGCATGGACTGGACTGCGCTCTTCACCCCGAGCATAGATGAATCCTATGTGTCTATGCCCCGAGACGTAAAACGTTAGTCTCATAATGTCCAGTAATTCAATATCTTTCAAACTGGAATACAAAACTGCTTTCACCCTGCTGCTTAGCGGGAGAAATAGGTGAAGCCGTGGTATATCACCTAGTGATATTCGGGTAAACTGTAAGTTTTGTCGCAGATGTAACAACGAAATCCGATAGCTTGTGACTAGTACTATACTATTATGTACAGGTGATGTACAATTTTAATACAATACAATAACAATTTTTGGGCTTATCTCTCTTGGAGTAATCTCGCACAAGGCACACTGAATAAGACATCGCAAGCGTCAGGCTTATGACTTTATAAAAACAGGTGTGATCGCCTACCAAGGAGAAAGACGAACTACCAAAGGCTGTAGGATCGATTCCGGCCCTCAGCATTCACACTTCTGACCTAAGTGTAGTCATTGTTAAGAAACTCATATTTTTTTTATTTCGTTTAGCAATTCCCGAATAAAACTCTAGTTCTATAACAACGTTTAAAATAATCTGCATTCCGTTAATTTTATTTCTATATTTTTATTTGAAAAAGGTGTATTTGTGACCAATTACGCTGTTCAACTACCAGTATTAAAAAGGCCACTTAAATAAAAAAAAATACTAATAGTTTATTTCATAATTATTTATTATGGTAAACTATAATAATAATATTTTTTTAAGGTATTTAAACAAACCTGTAAGCTGATAATAAAAATCTTGCCACAGCATATATCTAACAATTTTAAGCATAGACAAGATATTTATTATGTCAATGGAAGATGCCGTTACTGCAATTTTAGAGGTTAACGCGACATCAAGCTGCTACTTCAAGACGATAAGAAAAAAATTACATACAGGAATATATCCTCGAGATCGAAAAAAATAATCAGCTCTATGTTCCAAATCGATCTGACCCTTAAAAAATACGTATATATTTGAAAAAAAATCAGCAATGTTGATACAAATAAAATGATTCCATGTATTCTAAGCTTTAAAGCTGGAATGACATGGACGATGATGTCTTATAACTGTTCATGCAAACATATCATGAATTAGATGCATGAGAGTAGCAACTTAGGGCTCAATTATCACCTTTTAGCGGACCTCTACTAAGGACACCTACCTTTGACCTCATACAGGGATTCCATCAGTGGCCTCAAAGATTTCCATTCGGCTAATTGCTTTGTAATTGTCCATAAGTTCGCGTATACTGTGCGTAGAAATTAGAGAGTTTTCAATATGCTTCCGTTCTGGTATTACAAATAGCACTGTCTTAGATGAACTTACATACATACGCACTCACGCCTGTAGTCCCCGAAGGGGTAGGCAGAGGTGTAACCAGTACACCCACATTTCGCCGAGCGTATCTCCGTCCCTTATGTGATAGGGGACGAGCCTATCGCCATACCGGGCACAAATTCCAGACCCCGGGATGATACTGAGCATTTCGTAATAGAAAAACCCAATACCACTTTAGCCGAGCCGGGGATCGAACCCGAGACCTCAGTGTTGGCCTCAATCGTAACGCGTACGCATTACAACTACGCCACCGAGGCAGCCTTAGATGAACTTAATTATGTAATTTGTGTGGTAGAGCCACGCTGTAGATAGTTATGTCTACAGTATGAATGGACCGACTCGACCTGATTATTAGCACTGTCTCACAGACCTGACGTAAAGTAGCGGCTTGCAGCTGCGTACGGTGAAGGAGCTATTCAGAAGCCAAAATCTCCCTCCCTTTCCAAATCTGTTAAGTATTCCTTTCCTTTAAGGTCAGCAACGCGCCCATGACTCTTCTGGTATTGTGGGTGAATATGAGCGGTGGAGATCATTTACCATCAGGTGACCCACTCGCTCGAATGCCGGCCTATGCTATAAAAAATGTAAGATTGTGAGATTATCCATCCTCGAAGGAGATATGCAACGGCAGCATACAGGAGCGGTACCGGAAGCTCCTGGAACCGTCCCATATGCGTTGCAGATAGCCGTGGTGTAGTTTTTAGTCAGTACACCGGCGAAGGAAAATGGGTTCTATCACTTACTCGGATGCCAACTGGGTTGGTAGGCTGGTGTGTCTGGCATAAAGATCCGTCTACTCCAGGGTTAGGAAAGTATCGTAAGTAGAAATTTCCCCGCGGCAAAAAAAAAAATAGTGCTGACATAATAAATTTGTTCCTTCTGCATCTTTTTCACCCAAACAGCAAATGAAAATTAAGATATCAAAATATGTATTGACTATTTAAAAATACAAATATTCCGAAGAATACAAATAGGAATTCAGTAGAACCGTTGCTGTAATCTTAAGTAATATCAAGTCTATAAAGGTCGGAAACACTTCAGAGATCATATGCAAACAAGCAACGTCGTTTAGCATGGAAACGTCATAGAAGGCGGGTGTGTAGAAAATAAACCGTCATTTGACGTGCTACCATTTATTTTATACGTCTAGTCCAAACGATGCGAATGCGCGGGAATACGCCGGTGATACAGGTTACTCAACGAGTAATATTTCGTACAAAATAAGGTAAGTTGGTATCAATATTCATAATTTAGACGTTAACTGTCTAAAATGCGAAAATAAGGAGACATATTGATATACATACGCACTCACGCTTTTAATCCTCCGTCAAAGCAAGTGATAATTAACAAAACACACATAGCTAAGAAAAGTCAGAGATGTATGTTCTTGGGGCTGGTTTTAACCTGTGACTTTTGTCTCGACAGTCCGTACTGCTTCCCGTTGAGCAATCGCGCTGTTGCTATGATAATGCCCCTTACGTAATATTGTTTTTACTTTATTTGATTTAGGATATACAAATATCTATTTATCTATTATCAACAGTACTCATAGTGTTCAAAATCTTTTCGTCAAGTGCATTATAATCATTATTTCAATGAGGAACAAGTGCACTGCGAAGTAACCCTTGTGTTTTGCAAAAAAAGTAATTATTTTTGTAAGATGTGTTTTATATTTACCCAATAGTTTAGATAATTCGCTTCATGTGGATAAAACGCCATAGATGTCAACGGCAAAATCACGGCAACGTACTCACGATAAACCGCATATCACCTGCAGGTGAG
The DNA here is from genome assembly GCA_905332985.1 of Mimas tiliae. Taxonomy (NCBI): domain Eukaryota; kingdom Metazoa; phylum Arthropoda; class Insecta; order Lepidoptera; family Sphingidae; genus Mimas; species Mimas tiliae. Next base: position 7,388,077 of record HG995256.1, on the reverse strand, counting down.
TAAAGCTAGTGACACACGTTCACTTTTCCCGCGGTTTTAGGTAAAAGTTACACCGCAGGCGTGCTTCGCAACGTTGTCTGTAATTTAGTACCGCCCCGGGGTTAGGTGTTAAGTTTCCCAGTACACTTTCCAATGGTGCGTGCAATGTCTTTGATTTCCGATTGTATTTATTAGTTGGGGATATGTTTAATTTCAGGGAAATAGGAACGAAGTGGTCATGAGTTCAAATTACTTCAAATCAGATATCGAGACAAATGTCCAGCAAATGGGTCATACTCAGAAAAAGTGTACATTTTAAATTTGTAACTAAACTGATAGATAACGATACTGAGAATAACCGTTACGAAACTGATGTTATAAGGCATAGTAGACATAGTACTATATGTACCACACCGTGGGATGTGGTCGGCGGACGTTCTCAGCCTCTCCTGGCCGTCGGGACCTTAGGTGCTGGGGATTCTTCTCCGCTCGAGGCGGTGTTGATCCCATCGCGGCTGCAAGTGATTGAGCGCGACCGCTTCCGACCGTGGACGGATTCGGTCGCCCCAAGCACCGTGCAATTATAATTGGAAGCGGTGGCTTCCTCGAGGGCAGACCCAACAGATTCCACCGTCTCCAAACTCCCAACGGATTCGGGACCCGACCCCATTAGGACTTCCGCATACTCGGGCCTGACGGGCAGGGCAAGGATAGAGATACGAGGGGGTTGGATGTGACATATCCCTTGCGACTCCCTCGGGACTGGACTCCCTCCAGCCATTAATCCCATCGGCGGGCACCAGAGCCTTAAGATTGTAGTTTTTGAGGAGGTTGTCTCCTCTAGATCTCCTACCGGCGATCCCCGTGCTCGGCAAATAAACGGGGTGAAGGATTGTCCGACGCCGACCAAAGTCGGGTGCACTTGGCAAACACGTCACACTGGGCCCACGGCCCTTTCTCGTGCTTTTTTATAGAGTTTGTCTTCCTCGCGATCCCCACGAAGGCGAACCCGTTTCCTGTTAAGCAGTTAGGGTTACAGTTTGTAAAGACAAACTGTAACCCCGACTGCTTATCAGGAATATCTTATATAGATTCGAGTCCTTCAACTCTTTCCTGGTCAGAAAGTCGAGGAGCAGATTCTGCGTATCAGGTCGTTAGACGTCCAGCAATGCCTGCGGAAGAGCTGGCCGAAGCCCAGGGTACACAGTCCCGACGGCTGAGCGTTCCCATATGCAGGTACCTACGTAAGTTTTTGTTTTTGTAAACTAAGCTTAACAATTTCTCAGTTTCATAACGTAACGCAATATAACGAAACTGAAAATGAATTCTGAGAATTTATAAATCTAAAAATATTTTTACGTAAACCACGTGCTGTATAAACAAGCATTGGGCGTATTCCTTAAGATATTACAAAAAATTACAAAAGGACATAGTTAATAAACAAACTTTATAATATACTTCAAAATAACAGTCGTTTATCACCCTGAGATATATAGTAAAGTGATGATACACGTTTTGACTGTACGACTACGGTGAAAACAATAACCGCCGCCGACAGTGATTTTGAAATAAACAATAGTGTTTACAGAATAGATAAAATATGTATACCATCTTAATAACTGCGTTCTCAATTATATTGCATGTTACTAACCCTGAGTAACGAAACGTTATAATTTTCGGACAAGATTAATTTAATTAAAATATATATTTTTTCAATGATTTACGAATAAATTTTGTTCCTATTTATTTGTTTGATTCGGCAAGAGTAAAATGGCCACAGTCAAAGTTAAATAAAGCGATTAATACTCGTAACAATGATACTTCGAAAAAGTAAAATGGTTACTGGGACACTGCAAAAATGTATGAAAAGATTTTTTAAACAATTTTTACTCAAGAAATTTACTATTTCAAGAAAAATTAAAGTTAAAATACTATATAAATCTTCACATTAATAGACTAATTTAACAATAAAGGAGAAAAAATGTATACTATTTATAAAATAAGATATTTATTAAATTATAAAGTAGTGGGACAAGAAAAGATACCAAATGTACACTTTTTCTGATTATGACCCAAATATGTTCTTGGTATGTGGATATATAATTGTCATGGGCTATAAAAAAATGTGCCTGAAATCACAATTCACCGTGCAGTGCATCTTCTTCTCCCCCTGCCATTATCCCACTCGCGGTGGGATCGGCGCAACATCATTTATAACACAATATGTTTCAGAATGATTTGGCTTGTAGTTTTTACGACCGGCCGCCTGCCTGACATAAACCTCTCTCGGGAGAAAACACCCAGACCCGAAATAAATATTTGCGGATCACACAAACATGCGTGTCTCTGTACGGGAATCGAACCCGCGGCCTCTCAATGCCCAGCTGGCTACTCGACCACTGCGCCAGAAGCTGTCAACTCACAGTACAGTGCATGATTGGGATTATACCTATATGTGATTACGTATGTATTCGTAATTTATTGTCATGATAAATAAGACCAACTAAAATTATTCTTTGGCAATTATATTGTGGAAAATATGTTAACCCGTACGGAAACAGTTGGTAGCTACTAGCCAGTACCCACGGCGACCACGGACCTGCACCAATCTACAGCTATTAATCAGGAATGCACTCCGTTTATCGTGTTTACTTTACCCGCAGTCATGTTTTACAAACTAATTCTTTTTCCATTCATTCTAAGACGTAGCTCTGAGCTATAAACTTATCAGTGAATGAGGGTAATTGCTACTTATTTTAATATTAATTGCTACTTATTTAATATATCATCCCGTATATAAATTAAATCTTATTAACTAACACAAATAACGAAGGTTTCCAGTATGTCTTTTTTTTATGTATGTTCACACATAACTCCGCCAAATGTGAACCGATTTGGTTGATTCTTTTTGTATTCGATAGGGTCTACTTTTTTACATTCTTTTTTTTTATTTTATTAGCTTGAATGACGAGACGAGCAGGTCGCTCGCCTGATGGTAAGCGCCACGCCTGCCTATAAACAGAAGCAACGCTACACATAACTTTAAATAACAAAGCACTGCGGTGGTAGTCTTATTTGATGAAATAATACTAACTATAAGGTGGTGAAATCGGAGATGAAAGACTAAAATACCTTGATGTACTGATTTTTGCATAGATTTGATGATTCTTTAATAAAAAAATACAAATTAAAAACTTTTCACAAAACATAAAACTAATGTATTTTAAGTCATTGATATCAATCATTGAATAGTTTAAACTAAATACTAAGTACTACAGTAATACCGACTAAAAAAATACGTTTTATTTTTAGCTTTTTAGTTGGTTTTATTCTGTTAAATATTTTTTTAAATGCAAATTAAATCATTTAAAATGCATTGAAATAAACTATAACATCTATGCAATTGCTTTTTCATAATTAAAATATTTTTAAAATCTCAGATAACTAGAACATACTGGTGGCAACCTATTAGCTCTACGGCAACGAATTTTAAAAATATAGATCACAGTTCAAATACCTCATATGTCAATCACGATGCGCGTTGGCCATTGAACATTTTTACGACATGTAAATCATTCAAGGACAAAAAAACAAAAACTAAATAATTGAAGTGTATGATAAATAGATAGGAGCTGGCTACTTGATAGAGTCGTGGGGTCAACATGCGACAATGATCTGCTAGTATTGGACATAATGATATAACAGCCTGAACACCCGTGATTTCAACGGGTCAATGACACCCCCACACACATTGCTCTGTAATTTGAATTGATTCTAGCATACACGTCCATAAGCAAGTTAGGATGTCCTTTTGTAGTGCAATTTTGTTGTCATAGCAAGATCAGGAAAAAGCGGCATTTCTTATAGCATTGGTCGGCAAATGAGCAAGTGGGTCACCTGATGGTAAGTGACCTCCACTACCCAGAAGCATCATGGGTGCATTTCAGAAATCAAAAAAGGGATAATTGAGGGATTGGGAAGGGGAAAGGGTTTTGGGCCACCGGATATCACACTCACCATACGAAACACGGCTTTACGTCAGTTTTTTGTGAGACAGTGGTAACAACCCGGTGGAGCCGGCCCATTGGTGCTGTAGACAAAACTACCTACAGCGTGGCTCTACCACTCATTAAGTCGAAAATACAGTTTTGTCTTCTTTTTTTTCTTGTCCACATCTTAGGATAAACAAGTAATATACATAAATACATAGGCACTCACGCCTGTAATCCCCAAAGGGGTAGGCAGTGGTGTAACCAATACACTCACATTTCGCATTTCTCCGTCCCATGCTGTGATAGGGGGCGAGCCTATCGTCATATCGGGCACAATTCCAGACTCTGGGTTGATACTGAGAATTTCGTAACAGAAAAACCCAATACCACTTTTACCCAACCCGGGGATCGAACCCAAGACCTCAGCGTCAGCCTCAGTCGTAACGCCTACGCATTATAACTGCGCCACCGAGGCAGTCTGTTTTAAACTGTCTGGGTTGGCACAATGTCTGTTCGTCTGGCTTTATCTATTTCTGCTGCCAAGTATCAGTGTATAAGCACTTTTGGGTTTTGATTTGAAGGATATTGAAGCCTCGGTGGCGCTGTTGTAATGCGTACGCGTTACGATTGAGTCCAACGCTGAGGTCTCGGGTTCGATCCCCGGGTCGGGTAAAGTGGTATTGGGTTTTTCTATTATGAAATGCTCAGTATCAGCCCGGAGTATGGAATATGTGCCCCGTATGGCGATAGGCTCGCCCCCTATCATATCGTGGGACGGAGATACGCTCGGCGAAATGTGGGTGTACTGGTTACACCTCTGCCTACCCCTTCGGGGATTACAGGCGTGAGTGCGTATGAGTATGATATTGAAGCCAGTGAAATAACTGGGCATTATGTGACTTAACAACTTATGTCTCGAGATGATGAACGCAGACCAGTGTCATGCAATGCTTTGTAAATCAAACGTCTGTATAGACAGAGCATAACAGGCGAGCAACCTGCTCGTTTATCATTCAAAATAATAATATAAAAATTGGCAGTTGTAGAGACTGCTGATAGAAGTGAAAACTTAGAACTTTTAGTATTCAAATTGGAAATTTCATAATGTTTCAATTAAAATTATCAACATCAATCTGGTTTTCACATCTAGTGTCACTCCGAGCAACAATTATATGCATGTTAATATGGTTGTAGTACTCACTATTGTACTGCACAATGATTCTACAATTAAACGATTCAAATAATAATCAAACCAAAATACTATTTCAACAATGCACAGTATATACACATTTAACTTTTCACTTAATCCATTCAATTTCACTTAAAATATATACACAGCACTAATGTTGCACAATACGACACCTGTATAACTACAGATATACTGCTATAATCATGTCGGTGACTCGAACGCACGAGATTTCACCCATCCAACAAAGTGTCTAACACGCATAGCACACGGCCGCTGAGCGTCATGAGCATGTCGGTGACGCGAACCCATAAGATTTACCCCTACCAAAAAGTGCCCAACGCGGCTAAAGAAGTATTCACTTCAAAATGCTTAATAATACGTTATTAATTCAACAAAAACTCTATTTTATATGCAAATTAAATCAGAAAGCAGAATGCATCCATATTAGTTTCAACGTTACGGACATTGCGCAATAGATGCGTATCGCCTTTGATAAGGTTCATTGGGCTGACAAATTAAAATATAACATAAATCGTGAAGTAAAGATTTAAATTATGCTTTTGTTCACTAAAATGACTTCCTCAGTACTATATATGAGTGATTATACTAACAAATGGTTTAATTAAAATGTCGGTCAATCTGTGGCTTTGTTAACAAATGTTTTCAGTAAGTAGGTACCATGTCAAATATTAATAAAAAAATATTAAATTCATTGGCAAAATAATTAATATAAATTATTGGTATAAGTTAGAGGGGTTGACGTCAGGCAGGCGCCCGATCCTAAAAACTAGAAGCCAAATCTTTCAGTAACATGTGTCAAAAGAATGTTGCGGCGACCCCACTGCAAGTGGGATAAGGGCAGGTGGAAGAAGAGTGGTATAAGTTAGTGGCACTGGCTCCTATGATAGTATAGACTGGATTATGGACGACAGCATCTTCTTAAATAATAGGTAAAACATTATATTTCGTCAACTAAACAATAAGTTCTAGTTACCAATTAAAATAAAAATAGAAAATTAAAGTTACCATACATACGCACTCACGCCTGTACTCCTCGAAGGGGTAGGCAGAAGTGTAACTAGTACACCTACATTTCGCGGAGCTTATTTCCGTTCCATATACCAGGCACAATTGCAGACTCCCAGGCTGATACTAAGCATTCCATGAGAGATAAACCCATTATCACTTTACCCTACCCGAGTATCGAACCCGAGACCTCAACACAGTTGCTCGTTTTCCAACTAGTGGGTTACACTATTACAAAAAAAAAATGTCTTACATGGCTAGTCCAGCCTTAGTTAAGTACAGTTCTTTTGTAATCTATCATTAATAAAACTCAAACCTACTTCAACTTTGAATTAATTTGAAAATACCAGCAATTATAAAGACGCGTTAGAATCATTGACGGTACGTAATGATCGTCGTATCTCAGCCTGAAGATATTCTCTCACCAGTCACGTAAGTACTAATGGTCGCAGTGAGCACTAAGTTTGCACCGAGTCGGACTGCACACGAGGGCTTAATTACCCCTGTACCATAATATACTTTTAATATGCCTAGAAGCAGCGATAGCTCAGCGGGGAGTGGCACGGACTGTCGAGACGAAAGGCGCAGGTTCGAAACCAACATCACCAACACCTTACTGGCTGCCTTCCACACATCAACCCACTTTCTTCAATAAAATACTATAAAGACAAAGAAAATCGAATACATTTCTCGCATTCTTCGCACAAAACTCCCACGATCACACTTACACAAGAGCGTGTAAGTACGCTGGTCAACAGATAACTATCTCTCAACGTAACTTTATTATACGTTTCAATATTATCCATACATGCGTCATTTCGTTCATTGTGTGGCCGACAGTCATTGTAAAAATATATTAGCCTCCAGATTACGCGGCAGCGATGTTATCAACCCCTCAAGTGACACGTACGGTCGCGCAGGCCCATCCAAAGCTCCCGCTTGTTTAACATATGATATTTTATTGTTTTGATTGTATCTCACCGACAAAGTGCTTAAGTTAGGGTTTTTGTTTGAAGCTGATAGAGTTTAAATAGTAAAAGGGTGTCATGTAATACATTTTTATGTATCAAAATGTTAATTTTTATTATTTCCTAGTGTAAATATATCAAATAGAAGTTTCTTTAATTTTAAATATAGGTAGGTTTTTTTATTAGCTTGAGTGGCGACATGAGCAGGTCGTTCGCCTGATTGTAACCGCTACGCCTGCCCATAAACAGAAGCAACACCACACAGAACTTTGAATTACAAAGCACTACGTGGCATTGGACTGCGCACGTCACCCCCAAGACATAAGATGTTAATTCTCATAATGCCCAGTAATTTCACTTGCTTCAATGTACTGCAAAAGGGTATACAACAGTGCTTCTTTGCGGCAGAAATATACAAATTGGTGGTACCAACCCAGATGGCCTCTCGCATACCACCCTGTTAAAACGGGTAAAATGTAAAAGTGTTTTCCCATTCAAACTACAAACATTATTAATAATATCTGCATATAATTCGATGACAAGCAATAAAATATACCTACAATATCTTCACTCAAAACGATATAGGTAACTATTAGTCACATTTAGAAAACACGACATAAAACATTCATTAAATCAGTAAGAGACACTTTCCAATCGTAAAAACTTTATACACCACAAAATTACACTTGTCCACTCATTTCCTTTTTATATTAGTATAATCAAAGTAGTTTAGGCGGTGTTATCGTATAAAATAATTAAATAATCTACTAACATCCGAATGGAATGTTATATCATGTTAAGTTACAAGGGTGTATGTACTGTGGAACTCAGAATCACTCAACTATCGTATCTGTATGTAAATAAATTTAATTTTACAGCGTGTCCCCGCGTAATCGGTTCACGGTTAATGCCGTCGGATTCATTCGTGTGATATAGAGCTGTGATACCGATTTAAATGGGTATTTGATAGATACGTGAATAGATGGGTTTATGTATCGAGGGTGGATGAAGTGGAAGCTTCATTGGGACTTCTTTTGCGTATAAATATAACTTCGGTTATATTGTAATGTTTTTTTTTTATCTTTATATTTTAATGTTGTAAGAGGAGAAAGTATGATGGATCATACTCATCACGTATTCGTCTTCCAGAAATAGTCAAAGATCGCTGATACGCACAACGTATTTTTTTATAACAGCGGCCGCAGGTTTTTATAAACGTGTAAGCAGGTCACGTGATAGTAAGTGAGGTCTACCGCACATGAATATTCACAATACCTGAAGAATAACGGATGCGGTGCCGATCTTAAAAGAAAGGGTTAATTAAGGGATTGGGGAGGGGAGTGGGTTTGGGCCTCCGGATATCTCACTCACCGTATGAAACGCAGCAGCAAGTTTTCTGTGTGACAGCAGTAACGGCCCGTACGAGCCGGCCCATTCATGGTGTAGACAAAAGTGTCTACAGCGTGGCTCCACCACTCAGCAATTGATATGCACAAGATTAATCGTAATACTGTACATATTAGCTAATAAAGCATTTGTTTTAAATCAATTTTATTCAACATTATCGGATTTAAAATATAAGAAAGATCAATTAAATAACAATATAGGTAATATATTATGTTTATCTAATGTATTAAAAAATAATAATTTATGTCTTTAAAAGAACTTTAGTTAAGACAGGATTATTCATAATGGCATTGTGGCACTCATCCACTTTCATGTGTTAACCCGGTTTTCACCCGATACGGATGATCAAAAGGATCATACTGTCCTTACGCTGCATTGAGCTAGTATGCGGTAGCAAATAGATCCACTGCTAATAATAGTTATAAAATAAAATATTGTAAAATGGGCTCATGAGACCACCCGTTGCGGTAGACGGTTAATAGATTTGTCTGTAATGATAGCACTAGTTTCTACGAAACAATAACTATTAATATCCAACTAACCATATTTATAAACTCAACAGATTCGATTATTATTTTTTAATAACGTTTATTTATTTACTTTCTTTAATAGTTGTTTCCTGTTAAACACAGTCACACACATAGACGTTATCCTACACAAGGTTATGTATCGTGGGATCAGGAACTACGAGGGACTTACGGTCCCACAACACCCAGACCCGAAGCCTATATTTATGGATCACACAAACATTTGTCTCGGCGCGGGAATCAAAACCGCGGCCTCTCGTTCACGCTTCACTCACCTGCTGCGCCACGGAAGCTGGCTGTGTTGATTTAGTTTTGTATGTTTATAATATAATAATAGAATGTTCTTAAAAAATATTTGATGTAACAACCGTTTCTGTTAAATCGTTCATTTAATATTTTATTTATTTATAGTTTACAATAGACTGCCTCGGTGGCGCAGTTGGCGTACGCGTTACGATTGAGGCTAATGCTGAGGTCTCGGGTTCGATCCCCGGGTCGGGTAAAATGGTATTGGGTTTTTCTATTACGAAATGCTCAGTATCATCCCGGAGTCTGGAATTTGTGCCGGGTATGGTGATAGGCTCGCCTCCTATCGCATCATGGGACGGAGATACGCTCGGCGAAATGTAGATGTACTGATTGATTACACCTCTGCCTACCCTTGCGGGGATTACAGGCGTGAGTGCGTATATATTTTTAGTCTACAGTAAGAATAATGCATATTTTAAACACGCAACCCAAAATATTGTCTTCGCAAAAATAGCTATAAAATTACGATCCATAAAATGTGTTGAAGCATGTGGGCATAAAGTTTGTCGATGCATAAAAACGTTTATTTATAAAGTCTATATAAATATTGCAACCGTCCTATTGGTTTAGTGGCGGCGTGCTTAGGCTGCGAAACGAGTCCTGGGTTCGTTCTTCAGGTAACGCAATCAAAATTTGTGAATGTTTTTTGATCCGAATAACACAAGTGATTTAACAGGGATATGAGCCCGATATGAATAGCGATGAACTGGATCATCCCACCTATAATATATACCAGTCCTGTATTATATACGTCCACCTGCTGGGCACGGGTCTCCTCTACTGAATAAGAGGCGCCTTAGTCCACCACGCTGGCCTAATGCGGGTTGGCAGACATCACATACCTTCAACATTCTTATGGAGAACTTCTCTGGTATGCAGGTTTCCTCACGATATTTCCTTCATCGTTAAAGCAAGCAATAACTAACAACGAATACACACGTAACTTAGGGAGAGGTGCATGCTCCTGGGGCTGGTTTCGAATCTGTCTTTCGACCTGGCAGTCCGTACCACTCTCCCCTGAGCATTAAATAAATAAATACACCCAACTCATAGACATAGTCCCGACCCCACAATATGTTAACCTGTATCGTCGGTATCAGGAACTACGAGGGAATTGCGGTCCCACAACATTCAGACCTGAGACCAACATTTATAGATCAGTTGCTATATTCCACCACATCATGGAACAGAAATATGCTCGGCAAATCGTGGGAGCACCAGTTGTAACTCTGTTTAACTTGAAGATACAGCACGAGCTTACGTTATGTTACGTACTAAACGTCCAAAAATATTCCACGATCTTGAACTTTCATATTTTTATAATCTTTCTAATATTGTACATCCATGGTTGATGTTTGTAATAAATACATAATGTACCATAAAATAAGGTTATATAAAACGCAACATGGTTGCTAGATAAATATGCAGGATTTAACTCTACTGTAGTCTACCATAAATGTTAGAATGTAGATCGGGACATTTTTTTATCATCGTGAATGACGAAACGAGCAGGGTACTCGCCTGATGGTAAACGCCACGTCTGCCCGTAAACAGAAGCAACACCACAAAGAACTTTGAATTACAAAGCACTACGTGGCATTGGACTGCGCACGTCACCCCCAAGACATAAGATGTTAATTCTCATAATGCCCAGTAATTTCACTTGCTTCAATGTACTGCAAAAGGGTATACAACAGTGCTTCTTTGCGGCAGAAATATACAAATTGGTGGTACCAACCCAGATGGCCTCTCGCATACCACCCTGTTAAAACGGGTAAAATGTAAAAGTGTTTTCCCATTCAAACTACAAACATTATTAATAATATCTGCATATAATTCGATGACAAGCAATAAAATATACCTACAATATCTTCACTCAAAACGATATAGGTAACTATTAGTCACATTTAGAAAACACGACATAAAACATTCATTTAATCAGTAAGAGACACTTTCCAATCGTAAAAACTTTATACACCACAAAATTACACTTGTCCACTCATTTCCTTTTTATATTAGTATAATCAAAGTAGTTTAGGCGGTGTTATCGTATAAAATAATTAAATAATCTACTAACATCCGAATGGAATGTTATATCATGTTAAGTTACAAGGGTGTATGTACTGTGGAACTCAGAATCACTCAACTATCGTATCTGTATGTAAATAAATTTAATTTTACAGCGTGTCCCCGCGTAATCGGTTCACGGTTAATGCCGTCGGATTCATTCGTGTGATATAGAGCTGTGATACCGATTTAAATGGGTATTTGATAGATACGTGAATAGATGGGTTTATGTATCGAGGGTGGATGAAGTGGAAGCTTCATTGGGACTTCTTTTGCGTATAAATATAACTTCGGTTATATTGTAATGTTTTTTTTTTATCTTTATATTTTAATGTTGTAAGAGGAGAAAGTATGATGGATCATACTCATCACGTATTCGTCTTCCAGAAATAGTCAAAGATCGCTGATACGCACAACGTATTTTTTTATAACAGCGGCCGCAGGTTTTTATAAACGTGTAAGCAGGTCACGTGATAGTAAGTGAGGTCTACCGCACATGAATATTCACAATACCTGAAGAATAACGGATGCGGTGCCGATCTTAAAAGAAAGGGTTAATTAAGGGATTGGGGAGGGGAGTGGGTTTGGGCCTCCGGATATCTCACTCACCGTATGAAACGCAGCAGCAAGTTTTCTGTGTGACAGCAGTAACGGCCCGTACGAGCCGGCCCATTCATGGTGTAGACAAAAGTGTCTACAGCGTGGCTCCACCACTCAGCAATTGATATGCACAAGATTAATCGTAATACTGTACATATTAGCTAATAAAGCATTTGTTTTAAATCAATTTTATTCAACATTATCGGATTTAAAATATAAGAAAGATCAATTAAATAACAATATAGGTAATATATTATGTTTATCTAATGTATTAAAAAATAATAATTTATGTCTTTAAAAGAACTTTAGTTAAGACAGGATTATTCATAATGGCATTGTGGCACTCATCCACTTTCATGTGTTAACCCGGTTTTCACCCGATACGGATGATCAAAAGGATCATACTGTCCTTACGCTGCATTGAGCTAGTATGCGGTAGCAAATAGATCCACTGCTAATAATAGTTATAAAATAAAATATTGTAAAATGGGCTCATGAGACCACCCGTTGCGGTAGACGGTTAATAGATTTGTCTGTAATGATAGCACTAGTTTCTACGAAACAATAACTATTAATATCCAACTAACCATATTTATAAACTCAACAGATTCGATTATTATTTTTTAATAACGTTTATTTATTTACTTTCTTTAATAGTTGTTTCCTGTTAAACACAGTCACACACATAGACGTTATCCTACACAAGGTTATGTATCGTGGGATCAGGAACTACGAGGGACTTACGGTCCCACAACACCCAGACCCGAAGCCTATATTTATGGATCACACAAACATTTGTCTCGGCGCGGGAATCAAAACCGCGGCCTCTCGTTCACGCTTCACTCACCTGCTGCGCCACGGAAGCTGGCTGTGTTGATTTAGTTTTGTATGTTTATAATATAATAATAGAATGTTCTTAAAAAATATTTGATGTAACAACCGTTTCTGTTAAATCGTTCATTTAATATTTTATTTATTTATAGTTTACAATAGACTGCCTCGGTGGCGCAGTTGGCGTACGCGTTACGATTGAGGCTAATGCTGAGGTCTCGGGTTCGATCCCCGGGTCGGGTAAAATGGTATTGGGTTTTTCTATTACGAAATGCTCAGTATCATCCCGGAGTCTGGAATTTGTGCCGGGTATGGTGATAGGCTCGCCTCCTATCGCATCATGGGACGGAGATACGCTCGGCGAAATGTAGATGTACTGATTGATTACACCTCTGCCTACCCTTGCGGGGATTACAGGCGTGAGTGCGTATATATTTTTAGTCTACAGTAAGAATAATGCATATTTTAAACACGCAACCCAAAATATTGTCTTCGCAAAAATAGCTATAAAATTACGATCCATAAAATGTGTTGAAGCATGTGGGCATAAAGTTTGTCGATGCATAAAAACGTTTATTTATAAAGTCTATATAAATATTGCAACCGTCCTATTGGTTTAGTGGCGGCGTGCTTAGGCTGCGAAACGAGTCCTGGGTTCGTTCTTCAGGTAACGCAATCAAAATTTGTGAATGTTTTTTGATCCGAATAACACAAGTGATTTAACAGGGATATGAGCCCGATATGAATAGCGATGAACTGGATCATCCCACCTATAATATATACCAGTCCTGTATTATATACGTCCACCTGCTGGGCACGGGTCTCCTCTACTGAATAAGAGGCGCCTTAGTCCACCACGCTGGCCTAATGCGGGTTGGCAGACATCACATACCTTCAACATTCTTATGGAGAACTTCTCTGGTATGCAGGTTTCCTCACGATATTTCCTTCATCGTTAAAGCAAGCAATAACTAACAACGAATACACACGTAACTTAGGGAGAGGTGCATGCTCCTGGGGCTGGTTTCGAATCTGTCTTTCGACCTGGCAGTCCGTACCACTCTCCCCTGAGCATTAAATAAATAAATACACCCAACTCATAGACATAGTCCCGACCCCACAATATGTTAACCTGTATCGTCGGTATCAGGAACTACGAGGGAATTGCGGTCCCACAACATTCAGACCTGAGACCAACATTTATAGATCAGTTGCTATATTCCACCACATCATGGAACAGAAATATGCTCGGCAAATCGTGGGAGCACCAGTTGTAACTCTGTTTAACTTGAAGATACAGCACGAGCTTACGTTATGTTACGTACTAAACGTCCAAAAATATTCCACGATCTTGAACTTTCATATTTTTATAATCTTTCTAATATTGTACATCCATGGTTGATGTTTGTAATAAATACATAATGTACCATAAAATAAGGTTATATAAAACGCAACATGGTTGCTAGATAAATATGCAGGATTTAACTCTACTGTAGTCTACCATAAATGTTAGAATGTAGATCGGGACATTTTTTTATCATCGTGAATGACGAAACGAGCAGGGTACTCGCCTGATGGTAAACGCCACGTCTGCCCGTAAACAGAAGCAACACCACAAAGAACTTCGAACAAGGTTTTTTACAAGGTGGACCGGACCTACCATCTTGTATGTCGTATGCGAGAGGCCGTCTGGGTTAATACCACCACTTTATCTATTTCTGCCGCCAAGCAGCAGTGTGGAAGCACTTTTGTGTTTCGATGTGAAGGACATTGAAGCCAGTGAAATTACTGGGCATTACGATGTTAAGCCTAACATCGTATGTCTCGAAGTGATGAGCGCAGTTCACTGCAGTGCTCTGTAATCCAGAGTTCTGTGTGACGTTGCTTCTGTTTATGGGCAGGCGTGACGCTTAACATCAGGCGAGCAAAATTACGTAGCACTGCATAGCACTGGAATGAGTTCGTCTATGTCATTTTAACTGTAAACTGTAAGTCAGTAAACTATGTAACAGACATAAATTTAGTTAATTCAAACCCAAAATTATGGTTTTTATAGAGTATTCTCTTATTTATATGCATATATGATGGTAAGCTAACGCCAGTATTTCCGAAATGGTAGGCTTAGATCTCATTAGTGCGTCCACGGCTCCCCGAGTTTGTGCCCGTTCCATATCATTATTATATATGAAAATATCGCTATTTATAACATCATCATCATGCCCTGTATTATCCTATTCCACTTCTGTACTATTGAGAGGGGCTAAGCCTTAGTACACTACGCTGGCCTAATGCAGTTGACAGACTTCACATACCTTCCAAATTCTTATAGAGAATTCTCAGGTATGCAGGTTCCCTCACAAGGATTCCGTCACAGTTAAAGTAATCGATAAACAATAAATAAGTAACTTAGAAAAGTCAGAGGTGCAACCTCTGGGCTCACTCTCATTCAATCACCTATAAATTGTGTCACCAAAAAGTTCAACACAAATTTTACTGTGATTACCCGGAACCAGAGAATCGAACCCAGACCACACGGTTTCTCAACTAATTAGATAATGCAATAATGTAAGGTTTATTAAACTATGCGAAAGGACTCAGCAGAAGCTAGTGCAACGTATAGCTACTTAAAAAAGGAAAGTTTAAAACATAAAATTTCGCAATAGTAACTCAATCCGGACTTAGCGAGTTGAACGACGTCACAGGTTTAATATATGCGTGCCATTAGCAGCGCGGTGTCGGGTTCGCTTCCCGTCTGAGCACATATGTCTATCAACTTGTTTGTAAATAGAGTTATGATTTAGTGACTGTAACAGGAGCTTTGAAATGCCCAATTGTTAAAATAATAAGCCCTTGAAAACTCTCGGAAATTGTTGGGGTCATTAACAAATATATAACATAAACGTGAGCTTATGCTACAGGTGTGAACCTGTAGCACCGGAATGGTAGGCAGAGGTGTAAGTAGAGATTATTTCCGCGAGATATAGGAGGCGAGGTTAACAAATACCTAAACAAGAAAGATGTTAATTAGAGAAGAAGAGCCATATTTTCGATAGTTTTGTCTTTTTGTTTTGTTTTGTCTTCTGGCTCTTTTGGCCAGCTTGAAGGGTTTATTACCACTGTCTCAACTTACGACTGTGGCAGCTTATTGCTGCGTTTCGCAATAGAGGCCGAAATTCCTCTCCCCTTCCTAATCTTTATTACTTTCCTTTAATGTTAGAAAAGCATCCATGATCTTTCTGGCATTGTGGATGCTCATTGGAAGTGGAGATCACTTACCATGAGGCGACCAATTTGCTCGTTTGACGGCTTATGCCATAAAAATCAATTTTTGGACGTACCTAAAGTATTCCAGACATTGTGTAAATATCCTGTAGGGATGATTTTAAAATATTTGTTATCGTAAAAATAGATATGAGAGTCAAAGGTTTCACTACAGAGGATGCTCAAGATGGGGAAGTGAAATGGAATCGGCTCAGTAGGAAGGTGGACCCTGTCACTAGCAAAGATAACGCCAATCAGAAAGAAAAATGTTCAATAAAGATTTTTACTGACGAGTTTGTGCTGCTCAATGAAGTAGTTATGGCTATTATTATTCATAAAACATTATATTTACTACCAAGTAACGCAAAACATAAAAGTAAGTATGGTGTATCAGCAATTAGCTAATGGGTTTAATTAAAATAGATAGTAGATCTTATATAAAAATAGTTATGTATTCCTGGTTTACTTTATAACTAGCTTTTGCTCGCGCTATAATTAAAATGAAATTATAGGATATCTTTGTTTTGAAAAGATCCAGTACATAAATACTGACTGTAAGGTGTATGTGTCCCTAAAATATGACCACACCTTTCTGTAACACGTTGTATATATAGCAACATTTCTCAAATAAATACTCAGTCGTGTTGGTTTAAAAGATGTAAAATATGAAAATATTTTTATGACTAACTCATATTTGCACTGGTTATCTAAGCGATAGCTCAGCGGTATGGGCTGCCGAGACGAAAGTCGCAGGTACGAAACTAACACCAAGAGCATGCACCTCTGTCTTTTTTAAATTACGTGTGTATTCATTGTTAATCATTATCGCTTGCTTTAACGGTGAAGAAAACATCGTGAGGAACCTATATACTTACCTGAGCAGTGGGACGTGTGTAATTTAGGTCTAGTATTATTTTAATATTTATATTAAGGTATATATTCATTTGCAATAATTACATAAACTTATGTGTGTCGCTAAATTCATTGACTAATGTAACATTTTCTGTAAAAATCAGGCATGCAACGATTTACGATTTTGTAGTATGTATTCATGGTTAGATTTATATTAGCTGATATAAAAGAAAAACTATTCCTATTTGAACTTGAATATCTGTGGCCGAGATATTCATTACCATTAAAAATATTTATAAATAAACTCAACAACGTGGTAAATCTAGATCTATAAAACTAGATTTTTATGGTTTCCTTATAGACCCCGTAAATAAGATCGAAGAGACCGGATGCCGTATTAACGTCTTCGGTACATTATAAACCGGACAGCGCGTAGTTTAATATCATAATACCTAAGCTTATGCCACCTTTTATTTCTCTCATTAGAATTCCGCCAAGAATGATTGCAGAAAACATTTACGGTAAGGTCAGAGAGAGCTAAGATTCAGTGCCCATAAACCTCAGTACAGTTATGAAATAAATTAATTACACGAAAACTGTAGATTCATAACGAGGTTTTCACTTGAATAGATCGATTCAAGTCGTTTCCAGTGTGCAAAGTATCCTACCGTTGATAATTGTTGTCGGGTGTATCGAACGAGACTGCAAAATCCATGTTTAATCAATGAGAGATAAAATCGGCGAGATTGGTATATTATGGAGCTGCTATTAACGTTATTTATAAATTATTACCTGCGGCTTAATGTATTAGATTATTTTTATCGCTTATTCATAGACTAGTCAAAGACAAATCAAGTGTCAACTCTTTATCGATACTAGACTTAATAAAATTTGTAAAAATACAGTAGTGAGGTGAAACGAGAGGCCGCGGCATCGAGACAAATGTTTGTGTGATCCACAGATATTTGTTTCGGGTCTGGGAGTTGTGGGACCATAAGTCCCTCGTAGTTACTGATACTCACGATACAGCTTCACTTAGTGTGGAGTTAGGGCTATTAGGGCTACAGTTACACTGTTGGATGCATTCTTAAAACTAAAACAAGCTATATTTGTTTGTTCACTGTATAGAAATGGAATGTCATAGCCGCTCTTGACAAAATTATCTTGCATCAATTACAGGTGGAGTCGCCGAGTGAAGTGACACAAAAGGTGCCACCATAGTGATACGTATTTAATACAGAAGATATTAATTTAGTAATTCGGTCTTTCTTTAAAAGCAAGGAAATCTGGAATCTCGCAGCGCCTGTTTATATAATTATTCTGATCGTCTTTATTTATAGCAAGTAGATCACCTGATGGTAAGTGGTCTCCACCGCCCATGTACGCCTACAATACCAGAAGAATCATGGGTGCGTTGCTGAATTAAAGGAGAGGGATAGATAATAAAAGGATCAGGAAGGGTAGGGGGATTTGGGCCTATGGATATCTCACTCACCGTACGAAACGCAGCAGCGAGCCGCTACTTTTCGCCGGTTTTCTGTGAGGCAGTGGTAATAACCTGGACAAGCCGGCCCATTCATGTTGTAGATAAAACTATCTACAGTATAGCTATACCACTCTGGCAAATTTCCAATAATTCATAAACTCGGATTACTGAAGCATATAACTTAAATCTTAGTACTGTACTTGTATACTTACATACATTCTCTTTTAAAGAAAATTACTAGGAAATGTCTATCTCATTGCTATTCTGCGAGGGAACGCTGAACACATTGAGTGCCAAACTAGCGGAAAAACCAGAACGAACGGTACATCTGAGACTTTGTTGTTACGAGAAGCGAGAAATATTACCCTAAAATTATGTAATTTAATTCCTTTAAATAAACGATCTAGATCATCATCTACAAATGGATCCCAAAAATAAATCAATCAAACTATATAATTTGGTGGTAGGTCCTTCGTATGCGAGAAGCCGTCTGGGTTGGTTGTCTATTTCTGCCGCCAAGCAGCAGAGTGTAAGCACTGTTGTGTTCCGGTTTGAAGGACATTGAAGCTAGTGAAATTACTGGGCATTATGAGACTTAATATCTTATGTGACGAGCGCGGTCCAATGCCATGCAGTGCTTTGTAATTCAAAGTTCTGTGTGGTGTTGCTTCTATTTATGTACAAGCGTGGCGCTTAACGTGAAAATTGTAACTGAATTGAGATTGCAAAGAGATCGAGACGAGATCATATTGAAACCGGACTGAACTAAAGAGGAAGCAGAATAGCATTTTTTTGTCAAATCACAATCTTATTAGAATTTTGTCGAAGTATCAGATAAATACGAGAATTGGCCTTCTGAGCATATCCCGCAATCTCGCTTTTTATAAGGATCCCCATCAGGTGACACACTTGCTCGTTTTTCAGATGACTTGTATAAAAAAGAAGCGAAATATTTGTTTAATCCGACTAAAGCCAGATATGATTATTATATCAACATATTAAAATAGCATTCTCAACGAACTTCGTGTACGTAGGTACATAAAGTAGTTAAGAAATCAAGTTGAGTAATATAATTGCTGTTAACCATTTGAGCAATTGCTTTTATCTTAGCGAATTATTTAATCTACGTAATTTGTTGCGAGCAACCTCCACAAGACTGTATTTATAATAAAGTTTGTATTAGCCAGCTGGATATTATGATTTATTTAGACAAACTGCCAGTAACTTTTATCGAAACACGTGTATTCAAAATTCAATTGTAACGAGTACGGGCTATTAATATAGAGGTGTATAGCATATTAGGCTTAGCTGAAATAGAGATTGAGCCACCGTTAGGTTCTTTAATAATAAATAAAAGTCGACAAATGCCGCAGCGCTATTGCCAGAAACACCTCATTGTATTAACAATTTTGTGATGTTTTACACGATCCCTCTGTTTGCCAGATACCTTGCGTACAAAGTGTAGATAGAGTATTGGAGCAACAATCAATGCATATAAAAACTTAATACTGGGCTATACACTATTACTATCGGGTATCCGCTACCCTGCATTCAAAACATGTGAAAAGGCACTTATCCTATACAACTTTATTTCTAAATTCTTCCGCGATTTATATTGGTAATGTAACATATATCAACCGTAAAAATATGCAAGTAATGGCGCTCGGATATGCACCATGCGCATAACCTTAGGCGGAATAACCTGTTATCGTGCACGTGGCGCATCGTAGTTCAAATAGAACGCGCGGCGCAACGCTCGCGGCTGTACGACTGCAATCCAATGTAAACACGCCTTTATGAACTTCCAACACATAAAAATCATGAATCTATTCAGTAATGTGTCACTAACAAAATTGCATATACTCGTAGGTACTGACTAACAAAAATCTTAAAGAAATAAAGTTTGATAAGCGTTTTGATATACTTTGTACACTTTTCTAAAATGTTAATTAAAACCTATAATATAAATAATTATATTAGAACAAAAGCTCTAAAGTAACTCCCATGACGGTAGGCATATTTTTTCATACTATCGGCACGTGCGCCAGCAGTTCGCCATCACTAAAACATTAAAATCATAGTAGAATTGTTGTCTCAAGTTTAATGAACTACACCACATAATGTTAAATCACGCGTAAAATGGAAACGGATCTTGGCAGCGGTTGTACATTCATTAGTGTGAATTCTTTTCATATTCGCACGAGAGATCTAAGATAAGATGTTGGAATATGGGTCTCAAATATCATTTGTATCATAATGACACGAACACCTTCTATCAAATTTTGATGATTTTATCCGTACCCGTAGTAGCCATCTTCAAGTCTCAATTGCGTTGACTTGATGAAAAAAAACAATATATTTTTTTGTTTAGTAAATGTAAGTGTTCTTAGTTTTCATTTTTGTACTCTAAGAGAACAGTGAGGCAGATGTAGTAATTGAATAAAACGTAATATTTAGTTTTTTTTTTCGAGGCAATGTTGAAACTGGATTCCCATTGCGGGTTGTGGGGGTCAACGGCGGGTCGCCCTGTAAACCAAATACCGTCAAATCAGACTATCAGACGTATTTTCGTAAGAAAGCGTTTTCTAAAGCATATAACACTTATTTAAAAAAAACTTCAAATATCAAACAAAGAATCGTCAAAAACAAATTAAGCTTCACTCATTGCTTTTACTTGGAAAACTCGGAAAAAGAACGTGATGAGTGCCAAAATTTAATAGAAAACAAACTATTTTCTAATTAGCCATGCCTCCCACGACTATACTCCTATTCCAAGGAAAGTTTCAATTAATTGCCAACTACGAGACGCCTCTAAAAACTAGTAACCGTCTTCGAAGCTGCGCAATAGTTTGTAGATGAGATTTCTTTTAATATCCATAAACAGAATGAGTATAGTAGTAGTATAGTATCCTTTTACCTGTTCCAGAAATGTAAACAAATATCCTACCCATTTTCACATAATGCTTTTAACCTAACTTTATCCCAGCTTAATGCCAGGGTCGGCCTTCCCATCATGATTTAACGTTGGATTTGATGTTGATGACCTGCCGTCTGACCCCCACAACCGGCAACGGAAACCAAGTTTCGCCATTGCCTCGTCCGCTAATCAGCAGAGTGTATCAGTTGCAGGCACTTGCAGGCGAGGTTGGATTTGAGCCTAAAATTTTGGTGGCTCAGTTACACTGGTGATTAGACTCTACGCACTTTATTTTAATAGATCGATGATTATACAACAATGCTATCTGTCTGAACTATAAATACGAAAGAAAGTAAGCTGAGCAAAATAATATTGTCAACATCTGGAATGTACGTAAACAAAATGCGAGATTTTATCACGATTTACATACAACGTGTTACAGGAAGGTGTAGTCATATTTAAGGATCGTCACATACTAGTCACATACGACAGTGAGTAAAAATTTTGAATGTCAAAATTTTTTAAGATCGATAGATTCGGTCAAGTGACTATAAATTACTTCTGCGCTCTTAATAAGGGCTCATTCATGTAAGCTGTTTATCATTGAGTGATGTCCAAAGTTGCAAGTCGAATATCAATATATTACTCATTCGATAAAAAGGAAAATAAATGCTTTAATTATATCCAAGCAATGCAATTGGATTTGGTAAATACTTGTATCGTGCACTATACATTGCGCTCTATAAAACTTAACGCACCGCAATGACATCAGTCTATACTCTACATATAAGTAAAAATTAGTTTTTGGCTCGACGTGGATTTTACAGATCGACGTATAAGTCATAATATCTACAATAATATCCGTGATCATTTCATTTTCTTCATTATTTATTTATAAAAAATAACATAACATTCTTTGGTTGGTTTACTTTTAATTTTCAAACCATTAATTAAATTTCAAGCTTACTTTTCAGGAATCGTTAATCAGATTCGTCTTAAACTTTCTAAACTACTACTCTTACACAAGTAGTCAAGTTGCGGGGGTCCGCTGTACTCAATATTTATGTTAAAATATAAACTAATAAAAACAATAAGTTTACGACCTTATAGATTAAGCAAATAATAATAATATTATATGGCGAAATCGCTCCCCACATGACTTTATGGCCATAACCAAATAGTAACACATGTGCAAATCTCTTTGCCGTTGGAATTTCTATTACCGGAATTCTCTAGTATTACCATATGCTACAAGATGCCATTCATTAAGTAATACAAGTATTTGTTACTGTAAAATAATTGTCATAACGATTCATGTTTACGGCCCTGCACTTTTCTGGTCCTCTGTGACATGTTGAAGTAGAAACTTAGTAGAAATGAGACTTATTTAAATTGTCTTCCAATTTCTGTAAGATATTTTTTTAAAGTGGTCATGTGTGATTAGTTTAAACATACATATCTACAATATATATTATTTATACATGTTAATTTGGCTGTTTTTTAAAATTACCTTATAAATTAATAACAGATTTACTGTAATAAAGATACACCAGACATGAACGAAGCTAATACGAATTGTCGATTTCGGGCGAATTATTTAAGAAAACAAATTGACACGTTTATCAATATGATACACATGCATAAATATAATTATTATTGTATATATTATTTGTTACAAAAATCAAAAGTTAAAACATACATAAATAAAGGGGCTAAGATTTCAACTATTTGACAGAAATTTTGTTTTACCTTTTCGATTTTTCCGAGTATTTTCTATTACGACTTATTTAACCTCGCTTAGTTAATCTAAACTTCATTAAAACTTATCTACTAAAGTAAATTAAGTAAAATCTGACATGAATTTAGCAACACCGGAATAACGTAGTTAGCGTTTCTCAACATATATTGCGTCGCTTTTTAAGTTTAGGATAACTTTAACAGTTAAGATTACTTTTTAAGAGTATAAATTAATTACTTCTTGATTATTACAAAACAATAATTACTTCTGAAATTAGCTAATTTAATAAATTTTAATCACCCACCTTAATATCACAAGCACAACACAACCGTATTTGTTTCGAGAAATAATGTTCTTATGACCGTCACAGTGAATGTTTTCCACTCAACTGATTACCAGGAATTGCCTTAATCACCGGATTTTCTCTGAGATATATGGTATACCGTGCGCGTGCGCAGCGTCTGGCGCGAACATTACACTAAAGGGCTCTATAGTCCATACAAAACTTCAACCATGGAAAGTAAAAATGTAACCTGTCACAGTTTGTGAAATTATGCTTCAGGTATTTAATATAATATCTAAGGCAAATATACGTATGACATAGTAATACACTTTGACTAGACAGTAAGACACTTGTCTTCTAGTAGTAAAACACTTTGGCTGCCTAGTAACATGTATTTTTAACATGGTCTACGATTTTAGGCATGAATATTTAAGACTATATATCGTACATAAGAGCACCTAATCACTTTATTCCTTACATTGCTTATCTAGCTAGGTAAAGTAGCCAAACATGTTTCAGTATAAATATATTCCACGTTGTTCGCGATAGAAAAAGTAGAAATATGATAATATACAAAAAATAAGCTTTGGTTTACATTAAAAGCAACTCCAATTTCACTATATTATGTATACTATAATCATTATTTAAACGGGTCTTAATTAGGTTGTATTTGAAGATATCTGTTTATTTATTTATTTCCCTACGTTTCGATCGAGTTGCATCGGCCGTGGTCACGGGATGACTTATTAAAGTATGTATACAAATCGTGAAAGTTTAAAAACATTTATATTATGTACTTATTGATACTTAGTAATTCCATAATCTCTGCAGTTATGTAGAAAATAAAAATAACATTAATTCAAAAATGATATCCAGCTATTTTCTCGGCGCAATCTCCCGTGATTTATTACATGTTATGAAAAAGAGATTTCCTCAACTCAATTCATTTTATGTTTATCTCCCGTTGATATTTACACATTCGCCACGGGACATTCTGGATACGGTCACCCTTGATTTAAAGTGTCTAGGCATTATAGGACCTTTGGTTGAAATATAATAGAAAATCATTATTTCTCAGCGCACAAGGTAGGAAATAATTAAATAAACATTGTCTGATATCCTTCTCTATAATAAAACGAAATGGGGGTTTAATAAAATCGTGATAAAATCTCATTTTAGTCTCTCTAAGAAGTGGAACAAGATTATCTAAGGTTATTGAAGCGTAGTTTAGTTATTTTATATTGCCTTTGGTCGCGACTCCACCCGCGTGAATATCTTTTTTTTTTATAATACGGAATTGCGAAATTATTTTAAATAAATAATATTATCTAGAGGCATACACTCAAGCGAACTTACTATAAAACATAAACTAACAGTAGGTACTGAGTTGCAACTATCACCATTATTCGGTTACCACAGCCCATAACAACCAAGACAAAAGTAACCAAGTAAAGTTAGTCTACGTTCGACTGACGAAGTTCACAACGTATTAACATAATATCTGTGTTTTAAAATTAAATAAATATGCGGTAAAAATAAACACATTAAAATGACACCTACGAGAAACAAAACTTGCGAACAATCTAATAACTAAAAGGGCTACTCGAGTTTCAAAGAGAACATCCTGTATTTAAAATTAACGCAGATCGCAACCATATAATTCTAAAGTAACCACTGTTAATCAATTTTATTTCACTTTGAAATAATCGACGTAAGCGATCTCGTAGATAGGTCTGACGGGACCACACAAAGTGGCCACCGCTATTATTCCAGCCCACCCTCGTTCAAATTGTGGTTTGCAATCAGTATTGCATTCTTATTAAGACATTAACTGCTGGTCGCAAACGCCATATTAATTGGTCCCTACTGCAGTCTGTCAGCTAACTTACGATTATAATTCCTGTTCTAGAGATGTATACTATTATTTTGAACGTAGTCATGCATTAAATAACATTACCTCGCAAGCAACCGACAATTATGTTTTTAATTGAGTACAAAGAGTCTGAAGACACCCCAGAACTAGGAACTCCTTTTACCAAGATGACCAACAAAGCTTTGTCCCCGTACTGCCTTCAAGCATCTTTGCATATCAACATAACTATAAAATGCTCGAGATATGTTCAGAGTCTTATTAATTGTCTCCTATATATATCATTGCACCGTCTTTTTCCAACTTATTAAATATTAGGATTATGGCCGCTCTCATCTTTAATACTTTGACTTGGAAACACTTTTTCTAACATTGATAAATGATAATGCTAATTTCATACAGTTTTTTTTTATAGTATAGGCCGGCAAACGAGCACGTGGGTCACCTGATGGTAAGTGATCTCCACCGCCCATGTACGACCACAATATCAAAATAATCATGAGTGCGTTGCCGACCTTAAAGGAAAGGGATAATTAAGGGATTGGGAAGGGGAGGGCGTTTGGGCCTCCGGATATCTCACTCACCGTACGAAACGCAGCAGCAAGCTGCTACTTTACGTCGGTTTTCTGTGAGACAGTGGTATTGACCCGGACGAGCCGGCCCATACATGCTGTAGACAAGTGTCTACAGGGTGGCTCTACCACTCAAAAACATTACACTGTCCCACCAAATTCTGATTATAGAAATGATCCAAACACCTACATAATGTGTTATAAACAAATTGTATCTACAAACAAGTAACATGCAAGAAAAGACCATTAGTTGGTGAAGAAACATTTGAGCAAGAAATTCTTGATTGGGAACCACGTTCCTCAGGTTAATGTAAGATGCTGGTAATCGCTGCGGTTTGGCTCGCATGCAGCATACGACAGCGAAATAGTTTTAACTTGAAACTTTTCTATGAACCTATGTTAGATTTTGTTTAAAAAAATATTTGGCGCCCATTTAAAACATTTATAGTGTTTGAAAAATACACAAAACACGCTGATGAGATATAATATCGACCTGGTATAATACAGTCCCTCTGCTGGGCACGTGCCTCCTTTACGAATGAGAGGGGTTAGGGCTTAGTCCATCACTTTGGCCTGATGTGGGTTGGTAGATTTCACATACCTTCGAAATTCTTATGGAGAATTCTAAGGTATCCAGGTTTCCTCACGATATTTCCTTCACCGTTAAAGTACGCGGTAATTAACAATGAATATACCTATACAGAGCTTAGAAAAGTGAAAGATGGTTTCGAGCTTCCCGGCTGCTCCCGCCTTTTGCTGATAAAGTTCAAAAAGCAACTAAGTATTGTGTTAACGACTATGTTGATAACCTTTAAAAAATATTACATTTTTAAATTCCTTTTCACTTTCAATCGACACTTGTTGAACCATGTTACATTACATAAGTCACAGCATCTTAAATTGTAAGATGAAAAAGCATTATCATCTGTCATTTGATAAAATTTATTACTAGGTAAGCAGGCGAGTGAGTAAATTCAATGTAAATCAATGTACACTTTCGTTCTGGTAAAAGCATAATTATCATCATTGGTCACGAAGGCGGATGATATTTGAACATTTTTAATGCACTCTTCTAATAAAGTGAATGTATATGATTCACACACGCGGCAGACGTAGTAAAATTTATGTTGGTAGCGCAGCTCTCTGAATGTTTAAAATTATTGACGTCATTCTCCTACTGTCTTTATTTTACTGTGTAAGATAAAATAAAGAAAGAAAAAATACTTTATTTATTTATTATTGCGAATAGAAAAAAAACATGCAATATTAATATATAATATATAGATATTATAATATATAATATTTTTAGATTTTACATAAGACGAGTGTTATTAAATAAATCAAAACGATGGTATTCACTTTGAATCATAGTTTATTGGTCACTTTTACAATGTTACTGCTTTACAGACCACAACCCTATGTCAGGCCGAGGCCCTACTAAGGCCGAATTAGAACCGAATAGTAAACCGGCAGAGCTACCGCGTAATAAACTCTTGGACTATTGACTGATCACTAAGAACTAGACTACGACTGAGCCCTAGGCACTGACAACTGGCAAAAGGCAAATGGGCTCCAACTATGGCGACGACCTCTTTTATACTATTTGTTCACCCTTCTACCACTGTACCGCACAGTTATTATTCCAATGTACCCAACGTTATTTTCTCAGACACCCTCAGTTCACCAATAAAAAAGGAACACCCTAACAATATTATAATATATAGTAATAATAGTTATAGTTCTTCTATATTACACAGATAATGCGAAGAACAAACGTAACAAAACAATAGTCTCGTAATTTATTCGCGCATCACGTATAAACTATTTGATACAGGTTTCAGTATTATGGTTGTGGAACTCCTATAAACACATACATATAAATAAATTTTAGTTGATCAACTGCTAAATCAATGCACTTTGAACCGTCTGAACAGGCCTTCAATCGAATTGATCAAGAAAAACCATAAAGCTTTTGTTGATTCAAGTCAGCTGATCCACTAAAACCGAACCATATGAATCCTCTATTCTCCTCCTCCTCCGCCTCCGACATAACAAAATTAGCCTGCGAAATCAATAAGCTTGGAAAACCTTTCTTCGTGGTAATATTATTCCAAATAAGTTATTCGCAACTTATATCGTTTTACAAAAATGTGTTAATTGTATCTAAC
Organism: Mimas tiliae; assembly: GCA_905332985.1. Taxonomy (NCBI): domain Eukaryota; kingdom Metazoa; phylum Arthropoda; class Insecta; order Lepidoptera; family Sphingidae; genus Mimas; species Mimas tiliae. The sequence continues at coordinate 7,360,035 of HG995256.1, read as the reverse complement.
GCTTTAGAAAGTCGGTAGAAAGTTTTACCGATATTCTCTATTGATATTGAGATGATTCTGAATGACAATGGCGTCTACATTACTTTGTAAATATTTAATCACCAAAGCGAAGAGTTTTCATTTTAAGCGAAAGCCATATGACTATAATATGTTAGTGACTCTATGATCAGAATCCGGTTCAGCTAAAATATTTACACGTTGCCTATATTTTGATTTCGTTAAAAAAAACATTATCAATATCCTACTACTATTATAATCCTATTAAATACGCATTCACGCCTGTAATCCCCGAAGGGGTAGGCAAAGATGGAACCAGTAAACCCACATTTTACTGAGCGAATCTCCGTCCCATTACAGTTCCAGACTCTAATGTAAAAGTTTGGATGTTTGTGTTTGTAAATTTTGATGTTTGTTAGTTCATCACGCCGTAACGGCTGAATGGTTTTGAACTAAATTTGGCACATAGTTAAACCATAACCTAGAAGTATAGACTACTTTCATCCCGGAAAAGGCTGTACATGCGAGCGGAGCCGCGAGCAAAAGCTAGTATAAAATAAACAACATTTTACTGGGTAGTAGGACTCTCGTATGTGCGAGTCCGCATGGGTAGGTACCACCGCATTGTCTATTTCTGCCACCAAACAGCAGTGTGCAAACACTGTTGTGTTCCGATTTGAAGGACATTGTAGCCAGTGTAATTACTGGGCATTTTGAGAATTAACATCTTATTTTTATTTTATTTATTAGAAATACCATTAATACACAATATTATAAAAATCAATTAAATATTAATTATTATGTGTCAGGATGACAAGCAGTGCAATCCTTTGTAATTAAAAGTTCTGAGTCGTGTTACAATCTGTGTTCATGGGCAGTCGAGTCGCTTACCGTATCAGGTGAGTGGCTTGCTCGTCTCGTCATTCGGTTGTATAAAAAGCTTTACTTCTTAAATCTCTTAAAATCTATTTTGACATAATATTTTTAGTTACCGGCAATCAATTTTATCGTGATACACGGAAATACTAAATGAAGTTTAACCTCAATAGTTTAAAAAAATCGCCTCAAATACTTCTTATCCGGAACTAGTATATCAAATTCTAAATCCACCTTTATGATGAAGGGAGATTTGAACGTAGTTCCCGTTGAAAATAAACGAGGTCTCATTTTTATGACCTCTCTTAGCTTTTATATAGATAAACCTATTTTAACAGTCACACACATGGATTGTGGGTATCAGGAACTACAAGAGACCTATCTATGGTCCCACTATACCTAGGTTTTAAAGATTGTCTTTATTGGAATATGATTAAAGTTCTATGTTTTAAAACTGGGACTCCAGACTATCTTTTGTTTTTATTCACTTAAATGTCGAGACGGGCAAGTCGCTCGCCTGATGGTAAGCGCCATGCCTGACCATAAACAACATCACACAGAACTTCACAGAAGCACTCTTCTTCGTGGCGCAGCGGGCGAGTAGCCGGCTGCGAAGCGAGAGGCCGTGGGTTCGATTCCCACACCGAGACAAATGTTTGTGTGATCCATAAATATTAGTCTCGGGTCTGGGTGCTGTGGGACCGCAAGTCCCTCATAGTTCCTGATACCCACGATACAGGTTTACCTAGAGTGAGGTCAGGACTATGTGTGTGACTGTTGGGTGTATTTATTATTATTATTATCTAACTTTGCATTGCAAAGCACTGCATGGCACAGGACAATGCTCGGCACCCCGAGTCATGAGATGTTAAGTCTCATAATACCCAGTTATTGCAATGGCTTCAATGTCCTTCAAACAGAAACACTACAATGCTTACACATTGCCAACCGAGGCGGCCTCTCGCATACGAGCGACCTCTTTTCCCGTGGCAAAAATCGCGATTACAGATACCTTCCCAGTCCCAATAGAGGAGGAATGTTTATGCCGCACTCAACAGGTCTCCCAAAAGACAACTGGATCAGGTCCCTAAATCACCTAACAGGATCTATTCTATCAAATCTAGGTATCACTAGCTACTTTACGAACAGTAGTTGAACTTCAGCCTCAACTATCATTGTCTCAACGCATTTTTTCCACGGTCGTTGCTCGGTCACTAACTATAAATCTAATGATAATAATCGAATGCAGCCGAAGCAGACGCTGCGCAGCGTCGATTTATAATAATTAACAGCCATGGGAATGACGTGGGGCGTGCGATCCGGTGATTTACCATTGAAATTGTTGAAGCTTTTTACTCCAATACTATAAATCAAGAACACTATTACGATATGGTGGGCTTGTGTCTGTAATGTAATTTTAGTTAATGATTTTATTACAGAAAGCATCCAGGCTGCAATATTGATGGATTTTTTTAAGCTGAGACTGGCTAACGAGCAAATGTATTATGTTTTTCGGCACCTTTCCAAAAAGTTTTCCAAATTTCAAGTACATCTTTTAAGAAGTTACCTACTATTTAGATATGCGCCTTTTCCGATCCAAAGACTGACTAAGTAAATATTCCTTAATATGTTATGAAACACGTTTTATTACACAGTGGATATTTTTGTGCATGTTTGTTTGTCCCCATTCTTCACGCTTGCTGAAACTGTATGATGAATTGGGAAGTCAGCTTAACATGAAAAAGATTTGATTTGAATGCGCTTTTTTAATTGAAAGTTGGTTTAATCAAGATGGTTCTTAGTTGTATTTTAAGAAAATCTTTTTTGCCATATAAAAGTTACGGATACATACATACTCAGGCCTGAACTCCTTGAAGGGATAGGCAGAGGTGTAACTAGCATACCCACATTTCACCGAGCTTATTTCCGTCCCATGATGTGATGAGGGGCGAGTCTATCTCCATATCGGGCACAATTCCAGACTCCGGGTTGATAGTAAGCATTTCATGATAGAAAACCCAATATCACTTTATCCAACCCAGGAAGCGAACCGGAGACCTCAGCACAAGGCGGTCACGGAAAACAGAAAGCTATGTACGGATGTTTTCTAGTTAAACTCGGGGGATTTTAACGGATAGGTTAAATCTGATAAATAATGTTTACCTACTTTAAAACTAAACAATTGGCGCTAAGTAAAACTTTATCTTTATATTCTTGACAAGCTAAATTATAGCTATGCGAAGCGCAAACTGACAAACATAATGTCTGTATCCGTTATGAAACACGTTCTTGCCTACTAACATGTAGTAGTGATGATGCATTTGCAGATAAATGACAATATACCAAACAAATTGTTGATATCAAGGTGATTCTTGACGAATTATTAAATTCTTATCAAGGATCAAATAACTATAAAAAATCGAATACAGACAACATACTCTATAAACAACGTGTAGACACAATCCCTTTAAGGTTTCAATCACGTTAAAAATAAGGCGGCGATTGACGTGCACGGTTCAATAAATCAAAATCAATAATCGGCTATAATCGATACACGATGCCGATGCCGACTATCGATTTATAATCGTTGCAACTCGGGAAGTGTAATGTTACCTGCATGCATCCCGCACGGGATGAGTTAATGACCGCATAAGTGCGGGATTACCTTACCGATGCTATTATAAAAAGCTTAGTTACGTTCTATATTGGAATAGAATATTTTTGCTACTCTATTCTGCGTGTAAAAAAGTATTTATTAGATTATAATTCCACAAGCCCTTAGCCTACTCGCAGTGGGGTCGGCGCAACATGCTTTGTAACATATATTACAGAAAGATATGGCTTGTAGTTTTTACGACCGGCCGTCTGACTGACGTCAACCCTTTTGAGGAGAAATCACCCAGACCTGAAACAAATAGTTGTGGATCACACAAACATTTGTCTCGGTGCGGAAATCGAATCCGCGTCCTCTCGCTTCAGAGCCGGCAACTTGCCCACTGCACCATAGATGCTATAAGGAGTAACAGTGGTGGGTGAGATACACTGTAAGGATTACTTGAGTAGGTAACAGGATTACTATCTTACTCCCCACTATGTACTATTTATTATAAATTTGGATGTTTGTGAGATGATAAATTTGTATGTTTAGTTTACTTAGTCATGCCTTAACGGCTAAACGGCTTTGGATAAAATGTTGCGTACAGGTAGACCTAGGCTACTTTATAACCCAGAAAAGGAGGGGCAGAGCTGCAAGCAAAAACTAGTAACCAAATAATGTATAAGAGCTATTTTTAAAAGTAGGTACGTACGAGTATCTAGTAGACGTGTTTCTGTCGTTACATATTTGTATTATATCAGAGTATAATTTTTGTATATCAACGTGTAATATTTTATTTGGTAAGTACATAGGGTAAGTAGCATTTACTCAGAGGTGATGAAACAGACGCCTAGTCTTAAATAGATAATATAAATCACTTTGATTGTCTTGAGCTGTATTTATCATTTTAATTAACATTTAAAAAAAACTATACAATGCACACTTAATAAAACATGTCTGTGAACTCATTATCAGAATTAAACAATCTGATTTATTGATTCACTAGAAAAGTAAGGCTAGTACAGAATATAAAACCTGTAGTCTGTCTGACCCATTGACCGCTCATTATCACGTGTTACTGTTGACAAATGGGCCACGCCTCAGCTAGACCCTCAGGGAGGGAAGAATTCATTAGCGGGCTTATTAATTCGAAGGCGGTCACAGGTCCCTCCCTAATTACAAGCGGTATGTTAGAAAGTTTTTTCTTGTTCACCTATTTCGACTTCCATTTGAGAATGTTGTTAAAATATAGCCCACGATCAAATTAAACTCCTTCTATTTTTATCGACGGAGATTTTTTATTCTTAGAAAAGTTTAGACAATTATTTTTTACTGTGCATTCTCGGAAAGTTATTTGGGACTCCCATTTATTGCTGCTGTATACGCCATCTATTGCCATGAATTCAAAACATTAATGGTAAGTACTGATGCTTACGCCATCTTGTGTATATTTCGAAATTCAAATGAAAATTCCTAGTTGGAAAAGTTCTTTTGCCTGGCGATAGACAGCGCGATAAGTTAGAGTAGGTATAATAAATTGTAATAAATCGTCCCAGGGACACCACTGATATAGATTGTAAAAGCTAAAATTTTATCACAAAATTAGCAACAAAATAATGAGATAAGAGATAGATAATGAGATTTGAGTTTAGTTCAAGTTAATAGTTTGTATAATAGAAGTAAACAAAACTAGGTGCATTATAAATAAAGGCTTTTTGTTGATGAACATTACTATAATAGGAAACTAAAGTCCACAAGTCTATCTCGCTAATTTTAATATATTTTATTTGGCTCTTCGAATAGGTAGGTGTTGCATACCACGAAGTACTTTACGTCAATTTATATGTCAATATTTATTTAAGATGCCTTTACAATCTAATCGTTCTCTTTAAATAAAATTAAACGATTAACTTCCCATAGGCGAGGAGAGCCCGACAGATGCAGTGGGATAAATAAATACATGACTTCAAAGGTTACAAACAAACTCTACATTAGTCTTTTTAGTCCCCTAAATTCAGAGTTTTACAAAAATCGTTAATTTTTTTTTTTTAATTTGCCTGAATGAATAAACGAGCAGGGTCCTCTACTAAGCAAGTGTTCGTTACCTCGGTAAGTGCCAGATCTGCTCATAAACAGATACAACATCACACAGAAATGTTCATTACAATGCGTAGTGCATAACATTAGACTGCATTCATCACACCGAGACACAATAGTGTTTATAAACTGCTGCTTAGTGGCAGAAATAGACAAAGTGGTAGTACCAACCCAGAATGCCCCTCGCAGACAAGAGACTTACAATCTATAAACTATGTAAGAAGGATCATTGAGCACTTAGCTATCATAAGTAACTAATATTATAAATGCTTAAATTTACCTAGAAAATCAGTGCGTTAACTACTAAAATTAGCCACTAACGTAATTTTAAAATCTTCCTCGTTTAAACCTTTAATAGTTTCGGATCTACAATAGTGAATTAGTAGAGCTACTTGTTTTGACTGACAGATTAAAAAAATATATAATACCCATACGTTTTTTATTCATTTCCATAAGCCACTTCTCCAGAAAACATACAAAATTCATGCGAATGAAGTCACATTTCACCCAATTGTTATTCCAAAATGAAAATGTGTATTTAGGTCGAATCAACAGTATGCTCGTAACAAAGAACCAGTCGTTCAATTGCAAAAAAATCAACATTACAAGAATAACCGTGATAAAAGTAATCTGCCGAAGTTACCATCATCTCACATTATCACACGGTTACGCAAGATCGTAATCTCAAAACTGTCAATTCGATTATGATAGCTGAAATACGGATCGAATTCTATCATCTTATCTTAAACAAGAGTATCACTATCTCAAGCAAATACTCTAAAAATTTAGTACCAAAGTCGGCCAGACTCCATGTGACCGCGTGCCACCGTTTAAACTATAGTTTCTTTGAAACTTGATTTCGGTTCGTGGGGTCTACTCGAGAAATAAACAATCGAAGATGGATAAGCCGAGTACGAGCCAGCAGTCAGTGGATAAAGTGGAGATGTTTGAAGTTCGTGAACATGTTCCATATCAAGCAGAGATAACTCGTGCTCCGGCGGCATATGACGAAGAGAGTGGAGACGTGTACAGCTCCTCGTGGGATTCAGCATGGGGTGCAATCTGCCAACTGTTCAACCTGCTCCATCATATGCAAATTGCGATAGTGGTGTTCTGTATATGGAACTTCGCACTGACCTCGTCACCGAATGGAGCAATCAGCAATTTGCAATTGCATATAATATTTGCGGGAACAGGCGTACGTATTGCAAATTTATACTATTATGAAGTTTAACGTAACTGCGTGAGCCATGTGGGGATTAGACGTCCAAGGAAACGTATATATTATATAAGAAACCATATTTTAAATCTAATTACTAAATAATAACTATTTTAAAGAATACCTCAATAACAGTGGCGGCTGCAGAATCTGTGAAAGTTTATTAATCTATTAGAACAAAACAGCATGACAGCGTCCGTGGCGCAATTGGCGCGATAGCTCAGCGGGGGAGTAGTATAGACTGTCGCGACAAAAGTCGCAGATTCGAAACCAGCCCCAAGAGCTTTTCTAAATTCTAAGTTACGTGTGTATTCATTGTTAATTAACGCTTGCTTTACGGTGAAAGAAACCTGCATACCTTTTGAAGTTCTCCATTAGAATATCGAAGGTACCCATGTGAAGTCTGTCAACCTGAATCAGAACAGCATGGTGGACTAAGGCCTAACCTCTCTCATTAAGTAGTGGATGCCCGTGCCCAGTAGTGGGACGTGTATAATACAGGACAAGTATTACTGTTATTATCTTTGGTAGGTGTGCGTGGGGCCAATGCCAATACGTAGAGTATTATTTATGTTTAATCCTGACGAATAGGATTGAACGATGACAATGTGTTGAAAACACCTCTACCGTGACTCTACCATGAGTTTTACGTTTGACCTTACATAGTAATATATACATACATACATTACATAGTTAACATAATTGTGTTTACATTATGTCAATAAACGAAAAAATAGATACTCAAGGAACTCAACGAGGTCAATCAACTTTAATAATTTAAGTAATTTTTTTGAACTCCAGGTAGTATTACAACTCTCAGAGCCAATACAGTTACTTAGTACAAAAATAATCTTAATTAACGTTTCTCAGAAATAACTGAAATTAAGAAATGACAATCGAGGTTAATTTACGTCTTTGACTGCGGCAAAAGTCAATCTATGTCAGATCCGCTTTGAGCAGATTAATTATTTACAAAGATTCACGAACATTATATTTACTTCACTCATGTGTTATATAAAGTTGAATAATCAAATTAATTACGTAATTTTGCTAGAACATTGTTTCATATTCAAACTCTTATAAGAAACCTAATTAGTTTATAAACTAATTGGCTCTAGCGCTCTCCGGCCGTTTCTGCAACCTTAACGTTACGCTCGGTCGACTTTATTTTTCACCGTTTTGACAGAAAACGTTTTCATAAGAGGTTCCCTTTTTTTGTCGTAACTTTCCTAGGCCAATTTAGGACAGTAGTTCTATGTTTTCTTTATCCTTACATAGCACATAGACTACACTGAGCCTGATGCTAAGTACAGTCCAAATATAATGTCGACCGTCAAAAGACATTGTGTCCCTCGGTGGTCGGCAAAATTATGCCATTCTGAAGTTACTGTATATACACTGGCCTAGCCTGGAATGCGACTCGCCTGAACGAGCCACAATGGCGGGTTTTTCACCATGTGTACGGTGGTCGCTATCGAGTCTGGTACAAAAATAATCAAGTATCCTCTCACCAGCTATCTGACTTGAGTGAATTCCGAGGTTCTGGAATAATATATGACAGCCACCGTGGTGGGGCTAGTAGCCGGCTGAGAACTGAAAGGCCATGGTTCAATTTCCGCACCGAGACAAAGGTTTTTGTGATTTTTTGAACCACTTTGGAATCCTGATACGAGTACTCATCCGTAACTGTCTTTAGATCGGCATAATTCCAATTCCTAAGAAAATTATCGGTGACAGACAAATACGAGGGACAAGCAAAAATATTTATTAACTGTAAGGAGTGATTCAAAATCTAACCCACCCTCTAAAAAAATCCTGCATATTTTTTTTATTCTATAGCCTAGAGGTTGGTTAGCGAATAAATTGATCACCTTATGGTAAATGATCTCCACAGGCTATGTACATACGTAATACTAAAATAATGCGAGTGGAATAAAGGCACGTGGATGAGAGTTTTCCATTCAATGTTATTTACACATGTTCTTAACGTAGATATGTTTTCTACTTTCCAGTACCAACTGTTCCTGGTAGAAGCAATTCTAACGCTGCACAGGCACAATTCTTGGTCATCCCAATTGTCTAAGGATAGTAAACGCATCGTGCATGGATGCTTGCAGCTCATCGGTGCTCTATTCGTCATAGCCGGCACATTCCTCGGACTGGCTGAAGTCAATATGCAGATTTCAACAGCTCATGGAATTTGCGGTAAGTTTTGATTGTCTGCGCTAATAGATCACTAACATCAATCTTCTATCTATATAAATAAAAGCGAAGTAGAACTCACTCACTCACTGATCAATCACCATATTATCTTAAAATCTACTAAAGCTAGGGTCATAAAATTTCGTCAGGTGATAGATTGTGTAACTAAAGGGAGAAAAAGCGGTGGTTGAGCTTTGTATGAAACTTGTGGAACGGAATAACACGCAGGTGGAGCCACGGGCAATAGCTAGTTGAAAGTATAGGTAAATACTGTTAAAATTAAAAATATCATTGCTACCTGAACATAATGAACTGAATTATTCCTGTAATGATTATATGCTATGGAAATTAAGAGTTATCATAAAGCAAATGTAACATTATACTAAAACTAAAAAATAAAAAAATAATACCAATATGATTTATCATCTATGTCATCTATTTTTACGCTACATAAAGATACTTAGCATTTTTAATATATGTAATGACTTAACAATTTACAAATTATGTTTTTGTGAGTATCAAGTTATGACAAATTTTGATAAAAAATACTTATATTCGCATGTTTAACCAGATGATAATAAAGATAACTTTGACATTATCTTTCCGAAAATGCTTGAAATAATCTAAACTATTTCATATTGCAACAGTAAATCTTACAAAAACATTTGCTCTTGTTGTCAACATCAAAACATATGCACCTGAGATGGAATAATATGGTAGATATTATGGCAACGGGATTTACACAAATCTATTGGTAGAAATTCAAAACCTCGGCAATAGTAAAGCTTGCGAGTTTTTTGTTTGTTTAGGCACATCTTTCAGGTACCTCTTCGATTTTAGATATCACAAGGTGCTAATTTATTTTTGACGCCTCTTCTCACCATGCGTCAAAAGCAATTCTCCTGTTCTATCGAAAGTCCACATACTCGTAATTGTCATTTGTAAAGGGTCTGTAAGCACTTGCCCTCGTATCCATAAACGTTACTATGAGACCTCATATTGAGCGCGAACGCATAGTGACGATTTCTCTAAACGTCATTGGTTTGTTTTTGGCGCTAAATAAAAACAGACCAATCATGTACCTACACAGAATTGGACACTTGGCAAAGAACTTACTTAAGTGTTGCTTGTGAATACGGGCCTAAGTTCACTGAGCTAAGGCTCGAAAACTAACCAATGACGTTTAGAGAAATTGTCACTATGTGTTCGTGCTCACTATGAGGTCTCATAGTAACGTTTATGAATACGGGGGTTAGTCCTAAAGAAGCATCACAATTGTTCACAGGAAATTGTCCCTATTGCTAGCAACTGTACTAATAACAGAAATAAACAGCCTCCGTGGCGCAGCGGGCGAGTAGCCGGTTGCGAAGCGTGAGGCCGTGGGTTCGATTCCCGCACCTTGACAAATGTTTGTCTGATCCACAAATATTTGTCTCGGGTCTGGGTGTTGTGGGACCGCAAGTCCCTCGTAGTTCTTGGTACCCACGATACAGGTTTACCTAGTGTGGGGTCAGGACTATGTGTGTGACTGTTGGGTGTATTTATTATTATTAATTAAATGTTTCAGGTGTGATCGCATTAGTGTTTACCCTAATCAGTTTCATCACCGGCATCATTGCACTGTTCTCATCGAAAGTACGCCTAATGATCAAGAGTGGACCAGTGAAGATTCTTCATTTAGCAGTCGGAGTATTTGCTGTTACCATGGGACTAATCACTTTGACTATAGGATTCAACATGGACTATTTCAGTGCCTCTCAGGGAGGATTGTCCACTGCATTGATGGTCTTTGTAGTTATCATCCTTGGTTATGTACTTGTTCAGCCTATTGTAGATTTGATTTCTACTACGAGAAACGTTATATGACTAGTTGACGTGGCGGGATCGACAGATGGCGATAGTGTCGCTTAGTATTAGGTTAGCGTAGCTTGTAAGATTTTATATCTATTTATCGAAAACAACTGTCTTGCAAAGCATGTAGTATAATAACAATATTATTATGTACCAAGTACTTTGAAATATTCCTGTAATTTTTTGTAGATATCAATTTTATTCTGCTTACCACTTAATGTAGGTAAGTATTATGAGCATCTATTTAATTTTTGCTGAGGGAGAAATCGATCTTACCGATACCTTCCCAACCCAAGTATGGGAGAGTTATGCAAAACTTACCAGCCTTCCAACCAAGTTTACCAAAACCGAGTGATTGCTAGAACAGATTTTCCGACGTCAGTGTATACCGACTTAAATCCCCGCGGTGGAAGACCACCGGTTCCGGAGGATTCCGGTATACCTGGATTGATGCCGGTACCACCTCTGCTCTCTGCCTTTTTGGCCTATCTTGGATAGCCCCCTCACAATCGGAACGCCCTCGGTGTCTGTGGCAACACAAGGTTTTCGCACTGCCGTCTGGTTCGGGGATTATGAGCATCTTATGCTAAGTTATTGTAACTAAAAACGGCATAGCGTTTACAAGCATAAATGATACAATATCTAAATTATGAATAATGCATGCACCAACATAATATTTTTACATCTTTATTTATTTTATACTTCAAAATTATTTTTAAATTTGTAGGTAACATAAGTAAATAAGTGTATTAAGCGTGCTTCCATAATAATTTTTATGCGTAATTCAAACAACGTTACGTATAAAAATTCCGGTAGTGATTGAGTATTTGGGTTCGCTGTTTTGGTTCAAATATTATCTACCCTTTAATTTATATGCTTTTATTTATGTACGTAAATAGATATAAGGTAGACCAATTTGTATTTGTGATTTGTATTATGACGTAGTTACTTATATTATTATAAAATTATAATAATATAAAGTAGAAGTGACCTAAATGTGTGTAGAAGAGTATTGAATAAATGTGTTTTTTAGTATGTATTTCATTTTAATTTTGTAACATACTTAGTTACCCATATTTACCTACTTATTATTTCAAAAATAATACATGAAAATTTTGAAAAGAAAGTGTTTGTGTGCGCAATTTACACACGGTAGAACTGAAAGTTCAGAAAAGTAACCTACGAGAGTATCGAGATAAATGTAGAGTATCAGGGATAAATGTAGAGTTTCAGGACTAGGATAATTATAACCAAGTATAAAATACTGTTTAATGTATTCTATCTCATCCTCTCGCCGCGCCGGCTCAATTGTCTCTTTGTCGTGACGCAATTTCATTTCATCGAGTTTCAAATCACAATGATTGTAAAGAAGTTTCAATTCAAAAACATTATTTTTTATTTGCCCTAATTACGAAGGGAGTACGTTGCTCGTCTGATGGTAAGTAACGCCTAGGTGCCTACGAATAAACGATAGCAACATCACCCACAACTTTGGATTACAAAGCCGGCTGGACTGTGCTCGTCACTGCGTTACGTAAGATGTTATGTTTCTTATTGTCCAGTAGCAGTAGGTAATATCATTCGCTCTAATTTCCTTCAAACATACCTCACATTCCTACTTGATGGAAGAAATACAGGCCCTTGACCCCATGCTCCATTTATACTAGTGACTGAAATTTAATAGATAGTTTAGAATCCTGACTATAGATAGAAAATTAAATTTATTTCATAAATTTTACCTACCTACTTATTCACTACAAATATAGCTGTATTTTATTAGAGAAGTATTCACTTTGTTTTTCAAAGCTGTGACATGAATCTGAGAATCAACAGTTTAATAAAAAAAATCGTAATGCTCAAAAGTCTTTTTAAAACTTATTAGGACCTATATACAGTACAAAAACTTGTAATAATAGTAGGTAATATTCAAAATATCAATTAAGTAAAATATTGTTACACCTATGCCTACCCCATCGGGGATTACCGGATTACAAGTGCAAGTACGTAAGTAGCTACGTACCTATCAATATTTTTTTTTATATATGAATAACATCATAAAATACACTTTAACAAGTTCAAAAATGTAGGTAGCATTTGCGTCTTTCCGAACTTCGTCGCTTTATTTCGATTTATAGTAAGTCAATTTTAGCATTTGTGAGTAAATATTAAGTTCAGAGTTTTGGCGGAAAACCCCTGATCCAGTGGTTTATGTGGGAATGGAAATTATGAGTTTACAGAATTGCACAAAAGCCTTACAAAAGCACATGGAGTGTTGGCGGGAAATACAGTGCTGTCTGATCCGATTTCTGTGAGCTCAAAATTACATACACCTGGCAACCCTAGCGGGAATGCCGAAGGGAGAGTCTAATACATCATTTATGGGGAGAGTTATAAGGGGAGAGTAGTGTAGGTTCTTCTTTTGTTTAAGAAGCATCGTACTGGAAGGAATTTACACCAAAACCCCGTCAAGACTATGAAATCGGCCACATCGGTGTTTCATCGTTTTTGTGAAGACTTGAAAATATATAAACTAGTTGTTGGCGACATGCTTAATAATGTGAAGCCTAAATTAAACGATTTTCTCCTATAGCTAAAATTTTTAAGACAGGCTTAAAGAACATGAATCCAGAGGCGTAAAATAATTTATAAAAAAGCGATTGTCATTTTCTAAATGTCAAAGTCATCATCGATTCCGGCAAAACTGGGTAAAACCAAGCCAGTTTGTTAAATTTTATATAAATACATAGTATAAATAAAGGCTACGTTTGTTAATCTCTGTAGAAAATAGCAATAATTTCTTAAAGATGGTAAGTCACATCATAATATGCAGTTACATTAGTAATAAACAATAATTTTACAGGTTAGTTACATCTTGCTTGGTCATTCAAGTTCATAACAATAATTTTCTTTTCCAACAGGCTCGGCGTTATGACACACGGACAACTATTTTTTCGCCAGAAGGTAATATAGTGCGGTTCAAATGTATGTTACAAATATATATTATCCATTTACTACATCTCACTTTTATTTCTCAGGGCGTCTTTACCAAGTCGAGTATGCGATGGAAGCGATCAGTCATGCGGGTACATCACTCGGTATTTTGGCTACCGACGGTATACTTTTGGCTGCTGAACGCAGAAACACCAATAAACTGCTGGATGAAGTTTTCTTTTCTGAAAAAATTTACAAGTTGAATGATGACATGGTTTGTTCCGTGGCGGGTATCACTTCCGACGCTAATGTGCTCACAAATGAACTAAGACTCATTGCTCAAAGGTACTTGCTGCAGTATGGAGAGTCCATACCTTGTGAGCAACTTGTCTCATGGCTCTGTGATGTGAAACAGGCATACACACAGTATGGAGGTAATTATAAAACTTTTATGAAATTTTTGTAAGCTTATCAACCCCATAGATTTACATACTCTATGTTAAAAGCAGATATATTACACATATTGTATCACACAGCCTCTGTACTGCAGTGGGGAGTGGCCAGCTGCGAATCGAGACCCTGTGGGTTCGTTTCCCACACCGAGACAATATTAAATGTTTGTGTGATCTACAAATATTAATCATATAAACCACTAAAACATACATCCATATATATCTCAGCCAGCCTCTGTGGTGCAATGGGCGAGTAGCCAGTTGCAAAGCAAGAGACAAATGTTGGTGTTATCCACAAATAATTGTTTCGGGTCTGGATGTTGTGGGACTGCAAGTCCCTCGTAGTTCCTGATAACCACAATACAGGTTAACCTAGTGTGAGGTCAGGACTATGTGTGTGACTGTTGGATGTATTTATTTATTATTTCATAAATTTATATCTAACTTCACAGGCAAGAGACCTTTTGGTGTATCTATTTTATACATGGGATGGGACAAACACTATGGCTATCAACTTTACCAGTCTGATCCTAGTGGCAATTACGGTGGATGGAAGGCCACATGTATAGGAAATAACAGTGCTGTAAGTAGTAAAAAATTTACAGTTTTACACCTTAATACTGAAATTAGAGTTGCCAAAAAGAAGCTAAGTTGGTCTATTGAGTTGTCAAAAATTATATATAAAAAATAGATATTAATTTTTAAAAAAACAGCCGTCTTCAAAAAATAGGTGCTTCCCATAGGCTGCCTGGTGAAAAACCTTTGTCTTTTCCTTTAAGGAGAAAATTTAACAAAAAAAAAGTGGGTCGCAATATGTTTTTTTTTTAATTATTTATATTAAGCAATGCAAAATGTACCAAAAAGCAATTCAAATATGGATCAATTTTGATTATTCTTTTCGATTTCTTTTATTTGTAACATAGGCAAAGAACTCTGACTGAACAAGTGGGTTACCTGATGGTAAATGATTTCCACTGCCCACAATATCAGAAAAATCACTAACACATTGCAGACCTTAAAATGTAAAGATAATTAAGGTATGGGGAATTGGTTTACTCAACCTCTGGAGGTAGGTCCCATATAACTTTGATTACGATCTGATGACTAATTATGGGGGGAAATGTGATGCTTGGCAATGGATAACATCAAACATACTACAATTCAGGATCGGAAGTTGATTTTTTAAGTTTCTAACTTATAATTATTTTTAGGCTGCAGTGTCAAGTTTGAAGCAAGAGTATAAAGAAAATGAGACAACTCTTGCTGAAGCGCAGGCTTTAGCTATCAAAGTTCTCAGCAAGACTTTAGATATGACTAAACTCACTCCAGAAAAAGGTAATCCATTTATATTCTAAACAAATTTTATGCATGCAGCAAATAGTTTACTAAACTAACAATTAATTATCAAAACACTTTTAAGCGCCTCGACTTGGCGGCAAAATACAAAGAACTGAACCGTCGCGCGAAAATGCAGCTAATATAAGGTTTTGTGCCTATATTTTATAAATTCTTTAAACAGCCGTATCTTTGAAGCTATTGGATTTGAAAAATTTGCAAGTACAAATGTTCAGAATTAAGTGTATTTTTATGTCCTTTCTGCTTAGTACGCCTTTTCCGATTAACCTTGTATAGGTCATGAATGAATTTAGAACTCACTGGAAATCTATGGAATAATCTACCAATAAGCATTTGACAAAATGCCCCATTTTTTTGTAGTGAAATACCATGAACTAATAACTAGACTTTTTCACCACATTTTAAATTACATCCACAAATAAAGGGCACACATTTCAATCCCAGGCATAGAAAACTCGAAACACAAAATTGTGATTGCTCAACCTGGGATTGATATCAACCTAATTAGGCTGCCACTATACAACTGAAGTTATTTAATGTTTGAATGAATGTCTTCATAATATTTTGAAATTTTTGCAAAAAAACTTATATACCAATATTTTTTCAGTGGAGATGGCGACTTTAACACGCAAAGACAACAAGACAATAATTAGAGTGTTGACAAGTGCTGAGGTTGAGAAACTGATTGCAACATTTGAGAAGAGCGAAGCTGAAGCTGAGGCTGCGAAAAAACAGCAGGCTAAATCTTAAAGTTTATATTTTTTCAAATAAGTAATCTTTCATTTCGTACATTAAATGTTTTACAACACAGAATTTCGTTTATTTTACAACTAGCTTACTCGCGTAACAGTTTTTGTTAGATGAAAGCGTTTTTAACCGTCTTCAAAAAAGGAGGAGGTTCTCATTAACCGACTTCAAAAACTGTTTTTTTTATGTATGTACAAAGAGTTCCGTCAATTGTGAACCGATTTTGTTAGGAAAAAATCATTCGGTAGAGTTTATATGCGATGTGGTTCTATATAAAACTTGGTTAAGATCTGATGACGGAATACGAAGTAAAAAAAAATAACAATGGACAACAACGTACAATCGTACGCGTACAATCGTCGCACTTATGTTACTGTATTGGAATTTACATGCTATTGCTATAATTTAAACCAAACTTAGAAACCGACTTCATAATAAAACACTGAAAAGTCAAAAATAATAATTTCTATAATAGGTCTCTTTGGAGTCGGTGAAATTTGGTTTTAGCGGCAGCGACACAAGCACCAATTCCTATATAAGTAAGTTATCTATGAGCACCAACTCTAAAGTCAAGTAACATAAAAAAAAGGTTATTTTTTGGTTGATCGATTCTCTTATAATTCTAAATAGGACTTTGAGACTTCGAAATATATCTAGTTTTGTGTTTGTTTCACTCGCTGCCACGCGCCAACCGGCAGTTGTCGACGTTGTCGTTTCATACTTGTCTGAAGCTGTTTTTCGCGCCGCGCCGCGGTGCTGTGCGGTAAATAGTAGTCACTGGATTAACGATTAACGGACTTCTGCATATTAACGGAAGTTAACGTGTCCGTTAACATTTTTAAAAGTTAATCCGTTAATCAAAATGTTAACTTCGTTAATTAACGATTAACGGATTAACAAGTAATGCCCAGCTATGGTTATTTTTAAATGAGTATTCTCGTAAAGAGTATTCTCGTTTCTACTAAACCAGTAAACTCGCTTGTTCTCACTCTTTCACGCCCTCAGCCCACGTTAAGAGAATAGTAAACGAGAAACGTGACAGAAAATTTTATTTGAAGTTGTACATGTAATTGAGCCGCTCTTGCACTATTTCGTCATGTATAGGGCAAATGTACTGCCTCTTGTATGTCCTATCAGCCCTAGTGCAACACGACGTGCACGAAAGTTGTCAAATGTCAATTTGGCATTGTCAAATGTAAATAAAAAACATATTGGTGTTTTTCGTCAGATTTGTGAATTAAATAATACATTTATTGAATAAAACTGGAACATTGGAGTAGTTAACGTGTTGTAATTAGTCTGTCACAACTAGTTCTGTTTAATTATTTTGACCATTTACAACGGTTCACGATGGCGATGGAAAAACTTAAAAGCATTGGTACTGTGCCCAAAAAATCCCGTTTAGAAATGAATGTAAGGCAACTTCTCAATAAATGCGAGTTGATTGCCAAACAAGAATCCATCGACGGGAACTGGAGGCTGAAGAAATACGTCGAAGCATTAAATGACATGATCACGGAGTTAAAAACTGGACCAGAGTATGTTTCCAACAAATTAATAACAATCATTTACTTCACTTATACTTCAGACATTCAAATTAATATAATATCAATGTCTAGTATACCTTTATCCCGAAATTGATATTTTTACCACAAACTAGGATGTAAATCTTGTCTACTATATATTATGCAGGCAGCTGGTGGGAAAGTCCCTAATATATTCTTATACCCATTTGAATCACAACCACCATATACATGGTGAAAAACTCACCATAGCAATTCATACAATCAAGTTCCGTTCTGGGATCACCCAGTGTGCATCCAATGGCCAGTATGATTTTGGTGACTATTAGGGAATACATCTGTCTCGGCTATTGACATTATGTTAAGACTGCTGCTGCACTGTTCTCACCATCAAGTCCATTGTAGTCACTTCACTATGCCAAGATAAAAAAAACATATAATTACACTAACCCCAAAAGTACTTAATAATCTGAGCCACAAAATTGGCAATATTATTGTCATATGGTTTGAAACTGGTTAATTTTTAGTTTGAAAATTTATTGAAATTTATATATATCTACTGTGGTTTTCCAGTAAAGCTCCAAAGGAATGTTTAGCTGAATATACAAAGAGGGCTACATTTCTAAAGGGTGTGGTGCAAACTGCGTCATTGAATAGTCCTATTGAAAAAGTAAGTATCAAACCAAGTCAAAATTGAAACATTTATGGAATCCATAAAATGTCATACATTGCTTAGATGCTTAGTCAAAAAATTTACCACCAGTTGGAGGCCTGATTTGTTAGAGAAGAATATGTATAAAATAACTTTGCTGATCTGAAGTTAGTCACAAGCATTACGGCTATTGTTTTCAGCCACAAAAGACTGACAGGAGTCATAGAGGTTGGTGTAGTGACTAACTTAATCCTGTCCAAGTTATTTCACACGTATTGAACAGTATTATTATTAAAGCTATGCACTTCATCTATTTCGAAAGTACGAGCAAGTGATAATGATAACGTAATACAGACCTGGTGCAACATTAGACTATGTATTTACTTTGCTCTTGTGTGTCTGACTAATTGCAGATAGCCTACTTTTGACTGCTTATTCATACTCATTTGTAAAAACTAAGATTACCAAAACACATGACTTTAATTGTACATATTCACTCACGCCTGTATTCCCCGAAGGGGTAGGCATAGGTGGAACTAGTTTCGGCCACATTTCCCGAGCTTATTTCCGTCCCATGTTGTGATAGGGGGCGAGCCTATCGCCATATCGGGCACAATTCCAGACTCCGGATTGTTACTAAGCATTTCATGATATAAAAACCCAATATCACTTTACCCGACCTGGGGATCGAACCCGAGACCTCGTAACGCATACGCATTACAACTGCGCCACCGAGGCAGTCAGGCACTTTAATTGTACTACTAATGAATTCTAATTATCTTACTAAAGTACATTAATAATGTGATGTCTGGTTTATTCTAGTTGGAAGCTGTCCAGCAACTGTCACATGGTTCGGCCACAATATCGGCTGATGCATCAGCACAAGAGATACATCAGAAAACAGTAGTCAAATATGGCGTCGAATTACGTTCAGAACTTTTTGGACTTGGTAAGCTTAAATATTTATATTTTGCATATTTTTTTTATTACGTTAAGATATATACATACGCACTCACGCCTGTAATCCCCGAAGAGGTAGACAAAGGTGTAACCAGTACACCCACATTTCGCCCAGCCTATCTCCGTCCCATTATGTGATAGGAGGCGAGCTTATCGCCATACCGGGCACAAATTCCAGACACCGGGCTGATACTGAGAATTTTTGTAATAGAAAATCCCAATAACACTACCCGACCCGGGGATCGAACCCTAGACCTCAGCGTTGGCCTCAATCGTAACGCGTACACATTACAACTGCGCCACCGAGGCAGTCTTATTCCGTTAAGGTAGTGTTTTATTACCATTTTGGCTTCAGAAATAGTCCCATTACACCCAGTAATGACAGTGTGATAATTTTGTATTGTACCGTTTTATATTTTATCTGAAAATTACCAAAAAAAACCAACCTTAAAAAATTACTTCATTTGATTTTAAGTCTGGTGTCAACAGACAACAGAAAAACAGCCTATATTATCATAAAACTGTAAAATATGTACCTATAATTGGAATTCAGATAAAATAACTATGCAATACAATTACATTTTATATTCCAATTTCAGAGGACAGTGATGAAACATTGCGCAAACGTAATATAATCAAAGCACCAAATTTTACAAGCAATAGTAGCAGTCAAGAAGACATTGATTCTATTCTCAAGTACCATCAAAACATGCAAGAGAAAGTGGCCGAGAATATGGTATTACTGACTAAAAGTTTGAAGGAACAATCACAAATTGCGAGCACCATCATTAGAGGTGACACTGATGTAAGTAACATAAAAATCGAATAATTTGGCAGCCTCAATGGCGCAGCGAGCGAGTAGCTGGTTGTAAAATGAGAGGCCGTGGATTTGAGCCCAGCATTGAGACAAATTTTTGTATGATCCACAAATGTTTGTTTCAGGCCTGGGTGATGTGAGACCTAAAGTCTCGCATAGTTCCTGATACCCACAACACAAGACTGGTGTGGGGTCAGAACTATACTTACGATACTTTATTACATATTTTTAAGTATATTTACATATTATATATATTATTATATTTTACAAGGTGGTAGGTTTTTTTTATGCAAGAGGCCATCTGGGTTGGTACCACAACTTTGTCTATTTCTGCCGCCAAGCTACAGTATGAAAGCACTGTTGTGTTTCTGTTTGAAGGACATTGAAGCCACTAAATTTACTGGGCATTATGAGACTTAACATCTTATGTCCGGGGTGACGAGCGCAGTGCAATGCATTGCTTTGTAATTAAAGTGTGTGGTGTTGCTTCTGTTTATGGCCAGGCGTGGAGCTTACTATCAGGCAAACGACCTGCTCGTTTCGTCACTATACATGTTTTTATTCGCCTATTCGTCAGACAAGGAGATCTCTCGGCTGATGGTTAGCGCTACACTTGCTAATCGACAGTAGTAGGGTAGTTTCCTATATTGAATTTTATACATTATTTTATAAGCAACAAAAAATAATACGCAAAAGAAACCGTTTTATTAAAACCCAATCAAAATTGGTTCAGAAATGTGCCCGCAGTTATGACTTTAAATGTTGGTACATATAAGGAAAACTGGGTGCGTAGTAGGGATATCTCACTATCTCGCTTGCACACGTGTATCATAATGAACATTCTACACAGTGACGTCAAAGTTTGCGTCGTCTGTCATTTGACAATTACCCCTTCTACGGGATTTGAATGGCTTATAAACTTATTTATTTTTGGTCCGATTTATAAAATTCTTTCTGCAATCGATTTTGAGTAACGTAACTTATTGATTTAAATTATTAAAAAAATCTAGTCAACTACCCTATTGTATCTTTCTGTGGGGTCAGTGCTATGTGAGTGACTTTCGGGTGTTATTTATTTATTTTATTAATACTTATTGTATTTATGTAATATGTAATGTTGATAATAAATAAATGAGTAATATCTGTGCTGTTACACAACTAAATTCAACATTTATCATTATTCTAGGCGTTAAAGAAGTCATCCGAGATGACTGACCGTAATGTAATGTCTCTTAAAGTGGAATCAGAGAAGTTACAAGAGCACAGCCGAAGTGCGTGGAAATGCTGGCTTTGGATTATGCTGGCCATCGTATTGGTTATATTTATAAGTAAGTGTACCTTTACACTGGGAATAGGTGTCCGATTTTGCTTACAACGATTTTGTGGGTAACCTGATGGAAAGTGATCTCCATCTGCCATGTACGCCCACAATACTAGAACAATAATGAGGGCGTTACCGACCTTAAAGCAAAGGGGTAATTAAGGGATCGGGAAGGGGAGTGGGATTTGGGCCTCTGTATGGACGCAGCAAGCCGCTACTTTACGTCGATTTTCTGAGACACAGCGGAAACGACCCGGTCAAGCCGGCCCATTCATTCTGTAGACAAAACTGTCTACAGTGTGGCTTTACAACTTCGTTATTAAAGGCTCTTTCTTAATAGCGGGTTCACACGTTTCGATTTAATTGATCAACTGCTAAATCGTATGCGGTTCGAGCCGTTTGTACATACTTTCAGTCAGATGAACAAGAACCAAACAGCTTGTTGATTCAAGTCACTTGATCAACTAAAATCAATATCGAGTAATGTCATATTAAAATATACTTTTGCTTACAGATATGGTCCTATTCATGAAGGTGATGAAAAAAAGAAAGTTAGAATTGTAAGCAAGTTAGGTATGTAGTTATACTCCAATATTACTTGATGATATTGTGAAATTAAGTCTGTATTTTAATCTAATATGAATAAGGACAGATTAACTACTTATTTATTATGTTAAGCGACTGTTTCATCGCCCTTGAGTAAATGCTACTTATCAAGTAAAATATGACACGTTCAAGAGAAAAGTCACACTCTTACATAAACAATACTGCGCAAGTTAAATTGGCTTAGTTTTCAGGAGATACATAAAAATGAATATTTTTCATGAACATGTGTGATGTAACCAACGGTGTGAATTACGCGGTGACAGAACTATTTGAATATCGTGCTTTGTATGGTTAATTTAAATGTTTGTGTAAATTTATTGGTTACGCGGCAAAAACAATTTTATCCAATGACAATATCACATGGCCAATTTTCGAGGTACGCGGTATTGTTAGCTAAGCGACGATATACAGAAGAAAGACATCTAATAGCCACTTTCAGAAATAGCTTTTTTAAACGTTAATTGGTTTTTAAATCTTACTATAAAATCTAAGAAATAGGCCCTAAGATAATATATTACCTATTATAGAAAATTAAACCAAAATATAGGTATATTTTAGGACTTGTAGCATGAAAATGCGCAAAAAATTTAAAGCTTCATTCCAATCTTGAATTATAATCATGATTATATATATATTATTTATTTTTGAGAGCAAATGTTTCAATATGACAACTAAATAAATTTCGTTTCGCAAAAACCCTAACGTGCGCCAATTGGGTTATTATTTCTTGTTATAAATTTAGCTACCTCTGGCAAGGATTTTATTTAAGAATAAACAGTGATAAATATAATAATTACACGTATTTGAAGTTTTATTTAAAGAAAAACATTTACATATTTTATACATAAGTACATACAACTCCTTGTTTTGTCTGTGCGTGGTTTTTGGACCACCTGTTCCATTCATTACGTGTATGCAAGGCAGGAATGTTTTACGTATAATATTACAAACTA
Organism: Mimas tiliae; assembly: GCA_905332985.1. Classification (NCBI taxonomy): domain Eukaryota; kingdom Metazoa; phylum Arthropoda; class Insecta; order Lepidoptera; family Sphingidae; genus Mimas; species Mimas tiliae. The sequence continues at coordinate 7,336,879 of HG995256.1, read as the reverse complement.
TATGACGATTAAAATGATAGGAATGGCCTTGACTGGACTTTATAGAATCCTAATAAGCCTCTGTACGTCTCTATCTTTAAAGGCTCTTTATCTTTAACCGTAGTAGGTAGCTGGATGAAATTTTAACGGAAAAGGTGTTAAGGCGAGTTTTGCAAAGCTGGAACGTCACAAGACGAACGGTCATTCCTATTATTTTTTTATCAATGTGCAATTACATATGGTTATAGCAATATATGTGACTATGACGCCTACACGTCTTCTATGTAAAACGTTTGAAGCAGTTTCGATAGGGTATATTGTTATATGAAACATATGCTACATATTCTCTAATATAGTCCGTTATACTATCAATACATAATTGAATTCAAATTGCACGTCAATAGACCCATCATTCTCATCGCAGCGAATTTGATCCGCATTTAAGCAATCTATTAGTGAAGGTATAAAGCTTATTTAATTCTACTGGTATTTTCTACTTTTTGTCATATACGTCGGTCAGTTCGAATTTCCAGATCTTGTTCGGTCCGATTTCTGTGACGTAGAGATGTGAGCCGTTCCTCGTGACGGCCAGTGAGTGGGGGTTTGTGAAGCCCTGCAATAAAAAAAATCATTATAAACTCGGGTTGAGCGCTTGACGTCATCCAAAACGATATAAGATACCGTAAACTCACGCCTGGACGTATAGGCGGAGATGCAACTAGTGCGCTTACGGTTTTTCAAGTTTATTTCGGTTCCATATTGTAGGTAATAATAGGGGGTGAGCCTTTCGCCATATCGGCAATTCCAATCCTGGGCAAGTCATGTGTGTTTTTTGGAATTGCGAGCAAACATTGGAATTTCCCGACCTGGGATTAGAATTTAGAACAGAAGACCTCACCGGTTTCTCAACTTAATTATTTTGCTCCTAGTTCAATGAAGTGATCAACAAAGACAATAAACAGTATATTTTTTATAACTATTGTTTCCATAAAGTCTCATTTGAATCTACTTCTATGAAAATCGTAGACTTACGACTCGTACTACGTACTTAGTTACTTGTCCTATAAAATACATTATATGCTGTATATACTTTACCTTCATGTCCATACTTACAGTTGTCGGTTCCCAAGTGTCCAAAATATTCCCATTCACAGCATTAACTGTAAAACCTCTCACAGAAATGTTAGGAGATGTAGGTCCATTAACAGCGTAGATGGTATCACCGTGAGATGTAACAGCGAACACTCTTCCCAATGTAGGATCTTCAATTATAGTGGCTGGCTCCAACACGTCTACATAGCTCTTCAATCCAGCTTTCGGGCAAACAATTCTCATGTTCTCTCTGTCAGCAACACATACTATATCCAAATGTTCCAATAGAGTTACACTGTGTGGCAAGTTTAATGTTAGAGTGTCAGAATAGGAAGGAATAGCCAGAAGTAGGGTTCCTGCTGCGTTGAATTTTAGTATTTGGTTGTTACAATAACCGTCAGCGACGAAGATTTCGCCGGTGCTCGCGATTGCAACTGAAGTCGGCATGCAAAGCAATACGCGGCGGCGATATGGATAGCCGGCTGTGAACGCTTCTCCTATCGTCAGGCTTGGGTATTTGTGATTACTTGGAGTATACTGAAAAAGGGGCTTACATTAGATTGTTGTCTTTCCTATTTTGTTTAGATTAAATGTTGGCAATAATGTGGTGATGGAACTTTGTGGAGTGAAAGAAGATGTAGTTACGAGAATGGAGAATTGTTAAATGTGGTTTGGACACGTGAAGAGGATGATTTTTTGACGACTGACGAAAACGATATACAAAGCGAGTGCAGATGGAAGAGTCGGTGGACGTTGACCGGATCGAAACTATGTTAGCCAAATTGTTGACATATTAAATTAAAGACAGGTTGGCAGTAGATATCTACTCCAAAGAGACGCAAATGCATGAAGAGATTAATGAATGTGAATGAAGCGAAAGTGATATGTCAAGACCGTGTAAAGTGGAAATCCATAGTATCTGCCTACCTCTACGCGATAGGCGATAGTATAGTAAGTATGTATCTATGTAAATATTGACAGCATACTGGCTGTGACTAGCCATTTCAACATGCTTCTTCAGGTTATAATAAAATAAATTACCTTGAAGACCTGGTGTTTTGCCACGTCGGTTACCCAGACGTTGTCGTGGTGGTCGACAGTAAGACCATGCGGCATGTAGAATGCATAAGCTCCCCAGCTATGTAAAACTGAACCGGAATGGGGATCCAACACAAGAATCGTGTCTTCGATTATGGGGCCTTTGTCAAGATTTTGGTAAACGTTGGACTCATTGAACGTACTAGAAGCAAAATAAATAACTGTTATTAACGCACTTTATTCTATTGAAGTTCTATTATTAGTACTTACTTTTCGTCCCATACGCGTTCCGCTCTGTGGAAGATCACAGGTTGCCCCAAAGAATTAATTGACACGGATGTTATTTGCCCAACATTCAGCGATTGTTGAGGCCAATCTTTCACTTCTTGAGGTCTTAGTACTATTTCATCTTTTGTCTAAAATATTATAAATCACATTACTTACATTGTTCATGTGATAAAGCGTTGTGTTGATGTAGTACTTTCTTACCAGATGCAAGTCCAAATTCTTCAGTATGTCTTCGTTGGCGCCATAATTAAAGTAGTCAAAGTTATCCCTTACTGTTTCTGGTTCACAATTAATACCAGCAAATGCCAAACCTAACAAAAGAATCGGCAGCATTTTAACTATGTATTTTGTTATGATCGGACTATTGTCGAAGCCTGTGTGCTGTGTGCTTGAGATTTTATTGATTTGTGGTACTTTGATTCTACGCATGCGCGTAACGGCTATGACTTCTTTACTACATTCTCAAGGTCAGATTTAAGGAAAAAGAACTATAAAAATCCATAAGTATCAAGTAAACTTAGATTTATTAAAACATATAATATTTAACTGAGCTGGTCGTGAGAAATATATATAACTCGTATTTGTGACTCGAGTTTTATACTTGAAATAAATCACTACACTTAGATATAATATGAAAATAGAAGGCGAAATTTCATTTCATTTTACAGAATCAGTCTCAAATTAGAATCGTTGTTAGAATTTGGCACATATTAGTTGTTATGCCTAGAGCAATAAGCATAACGCAATATAAGTAAAGTAGGGTGCGTTTAATCGCATATATCTAATTACTGGCCGCGCCACTCCGAGTTTGGTTGGTCCCATATGTAACCAGTCTCTGTCATAGAACACACCGCATTGTAGTACTTCCCAGGGCTTCTGCAGTAAGACCACGATGGACATTTACATCTGAACAACGTTTGAAACTCCTCCTTGCAAATTTCATTCCACCAACATGTTCTCTAAAAATGTTATCTTTGATTATACGCAGATTATATGCAGATTTATCAATCACAATAATGATAACATTATGCATTTCTATGAATCGTTATTAGTCGTAAATATATACCTCTGTGATGTAACCCTTTACGGTTTGGTCCGAATAACTCCTCTTTGTGATCGAATTTGTTTCGGGCATAGCACTGAATATGAGAATTAGTACGAACATAGCATATTGCGCCTGTAAAATATATGTACACGTTTAGCACAGTATCACTTTAATAACGCACATACATAGTAGATTAGTTTACCTTAATCATATCAGAGTTTTAGCCGGAGAAAAGTTATATTTAGGGCGGCGTTTCGTTTTCATTTCACGCCCCCTGACGGAGGTTTAAAGCTCGCCATACAGACGGCAGCGTCGGCTTGTAGCTTTTGTTACGTTATTGATTAATCATACCAAAGTAGCGGTACTAGATTGTGGCAGGTCATCTGTGGAATTATTGATAGTTGCATTGCTTCATTAAAAATGTTGTGGCTTCAGTAAATGTTCGTGAATTGGGCGATGTTTTACGTGTTAAAAATATGCTGTAGGTACTATTTAGAATACTATCCAAACCAAGGTTTAATATTTGTTATAATAAAGCTTACCTTCTGATTTTAATATATTTATAGATTTCATGACTGGGGCGAAAAACAAAACAATCAAATTTTTTACTTATTTTATTATTTAACCAATTTACAATATTCTAGCTATTGTAGGACTTTTGCGAGTTCCTTAACTTAAATGCAACAACAATAAATAAGAGCAACATTATAGTAATCCTATTATAAATAAATAAAAATATTTAAAAGGTTCTACAAGAAATAACAATAATAAGAGTAAGTAGTGAAGTTTGTGAAAGTAATAAGTTACTATATTATAATAAGTTAAATTATCCAATGTAAGTAGAATGGCACTCAGATACGTTTAAACAAAGCCTCCTTACTTATAAACGTTTATTTACAAGGTTTAACAATGCGTTTTTAATATAGATGAAGACATAACATACGTGTTTCATGATTTAAATGATATATTTCCTTTTCGTATGATGATAGTAAATCTTTTATTTCATACAAATTGTTGTCGTTCACAAGTAAGAGGTCTATACATAAATATAAAATTTTATCTATAAGAGACTAATTAAAATGAACTTTGGTCGAAAACTACCACTACATTTGGGATTATTTTACTAGCTCACAGGAGCTCTAGGCGTCCATTTCCTAAGATTATCACGAGAATTTACTACCCGTGACTCTATGAGCTCGTTTCTTAGTTACATAGCATGGATCTCTTCAATTTTATTTTCGTCAACGTTGTCGTGTTCTTGTCGTCTGTGTACATCTTCGGCTTCTTTCCTGCAAATATATGCAATTTCACTAAGCATTTGTTTCATAATGCCCATGTAAACTTAAATATTTAAATTGTTAGGTACTTCAAAATTTTTCTGTTAATACAACTGAATGATGAGACGCACGTCGCTCATAATGGATAGTGACGACGTAAACAATAATAACACTGCGTAGAAAATTGAATTACAAAGCATTGCATGGCACTGCATTGCGTTCGTCACCCCGAGATATATTATGGTGTTAATGTCTTTTAATAGCCAGTAATTATACTGGCTTCAATGCCCTTCAGACTGATACACAATAGTGTTTGTATACCTGCTTTTACTTGGCGTAAAAAATAAACAAAGCGGTGAGACCTACCCGGGTGGATTCTCATACGAGCTACTTTAAAAGTCTGTGAAAGACAAGTCGTTTCTTCGCAAACTAACAGCTTTACTAAATATTAGGTACTTAACTTAATATTAAATCAATTTTTAATTGGTTATATTTTTGAAGTCGAGTTGACAGTGCCTAAGATAAAATACTTATAATTGAGAATACGCCATAGCAAGACGTGAAATATCGCCATATTATTATGAAATATCGGCAAATGTTTGCATAAAAGCTGATATGGCCGTGCATGTAACAATAAAACAAGCCCTTACCTAGATGCCGAAGGCAGATTGCATTTTGCAAAATCATCGCAAACGAAAAAATATAAACATATAATCAATTTAATAAACTTAAATTGTTTTTCGAAATGACAATTCTTTATAAACGATATATCTGTTCTGATTGTAATCAGTAATCACTTAATTATTTATAATAATATGCTGATTAATTATTAATACCTATTTAATGAGGGACTGAAATTGTTTACAAGTATAATATGTTTTTACTTTCCTATAGTATTATTCATATTTTCGTAGCTATCTAATTAGAAATGCTTAAATATATTTTGCGTTTAATGATTAATTACTATTTATTTCAAAACGTAACTTGTTGCTAGTGCATAAATGTACTCGTATATGTTGCAAATGCTCTTTGTTGTTAAGTTGGTTATACAGCTTAGAGCCAGGGTTCGCCTTCCTTCTTAGACATTTCCACTTCGCCCGCTCTTTAGCATCCTCTATAATGAAACCATTGGCTCTTCATGTCTATATTTCGTCAAGCCAGCGTTTTTAGAGCCGTCATGTGTGATCGTACGTACGAACTGGCACATGAATTTTGTTTTAATCAGTATTCTTAAATATTTCAATAGTCATTAACATACGTGTATTTATTTGCGGAAGACTCAAATATGCTCTTCGGGCAGAGGCGATAATATGGCCAGCATTCACCTCCCGATTCACCAGCTTTCTGAGCATCCACATATTCATCTAGTAAATTCGCGTACGGTGATTTACTTGGTCTGAAAATGATGTTAAAGATTAATTGGTAGCCTAGAAGTGTTTGTGTTGCTCTGCGCACATTTATCTTCGGTCGATTGCACACAATAGCTACTCTATCTGTGTTCAGTGTGTTCTGTCATTATAATGAATCTGAAAGTGTTTGCGTGAATGCGTGCTTCTTTCTGGCTAAGATGAATTATGATTTCACAAAGATTTGAATATATTTATCTGTGATTATTTGTAAATTTTGTTTGTATATTTGAAAGTTTAATATGCGTAAATTGGCGTCTGGCTATTTCTTAAGTATAAAAATTACAAACACTTCTGTTGCCAAGCGATTTATCGTATGTTGGTAACACATAAAATAACACCCACGTAAAAAACAGCTTCATAATTTCACCAAGGAATCCAAAGTTGGTAAGAGGGTGCGCTTGTATCTCACAAATGGCCCGTAAAAGACATTCCTTTCCGGACATTCCGAAGTTAGCCAGCATATCTTCGGCAATGCCGTACATCAGTGCCCTGAAATCAATAACAACTACTTAAAAAATATTCAATGGTGCTAAATCACCTTTGTGCTTACTACTTAGTATTCACTCCGATAGATCACTCCGTACTTAGGCACCATTGATGAAAGTGACACATCACAACCTCAATAATAGCGGGTTCAAACGGTTCGATTTTAGTTGATCAACTGACTTGAACCAACAAAATCTGTACGGATTTTGTTGATCAACTAAAATGGAACCGTGTGAACCCGCTATAAAACTAAAAATAAGGCAGCGATGCTTTATAAAACTTACTAATTAAAAATGTGACAAATAAAAATATGGTTCTCTATATGTTCAATCCAGAACTAAATGTCATATACGGTCACGTTAACAGGAACAAAATAAAAATGCTCGAATTGAATTCTTATACTACAAGGAGCTTTACGAATAATCTACATTTAAACAAACAAGTTTTCTAATTTAGTAACAATTTAAACAGACGTAACTATGTTATAAATTCGCCCGTTGCTATTATGCACGTTATGTAACTGAAGGCGCCCATTTTCGAATCACAAACGGCATTCTAAATTGTTTTATGTAAAACTTCCTGCAGCTATCGTCGAATGTTCCGTATACGGAATACATGATGTCTTTATTGGTATGACGGTGAAAGTAACCGCTAATAACTCACCAGGAGCTGTCATACAACTGTCCACATATTCAAGCCTAAAGGTTTCAAACTAACTGAAATACGTGACAATTGGTACTGCGTGTGGTCCCAGCCAAGACTATTTCACATACGACCCCGTTTTCAGTCTTGGTCGGTTATCGTTTCATTGTTTAGAGGAACTAATGATTTGTATGATAAAAGTAGGCGACGCTCATTATCTTCGAGAATTAATCACCGAACTTCATGACTTAGAATTAAGATTTTAGCCTACCTTTCTCCGCCGTGCATTCGGTCGAGCACTGCCTTTTCTACATCAGGTGTGATAGCGTTTTGTACAGATCGCTTGCCTCGTCTTCTTTCCAAGTATTGGCCCACGTAGTCTGTCATCATCGATAACGCACTGCTTCCCATGGATCGCGCCAAAATGGGAGGAAATGATCCATAAGGATTCTCGTTATCAGTCAAGCCCAACTTATCAAAATCAACTGAAATACAAAAAATACGTAGGCTTTATGTAATAAAATTCGACACTCTCCGTGGCGCAACGGGCGAGTAGCTGGCTGCGAAGCGAGAGGCTGTGGGTTCGATTCCCGCACTGAGACAAATAATTGTGTGATCCACAAAAAATGTTTTGGGTCTGGGTGTTGTGGGACCGCAAGTCCCTCGTAGTTCCTGATACCCACGATACAGGTTTACCTGGTGTGGGATCAGGACTATGTGTGTGACAGTTAGGTGTATTAAAAAAAATACATCGTTGTTTAGTCTGTAACTAACATTATATTATGTTCTAATTAACTACACACAAGATTTACTTAATTGGTTGTTATTAATTATAACAACTAATTAAAATATGATACTTCTAACTAAATCCTAATACAAGATAACAATTATTACACTGCTACTGCGTAACTTACAACTTACAAGTACCTACATACACACAAGTAATGTTATCGGTAAAACTATATCATGTATAAACCTTTACTATCGAATTCTAACAATCTATGCAACATCATAAGTACCTAATAAAATAAATAAAATAAATACACCCAACTGTCACACACATAGTCCCGACCCCACACTAGGTCAACCTGTATCGTGGGTATCGGGAACTACGAGGGACTTGCGGTCCCACAACACCCAGACCCGAAACAAATATTTGTGGATTAGACAAACATTTGTCTCGGTGTGGCTGTGAAACCTACTATGATAATCTGAAACATATTTTGTAGAACTGAAGGATTAAAATAATGTTCTGCATTTTCAAATTACTTGTTCTATCTGTTGCTACACATACAAATCTACTACTTCATTTCCTAATAGACACCTAAAAATACTGACTTTTAAATTCCAGTTCGTACTTCAGTTTACCTGCAAAAGTGTTCAGTACGGAAATTTAATTTCCGCATGAATAACTTAATTAAATAGTAATAATAAATATCATACCCAACAGTCATACACACATGTCGAACCCCACACTAAGGCTTGTATTATTTTACTACAACACTCAAGTTGTTGTTGTATAGGTAATATGGGCCTAAAACTATCTGCATCGTAGGTATATCAGCCTATCATGCACTACAAGGGACTTACGGTCCCACGACACCCAGACCAAAACAAATACGAATAAATATTGTGTTATGTGTATCACACAACATTTTCATCGACGCGGGGATCGACCCCGCAACCTTACGTTTCATAGCCGGCTGGTCGCCTGCACCACGGAGGCTCTCAATACATACAAAACTTTAAAAAACACCTTTAATGGTTACAAATATTCTCACGTCAATATTCTGATGATACATATATATACATACTAGAATTTACCCGCGGCTCCGCACGCGTAAGTTTTTTTCTGGGATAAAAGTTTCCTATGTTCTAATTCATGTCTTGATCTACCTGTATGCCAATTAGTCATAACGCATACGCATTACAACTGCGCCACCGAGGCAGATAACATTTGTCTGTAATGGTTATAGAATGGTACATTAAAAATACTTACTCGTAAATGGAAAACTAATAGTCATGTTAGAGAGGAACCCCTTCGGCGGATGCCTCACAAAAGGCATCGATATAGATGGAGTGATTGCCATGGTTGTTCCCGGAGGCAACGCCAATCGTCCATCGTTTGTTATCCAAAGTATCCTCTTCTGTCGTGAATGGGGTATGTTTTCCTTGGCTATCTGATCACTGGGTGACGCCATCGGCAATAAAGCCGCTAATGCAATGCTTAGTATTACGCGAGGTACTGATGCGTCCATCGCCAACCTGGAAGCACATTTTAATATTGGTTCAGAATAGATCCGATGAAGCAATTACAATTTGTGTTTCAGATCTACGATTTGAAAAATCAGGAGTTGGTACCTACCCCAATTTGTGCCCTTTTTTATATCATAGGCCGGTAAACGAGCAAGTGGGTCACCTGATGGTAAGTGATCTCCACCGCACATGTACGCCCACAATACCAAAATAATCATAGGCGCCTTGCCGACTTTAAAGGAAAGGGATGATTAAGGGATTGGGAAGAGGAGGGGTATTTGGGCCTCTGGATATCTCAGTCACCGTACGAAACACAGCAGCAAACTGCTATTTTACGCCGATTTTCTGTGAGACAGTGGTAAAGACCCGAACGAGCCGGCCCATTGATACTGTAGACGAAACTGTCTACAGCGTGGCTCTACCACTCAAAATTATCCATCCCTATTAATGATAAGCTCGCCACATAATGGGATGGAAATAAGCTGGTTGAACTGTGCGTGTACTAGTTGCGACTTTTTTGGTCCCTTCAGGGATACAAGCGTGAGCGAATGTATGTATATAAATGTATACGCACTCACGCCTGTAATCCCCGAAGGGGTAGGCAGAGGTGTAACCAGCACACCCACATTTCGCCGAGCGTATCTCCGTCCCTTATGTGATAAGAGGCGAGCCTATCGCCATACCGGGCACAAATTCCAGACTCCGGGCTGATACTGAGCATTTCGTAATAAAAAAACCCAATACCACTATACTCGACCCGGGGATCGAACCCGAGACCTCAGCGTTAGCCTCAATCGTAACGCGTACGCATTACAACTGCGCCACCGAGGCGGTGTATGATATGTAGATGTATATAAATCTGATTTAATAACAATAAATCTGAGATACTGTATGCTTTTGTTCTTGTTGAACTACGTCGTTGCATCAAAGACTTCATTAATCTAAAGAGCATACTCTACAAAAACATTTTTATTAATACATAGATTAATACAATAGTCTATGGTCGTCAATGTCATGTCAATGTTAACTCTTTGATGTCAATGTTTAATTGACGCGCGGAACTCAGTTTCTGATGATTTTTTTATAAACATTTTTATGAAATTGCTAATTTGGCGGAATAGCTACACTCTATGCTCGGTCATTAACCAAGAAAGAAGGAATTGCTAATATTATGAAAATATCACAGTGTCACCATGTGCGAATCAGGAATGCAGACAATTATGATATTGACGTTGAAAAGTTTATACAATCACTAGAAAGACAATATAAAATTGAATTCAAATCCTTACCACAATGGAGAGAATTGATACAACGCTTACATGTTATGACCACAGACTGCAAACGAAGGATACAAGATTCGAATCGCCGAAAAAATTTAATTGTAGACAAAATTTATTTACAGTGGAGCCGGCCATCACCTTTCGAATTAACTGATAATTTGGCTAGAACTTCAAAAAGGTGGAGTAAATTAATATATAATGATAAGAAACGAAAAATCTCCTTAAAACCAGAGCCTGAAATAATAGATAATCTTTCTGAAATTGAAGAGCAGTCTGCTGAAGCGAGCGAAACTGTTCATCAAAACACTGAAATGTTTCCATCAGAAGAACATATTGAAGTTAAATTAAAAACAATCATTGACTCTGATGTAAAAGCTTGGTCATCACCAATACCCACACGTTTACCTACCTCCATATGTACAAATCCGAACAAATTGATATCCCCTCTATGTTCGAAAGACAGTACTCTTATAAAAGAGTCCGTTATTTCTATAGATTCCGTACTAAAGTTGGAAAAGGAACAAAACCAATTGCTAACATTCAAATCTACCTCTACCATCGATTGTTGTCCTAAAAAACTTTGCATCAACAATAAATGCTTAAAGGAACAAAATATGAAATTTTCCTTTATAAACTGCACTTCTGAATGTATTCACGCCAGATTTGTATGCGTAACTGATGAGTCTTGGTTTAAATCTATCAAAGTTTTACCAGAAACATCTTTACGTCTGTATCCGGGGATAGCAGTTACATTTAAGTTCATATTCGAGCTCGCACAAAATGAAAGAGAGTTTGAATCATGTTTATTTTTTAAAGTAGGTCGAAATGTTCTTATTGATACACCTTATGAAGCATGTCATGTTCCGATATTTAGTAAATTCAAAGAATCGTGCTACGTGTCTGTTTCCAATACGGTTTCCATAACTCCTGTATATTTGTGGCACATAAAGCGTGGTTATCCAAAAGGAACAGTCACTGTGTGTGTTAACGATAGTAATACATATCATGTACACATTTCTAAACATGTACTGGATTTGGCCAAAGTATCTGATCATCAAGCAATGTCTTTGGAAGTTGTTGCTCCGACTTCACAGAGCTTGATACTAAGAATTGAAGATGGTGATATAGACGCTCAAAGTAACACACTGGCTACAACAGGATGTGATATAATGAATGAAAATGAATTAATAAGACCTGTGGATATAGTCACTTTAGTAATTGACGAAGTAATAGAACTCTGTTTAGAAACATTTCTATTTGAACATACATATTTATACATGCGACCACATTCTAAAATATCGTTTCCAGTTTATTTTATACAACCACACCATATTGGGAAACATCAATTTTACTATGACGTTGAGTTTAAAGAAGTAACAACTGAAAACATTGTAACGAAAATACCTATTAAAGTATTTGCAGAAGTATTACCACATCCCATTCAAATAGATCCTCCATTATTAGGCATGTCGTGTTCACCAATAACCCATGGATTTTGTGAAGGTAGTTTCACAATAATTAACACTCATAAACACTATCCAGCTACCATTAAAATCAAGTTAACCACGAAAATGAAGAAACTCTTTACTGTATCACCCATGAAAACATTAGTGCCTACAACATCGCAGGTGAATTTTAAAGTCCGAATTTGTTCAAGAGATATTTTGTCCGCAAAAAAATGCGAAGACCTTGTGCTTTTTACCATACAAATTATTGTCAATGGCAAAAAAACAGTATATGACAATGTTCCGCCGTTATATTACGAAATTATTGCACCGTGTGCCTTAGAATTTATGAAGGTATATAATGAGAATCTCTTTAAAGAGATTTATGATAAAAATCTAAATGAAATTAATAATGACGATCAATGATAATGTTTTAAAGGCTTTCGCAATTAATATGTATTTTATAATTTTTGATTAAATATTAAATACTAACGGAAACAGTGTAGTTTTACCATCCTAATTTAATTAGCGTTGAGCAGCCAACACCAGCCGATATATACGTAATGGCATTATAATCTCGACATTTAATACATTGGATAGCTTCATTCAATTTACTGCTTATACATGCAACAATTCATTTGTCAAGGTCGCTCAGACATCTGTGAACTTTGTGAAACAATCCGGAAAACTTTCTATGGAATGTCCAGAGAGAAGTCTTAAAGGACTAAACCTGTTGATTCAACCGGCTTTCGTATGTATTACAGGTCAAACGTCTTTACAGCCTGTACCTGCATGATATTCCAGATTCGCAGGTACCGTGAACCGGTTGGATGTGACAATCGATTGTAAATCAAAGGTAACTTTGATGGAGTCGATTGAGCTGCGTATGTACGACTTAAATTAAATCGTGCACTTTGGTCACATAAAATGGGTATGATTGACGACTGGGAACATGTGTTCCACATGCCTTGCAAGATTAGTTCCTCTATAATTTAACACATCTGTTTAATGATGTTACAATGCTACATATCTCTGGCATTGGGTTAATGATTTTGGTGATTCTCGCATTAAGATCTTAGATAAGCTCAATGATTAATAATTAAGCCTTAATCGTAAAAATTATGTTGAGTTGAAGGAATTGCTTGGACAGTTCCTTCAAGTGTGACTACCGTATAAAACATACTTATATGTAAAACATGGCTCCATTAGGGAACTTTCAGTCATGTTAAAATTTAGTATTGGTAATATGTGTTTTTAAATTATGTAGAAACATCAGATGATACCGCATAAAATTTTTCTTTAAAATATTCATACTATTCACGTGTATCCTACACTAAGAAGTGTTATGTCATCTTTAAAAATAAGTATTGTTAACATTTTCAACGTTCCTAATAAAAAATACATAATTAAAACACCCACTGCCGCTACGGTGCATCTTGACCGCGTGTACCTGCTGCCGGAGTAGAGGTACTCCGGCAGCTTTTTGTATGATAACACAGGGTTCAAATTGTCAAGGTAACACGATACAACCTTAAGTTTATGCGTTAACTTATTTTAGTTTTCAATTTTCGGTAGTAAGTAAAGCTATGGCATGTAAATTACAATACAATAACACAATAGCGACGAATGTGCGGAGTTTATTTTTTTTCTCCGTAATCTGTCATCAGATCTTAACCTTTATATGAAACCACGTCGCACCTAAAGTTTTACGATTATTTTTTTTAACAATAAAGATAGGTACATAATTGTTGGAGAGAAAAGAATTAACAAACACCTCATTTTCTGAATTCGGTTAAAAAAACGTTTATTTACTAGACGAAATACAATCTTTATTATATTCCTGCAGAGTACCTTTTCAAAGTGGCAAAACGAATTTTGCTCTAACAGTTTTAATATCACCTTCATATTAAGAACATACTGATAGGTATAGAATTATTTGTACCTATGCTTTTACCCTGAATATATTTAAAAGTACTCGGTCTTGTTATTACTTGGATGTAAATGATTATATAGATGTGAATGAACCACAAACGTTATATTTCAGTGATCGTTTAGTTACTAACAAGCGTAACGAAGCTAAACATGTTAAACTGTGTTTTCTTAACAACAATACTTGACTTGCAAATGCATTAATTTTAAAGCTTAAGTCATTAGCATAATTTATTGTGTGTTTGTTAAGAAAACGTATTCCACAAATGTTAACTTGCCAATTTCTGGGAACAGTACGTAGGCACCTATTGATGAAAGTTTGCGTTTCCTATTCCACTTAAACTAACCTTTTTTGCAATTCACGTACTGTTTTTTAGATTCGTATCTACTACTTTGTATAGAGACTAGACAGTGCATAGGTAATCATTAAATAGTTGGTACCTCACGAATTGATAATGTGTCGATTTGTAAAGTATCATCACGAGTATATTTGAAATTCATTCCGTTACTTACTTTCACTATAAAAATACATGAGGGATTCTTATTCAAAGACAAGTTTACAATATATGCATAAATTACAATGAAATTTGTTATTGTTGGAGACGTCAGGACCACAAATATCTGTGTTGTGCTTTGATACAAATTAACACTATATTTTATAGTTTTTTTCTTAAATCTGTGGGTTACCATTGTCTTTTCGTTTTGAAATTTCACATTGTAAGTTCTTTTTAATGCCTTGATAAGCAGACGAGCCAGCGGCCCGCCTGATGCTAAACGATCACCGCTGTTCATGCACATCGGAGATGCCAGGGGCACAGCCAAGCCGCTGTCTACCGGTGAAGGAATACTCTTTTTAAACCTCTTTTTAAGTTTCCTGCTATTACTAGATTTTAGTCGCAAGTTGCCCATTTATGAATAACTTTTATTTAACAAATTATGATGAAATCGAAAGGCTTTTAGGGTAGTATTTTTTACTAAGATCTTTTAGACACGTTATCCCTACAGGCTAGGCGCTGGGAGAAGTGTAACTACTGCGCCCATATTTCGCCGAGCTTATTCCCGCCCCATGATGGGATAGTGGGTAAGTCTATAATTGTAATTATTACATTAGCGTGCATCATAACGCCGATTTATTCATAATATTTTTATGTTGTTATCATAATTTATTAATCTAAATCTTTTACTTTCATTGAAACCTTTGTATTCATTTGTGTGGGTCTAAATAGTCACATGTATAGTCACATGTTTATTATGATGGATACATTTTTAAAAGCATATTATGGTTTTATAGGTCTATAACATTATTGGACCATGTTAGTTTATTGATCTTCTTTCATGAGGTTATAAACTTCTACACTGTAACTGGTTTATGATTAGTGTTATAAATTCACATGTACTAAAGCTGGTCATTGTCTTCAGTTGTCTCTGGTTTTTTAACCCAGTTGAAAAAGGAGGGGGTTCTGAATTCGGCAATTGTGAACCGATTGTGTTAAAATAACGTTCGATGGAGTTTACCCGCGATGTGATCCGTTATTTTTTTTTTTACATATCATAAGCCGGCAAACTAGTAAGTGGGTCACTTATTTTCACCGCCCATGAACGCACACAGTACGAAAAAATCATGGATGCGTTGACTTAAAGGACTTTTTTGCGTTAGTATAAGTTCATTCGTTCGTTCACTGAGTGGTAGAGCCACGCTGTAGACAATTTTGTCTTCAGTATGAATGAGCCGGCTCGTCTGGGTCGTTACCACTGTGTCACAAAAAACCGGCGTAAAGTAGCAGCTTGCTGCTGCGTTTCGTACGGCGAGTGAGATATCCCCTCTCCTTCCCAATCCCTTACTTATCCCTTTCCTTTAAGGTCGGCAACGCGCCCATGATTATTTTAGTATTGTGGGCGTACATGGGCGGTGGAGATCACTTACCATCAGGTGACCCGCTTGCTCATTTGCCGGCCTATACTATATTAAAAAAAAACCATGCTCACGAGTTAAAAGCTAGCCTTTTTCTGGGATTTAAAGATGCAGTTTCGCGTAGTTGGGCAGCTGCCAGAACGCAACCAGTAACGTGCGACATAAAAAAGAAATGCGAGAACACAATACAGTATATATAAAAAATCGACTTCAATAAATATAACTGAATCAACCCGCATTAGGCCAGCCATCACCTACCATCAGGTTACCCACTTGCTCGTTTGCCGGCCAAGCTATAAAAATACAGTATATAGAAAATAGTCGTATTCCATAAAAATATCCTAAAGTAACTCTCAAAAATGAACTTCGAAAATGGCGATAAAATATCCCTGTATTTCTACAGTTCGATAAATATGCCGTTTAATTGAAACGATAACCGGGCAAATATAAAATTAATTTTTGTTATAATTCGTAAATGTTTTGAATTCCCATCGTCAAGTCAAGTCTGAGATGTTATATAATTATCAAGCATATCCTATTGTCTTTCAAGTTGACTCTACCTTTTCCGCCGTAAATATTAAATATGAATCTTAGATATATCTATATGCACTCACGCCTGTACTCCCCAGAGGTAGGCAGAGGTGAAATCAGTACACCCACATATTGCCAAGCTTATTTCCGTCCCATGATGTGATAGGGGGCGAGCTTTTCGCCATACCGGGCAACATTCCAGACTCCGGGCTGATATTGAGCCATTCGTAATAGAAAAACCCAATATCACTTTTACCCGACCCGGGGATCGAACCCGAGACTTCAGCTTCAGCCTCAGTCGTAACGCGTACGCATTACAACTGCGCCACCGAGGAAAATATATTCTCCATTATAACAATTATATCACTGCATTATATATTATTTAATATTTTAATCATTATATAAAAAGCTACTTTTAACGTCACTTTTCTCATCGCACCGTTACCAAGATTACCTCAGCTCTAATGACATTGATGTCATCTACATAGCATACTGTTAGACTATTATAAACTAGCTTTTGCTCGAGGCTCCGCCCGCGTGAATAGCCTATTCTGGGATAAAAAGTAGCCTATAACCGGGATAAAATATAGCCTATAACCGTCTCCAGGGTCCCATAGATATCTATCTCTGTACCAAAATTCATTAAAATTGGTTTAGCGATTTAAGTGTGAAAGCGTAACAAAAATCTCACTTTAGAAATAGTGAAGCGAAAAAGAAGCGATAGCTCAACAAGGAGTGGTACGGATTGTCGCGACAAAACTCACAGGTTCGAAACCAGCCCCAGGGCAACACCTATGACTTTTCGAAGCTAAAAGGTGGTAGGTCACTCGTATGCGAGAGGCCGTCTGGGTTGATACCACCGCTTTATATTTCTGCCGCCAAGCAACAGTGTGAAAGCACTGTTGTGTTTCTGTTTGGAGGGCATTGAAGCTAGTGAAATTACTGGGCATTATGAGACTTAACAACTTATGTCGAGACATAAGTTGTTAAGTTACCCCGAGGGGTACGAGTGCAGTCCAGTGCCACGCAGTGATTTGTAATTCAAAGTTTTGTGTGGCGTTGCTTCTGGTTATGGGCAGGCGTAGCGCTTACCATAAGGCGAGCGACATGTTCGTCTCATGATGCAAGCTAATGAAAAAAAACATGTGTATTCATTGTTGATTATCGCTTGCTTTAATGGTGAAGGAAAATCATGAGGAACCCTGTATACTGTCTGTATGTTTGTTAGACAATTAAGCCTTATCCGCGTAATTAAACCGCTGAATGGTTTTGGATGAAATTTGGCACACATGTAGTAAGAACATAGGCTAATTATAAAATTATCCTCGTCCTCTTAAATTACATTTTAACCGAGTAGAGATTCTTTATTTAGAGTATTTACAAATTTTAAGGTCGTAGACGAATAGTGTCATTATACAGTACGTGAAGTTATATCATTCATAACAATAAAGAAAATCATTAGCTTAGGGCTCCTAACTAGGGGAACCTTGAGGTACGCAGGAAAGAGCGTAATAGACCTGAAATTCGTATCCGCTAACGGTCTATGTACCTTTGCGGTATTTTGTGCAAGTAAAGTTTATTTTGTTTCTCTTCCCTCGTAAATTTTTGTTTAACAAATATTGATACTCTGGCTTTATATAATAGCTACTTAACAGCTTATAATTAGGTACATGACTCTCTTCTTCAAGTGAATTTTAAACTATTAAACATCGATTTTGCCCATCAATAAATATATAAATGGCGCTCTACTTTTACTAAGTAGAATAAATCATCGTAAATTTTTTAATGGTTTTGCGAACTTGTTTTAGTGAGATTTGTGAAAAAAAATACAACATTAATATGTAAGTATGTTTGATATAAACGAAACAAATAAATAGCTAAAGCATTCCCTAATACCAACAATACTTTAGTTATCGAATCCACAATATCGTAGCCCAAAACAAACACTAGCGGACTTGATTAGTTTGATTAGCGAACATTTTTATACCGATGCATGGAGAAGGAATATGTTAAAAACTTCAAAACCTGAATCATGGTGTGACCTTAAGAGCTTATACTGTATCATCATATCTTAACCAAAATTATATAGGACTTTCAGGATTAATTCTGACGAATACTAAAAGAATCCTCAAATACAGACAACAGCGTTTGAAAACAAATGGCAATACATATTTACAAAAATAGTCAACGGAGACCCTGCTTATATAAACAAATGGTGGGTGTTTGCTGAGGACCGTGATCGGTGAAGGAAAATATATTGAATATAAATAAACACAACACATAAATAAACGCTAATAAAACAAAATTAATTAAAACATTAAATTTATGTATTCAGAAAAAAGATAAGGAAAAATATAGAAAGTGCTATAAGATGAACACTAATTACTGACATGTGGACTTGTCAACGTAAGTTTGACCTAAACAGAATCTGGATCGGCTGCAGAACGCGGCAATAGCAAGCGTTGTGGTACAAACAAATCGCACCATTTCATCTCGGCCAAATGTGTTATTGTTTTAACTTGTAGACCGTTTTATAGCGTTAGCATGACTCCGTATAGCATATGCCAACCTTATTTAGTACCGCTGTGGTTTGGCAGATATAAATGTAGAAAATTATGTTCCACTTTTGGAACTAGAATCAATAAAACGCATTGCCGCCTTCAGAAAGATAAGCTTAATAGTTTGAAATCGCTTGTTGATGGTTCATTTCAGATTAAGGTCGTTTCGGTGTTTATCCTTAGATATATTTTGTTTGTTTCATGGGTTTCGTTATCTTTATTAATTTTTAT
This sequence comes from Mimas tiliae, assembly GCA_905332985.1. Lineage (NCBI taxonomy): Eukaryota > Metazoa > Arthropoda > Insecta > Lepidoptera > Sphingidae > Mimas > Mimas tiliae. The sequence continues at coordinate 7,317,481 of HG995256.1, read as the reverse complement.
TTTATTATTCTTGCGTGCATTAGGCATTTCAGGAAGTTTCAATTGAGGCTGCTCGAAACTAATTCGCGATGTAAAATTTTAACCTTGTCGACCTCTATCAATGTATACTATTAAAGGTGCCATTAAAATGCTATAAAATAATGCATAAACAGTTTTATATTCCAAGAATGTGGCATCAAGTGTGTTTATATAAATTGAAAAACCACAAACATTTGCAAATTCCAGGTATCGTAATACTTACTGCAAATTCACAAGGAAACCGTGTTTATGTAAATCCTATAATTGTTTACAGGCCAAAAGCATCTCCTGATTGACAGGAATATTCTAATAGATGTAATGAAATAGACTTACCTCGATATCACAACAGCTAGGAATAAATTTTCATTCAAAGCACCACCATAAGGCTAACAAGCGTCCTTGTCGAACTATCGATCACCATTAATCACACAGAACGAGTACGTCCTTCGCGAGCGATCATCTCAAATGTAAATATCAACCGATTGCAGGTCAACTGCGCACGCGACTGTCTTGTTGCGTTGTTGCCAAAATTTCGCAAACTTTCGGCCACCGTCGTGCATAAAAACTATTCCATGAATCGTGTACTTCTTTGATATAATTCGCGAAAAAAATCTTTAAGTATCGACAATTTATAAAGTTATGTGTGCAGCGTCGTCACGTTCGTCCTGGAGTCCTTCGTCGTCTGTTATTTCTTCAACCGCCACGATATACGACAACTTAGTATTCACATGTCGCCAAAACTCTCTTTACTAATTAGGATGCGAGGTGCGTGCTTCACTTTCCGCATTGTAAAACAATGGAGCGCGGCACCCTGGGGTGATAGGTGGCTGGACCTCATCGTTTATGGCACGGGCGTCATAAGGTCGGTAGTTGTTGCGCCTGCAGTAATGAGAATCAGTTTAAGTATCTGGTTGCGAGCGCTGGCGCGGCGATACCGGTACAGAATGGAGGCTCGGGCGGGTGTAATCGTTCGACGTCGCCTCGCCAGTTGGCCACTGGGTTAGCGGTGTTCCTTTTCCTGCTTTGCTTCTTTAATGGGTAACACACATTGTAAGTGAATTCGCCCCAAAACTGGTTTGGTGAGGCCAACCATGAGATCATTGTACGAAAATATGACGCTTTAAAGTACACAACTGTATACATACTATGGACCTTTATGAAAATTCAAGATTTACGGTTTAATAAGGCCTCAGAAATTATTATCATTATTGCACATTTATTAACTTTATCAGTTTACCGACACCAAATGTTATTAATCTTTGTTTTTACTTAAATATTATTATTCATATCAGCGTCAATTATGTCTGAAGTCAACTTAGGAATTTAATATTCAGTCAAATTTTAGTTCAGAGTCAAACTTCTGTGTCATGTTTTCATAAATCTACAGTGTATGTGTATGTCAGTTCTGTTAAACTTAAATTAGATAAGTCCTGTTATTTTAGTTCGTTACACTTCATTTGATAGCAATAACTATTTGTTAGATAAGATTAATTCGCTGTAACAGAATTTATAATATTGTTTCCTTTTTCCAATTAAGTATTTAAATATCAGTGTTTTAGTTTCGATTAAATAAGATATTAAATTATACTATTCATATAAAAACCTTACACCGGTGCCTGAATTTTAATCCACTTACATCGCCTTAGATAGCATTTAATTAACCTCATAATATTTTAAGCAAAGTTACAATTTCTAAGCAGTTATTACCTTGTAACTTAAAGGCCATTCATCATTTTTGTTTTACATGTATAATGTCATTTGCTCATAGAAACTGAGCTTTGCCATCCTGGATATAAATAATGTATTTTACAACTTCATTGTTATGGTAATTAATTTGGCCCACATACCTAGTCCAGGGTGAAACGCAGACTACAAATTTGAATACTTGTGTCTTAAGCGCCTGTTTGTAAGTTGACATAGATTTCTCAGGAAGAGTCATTCGTAATGTTTTTACAATGACACGATCTCTTGAAATAGGAAGCATTGTTACCGCGATCGTTTAGTTGTAATACTTTGTCTTACACTGAAGAGTTTACGTCGGTTCATCTTCTTTCTGCCTGGCGTTACCCCGACATTCATACCAGGGTCCACCTTCTCGTGACATGGATTTTATGGTATTTGTTATTATATGGGGCAACCCGCCTTTTGACCCCCAAAACCCGCAACAGGAACCAAGTCTCGCCTGTTTATCAGCAGAGTGTACCACGTGCAGGTGAGGTTGGCTTTGGACCTAAGATGTTGGTGGCCAACTTACACTCAATTTACCTGTTAATCTTGTGTGAAAATAATATATTGCTTGTAGGTCATGTTTGCTAATGATTTAATTAATACCTGGCTAATGTAATCTTGTGAATGTGTTTAAAGGAGAAAGTTATTTGAAATGATGTTAGCCGTATATAAGAAAAACATAAAATTATTTATGATCTAGCTATCTGATCAATGGAATGATTGAAGGTAATTAAATAAGTGTAATTTTAGTCGCAAAATATTTCTTTGGTAGCCTTTCCACAAATCACTCAACTTTATCCTAGAACCAAAACCCACTATCAAATTGATATTTGATGACGTCATATTATGATTACCTTAGTAGAGTATTGAATTTCCCTTTTAACCTTGTTTACACCTTATAATAATAAAGTTAAGTCACGTCACGTGAATTTAATTTTATAGAGATGAAACAGGTAGATAAGCGTAAACCATTTGATGCGTCACTCCTGTACTACGAGCAACATTGAATATATATTGCATATTATATACAACAAGTTATTCCCTCAGATACTATAATCTTTAGTGTAGGTCACGATTAATAGAATATGAATACGATATTATGATACGTTTTCCTTGTATCATGGGTAAAATGGTAGATATATTTCGATCAATTTAACATACACACGACGCGTGTGACCGTAAAATCTTCGGTTTATACAGTCAGTTTATATTGAAAGACGGAAACTTATTTAAATCTACAAAATAATGAGTAACGATGAAAACTGCTGTTCTGTGTCAAAATCATAAAATATTATGTAAATTATGTGCTCATAATAATTAATCTTAGTGACAGGCGGAGGGCCGGCTAGGCGGGCTAGGTGGGCGACAGATGAGTTGACCGACGCAGTGACCCAGGCTACAATACAATAATGGTTCATTTCTAAAATCAAGATCCAATTGTAAAAATTGATGTTGTATTATGATATGTTGACGGAGATTCATTCTTAAAATTCTTGTTATTAAAATAGTAGAGCAGCGCTATAGTTTCTCTTGATAATGGGTTGCTACACAGAACACAAGAATAAATAAATAAAATAAATAAATACACCCAACAGTCACACACATAGACCTGACCCCACACTAGGTAAACCTGTATCGCGAGTATCAGGAACTACGAGGGATTTGCGGTCCCACAACACCTAGACCCGAGACAAATATTTGTAGATCAGACAAACATTTGTCAAGGTGCGGGAATCGAACCCACGGCCTCACGCTTCTCAACTGGCTACTCGCCCGCTGCGCCACGGAGGCTGTCAAAGTTAAATAAATAAGAGTAATAATAAGATAAGTATATAATAATAAGAGGAATAAAGTTTGTTTGGAGTTTGGTATTACTGTTTCACAGAAAACAGATGTGAAGTAACAGCTTTGCTGTAACGTTTAGAGTGGTAGAGCCACGCTATAGACACTTGTGTCTACAGCACGAATGGGCCGGCTCGTTCGGGTCGTTACCACTGTCTCACAGAAAACCGGCGCAAAGTAGTAGCTTGCTGCTGTATTTCGTACGGAGAGTGAGATATCCGGAGGCCGAAACCCCCTCCCCTTCCCAATCCCTTAATTATCCCTTTCCTTTTAGGTCGGCAACGCACCCATAATTCTTTTAGTATTGTGGGTGTACATGGGCGGTGGAGATCACTTACCATCAGGTGACCCACTTGCTCGATTGCCGGTATTTGCTATAAAAAAAAAACGTTTCGTGTGGTCAGCGGCCTCGTAGGCCCAAAACCAAACCCCACCCCAACATCTCTCTTATTTTAAAAGGTTAGACATAAATATTTACATGTTTCCTTTAGTATCGTGGATATTCGTAAACAGCTGTGACTCTGGTCACTCTTACTATAAAAATTAATTAATTGCCTGGTTTTTTACGGAAATATTTTACTTAGATACAATAAAATTGTAGTACATGAACCAACAGCGATACATACGTATATAAACTACCGTTCAAGTATTCGACAATTATTATAAAATCCAACGGACATTTAGAGATTTATCTTACCTAACCTTAGGCTTCATTAACTTAGAAAGGCTTAACTTATGCGTATAACTCTGAAATCCACGCGGATGTTGTTATACACAGTAAATGTATGTGAATAAATTAGACAATATATTTACAACTGACCAGACTAGACTGCCTCGGTGGCGCAGTTGTAATGCGTATGCGTTACGATTGAGTCGAACGCTGAGGTCTCGAGTTCGATCCCCGGGTCGGGTAAAGTGGTATTGGGTTTTTCTATTACGAAATGCTCAGTATCAGTCCAGAGTCTGGAATTTGTGCCCGGTATGGCGAAAGGCTCGCCCCCTATCACATAAGGGACGGAGATACGCTAGGCGAAATGTGGGTGTACTGGTAACACCACTGCCTACCCCTTCGGGGATTACAGGCGTGAGTGCGTATGTATATAGTAGTTATTCGTACCGAGTCGTTGTAGAATGCGACTAAGATATTTAGTTATCTAGACGACGTAAATCCACGCAGCTATCTTTACACGCGTTGTGGTTAGTCTTTAGAGAATGATACTCTGATCATTTTCGGAATTGGGCTTCGGACAGGAGCTAGATACTACAAGCCCATACATTTTGACTTGTCATATTTGTGGATTGCGCCAGTCAGATCTGGAGAATCTTGTACTGGCCCCACTTACATCATGTTATTCACGGTAGAGGTGCCGCATCTTTTATGGAATGTCTCTTCACCCACCTGTACCATTTTGATCATTAGTAGAGACAGAATAAGTCACGTTGATTGGTTTACGACATTTTTCGCTAATGCTCCTAGAAATGAATTATAGAAACAAGACTGTAGTTTCGAAAAGGTAGACAAAGAGTGCCTTGATGTACATACATAAGTTCACAACTGTATCCATGAAGGGGTAGATAGCTCGAGGTAAAAAAAACTGGTTTCACCAGTCATTCCCTGTTCGCAGAGCGTATTTAATTATTATTATTATTATTTTTTTATTACATTGAATGACGAGACGAGCAGGTCGCTCGCCTGATGGTAAGCGCCACGCCTGCTCATAAACAGAAGCAACGCCACACAGAACTTTAAATAAAGCTCTGCATTACACTGGACTGCGCTCGTCACCCCGAGACATAAGGTGTTAAGTCTCATAATGCCCAGTAATTACACTGGCTTCAATGTCCTTCACACCGAAACACAACAGTGCTTACACACTGTTGCTTGGCGGCAGAAATAGACAAAGCGGTGGTACCAACCCAGCCGGTCTCTCGCAAACGAGGGACCTACCACCTTGTAAATAAATAAATACACCCAACAGTCACACATATTATAATCGTAACCCCACACCGGGTTAACCTGTAGCATGGCTATAGGAACTACGGGGGACTTGCAGTGCAACAACACCCAGACACGAAACAAATATTTGTGGGTCATACAAATATTTGTTTCGGCGCGGGAATCGAGCCCGCAGCCTCTCGTTTTACAGCTGGTTACACGCCTACTGCGCCTTTCCGTCCCATAATAATATAAGTTCAAGTCGCCTACCAAATAATATAAGAAACTAATATATACCTACTTATGGCGTATCATGTTTAGAATAGAAATTACCTTTAATGTGCAGGAAATATTACGCAACCAGTATATTAAACTAAAAATCTCACAGTTTAACACTGATATAGGTACAATGGATCTATGAGACGATTTTAAAGACGACATTATACCTATATTTCAACATCGAAATTATCCAATTAGACGTCCAGTTTTACTTAGTTAATAATTGGTATATGAGTGGTAGAGCCACGCTGTAGACAATTGTCTACAGCGTGTATGGGCCGGCTCGTCCGGGTCATTACCACTGTCTCACAGAAAACCTGCGTAAAGTCAGGCAAAGGCAAGTAAGGCAGCTTGCTGCTGCGTTTCGTACGGTAAGTGGGATATCCAGAGGCCCAAACCCCCTCCCCTTCTCAATCCCTTAATTATCCCTTTCTTTTAAGGTCGGCAACGCAACCATGATTCTCTTGGTATTGTGGGCGTACATGGGCGGCCTATGCCATAAAAAACATCTTAGATATGTCTTAGATATTTCTAGACATTTTTTTTCTTTCTAAGACTGGAAAAATACTAGTGTCTTTTAAAATAAATGAGATAGTTTCTAGATACTTTGGATGTAAAGTACATATATTCGATTTAGCTAATCTTTCGATCGTGAGAGCCAGTTTTATAAAAAGGACACTTTTGACACGTTCAATGTGCATGCAAAGAATAACAGTGCAGTATTATTAAGAATTGAATAAAACTGTTGGTTAGGTACTCCTACCTGACCGCAGGAAGAAAGGAATGTTATTACAATGGACGATGCGATGGTTTTCTCCAGAAATGTTCACAACCTGTGATCATACCTGCCAGAATCTATAAGCTCTCCGCGGCTTGTTCTAATTAAATTGTCTCCGGATAGAATACATGATTCCTTAATCAATTACAAAGGTATAACAACCGATTACATTTTAATAATCGTGGTAACTAGTGAAGAATAGAATAGACTACTTATAATAAAGAATATGTTTATTTTATTCTTTTCTTTTGCGTTATTGTGGCAGCACATTACAATTTGTGAAAGATCACACATAAATTGCTGAGAATTAGAATTTGTGTCCGTTATGGCAATAGGCTCGCCCCCGATCACATCACGGGACGTCAATAAACGTGGGTGCAGCACTAATTACATCTTTACCTATTCCTTTGGGCATAAAGGCGGCTTGTAGTATGTTATACTTTTTTAATACAATGATGCAACACAATTCAGCGCATGGGCATTAGCTTCCAGTTTTAACATTTAATTGGCAGTGCAAAGTTGTTTACCCTGATATTCCGGATAGGGTTTGCGTAACACGGTTAGCGTTATACATCCCTCGTACATATTTCCCCATGCATCATCGTCTGGCCTGCATAGATAAGTCTTGGTCTACGATTTTATCTAATAAATACTAATTAACTAAAACGACTCCTATGATTTAGATGTTTACATACATTAGGTATTAAATTGAAATCAGGAGATGCATAAAGAAGTCAAAAATAAAGACCAATGAAGTTTCAAAAAAATACCTTCGTTTAATTTAGCGGGAGTACAGTAGAGTTTCTATTATATAAATAATAATCAATGGTAGAGCCGATCAACGAAAGGGCTACAAAAAGGCTAAAAGGTCTTTTATCTGTCGTAATTAGCTAACAGTTTATTTCCTAAAACACGAATTTTCAGAAAAGCTATGATTATTATAATGTAGGTAACTAAAATTGAAATTTGGGCAGCTTTGCCTTCAAGATCTATGAAGGGCGGACACGGCCTATGACCTTAATCACTGGAATATTTTTATATAATTATCAAAGTAGGTTAACAAATATCGTTAGTTGTAATTTAAACTAGCTTATCTATTGTCAAAAGATCTGATTTATTGATAAGTAATAAGGTAAAATTCTATGGTGTATCCGGTTTCATTGTTAATCGATCGTGATAATAAATGTAGATGTGATCGATTTACCTAACACTTCTGACAAACGCCTTTAGACTGAGGTAGGTACCTAATAGTTATGTTTGTACTAATGGACACCTGTTTGAGTTAGCAACTTACAACCGGTTGCTTGTACCAGGAAAAAGAAAAGCGAAAAAGATCAACGGAATAATAAAAATAGTAAACAATTTTGCACACGGATAAGGATACAGGTTTTCAATGTGTCCAAATTCAGTGGAGGAACTTCTTGAACGCAACTGAGAATGTTTTTACTTCACCTGTTTTTACCGTTATGCTGCATCGACCCCTAAAATATGGCAACCTCGAAGCCTACATTATTTTGATAACTTTCTCAAGTACAAGCGATGTAAAATTACCCACCCATCAATGAGGATCAATGGAATTTATGTTGTTCTTTTACGGTGAAAAGAAACTTTATTGCATGATTAAACTTGTTTTGTTTCGATTTTACTGAACAATTTGGCACTTGCGTTGACAATGAAAATGTTATGCTTGTGATATATACACTTTGCTATCTGGTCGATAGCTTATCAGTGATTGAGTTGAAATAGAGTATTAATCAACCACGATTTAGATAATTGGCGGTTGATGCTTTATCTATAAATGTTTAGTATGTATTTAAATACTGAAGTATCAAGTCGGTATGGCGGAGAAAGTAAAGAAAAAGCCCTCGTTTTTCACATTAAGGAGATGGAATAGTCAAAAGATGAATAATGAAGTGTCTTTGGATTTGATGGCATCGAATTCCGCGTCAGTTCGTATCGCGGATAATGTGCAATTGTCTAGGACGCAGAATTCTCCAGTACTGTCGCGAAGGGTTAACGCCGTAATGGATTCAAAACCTAGAAAGTACGTATGACTAATTACTGTGTACTGTAGGATTTCTTTGATAAACAACTAAATAACCCTATGGGTCGTTAAAGGATTCCGAGAGTAGACTGCCAAAATCATTAAATTATATAGGCAATTATAGTAAATTATAACCATAGAATGTACCTATGTAATAATTAAGATTTGTTACACTACATATTTGATAGGTTACATCAGTTATATAGCTCATTGCTATCCTTGTTCATTGATGATTGAAGAAAGACACAGAAAATCAGGATATAAAGTTTTATTTTATTTTAAAAAGTACAAACAGCTCCCCTGGTATTCTTCTTCAGGGATAGGAATCTTTCTTTATTGTGAAATGCATCGTTCTTATATTAAGTAGCTAATTACAATATGGTTGCTGGCTCTGTGTCATAATAAAATATTTTTTTCGAAATTAATCATTTTGAATTTCTTCAGTTGCTCTCTCACATGACCACACCGACATCTCTGACTTGTAGGTAACCTTTACGTATAAACCTTTATAATTCGTTTACGACGCGTGATATTAATGTTAAAGTAAGAAATTAGTTTTGTCAGAAGAGGAAAAACAAGCTTTCTTCAACATTATTATTATTTTTTATTAAATTGAATGATGAGACGAGCAGGTAAGCGCTACACCTGCCCATAAACAGATGCAACAGCACACAGAACTTGAATTACAAATCACTGCATGCACAGTAATTTCACTGGCTTCAATATCCTCTAAACCGAATCACAGTAGTGCTTACAGACTGCTTTTTCGCGCCATAAATAGACAAAGCGGTGGTACGAACCCAGACGGCCTCTAGCATACGAGACACCTACCAACTATTAAATTGGGAGGGTTCTAATTATTGACTTAGTACATAATTTAAAAAACCTTGGCTTGGCGTATTAGAAGCAAAAATAAGAGCCAATGGTCTCACTAAGGAGGATGGCGGGCCCTGGCAATACTTAAGCCGGGGTAACGCTAAACATAAAAAACATATAATTGAAAATATACGTATAGTCTAAGAATAATAAAGCTTACTCTATGCGTATAATACAATACGTCTAAATTGAAAACCAATCAACGGACATTAAAGCTAATACCATGAGTTATATATATATATAGAAATTATGAGGAATTATAAATCAACCTTAAATACGATATCTCAACGTGACTGGCATGAATTAATAGAAGATTATATATTTTTGACTGGATAACAATTAAACGATTTATCGTAAGAATTTAAAATTAAGTATATATAATCTCATTAGGCACTGGTGAAACGGGAACCATCCTATTGCGGATTGTGGGGATCAGACGGCGGGTGGCCCACTTATTACCAAATCCACCGTCAAATCATGATGGGAAAGGCGGACTCTGGCATTAAGTCGGAATAACACCAGGCAGAAATAAATATACTGCTTCATTATATACATATAATTTTCCTGCACCGACTACAGTTCTCGAAGGTTAAAGTTGATTGTCATTAAATAATTCCCAACAGGTTGTCTGCTGGCGGCATCAATGAGTTGGTACAATGTGCGTTATGTTTGGAAGTGCTTCACAACCCCAAAATGTTACCGTGTCAGCATACTTTCTGCATGGCCTGCCTCACTGTCTATATAGCAGGTTATTATGTTTTTAAACGTATGCTTTATGATAGAATCTAGACTCTAAACTCTAGGTGAGTGGTACGGACTACCCAGATGGAATTCGTGGGTTTGACACTAGCGGTTACGTGTGTATTAATTATTTTATCGATCGCTTAATTGGTGAAGAAAAATATTATGAGGAAACACGCATAACTAAAATCTCTGTTTATAAATTCAAAAATAAGCACTTTGGTGGACTAAGGGTAATATGATAAAAAACATTTGCTCTGAAACCTTGTGTAAATAAGTATTGTTAAGTAGCTCAGCTGGGCTGCAGTACCGACTGCCGAGACGAAAGTCGTAGATTCGAAATCAGCCTCAAGACCATGGACCTCTGACTTTTCTACGTTATGTTTTTATTGTCGATTATCGTTTGCGTTAACAGTGAAGGAAACATCGTGAGGAAACCTACATACCTGTGAAATATTCATAAAAATTTCAAAGGTATTTGAATTTTGCCAACCCATATGAGGCCAGCGTGGTAGACTAATGCCTAACCCCTCTCAGTCGTAGGGGATATTATTATTAATGGGTGTAATTGTAATAGCCATTATCTTGCTTCAATTCGAAGCAAAATACCCACAAACCAGCAAGCGAGTCGCCTGAAATATCCTCATCACCACCACATTTGATTATAGGTACACAACGCTAATGATGCGGGGTTGCGTTACCGCTCTTAGAGGATAGGAATAGAGATGGGTGGTATGTTTTTGAGTGTACTCCTGTGGTTTCCTCAAAACGTGATCAAACCGACAAATTCGTGGTGTTTATCCGCCACATCGCGAGCACTAAGGCTTGCGGAGCCTGCGACATGACATAGTGGTTGGGAGTTTCAGGCCGGCATAATTTTGCCGACCTACGATAGACACATCGTCTGTCGTTGGTCGACAGTATTCTTGGATTGCGCTGCACTTAACATCAGGTGTAGGCGTAGTCACTTTACCGATCTAGGATACAAAAATGCAACATCCATAGCATCTTTGCGACGTGGATCTCTCATGACGCTTAAGGACAGCACGAGTCTATTTGTAAATTATCCCAATTATTTCACAAATATTTGCATTACAATGTAATATGTTAATTTTCTAGATTTACCAGTAGTTGAATGTCCAATCTGCAGGACAAGAATTCAAGTATACGGACCTCAGTTTGTGAATGATTTACCGTCAAATCTGTACATAGATTCACTGCTTAATATAGTTGGCATAAAAAATAAACCTATAAAGGTAGAGACTCCACCAACCCCGGGTACGGTCGGCATGCAAAGCGTGGATCTATTTGCTGCTGGAGTTAGGTGTTGCCACTGTAAAACGATGTGTGATAACACTGAAGTGACTTCTTGTCAGCACTGTAAGTTGGTAAGTATAGTTTTAAATAAATAAATACCTACATTTAACAGTCACGTACTTAGGCCTGACTCCACTAGGATATTTTGTATCGTGGGTATCAAGTATGAGGGATTTGCGGTTCCACAACACCCTGATCAGAGAAGCAAATATGGCAAAATTTGTACAAAACTATATATTATTACCACACAAACATTCCTCTGTGGCACAGTGGGTGAGAAATGAAAAGCCGCGAGTTCGATTCCCGCACCGAGACAAATGTTTGTGTGATCCACAAATATTGGTTGCGGGTCTGGGTGTAGTGGGACCGTAAGTCCCTCGTAGTTCCTGATCCCACGATACAGGTTAACCATGTGTGGGGTCAGGACTATGTATGTGACTATTGGGTGTATTTACTATTATTATTATTTATTTCTCTCGGTGCGAGGATCGAATCATTTTATAGCCGGTTACTCGTGTACAGTACGCTGCCATGAAATTCTAGTCAAGCCCATTTTAATATTTTTCTCATACCGTATCTAGTTTCAGCTTGTGATATCTATAAATTAGGGTTCATGGTTTAATTTTCGTTCAAGGCGATCTTTCGATACCACTTGGCCTGATCTAACGCCAAATTGATCAGAGACACTATGTAATTAACTCTTACAAATTCTCAGGATGGGTAAGGGGAAGATTTGGAGAGGGACCTTATGTATTCTTATAAGATCCTCCTCCAACAATCTCAGTCTATACGAAATATCGACTTCAGGTTGATTTTGATTGATACTATAGATGAACTGGCTATAAGGTGGCTTCACCTTTAGCAAAACTATACAATACAAGCTTTTGTTCGCGGCTATGCCTGTATGAAAGTCTTTCTTACTGAAAACTCATTTAAAGTGACCAAAAATAACTGATAGCTTTCAGGAATGATGCAACTTCCTATTAATGAAAGGATTTTTAGAATCGAATCAGTAGTTCTAGAGTTTGCCCCCTCAACTACAACTTCCAAGGCTCTTTATAAAGTTAGTGTAGATAATGCAACAACATTCTACAGAAATTCTGTCAAGTTTGCTGGTCACAACACCTGGATGATATGAGAACTCAAATGGGAGCAATAGTAAAACAACTCGACGTCGCAGCCAATCGACTTGAACACAAGATTGAGCATTTTAAGGTGTGTACAATTCTATGGAATACATTAACTGAATTATAACGCTGAGCTAAGTTTAGATTATTTTCAACCGACTTCAAAAAGGTTGAGCTTCCCAGGAAGGAGGTGGTGGAGCCTATTTGGTTAACATCTGATGACAGAGTACAAGGAAAAATGGGAATTGCAACAGCAAACAACAAATGCATCGCGATTTGGGTTTTTAAAAGTAGTTTTTGAAGTTATAACTTATAATTGCAGGACCGATGCGAACGTATAGTAGAACAAATAAACATCGCAGCCGATGATAAGATAAACGCCATAATCGAGGCCAAAGAAAACATTTTACGGGAAACGAGTGATCTGCAAAAATCTGGAGACATGTCCGCTTTAGCCCTGAAGACTTCGCTACAGGAAGCCCAAACAGTTGCTAAACACGCAATGACTTTCACAGACTCTGTGGACGAACTGGAAAGAGTAAGTAGGTGCAATATATCGAAATGTTTGATACTTTGTGTTCATAAAGTTATCTTACTAATTAAATCTGGACAAATCGCTTGACACTGATTAAAATACTGAAATACTTTTAGTGATACGAATAAAGCAGTTGATAACAGGTTTCATATTTTGATTTTATTAGAGGCTTTAATGCAAGTGGGTTTGGAATAAAAATTTAAGTACTGTATTATCGAGGGGAATCACTTATTTTATGTCCACAAATGCGTTGAGCGTGCCAGAAAAAGACATTTTTTAAACTGATAATGAGATCGCGTGCAAACTATACGACCGCGATACAATAAAATCGAAAAAATACAGTACTGAGTTAAAGTTGTGCGCTTTGGCAATCTTAGTTTTTTGCAGATTAGAACGAACACATATGCAAATAATGTTAGGTCATCCACGCCAGTCAATCAGTCAGGAAAAACTAAGAACATAATCTATAATAAGATCAAGACTGCCTCGGTGGCGCAGTTGTAATTGAGGCGTTACGATTGAGGTCAACGCTGAGGTCTCGGGTTCGATCCCCGGGTCGGGTAAAGTGGTATTGAGTTTTTCTATTACGATATGCTCAGTATCAGCCCGTCGGTTTTCTGTAAGACAGTGGTACTAATCAGGTCGAGTCGGCCCATTCGTGCTGTAGAGTACTGTAGACAAAAGCCTACAGCGTGGCTCTACTACTCTGCTCTCTAACTCTGCGAAAAGTTACAATTCTGCGTACCCTTTCGGAGATACAAGCGTGTATTGTGTTATGTATAATATATTGATTTCTAATTTATCAGGTATCAACGTTTATGAACCTCCATCAAAACGCAGTACAAATTCTATCGGACGTATCAAAATGGGACACGGAAAGTTTTGTTTTCGACAAAGAGAATTTTCGTTTAGATGTGGATACGACCACACCACTGGACGCTGAATCAGATGATCCGGTACCAGAAGCTGCCAAACAAAATGATCCGCTGGAGAGCGAAAATAGTCTCGTCATGTACTATAGGTAGGTGTAAAATGTGAATTGTCTTAGGTTTTCTGATAGGGACCAACAAAAAACAGCAGCATTTCACGGGTGACAAAATTAATAAATATTTTCTATGATGGATTTTTTTGTTTATAAAAGAGGCCGGCAAACGATCAAGTGGGTCACCTGATGGTAAGTGATCTCTACCGATGAACATCCACAATACCTGAAGAATCATGGACCGGTTGCCCACATTAAAGGAAAAGGATGATTAAGGGATATTGGTAAGGGGAAGGGAATTTGGGCCTCTGGATATCTCTCACCGTACGACAGTGAGACAGTGGTAACAACTTTTCAAACCGGCCCATTCGAGCTGTAGACAAAATTGGCCGGTGGCTCTACCACTCATAAATACGAGAATATATATTAAAGTAGCTTTTGCTCGCGGCTCCGCCCGCTTGAAAGACCTTTTCTTGGATAAAAAAGCCTATGTCCTAGCCCAGGTCATTGTCTACCTGTGTGCCAAATTTCATCGAAAACCGTTCAGCTTTTAATAGTGTGTTCTGGTTTGCAGGATACGTATTGTAGGTAGTGAAATTACTAGGCATTATGAGACTTAACACCTCATTTCCTGGGGTGATGAGCGTTGTACAATGTCATGCAGTAGGTTAGTGCTTTGTAATTCAAAGTTCTGAGTGATGGTGCTACTATTTATGAGCAGGCGTACACGAATTGCTCCTTACGCCATTCAGACTAATAAAAAAACAATGTTTTACATACGGCCAAAGGGGGATAATATTTTCCATTAGGTAAATAGTCTACCGTTTTCAAATGAATGATTTATCTTGGACATTTGAGTAAATTAATCTTAATTTAAAAACCGCATCTAATTTATTGTATCACTTATAAACATTTATATCGAATCGTTAAAGACTTAAAACATTACGTATAAAACAGTAAATCAGTACGCACGATCAAAACGTTAAAGTGTTTTGCGAGTGATTAGGCATGTGCATCGCTGGTACACTTTTCTAGCGGTGTGTCGAAATTAGTGGCAACATTGGTAATGGAAAGCAGGAGGCGTGCGAGCATTCTAGGAATTCAATCACTCACCTTTTTACATGGATGTCTTCATATAGCCGGAAATTTACCACGAGTTTAACAATTCCCAACACAAAATCATCGCTCGGAGAACAGATGTGAAAATAAAGAAGTTATTGCATCTTATGAAATATTTCGCTAACTTTTTAACTCGCGTGTTCTCGGCGTGCGCGCACGATTCCAACGATTTTTCATAATTAATAGTCAGATGAAAAGTGAAATATAATTCGATAGTAAATTGGTTACATAGTTAATTGGGAGGTATTGTGTGCGATAAAATATTTTCCGGTGTGCCTGGAATATTCATTTCGGACATCAGGGATTAAAAACGTGCCTAAACCTTTTTACCTAAAGCACTTTTTTTGTTTTATTTTAAATTAAAACTCCGGACTGGCTACTGCGGAAAACCTCCGTAGCGCAATGTGCGAGTAGCCAGCTGTGAAGCGCGAGGCCGCGGATTCGATTGCCGCACCGAGACAAATATTTGTTTGATCTCCAAATTATGTGTGATCTGCAAATATTTGTTTCGGGTCTGAGTTTTTCTCCTCAGAAGGGTTGACGTCAGACAGGCGGCCAGTCGTAAAACTACAAGACATATCTTTTTGTAACATGTGTTAAAAAGCATGTATCGCCGACCCCACTGCGAGTGAGATAAGAGCAGGTAGAAAAAGATTAAAACGGCAACTGCCATATATCGTGGCACAGCAGTGTCACCACACCGCACCTAATGGAAAGTACAGTGCAGTCCATTTATCCACTGGTGAAAGACATTGTGCCACTCGAAGGTCACCAGAATTATGCTGGCCCGAAGTAACTGGATATAAACCGGCTGATCCCGGAAATAGATTTGACTGAACGAGCCATTATGGCGGGATTTTCACCATGTGTAAGTTATCTACGCTCGCCATACAAATATGTATCAGGTACCAGTGCGTATTCTGCCTTGTGTTATTCCGACGTCCGCCTTCTCGAACCATAGTGTTGATGGTATTTGATATTATATAATGCGACCCGTCGTATGACCTCCACAACCCACAAGTATTGCCATTGCCTCGTCCGTTAATCAGCAGTACCCCGTGCAGGTGAGGTTGGCTTTGAGCCTAAGATGTTAGTGGCCTAGTTACATACTAGCATCCACCTACCCACCAGCGCTATGGGAAAAATAAATTATAAAACAAACAACTTTTCGTGAATATTTCAGGTCTCGCAACTTCGTCCCACATTACGTATGGCGCAAGACCTCCCGTCCTTGCGGGATTGGTCTGAGTCCATGGGACAACCACCTCTACGTCTGCGGTATGGACAGCCACAGCGTGTTGGTAGTTGAACGCACACAGGCGAAGATAGTCACCCGTCTCTCACACGACGACATGTTGTGTCCCGTACAGATTGCGTTTATGAAGAGTTTAGGAGAAATTTACGTTACAGGTATGTTCTAAGTAAATACAGGATGTTCAAAATCTTTATTTTAGAAAATATATGTATAAGTACCTTAATGTTTTCTGACAGAGGGGAATCGGCGTCATATGCCGGCAAACGAGGAAATGGGTCACCTGATGTTTTAGTGATGGCCACCGCGCATAAATATCCACAATGCCAGAAGAAATATTGATTCGTTGCCGATCTTATAGGAAAACAATAAGGAATAGGGCAGAGGTGGGCGATTTTGTATTAAGAGGGGCGGTCGCTTAATTCGCCATTGCCTCGTCTGTTACTCAGCAGATTAACGTTAATTAATCCGTTAATCTGCAGTACCACGTGTAGGTGAGGTTGGCTTTACGCCTGAGATGTTGGTGGCCTACTTACACTCGTCTGTATTAAAAAAATATTGTATTGTGTCTATTCTACTTAATAGCATAACAGAACAAAAACTAATTTTGCATGATTATTCGTATTTCGGGTTTATTGAATTGTTTTTAAATCAGCATATTAAGTCTGTGTGAATTGGTGAAACTAAAATTGAATTAAGAACCATCTCCGTTAAAATCTGGAATATGCCTTTAGGAGAAACCTTATTTAAGTAGGTAATTATTTTACTAACTCGTCCATTAGCGCCTGTTTTACCACCTCTGAGTAAATGTTACTTACCAAACTAAATATGACATGTTCAAACTAGGTACAAGTTCAATATATTATCCGAAGCTGTTTACTAGGAATGTAGGTACCTACTTACAAAAAACAGCCTTCGTGACAGAGTGGGCGAGTCCAGCTGTGAAGCGAGAGGCTGTGGGTTCAATTCCCACACCGAGACAAAATGTTTGTGATCCACAAATATTTATTTCGTGTCTGGGTGTTGGCAGACCACAGGTCTCTTGTAGTTCTTGATACCCACGATTCAGGTTAACCTAGTGTGGGTTCAGAACTATGTATGGGTGTATTTATTTTTATTTATTTTAATATTAAGTACTCAAAACAGCGGAAAAACCTCTTAATCCTCCCTAATTTTTCAAAAAGTGAACATCCTATTGTAATATATGAGTGAATGTAGAAAGCGAATTTGGCTGTCCTCCAACACTGAATTGCTCGAATTTGAAGGACTAAAGAGCATGCAAACTACATCTTATATTATGCCAGTGATGAAAGCATTTCTTGGCACCATTTCTCTGGGTAGCTTTCAAAAATGTATACCACACCCAGGTCCGAAACATCGATCATTTTGCCTTATTATTGTAGGATAGGTACGAACCGCTCTTACTTTTCCGAGGAGGTTGTGTCGTCTAAATAAAATACTACTTTTGGCTCTGGGCCCTAAAGTCTAGATCGATAGTCAGCAAACCGCACCGCTTTGAGTGCGCCTCCGTCATCAAATAATGTAATACATAGGTACATACATACATACGCACTCACGCTGGTAACTCCTAAGGGGTAGGCAGAGGTGTAACTAGTACACCCACATTTAGCCGAGCTTATTTTCGTCCCATGATGTGATAGGGGGCGAGCCTATAGCCATACCGAACACAATTCCAGACTTCGGGTTGATACTAAGCATTTCGTGATAGAAAAACCCAATATCACTTTACCCGACTCTGGGATCGAACCCGAGACCTCCGCGCAGCAGTTGTACCGCGTACGCATTACAACTACGACACCGAGGCATTATAATAAAATAATACCTCATTTTGAAAATGAAACGTGCTCATATGGGCAAATTCTAAGATACGAGGAATAGCGAAAAACTGTTTTTACTTTGGCTTTTAAAGAAATTTCAACCGTTTTACTATTGGATACTATTTAGCTCTTCTGATAATGAGTTTGCCGGATCAGTAGTCTCGACTCTAGAGTCTAGATTTCGGGTAGTGAATGGAAGAAAAATTCACACAAACAAAATACTAAATAGTTTATTTGGCACCAAATTATTCTATTACAGCTTGCTGGGTTCTGTGTCTCCTTTTGAGTATGAAATACCTGTGTTCGGAGACACTAAAGTACCATGAAGTACTTAATTGAAATCAGGGCCTCTCAGCTCGCATCTGCGCTTGCTGCCAATAGACCAGAGGCTATATAATTATTAAAAAAATATGTAACGTTACTATTTTACAGATAAATGGAAACATTGCGTTCACGTGTTTTCTAAGGAGGGTCAATACCTCAGATGCATCGGACAGAAAGGGAGTAGGGTCAGCATGTTCAGATCGCCTGAAGGTGTCGCCGTAGACAACACTAATCAACACATTTACGTAGCTGATACAGGCAATGACAGAGTACAGGTGAGGGCAATTTATTCACATACATAAATAATTGTAATTCAATTCTTATGTACTTAAATTAAATAATTGATTGCCTCGGTTGTAATGCGTACGCGTTACGATTGAGGCTAACGCTGAGGTCTCGGGTTCGATCCCCGGGTCGGGTAAAGTGGTATTGGGTTTTTCTATTACGAAATGCTCAGTATCAGCCCGGAGTCTGGAATTTGTGCCCGGTATGGCGATAGACTCGCCCCCTATCACATCGTGGGACGGAGATACGCTCGGCGAAATGGGTGTACTGGTTACACCTCTGCCTACCTATTCGGGGATTACAGGCGTAAGTGTCTATAGTATACTGAAATTAAAGAAAAAATGTTTAAAATAAATATCGGCCGTCATATTGGAATTACTATGACTTATTCCTAACTCATCAATGACCTTGATTTTTTATCCATGTTGTAAAGAAAAAAAGTATAAATAAATAAGTAAATAAATACACCCAACAGTCACACACATAGTTCTGACCCCACACTAGGTAAACCTGTATCGTGAGTATCAAGAACTACGAGGGACTTGCGGTCCCACAACACCCAGACCCGAAACAAATATTTGTGGATCACACAAACATTTGTCTCGGTGCGGGAATCGAACCCACGGCCTCTCGCTTCGCAGCCGGCTACTCGCCCGCTGCGCCACGGAGGCTGTCAAAAGTATTACAGTATAATCCCATTTTTTCAAGCAAGTAATAACAAATTGTACTTACCTATAAGTGCTTACAGAACCAAATACCATAAGTTGCTACATACATTGACGTAAAACGTATGGCGTAAAATATTCGTTTCAGATTATACAACCGGACGGAAAATTCGTCGATCAAATAGGCGTAGTGGTGAAGAATCAACCAACACACACAGCAACTGTTTGGGAAAATAAAGAAGTGACTTGCACTGAACTGAACACTCCCACAGCCGTCGCAGTAACAACTGACCGCGTCGTTATACTTGACAGTGGGAATCGCAGAGTTAAAATATACAACAAACATGATAAGGGCAAAATCATCGAGTTTGGGTCCATGGGGCAAAGGAAAGGGCAATTCAGGCAACCAGAAGTCCTTGCCGTGGATCCATTGGGATACATACTAGTAGGAGATTCTGGCAATTGTAGGGTCCAAGTATTTAAACCCACGGGACAACTCGTCAGAGTTTTTGGAGGTTGGGGCACCCAGCCTGGTAAGTTCGGATGGATTTCAGGCATACATGTTACGAAACAATTAGACATTATCATAAGTGACACAAAAAATCACTGTGTTAATTTCTTTTAAAATAAATAACTTAAATTATTCATAACAACATTTATTTCAATGACGAAACAGTACCTTTGTTATAAACATATATAACATATCTTACAAAATAAACGAGATAAAAATAAATTGTTGTTTGATTTGACAAACCCAAAGTATATTTAAATAACTATTTATGTCAATATCACAATAACACAGTTATTCATTCATAAGTCCCCAATTACATTTGTAAGTTTTGATCGCGAAAGCTAATTACGTAAACAAGCTTACAAATTATTATTAATGTAAACAGTATCGTAAGTTGCATACTTTAAATGTCCATAAATTACGTAAGTTGTTGCGTACGTGATCTAGAAGTTCGTCCAGGTGAAAACGCTAAGCTACTTATATAAGTCTGTAAGTCAAATTTACCAATTTAATTCCGCAATAATTACTAGGTGTTTAATATTATTATACACCTATTATTATATACTATACACTTATTATTATTGTATTGTATTATGTTTATAGCTTATGAAATGTAATAACATTTACAGTAAGTAACTTACATTGCTGTTGACATCAGAAATTTCATCGTAAATTAATTTACGAATAAGCTAGAAATGCAATTGAGGCGTTACTTTGAACATGAATTATGCTCAATGAGAGATTCCATTTATCTACTTTAAGATAAACTAAAAAAATGAAAAATAATGATTAACAAGCCTCTGAACATAATTTCTAAATAGAGATAAATATATCGAGTCTTCATACTGTGTATTATAATGGAACTATTTCGCTATGACTGCAAATGAAGACAATTACTGAAAAAAACAGCACCATGTGGCAACTACATATTGAGATGCTAAACATCCTCAGATTAAGTTCATACTGGGGTCGACATAAAGCCCGTATTATCGTGGGTTTACACTGTGAAATCATACGGATAAAAATATATTAATTTCAATAAACCGTGTATGAACTGTTTATGAAATTGAACCAAAACCTGCTTCACATAAAAAAATAATTCAAAAATGTAACTTGGTTCTGAAAGTGCGAACGTAATCATCAACAAAACATATCGTACAACATGTTTCATACAAAAACATGAGTTATATGGTTTTTGATAAACTAGTGATTACGAAGAGAGTACACTCCACTAAAATTAAAAATAGGTAGGTAGGTATATACCTATATTATTTGTTATTTAAAAATTGCATAATAACAAAATGTAGGATGTCTGTTGATATTAGAACGTTTAGTAACCCCAGTTGTAACTGAATCAGAAAAATGATATATTTACACTAAATAAGGTATATTTTACTATTATCTACAATAAACAAATATATACACTTTGGACGCCATAGTTGCAATTCCGTCAAATAATATACTCTAAAAACGGGAGTGCCTACTGTAAAAGTATTATTTAATTTCTGCAAGGATTTTATGACAAATGTTTTAGAAAATTAGTCTAAAGTGAGTGATTGTTTAGAAATATTTTGGTCAGAATTTAGTATCCCCATATATTGACAACATATAGATTCTACGCTTGCTCTAGCAGTCATATTTCAATTAAGTAATAAATATCAGAACGGTAATTAAAAACTCCTAAAACGGTACACCATAATTAGGGTAATTACTTAAAAAGTGCAATAACCTTCCATATTTTTATTGTAATTAAAATTTTACCACCATACGTTAAATCTCTACATTGCCAATTCGCCATCGAATATTAATAAAATATGACTACAGGGTAAAGGTGTACAATAACAAATACTAATTATATGGCGTAAATCAGTCTCGATTAGGTGGTACGGGCAAAATTAATATTAATACAATATTTACAATATCGAAACTGATTTAGTAATAAACCACTAAAATTAACAATGAGATTAGTCCACAAACTTAAGCTTAAGACTTAAAGCCATGATCATGAGAAACCTTTGAGGGCTTTACCTCTGAAAAAAGTGAAATGCATACGAAATGTACGTAAACCGTATTGGTATTTCATTATGGATAATTTTGTTTCCAGAATTAAATGAAGGACAATTATAAATTAAGATCTGGAATTGATAAACCCAGTTACATTTAAACATTGAGCAGACGTAAACAATACTTTATACATTGCATTTTATGCTTTGTTACACTCAAATAAATGTAAACGCATGACTTACAAAACTTACATAGTGCCTGGTTCACACTGTAGGCACATTTGCAAAGTGATTTAGGCCTACTTGCAATAACCTGATGTTTCTTAATATTAAACAATACTGGGCAATATTTTTATTATGTTCGGATATATGAGGTAATTTTTTAAACAGTGCGCAAATTTTAATATGTTATGCATACAATAAATTATTAATACGTTTTTTTATATTTTATTATGATTGATATTTTTATTTTAAATTGATACGACACAAGTCACGTATTTGATTAGATAATGAACTAACGCCGTCTTTTAATTATCTTATCATGTCTGTATTTTATTTAACTTTAGGTAGAAAATTACAAAATAATAAACTATAACTATAATATTGGAATCAATCTATAACCAAAAAAAATCGCGCTCTCCTTAAAAAAGTTCCTGTGTGAATTCCCATTATAATATCTAATATTAACTAGATACAACATTCCTTTATTTAATTGGGTATTCTTTTTTAAATTTGACTGAGATCACCAAGTCAACCTGATTATCGCAAGTGGGCATTATAAAAATTTGTGACCATCATAGCATCCTTGAATAAGTGTATTTTTAATGAAAACATTTGGTCAAGTTACCTATAATGAACAATGACTTAAGATGAACGGCAAGGTTGACATCTGCTCACCGCATGACTGTCGCCGAGCACCACTGAATCGCACTCCGCTGGCGGACCTTCGCTACTGTCATGTTGTCTCTGAAAAAAAAAACAATTTACTTAAAAATAAGATACTAAAAAACTAAAAAGGCATAAAATGCGTTAAGTATTTACAAGTGGAGAAGTCAGAATTAGATGTAAAGCACAATAAGGGGTCCCTATCATGACAGTTATTAAACTTAACTAGGTCCGTCCTATGCGAGAGGCAGTCTAGGTCGGTATCACTTGCTTTGTCTACTTGCAATCAAATTTCAAAGTGTGAAACGCAATATTACGATCTTTATCTGACAATATCAAAACGGTCTTATTTTAACAAACTCAATACATTCAGACTTTAAGAAGACTGGGAAGATAAAACATTTATTAATAATAAATTATAATAGTATCATCCACATAAAGAAGTCAAGGAGAATCGAACAATTTCAGTTACTTATTTACAGACACTTTCACTTACCCTGGCAATTTAATAGAACTTTATAAATATCATATGGATACAAATAAAATCAATATCTATTATTACTATACCAAGGCCGGGGCTGAAGCTTTAAAACATGAACAAATTATAAATTAAATGTAATAAGTCCATGAATAGTGTTGATATTTTTTTTTTATGTCATAGGCCGGCAAACGAGCAAGGGGGTCACCTGATGGTAAGTGATCTCCACCGCCCATGTACGCCCACAATACCAAAAGAATCATGAGTGCGTTGCTGACCTTAAAGGAAAGGGATAATTAAGGAATTGGGAAGGGGAGGGGGTTTGGGCCTCCGGATATCTCACTCACCGTACGAAACGCATAGCAAGCTGCTACTTTACGTCGGTTTTCTGTGAGACAGTGGTAATGACCCGGACGAGCCGGCCCATACATGCTGTAGACAAAAGTGTACAGCATGGCTCTACCACTCATTATAATAGATCTTTATCTATGAAGTTGTTCTGTACAAAAAAAGTTAATCAAAGTAACTGCCCACTCTATTAATGTATCTTTGCCAGTGCAGTGGCAATTTTTCATATAAATCATAATTATTTTATTAACTACTACAATTATTACAGGTATCTGTATGTTTGGGTTGATAAATAAATTAATATTGTTATTAAACAAAACATAATTGCAAACGCATTCTAATTTGTCCCTTCATAATCATAACTATAATTACTTCACATGATTCAATGAACATACCTTCAATTCTGTAGCCAAACAACGGAATGTATCCTCAACATTGGTGTTGTCCTTTGCAGATGTTTCCATTACAAACATTATCTCTGGTACATAACGGCAGAAGGATTTTGGTTCATCGGGCTCCACCTCTCTTTGATCAGTCAGATCACATTTATTACCGATGAGGGAAACTATAACATTTGACGATGTGTACCTTCGCACTTCTTCAATCCATTTTTGTAATGACAAAAATGTTGATCTCTTTGTTATGTCATACACTGAAAATAGATATTTAACATAGTGTTCAATTAAACTTGTTATGCATTCATCTTAGGATTGTTATGCCTCAAAGAAAACCAACATGAAGACTACTTAAGCTACTAGGCTTGCTGCTGCATTTAGTACAGTGAGTGAGATATCTGGAGGCCCAAGTCCCCCACCTCTTACTACAATACCCTTATCCAATCAATCTCTTAATTATTATTATTATCCTCTTAAGGTTGGCAATGCTTCCATTTTTCTACTGGTATTATGGGCATTCATGGGCAGTGGAGGTTACTTACCATCAGGTGACTTAATCATTTGCCAGCCTTCTATAAAAAAAATGTATAATCCCATAATTATGTGGTAGTACTTGAATGATTTACAAAAGAGTATCAAGTCTGTCAAGTATGCACCTCTAACGCTTCTAAGTTATATATGTATTCATGTTTATTTATCACTTGTTATAATGCTGAAGGCAATATAAGACTACAGGCTGCATGGTCTTTGACCTTAGACGGCACATAGGCGAACAAATGAAAAAAAAGACTACAGTATAATGACAATGTTATAAACCACAAAATATTTTTAAAACATAACATAATTTTGCTTACGGTAGTATTACGTTTCATATACCTACAGTAATGATGACTCACAATAAATATACAATGGCATAAAATATGTATTTGTGGGCGTTTAATTACAACATACCTATGATAACTCCGTTAGCTGAACGATAATAGCTTTGGGTAATTGTCCTGAAACGCTCCTGGCCCGCTGTGTCCCAAATCTGTAGCTAATATAAAATATAGTTTTATAGATAGGCACCTAATGTTGGTATTTAAAAACACTATGCATTATGTAAATCTAATTAAGCAACTGCACTAACCTTGACTTTCTTCCCATCCACTACTAAAGTTTTCATTGAAAAGTCTACACCTATAGTATTTCCATGCCTTTCTATGAAATTCCCGGATTTCAAACGTTGAACGATGCATGTCTTGCCAGTGCCACAATCACCGATGAGAACTATTTTGAATAGATAATCAAATTGTTCATCGGGAATACTCATCAGTGTATTTGGATTGCGGCTGCTCATTGTTAAATTAATTTTATTTTTCACAAAACACACTTCTGTTTACGTTGTTAACTTGACAATTGACATCAATTGACATTCCAACTGCGGAATCAGAATTCAATGTAGGGATGTTCGATATTCATCGATGTTTTGTCTTCGATAATATCGACACGTTGATGTTATGAGAATAAAATATCGAAACGTGAATATATTCTTTAGGGCCATCTAGCGTGCATTGGATGTACTAGCTAGATGACACGTAAGACTAGGCAGTATGGTCTAAAGACGATTGCCTGTCATCTGGACGAACTTTATAAAATAAATACAAATTTGACATTGACATATTTTGACAGTAATATTAGGAGAATTCCGCAGAATTCAGAACTTGAGAGAGAATATTAATTTAATTGTAGTAAATTAAGATTGTAATATGAAGTTATCAAACAAAATGTATTTAATAATTGCCTTATTAGGATTAAGTATCTCTTACGCATTAGGAATAGAGGTATTATTTCATTTTAAACGCTGACTGTTGTCGATAAATTTACTCATTTTACCTTTTTTCATAATCCCACTATATTTCAGATACCAGAAAATTTTCAGAAATCAAATCACACAAACAACTGGGCAGTTTTAGTTGATACATCGCGGTTTTGGTTCAATTACCGGCATGTGGCGAACGTATTGTCGATTTACAGGAGTGTTAAGAGATTGGGTATTCCGGACAGTCAGATTATTCTCATGATTTCGGACGATATGGCGTGTAATCCGAGGAACCCGCGTCCTGCGACTATATTTAACAATGCACATGAACAGATCAATGTGTATGGGGATGATGTGGAGGTAGACTATAGGGGATATGAGGTTAGTCACAGCTATATAACTTTTAGAAGCTGCATGTGCTACTGCTTTGCACAGCAGCGGGATGTAAATAAATAAGTACAACCTACAGTCACACACATAGTCCTGACCCCACACTAGGTTAACCTGTATATTGTGGGTATCAGGAACTACAAGAGACCTGTGGTCTGACAAACCCCAGACACGAAATAAATATTTGTAGATCACAAACATTTTGTCACAATTGAACCCACAGCCTCTCGCTTCACAGCCGGACTCGCCCACTCTGTCACGAAGGCTGTCAATATGTATATGATGTTAATTTAGATAAATACTGAGTTATCACCATAATTGCTTTCAACAGACTAATGTATTCTTTTACAAGAATAGTTAATAGACAGACTAGCATAGACATCAGGCTATAAAGGTTTATATTTAAAGACATATTTCAAAGTGTCATTAGGTGTCAAACCAATATATAATCTTCTTTTACATGCCCTTATCCCACTTGTAATGAATTTATTTAAAAAATGTTATTTTCATTTGAAAAGAATGATGAACAGCTGACTGATGCCGGGCACGTTTGATGTACGTAGACGCCGCAGCTTGCTATCTCGCTCTGCTTCAAGTCATTGCTTTGGCAGAGATAATCAATCGAAATACGGTTTACAAACAATAAATTAACCAACTTTAAAAAAATATTTTTACATACGCACTCACGACTGTAATCCCCGAAGGGGTAGGCAGAGGTGTAACCAGTACACCCACATTTCGCCGAGCGTATTTCCGTCCCTTATGTGAGAGGGGGCGAGCCTATCGCCATACCGGGCACAAATTCCAGACTCCGGGCTGATACTGAGCATTTCGTAATAGAAAAACCCAATACCACTTTACCCGACCCGGGGATCGAACCCGAGACCTCAGAGTTGACCTCAATCGTAACGCGTACGCATTACAACTGCACCACCGAGGCAGTCGGACTATAAAATATTTTTATAGTCCAATTTTCGTATGCGAGTTATTTCACTATGTTTGAATATTGATTCTGATATCACAGTTAAAACGCCCAACAGGGTTCTTGTTACATATTGTATAATACAAGGCTTATATTATTATTGCAGGTGTCAGTAGAGAACTTTGTACGTCTACTAACAGGGCGTGTGCCACCAGACACGCCTAGATCGAAACGTCTGCTCACAGACGAAGGTAGCAACATACTGATCTATCTCACTGGACATGGTGGTGACGGATTCCTCAAGTTCCAGGATTCTGAAGAGGTCACCAGTCAAGAGCTAGCTGATGCTTTGGAACAGATGTGGCAGAAGAAAAGGTTAATATATTATGAATCTTTGGCTATAAGTATGCTTGTTTTTCATATCTATAAATTCATTAATCAACCAGCATAAGTTTAACCAACACTTATAGAGAAACTTTAAATGCAATTGCTTTTATTTATTGCCATAATCCGATCTTAATCAAATTGTGGGACCACCTTTAAGTTAAACCCTATAAATATAAAAAGAATCGTCAAATTAGGTTAAAAGTATAATTTTAAAAGTATGTATAAAGCCTGGGGTGGTTTTGAAAGAATATGTTGTTTTCCCATAGATTTCTTTACCAGGCCTATTCCATTAGTAGATGAATGCAGGCTGATGGATACATCCAACATTCACTCAGATATTCCTGATTACACACTAGATTAACCTGTATTGTATGTATCAGGAACTATGATGGATGGATGGATAGATTTCTTTCGACAAGTTACTGTAGATTGATTCATCATAATGCTTTAAAAAACTCGGTGGAATAGAACTAACAAGATACAAAAGCAATAAATATGAACAATCTTATTTTAAAAACTAAATTTATTCACTAATCAGATCTAGACATCAGAAATTATTTCAATAATGTTATTATCGATTTCAGATACAATGAAATATTCTTCATAATAGACACATGCCAGGCCTCATCTATGTATGAGAAGTTTTACTCTCCAAATATATTGGCAACTGCAAGTAGTCTGGTTGGAGAGGATTCCCTTTCTGTAAGTAGTTTAACATATAAACAGACTGGACGTGAGGGAAATACATCCGAAAACGAAGACAAGTGATTAGAGATAATCACTTTTTTCATTTTCACACAATAATTTTTGAGTAGTGTACAAGATACCACTAAAAAAAATGAACCAAAAGAAATAAGTTTTTTACACACAGTCTTTGTACAGATAAATGCAGTGACTTAATTCAAATTACAGTAGAATTCGGATATAACGACCTTCAAGGGACCGGCGATATTATGTCGTACTAACCGGATGACGCACAAAACGGAGGGATTATTTCTTAAGTACATACCTAACTTACGAATACATATGTATTATAAATGCGAAAGGTATTTTATATAAATAAAACATTTTATAAGAATCACATAGTTATGCTTTATTTTAGGGCGCGCTGAAGCTTGAACCACTATAACAATGCCTTATCCACCTGCTCAAGAGTAGAAGTCCTTCCGCGTTTGCATTTCAAAACATTGGCATTAAACCGATCTTATCTTTATTGTAGATATTGTAGAATGAGATACGCCAAACTCCTTTGCGAGGGTTGCGTTTGATTCACCGGCTTCTAATCGGTGTAATAGTGCACTTTTTTCTTCAATTGTAAAACTGTTTCGCTTCACAGAACTAATTTTGTCGAGCTTAATGAACTTGTCATAACAGGTGACAAACGCTAACTGTGATTTACGCGCGCCAATAACGAGAGGTGAAGCGCGCGGGGCGGGGTGAATTGGGGCGCCCAGGTATTGGTGCGTAGGTTGTGTAAACTAAACATTGCGCGTCGTTTTACCGGACGTATTATTATAAATAATGGTCGCTATAAGCAGTTGGTCGTTTAAACCGGAGTCGCACTAAACGGTTATATTTTCTCAGTAATTAATATTGAAACCTAACTTGAGTAAACATTATTGTCGCTAAAACCGGTTAGTCGTTATAAGCGAAGTCGTTATATCTGAATTCTACTGTATTAGTAAAATTGTAAATAACGAAAAGTAAAGCCAATAAGAACCTGTTGACGCTCGGACTCAACGGCCGAGCGCAAGTGGCGTGGCGCGGCTCTTTGACCCCGAGTTTAATACGGTTTACATTGTCGACTTGCTGTCCCACAACGCCCAAACCTGAAATACTTATTTGTGTATCACATACATTTCTCTCGGTGCGGGAACCATATCTGCGGCCTTTCACAGTGGCTAGTCGCCAGCTGCGCCACAGAGGCTGTCAAGTATTTATTATAAAGTATATTTTTTTTATTTTATTTCAGCATCATGTTGATTCAGCGATTGGTGTATACATCATCGACAGATACACATACTATGTGCTTGAGTTTTTGGAAAATGTACATCCTAACAGCAAAAGAACTATGTCGGAATTTGTAAGTTTAATTTTTTCTTGTTTTATTATGTCACTTTAGAGAAACAGATAGTAATAGAGCTGATATGCCAATTTTTTTACATGATTAAACATATTTTTTTATTTGCCTGAATGATGAGAGTATGTCGTTTCCGTTATGTTAAGCTCGACACCTGCCCATTTACAGTAGCAACACCACCCAAAACTTTTAATAAAGTCCTTTATGGCACTCCACTGCAGTCAGTCAGTCAATTTAATTTCTCTAGCTTCAATATCCCCCAAATTGTCATAACAGTGCTGACACTTTGATTACGCAGTAGTCTTTTTAGTGGCAAAAATAGACTAAGCGGAGATACTATACAGACTGCCTCTCGCAGACAAGGGACCTACCACGAAATGTGATGTAAATTTAACTGATAAATACCTATAACACCATTTATATATTTTCTTATTGCAGTTGGCAGTGTGTCCAAAAAGCGCATGTCTGTCTACAGTAGGCGTTCGGCGAGACTTATTCAATCGTGATCCCAGTAAAGTACCAATTACAGATTTCTTTGGATCTGTCAGACCCGTCGTAATTACTACAGACCCAATTGATATTCAAGAAATACCAAAGAGGAAGAAGAAAATCGAGTAAGTCAAGAATTTAATATTTTTATCCAATTATTTTTGAGTTTAGCATTTATTTACTGTAAAACACTGATATATTTAGCTTTCTAAGCTAATAGTTTTTGTAATAAAATAAAACGTGTAATCTGAACTATTACCTATACTTTGCATAAGATGTAAGGCAATTTTCGATTGTCAAAAACATTTAGCAGCGATAGTTCAGTGGGGAGTGGTACGGATTGTAGAGACGAAAGTCGCAGGTTGGAAACTAGTCCCAAGAGCACTCACCTCTGACTTTTCTAAATGATGTGTGTATTAATTGTTAATTATTGCTTGCGTTAACGGTGAAGGAAACCTGCATACCTAAGAAATTCTTCATAAGAATTTCGAAGGTATGTGAAGTCTACCAACCTGTATTAGGCCAGCGGGTGGACTAAGGCCTGGCTCCTCTCATTCAGTACTGGAGGCCAGTGCCCAGCAGTGGGACATTTATAAATACAGGGCTAGTTAAAAAAAAACATTTGGCATGAAAAATTTGCCAAACATAAAAAAGGCATAGTTAATGATTATGTATTTATGTATAATTCTAATCTTGCAAAAGGATCCTCTATGCTTATAACAAATAACAATAATAAATAAATACACCCAACAGTCACACACATCATTCGGACCCCACACTAGTTAACCTGTATCGTGGGAATCAGGAACTTGCGATCCCACAACACCCAGACCCGAAACAAATATTTGTGGATCACACAAACATTTGTCTCGGTGCGGGAATCGAAGCCACGGCCTCTCCCTTCGCAGCCGCCCGCTACGCCACGGAGACTGTTCAGCAATTGTGTATTGTTAGTTTCAGTTTTTAAGTTGTGGCGGATTTTTTCTTGGCGTATTTGTCTGAATATTTGCTTTAATTAGCCAAATACAATATTCTCATGAATATGTCAAGTGAAGTATTTTGAATAGAGATTGAGGTTCTATTATATTGTGTGTATGAAATTCTTAAATTATTAGCAGATTTTTTAGAAATTTAGTTTTCTTTCCAGGAATAAAACCAAAGTGCCAGAGAAGAGGGAATATTTGCCACAATTTCCGATGCATCTAGTCCAAACTACATAAATTATTAACATATTATAGATTTTTAATAAATAGAAAGTACTGAAGTAAACTTGTTTACATTCATTTTGTAATAAAATCTTAAATAACTTAGCACTTCAACTCTGGTATTCTCGATATACATTTTTATTATTTTTTGCCTAATAATGTTGGATATTACAAGATAAGCTACTTTAGAGATAGTAGATTAAAGGAGGCAAAAGTTTCAAAGTAATGTTACGGGTACATTAGAAAAAATACAACAATTTTAATATTAAATAATTAATTTATTTCTCTATAAGTACTAAGAATAATTTTCATTTCATTTCAACGTTAGGTAAACACAACCGACTCATTTACCCTTGATATTCTATAATGCCTGGAATACACATGCTATTAAGCAATAAAAAAATATAGTATTGGTTTTGTTTTATATTCAATTATACACGAGAGTAGAACCTAAAAAGGATACAATCGATCACCCAAATATAGTTCTTTTATCCAATTATAGAATCTGGCAGCCCTGAACAGGGCTATTCTAACTGACAGCAATCTGTATTTGCTCAAAGCAAACGAAATAAAAAGCATGCCTATAGCATGATGTGTATTCCAGACGTAACTGAATACGTAATTAGCAACAAGTCTGCGTTACATTCACATCTCACATTCAGATATGAGATCAATATCTATATGACTATAGCACCATTACAGTTACGTTCATAGGCCATATCTTTTTGGTCTAATAAATCGTTCCGTAATATCTATTCAATTCACTAGACTTGGGCATTTGGGACTTGTGTTCTTTTGCCTGGTTCCTATAACTTACGAACAGCTACACGTAAAATCTGACTTACCGACCAGTTGAGCGTTACCGAAAGTCATTGGCCGTTGCACAACAGTATTGAACAGAACACGATTTTTAAATGAGTTTTTAAGAGTAGCCTCTTTTTTGTACTCACTCCGAGCGAGTGGCTCAAAGTTCTTACTCTTTCAGGCACGCAGCCCGCGTCATGGGAATAGTAAAAGAGAAGAGCGACATATAATTTTTAGTAATACATGTAAAAAAAATGAGCCATTCTTACATTATTTCGTCATGTACGAGACCTAGAATACCTATTGTATGTCCTATGCAACACTATTTCACAATGCGTTTTATGGACTCGTTACTTTGACAAATCTTTGATACATCTCTCATCATCTTTTGTTAAAGAAACACCGCGTGCGGTTATTTATACCCGACTTCAAAAAAAGGAGGTTCTCAATTCAGCGCGTTTTTTTCATATATTTGTTCTACGATCCGTTATTAGTACCTAACCAGGTGGCAAGCTGTCCGTAACTTAACTTTTTATTGGAATGGTTTAGACTTACGCCTTGAAGAAAATACAGTAGTAGAATAGTAATTCTTATGCAAAAGGAATCGTTTACTGTTTATAGGAACCGGGCGTTCCTCAAAGTTGGTAGCCACGCCAATAAAGAATCGATATACTTAGGTACTAGATGACATCTGACTGACTTCAAGCTTGTCATTCGTCTAGGTTTTTTTTATTTCGTCTTGTAAACATCGTACAAAAACGCGAAAAATAGGAGATAATAATGCCTATTATAAATATTCAAACACATTTTTCGATGCATTTCTCCTCAAACTTTATTATTGATTTCCAACCAATTTACGCAAAATTATTTACCTCATATTTTATTTGTAAACCACACCATGCTCCTTATAAATATTAGCTACAATTCCTTAATCAATTCTTGATCGACGCTACATAATTCTAAAATTGTCTTTAATAAGATAACACGCACATGCTATCTGACTCATTTTATCTACGACATAGGTACCTACACATTACAAAACCGTACGTACTATGCGACAATTCAAATTATTCGTTCTTTACTATTTTTGACAACTGTTTTTTTACCGACCTTACCGTCGCTACTGGTCAGTGGTCAGCATTTATTTGCGCGCATAATTTGAGTCTTACTATGTCATACCGAACACAATTCCCAATTTGCCCAATTTTAACTAATACCGCAGTATCAACAATTAATTAATTAATTTAGGAATTTTGAAAATGTTCATACATCATGAAGCTTACATAAATGCGAAACAATTAATTCTAAGCTCAGATTTTAGTACTACGACTAGTAAATCTTATTTATTTTCATTTTATCATATTACATCTAAGTCTTTATGCCCGAATATTAACGGTTTGGTGATTTTATTTAGCCAGTAATGTAATGCAGATAGCTAAATAGGTAAACCCTATTTTAATTTAATTTAATGGCGTTTTAACTTTATTTACAGTCCAAAACTCGCCATCCATACATTGCAAAAGAAACGCGACACCAATAACGACTTGTAATACGAAGTTGTTTTTGCTGCCGCGAAACACTCATTATAAGCACAATGTGTTTTGTCACTATTAAATTCATTTGAAATACGGTATAAAGATCTCGTCAATCTTTATAGCCGCTCTGAAGTTAGTTACTTCACTCATCTTCTACGCTTTCTGTCAACCCTTAGTCTCTTGAAAAAGTAACTGCTTCGCCGCTCGTGATTAACTTCATAGCGGCAAGAAAGATCGACGAATCCTCTACAAAAGTTAATATTAAGACTATTATAGGATGAACGAGACATTGATATCTATAGTTGGAACGTCAATCCAACATTTCTTAGAATGAGAAAAC
Organism: Mimas tiliae; assembly: GCA_905332985.1. NCBI lineage: Eukaryota > Metazoa > Arthropoda > Insecta > Lepidoptera > Sphingidae > Mimas > Mimas tiliae. Next base: position 7,283,222 of record HG995256.1, on the reverse strand, counting down.
TCGTAGCTAAAAAGGCAGGACTAGGGTGAGGCGGTTAACTTTTGAAAATGTCAATGTAAGACACTCCATAAGGCGAGATCACCGTGGATCGTAAACCGGTACGGACGATCTATATCTAGTCTTACGTTGACGGCATTCGTATGTAATCCAGAAGCAGGTATGCACCCACTGTATGTTATACGTAATATTGTTTATTTATTTTATTTGTTTGATTACGTGACACGAATGTTCTCGGAGAGAGGCGTGGCACCTGATGGACACTTAAGAGTCGTCATTGCTCGGTTGCGAAATACCTATACTGGAGATTGCAATGATAATGGTATCTCCCATAACGACATGGGGCAAAATTAGCACAGAGAGAAGACAGAGTGAGATGCCATGGTCTAGGCTGCGGGTGGGTGGAAGGTATGTAGTTATATGAGAGCCGTATATTAGGAAGGCATGTACGTACATTCTTTTGTCCTAGCGTAAGTACAGAAGAGTGTGCAAGCCTTCGTACAAAATTTACGGCTTCGATCAACATTCTGCTGAATTGTAACACGAAACGACAATGTAGTCGACACGAAGGTTAAATCCGTTTTAGTTGGTGTCATTTACAATCATAGAAAATGTAGGTTAGGTTGAGGCTAGGTGGTAGTAACAACTATACATACCGAGGATGTTATTTTCTGATGATCTTGTGGGCTTTCTAGCTAGCTGTTTAATGTCTCTACACTATTATATTGAAATTATTGGACTAAACTCTATTTTATTCTTATTAGTAATTGTTTTTCATACTTTAATCTATTCTAATATGGGGCTTTAATAGATATTTCGCAACTGTTTTGCGGAATGCGATACGGTTGGCCGCTATAGGTCGCAATCGCACTAGGTGCGATGCGACTGTTTGCACTAAGCTAGATCATAAAGGTGATAATCCGTATAAGATGGCTACTTGAGGTTGCAGTCTGCAGTTTGTTGCAGCTCTGGTATGTACCGTGGGCTGAAGAAGATAGTGCCGCTCCCCTCGGAATTACTTTCATAAAGATTCATATCATATTAGAGTTAGATATGTTTAGGTTTGTACCAGAACTGTCGTTTGCGTCGTTGTACGGAATAGCACCTTAGTAAGTACTATTTTGATTCGAGTCTTCTATCAGTATCAGTTCATGTCATGTCGAGTCGTGTCGATTCACGTGTCTATTTACTCCATCGGCATGGTTGGTAGGAATACGCGTGCTTACTGATTCATTCAGGAGTGTTAATGCAAACAATCTGTAGTCCATCGCATTATATCTGCATAGTGCGGTTACGGCTTTATACGAAGGCTAAATCTGACTTGACATATACTCTAAATATGTATGTAAAAGACTGACCGTAATTGAGTCAACATACAACATTTTCAACAGTAACTTTTCATACATTATAACAGAAACATCTTATTCGTAAAAAACTCACAAATATTCATGAGATTATAAGCCCTCAACAACTTTACTCCATTATATAAACATATCAACAAATAACAACAAATTAAAATATTTAAACCAACCGTCCCTGACCGAATACAACATATTTTATACACAATTCAAATTCAAAGTTATGGTAACTAGGGAAATAGTAATAGTACCTAATAGTAAATAATTTATTTTTTCAATATTATATATAAAAACAACAGTTCTTATTTGAAATATTAGTCGAATAAAGAAAAACGTTAGAATTTCTGTAATAAATTTTCAAATAATAACCCACTGGCTTCTAGTACCTACAATAACACCAAGCATTGGGCTAATTCAGCAGAATATGAGAAGGAAATAATGCTTTCCCAGAGAGGTCTATTAGTTGGTATTTCTACAAGAACAAGTACAAATTACCAAGCATAGAAAATACTTAATTCAATAGCATTACAAATCAACACTGGCTTGACGAATTAATTTCTTGTGATGCCGATAAAATTGTCTTTTAAACGCTTGTTAATCGATTTCATATAATAAGTTGATTCTTTATAAAATATTTAAATATTTTGAATAACTTATTGTATTTTTTATTCCTTAGAGTAAAGTTTTTCTGATTTAATCCGCATGGAATGAATTTACACATTTATACGCACGATTCATATCCATAATTACTATATAATTTATGGAAGCACTAAGGAATTTGTGTCTTGCATTATAAACCTAAAATTTACTAGGTATATACACGTTTTCAATAATTAAATTAAAGTATTTATTTTAGGATTCTATATAAACTCGATTACTCGAACAGTTAATAATTATCGTTGTTCAAGAATTTTTCAAATTTTGTAACATGTCTTTATGATCATACGCACTTAACATTTTAAAAATGAGATGTATGTTATATTGATTCAGTTACAATCATAAATATAGTTTATTACCTAAATCTATTCAAATTAAAACAATATAACTGGCACGAAATATTGCGAAGCAATATTTAAAGATCTGCTTGCTCTAAAATTTTATAAACTTAGGTACTTTTTATTATTCGATCCTATCATTCATGTGGGTCTTCAAGTCACTATTATAATTTTGGAATATTATTGTCTTCTATTAAAACATCAATTATAATTGGTCACGCTAGACTCAAACAATACAGGGAGGATTGTATTTATTTCCACCATCAGTTATTTAATTTTGTTTTAAAATCTATTCATAGAATAAATTGTAGGATAAATTATATGACATGAAAAATAATACCGAAGAATATCGGTAACTCTACTGTTTCCACACTATTGTACTTGACATTTAATTTATCTAACACTCGAAGAACCCAAACTCTCAAGATGCCGTATCACAAAATATATCTTTGCAGCCATAACAAATTTGTAAATTGACGTAAAGGACGCACTTCATTCGCCAGCGGATCAATAAAATGTACATCAATCATTGGAACGTCCAGTTTTTCTCGCTATTGATGAATTATTTCATCAACCTTCGATGCTTATGACTACCCTGCCTACACGCGTACCTAATAATTAATTATCACGAAGAATTCTTGGTGTTGAAAAGTTCATCCGTGGTTGCTCGTATCGGCTTGTACTATTTCGTAATAACTGTCTATAGTGTAATTGAAAAGCTGGAAATCATACCTGAAACAAAAATATTTTCATTTTAATGCCACTCATTTAGGGGTTATAAGATGATGTTGTTATAAGCATGCGTTTCGACAGCATGTAAGTAAAATGACATATTAGTGTACCTAAACATCATTAGTAATTAGGTATGCGTGTAAGTGTCATCATAATATGTCGATAGTTATTTACAACAGCATCGTCTTTAGAGGCCCCATAGTATTTTGTTTTGATTTTTCAACTGCCTCGGTGGCGCAGTTGTACCTAATGTGTACGCGGTATGACTGCTGTGCTGAGGCCTCGGGTTCAAGTACCGGGTCGGGTTAAAATAAAATTGGGTTTTTCTAATACAAAATGCTCAATATCGGTCCGGAGTCTGGAACTGTGCCTGGCATGGAGATAGGCTAGCCCCCTATCGCATCATAGGACAGAAATATGTTCGGCGAAATGTGGGTGTACTGGTTACACTTCTGCCTACATCTTCGGGAATTACAGGTGTGAGTGCGTATGTATGTATTTTAATTGATTGATATGATATGGTTATACTGATAATTTGCTTGACACTAAATGTTTGGTTATTGGAATATCATAATTAAAGTCGTTAATATGTATAAATATATGTATGTATGTTATATAATTATTATTGTATTATAATTAGTTTTTTTTATAGTAGGCCGGCAAAGGGGCATGTGCGGATTTAACATATCCCCGAGCGGACATGATATATCACGCGGGAGAGAGAATAATATCGACGACAAATACCTATATCAGATAAAAGTGCCAAGATTTGATAAAATTACTTAGTCATGTAAGAATTCGTTGACAAAATACCACAGAGAAGGAGAAAGTACTATTTTCTCTACTTTTGACATAAAGAGTCGTATTCCATGTTAGCTTTGATAGATATGTAGAGATAACCAGATAAAACTGTTTTTTTCACGACATATCGAGGCGAAAAAATTATCTCGTGTTTCATATGTTAAGCCCAGTGGATTACTTGATGGTAATCATAGCATCAGAAGAATCATGGATGCCTTAGAACTGAATTGGGACTAGGAAATGGAGCGGGGATTTGGGCCTCAGAAATTTCACTTACGTACCTACATACTGCAACGCAACAAACAAGCTGCTACTTCATGTGGTTTTTTTGCGAGACACTGGTCCTACCACTACCTACCTAGTACCTATACCATCCCGGTTGAGCGGAACCATTCAAACTACAGACAAAACTATCTACGCTAAGCTTGTTTCTGCCACTTAAATTGAATCTTAAAATGTAAAGTAAAAATATACCTGTACAGCCTATAAAGCCCTTCTAGTTGCGATTTCTTTAGCCTTGAGTAAAGATGGTTGATGTTGTTGAGCGTGTTTGTGCCTTTGCCGCTGTTTCGCCACTCTGGTTTTATTATGTCTTGAAGATGCGCTAACTGAATCAGATATTTTTGGTCATCCTGTAAAAATAATAATGATAGAAGATATTTTTATTATAGTTTGTAGCCAAAATATGTGAAGTTCAAGAATGCTTAGAGTTCGTCTAATGAGACAGTCAGGAATCTTATCTATTCATCTCTGCTGAGGTTTACTCAGTTAAGGTAACGGTATATGACACAATATTTCGCAATTTAAAAACAGATTTATGTACCTACATATTAATGTAAAATATCTGGTACGTTCCAGTACTTAAAACTTCGACATCATTATTTATCATATTAAGTTATCATAAAGTACGAGTAAATCTTGTTAAAAGAGAACGCGTATAGTTTTAACATAAAGTGCTGACTGTCATTCTTTCGGTCTGGCGTCATCCTAGCCACGGTCCACCTTCTCGTACCATAGATTTGACGGTATTTGGTGTATGGGGCGACCTGCCGTTTATCCTAAATTTCGTCATAGAATATTAATTTTCAAATGTACGTGTCCGTAAGACAGAACAATCGATGGCAGTGATTAATTTTTGAATGTGGACCAAATACGAAGACATAACCCATTACGGGGTATGCCTAGCATAATATTCCAATTACTATTCGTCGATTCATGACGTCGGCGCGCGTAGCCTCACGCGAATCCCTAGCCTCAAGGCAATTTGTCAAAGCGATGACAGTTTACGGTAATTCAATAAAGAATGACAAAGCGGTTGCCACCCGTGACCCGCATGATTCTAGAACACAGTGTTGATGAGCATAGTCCCATATTTTCCACTCGCATAAAAAAAGACTTCCTGAATAGTAGCATCAATCTGACCAGACCACCGCAACTATCCACTTGAATGGTTTTACAATAAAAACAAACGGCATTAAGTATTGCGGCTTTGTGTTATAGACGACATTGTCATTGAATTTAGGCCATGTGGTTGTGGTCCGGCGATTTAGATAAATACGTAGTTTTTTTCATTATTTCTAGCTAATAAATAAAAAGGCATTTTTGTCTCAATGGAGTTCTCGTTTCCATTATGTAGAAGGTGAAATTTAAAAAAAAATTAGGGAACTAAAATTATTTTCGTGTGCGAACATTGAAAATTAAGTAACTGAACATAAACTTACCTCTAAAGTTTCAAACTTCAAGACAACGTCGAAATTAAATCTACAAGGAGTACAAAAGTGTGTGTACGGTGTCCAATGCATGTCGAGTGACCGTTTCGCCCTCACTTCATCTAAAATATAGGCTACAAATTCTTCAAACAGGGGATACCTTTCCGTAGCCGCAGGCTTTTTTGATGTCTGGAAAAAAAATATTAATAAAATTTAAGATCTTCAATACATAAAAGTTTAGAATCTTCTCAAAATAAGGCATTTATCCTGACAAAAACAGTTTTTACATTCTAACAAATGGTTTCTAAAACTATTAACATCGTCTTTATGGTCCAAGTTTTGAAACTACGATGAAGAACGACTCAACGATAAGTTGATATCAAACTAGTTTCCTAGTTTTATGGGATTGAATACTTGTAAAACATGTACCTACTAGATTATCATATCAACTTTTGTACTACCTTTCTATATTTCTTGATAATCAGACGTCCCATCTTGTCGTGGAAAGATTTTGGCCATGCATGAACAATTTTATCGTTGTAAGCCGACGCTAGCCTTTCCAAAGGATGTCTGACAATGAGGAATGTTATTGAATCAGTTTGCGCCTTCTTTATCATTTCTACCGTTGGTCTCGCGTATTTCTTCCTAGCAAGTACCAGAGGCACTTCTTTAGTTATAGCCAAGAAATTTGCTGAATAATTTGCCATTAGGTTGAAATTATACATCCAAGATGTCGAGGCTGCTTTAAACACGTTACACCTGAAATAGTTTGGCTTTTAGGTCTTTGATAAAATCTAATTACCAAAGTTTTTTGTCATGAAAAAGTTGGGGTAAAGAAATGACCGTGAATAGGCATTCTTAGAGGTAAGTGATTTGTACTTTTTACACGCTACCATTTATTAGTTGATGAATAAAGAGCATGGTAGTGCAATTCGATTTGCTTCTTGAATTCAAAAGAGAAAAACAACGTATTATTACTTTGAGTTGCATTGTATTACATAGTATTTTTTTTTTATTGGTTTATCAGCTGTTGTTACAATTTTAAATGGTAATAGGTACTGTGTGCGTAAAACCACTCGATTTTTATAAGAAAAACAACTCAATTAGGCATTCGTTACGATGCTCATTTATGTAAACTTTTCCATTTGTCTCTTATTAGGAATGCTACGGCCGAAACATAAGAAACATTTACACAGGATCTTAAAACGCTTGAATTTTCGACTAATTTTAAATTCTAAGTAGTTATTTAATACTAAGTGTCGAGAAAACTTCTGATTGTAATCATATCTCACCATATAACATGATACTGTCTATTAATCAGGTACTCCCACGCGTTGGCTTTGTGGCTACTGCTGTCAAGGCCTAGTTTAGAACATTCGCTTTTTAGATATTCACGTCTCAATTCCATCCGCGAGTTCACTTCCATGAATTTCTCCCTAGTGAGGAGTCCTTCTTCATGTGTGCCATTGTCATATACGAACTGAAACAAAAAAGTTAACGTTACATACGGGTTCATTCTGTAAATGGTTTAGTAGAAACATTAGTCTTGTTAGATTGATTTGTATATCCGTCTCCAGTATTATTTGTTAATGATCGTATTTATTTTTGTTGTTTCTTTTTCTAAAAAACTATTTTTTATTTTTTCCAATTTTTTTGGTAAGGATATTCTGAGTAAAACATTTACATTTCATTTTCCTATAAATGTTGCATATTTTCAATTAATGATTTTTGATAAAGTCTATGACATATAGCGTCATATGAGATAGTTAGTACCTGTACCTAGTACTAGTACCTAGTACCTATTTTGTTAAGTAATAAGTAACAATACAAATCGTGCAACCCTAAAAATAATTTTCTTTATTTTCCTACATATGTGTGCTATTTAGAGAAACATTCAAAGCGTTGTTTTGTCCTTATAACAAATTATATGTAGGTAGATAGTGTTAGTGTTCTATTTATGGTGCATCGCCAGTATTTAATTAAAAGCAATAATTTCAGCGCGTGACAAGCCAAATACCCAGAGATGTTCAATTAGAGGAATTTATCTTTCCTATGTTTTCTGTGGTAGTCTGTCGAAGTACCTGTGACGTTTTATGCATGATAAATATTTTACATATACCTTAATGTACGGTGATTTATAATATTTGTGTTAAGGGTATATATTTGCAAGGATGGAATATATAAATTCTACATAAATACCCGAAAAAGTATCCCCAAGGAGTTGGGCAAAAGTTATTTTCGTCTTACAATGTTACTTAAAAGAGACGACTAAGGACCCAATCACCCTTAACAACCTATCTTCGTGTTTTTTAAATTAAAACTAAGTAGGTACCCTTTACTTATGTGTTAGTAACACAATTAGATTTGGTTAGACAATTAATATTATAAGCTAAAATGTTATGAGATTACAGTGTAACTGCCTTGAGATCTAAGTATTAATACTGTTCTCGTAAGCAATATGTTTTACAACTTAAAAACTACTATATTTTCTGACCACGATTCTCAATCCTGATGAGCGTATTTATTTTATTTATTTATTATATTTCATATACATGGAGTATAAAGGCGGATTTAATGCTAAAAGCCTTTTCTACCAGTCAACCTTTGGATGGTGCAGACATGTAGAAGGTAGGCATATGACGAATACAAATATTTATGAGAGCGCAAATAGTAGCGGTAGTTTAGTGGAGAGTGGAACAAAAGTGAGACAAAAGTGTGTTTGAATCCAGCCAATACAACCCGGCTATACAACTCAAATTTTTTATGTAAGTGTGTATTCATAGGGAAAACATCGTGCGCAAATTTATATGATTTACAAAGGTATGTGAAGTCTAACATCTAGTAATAGGCACGTGTGGCAAACTGATGCCTAGCCCCTCTCGTTAGTAGAGAAAGTAGGTATAGGAAGAGTATATGTATAATACAGGTCTGGTCAATACCAGATACTAATGGTATGGTATAAGCCAACAAAGGAGCAAGTGGGTCACCTGATAGTATGTGATCTCCACCGCCCATGAAAGCTCACAATACCAGAACGATCGTAGACACTTGCCGACCTTAAGAAAGGTATAATTAAGGGATTTAGACGGGGAGAGGTTTTGGACCTCCGGATATCACTCATCGAACGAAACGCAGCAGTTAGCCGCTAATTTATGTCGGTTCCGTGAGATATTAGTAACACAATCGAGCCGGCACATTTATGCTATAGACATAACTGTCTACTACTTTAAAATTTCTCTGTCCTTGATACAATCTTACCTAATGTGATTTCTGTACGTAAGGTGTGTGTTTATTTGTCGAAGTAGTTGTAAATATTAAGTTGGGGGTCTTTATTGCAAAATAACGACTACGTCACTACCAGATTGGAGTCCATTATTATCAGAAAAATATTGTTCCAAAACAAGTCTGCGTGCCGGTCGATATCCAGGTACATCTTATATGGCTAAGACTTGTGACTGAACTTTCACTTCGACACTTTCCCAATACGTTGTGCACTCTCCCTCGTCCTCATTTTGTCAGGTGTCTTATCCAATGTTGCAATATTGCGTATCTGCAGAACGCATTGTATGTTGCCACCTACATCTCAGTTGTTTGTTAAAGAATAAATAGAATTTCATATTTTTTATTACGATTTCTTATGCCTACTCGGTGGTGCAGTTATGATGCCTGCGCGATGCGACTGCTGTGTTGAGGTTCCGAGTTCGATCCCCGAGTCGGGTTAAGGTGGCATTGGGTTTTTCTGTCACGAAATCCTTAGTATCAGTCCGGAGACTGGATTTGTGCCCGGTATGACGATGGGCTCGCCCCCATCACATGGCACAGAGATGTGCTCGGCGAAATGTGGAAATATCTTACCGTGAATGTGGAGTTACATCTCTGCTGATCCCATCGGGGATTACAGGCGTGAGTGCATATGTATACAGTATCAACAATATGTATGTATGATTTCGTGCGTGATAAAATAAATAGATTTTCTATTAGAGTTCACAGCCAGCTATTTCTGTTTTAGTGTCACATTAAATTAAGTTAAATATGTACATATTTATCGACTTCAAATTGTACATTTTATAAAAGTGACTTTCTTTTAACTATTAGAAGTGAAATAATTTTTATATTTAAAATATCTTTAAATAATAAAGGCCATATTTAATATGGAAAAAATACAGTTCCACCACATATTACCTAAATTGTTGGGCAATCAGAAAAATGCCGTCACAGTAGTCTTCGTACAAATTGTAAGGACCAAATACGATAAGCATATGTTGTCAGTTATGCAACAACTGCAACTGCACCAACAGTAGGTACACTTTTGTCCTACTGACCCATACAGTTGCTTCTTTGCGCATCGTTCATATGACTTAATATTCGTAAATATGTTGTGTCTATAAATTATTAATTACAATAACATAAGCAATAATGATATTTTAAAGACAATTAGTTCGTTATTACGTCTGCATATTCAGCTTATATACTGGATGCTTTTAATGTAGGTATATTAGTAGATTATACTTTTGATTTTAACTAATTTAAACCACAGGTTGCAAAGAGTTGGTACCATTTAAATCTTATAATAACGTCCTTAGTTTTTTATATTAGTACTATTATAAATGTGAAAGTTTGAATGTTTGTGAGTCAATCACGTCTTACAAGTAAACGGGTTTAGATGAAATTTGGCATACAGCTAGACCGTGATCAGGATTCCGACATAGGCTAAGGCTTTTTATCCTGGAAAAGGCCATTCACGCGGGCGGAGCAGTAGCTAGTATTTAATAAAAAAATAAGTGAGCCACTAACATCATTTAGTCCTAAATCTCTGTCTATGTCCAATGTCCAAACACAGACAGCCGCGCACAAAAGATAGTTTAGTATAATATATCTTACGTCATCCTATTAAAGTTAATCCAACTGAGCGAAATGCAACGCTGCGCTTCAAGTGAAAGTTCAATTAAGATTTGTTCAATACACAAGTATTTTAATTCTTAAACGAATATGTTTGTAGTGAAAGTTAAGCTACTGGAACAAGCCTCATTATAATTAACGATTTTTTTATATTTTTTTTTTTATTTGCAGATAGACCATTGTTGGCGTGTAATGATTACAGTATATCAGGAGGCCAATTCTCGTAATTTTAAGTGTTCAAAATATCATTCCGATCTAGTATCGGCGTCAAGAAAGTTGCAAATGGCATTTTCTTAAACCAATAATCCAACTGCAAAAATAACACTGAAATACCAATTTGTAGTGGACTTTCAGGAGCCCGTGCAATTTTAGGGTCATATTTTTGGCAATATTTTTACCAAATAACATTTGATATTTTCTCATAAAATGCTGTAGGTGCTCGACGAAGTAGATTTTATAGATTTTTTTGTAACTTTGTATGTATTATATTGTGTATTTAACATGGTAAAAACAATGTTAATAACAGTAACATGTTATAATTCATTCATTTACTTATTCCTTAAACGTAAAAGGATTAAAATAGTTTCATATTCTGATATCAAACACATTCACATATCATTGCGCATTATTATTCCGTCGACCTGTGGGTTCCCCGCTGGTTTCCTTCATCGCAAGGGTGTGACACATACGCTTTGACGACCAAGTTTAAAAGCAACGCAACAAAGTAAAATACATCCAAAATGAATTTTGAGAAACCGGTGGTACCAACCTACACAGTCTCTCGCATACGAGGGACCAACAAGCTAGTAAACACCTAGTAAAAATATCGTTAAATTATTAGCAATCACATGTAAGTAACCTTGCATAGGTACATCATTAATATGCGTCTAATCTTAAGTATGTATTGCTATTATAGTAGAATTCAAATGAGATATATGGTTTACGATTGGTTTCAATATTTTATTCATGGATAGATTTACTTAGTATCAATAGGTAGTGTTTTGACAGATCTTTTCTAAAAAATAAGTTCAAAATGTAATTCTAGTAGGTAAACAAATATATCCATGATTATAATATTGTCACAAGCCGTAAATGAGATATAAATAAACCTTTTGTAGGGATAATATAGAACTATAACTAATAATCTTTTGACTTTATAAGATGCATAATGCAGCTAATGCAGGACGGTTGATAAGTAATCTCTGATTGTTGACATTTGGGGGTCCTTTTAGGGGGACGCCACTCTTAAAAGATCTGTCCCCAATCTCTTATTTGATCAAATAATTTAGATGACATTAACATATTTGATTAAAGATAAACATTTGAATACTGTAACGCTATTCAATGGCCGGCTGACTAACGGCCAAATATTTTCATACCATTTCAACAAATAAGAGGGTTTTTACATGTCTAATACGATCTTAAATGCTTGAGTTACGTCTCTAAAATTTCTATATTTTTATCTAATACAGGATAGTGAAATGAGATAAAGATACGTTATCATATCTTTAAGTAGTCAGTTGCAGTAATATTGTTCTAAAATAACATCGCAACTAGCTACGTCATAAAATCGTGACATCGGACAATTAGACTGCTTAATATAAAACAGAAGACATTATAATACCTATAATAAAACCTTTTCCATTACTGTAACTAAACTGCACAATACACGACTTCGTTCTTACCTTTATTCACTCAAGGATACAGACACGCACATTCATCTGTCTGGATATTCTGTCTACGCACGCAATTTGACTGTCTACATATATATACAGCTATAGTCGTTCCGTAGTGTCTGTTTAAAAATACTCAAGTTACAAGCCTTGGTATAAATTTATGTATCATTGGAAAGAAGGAATCGACATAATGTCCAGGCCTTATTTCGATAGACTTAGACCGACTATAGAGCACTATAAAACAAATGTTTTATTATACAATGTATATGTTCATTTATCTAAATAGGTATGTGTGAATCAAGGCCGCGTCTTATGGCAAACTGAATTTAGAATCAAATGCTTTTCGTATCTGTCTTCTTTTACTTGCCGTTATCCCACTGTGGACGCAGCATGTTACAGAAAGATTTGGCTTATAGTTTTTATGACCAGCCAATTGACTGACGTCAACCCCTGTAGGGAAAAACACCCAGACCCAAACATATATTTGTGGATCACACAAACATTTGTCTCGATGCGATAATCGAACCTGCAGTTTTTCGCTTCACAGCCAGATACTCGCTCACTGCGCCATGGAGTTTGTCCTTTTTTTCTTCTTTTTGTATCTGTGTACTAGGTACATAATATTTAAATACAGTGTGCCATAAGATGCGGCCTTAATTCACACGTATCTATTTAGATTGCAAATTCTTCAAACGCTAAATATGGTGAAGCAAACATTATAGAGTGTTTGCTCTGATGTAGCTTCTCTTTTTACTTGTAGCTTCTCTTTTTTTGTGTCACTCACAAATCTAATGTAGGAATATCTATAAATCCTAACCATCACAGTTAATAATAATATTCTACATAGGATTAGTAAATGTATTTTAAAAACACATAAATTTATTATGTTTGTCATAGTTTTTTCCGCGTTATGTTATTATTATTGTAATTACTATTAGGACTAATCAAGAAACAAGTTTATAACTCTAGTTCTTCCGCGACCATGTCCGCTAGAAATTTTCGTTAAATGGATATTTTCAATCATTGCTCTGGTAGACAAAATGTCAATTCTGGGAAGAGAAATATAATGTTTTACACACACACACACACATAATATGGTAATATATATCCTATTTGGAGATCCTTAATGTGTCATTTTGAAATACCCTTCCAGACACCTTGCAGGCTGTGTTAAATCTGGAGAAATTTGGCCAGATGGTAGCTATACGGCTATGCATATGATAGCAAGTACAAAAGAAAACAAAAAAATAAATAAATAAAATAAAATAAAGAAAAAGCTGTATTATTATTTGCATGTACCAGCTTTTGCTCGCGGATCCGCCTGCGTGAATGTCATTTTCCGGGATAATAAGGCCTGTGTCCTAATCCAGGTCATGATCTATAAGCGTGCCAAATTTCATCATAATCCGCTCAGCCATTAAGGCATGATTAGTTAACATCCAAATTCACTAACTAATAAAAATCCTAACTTTCACATTTGGATAGTAGAATAAACTTTTCTGGCATGTTCTTATATTTTGCCTTTCCTTTGATTAAAAGTAAAATATTTTTTTGGATTGGCATACCTTGTAATTGCGACGCAATAATTATGCCCAATTTATCTACGACTTTCGTGTTAATATAACGCTTTTTTCATAAGTAATGACTTAAGAAAATTACCGTCCCTATTACGTTATAATAGACATGCCATTACCTATGACATGTGTATTATTACGAGTACATAGTGACGAGAAAATGACAAAAATTAATCTAATTGTGTAAAATGTGAGTATGATTACGGCACTTGGCCGGATGCTTTGATATGATTACCGTAAGTAATACTTATCTACATGCCATTGTACAAAATTATCGCTAATTGAGCTGCTAATAGCGGGTTCCCACAGTTCTAAATTAGTTGATCAAGTGCTAAATGCGATTTGAGCCATCTGAGCAGATTACCCAGTCGAATTGATCAACAAAACCATTACAGCCTTTGTTGATTTTAATCAACTCTCTTGTTGGAAGCGGTTCGATTCTTCGAACATGTCATTACGTTTTAATGAAATGGTTTATTCGGTACTATCGGTGCATCTTCTCGCCAAATCAATTTATGTATGTAATGATAAAACTCATCCCTATTTTTGTTATTTTAATTAATATATATAATCATTTATAATCATGGCATCCAATAAAGTTCATAATTTTCTTTCATCATTCCTTTAATGCCGTTAACGCATCCATGATTCTTCTGGTATTGTGAGTGTCCATGGGCGGTGGAAATCACTTACCATCAGACAGGTTCGTCGGCTTCTTCTATTGAAAAAATGCTACTTCAAATCGCGAACTACTTTTCCACACTATCACTAGACTTTATTTTAACCATATGCTAATCCCATACGTTCGTGTAGAACGGTAATTCAAGATAATATTTACGACAGACCGTTGTCTCTTTATGTTCAGTTGAAACTTTTACGACTACGGTATACGGTAATCGTTGGTCCACATCATTTCTGCAAATTATCGGAGGAACGGTTGCTCTACATTAAAGCTTTTGATCTATATTAGATTTTTATTTGTGTTCTGTATACATTGAATGTTTCCAATTTGTTCATATTAATTATCATATTAAATATTATATTAATAGATAATACTGGATATAATTTTGACCTTTAAGCGATAGTAAACTTTTAGTTAAAATAAAGATTATAATAACCTTTTAAAATAAAGAGTACATAGTAATACGTACGGAAGAGCTCTATCATAGAGTAAATAAGTTTTATATAGCTCATTTACCTTTATTATATCATCAATGTCATTTTTAATCGCTCTAAAATATATTTTTTTAATTACACTCACAATAACATCCTCACTATAAAATGTAGAGTCGCACACTATCAATAATTAATCAATAGACAAGGCGTACCGTTGAAATCGTTTGTATGGAAATATTAATGCTAATGCAACATGTAGTAAGCTCCTTTGAAGTTTCGTTTAAATGGCACAATGACTTGTAAAATTGTTATTATTGTGGTCTCCAGTTAACTGCATATCTCTTATTGTATTTAATGCGTTACTAATACACGATTAGTAGATAGTATAGTCATTTTAAATTCATGAATATTAGTCATTGTAAACATAATTTTCATATTCTTATTAACTATATCCATTCCATTGATTATTACCAAGAAGTTATTGTAGAGACTCCGATGAAGTATATGCTTTAAGCCTCATTTAGAAGGAGAGAGCATGACACAGACGAGAAAACGACAGATAAGTAGCTCTTATTTATGAGGTAGCGTCATATAGTTTCAAAAAATAATTGTATGAAACTGCCTCATAAATTACAGTTTTTTGTTATATCGTCAACCATGTCGTATGATAAATTCATTCCATTTAAATGCATCAAGTCGTAAGTTTTCTGCGTCTTTTCCTTATCCCACTGCCTTAAAATTAGTACATTTAATAATTTATTTATTACATACATACACACATACGCACTCATGCCTATAATCACCGAAGGGGTTGACAGAGTTGTAACTAGTACACCCTCATTTCGCTGAGCTTATTTTCGTCCAATGATGTGATAGGGGGCGAGCCTATCGCCACACCGGGCACAATTCCAGATTCCGGGATAATATTGAGCATTTCATAATAGAAACACCCAATATGACTTTTACCCGACCAGGGAACCGTACCCGAGACATCAGCAAACAGTCGTACCGCGTACGGATGACAACTACGTCATCGAGGCAGTATGTATTTATTGTACCAAGTTTATACGGCTGGCGGGGTTCTTGGCCGGTTTAGCAGCATACAGCCTGTTTATATTATTATCTTTAAGGTTGCGGACTGCTGTTGGCTGTTGACCCCGCCCATTATGTTCGGCATGTCGGAACACTTTATTGAAGTTGAGCTATGAGTGTGGAGCGGAAACGCCGGGTGGGCCGGGCGAGGCGCGGCTTCAAACGGAACTACAGCGTCCGGTACATTGTTTCGGGACACCGACTTGACGCTATTTGGCTGGATGACGTCATGTTATCTTGAGTGTGTTTCACACGCTTAACTTAAGTATTATTCAGTGTAGGATTTTTATAATCTCAAACTACGTGATAGAGCCAGGCCGTAGCCCATTTTATCTAAGGCATGAGTTGGTCATCGCTGTACAAAAAACTGATGTGAAGTGCCAACTTCAGCCTCCGTGGCGCAGTGAGCGAGTAGCGGGCTGTAAAGCAATAGGCCGCGGGTTCGGTTCCCACACCGAGAAAAATGTTGTGTGATCCGCAAATATCTGTTTCGGGTCTGGGTGCTGTCTCCCCAGAAGGGTCGATGACAGGCAGGCGGCCGGTAGTAAAAACTACAGGCCTAATCATTTTGTAACATGTGTTAAAATGTATGTTGCGCCGACCCTACTGCGAGTGGGATAAGTGCAGTTGGAAGAAGAAGAATTTACGGTGCATAGTGTATTTAACTTTAATTCAGTCGTGAATATTTGCAGGGTATGTTTAAATTGTTTGGAAACTATTTTCGAACAACTGTCTCCATATTTAAATATGCATGGTGGGCTTTATTTTCTCTTATAAGACTTTCGCATTGGAAACGGAATTCTGTTTACACTTGGAACCAAGCCAATTTCAGATGCAGTTATGCATAGGTAAGCAAACGAGTAACGTGATGGATAGGTGTGTCACTTGATGGTAAGGTTACGGTTTGGCGATTGGGACCACAATTTTATTACACTGTGTTTTGCTTTCGAAATAATAACCTTCACGACTAGCGTAATAGAATAGGTTTTTTAAAATTTAGTAAAAAACAAAATTACACTTTGATTCGAGTAAACTATTGTTCCTTACAAGAATATAGTTATACAAAAAATAATATTCCGAAATTGTCCTCAATGCAAAATGTTTAAATTAAAATTACACGTGCAATATTTCTCAACTTGGTCACCACTAGATACAAAAAAGCTTTTACACAAAAAAAAAAATACTGAAAAAAGTTAAATTGAGAACCTTCTATTTTGCGTCGGTTAATAAAAATATGTGCATTATTTACTTAAAGACCGCTGCACTACAAGCGACGAACGTGAGTAGAACATTAGCAAGTAAATGCTTGGACATTGTTATGCGAGGTCAAGTTGGTGCATTATCTCATCAAATATTTAACTTTATTGTTTACAAACAATTGTTTTGCACGTTAGTACTCGCATACTTGTACTCGCTTTTAATTCGAAAAACAATAACACGTACCTATAAAAAAAATCCGTAACTGGATTTGTAGTTATTAGATTTGATTTCGCATGTCATTTCATATTAGACGATCAGTTACTTGCGAGACAATAATTCAAACTCAAAAATACGAGTTATCTGTTAAATTTATGCTTCTTTCATGCGATGAACAATTTTCGTGTATTCAATTACAATCTAATCTCAGTTCGGTTAAAATTCAGTAGCAGTGTCAATTAAATACGAGAATTGGCCTACAGGATGTTTTTCATATTGACGTCGGGGGTTTTTTAACTTTAGGTTATATACCTTATAATAAACCTGTCACAAGCAGAATAAAAATATAATAATACTACCTAGCCCTTCTCTCTTGAATGAGAGGGATTAGAATTTAGTCCGCCACGCTAGCATAGAGCGGGTCGGCAGACTTTGCATACCTTCGAAATTCTTATGAAGAACTTCTCAGGTATGCAGGTTTCCTCATGATGTTTCCTTCATCGTTAAAAGAAGCAAATGGATTGTTAAAATACAGGTTTATCACGAACTTTGGATTGTATGTATAGGCGTTTGTTACATAATCACAAAAACAAAAGTGTGCCAACAGGTTTTTTGATGCATCGTTTATTTTTCATCTAACAATCAGGTTCATTAATATTCATTATGTTATCTATGTATAGATGAATGGTTGAATATTTTAAGAATAAGATCAGCCAATGCATATATTTTATATTTACGACTTAAGTTTCAAATACGCTACTTAATTGTCGCGTAAAACGTGGGGACTATGCAGTATAACATTTAATAAATCAGAATAGATGTTTCTTATTATTACTAATCAATCTTCGGTATGAAGGTTTTAGCGAGTGGTACAGCCACGCTGTAGACAATTTTGTCTACAGCAAGAATGGGCCGGCTCGTCCGGGTCGTTACCACTGTCTCACAGAATACGTAAAGTAGCTTGCTGCTGTGTTTCGTACGGTGAGTGAGATATCCAGAGGTCCAAATCCCCTTCCAATCCCTTAATTATACCTTTCCTTTAAGGTCGGCCACGCACCCATGCTCCTTTTGGTATTGTGGGCGTACATGGGCGGTGGACATCACTTACCATCAGGATACCCACTTGCTCGTTTGCCGCTTATACTATAAAAAAACAGACTATTGCTTATAAAAAGTTCATACTTAGTAATTCTTCTTATTTTTTGTGGTTTACTATTTTTTATATGCTTTAATGACGAAACGAGCAGGTCGCTTGCCTGATGGTAAGCGCCACGTCTGTTCATAACCAAAAACAACGCCACACAGAACATTTAATAAAAAAAACACTACACGACACTGGACTGCGTTCATAAATAAGTCTCTAAGTTTCATAATGCCCACTAATTACACCGACTTCAATGCCCTTCAAACCGAAACACAACAGTGGTTACACACTGCTGCTTGGCGGCAGAAATAGACAAAGGTGTATTACCAACCCACACGGTATATGGCATACGAGGGACCTACCACCTAGTACCTCGACAATATGTACTAATAATACTTTACACGCACAAATTTAACTCTATCTAAACAGTCGTCAAATATCGCGCATCATTGAAATTTAATATGATCTGCACGCAGAGGTTCGCATACAACAAGAGCCCTCGTTTGTGGCGAGCAACATTCGTTAGTAAGCCGATGCCGCAACTGAAATATACCCACTTTACCATATTTCTTTTTAATAACACTTTGCGAGGATGAATACAGTTTGAAGTGGATCGTTTGATGTTTGCAATGTCTTCAAATACGAAAGGGAGGGTTTTTCTTTTGTATAACTTATGGTGCGGTGTATAACAGTATGTTTCCATATTACAGTCGACTCGCAATAATCTGACAAATGTTTTGCAAGGCCAAGTATCGCATCGAGTATAGAATTTGTCGAACTATAGAGTGCTTCCACTGACCCCTTGTAGTCAGGAACCTTTAAAAGGAGTACCTTGTATTCCGATAAACTATAAAAATTACATTGATGAAGCTTTGCTGTACTTTAGTATATACATAGAGTACATGCATGTCGGATCACATAGGCCGCCGGATTAGACAGGGGACGGATGACTGAGGGTCTAATCTTCTCCTTCTTGGTCCATCTGCCCTTATCCCACTCGCAGTGGGGTCGGCGCAACATGCTTTTTATACATGTTACAGAAAGATTTGGCTTGTAATTTTTACGACCGGCCGCCTGCTTGACGTCAATCCCTCTGGGGAGAACACTGAGATTCGAAATGAATATTTGTGGATCATACAAACATTTGTCTCGGTGCAGGAATCGAACCTGCGGCCTCACTGGCTACTCGCCCGCTGCGCCACAGAGCCTGTCAAGGGTCTAGTATATTATTTTATTACCAAATTCTAGCAATGGCATTGGCAATAATGAAGATACAATCTCTATGACGCATATGTACGGTAAGCAGCTATTTGGCTGTGCCCCAGGCATATGTCCTTGAGCTATGGTAACTACTTACCATTAGGTGGGCCGTCAGCTCATATACCTTGACTGGACATGTGTATGTATGCTAATTTATGGGATCGATCCAGATACACAAATTTGTTTTACGTTTCATAATGCAAGTGCGTACTTCTTTTGTGTACGATCTCTGACGACACATAAACATGCAGTCTTTATCCAATATTTTAATATTCAACTTTATTCTATTCCATTAGATTCCATTACAAAAAGGTTCATTCTATTAAAAGATCAATCGAGATCGTAGAATAGAAGGTAAAAAAGTTACTTTATAGTCGGGCTTGAGATTTGTACAACTTAATTTTTCAGTTTCCAATGTCTACAAGATATCACATAACTCGATATGGTTTATACCTCTGCAAATTAAATAAACAAATCCATACAGCCAAATGAGTCGCCTCCAGCAAAAAATATGCGACGCATTCCAGTGGCAAAGGGTAAAAAAACAAAATGGAAGCCAAAGTTACTTAATTGCAGACGATTGCACTATACTTTTTCAATTTTTATTATGGATTGCTATCAATATAATATCGATAAAAATAGTTATTTTTCGCATATTTAGGACAATTATATTCATTATTAAAATATAGGATACTAGGGTAGTATTCATATTAAATTTTATTTTTATAAACTCTTAAGGAAGCCGAATGGAATTGTGTGGTATAGAGCCTGCGCCACTGATGCGGTCAAATATTTACATACTTGTATTTGGCTCGCGGCTGTTCATTTACTGACATGTTAAATTAAATATTCTGACCGGCGCGGCGCGTCGTGCGATGTTTTGAGTGGTATTTATTCGAGTATCGAAGAATCTCTGATCATCATTCTTAGAGTTATAGGAAGGTTTTCTAGTACATTTTTTTATATCAACATTCACTTGTATGTATTCACCCAATTAAATTATGTACTTACCCAATGCACATGTGATGATTATACATATGTATCAATATTCAATTAAACATGTGATGTACGTGATAATCTTTCCAGAAATTTCTACAAATAACAATATTTGCAGAAATTTCATACAAATGCAGATATATTTGTTATTGTATCAAATTTATAGTAAGTAGGTATATTCCAGCTACTACGATTTACAAAGATCAAGAAAACACGTTTGGCACGTTCTTTATAAATAATAATATATATTTTGCCATGTATTTTCGTTCAAGCGGGTGTTTTAGTTATTTTAATTTTGATGTGTTTTAAGTTGGAGTGTAAGTGAGCCACCAACATTATAGGCCCAAAGCCAACCTCATCTGCACGTGGTACACTCTGCTGATTAACGGAAAAGGCAATGGTGAAATACCATATAATTCCAAATACCGTCAAATTTATTATACAAGGAACTCTATTCGATAGATAGATAGCGCCAAAAACGGAACAATTACGGACAGTAATCACCCGCGTTCTTACGCACTACGAGACTTGGTAGGCTCATATTTGTGGTGAATACGGGTTTTGTTTACATCGATTACCACGCGGCAACATAAATTAAAGCCAGTAGAAACGTAACCATAGGGGCGAGACCAACACAGTGCAAAAATAAAACACTATTCTTTGAGCAACATCTTGCCGAGGCCCGTATTTCCTACGGACTCTTGAGATAGTAGCTTCCGCTTTTATTCTAGCTAAGCACTCGCGCAACGTTACTGCCAAGGTACTCGGAACGTAATTGCTACCGTTGATAATAAAACCTAGTATTCGTTGCGTGTACAGTTGAATTATTTCCATATGAATATAATATTGACATAGAAAATAATATTGCCTTTATAAACGGGCTCCAAAGTGTATGCCAAGGACATGAGTTGGTCCAGGATATAGAATATAGGAAAATGTTTTTTAAATCTTCATTCTTTTAATTATGATCTAGGATGCATGGTTGATGTTAGATATGCGGTGGATCCAAAAAAAAAGCAAGTGACGGGACCACACAGAGTGAAGGGCTCCGTAATGTAACAGACAATATTCCATATCTCAAAAATTATACAACGTAGCTAATTGAAACCAATTTTTGTTGGAAGTAACTTTTAAGTTATTATAACATGATTTTTCAGAATTTTCCACTCTGTAGTTTAAGTTAAGTGAGGGGGGGCAGGGGCATTTTCAGACTTTAGACACGCATATCTAACAAACGAATGATTTATATAAAAATGTAATTTAGCAACACTATCATTTCAAAATAATTTTTAAGGCATCCTAAATGTCACGCAAATGTATTAAAGGGATAAGTAAATAGACAAATTATAAAGTTTATATTATATACACCAGTAAGGAATGATGAGCAAGACCTCTCTCTCCAGAGGGGTTGACGTCAGGCAGGCGGCAGGTAAAAACTATAAGCCAAATATTGCTGTAATATGTGATAAAAAGCATGTTACGCCGACCCCACTGCGAGTGGGATAAGGGCAGGCAGAAGAAGGAATGATGAGCAATGCAGAGGACTGAACTTGGAAAGGCCTATGTCCAGCAGTGGACGAATTCAGGCTGATGGATGGATGGATGGATACACCAGTAACAACGATAATAATATTATGATGAATAAATTGAAATGCGTATATACTGGTACTTATGTTTACATAATTTTGTGTATCTGTTTGACGCAGTGCGACGTTCCACGGCCTTGCACTTACGTGACCTCTGAATGGATGTGGGAACGTCTGAATCGCGGAAGATTTATAGTTGTACTTTTATTGTTAACACAACAAAACTTTTAATGTGTTTTCTCATATCTCGCGAAAATATGAGATAAATGTAATATTTTTGCCAGGAATTGGAACTTACTACATTCTCATTTACACATTTTAGTATTTAAGACTTGATGGATACAGTACAATATAACATGTTATGGGGGTATAAAAACTCTTTTCGAACTTACACTACTGTAATAACTATATGGAATTATGCCTATATATTACACCTAGAGCTGGTAAGAACCTACCTACTATTCTTTTACGGAGTACCTATTAAATGGTAACTAGGTAGATACAATAAATTAAATTATTTCTCAGAGAAATTTTATTGAGTTCCTGATCTTGTGGTCTAAAAATAATATTAAAACCTAAGTCAAGCTGAGCTATGGAATAAGTAGCAGTCGAAAGTGTTACATACGACAATATATTAAATATCTCTACTGGAAATTATCCAAGTTATGCACCGAATCGCAAAAAGGTAAAAAAATATCTATTTTTAATCAAGTTAGAACGTGCGAATTGGTTCGCGTTTCAATGGAACTGTCATCGTTATTTCGGTCTGTGCAAATTCTTTTGTTCATTTTTTACAATTTTGACTCAGCTTTGATATCTGTTACTTTTCCATTATTTATTTATTTGATTTCTAATTTTCTTATATATACCAGAGTTAATATGTTCATAAATAAATACTTATTTAACTATGTAAAGTCATTATTCGCGTAAAGGCCTCTTCATAGCACATTTAGTCACAATTTAAAATTAATATTATTGTGTACATAATGCACATACCACACATTCGTTTAATGACTTGAATACTAATTATAGGTTGAACATTGGAGTCTTCATATTCTTTAAATAGTTCATGGAACGGTATTCAATCAAAGGACCTAAGAGTTAAGACTGAGTTTCTTGGTGAATTCAGACTAGTGCGCATTTCCTAAGCACCGATAGAGTTTTAACATGAGGTTTAAAAGTGCCCTTAGTGGCTTAGTTACAAAATAAACGTTCTGAATTTTGAATATGCTTTGAAACGTACAGCTTTTTTAACCGACGAATAAAAAGGAATTGGGTTTTCAAATTTGAACCGATTTAGTTTACTTCGGCGCTGCCCCAATTTTCATCATCAAGAAATTTCATCCCTAATGGGGTAAAATCGGTGCTGAAGGACTAAAATTTCGAAATTTATATAACGATTTTTATGTTTCTTACACTAAAAACAGTAAAATTAAAATACAACAAAAAGTAAAACTGTTTTATTTGTTTTTGCTTACTATTAATCTTATTATCTCCGTTACGTAATGGAAGCTTTTAATTGAAAAGATATTTATGATAAAATGAAATTATGTTTTGGCTTTCAATCCTGTTGCAACTTATTCATAGAGACTCTTACAATTTTTTTTCAAAATTTCCAGCATGTTTGTTGAATAACTTCTATGTTGCCAAATTATATAAGCTTTGCGCTATGCTATGTAACATGTTACTTTATCACGAGAAACGTTACTTCACAAAATTTACGTGTCTTTTTTTATTTGCTTGAATGACAAGACGAGCTGAAGGCCAATTCTCGTAATTTTAAATGTTCAAAATATCATTCCGATCTAGTCTCAGCGTCAAGAAAGTTGCAAATTCATTCTCTTAAACCAATAATCAACGACAAATGCATCTAGCATTAGCAGTAGCATTGCCATTTGCAACTTTCTTGACGCTGAAACTAGATCGGAATGATATTTTGAACATTTAAAATTACGAGAATTGGCTTGCAGATCGCTCGCCTGATGGTAAGCGTTACGCCTGTTCATAAACAGAAACAACACCACACACAACTCTTATAAAGCACTGCATGGTACTGGACTGCGCTCGTCATCCCTAGACATAATATGTTAAGATTCATAATGCACAGTAATTTGACTGGCTTTAATTTCCTTAACACCGAAACACAAGTGCATACACACTTCTGCTTGATGGCAGAAAAATATATTATGAAGATGATCGATGGTACATACACACTATATGACACATTATAGTACTTATCTTTCGTAACTCTCTCTATTATCTTTTTATTCACTCCGGACATAATTATCTTTGTCAGATGCAGCCGAGGGGTAAATGACTTATGATAAGAACCCGACAAAACATGCATTGATACATTTGTGTCCAGTCTAAATTCTTGGAATTCGAAATACTATGTGCAAATTTTATTTGTTTTATATATTCTGATAAATATCATCACTTTATTTCGCTTGGGTGGATGATTTTTGTGCATATAAGTAAAATTTGGAGGGCACTGTGAAACAGCTCGATAAGAGGGCAGTAACTACTCACATTTTCTAGGTTTCTGAAGCTTTTCTTATTGCCTTGAATGTCGTCATTCAAGCTAATTATGATTTGACAATGGATTTGGTATTATGTGGGGCAACCCGTCGTCTAACCCACACAACCCGCAATGGGAATTAAGTTTCGCCATTGGTTTGTCCGTTAATCAGTAGAGTATACCACGTGCAGCAGCAGGTGAGGTTGGCTTTGGGCCTAAGATTTTGCCCACTTACACATCCAAAAGTTTTTGTCAAAATAAAAGGCTTTTTACCGGATGTTAATAAAGCATATACAATCATGTACAAGTTTTCTATAAATCGCGACAGGTACGTTATGAATTGCTTGAAGGCTTGCTTGAGATATAGATTGCGTAGCCCAGCGTGAACATTTCACATTTAAAACAAACGGTACAGGGCACGACTGACTGCCTGACGCGTTTAAACCGTCGCGTCGTCACGCCCGTATCTTGACAAAGATGGGGAAAATTAAAAGAGGATTTGCCCACCATTCGCTAGAAGAACATTTTATTTTATATCTACCTATCTATATTATCTAGTTTTAACTTTAATATTTTTAGTGAAAGAATCATCAATATCAGTGCCAAATGACGAATGTTTTGTCTTCTATCCCTTTTTTTTCTTTCTGCCTGGCGTTATTCCGGCTTAATGCCAGGGTCCGCGTTTCCATTATAATTTGACGGTGGATTTGGTATTACGTGGAGCGACACGTACAAGGTGGTAGGTCCCTCGTATGAGAGAGGCAAGCTGGGTTGGTACCACCGCTTTGTCTATTTCTGCCGCCAAGCAATACTGTGTAAGCACTGTTGTGTTTCGGTTTGAAGGACATTGAAGCCAGTGAAATTACTGGGCATTATGAGACTTAATACCTTATGTCTCGGGGTGACGAGCGCAGTCCAGTGTCATGCAGTGTTTTGTTATTTAAAGTTCTGTGTGGCGTTGCTTCTGTTTATGAGCAGGCGTGGCGCTTACCATTAGGCGAGCGACTTGCTCGTCTCGTCATTGAAGCTAATAAAAAAAACCTGCAATGGGAACAAAGTTTCGCCATTGCCTCGCCCGCTAATCAGCAGAGTATACCATATGCAGGTGAGACTGGCTTTGGGGTTAAGATGTTGGTGGTCTTCTTACACTCTAAAATGTCTAAATATCCACATAAATTATTGTACAATATACCTAAGTATATACCTTAATAATAAGAAAACATTGGAGTTAAGGACCCTAATGAGCATTAATATTTTGATTAAATATTCGTGTCACGGAACTAATATAAAAACTATTTTTTTGCACCTAGTCGCTAATTGCCTTATCTGGAGCAATGACCTAAAAGAAGCTTTTCGTGCGTACAATTTTTTAGTGGCTATGTCATTACATCAACAGTTTCGGTGATTTCTCACATAGAAGAATACAGAAGCGTTGAACAAAACAATTTGATGGATTGTTCCAAGGAAATGTGAACATAAATCAATAGTACCTAACGTAAATAACTCGTTAAGAATGAGTTAGCATTCAAATGTTCTTTAATAATGCAACGAATCTGTCTGAAGGTTAAGATATATTATGTTATCTGAACATGAATATATTTGGGATTTTACAGTACATACTTTCTTGAAATATTTTCATTTCTTAGAGATGATTTCTTTAATATTATGAAGATAACGTTTACCCGATAATATCTACATTATCATAATAAACTCACGTATTTTTTTCATGGGAACGAATTCCAGATGTATATAAAACATTAAATACACAATTTTAAAACCCTATAAAAAGTAAGCAATAACGCGAAACAATAATAAATGTAAATGAATGAGGCCGTAAAAACCGAGTACACTTTGTTCTATTTGGCAAATGAGCAAATAGCTAATAGTGTGGCACATAACACGCATTGCATTAGTAATGTTCGAAAAATGTGAAAAATGTTTAAATTACTTCACGTTGTATTATTGTTGTTTACAGTTATGTTGGAAAATATGCCAATTACTGAATGAAGTATGTCAAGAATATATATTTAACTCGCGTGTACAGTGTAAATATAGTTTTATTAGCAACTAGATCGTAAAAGTACCTAACTACTCTTGTTCAGTGTAAACCAACTTTTACGTTTATTTATTACCCTACCTCTATTATAAATGTGAAAGTTTAGACTTTGAGAGTTTGTGTATTTGGATGTTTGTTAGGCAATCACGCCTTAACAGGTGAACGGTTTTGGGTAAAATTTGGCACACAGGTAGTCAATGACCTAGATTACGACATAGGATTTTTATCCCGGAAACGGTTGTACACGCGGCAGGGCGGGGCCACGAGCAAAAGCTAGTATTCAATATATTCCATCACACTAGTATTATAATGACTTTCTATAGCCCTATTTCTA
The DNA here is from genome assembly GCA_905332985.1 of Mimas tiliae. Taxonomy (NCBI): domain Eukaryota; kingdom Metazoa; phylum Arthropoda; class Insecta; order Lepidoptera; family Sphingidae; genus Mimas; species Mimas tiliae. Next base: position 7,255,963 of record HG995256.1, on the reverse strand, counting down.
ACCAATATCTTTCATTTTGCTCGAGACGTACCAAATCCATCATTTTGAGAAGATCGGTGTTACAGTCGACATCAAGCAGTCTGGATAAAAGGGGACGTTGTTTGATCAGTATTCAATAAAGGGAATATAAAGCCACCAAAGCGACTTCAAATATGGCTTGTATAATATTTGAGCTTAGTAGAAATCACTCAAACCATAAACTTCTCGTACAAAATAAATTGCAAAGTAATTATTTTTATATCGAAAACATCCGAAACCAGAGTATAGAAAAATTTAGTGTTAACTATAAAAAATTCAAAACCAGGTCAATCTATACTTCTTGAACAATTGATACGTTTGCCAATCACTCCCTAACAAAAAGTGCAAAAACTGCACTTAACGGTCACGATTTTATAATCGCACAAGCATTTCCAGGATGAGCGTGATGTTCCGGAGTCGTGAGATTTAGATAATTGATGTTGCTGTTTATTTGAAAGTGGATCGTGATAATGTCAGCTTAGGTCTTTGATATTTGAACAAAAATTTAATAAGTTAATCCTTGCATAGTTTTTATTATTTGGGTTAGTATTACACCTGTAATTATTCTAGATGTTTTTGATGATAAATAAGAGGAACAACTACGGAAAACACATCCTGAAGGATGGTACGATCGACATCTGTCGGGCATGCCACCGTCCCGAAGAGTCAATCAGGCATGTTATTTCTGGTCTTTCATATCTTGCTAAAGGCGAGTACTTACATAGACTTAACCTAGTACCCAAGATCTTACACCAGCAACTTGCTCTTCAATATTGCATTGTGACCGCCAAGGTATCATATTACTAATATGTCCTCCAGCCAGTTCTCGAAAACACATGGACATGCTAAGCTGTATTGGGATCGATCTATTATCACGGACAGGACTATTGTTACCACTAGGCCTGATATTGTGGTAGTTGATGGGTTGGCGCGGCGGGCAATACTTGTTATGGTCAATGTCATTTTCGTTTATTTTAATTTTATTATATATCATTACTTTTAACGTGGCATTGGAAGGTTATTCGTACGGCATTGTTTCGTATTTGAATAGTGAACCGTTACGAGATGTCTCTTGCATACACAATACATAGACATCTTTAACCGTCTTTGTCACGAAAGTAAACGGCTTCGAATTCACTCTTCAAATAAAAGTAAAACACAGTATGAAAGAAAAGAAAGTCAGCAGCGTATTATATGAGGGTAAGCTTTCTGGTGTTTTTGTGTATGTGTTCGAATATTCACTGCAACTTGATTATTTTTGGGCCGACGCTAAAGCATCTTGCATATTAGGTAGAGACCAATCAGAATACTCATTCCAGAAATGTAAGCAACTGTCTCACTTTTAAATTATTTGATAAGGGCAGGTGGAAGAAGAACAAGTATAGTGACTAGACTCTACGAAGAAAATCTTCAAACCAGACGCAAACAGAAATGAAAAGGACCCTTCACGTTTATAATAACGTTGAAGAGGCTTTGTACACTCTTAGTATATAAAAGGTTTTACCTATGAAATTGCCGTTCAGTACGAAAAAATAAAATATATAAAGTATCAGAACACAATGCTCGCACATCTTTTTTTATATGTCGTAGGTCAGAAACGAGTAAGTGGGTCACCTGATGGTAAGCGATCTCAACCGCCCATGTACGCCCACAATACCAAAAGAATCATGGGCACGTTGCCGACCTTAAAGAAAAGGGATGATTAAGGGATTGGGAAGGGGAGGGGGATATAGGCCTCCGGATAATTCACTCATATGTGCCATTATTATCATTTATTGAAAGTGTTTTAAGCTTTCTTTCTGCCTGGCGTTATTCCGGCTCAATGCTATGGTCCGCCGTCTAGTACCATAGATTTGGTATTATATGGGGCGACCCGCCGTCTGACCCCACTTGCAATGGGAACAAATTTTCGCCAATGCCTCATCCGTTAATCAGCAGAGTGTACCACGTGCAGGTGACGTTGGCTTTGGGTCTAAGATAATGGTGGCCTACTAATTGAAAGTGTTTTAACTTAACTGAATGAAATATAAACATGCGTGTTTCGAGTAAATTTTATTTACTTTTATGAGCAATTTGTGTCTGTATAGTTTTAAAATTACCTATATATAGCTCATTCACCTTTAATTACTTAATTGTTTCTGGCAAACTGATTGTTATCGAAGTTAAAAATAAAGTTCTATAGTTGGTAACTGTAAACTAGTAGTATTGATCGTTATAACCTTTTAAACGGTACCCGAGGGTATTGTCATACTTTCAAGTTAACTATACCGTATGATTGTTTGAAATAGCTGTCTGACCAAGTTTTCTTGTATTCTATTTGAAATAATTACAGTTCGAGTATAAGCGTGGCACAGTGGGCGAGAATCCGCCTGAGAAGCGAGAGGCCGTGGGTTCGATTCCCACACCGAGACAAATATTTGTGTGAGCCACAAATATTGGTCACGGGTCTGGGTGTTGTGGGACCGAAAGTCCCTCGGCGTTCTTGATACCCATGATACAGGTTAACCTAGTTTGGGGTCAGGACTATGTGTGTGACTGTTGGGTGTATTTTTTTAAGCAGTTTTAATGCGATTTTTTTATACCTTATGGTATTTCCACCTGCCTAATCATTATAAATCCCGACGTCAATTAGAAAAACATCTGTAATTTTAAAACGGCTACCGGCTAGACAGATGTCCTTCAAACATAAATTCCTTCCTTCTTTCCTAAGAATTATTTCGATTAAACCAAAGGGAGCCCAAATACCACTCCTTTCCCTTAATTACCCCTTCTCTTTAATATCGGCAACGCGCCCATGATTCTTATAGTATTGTGGATATATACATGGGCGGTGAAGATCACTTACCATCAGGTAACCCACTTGCTCGAGCTTGCTTGCCGGCCTCTGCTACAAAAACGAGCGTAACTTTTTACTAGGTGGTAGGTCTCTCCTATCCGAAAAGCCGTCTGCGTTGATACCACCGCTTTGTCTATTTCTGCTGCCAAACAGTAGTGTGTAAGCATTGTTGTGCACGGTTTGAAGGACAGTAACATTACGGAGTATAAGTCTCCAACACTATGCAGTGTTTTGCAATTATAGGTTATTTGTGGTATTGCTTCTGTTTATGGGCAGGCGTGACGCGTAACAATCAGGCGAGCAACCTGATCGTTTCTTCATTCAGGCTAATAAAAAAACTTGGTGAGTTATTATTACATCATGAATTCATAACATCCACACATGATGCGGCCACTGAAAGATTTATGACATCCTATTCTGTTTTATTGTTTCCATGCGCCATTTTATAGTCGAATATCAATGGTTAACCACATTCATATTTTTATCTGTCATATTGATATTATTTGGACTGCATTGGCGGCGCAGTTGTAATGTGTACGCGTTATGGGTTGAGTAAAAGTGGTATTGGGTTTTTCTATTATGAAATGCTCAGTATCAACCCCAGAGTTTGGAATTGTGCCCGGTATGGCGATAAGCTTGCCCTCTATCACATCATGGGACGTAGATATGCTTGGCGAAATGTGGATGTACTGGTTTCACCTCTGTCTAGCCCTTCGGGATTACAGGCGTGAGTGCCTATAAATAAATAAATACACCCAACAGTCACACACATAGTCCTGACCCCACACTAGGTAAACCTATATCGTATGTATCAGGAATTACTTGCGGTCCCACAAAACCCAGACCCGAGACAACTATTTGTGAATCAGACAAACATTTGTCTAGGTACGGGATCGAACCCACGACCTCACGCTTCGCAACCGGCTACTCGCCTGCTGCGCCACGTATGTATGTATATTTTTTGTAAATTTTACCCAATACCACTTTACCCGACCCGGGAATCGAACCCGTGACCTCAGCGCTGACCTCAATCGTAACGCGTACACATTACAACTGCGCCACCGAGGCAGTCAGAATCAGTCAGGCAGTAGAAGACTAACTTATTTAGGATTTAGTCATTTTACAGTACAGTACAAATTATATAATATTATCTTCATTCATTCCTCAAATAAGTACTGACACTGCTAGAATTAAAGATCTACAGTCATTAATCTTAAACTCATATACATCAAAGTCGTCAATGAATTGCAATCCAATACTCTATTACACCACACAGTACAGTTATTGCAGTACTAGTATATCAAATGTCATGGGTACATATATCTGTGTGTCTGATCATATGACAGAATTACGTGATGTCCACATTAAAGTGTTAATTGAAATAGTTTACTAGAACATATGACTCATAATTTGTCAATTTGTAGGGACTACAATAATAATTCCTAATTAACAAAAGCGAACTACATTATCGAGTGACATCGACATTTACAATAAGTCTTATGGCCGTTCTCTATAAACTATTTATAGATAGATTTGCTTACTATCAATAGTATTTTGACAGATCTTCCATAAAAAATGCGTCAATATTTTACTGCCAGTAAGCAATTTGCCAATAGACAGAATATTGGGAAAGGCCATTAGAGCCCCATCTAGGAGATAGTTTATCGATATAGGCGAGAATTTACAAAAGAAAACTGCCATCTACGGGGCCGCGACATACCATTCGTTTTTTAATGACCAAAATTGGGCAAGCCCTTTAACATGTACCTAAATGTTTGATACATTTGCTTTGAGATTTTTCAAAATTTATTGAGATGAATTTACGGTATTGTTATTCAGAGTAATATTGGGTGTATTAGTCAGAAAACTTTAATAAGAATGGTTTATCCTAAATTGAAGAGCCTCTGATATTATTGCTGTGTAAATACGGAAATAATAATAAATAAATTCGTAATCTATAAGCTTTCTATTAGTAATTACAGCTTACTTAAAGACATACTATCACTTTATATGTATATAGGCAGTGACAGATAGACCTTCCGTAGATAGTGACTGCCTAAAACTGCATGACACGGCCTTGTAAACAAGAGTTTTCTGTTATTTTCTCGCCTATGGCATACGATAAATTCACCATCTAAATGAGGCTTTACTAATAAACTCTGTATAAATCTGAATATAGTCAGTTTTGCCTTGTTGAGTGACGCGACGTCAAGCAAGACAAACCATACTATTCAAGAGTTATACTACATAAATAGTAATTGTTAATTTTTCGTGCACAGTCGTCCTCAGACCTTTGGTGTTAGTAAGCTCGGGTGCAAGTGTTAGCTTCTGTGTGGTGGTCTTTTACCTGTGTCCTTAACAAAGTAGGTGTTGTTATTGTGTAGGCGGGCGCATAATACGTCCCGTTTATTTTATAGAAGTCGCTCTGGAAAAAACAGAAATTGCTGAAATCGTACGCCTTTTGAATGAGTTATTCCTTGTCTTTCGAATGCTATAGAGCAATTTAAACAATTGCAATGCGTAGGTTGCTTGTATTTATTATATTCCTTCTATATTTCATTTAGGACTTAATTTTCCAATATTCTAAGATTTAACCACCAGTTATCGTATAACACATCTTTTAAGTACCTAGTGGACATCTTTCTGTTGCTACTTATTACGTCAAATTGGGTTTTTTTTGCTGAATGTGACCTATTCTATTCGGTATTTACTCAGAGCCTGTGAAACAAGAATGATCAGTCTTGAGATTATTCTATAGTAACCGTTTATACCAAACATAAATGCATTATAAGTTCCATAAATCACCAGTTTATTTGACTAGACCTTAAAAATGGCTCGTATTATAAGAAAACCGAGAAGAATTTTTCATAAACCATTAGAATAAATGAGTCTTAATGAAGTCATTACGACTAAATACGTCCTTTTTAGTGGACCATTAAACAGTCTGTCTAAAAATAGTATTGTTATACAAGACCGGCTAGTATTTACACAAAATAAATGAATGCGGACTGTAAGCTACTACATATCCGTACGAATAGTGTTTTATAATAATGTTATAATTTTTAAAGGTATATAAATTTATTCTAAAAAAAGTGTGGAAGGCATTTCATTTAAACAGATAACAGATATTTGCTTATCTCGAGATATCATTGGTATTTTCCAACGTGTTAGAAAAACAATACAGTTAATAATATTGAAAAGCAAAATTTACGTACGAAAACATATTTGTTTGGTTATTTATTTAAGGTCAATATGTAAAGGCGGAATTAATGCCGCAGGTATTTTATAGGCTTATTATCATGCTCGTAAATACACGAAAAAAGTGTTAAATTTCTCCTTTAATAAATTAAATTTTATCTTTAAACTGCAATGAATAACCCAATAAATTATATAAAATGGGTATTTTCAAAAATAAAATGTTGTTAGGGCTTTTAGCTGTCTTATACTATGTCTATGCTTGGTGTCTCTCTACGTGATCGAATCCGAAATGAGGAGATCCTTAGATGAACGAAGGTAACCGACATAGCCCAGCGGATTAGCATGTTGAAGTGGCAGTGGGCAGGTCACATTGCTCGCAGAACTGATAGCCGATGGGGCAGAATAGTTCTCGAATGGAGGCCACGTACGGGCAAGCGCAACAGAGGACGTCCACCTACAAGATGGGCCGACAACCTGACAAGGGTTGCAGGAAGCCGATGGATGCAGGCCGCTTCCAACAGGTCGGCCTAGAAGGCATTAGGGGAGGCCTATGTTCAGCAGTGGACGTCTTGTGGTTGATGATGATGACTATTTGGTAGTTAAATCTTAGTAGAATCTACACTTTAATTGGTGGTTAAATCTTGGTCGAATATTATCCTCAGAGATTTAGTAATTAAATACTTAGTTATTATTTCTAACTAACATATATCAATACATAGTATAAATCAACGTCAATCTGCGTCTGTCTGTCTGTTTGTCGACTTATTTTTACTAAACTATGCAACGGATTTAGATGCCCATTTCACTATCATTTAGAAAATTTATTCCGGACGGTTTCTAAGTATATCACGCTAAGAACCATGCGAGCAGGGCAGTAATATGCCATAAACCCACGAGGGATAGTTAGTTTATTATAAATAAATAAATTAATTAACTCGATTACATTCGAAAGACTCAAATGTCTAAAGGCCTATATTAGACATTTTCACGACGAATAACCCAATATTCATTCCCAGTATTGAACTATATTACTATCAGTTATGGTTATAGTTAATAACATAATAGGAATTAAATATTTCATAAAATATTTAATGTATCTTTTACTAATTCATCTCTTAATACATATCTCATTCACAACGGACTAATCTTTCTTACCGGTTTTGATATCGACTTTCTAAACCTCAAATAATTACTTAATTAAAATATTCACAACCATCAAATCCTAATATATCAATTTTGCGATATAACACCAATTAAATAAATTCACCATAAATATCAACTGACCGGTTGAAGACGAATTTAAAATGAGTTATAAAAATGACTTACCTCTTGATAAAACACTCTTTTCGAGTTGTAAGTGAGGTTGTATTGCTGGTCTGCAACCATCAGCAGTATCGTGAAAGGAAGCAGACAAGCAGCAGCCGCCAGGAATGCCACACATCTTCCAAGCCGCATCATACTTAGATTTCTACGTCCCATTGCCATTTTAACGTCACTTTTTATCTTATTATATTACACACATTAGTTTATTATACATGTAACTCTATGTTTTGCGAAGTATTCCTGTTATTAGACAAGATATTATAACATTTGTAAGAGCGATATCAACGGGCGACGCGTTTTCGTTCTTAAACTAAGATAGCGATCATGAGGAGATAAACGCTCTAGTTTTAAGATAAACCTTTTTATATTGATAATCTTTACGACTGTGTTTTGGCACTCTGTTTAGGAATCTTGACTTTATAAGCAGCAAGCACATCTTTATATATATAATTCTACTGTACGTGTGTATGTGACTGAACTCCTCCTAAACGGCTGGAGTGATTTGAATGTTTTTTTGTGTATGCGTTTGGGTGGCGCCCTGGATGGTTTAGATTCACAAATCAGCCCGGCAGATGGCTACTCGCCCACTGCGCCACGGGGACTGTCATCTAAGGGTAACTGATTAATAAAAAGCGTCATCTACGAGTCCGCGTCATAGGTTTCCCGTTTACAAATCGTTATACCGGCCTCATAAATGAATGTTTTCTCTTATGTTTTCACCTATGTCGTGCAATAATCTCTCATATAATGAGGCTGATATAGGTGACAATTTAAAAAGGATCAAGTCAAATTATATACTTATATGATTTAATGATAACCACTATAATAAAAAATGAGATTAAAACTATAAGAGGCCATTCATATTATCTAGGATCTGTAATATTCAATCACCCCTTATAAACATTTATGTGTTAAAGATAAGCTTATCGGAATTATCATTAATGACATACCTCACGCCTGTATCTCCAGGGTGTAGGCAGAGGTAACTAGTACACCCACAGTTCAGTGAACATATTTCTGTCCCATAATGTGATAGGTGGTGAGGCCAATACCATATACGACACAAATTGCAATCAATGTTTCTAATAGCATAGGCCGGCAAATAAGCAAGAGGGTCATCTGATGGTAAGTGGTATCAACTGCCCATGTGCGCCCATAATACCAGAATAATCATGAAGTGTTGCCGACCTTATAGGAAAGGGATAATTAAGGAATTGGAAGAGGAGGGGATTTAGACCTCCGGACCTCACTCACTGTACGTAACGCAGCAGCGAGCCGCTACTTTATGTCTGTTTCCTGTGAGACAGTGGTAACGACTCGGTCGAGCCAGCAAATTCCTGCTGTAGACAAAACTGTATATAGCGTGACTCTACCACTCAAGAAGATTTTTCGAACCGAAAACCCAAACAAAAATTGCGTTTGCCCGACCTAGGATATAAACGCAGGACCTCACAGTTGCACAGCCTAAGTATTAAGTAAGCTGTAACTAGATTATATGGCGACGACGTATGGCGAGGCTTATCAGTTTTTTTTTACACAATGTTATGATCTACATGGTATAGATAACATTATATGGTAGAAATTTAGGAGATAACTCGTTAAATTGTTTGAAGTTTGAGATAATCTTTGAAATGTCCTTTTTCATAGCAGAGGCCGGCAAACAAGCAAGTGGGTCACCTGATGGTAAAGACCGCCCGTAAACATCCACAATACCTATGGAACCATGGGCGCGTTGCTGACCTTAAAGCAAAAGGATAATTAAGGGATCGGAAAGGGGAAGGGGATTTGGGCCTCTGAATATTTGTGTACTAAATGCCACGACCTACTTATATCTCCACATTGAGAACAAGCAGGAGCCTATGTTACCGCTGCTGATTGACAGACCATACAGAGGTATTGATAGTTTATTTGTTTTAAGGAGACGGAGCCGTAGAAAAAACGAAGAAATTATATTAAATTGCCGCTTCGCTGGTGCTATTTCTTATATGTCTATCGACTTTACCGTGGTTGAATAAAATAGATTATAGAACTCAAATGTTTACATCAAAAGTAAGTAAAATTAAATATAATATTAATTTTATTTAATCCCAAAGTTGAAATGAAGTTATGACGCGGACATTCAGAAGTTATTTAGATTTTATTTATTTATTTATTTTTTATTTGTGGGACCGCAAGTCCCTCGTAGTTCTTGATACCCACGATACAGGTTTAACCTAGTGTGGGGTCAGGACTATGTGTGTGACTGTTGGGTGTATTTATTTATTTATTTCCGTAGCGCATTGGGCGAGTAGCCGGCTGCGAAGTGAGAGGCCGTGGGTTCGATTCCCGCACCGAGACAAATGTTTGTGTGATCCTCAAAAAATGGTTTCGGATCTGGGTGTTGTGGGGCCGCAAGTCCCTCGTAGTTCCTGATACAGGTCAACCTAGTGTGGAGTCAGGACTATGTGTGTGACTGTTGGGTGTATTTATTTATTAACTTTCAGCGCATTATATAATTATATTAATCGTCATCAACCAGTTCTATTCATAATACTGACATGCATCAGTGACTGACGCGGTCTAAATATTAAGACCGTCGCGTCTGGCATAAATTATGAGTTATTACCTACTACTTCATTATTAAAATTATATTTTATACTAGTTATACTTTGCAGCGATAGCTCAGCGGGGAGTGGAACGGACAGTCGAGACGAGGTCGCAGGTTCGAAACCAGCCTCAAGAGCATACACCTTTAACTTTTCTAAGTATCGTGTTTATTAATTGTTAAGAAGCGATACTGTTTTAACGGTGAAGGAAATATAGTAAGGAAACCCATGCAAATATGCACCTGAGAAGTTCTCCATAAGAATTTCGAAGGTATGTGAAGTCTTCATCAAGAATCCCTCTCATTCAGTATTGGTGGCCCGTTCCCACTTTTATAGCATATGCCGGCAAACGAACAAGTGGGTCATCATCTGCGCCCCTAATACAAGAAGAATCATGGACGCTTTGCCAACCTTAGATAAAAGGGGTAATTAAGGTATTGGGGAGGAGAGGGTGATTTGGACGTCCGGTTATCTTAATCACTTTCGACTTTACGAAACGAAGTAGCAAAATGCTATTTTACGTCGATTTTCCGGAAGACAGTAGTATAACAGCCAAATTTTTTTAAACACATCAATCAGACTTTTAATGCAGAACTTGAATAACGATCGGGCACCATATTCTATGTTCCTTTACCCGCAATAAGTTTTCACCGAGTCCATAAAAATATATTTAATATACATAATGACATCTAAACTTCATTTTACCAGGTGGTAGGTCCCTCACATGCGAAAGGCCAACTGGGTAGGTACCACCGCTTTGTCTATTTCTCCTGCCAAGTAGCAGTGTGTAGCTTTTGTGTTCCGGTAAAGAGGACATTGAAGCCAGTCCAATTACTGGACATTATGAAACTTAACACCTTATGTCTTAGATTGACGAGCGCAGTCCAATGCCATGCAGTACTTCGTAATTCGAAGTTCTGATTGGTATTGTTTCTGTTTATGGACAGGCGTGACGTTTACCATCAGGCGAGCGACCTGCTTATCTCGCCATCTAAAGCTAACAAAAAGTCTTTTAACAAAATATAAGTTACAAACTGACTCACGGACGAACGATGAATTACACAAATAATAGTACTACTGAGACTGCCTCGGTGGCGCAGTTGTTATGCGTACGCGTTACGACTGAGGCTGACGCTGAAGTTTCAGGTTCGATCTCTGGGTCGGGTAAAAGTGATATTGGGGTTTTCTATTACGAAAATGCTCAGTATCGGCCCGGAGTCTATAATTAGTCCCGGTATGGCGATAGGCTCGCCCCCTATCACATCATGTGACGGAGATACGCTTGGCGAAATGTTAGTGTACTAGTTATACCTCTGCCTATCCCTTCGGGGATTACAGGCGTGAGTGCCTATGTATGTATAATAGTACTAAGTACAACTATTCTAATCATATTAATAGCTTGTTGTCAATACGCCATCTAAAACAGTTTCAATCTAAAATTAGATAATCGTCGCGGATGTTGATAGTTGAATACGGCAATTTAGATCATGAATCAACCGCACCGCTGTTGTGTCTTGTCTCTGGTGTACATCTATAGACAATATGCAAGGACCCATAGATCCTTTTTTTATTATTATTTTTGGCGTATAATAAAATATCATAAGAGTAAAAGGGTAATTTTATTGTCCTAAACTGGAAAATGCGCATAATTAAGCGCTATTTTGAGAGTCAGCGTCTCATTGGTCCATTGACAAGGCACTTATGCTGTAAACAACCTCCGGATTCTGTACCTAGTTAGAGAAAACAAAGAAAGTGGTTTTTTTTATCAAAAGAATTATTATTATATTAATACAGTTCGAATGTTCTTAAATATAAATATTGAATTTTGAATTCAGAATCATCAGATACAATTCGCTAACAGTTAAAATATTTACATTTTCATTGTTGATTTTATTTACAAGTTTTTAATCACAAATCTAGTAAAATCAATACGTAACAGATTACTTTGACTGTTAATTTGTATAGCTATTTACTGATTTAATTATTAGTCAACTATTACAAAGAAGTTATGGTTGGGTGATACAGGTTTGCTTAATAATTATCGGATAACTATCATGATTATTATCTGAGAATTAACATTTACCACGAGATATATTTCGAACCCTGATTGTGCCTGATATGACGATGACTCGTTCTTTATACCATTGGCGAGCTGTGGGTCTAATTTGTATACCTCTGTCTATTTACCCCTTTCGGTATATGCCGAAAGAGCTAGGGGTAGGTACATGACACATTCTGCGAAACAGTCATGTCGCGGAAGGAGGTGGCGGAGCGTGAGCGGGATATAACATCGCAGCTCGCTATCCGCCGCCGAAGGGTTGCGCGCAGGAGGATGCGGGACGCACTTCTACCGCCCTGACAGAGGCCTGGGCGGCGGACACGTGGAAGTCCGTCGTCCGACAATTAAGGCCTCGAGGTGACGCGCGCGGCGTTCCCGCGCGAACCTCTCGAGCGGAGCAAATAGGTGGGTGGGTTACTCCCCCATCACCAACCGACCGGAGAGGCCCTTTACAAGGGCCGGCGCCATTGGGACCGCGGAAGAGTACAATAGCGCCCCCGCAGCCCCGACCGAACAAGCGCACGCGGAGAAACACCGTTGGGTTTTAGTCCGTGGGAGTTGGACATAACCGCCCCGACTGGCCACGCGGTGGGACGGTACTCATAAAAGGTTTCCCAACGTTAAAAAAAAGGTAAATGACACATATTAATTAATGAAATGTGAATAAAAATGTATACCGATGAGGAAAGGCATTAGAGGGCATTATCACAAGCCAAACCTTAAAATTCTTCATTGTACATTGTACATTTATTACGGTTACGGCATGGGTGCATGACTCATACAATACTTAAAGTTAATTAGGAACTTGGAACAGTATTTCGTACTATTGGCATTCACTAATCATTTCGAGAATGACTCGATGTTTCGGATGCAACAAAAAACACATTAAAAGCATAACAGGACCAGTTGATGATTTATGATATCATCGTTAATTCGGGCTGGATGTGTTTATGTGCAGTCTCTTTTTATTTTGAATTTCACGAAACTTGTACTTACTTGTTTTTAGGATGCTGTAGAGTTAATGGAATCTTTAATAGCGTTTCCCGTGGATTCGCATGATACTTGCGGCATGAAGTGTATTTTTATTAAATTTTGGACTCTGTAAACGTTCATGTCTATAACTCTACTTTCTACTGTATATATAATATTATAAATGTGAAGGTTTGGATGTTTGTGAGTTTGTGAATTTGGATATTTGTTAGTCAATCACGCCTTAACAACTGAACGGTTTTGGATGAAATTTGGCACACAGATAAACCATGACCTGAATCAGGACATAGCTTACTTTTTATCTTGGAAAAGGCTGTTCACGCGGGCGGAGCCGCGAGCAAATGTTAGTCATCAATTCTACTAGGTCTTAAAAAATACGTCTACGTCCAGTAAAAACCGAACTTCAAAATATACAAAATCCCTTCGATGTCTTAACAGTAAAAACACACGACACATCCTCCTTCCTCTGGTACCTATAGTGGGTGGACGTGGGCGGCGGTTATCACTCGCCATCTGGGTACCCTGCTTACTTCATGGCCTATAACGCCCTCAATACTTAGCAAAAAATCCATAAAATTCATCAACTAATATAGACAAATTTTGTAACGTACTAGTTTGTCATATTTTTACATATTATATACTCGTACAAAAGCAATCATATCTGTATCTCATGGGGGTAGGCAGAGATACTTGAGTACCAGGCACGATCCTGATACATGTAACGCAATTATTAGCTTTGGCTCCCGCCCTCATGGAGTTCGGGTTCCCATCCAATAGTAACTGCGCATTTTTGTGGGATAAAATGCTTCCTTCGTGCCAAATTAAATTAAAATCAGGTTCAGGGGTTAGGCGTAATAAGAAACAGACAAACAAAGAGAGTTACTTTACCACTTGTAATATTAGTAAGAATTATAATTAAAGGAATACTCACAAGAAGTGAGTGACATATCCGGAGGCCCAAATCCCCTCCCCTTCCCAATCCCTTAATTATCCCTTTCCTTTAAGGTCGGCAACGCGCCCATGATTCTTTTGGTATTGTGGGCGTACATGGGCGGTGAAGATCACTTACCATCAGGTGACCCACTGGCTCGTCTCCGGCCTATGCTATAAAAAAACACTCTAATTTTAGATATTATCGGTGTAGAATTAGATACTGAATACTACCAAGTGCGGCTTCAATCCAATCCACTTATACATCGATTGAAAAACAATTCAAAGTAGTTTATCTTCTTATTTTAATTAATTCCACGCGCGACACTAAACAAAAAAGACAAAGTTACAGAATAAGTTACATAATAAGAAACTATCGTAGGGAATAACGAATGTGTAAGAAAAGAAGACTAAATTGGTAACATTTGCAATCGCAGACTGTGTTAATTCCCCGTAAATATAGATACTCTTTCGTAATTCCAGGAGAAGCGTACCCAAAGTGGCTAAGGGATAAGCAATTTAATTTTTAAGAAATTATCTTCGTTCTGCGCTCCAGAAAATTGGTTCACGGAGTTGAATCCATTATGTGCCGGCAGAAGGCGGATTTGGTCCGACCATTCTCAGGAATATAATAATGAGATTTCAATTTGTTGATATCATGTATTTGTATTTTCTAAAGATATTACATAATGTAGTGATATTAGATTGCTTATTTTATGATTTAGATGGGATTTTGAATTTTTACTTATCTTTTTGTAACCACCGTATAAAAACCCCTAGAGCTGGTTTGGCGAGGCGGGCTTATCTCACAACTAGCGGCTTGTTTATTAAGAAAAAGAAAGAAAGACGTTTATTGTCGGAACAGTATTCAACAGTATAAAACACTAAAAATAATAAAAAGGAAAGTACGTGCTGCTTCAACAAAGGGTCCGCTCATTCAGCTACGTGCTGTAATGCGACCTAAACAGCACTGTAGTGCTGATTTTCAATTAGGGATCCAATGTAACGTACGGAAGGCGAGAAACATTGAGTGTCATGATTGCTTCAATTTTGAAACTTACAATATAAGACTGACTGCCTCGGTGGCGCAGTTGTAATGCGTACGCGTTACGATTGAGGTTAACTCTGAGGTCTCGGGTTCGATCCCCGGGTCGGGTGAAGTGGCATTGGGTTTTCTATTACGAAATGCTCAGTATCAGCCCGGAGTCTGGAATTTGTGCCCGGTATGACGATAGGCTCGCCCCCTATCACATCGTGAGACGGAGATACGCTCGGAGAAATGTGGGTGTACTAGTTACACCTCTGCCTACCCCTTCGGGGATTACAGGCGTGAGTGCGTATATATGTAATATAAAACTGAGTAGCGTGTGATTTTTAAACTACAACTAGATTAATATTTTTTTCCTCTTAATTTTAATCCGCTTTTAATTAATGAACGCTTAGGATTCCAATACATTTTAACATAACAGCAAATTATACACTATAAAGTGCCCAACTTATTATGCTTTTATAACATACCAGTTGTGGTCTGCAAACCAATCAAATGATTCCCTTTGTTGAACGTGTAGCCGTTTATAGAATATTAAAGTACGACACTTTTTATCCAAGATTGGAATAACAACGCCGTGAGTAGACTTTGATATAAAATAATTATTTATAAACATACTCATAATCTGATATTAACTTTTTTATAACGTTATATTGTGCAACTAGTAAAGGTACTATTCCGAAGACGTCGGCTGCGACCACTGGATTGGCAGAATTCAGTCGCTAACCGCAGTATAACATGATTTTCAAATGTGATGGTGTTATATTTGATTTTAATAAAGTTATTTAAACTCTTAGTGGCGAAATCATGCATAATATGGTCATATCTCCAATTTCTATTTATTTATAACCATACCATCCAGCTCTACAGGGGGTCCGAATATCTCCCGCCCCCTTTCCTAGTCCCTATTCCTTTTCTGTAAGGTCGAAAAAACACACCAGAATTCTTCCGATAAGGTGGGTGTTCCAGTGTGAATCCAGTGACCTGTTTGCCGTCCTCTGCAAAAAACAATCAGCAGAAGATGCGGAAAAGATGTGGAAAAACTCCACTGCGTTCGTATTCGGGCTTGGAACTGTTCCTTTAGTCATCACAATCTTGCGCTAACTATTAATTAACTTTCTAGAGGTATCATTAAACTGTTGGATTAGCTGTTTGTACATCAATAAACACACAAGTTATTTACGTGGTTTGCACTATTTCAAATGCCAACAGTGCATCGAGGCAATGATGAACTAAGATCTAAAAACAGCTCAGAGAAGGTCAAATGTTAACAACATAATGAACGTCATGCAAAATCACACGTTCTTTGCAATTCCTAGACACATCATATAAGCCCATTGTATTTGTATTTATGGTGGGGGCGTCTGCTAGTAGCACAGACGGGTGATCAGCTCACTGAAGTTGAACCATTTCACCCTTAATCCCAGTCTGGGTGGTATTACCACTTTCGCTTCGGATTTCGCTCGATTTTCCCTGCACCCCTCTGAGAGAAGGTCTCCACCAATATAAGCCCATGCCTGTATCCCTAAAAGAGTAGCCAGAGGTGTAATTAAACCCATGGTTCTCCAAGTTTTAGAGCAGGTTTGCTACTGATTGTTGCATATGATATTATTATTGACAAGTGATCATATTCTAAGGACCCAGATACGAATCCGAGGATGGCTTATAACAATGGCCTATCGTTAAGCACCAAAGATACTCCACCTCCTTGTGTCGATTCCCCAATGCTGGGGTCGTGACCCAAGGAACCAACTTCTTGCGTACGATGTTGTGCCACCTGCTCCTGTTTCAGCGACATGAGCCGCTTTGGCGACATCAATGTTGAGTGTAGTGCGGATCTGATCAATCCAGCGCATTGGATTCCTTCCAACCTCTTGCCCTCCATTTTTCCAGTGACGATCAGCTTTTGGAGATTATCTCCGGGCCTGCGGGCGATGTGTGCGAAGAACTTAAAAATCCTTCGCAGACATATGTTGGAAAGCCGCGGCATCTTGTCACGTTTGAGTTCCTCAAGGACCGGTTGGTTGGTTCTAAGCGCCTTGATACAAATGAGTTCAATCAATTATTTAATTCCTTAAGCTTATTTTTGTGTAACTCATTAGATTTCAAGTTCCAAATGGATTATAACTAACACAGTAAAATATGATGCGATAATATATTATTTTAATTTTGATATTTTTGAATATGCTGATATTATTAGCTAGTGGAGAATCAGATTAATATTTATAATTTTATTTTTGGCATATACGAAATATTCATTAGTTCTACCGTTTCAATAAAATATAGAGCCGAGAAATGAGAGCGGTATTAAAGGAAATTATAAATGTTTTCTAATTACAAACCATAACCATTAATATCGACTACCTATGTCTAAGTGAACGTTGACTGATAGTAAACTTAATTTTGCCGTTGCTTTTACATTTAAGCCAGGCGCGGACTATCAATTTTTAAAACTTGTATATTTTAATACGTCTATATATGTATACATACACGCTCATGATTATTTTCTATAGGGGTAGGCAGAGACAAGTGATTTACACTGGCTACGATCTTTACAGACCTCATTGGTCTCCTTCAATCTCACTACATTCTTCATACATGTACGCCGGTTTAGTATACTTCTGACCTGGCCTTTCCTTAACTTTTAATAAAACCCAATCAAAAGCGTACTAGTGTAACTTATTACATAAACATTACAGACGAATCATAATACCAGCCAAATTATCAATAATATTATATATCCCAGTACTGAGCACGTGCCTCGTCTACTAATGAGAGAGATTAGTCCTTAGTCCACCACGCCGGCCTAATGCGAGTTGATAGGCATAACAATGTCAAAATTCTTAAGGAGAATTCCCGTTATAACACTGACTAATAATAGGCTCCCCCCTCTTATCACATCATGATAAAAGCGGAAATAAGCTCGGCGAAATGTGAGTGTACTAGTTACACCTTTGCCTACCCCTTCGGGTAAATGCGTATGTGTGTAACATGTATGTATGTTTTAATTTTCAAAATATTTTTTTATACTCGGTTGTTTTATATACACCAAACAATTTAGAAGAATAAAATATCTCAGTTATTACACCTGCAGTAATCGACAAATCGTAGATTTTATTTTACAACTCATACCCAAAGCAACAATCTGAAGTAACTTCAAATAGTAAGAACAATCACTACAATTGAGGTTGTATGTTTTCCAAATAAGATGAAGTCGGGTAAAAAGAGGAACCAATTCCCATACCGGACACGGACGGCTTACTTTTCGGTTCACATTAAACACATTGCCAATCGTAAAAAACTATAAGCTGACACTTAAGTACCAAAAGCATATTTCCAACTCGATTTGTGAGCGCGATGAGAGTACCTAAAAGATATATTGTCAAAGGAAAAAGCACACATAATTCAACTTATTGTTAATAGTGTGCATCAGGCCTTATATTATGCTAACACTAATAATTACAGGAAGCCGCCAGTGAGGCTCTGGCGTGTTCATTTCCGAACATTCGCACAACAGTACTGCATCGATTCGTGACATCTTCTAGAATACTGGTTTTGTTTGTATTATGCATTAATATGACTGTGACCTAAATGCATATTAGATACTCTAGAACATGGGCACAATCAATAACAAAACATAACAGAACATCATTTTTGTATAATGGAATGTTTTTAATGCGTGCAAGCATGATTCACTCCACCCGAGCGTATTGTGAAGATGTCCTTACTCTACAAGCGATAAAAATAGATAATAGTTTATGTAATATACAATTTTACTTAGCGGTCAAGAACCATTATTTAAATTAAAAAAATATTATATTGGTACTGAAGAAACCGAAAAGTAACCTCATGGTTCGCTAGCAAGTTTTTAGGGTTCCGTAGCCAAATAGCAAATCAGAACCCTATAATTTATTTCATCATGTCCGTATGTCACAGCCATTTTACTCGGGGACTATTAGCAGTATAAGGATGTAAATTGGATGGTAAGTGTATAAACCGCTACACAAAGACAAAGGTATAGTGAAATGAAGAAAAAAGTGGCTACATGGAACCGAGGGATGATTTTTCCATTGTATATAGGCATGTGTGGTATCATTGCATAGCTGCTTCAAAATTATATAGAGATTGCTAAATGGCTTTTTATAATATAATTCCAGGATTATAATTACAATCCTTCGTTTGTAAGATATGCGTCAAAATCATGAAAAATATGTCCCCCCCTCCCCCCTCTAACTTAAACTACGGGATGGAAATTCTGAAAAACTCAAGGTAGTATAACTTAAAAGGCACTTCCAATGGTTGTAGTTTCATTATGCTAGGTTGCATAATTTTTGAGATATGGTATATTTACGGTTACACAATATCCATTCATCCTCGGAACCCTTCACTGTGCGTACTCCAACACGTACTTGGCTGTTTTTTTCTTTCTTATTGTAAATGTTATATTCTATTCTAAATTATTGTACAATATTAATATGTTACAATCGATAACTAGAATAAAGACATAAACTCTCTATATACGACAGTCAGTTAAAACAGCAAGTGCGTTTTTGCCCCGATTTCGGATAACATTGAATATTCTAGTATAAATAGGTAATTTTAATCTTAGGAACTTGTTACAATTTAGTGTATGAATTAAACTTAATAGTGTCATAACACGATATTATGATCGGAATAATAGATTATTCAAAAAGCAGGTCGAAACGTTTGAATATAGTTGAGTTTTAGCCTTCAACAGATTTGAATTTAAATGCACTCACACACTGTCACTGGGGAATAAAACTCAATTCCTGAAATTTGCAACAATATTCAAAGGAAATCGCCTCAGCTAAAGCGATATGATCAAATATTTGTGGAAGTTGGAACCATCCAGTATAAAATCGGTTGGAATAAATAGATGTAAGAATAAAGTAAGCAGATTAAAAATCAAGCTTGCTAGATAGGGTCTTTCTTACATATTTTTTTTATTAATATCACTTATTTAAAACGTTATGTATGCATGAATAAGTTCATTACTTTCAGTTCATATCTATGGCTTTAAAACCATACATACATACGTACTCACACTTGTAATCCCCGAAGAGGTACGCAGAGGTGTAACCAGTACACCCACATTTCGCCGAGCCTATCTCCGTCCCATGATGTGACAGGGGGCGAGTCTATCGCCATACCGGGTACAATTCCAGACTCCGGGCTGATACTGATCATTTCGTTATAGAAAAACCCGATATCATTTATCCGACCCGGGGGTCGAACCCGAGACCTCAGCGTCAGCCTCAGTCGTAACACCTACGCATTACAACTGCGCCACCGAGGCTTTAAAACCAGTGCACACATATAGTATATAAAAGTCCATTAAATCCCGTAACGTAAGCAGGTTTTCATGCATTTAAAGTCGGTGTATGTATACGGTATCGCTGCATCCATTAGTTAAGCTAGTAATTGTGGTAATAGGCCAATTACGCGACAAAACGTTATACAAACATTGTGGTCTGGTGCAACATTTAATGTCGTAGAGTCAGCGATAAAAGCAGTCGAAATATAGTTTTATTTTTTATCCGGATCTTCTGAACTATCCTACTGGTAATATTTATGTGAAAGTTTAGATGTTTGTAGTGAATTTGGATGTTTGTTAATCAATCACGCCTGTAGATGAAATTTGGAAATAGCTTTGCTTAAGACTTGGGACACATTTTAATATGTTGGAACTGGACTATGAAGGACTTGCTTCCTGCAACACCCAGACCCGAAACAAATATTTGTGGATCACACATCCATTATTATACTATTCTACGAGTATCGGTGTGGGAATCGCACCTGGTGTAAATAAAAAAAAAACTGACGGCACCTCGCGCCCGTGCTAGTTAGTCTAGTTTTAGTCAATTACCTACAAACAAATGAGATGTTAATGGTTATTGATTTATCAACTAAACTATTTGCTATTTGCACAATATATGTAAAAAGAGTAAAAGTAACTTTATAGTTTACACAAATAACTTCGCCAGTATTTTGTATATGTACCTACTTTCTCCCCGATAAATTTTGATTACTCTATTGAAGTACATAGTTGTAATACTAGAATTACGGACATCGCGAAGAAAAATGCGCCACACGTTGCGGCGTAGCACCGCAGCTACCTCTATTGATAACTCGTGCAATCGCGACCGAATTAATCTTTCTATATTTTATACTAGTGGAACGTGTATGTATACAGGTGCACTGTTGGACACGTCCTCTACTGAATTAGAGGGGTTAGTCCACCACGCTGACCTAATGTGAAATTCTTATAGAGAACTTAGATAACAGGTTTCCTTACGATGTTTCCTCATATTTATATATACAATTGAGAGGTGTATGCTCTTGGGGCTGGTTTCGAACCTGCGACTTTAGTCTTGACAGTCCGTACCACTCCTCGCTGAACTTTCGCTGATTTAATAGCTTAGCTATTATAATTATAAATATAACTATATTTTTTTAATGAGCATTCAAATGAAATAATCTAATCAGTAGAATATATCTAATTACGCTAAACTCTACTAAATGGCTTGCAATAATACATAACTAGTTGAAATAGTGGAATAAATATTTGGCTGGCATCCAAGGACTTTGATTTTTCCGGTATGTACGTGAACATGTCAGCTTTTCCTGTTTAAAGAGAACACATTATTATCTCTAAGATCTGTTAACTAATAGTTGCTAGCCTTCTGATTGCACGATTAATATGTTTCAAGATGACATGCTTACGCCCGATTTCTACAAATTACAGACTTCGATCTGATACGAAGAATTTTATGATAGAAAAACCCAATATCACTTTACCCGCCCTGGGGATCCAACTCGAGACCACAGCACAGCAGGCGTACTGCGTCCCACTAAAAAAAGAAAGATACATAGTAGGTATAATAATAATAATTTATTCATTTAACCAAGTTACAGATACTCATTTAATAATTTAATTTTAATTACTAATTTAAATTAAATTATTATTTTTTTATTTACTCATTTAATGTTGGTATAATAATCAAAGTTAGAACGTTAACAGTTAGATGTTATTTGTTAAATAATAATATATGTACTTGTATAGTTACTGAAATTGCACACTACCTATTGCTAGATTTTTCTTCAGCGTTATTTTTTAAGTCGGTTGTTTTTTTTTGCGATAATTACAGCTCTAGCATGTAAATTCCAATACAATAACACAATCGTGTCGAGGATTCTGTTATCCTTTGAGGAGATTAATTATTTACTCCGCAATTTACCATCAGATCTTAACCAAGTTTATATGGGACCACATCGCAGCTTTATACTACCAAATGAGTTTTTTTAAACAAAATTGGAGGCACAATGTATACACAAAAAAGCAAAAGAACTCGTCGAATTGTGAACTTTCAATTTTTTTGAAGCTGATTAATAGGTACAGTACAAAGATTAAAGTTGGGCGTTTTAGTCATCTTCGTTAATTTTATTTATAAAACTAATATGTGATGATGATATTCCATAATATATCTGTTAGTTGTTACATATATGTATATAATATCAGAAAGGTATTTATACATTTTTCTGTGTGGTTGACAGACAACTAAAAATTATCTATATTGTCACCATTAATCAAAAAGAAGAAGTATAGCTATAATTGTATTACTGTAGGTTTGTAGCTAGTCGTCTATTCGTTACTATTGCAATAAAGTAAAGACTTATGGATATTCCGGTCATGACCACTGATTGCATAGTTGAATGCCAACATTTGAATGTCAATGTCAAAAATACTAACTTATGTCGACTGTAGATATAAGGTAGATATCAAAGGTAGATATAGTAGAAACGCCTTCTCGTGCATATTTATTCCTCTATCCTTCGAATAGGTAACAAGGAAATCTCATGTCTATTTCAACCATTTTTTCGGCTTTACAATTATTGTTTAGTTTAGTGTACCTACACTTTATACGTTGAATATCCGGAGTTAGAATATCTGTACCTAACAAAATAAATTAAATCAAGGGTACAAATAAAGAAAGGGAAAATCGTGCTAAACTATGGAAATTATCTCAAAATTATAATAATCGACCTAACATTACAAACATGTTAACCTAACATTACAAAAGTATGAATTTAGAAACGAAATCTTTTGTTCATCATAATTATATTTTTTTATTACTTTGGTAACCCATAAATAAGTAGAAGCAACACTACACAGAAATTTGAATTACTAAGCACTGCATGGCACTAGACTGCGTTATCACATTAAGACATAAGTTATTATCTTTTAAATAACCAGTGCCACACTGCTGCTTAGCGGCAGAAATCGACAAAGCGGTGGTACCAACCAAGACGGTCTTTCTTAGACAAGCGACCTACCACCTAGTGTATCGGTAATAGAATTAGTTTATGTACTACAATATTGGTACGACTAGTATGAATGATGAAACTCTTCATGCCCTTGCAAGTCACATTTCAAGATCAACTACTGCATAGCCAGTTAGATCAGAATATTTATAGCCATTACAGATTTTCTCACGTCTCGTTCATATTTGTTTTTTAATTTTTTATCTCAATAATCTCCGATATCATTATCCAGTCCTGACTTCGAAATACGTGTAACTCCATTGTTTTGGAAGCATATAGATTTTCTACCAACTTCGTTTATATTCCACTACCTAAGGCACTACAATGGATGGTTTGCCCATCGCTACAACTGGCACAATTCCAATCGCTGACGAATAAATTGTCTATGATTAATGCGTTCTCGAAAATCAAAACATTTACTAGGATCTAAGAAAAGGAATATTCACTCACTTACGGAGGTCTATTTACAACAGTTGACGGTAATAAGACGGCAATTAGGATGGGGAAAACTAAGAACCAAACGTTTCATCATCCATTACTACATGTAGATTAATGTAAATTCAACTGCTTTTTTTAGTAGCTTAGATGACGAGACAATCAGGTGGCTCGCCTGATAGTAAGCGTCACTACTGCCCTTAAACAGAAGAAACACCAAACAGAACTTCGCAATTATGAAGTACTTACTGCATGGCATTGAACTACGCTTATCACCCGGAGACATAGGGTGTTAAGTTTTATAATGCTCAGTAATTTCACTGGCTTCAATGTCCTTCAGAATTGACATAATAATTTATAGAGAAAACACTGGGTGATAGGATCCTCATAATATGTGAGGCGCCGCGCCGTCTGGATTGGTACCACTGCTTTGTCTATTTATGCCGCCAAACAGCAGTATGTAAGCACTGTGGTATTTTGGTTGAAGGACATTGAAGCAAATAAAACTACTGGGCATTATGAGACTTAACAACTTATGTCTCGGGGTGATGAATGTAAACCAGTGTCATGTAATGCTTTGTAATTCAACGTTATGGGTGGTATGTATATTTATGTGCAAGCATGGCGCTTACCATCAGTAACCTACTCGTTTCATCATTTAGGCAAATAAAAAAACAGGTCTTAAAATTCCAAACGATCTTTATAAACTTACGCAATGAGTGGACACTTTGAACCCGACGGACTGTAAACTAAACAAAGGTCACCAATTGATTGGCAGTCACACTGAATGGGCATCGACTATTCACAAGATTAATAGATTGTCTATACACAAACAATTACCGACTTCTCTTCCAATTTGTGATAAATGGTCGAGAATGGTCGTAAAGAGGATGAAACTGCACCACTGGATATCATTACACGACCTCATGCCAGATAGTTTTCTGTACGGAATATGAAAGTCAATACAATAAGAAAATAATATAGCATCATTTGATGACATTGTTTCCACAGCTTGTAAGATAGAACAAGTTCTAGTAGAGGTGGGGCTTACAATAAGTACGACCCTTTACCTAACTTCACCCTTTACCTAGATCGTCAATAACGCTTATGGTGAGAATAAGTAAGTTAAGTAAATAACACCCAGTAGTCACACATATCCCTGACTCCACAGTAAGATACGAGTCTTGTGTCGTGGGTATCAGGAACTACGAGAGACTTATGTTCTCACAATACACAGACACGAAACAAATATTTGTGAATCAGTCAACTATTTGTCTTGGTACGGGGATCGAATCCGCGGCATCACGTTTCACAGTCGGCTACTCGCCCATTGCGCCCGGAGGCTGTCAGAATAAGTCAGACAGCTAGAGAAGACTTAGTTGGATCAGACAGAAAATTAATTAATAAAATTGTATTAATGCTCTGATAAAACAGTAACAATGAAAATGTTGAAATATTATGATGAACAGAAATCTGCGATCGTCCAGAATTAAAAGACAGTAAGAAAACAATGCTCTTAATTTATAGTTAGAAGGTCGTAATGTAAAAAAATGTACGTTAAAAAATAAATCAAAGTAATTTTATCAAAACTTATAATAATGTACATTATCTGCATATCATACACAACCGCAAAAAAGGTAGCGCTAAAGAGAAAATATAAGTTTGTGTTGGATCATCATTATCACGCGTTCGGATTTCCGAAATAGACGAAGACTGCCGAAGCACATAACATAAATCGTAAGTTCTGTTTACTTTTATTTGCCTGTCAAACGTTTTCGCCCCATGAAAATTATGTTTGTGTATATATAATGACTACCTCGGTGGCACAGTTATAATGCGTACGTATTACGACTGAGGCTGTCGCTGAGGTCTCGGGTTCAATCCCCATGTCGGGTAAAAGTGATTTTGGGTTTTTCTATTACGAAATGCTCATTATATATTAGCCCGGAGTCTGGATTTGCGGCGATAGGCTCGCCCTACGGGACCTCACATCATGGAATGGAAATACGCTTGGCGAAATGTGGATGTACTGGTTACACCTCTGCCTACACCTTCTGGTATTATAGGCGTGAATGCGTATGTATGTATATATAAATAATGATTATGATGTCAATTAACTAAATTTGTGTATTTTATTAAAGAATCGTTATCGAACAAATGAGTGAAAACCAATACGTTAATTATATTTCACAATAACAACAGTAGGTACGAATGAACATATTTATCGGGAGCGTATTAATTACCCTCATTAATAAGACTGAAAAGTAATTATAAACGTACATACTTATATCAATAAAGGAATGATTGTCATAATTTTTAAATCACGAACGTTTGCTTCGTTTACATAACTATAAAACCAAGTTTGGCGAAATAAGATGTTACAAAATGTTGGGTAAGTTCGTTCGATGAACCAAAACACGAACATTATGCATTCATTTGGACAGAAGTGCTTCATTTTATTTAAAAATGCACCTAGCGACAGCATTATGAATAGAAGTAGGAAGAATCGCTTGAATTAGAGTTTTATTTTGAGCGCCTATATGTTGCACCATAGAGTAGTCCTTGCTTCCTCCGTCATCATCCCAAACATGTTTTGGCAGATCCCAACTACTCCATCACAGTCGCTATCGAAGCAGCACTTTCCTTGCCCAATCCGAATTGCAATAATAATACGCGACACCGACATAGGACACGCCTCAACATAGTCCGAAGAACATTCACAACTGGCCCCTGGGCACAATGATGTGTAGAGACGGCCCTAAACTATACTCCCCAGCGATTGTTCAAGCTGAGGTCTAAGCCTTCTAAAAGGCGTCTCTGTGCTTAATCGCTACTAAATAGATACATTATATTTTAATTATATTTATGGCGAGAGCGCCATAAGCGCCGGCGATATTGCTAGGTGAAGCTGTAAAAGCAATTTAGGCCCCTATCACATCATGGAACGGAAATAAGCTCGGCGAAACATGGGCAGTAATAAGTACTAACTGCACCCCTCTCTACCCTCCGCGGATAAAGGTGTGAGCTTATGTTATGGTCTTATTGCTATGTTATCATTAAGCATACACACACATACTGTGCAACTATTCACCGTGTATATTCTGTGTGTACATATGAAAATAACATTTAAAGGAAGATCTCAGATTATTCAAACAAAAACAAAAAAATTATAAAAATAGGTAATAAAAATAGCTTTACAAAATTTAATACAAAATCGGTAGATATTTCAATGTCTGAGCTTGAAATAATTATCGATTTAGTTAAAAAATACTTTATGAACCAATATCTAAAACATACAATACTTTATGAACCAATATCTACATTATGAATAGACTCGCTGAATGGATAATATTACTATTTTACAGAACACCAACCTAAAATGGCACCATACTATTTTGTTTCATATGGTTAGTAAGAAATCTGGTCACATATAACTTATTAGCATATTCATTTCCTTTAAGCTCGGACACGTTTCTATGATTCTTCCTCTGTTGTTCACGGGCGGTGGAGAGACGTACGAGATGACCCACTTATTCGTTCGTCGAAAACTGCTAATACAAATCAACAATAAAAATATTTATTGAATCCATAAAATTATGATAATTAAATAATTATCATTGAGATTTAGTGAAATTTTAACTCTACTCTAATTTAATAGTTTGTAATGGTTCGCAATGATGTTTCGTTAAATAAGAACGGATAAGAAACTCTAACGTTCCTCTTTTCAAAACTGATTTACAGTACAATAAATTACACAATAAATAAATAAATATACCCAACAGTTACACACATAGTCCCGACCCCACACTAGGTTAACCTGTATCGTGGGTATCGGAAACTACGAGGGACTTGCGGTCCCACAATACATTAATACAATTTATATTGAATTAAAGCAGCCTTATTTATGCCATTACTTACTATATAATGTTCTTCACACGTTATATAGTAAAATAATAATGGTTTCGTGATCCTCACTAGTACTAAATTGTGGTATGGATCATTGTAGCCTTGACTATTGAAGTTGACATTACGCTTATAAACTGGTTTATAGAACAAAAGCTCATAGCTAAAGTATATGACGAGTTGACACGGGATAGATTCATGCGTAATTAAAATAATGCGGTTTCATAACCCGGGACTATTATGTAGAGTTTCGGTCCTTTAGAAGGCGCACGTGGTGCCGAAGCCAACACGTAGAGGCCTGTTAAACAATTGTACTTTAATATTGTAATGTGACATCACCGACAGCTATCCCTGTATACACTACACTTGTTATCAACTTGTTATTGAGCTTAATTTTAATTTCTTAGTGTTTAATTGAAAGTGGGCTGACAGTCTCCATAGTGCAGTGGGCGAGTAGATGAGATGGATAAATTGAAACGTTATTTTAAATTATGGTATCTATGTACTCTAAAGCAATTAAAAAAGATGGGATCGTAAAATTTACACAGATTATATGTAAATAGATTAACAATATGACCTAAGTAGCAATACCTCAGCGGGGAGTGATGCAGACTGTCGAGATGAAAGTCGCAGGATCGAGACTAGCCTCAAGAGCAAACACCTCTGACTTTTCTAAGATACGTGTGTATTCATTGTTAATATTGCTTACATTAACGGTGTACAAAACATCCTAAGGAAACCTGCATACCTACCTGAGAAGTTCTCCATAAGAATTTCGAAGGTATGTGAAGTCGGCCAATCAATTTTAATCTAGCATGGACCTATCTGATTCAGTAGAGAACGCCAGTACCCAGCAGTTCGACATATGTAATACATAGCTGATATTATATTATTATTTTTAATAACATTATTGTAGAATATATTGATAATTATGTTATATCATGATTTTTAAATGTGAAGTTTATTTACTCGATAGATTACACCGGGTGACCTCGACCGAATGAATCTACATAAGAATAATATATAGAAATGAAATCATATAATCATGGTCATTTACTTAATTCTCAAAGGCCGTGTTTTAAGATTAAATTTGTAATATTTAAGTAAATAAGTCAGGTCTCTCCCATGCAGATGATTGTCTGCGAAGGCACCACCGTTTTGTACATTTCTACCGACAAGGAGCAATGTGTAAGCACCAATGTGATCCAGTCTGCTGGACATTGATAGTGAAATTACAGGATGTTATGAGACTCAACATCTTATCTCTCAAATAAAAAAAACATCGTTATGTATTATTATATTGTTATCTATCGGAAGTGTAAGTGGGTCACCAACATCTTAGGCCCAAAGCCAACCTCACCTGCATGTGGTACACTTGGCTGATTAACAGACGAGGCAGTGGCGAAACTTGGTTGCCGTTGTGGGTTGTGGTCAGACGGCGGGTCGCCCCATATTAACCAAGTACCGCCAAATAATACGAGAAGGCGGAACCTGACAATAAGCCGGGATAACGCTAGGCAAAAAAACTATTGTCATTTATACTTTTTTGCCTAACAATCATAGAACCGATGGGGTATCCGATACTCAACAAATCCTTCTCCCCAAAGGATCAACAAAACCCCTAAATTCCTCTCGCGTTGTAAGTGAACATGGGCGTGGTCACTTACCATCAGTTGTCACCTGCCTGATCGTCTAAATTAAAAAAAAGTCACTGCGATCAATTATATCAACTAGCTTTATATACCACTAAAATCAACTGATATTGCAATTTTGTGACTTTACTTTTATTTTTTAACTAGCTTTTTCTCGCGCCTCCATCCCCGCAAAAGTGTTTTTCTTGAATAAACAGTAAGTAGATTATTATATGTGTACTGAAGTTTCGCTTAACATTATAGTGAAACTTGCATTGATAACCATTAAGTCCTTACGTAATGCGCGAACTAACAAACAGACAGCAGCCAGACTGTACTATATTTTATTATATTTATAGATGAGATGTAAACTCATCTATAACATGATAAAACTTTAGCTATAAAAATGTAAGTTTACCCACTATATACTAACAACGTGGATATTGGACAGCCTCCATGGCGCAGAGGGTGAGCCGGCTGCGAAGCGAGAGGCCGGTGGGTTCGATTCCCACACCGAGACGAATGTTTGTGTGATCCACAAATGTTTGTTTCGGGTCTGGGTTTTGTGGGACCGCAAGTTCCTCATAGTTCCTGATATCCACGAGACAGATTAACTTAGTGTGGGGTCGAGACTATGTGTGTGACTGTTGGGAGTATTTATTTATTTAATGTTCCCTGAAAATTTTCTGCACAAGTTTGGAGAAATAGTCATTGAATATAAAATAGTATAATGGTTCTGTCTCCATATATTTTTAATTCTGTTTACCATACGAGCACGCCATGTTTGAATAATTAATTGATTCAAAGGTTAAAACCCATTGTGGTTTGCTTTATATTTTCTATCAAGTGACTTTGTCTTTTGTTCTCAATTGTTGTTTAATATTTACTTTGTTAATGCTACTTTAAGCTTTAACATCAACGTAGAACATCAAATACTTATATCCGACTGCCTCGGTGACGCAGTCGTAATGCGTATGCGTTACGACTGAGGCTGACGCTGAGGTCTTGGGTTCGATCCCTGGGTCGTATAACAGTGATAGTGGGTTTTTCTATTACGAAATGCTCAGTATCAGCCCGGAGTCTGGAATTGTGCCTGGTATGGCGATAGGCTCGTTCACTATCACATCATGGTATAGAGATAATGTCGGCGAAATGTGGGTGTACTGGTTACACCTCTGCCTACCCCTTCGGGGATTACAGGCGTGAGTGTATATTTATATATATTTATCGAATACTAGCAAGTTTTAAACTGGTGTCATAATATTAGACTGTCCTACCTAGGCTAGGGTACTCGATGGTAGTACAAGTCATGCTTATAGAAACAATAAAATGGAGACGATGTGAATGGATTTTTAAAGAGGTAGAGCCACGCTGTGAGTCTTATCTTGTATGAATGGGCCGGCTCGACCGGGTTGTTACCACTGTCTCACAGAAAACCAACGTAAAGTAGCGGCTTGCTTGTTTCGTACGGTGAGTGAGCTTTATGAGTGAGATATCTGGAGGCCCAATTCCCCCAACCCTTTCCGATCCTTTAATTATCTCTTTCTTAAGTTCGGCAACGCGTCCAAGATTTTCTGGTATTGGGGGCGTTCATAGGCGGTAGAGATCATTTACCAACAGGTGACCCACTTGCTCGTTTGGCGGCCTATGCCAAAATTCTAAATCGATAAATAGTTTTTCTTCAAAAAGAGCTAGGAATGGTCTCGATAAAACCAACTTTCAAATAACAAATCCGCATTCAAATCGGTCCATCCGTTTAGGCACGTGGTGGCTAGCACGTGGGTAGCAACTAACAGTAAAGTTGAAACTTGTAATACCCGTATTTTTGTGTACTCGAACCATGCTAATCCTTATGAAGTTATACATATTATCTTTTACTAATATTAAATACCTGACGAAAAAACATCTTTACCTTATCAATAGCTGAAGTGATTTTCTTCAAACATAGATAGAAACATTTCAGTTATACCAGCTTCCAAACAAGAAAACTATATACAAATCAGTCTATTCGTTAAGGCGCTACAATACCATAGACAAGTACACTCACAAACAGACAAACGGGTCGAACTTATTACACATTATAATACCCTCTTTTTTGTCAGGGGTTTAAATAAAGTAGGTAAGTAGATCACGCCATAAATCAAAGTTACTCTTAGTTTTGTTAATTGATTAAGCAAAGCGGTATTTAATAGCAGGCTTTTTGGTCAATAATTGATACGAGTGAAGAAACTAGCAAAGAAAACATTTAAAATAACTTTAGTCACGCTATACGGCGATTTTGTTGTTAACATACTCAAACGAGCTTCCAATAGGGTGGCCTAAATGTATTTACTTTAAATACCTTAGCCAATTAAATTGTAATTCCAATATTTTTACAAAGGGCAAGTATTTTTTAATTGCATACTTGTAATTTATACTATTTTAAAAGTAGGACTTGTTTCCATGAAGTTCCCATAATGATTGTTTATCTTTAGATACACTGGTAAGTGCAGAAACAAACCTGTATGCTTGGAAGAATTTTGATTTGATTTGAAGGTGCTTCCATCTTGTCCGTTTCAATCATAAAATATTTGATGTCAGCAATATCATTTGCATTTCAAATGTTCCCATTTTTTTAAAGCATAGGCCGGCAGACGAGCAAGTGGGTCACCTGATGGTAAGTGATCTCCACCGCCCATGTACGCCCACAATACTAAAAGAATTATGGGTGCGTTGCCGACCTTAAAGGAAAGGGATAATTGGGAAGGGGCTGGAGTTTGGGTCTCCGGATATCTCACTCACCATAAGAAACATAGCAGCAAGCTGTTATTTTACGCCGGTTTTCTGTGTCAGGAAAGGCACAATCTTCGTAGTACCTATCGTATATTCTACGATATTATACTATTTGCGTAAACACAACGCTAAGTGAATGACCAGTAATACAATTTATTACGCTGACAATGCAGAAAATAATACATTTTTTGTATCGTCTTACATAATTTTATTATCGCAAATAATATTCCCACACGGTCTACTACAGCTTAACCTCAACATCTACGCGGCCTTAAGTAATGTTCCATTGTCTCGTGTTGTACAAATAGGTACAGCCTCCTAATTTGATTCAAAAACGTGTCACTATTTCTAAAACATTGTTAGGACTTGTAGGCGTGAGTGATACGCAATATCTATAATTATAGGTAATGAAAATCAATCGGTGCTGGTGTAGTATAAAATTTCTAGTCAATATTTTTTGCGATCGCCCCATCTACTAATTATTTAGTCGTTTACGCCTCGAGGCTTTCAAACATACAAAGTTTCTGTAATGGTCTGTCTCTTTATTCACACGAAAATTCGATTACCAGTCATGATTCACTGGTTACTTCATCAGAGATTTCTATTCAAGTTCATGCTTTGATATCGCCCATTGACATCGCTACTTACAATAATGTTA